>CAMRHE010000083.1:0-1357500 GCA_947044405.1 Leptodactylus fallax | reverse complement strand
CAGCTATCTAGCTAGCCATTCTTATATTTGTACCTTTCTATCTAGACAGGTTGAAAACCGTTGTTAAAAAAGTAATAATACTAATTGATTGCTGTATTACTATTAATATATTATATATTATCTATTTATTTATATGTTGCCTTGATATTTGGTCCATTATCTCAGATCTGTTTATCCCATGTCTGTCTGTCTATATAACTTATATTATCTATAGATTTATCGTCTATCTATGTATCTATCTATCCATCCATGTATTTTTCTATCTAGACATTGATACGTTGTATTGATATTTTGTCAACTGTCTTCTATATCTAGCTACACAACACATTTATTTTAATGTTGTATATATATATATATATATATATATATATATATATATATATATATATATATAAGTTGTATTGATATTTTGTCAATTATTTAATCTCATAACTGCCTTTTATTATTTATTTATCAATTGTTATCTAACTACATAACATATGTTTATTTTATATGTTGTATACATGATAGATAGATAGATATTGTATTAATATTTTGTCAATTATTTAATCTCATATCTATCTGCCTCATATTATCTATTTATTTTTATCTATCTACATGACATATATTTGTTTTATAAGTCGTGTAGATAAATAGATGTATCGATATTTTGTCAATTACCTCATCTTCTATTATCTATTTCATTTCTACCTGCCTCATATTATCTGTTTATGTATCTCATATATGACACTCTCTCGGTCTATTTATATATCTTTCTGTCTGGACATGTCGAACAAATATTGATACATTGTATTGATCTTGTCAGTTGTCTCAGGGCAACTTCTTTGGGATTCCGCTGGTATGGTCTCATAACCTGAAGAATTGATATTATTATAGAGTTAATGATTTGACATCATTGACAGAATTGAACGAAGCACAGAATTTCAGATACAGTGAATATATACTATATATGTATTGACTGTATACTATAGATTTTAGTAAAATGATTGTATACTAGGTACTATAGTTTTAAAAAGAAATAATGTACCAAATATACAGTGACTGTCTTTCTCATACCATGTACAGTACACGCACACATAAAAAGTGATAATGTGCATACTGGCCATTGTATACTATATATATATATGTAATAAGTTGACTATATGCTATATATTGTATAATGTGTTTATAATAAATTATATGTGCAGCGATTTATATCATGCATACTATATATCGTAATAAAGTGGTTGCATACTGTATACTATATATTATAAAACAGTGGTTGTTTATTATATACACAGTGATTGCATATGATATGCTATACATATACGGTGGTTGTATACTATATATTGTCAGACAGTGGCTATATATTGTATATTAGATATACAATGATTGCATTTTACATGCTATACATATACGGTGGTTGTATTCTGTATACTATATATTGTAAGACAGTGTCTGTATATTGTACATTATATACAGAGTGATTGTATTACATTACATTATATTATATTGCATGTTCTGTATACAGTGATTGTGTATTATATGCGCTACATATACAGTGGTTGTATACTATATATTGTAAGACAGTGTCTGTATATTGTATATTATAGATACAGTGACTGTGTGTTATATGCTATACATATAGAATGGTTGTATACTGTATTCTATATATTGTAAGACAGTGCTTATATATTGTATATTATATATACAGAGATTGTATGTCATATGCTATACATATAGAATGGTTTTATACTGTATACTATATATTAGATAGTGGCTGTATATTGTATATAATATATACAGTGATTGCATATTATATGCTATACATATTCGGTGGTTGTATAACCACCCTGTTGATACTAGAGCGCTAATTGTTACAGTGTTCATATTGCTTTATAATATGATATTGTGTATGAATATTTACTGTGTATACTATCATGAAATCCTTAAAAATTGCATGGCGAATTCTGGCACTTGTAGTTTTACAGTAATACGATGAAGCCCATCCTGGTCCCATTGTCATGTGTTATGTCAGGGTCATTATGATAAATATGGGGAGGGTTCACTGTTGAGCAGCAGGTAGTGTGACCATTGAGTGTCTTCCCTGTCATCACCTCTTGAAGTGTCTGTCTATATCCAGGGGTCAGCAGCACCTTATGTAAACGTGCACCCCCCTTAGCATCAGCTCAGTGTTAATTAGAAGCAGGGAAAGGAGAGAGGGGAGCAGGCTTGTCTGCCGTGTCCATGGGTGGTCTGCAGTCTGATAAACACAGGCCCCTCACAGAGCTGCAGTCTGCACCTATAGACATACACTGGGGCTCAAGTTACTCTTAACTCCTCTGCAGTCTACTACTCCACTTAAACAATTAGCTGCTGCACAGAAAGGGTCCTCTGTGAGACCCCCCACCCCACCCTCCAAGAAAGCACCCCCTCCCCACATACACACACCTCCCAATCCAATACACAAGTCAATCATAAATTGCAGAGGAAAGGATACATTGAATTGTTGATAAAATAAACCAAAATGTCAATGCAACCTATTTTATTTTTCTGTAGATAGATATAGATAGATAGATAGATAGATAGATAGATAGATAGATAGATACATAGATAGATATGAGAACGAGAGAAACGAGACAGATATATATTACATAGATAGGTATGAGATAAATACCTGTAGATAGATTTGAGGTATATAGATATTAGATAGATAGATAGACACATAGATAGATAGATAGATAGATAGATAGATAGAAAAATGAGAGATATAGATATTAGATAAATAAATAAATAAATAAATATGAGTTACATATACTTTAGATAGATATAGATAATAGATAAATGTGAGTTAGATTTTATATAGGTAGATAGATAGATAGATAGATAGATAGATAGATAGATAGATAGATAGATAGATATTTCATGTTTCATTATGCAGGTACCAGGACTGCTGATGTGCTGCAAGTAATCTACATTATCGGTGCTAGGAGGATATAATAGACAGGTAACAGACACATTCAGCACAACTTCGTTACTGTTTTATACATTTGTGGTTGCACAGAGACTAGCAGTTATATGATATCAATTTCTTATGATATAATAGATGTAATTTTATAATGTAGCCGCAATATATTCATCATTGCTTTTCTACTATTTATAATTGTGTAAGTATTAAGTACATTATAATGCTCTATTTTCGGGGTCGGAGAAAATATCCAGCATGAGGTTCTGTACCGGGGTCAGTGGCAGTATCTAGTATAGTATAGATTTTAGATAGATAGATAGATAGATAGATAGATAGATAGATAGATAGATTATAGGTATCACTGCCAATATTCAATAACTTTCGCAATGTATAGTATTGTATAGTATAGTATACAGCAGTCTACATTCGGGTTAGTCTCAGTATCCAGTACATGGCTCTGTATAATGGTTAGTGTCAATATTCGGTATAATAATAAGGATTAGTACTGGTATAATGCTCTACATAGTGGTCAGTGTACAGTATAATTTTCTATTTTGGAGTCCATGTAAATCTCCAGTATAACATTCTATATAGGTAGCAGCTGCTGTACCCACTATAAAGCATTATATAGGGATAAATGCCAATATCAAGAAGAGCAGCAATGCAGTAATCAGTATATAAAATTCCACACTAGGATAAGTCTCAGAATTCAGCAAAGTGTTCTGTATCCGATATAATGATAAGGGTTAGTGTTAGCATCATGCTCTGTACAGCTATAATGATAAAGATAAATGGAGGTATAATGCTCTATACGGGGACCTACGCCTAGTTTTAGCTTACAAATACTGATACAAAATACTGACCAAATACTGACTGATGTATACATTTATATAGTATATAGTACATTTATATTATATAGTACATTTATATAGTACATTATAGTACATTTATATAGTATATATATATATATATATAACAACAGGAGGTCATAGTTTTCAGTGAATATTTGTGTAATCCAGAGTCACCTCAGAAGATGATAATTTGGAAAGAAAAATATTGGTATTTATCGCAGATACGTAGAGAGATGATATATAGATAGTATGAACGAGGAGAACGGATATACAGATATATTATAGTATACAGAACATACACTGCATATGTCATACATAAACACATGTTCTGTGCTATGTATTAGGTTGCATATTATACATTTTATATTGTATATACATGTTCTCTGTTTTGCTTTAAACAATGCTGTTATTTATTGAATGTTCATGTCACATACCATTGCATATCGTACATCTACTATACATGTTCTATATGATAAATTATACATTTATATATTATACATCTTCTATATTGCATGTAATACATATGCTATGATGCATACTATATGTTCTGTTTTGTTTATTATATATATAGTTTGTGTTAAATATTGTACATGTTGGATCAACACTAGGGTTATAGGACGGACTTGAGTCTTCATTCAACCTAATCTACTATGTTATATAATGTTATACATCATGTTTTGTGTTACAGCTCACACAAGTTTTATGTCACATGCTATAGGCGTATTGGGCTGTTTATTATACACATTTTATTATTTCTATTATACTTTACATGTTCAGCACAACAATATACTGATGTTTTCTATGATTCCAAAAATCAGGTTAAAACAAAACGAACCTTTCAGTGTCTTCTCTGCAGGCGGAAAGGTTCAGTTAAATAATAAATGTCGCACATTTTTATTTGCCACATTCACAAATGAAAAAATATTTTTATTCGTTAGAAATCCTACAATCTTGCAGTAAATTTAGTTTTTTTCTAAGTTTTAGTGTAAGAGAGGCGCAGATCATCAATGATCACATAGATGTACACAGAACTTTTTCTCTGTAGACAGAATCCAAGACACCCCCACCCCCACCTCAGACTGCAGGTGAGTCTGGCGCCCCAGAGACTGTCCTCCCCAGGAGTGAACTTCACAGGCAGAATGGGATTATCACTAAGGAGAGAGGTGACCTGATGTCCCCATTTCACAGCCACTTGAGCAGAGCCCAGGGGATAGTAAGTAGGTGACAGCGTGCACTGAGGACTTACCCTGCAGGACTGCTCTGGCCAGGCACCTTCTGGGGATTTTGCACACCTTTCGGCTGGTGGTTGTAGCAGAAGCCGCGCACAGAGCTCATTTGCAGCAGCAGAGAAGCTTCTGAGGACTCGGCCGGGGCTGCGGTTTTTTTTTTATTCACAGAACCTGTTTACATTGAGTTGTATAAACTTCCTGCCGTGTTCTCTGTATCTAGAAATCTCCCGCACAAGCCGCGTCCACCTTCCCTCAGCCCCAGTGTCCCCAGATCTTCTCTTATTACTTCCATCTATAGATTTGCAGCATTTTCAGCCTTTTTCTGCCAAGTCCTGGGAGCCACAAGTATGTTCTAATATCCGCTGCACAGTGGCAGAGAGACTGTCCGCAGTCAGGAGAGACTTACAATATCTGCTTTTACATGAAGAATTGCTATATTTGATGAATTAAATGACTCTGTGTTATAACTTATATAATTCTACTTTCCAATCACTGATAGTGGGGGCTGGCTGGGACTTGTAGTTGCAAAGGATGTGGAAAAAGCAGCAGACTGGAAATATTGAGTAAATGTCCAGCCTGGACTCATATAATGTTTATAATAGGGGGAGTTCTTGTGTCCTATACTAGGGGTCATCTTATAGTGGTCCACACTAATGTTGTCTATAGAGGTGATCTATGAGTGGACAGAATGGAGATGAGTTCTTAAAAAGTGAGATAAATAGAGATTTAGAGAGAGTCAGGCTGTTGCTCCTTTAAGTGACCCCCAGTTACCGGGGGAGGAGAGAAGGGGGGGTCAGTGGGCGGGGAGACCCTTCTTCTTACGTCTCTCTGTGAAGAGCCGACAGAGTCTGATGACAAGAGATAAGTAAAGGCGATCACTCTGGAGGGCAATGAGAAGCAGCAACTCACTGCAGACGCACACACACAGCAAGAGGGGCAGAGCAGAACAGCTGTAAGCAGGACAGCAGAGCCGCAGACCACCGACCAGAACAGCAGAGCGGGACGCTTACTTTGGGAATAACCTCCTTCCTGTTCCAACTTTACCCACAAATACAGAGCTTCATAGCCCTATCTGCGAACCGCAGAACCCCACTGTGGAGTTCTGCTATACCCAGGAGAACAGAGTAGCCAAGGCTCATCTGTACCTAGAAGAAGGCTGGACAGACACTCTGGAAGTAGTCTCAATCCTGCTCCAAGCCCAGGACAAGCTGCAGCCGCCCACCCCTGGTGCCAGAGCCCTCTGTTCACATTCTGGTAACTGGCAATAGAACTGCCACCTAACAACTTCAACTATGACTGCAGAGATCCAGCAGCCTCCAGCCCAGACCCCTGCACAGAGCAGCCCCATGTCAGCAGCCCCAGAAAAGCACAATGGGCAAACATCTGTCATGGAATCAGCTTCCTGCGCCACCAAGACCAAAAAGACCAACGCTGGCATCAGGAGGCCGGAGAAACCCCCTTACTCCTACATAGCCCTGATTGTCATGGCAATCCAGAGCTCGCCCACCAAGCGGCTGACCCTCAGTGAGATCTACCAGTTCCTCCAGAGCCGCTTCCCCTTCTTCAGGGGGTCCTACCAGGGCTGGAAGAATTCTGTCAGGCACAATCTGTCGCTCAATGAGTGCTTCATCAAGCTGCCCAAAGGCCTTGGCAGACCCGGGAAAGGACACTACTGGACCATTGACCCAGCCAGCGAGTTCATGTTTGAGGAAGGTTCATTTAGGAGGAGGCCCAGAGGCTTCAGAAGAAAATGCCAAGCTCTTAAGCCCATGTATAGCATGATGAACGGCCTGGGCTTTAACCACATTCCAGATACATATAGCTTCCAGGGATCTGGTGGGACCATCTCTTGCCCACCCAACAGCCTGTCACTAGACAGTGGTATAGGGATGATGAATGGTCATTTGCCCAGTAACGTGGATGGGATGGGGCTAAGCGGACACCCGCATCTGGCTGCCAATGGTGGTCATTCTTATATGGGCAGCTGTACTGGTTCCACAGGAGGTGACTATCCCCACCATGACTCTGGCTCTCCTCTCCTCGGAGGGGGAGCAGTAATGGAACCTCACTCTGTGTACACAAGTCCTGCGTCAGCCTGGGCACCAACCTCTACTGCCCTTTCTGGAGGTGCCCCCTATATTAAGCAACAGCCTCTATCACCCTGCAACTCTGCCAACAACCCCCTGTCCTCCAGCCTCTCTTCACACTCCCTGGAGCAGCCATACCTGCATCAGAACAGCCACAACACAGCATCAGACTTACAAGGTAAGAGACCCCTGGCACTATTCATAGCATTAACTCACTACAACCTTAGGGAGTATAAACCTTAAAGGGAAGACTTGGAGTAATTTCGGATTAAGAGGTGACATACTCATTGGAAGGACAGTATGGGATTGGATAAATGTAGTAGTTCATGGTCCCCTGTTCTCCCATGGAGGGGGACATCTATGTAATTTGGAGAAAATGAGGGGAAATAAGGGGAGGGGGGGTTATGTGAATCTCCACATATGGGACATGGCAGCAGTTAGCGTGGAGACACTGGATAATTACTGCTCCTGAGGGTACAGCTTGTGTCTGAGGCCCTGGGCTCTGGGCGCCCTATGGAGGGTAACGTGTCAAATGCCTTAAGTCACATTCACGTTGTCCCCAAAGACTACTATTCCGCTCTGGTATGAAGTCTCAGGACAGCAATAGGTTTACTTGGAAGAAATAGGAATGGTACATAAATACAAATAAAAAAATAGACTAGAATTAAAACTGTTATAATTATCATTAATAACAATATAATAGGAACTGATGGCCGGAAATCTGCTGCTCTGTCAATTCTAATATCATTACCTAGTTCCCAGATATCCTGATGTTAACATCATGAAAAAAGCCCTTATAAATGAAGGTATTGCAACGATTATGTACTGTAGAGCCCTGAAAAAAACTATAGGTGTCAAATCTCCATCTTTATTCGTTTCTGTATTGCGCCTACATGGATCATTCTTTTATTACATGACAGTTAACATAATTGTGGCAAATGAGTGATTTGGATTAGAAGTGTCTGTACTGATGTTCATAGATAGAAGCGGCTGTCAAATCATTCTAACATATAATACACAGACAAACAGCTAATAATAATAATAACAACGTTATTACAATTATAATTATTATCACATTTATATTATATTGTGACATAATATTCGTCCATTTTTTTTCTTTGCCTTTTGTATGAAAATTTCCTTTACAGATTAAATGGAATGATTATGTGATTTTTGTTTGGGGAGGGGAGGCATGGGTCTTCAGGGGCAATAGGATGCTGGGCCTATAGTGCGTGTCGATTCCAGCTGCACTGTGACAATGGTCCTCATTGCATTGGTTCTTGTGTCTCCTCTACAGGTGTTCCCAGGTACCACTCCCAGTCCCCCAGCATGAATGACAGGAAAGAGTTTGTCTTCTCTTTTAATGCCATGGCCTCGTCAATGCACGGAGGCAGCGGCTCCTACTATCATCAGCAGGTCAGCTACCAAGACATCAAGCCGTGTGTAATGTAAAGACCCCCAGACCACTGACCACTCCCAGACCTAGGAATCTGCAGCTTGGCCTGACTGCAGTATCTGGACTCCAAGAACTCCTGTAACCTCAGATGAGTGGGGACCCCCTCCCCCACTGTCACCGTCTACAGCTTCTGCAGCTCAGTGTTATAGTGAGTAACTCTCATCGTTTCATTGATTCTTTCCATTTACTCTGTGAAGCAAAAACTTATTACAATGGTTTCACTGGAAAGCGAAGATCAATGTATTGTGAAGGTGAGGCACAAGAATATTTAATACACGTGAGATCAGCTCTATGAATCACATGCAACAATGTATCAAACAGAACCAAATGACAACAAAGTCCTGGTAATGTATCTTATGATATTTAGAGGCTTTACCCTACACCTGACTGTCACCTGGTTACTCACCAGACTTTCTTGTGATCCTGCTGGTTGAAGGGAGTGGACGCAGGCCCAGATCCGCCATTTGCAGAGACTTTATGGCACTTTTGATGTTCCTATATATTTATTGATCTTGTATCCGGTAGAAGAGGCGCCTCCTGCAGTTATTATCAGTATTTTATGGTCTTTTCTTGGCAATATTTGCCATGTTAAGGTTTTTATGTTTGGTCACTGTAAATCCAGAAGAATCTATGTTCGGTTTATATATAATGAAGGACTCTTATAAACGTCTCTTTGTATTTGGGATTGAAGTTCTCCATTTTATTTTTCTCTGCACTGTAAAAAAAATATCATTTTTTGTGTCTGTAAATTAAAAAAAAAAAAGGAAAAAAATCCAAATAAAATTTTTATGCTATTTGTTAATTTTCAGAGAAATGTTCCTTCTTTCATATGATAATAGATTTCACCAGATAAGATGATTCGTCATTCCTGGGTTATTGTCATGATAGGAATCTAGTCATTCAGATATAGACTATACAATAATACTTGAGTAATTAGTGAAGAGAACCATCAGCAGAATATGTTATTATTAATATTATTATTAATAATACTTACGTGCATTAGATACATAAATTAAGGGAGGGGGACATATCTGTTTTTAGGGCTGAGAGAATAATGAAAAACAATTATTTATTTCTATGAATGAGTGAGAACTGAGAATGTAATGTAATAAACATTATTTATGTATGTATGGTATATGTGCTATATGTTACTTAAGGATATAATATTATCTATTGTATATATATATATATATATATAAAATATATATATGCAATTTTAACAGTTTAGTTGCTTTTATTATAACTACTACTAGCTATTACAAATACTAATAGTAAGGAAACTGATATTATTATATGACTTGTGTGTACGGCGTTGTATAATATTACTGTTATTATTTTTGTAGTTCTGTTTATATAATTCTAGCAGTTTATTTGCAATAATTAATATGGCTAGAATGACAGCCACATAGATAAATGCTTGCGGGTGGCTATAGTATTATCACTACTATACGTATGTGTGCATATTGTTTGAGTGGTGGTTACAGACGATGATGTGATATTATGTACAGTTTATTACTGGGAGACTGCTGATCTGTGGCTCATGTTTGCGCTAGGGCGCAGTCTCTACTACTGGAGCAGATATTGGCGCAGGACAGGGATGGAGATCTCTGGAGAGGGTTGTGGAGTCTCACTTGAGACTAATTTGTGGTTAGAGGTAATATGGGTTAAGAAGGGATAATATATACATAGGGGCCTATATGTGTCATTACAGACAGGGCAGTGGGCAAGGCTAGGGTCTGCGGAAAGGCGCAGGAAAAGCGCAAGATTGTTATATGAGCAGTTTCCTTAAGATCTAGTGTTACCCCAGCATTACTGGAGGAAAACCAGCCAAAGATGAGGAGCTGGTGATCTGTTGAAAGTTCCAAGATTTTTTATTTTGATAATGCTGTTAGTTCATGCTAATAACATCCTCAATTTTATTGTTTATTATTATTATTATTAATAATAATAATAATAATAATAATGCTCAAGCGGTAGATCTTCTATGAAGTTTGAAGGAAGATGGAGTTAAAATAAAGAGAAAGGTGGAGAAAATAAACTGTAGAGATCGAAAGCTCAAAGGAAAAATAACAGCCCAGTTGAAGAGCAAAAGTAGAATTATTATTATCAACGTTAATAGTAATAATAATAATAATAATAATAATAATAACTGTTAGTTACAATAACTGGGAGATTCAGATTCACATGATAAAAGAATCTGCAACAAATAATTATTTTTATAGAATTACAAAATTGCTAATAAAATGTAAAACGATAATAAATGACACACTGGGGGCATTTATCAAGCCTCTTGTGCCGTTTTGCTTCTAACTCTGTCCCTTTTTTAAAAGTTTTAGGTTGTGTAGGTCATATTTATCAAGTTTGCACCTATTTTGAATGCTTTTACATAAGGCTCACTGCTTTTCTTTTGGGGAATGTGGATGTGATTTATCAGGAGTAATAATTACAATGCATTTATGAAATGCCCCTTTAAAAAAAACAGGGCAAGTGCACTCCAGTACATTGGTAGCATTAAAAAGTCTAAAGTATCTGACAGCAGTGGAATCACAATTTCCGTGATATGAATTATGTACAAAATGTATGACTCAATTCTGCTTATTTTAGTAAACTGGATGCTCTGAATGCAGAGGCATTAAATTGATGTAAAAAAAGGCACAAGAAAATTGTGCAAATGATAAATGACCTCCATTGAGTGAAATGTCTCTAAGGTGAATCGGTCTGTGTGTAAAATAAAATATTATCATTATAATTATTTAAGAACAAAATAACTGAAGCATCATAATAATAATTATAATTAACAATTTAATTGCTGGTGAGAACAGATGACCATAATAGTTTTGTCTGGGATATTAACATACAAATTGTACTGCAACTGGCCATGATTCTTTTTTTTTCTAGCCAAGTAGGTATGTTCATGAATGATATTAGTGGCAATAAGAAAAATATTTATATTCCCCATGAGAAATCCCTTCCATCATTTCCATAATATAATATCTTCTTCCTGAAGTCATTCACAGTGCCTTCTTGTTTTTATTATATATTCATTTTTTGTACATTTAATATATTGATATTATGAAGTGATGGGTCATCTTGTATTAGTTTATGGATTTGTTTCTATACTATGGAACTCAAAACAGAGGGATCCAGAAAAAAGAATCTCACATGATAAAATCTGGCATACTATGGATTATTCTGCAGGAGCCCATAGACACAAAAGGATTTGTCACTGTATCTTTTCCTTTCTGTAATTGCTGACAACACACAGCAAACATGAGTGTAACCAGAGTATAACCCCCATTGGATCACTGCCCATTTAATATGCACTTAAAGGACTCATTACAAGTATCAATGTACACATGCCACCATTTTGTAATGCACATTCAGCTGGTGAACATCAGACAAGTTCCATTTACTAATCCTGATAACCACAGTTATTATTAATGATCAGTTTGGATTATCAGAGTCAAAGCCAGAAGTGGATTCAAGACGAATGGAAAATATAAAGAAAGTACTTAAAAATACATGAAAAACTGGAGTGTAGTGGATCACAGTTGATTTTGATAGGCAATGTAGACATTCATCTTTAGTCTGTGGAAAAAATGGAGATATGCTCTATTTTGCTCCATTCTGCTAACCAATGATGCCCATTCAAGTCTGTGAGTCTGTGAAAATTACAGATAACACACAGATGACATCCATGTGCTGTGTGTTGTCCATAGAACCCAAAACTGGAAAAAATGGAATTTTTACTGTGAAAACAGTTAAATGCATTTACACAAACATGAAAAACAGATCAACGAAGGGCAGTACACAGAGACAAAATCCAAATGATTTTGTGCTGTGGCCATAGACAACACACCTCAATTAAAAGAAGACATGTGAATAAACACTTACATTGTTTCACAGGTCCGCATTTTGTGGACATATGCCTGTTGTTTTTATTTTGTTCCATATTTTCTCTGGGGTACATTTATTAAACTACTTGCGCCTTTTTTGGACAACACCATGCTGCATGTGGCTGATCTGTTTTTCATGTCTGTGAAAAGCAGATCGACTTTTTTTTAGTTCACTTCATATACTCTCTAGGGCACATTTATTAAGCTACTTGAACCTTTTTTGGCATAAACTGCACCTTTTTGTGGTCTTTTCCTGCTCTATTCTTCATTTATGAAGCATTTGCAGACATGTGATGTCTGTACTAGACATGACTGGCACATCACACAGACAGATATGTCTGTCTGTGTGATGTCAAGTGGCCTGGTGCCTTCACTACAGCTCAGCTTCCATTGAAGTCAGAGTGAGCTGAGCCACAGTGAAGGTGCTGGGCCTCTATATAGCGGACGGAGCTTTCTACTAACGGCCCCATATTGTTTACAAGACAGGTGCCGGAAATGGATCTGTACAGATGATTGGCTTGGGGGCTGGGTGTTGCCCCCCTATCGATCATATATTTATCGCCTATCCTGAGGGTAGTCCAAAAAAAAAAAAAAAAGCCTGGACAACCCCTTTAACCTAAGCAACTAAATAGGTCTACTCATCTCATGTCTCAGATTTGATGCAGATAATAGCACAGCACACAGCATTATTCTTCCCATTAAAGTAAGATACACTATGATGGAACCATGACAGACCATATTGTAAGGCAATAGGGTCTGTGGAGGAGGGTCAGTGTCGGACTAGGATGTCTGGGGCCCACCAGCAAGTGGAAAACATTGCTCTTTATAGACCAGCCTTGATATTTTCTACATTACTCAGAGGTGTCACAGTTTGTATCGCCAGCGACATCTGAGGGGCTAAATGAGATTGTTGTCTCAGCCATTAGGGCAGGTATTATCACTACAGCATAATGGTACAGTGGTTGGCAAGAATAAAACTACAACTCTCAGCAGGTCCTGAGGATCTGGGGCTGCTGGGGGTTGTAGTTCTCAGAGGGTCAGGGGACTATAAGGGCCTATTCAAGCGGTAGAAAATGAAAAGGAAATGAAGTGGACTTCTGCCTCAGATTATGTTCACCACTGTAGTACCTAAACCTATGACACATTGTATGGCAGCGTGACTCCTGGAATTAACATTACCGATCGCCACACTGTCCCGTTAAAGTTCACCTGTAGTGGTTCTGGTTGTCGAACCCCCACAGAAGTAATATTGATGGCCATCAATATTAGAAATGAATTCCTCCCTCAGTACTGGTGAAAGCACTTATTGCGCTTCTAAACAGCCTAGTGGGACAGCCTACTAATGTAGACGGGCTGTCCAAAGTTAAACTAAGGATTGTGGGTGTACAGTGATCTCAGTTGTGTGCATGTACCCCTGGACATTGTAAGGCATACCACCTGGGGTGCATATACCAGATTGAGAACCTCCGGTTGAATCTAACTTTACACCTATTATTAGTTGGCTTAAAAGTTCTTGGCAAATTTTAATCGCACAGAGTCACCACTTTTTTGCACAAGTTGGAAAAGTGTCTTAAAAGTGTCTAAAACATTTGATAAATGTGGCTCACAGCATGTTAGACAGTTTTTTGGTGCAAATTACGCCAGAATTCTCTTTACATGGGCTGACCCAGCAGTCACTGATCAGGAATGGACATTCCTATGAGTATTCATTCTTGATCACGGCCCACTAGTTGGCTACATTTACATGGATCAGATCATTACTATTGTATGGGGATTCACAAATCCTTCATTTCCAAACAGTATGCATTTGTTAGAAACATATAATGGGGTGAGGTGCTGCAGACAATAAAAGCCAAGTCTATCAAACACCATGTACACATAAATCTGGCACATCTTCAATCTAACTACTCCAGGTCTAGGGCATCTATATTTAGGTAGTGTTATTTCAGCTGTAACTAAATCCATTTAATTAAAATCTTTAAAAAATCTCAATTATTTTAATCTAATGGTTATTGGTTTACAGCTGAAATACATAGTTTGTAGGCTGGGTTTACACTGAGTTTTTTAAATTAAAAAACGGCATGCTCGTAAGTAGCCTATTACTATGCATTTCAGCTAGACACATTTCTACTATGCTAGTAAATCAGAGGTTATCAATTTAAACCATCTGAAGCCGGCTTCCTTCACTTCCGAGTGCAGTGTGTCCTCATCAGACATGCACAGTACCGTTAGTGGGTGAAGCTGAGCATCAGTTAGGAGCAGCAGATAGTGAAGCCGATTGATGGAAAGCAACACTCCTAAAACACTTTGCTGCTCATTTGCATAAGGATCAAGTGACAATTTTTACAAAAATGGAGCAGCGGTCTTGAATAAGACATACATTATTGTAAACTTTGCTGACAGCCCTACAAGGTACTGTGATTGGTTTATATCACAGTTTAGTTTATAATTTTGTGCTGACAGACTCCATTTAATGGCCATTAGCTTTTAGGTGAAGTGCATAGTGACGTGTGCTACTTATTACTGCAGGTAAAAAGACATGCAGATCTTATACATAAATAAATAAAAAAGCACCATTTGAAGTCAGCCTTAAGATGCCTTGGTTGTAAAAAGCAATGCAACTGCAACAAAAACGCAGAAGTGTGAACCCAGCAACATGCGAACCAAGCCTAAGGCCAGGGCCCCACATGGCGTAAATGTGGTTTTGGAGATTGCAGCATGTCAATTATACCTATGGAAACGCCGGCAGCTTCCCTATAGGTAGGCACCGTGGCATAGTGGTTAGCACTGCAGCCTTGTGGGACTGGAGTCCTGGGTTTGAATCCTGCTGAGGACAGCATCTGCACGGAGTTTGTATGTTCTCCTGGTGTTTGCGTGGGTTTCCACCCACACTCCAAAGACATACTGATGGGGAATATAGATTGTGAGCCCTATATGGGACAGTGACCACAATGTATATAAAGCACTGCAGAATATGATGGCGCTATACAAGTAAGCATAATAAATAAATAAATAATAACAAGGTATCATTGAAGCAGAAAGTCTGAAGAGGAAATCTCTGTGGGAAGCACCACAATGAATTGCCGCCATGGTTTTTCCCGCAGCGCTGTTTTGCTGCGGGACACCATGTGAGGCCTTAGCCTTATACCAGTACATACATGACCGGGAAACTTTGATGCAGATGTATGCAGCAGGTGTGTCCAAGATAAGACGATTGGAGGTTGTAAGTTCAGACTCAATGTTGTGTGAGACACTTTCATCCTGATATCCTGAGTTTGCAGGAAGCCCCAGAGATCACTTGGCTGCAGCCAGGGGGACTTATATATAGAGCAGTGAGGAAGTCTGGCTCTGCTATGTGGAACAGGAGCCCTGAGCCCTTGTCATGTCACACGCACTCATCTCTGCCATTGTCCTCCAGCCTCAAGCGTCCACAAGATGAAGGAACAAGAGAGCTTTATTTATAACAGCTTCAGGAACTTTTCTAGTTTTAAAGGGCATCTTCCGTGAAAAAAATAAAAAATAAAAAACACACAAAATCTAGTAGATATCAGTTCTGGAGTTTCCTCTTCTTACAAGATGTTAACAATTTATTTATATCTGTATTTGGGAAACTACCAATATGACCGCTGTAAAAGTTTATTAATTGGTTGCCATCGAGCTTTACTAGAATCCTGAATGGCAAATCAGACAGGCAATAATATGTCTACTACTTCTGCCTACCTAGCCACATTTGTGAGTATGGAGAAAATTATCAATCAATAAACTTTAGATTTAGCATATATGTGTGTCAGTCTTTACCATACTTCTGTTATTATATTCTGGAAGCTCAGAACAGAGACCTATATACCAGAGGGGTGGGGAACAGGGTATTGTTGGAGGACCCAGTGACTACAAATGATACAGCTACGTTCACATCTGTGCTGGAGTCTCCGTCACAGTGTCTGCTTGAAAATTAGCAAAGGAAAAAGTCCTGAGGACTTTTGCCTCTGCCATTTTCAGTTACAGTTTGGTGCCCCATATTGCGTATAAATAGCATGTTTTTTTCCGTGGCGGAAACGCCACGATAAAAACCATGACGTTTTACAGTACCTGCAAAGTAGATGGCACTCTGGTTAATCCCATCCACACATTGCAGAAAAAAATCTGCATCGGACATGCTGTGATTTCAAAAACCCTCACGCTTTTGTAAATCGCAGTTTGTCAATTATACATACGGAAACGCCGGCGGTTTCCCTATAGGTATAATTGAAGCTGAAAGTCTGCAACGGACATGCTGCTGGAAAAGCTGCGATGTGTTTCTACCACGGTTTTTCCCACAGCGCTTTTTGGCTGTGGCCCACTACGTGGGGCCTTAGCCTTAGAAGGATGGACACCCGATGGACCCCATTATAGTCATTGAGGTTCATTGGACTCCATGTGTTACTTCAATTTTAGCGGTCCTCTGATGTACCAGAACAATAGAGATACAATGGTAGTGTGAACCTAACGTAGGAAAAACCTATCACACATAACAAACTATAGATGTTATAGATTCATTTTTTTATTGTGTGATACACCTGTGTTTTCAACATGTGTTTCCCCAGTTATTGTAAAACACAATCACAAATAATGTCACAATTTACAAGATCTCAATGTAGAAGAAACAAGTTGTCATATTTAGTATTCAAGGATTGGTAGGTGTTATGTACTGGGGTATTGTAGTAAGATTACTGCATTAATAGGGGCATCTTATACCATCATTACTGCAGCCCTCTTAGGGACCCCAATCCAAAAACAGGGAAAAAGTTATCTGCCATGTGTTATTCAGAGGTGTACAGCGCCCTCTATTGTACATTCTACTTAACCACATATTTAAAACTACTTTTCCAAGGATATACAATTAGATGTCCTATCCTCAGCAAACTTCCACCATTGTTTATGGTCCTGGCCACAATTTCAACAGTTCTGGAACAGAGTTGAGAACTTTGTGACTACCCACTTAGTCAAGTTATTTTCCCTACCCCCTCCTGTGGGATCTTTGGCTATACAGATGGAGACATGCATGAGATTGATCAAAATTATAAGAGCCTTCTGTTCCTGGCAATTTTGCAGGTGCGGAACAAAACTTGGCAACTATCATTCATATCATTTCAGGAAAAATTATTGTTCGCAATGAAGTTGGACTGGGTAGTGGCAGCATTTCATGTGGAGAAAAACGTCCAAAAATGTTTTCAATTGTAAGAGGGCTAGTTTTCTATTGCTCCAGCATGTAAAAGATAAACAGCAGACATGTTTCCAACTCACAGCCTGGTACCAACAGTGGATACTGACAGAGACTCCCCTCCTCTCCCATTGGGACAGTAAAAATTGAAAACACAGAACCAGAAATGGTTCCCTTACCTGGTTGTTATTTGCAGATCTGATGGGGAGAGGAAGGGCGCTGAACTAGGCAATGGGGGCAATGAGCTTTTTGTATGCTTCTCTTGTTTTGTTTTGGGTTCTTTTAGTTTTTATTTTTATGTATCATTATTTATCCATCTGTTTCCTATTTATGTGCGAGGATCATTTCAACTGTTAAAACGCAAGACGTATAGCCACTGTCCAAAATGCCCACAGCTGGAGATCCTACGAAGGATTGCCAAGGATCTCCAACCTGTGCTACATAGGGACAACAGACTCAAGGACATATTTCCAGTCCCCCCTCTCCTTTCCTTTCGACAACCACCAAACCTGAGGCGTATTATTGTCCGAAGTGCCCTGAAGGCCCTAACTGAAAATGGCACCTCACCTTGCCTACATAAAAGGTGCATGACCTGCAGGCACATCCACACCGCTGACAGTGTACCTATCCCACAGTCACAACAGGTGCACAGAATTAGGGGGACATTTTCCTGCAGGTCTTCCAATGTGGTGTACCTCATAATGTGTGTGCAATGTCCCACCACAGGCCTCTATGTGGGGGAAAAAGGGCAGAGACTTAGTCAGCGAATGAACTCACATAGATCCAATATTAAAAACAGCAGAACCAATCTCCCAGTGGCCGCACATTTCTCCGGAGAAAACCACTCTATTGAAGATTTGCGGGTTGTGGTTTTAATGGGACAGTTTAAGATGCAGGAGGAAAGGAAACAATGGGAGTACAAGTTTATGCAAAAATTTCAAACTCTGCAATTTGGACTTAATATTCATGCCAGCTTCATGTCACACTATGTATGAACTGTGAGGGTCACAAATCACCTCCTGATAGCAAACAGATAACAGATCCCTGTCACGCACCACAACTTTCCAGATTGTTTTTTGACCGGTTGTAAATAACTTCTCTACTTAGATTGCATTTTGTTTTGGGTTTTTTTTTTAAGGACTCTAAAATCCTTTGAAGACCATGTGTATAAAAATCTGTGAATTTTCAGTTCTTGTATAACACCATGTCTGATGAAGGAAGCTAGCACTTCTGAAAGCTTACTTATAAATATACTCAGTTAGCCTCTTAAAGGTATCGCCTGATTTCTTCACTCTTCCACAAAATACCCTCAGAAGTAGAAATTTAACAAGTGACTTCCTACTATGGACATCATAACCATCACGGTGGTTCCAAAAAACAGCTTGGACAAGTTTGGCATCTGAGCAGGGGCCTGGACCTTCATGGTTAAGTTGAATCATTCAGGAAGCAAAAATTTCCTCCCTAACTTTCCTGAGGAGGAATGATACTCTGTCACAGGTACAGTGACCTCATGCACTTTAGCGTCAACTGCAACAGCACTCTTCTAGTGCCAAGAGCATGACTGCTAAGGGTGGGTTCACACCTGCGTTCCAGTCCGTCCGTTGCCAATCCAGTAAAAATCTCGGCGAACGGGATTGGCATCGGATACAGACCGGTCAGCGACGCATTGGTTAAAAACCCATTCATTTGAATAGGTTTTTAAAGCAATGCACGGGTGTCCGATTGCACCCTCTGCGCTGCGAATCCTTTTTTTTCGTCGGAAACAAAGTCGGACATGCAGGAAAAAAACGGCTTCGCAGCGCAGAGGGTGCAATCGGACACCAGCGCATTGCTTTAAAAACCCATTCAAATGAATGGGTTTTTAACCAATGCGTCGCTGACCGGTCTGTATCCGATGCCAATCCCGTTCGCCAAGATTTTCACTGGATTGGCAACGGACGGACTGGAACGCAGGTGTGAACCCACCCTAATACATATTGTATATAAAATACATGAAAATAAAGTTCTTGGTAAACATGTTGATCAACTTGTGTAAGCCCATCTGTCAGCAAAAAGGCAACCTCTTTAGGTGGGACTTGACACAATAAAAACTTACCTCTGTCTGGGCTTTGGTCTACAATGAATTCAAGTTAAGTGCATTTCAACCATATTGAGCTTACCATATAGTACAAATACCCTCCTCTCTCTGGACCCGAGCCTCTAAATGAATTCAGAAGGAGTGTAGTTCAACCATATTATGCTCTGATTAAAATCAGCCTTGGACAATATGGGTGATATACACTCAGGGCCAGTTTTAGACAAAGTGGGGCCCTGGGCAAAATTAAAAGTGGGGCCCCAAATGCTGATATGTAAACAACACCATCGTCTTCCAGTGGCAACCCATATAATAACGCCTCCTTTCTGCCAACAAAAAAGTAATAACAAGCTCCATTTAACCACACACAATTCAAGTGAGCACCTTTGTACCACCTAATAGATTTTTGCACCCAGTCATCAGTTATTATAGCGCCTCCTTATAAATAATAGTCACTGCTTATAAATAATATTACACCTTTATCAGTAATAACTCCCTTATAAATGAAAAATAGTGCCCTGTATCAGTAATATTCCCCCTTATCAGTAACAGTCACCCCGTAAAAATAATACTGCTCCCTTATAAATAATAGTCCTCTCATAAATAATAGTTACCCTTATAAATAATAGTCCCCATTATCACTAATAGCCCCCTTTATAAATAAGCCCACTTAACAATTATACCCCCCTTATAAATAGTTCCCCTCTTATAAATAATAGCTCCCCCTTATAATGGATGCCTTATATATAAAAATTTCCCCCCTTATAAATAATAGCCCGTCCTATAAATAATAGTTGCCCCTTATAATAGCCCCCTCATATTTAAGTTTCCCAATTATATATAGTAACCCACCCTTATATATAATAGTTCTCCGTTATACAGTGTCGTACTGAAGGGCCTTAGGCCCACCAGAGGAACTTGTTCTGGGTCCCCACCCAACAGCTTCCTGCTAATAGCCTACACCACGGCTCCTTCACTGAAGTCTTACATATGTGTTGACTATGCAGCATTACTGAGTATGTTCCCAGTATAGTCAGCCCCTATAGTACTGTGCAGGACCCAATAACTCCATGGCCGGTTCATGCACAGTACTGTATGGGGAATGACATGGAGCACTACATGTATGTGCAAGATTATAGTGAGGGAGCTGTGATGCAGATATAGCATACAGGGCTGACAGAAGGAATTTTGAGCCCCCCCCATACTATAATGCTCCACATGGTATATAATGCTCCACGGTATAAAATGCTCCCCTGAGCCCTCCACAGTTTCCCCACATGGTATATAATGTTCCACAGTGGACCCACACAGTATAATATGCTCCCGAGAAGCCCCACACAATATAATAAACTCCACAGTGGCCCCACACAGTATAACAGGCTCCCCACACTGCTACTTCCTCCCCAGTATAAAGCTCCGCAGTGGCCCATAGTATAATATGCTTCCCAGAGGGCCCCCGCTAGTATAATGCTCCACAGTGCCCCCCCAGTATTTTGCTCCACAGTGGTCCCACGCAATATATTATGCTCCCAGAGTGTCCCCCCAGTATAATACTCCACAGTAGTCCCCAAGCAGTATAATATACTGTACTCCCCAGAGGGCCCCCTAGTATAATGTTCCTTAGTTCCCCCCCGAATAATGCCCCACAGTGGCGCCACGCAATATAATATGCTCTGCAGATGGACCCCCCAGAATAATGCTCCACAATGACCCCACACAGTATAACATGCTCCAGAATGGCCTCCACACAGTATAATATACTGCCCAGAGAGGTTCCCCCAGTATAATGCTCCAAAGTGGCCCAAAACAGTATAATATGCTCTCCAGAGGGCCCCCCCCCCCACATTATAATGCTCCAAAGTGGCCCCAGAGAATATAATATGCTCTCCAGGGCCCTGCACATTATAATGCTCCACAGAGGCCCCATACAGAATAATATGCTATCCAGAGGGGCCCCCCCAGTTAAATGCTCTACAGTGGCCCCACACAGTATAATATGCTATCCAAAAGGCCCCCTCCCCAGTATAATGCTCCACAGTGGCCCCTCACAGTATAATATGCTATACAGAGGGCCCCCTACCCAGTATAATGCTCCACAGTGGCCCCACACAGTATAATATGCTATTCAGAGGGCCCCCTCCCCAGTATAATGCTCTACAGGGGCCCCACACAGTATAATATGCTATCCAGAGGGCCTCCCAGTTAAATGCTCCAAACTGGCCCCACACAGTATTATATGCTATCCAGAGGGCCCCCTCCCCAGTATAATGCTCCACAGTGGCCCCACACAGTATGATATGCTATCCAGAGGGCCCCCACCCCAGTATAATGCTCCACAAGGGCCACACACAGTATAATATGCTATCCAGAAGGCCCCCTCCCCAGTATAATGCTCCACAGTGGCCCCACACAGTATAATATGCTATACAGAAGGCCCCCTCCCCAGTATAATGCTCCACAGTGGCCCCACACAGTATAATATGCTATACAGAGGGCCCCTCCCCAGTATAATGCTCCACAGTGGCCCCACAGTATGATATGCTATCCAGAGGGCCCCCTCCCCAGTATAATGCTCCACAGTGGCCCCACACAGTATGATATGCTATCCAGAGGGCCCCCTCCCCAGTATAATGCTCCACAAGGGCCACACACATTATAATATGCTATCCAGAGGGCCCCCTCCCCAGTATAATGCTCCACAGTGGCCCCACACAGTATGATATGCTATCCAGAGGGCCCCCTCCCCAGTATAATGCTCCACAAGGGCCACACACATTATAATATGCTATCCAGAGGGCCCCCTCCCCAGTATAATGCTCCACAGTGGCCCCACACAGTATAATATGCTATTCAGAGGGCCCCCTCCCCAGTATAATGCTCTACAGGGGCCCCACACAGTATAATATGCTATCCAGAGGGCCTCCCAGTTAAATGCTCCAAACTGGCCCCACACAGTATAATATGCTATTCAGAGGGCCCCCTCCCCAGTATAATGCTCCACAGTCGCCCCACACAGTATGATATGCTATCCAGAGGGCCCCCACCCCAGTATAATGCTCTACAGGGGCCCCACACAGTATAATATGCTATCCAGAAGGCCCCCTCCCCAGTATAATGCTCCACAGGGGCCCCACACAGTATAATATGCTATCCAGAGTGGCCCTACAGACTCCCTTAGTGCTAGTATATTATACTCTGAGGTCTCTTCAGACCCCAGAGTATAATTATCGAAAGCCCGGGGAAGGTGAGGGAAAATAACAAACAGTTATACTTACCTTGTCTTACCTCTCCTGGGCCTCCTCGCGCTGCTCCGCTATGTGCGCCGGCGCTGGCTTCCTCTTCTCTGCGGCTGATGTCACGCATTGAAGCCTGTGATTGGGCCTCAGCGGTTACGTGAGCACGCCCCACGTGACTGCTGAGGCCAGGCCTCAGCGCATCAGCGGTGATGTCCGGAACGCCAGAAGATGATATTTAGATTTCTTTTTATATAAATATAAATGCAAAATGGCAAAAAAAAAAAAACAGCAGTTCTACCATTCTGATTCTTTTTTTTTCCTGGTGAACACTGTATGGGGTAAATATTGTCATTTGTTTATAGTTCAGGTAATGTCAGATGCAGGGATACCTAATGTATTTATGTTTTTTTTCTTAATTTATTTTTATATGTGAAACAGGAAAAGGAAATGATTACATTTTTTTTTAGTTTTTTTTAAACTTTTTAGAAATTTTTTAATTTTAATTTTGGAATTGAACCCTAGGGGGTCTGATCACCACTAAATTACTAATGCATTGCAATATATTGTAAAATTCTTTGACTTCCACTACAGGCTGTAATAGAAGCTCAATAACAACAGGCCTGGGAGCCTTCAATAGGCTCCTGACTGTCATGGTAATGGATTGAGGACCCTGGATCTCACTCTGGAGGACAGCATTTTGAGGCAACACGGTGGCATCCACAAACTTCTGCTCTTCAGATGCCTCGGTTACATTTGACTGTTGCAACTCAAGTGTTAGTGCCAGTGATCAGAGAGGACTTTGATCACGGGCATTACTGACGGGTCTATGTTTTGTAATACTCCTGATCTGGCTCCATATTTTTGGTACCCGTACAGGCTCTTGAAGAAAGGCATGACCTCCTGGACTCCTGTTAGAGCAGGCATCAAGCCACAGGGCTTACAGTGACTTAACATGTTGCCAACAAGATAGGCAGCATTTGAGTATAGGCACTGTTACTCACTTCACATATTCACATCCTATGCTACCAAAAGTACATAAGAAATTGGTTACACCACCAGGACATCCTATAATCGCCTCTACTGACTCTATCTTATCGCCCCTTTCCATTTTTCTTGAAATGGTAAAACTTACCTCTTTGATTAAAAATACGTGGCCATTTCTTCTTGACACATCAGCTTTTCTGGACATTATATGTACATTACATTATGTGGACCCCAGCACCATCCTAGCTACATTTGTTGAGGCCAGTCTGCACACCTCCATTAAATATCAAAAAGGGATATCTATAGTACAGATATGTTCATGTTTGATACTAACATTATCTCCTTATGTACTGATGTGTTAGTGTTGGAGGAAAATTCATTTTGGTCCAATATGGCCTCTCTATATGCAAACTTTTTTATGGCAGACTTTGAGTATCATTTTGTGTATGCCAAATGCCTATTTTGAAACCTAAACAATCCTTTGAAAACACTGCATTGGTGACATCTTCTGTATGATTGGAGGGGCCCCAGGGAATCCCCATCAGCCTTTGCCAATTAGTTACAATCTACCTTCCATTTCAACAATCATACCGTCTACTTTCTTCAGGATGACGTCTTCTTGCTACTGACCTACAGTATATGTCAAGCAAACGGACAGCTTTCATCCACCTTCCAAGAAAAGTCCCCTGCCATAGTCACAATTTACATGCATTTCCCACATGACTGATAATGTTTCAACTCAGGAAATCCACTTGAAGGAAAATAATGAACAGATTCTGAGAAAGTAAAGCAATTGATAGAAATGATGATGCAGCATTAACCAAGTATCAATAAAAATTCTTCTTCTTATTCCATTTCTTCAATAAACATATTTGGTGCCCTTGTGAAAAAAGAGCACAGGGTAATGACACATGGAAGTGAAGTATAAGGTGCAGTTGTGCAGTGAGGACTTTCATGGAAGTGCATAGTTCCACAAAACACCTGTCACTATGCCACCTTGTTTGCTTGAATGTACTTGTGAACCGAGAGCAAGGCAGGTGGTTTGGTCTCCGCAACCAGAAATGAACGCACACGCGGTAGTTCAAGAAAAGAATATATATTTACTATAAGTTAATAAAGACTATTTGAAGGTAAAATGACAGGGATAAAGACAAGCAAAATATACAATATAGCATGAACAATTTCAAGGCAAATTCTGCAATGGTTTCTACTTTTACTCTGTCCAATTCTGCAGTATGGACACTGAATGAACAATATACTCAAAACTATCCCTAACTGACCCTGACATCACATTTGGGTGCACCCCCTTTTCCCCAGTGGTCCAGGTGGACCGCTTACAGTCTGTAGAAGCGCGCGGTGGGGCCCAAAGTCGTTCCTTTCTTTTATAGTGAAACGTCCTCTCCTCACTGTTATCAGGATCTTGGGAGAAATGAAGTCCTCTTTAACAGGGAAACCCAATGAATGCAATGTAATCCAACAGCAGATTCCACTCAGCACACTGACAGTCCTGCCGAATCCATACACTGAGCTGGGATGTAAGCCGGGGTTTAGCAGGTGCTGTCCAGTACATCAACAGCACTGCGAGTCTCTATCTGTGGTATCCATATACACAGTCACAATGTCAGTCTCACTGATCAGCCACTGAGCACAGTTCCTTTCACGTGGACTCACTAGTCCTGTTGTCTCTTTACACTCTGTTTGTCTCTGGACCAAGATACAGCTTAGCTGTACAGAAAAATCTCCACACCAGTTCAATACAACACTTGCTAAGATGGCTGCTGCTCTCTGTCTCGTCACTTCCTGCTTCTCTGCTCACATTCTGTCTGCAGAACAGGCAAGCTGACATAAAAGGGGGGGGGGAGTCACTCCAGCATCATGTCACAATTACAATGGCTGCTGTCTTAAAGGAACAGAATCACAGAAATACATTCAACATTAACAGTTTATACAGACAAATGAAGCTTAGGACAACATTGGCTGTCTCTTACATATTCCCCCCCACTTTAAGATTGGCAGTCCCTGCCTATGACTGTATATCCAGAGGGTTGTACTTTTATGCACAGGGTGGTAGTATACCGATGTATGGCAGGCCAAACAAACTCATCCTGCGCATACCGAACAGGGGGAATACCAGCATTTGGCCTAGTGGTCCGTCTGAGGACCGGTGGTATATTATGGGGTGCTGCAGCTATGGGCTGAGAAGGACCAGCGGATTCCGCACCAGAGGGGGCACAGGCCGGAGATACAGTAGTCACAGGTGGAACATCCCCAGGAGCAGGGATCGGCCAACAATCATCCTCCTCGTCTGAGGCCCATTCCGCACCTCCATTCTCTGACTGTGGGAGCTCATTCACATTGGCAAGCCCATCATGATTTGTCCCTTCAGAATGACACAGGCGCAACATATTTCGGTGAAGTACTCGAACACAATCAGTTCCTTCTTTCTGGACCTGGTACACTGGCCCATTCGCATACTTGCGGCCAACAACACGATACGGCAAAGCCTCCCATCGGCTTTCCAATTTCCCTTGGGGTTTCTTGACACGAACTAGCACCAGGTCGCCTGGTTGCAATGGTGCTTCTTGCACTGGGGTCTTATCAGGATGGAGATGTTCTTGCAGGCGCTGCCGCACCAATCGATGGATCGTCTCAAGTCTCTGCCGGTGCGCCCGCACCCAAGAGGTTGGATCCCTCGGAGGGAACCCATCCACATCATCCAACTGTAATTCTCCTACACTTCGCCCAGACCGCCCAAAGAGAAGTGTATAAGGAGAGTACCCCGTTGTAGAATGGACCTGATTGTTATAGGCCCACACCATTTCAGACAAGAACTGAGGCCACTGTAACTTCTTGTCTTCCTCCAGAGTCCGCAGCATCTGTAGCAGAGTTCTGTTGAATCTTTCACAGGCCCCATTTCCCTGAGGGTGGTATGGAGTCGTGTGCGACTTCTTTATCCCGTAGATACGTTGAACTTCTTTCATTACGTGTCCCTCAAAGCAGGCACCCTGGTCGGAGTGGATGCGTTTAGGGCACCCATATACTCGAATGAAATCTTGGCACAGAGCACGAGCTGCTGACTCAGCTGTCTGGTCCTTGGTGGCGGTTACCACCGCAAATTTGGTGAAGTGATCCACCATTACGAGGCAATACTGGTGTCCGCTATTGGATGGGCCCACCATTAGATAGTCTATCATGACGATTTCTAAAGGTTCCTGGGTCACGATGGTTTGCAGGGGAGCTCTCTGTTCTATTGCCTTATGGATCTCACAAGTTCGACAGCTGCGGCATACTTCTTCGACCATTTGACGAAGACCAGGGCAGTAAATCAGTCGCTGTAACCAACGAAAGGTCTTCTCATGACCAAAATGTCCATTCTTATTATGAGCCTCAACTGCCAACGAGCAAGCCAGTTCACTAGGCACCACAATTTGGTATCGAATGTCGATCTCAGAAGGTAAATAGACCTTTCGGCATAGCACTCCATTTTTCATCTCCAACTTTTCCCACTGACTCAGAACAGATAATATCTCACGTGTCAGTCGTTCTCTTTCCTCTCTACAGGGCTTCTGGCCTTTCTCAACACACTTGATCATCTGTGCCAGCCCCTCATGGGTCTGTTGTATCTGTGCCCATTCCTGTCGTGAGGGACCAAAGAAAGGAGCCGTTTCAGTCCCCTCCAACTCAAACTGATTAGCGGCGGCCAAGGCCTGTGAAAATCTGCTGAAGTCGGGCACCTCCACATGCTCCAACTCATGATCCACGTCTACTGTGGGGGTCTGGGCGGTTACCCTAGAAAGCCCGTCAGCATTCTGGTTCTCTGTCTTGGACCGATACTTAATGCGGTAATTGAACTTAGTCATTCGGGCTATCCACCTCTGCTCTAACGCCCCGAGCTTGGCATTTTCCAGGTGAGCTAGTGGGTTGTTGTCAGTCAGTACTAAAACTTCAGCACCGGTCAAATATTCAGAGAATTTCTCGGTCATGGCCCATACCAGTGCCAACAGCTCCAACTTAAATGAACTATTATTCTCGGGGTTTCTTTCAGAATCTCTCAAAGACCGGCTGCCGTACGCTATGACCCTCTCCTGGCCATCCTGAAGCTGGGAAAGCACTGCTCCAAGACCATACAGGCTTGCATCCGTATACAGCTGGAACGGCAAGTGGTAATCAGCATATGTCAAGATTGGGGCTGTTGTCAGTGCATCCTTTAATGCCTGGAAGGCTTGTTCCTGTTCAGGTCCCCACTTCACGGACCGGTTCTTTGGACCACCGGATGTGCCTCGTAGGAGAGCATTAAGTGGTGCTGCTACCTTGGCGAAATCCTTAATAAACCGTCGATAGTAACCGGCTACTCCAAGGAACGCCCTCACTTCTCGCAGGGTAGTCGGTATTGGCCAATCTTGAACAGCCGCTATCTTGTCTCTTGATGGTCTCACCCCTTCTCCTGATACGCGGTGACCCAAGTAATCAATTTCAGATTGGAACAACCGACATTTACTGGGTTTCAATTTGAGCCCATGTTCCCGCAATCTTCGAAATACTTGCCCCAACTGGTGGAGATGGTCTTCAAAGGTCGCAGAATACACTATAATGTCATCCAAGTAGATGAGAGTGAACTCAAAGTTGAAGTCACCGAGACATTTCTCCATCAACCGCTGAAACGTTCCGGGTGCATTTGTCAACCCGAAGGGCATCCGGTTAAATTCGTATAGTCCCATGGGCAAGATGAATGCCGTCTTCTCCTTGTCTTTTGTGACCATCGGCACCTGCCAATACCCACTAGCCAGATCTAGTGAGGAGAAGTACCGGGCTCTCCCCAGCGCTGAGAGGGACTCCTCAATCCGTGGCAAGGGGTAGGAATCTCGTACGGTGCAAGCGTTTAACTTCCGATAGTCTACGCAAAATCGGATGGACCCATCTTTTTTTCTTACTAACACCACAGGAGCTGCCCAGGGACTCTGGCTTTCTTGGATGATCCCACCCTGTAGCATCTTAGCTAACAGTTCTTTTACTTCCTGATACAACTGTGGAGGAATTTGTCGGTAGCGCTCTCTAATTGGAGGGGTGTCTCCTGTGGGAATCTCATGGTAGATCCCTGTGGTACATCCAAAATCTTCAGCATACCGTGAAAAGGCGGCTCGGTTCTCCCACAACAGTTCATCTACCTTCTGCACACATTCCAGAGAACATGAACTTGCATCCATCTTCATCTGTTCTCGAATTGCACGGCCATTCCATTCAGAGGTGGGTTCCTCATCTTCTCCCATGGACACAGTTACGGTCCACTCATCCCTTTCAGTCGGCTTCAGCTGCATTGGAGTTACTTTCCTTACTTCCTCCGGAGTCACATAGATGTTAGCCAGCTGCCTCCCTGGGGTCAGGTCCACACTCTGGTCCTGAGTGTTTACACATCGAAGTGGTACTCTTCCATTGCGAACTATTGCCAAGGAACGGGCCACTAGCGGATCAACACCTCCTTCGGCTGCCTGCAGTGGTTCTACCAACACAGCTATGCCCTCTAGTTTCCGACAGGTGCCTACGGGCATAGACACTATTGTCTCCCGACTGGGTGGCAGTGTAACTTTTGTATGCAAAGGAACTGAAATTCGAGCCAGAGGACGCTGCGCATCCGAACTTTTCTGTAAGCCACATGTCCGGATCAGCCGCTGGAAAGCTGTTTGAGTAGGCCGATGGGTGGTGGTTTCTTTCCAATAACCGTGACCTTTCTTTTCAAAGAGGATCTGATCTAATTCTTTTAACACATTCATCCCCAAAATGACAGGGACCTTTACTTCATGTGACTCCTGTACCACCACAATGCCTTTCCTACCCAGATCTTGGCCACATACCCGGACATTCATCCAGGCCACTCCCACGACTGGAACTGGTAACTGGTTAGCTGCGACCACTCGTACGAATGTATGGGGATCATATTTCACATGTTGCTGGAAGTACCGTTCATAACAGTCTCTACTCAAGGTCGTTACTTGGGAACCCGTGTCAATCATCCCGGTAACCGGAATACCCTCCATTTCCACCTGTATAACAGGACTTGCAGCGATCAGGTCATCATTAGGGCATTCTCCCCACATAGTCTCCTTGTCAGTCTCCCCTACTACACGCCCTACAGCAGCAGGGGACTTCAGTTTAACGGCGGTCTCTCATAAGTTTGTCGCTGCTCTGGACATCTAGCAGCAACGTGGCCCATCCGTCCACACTCCCAGCAGCGTATCTCCCGTCGTTCTGGCCATCTGTTTGGGCCCCTTCGGTAAGCCCCTTCGATTTCTCCTGAGCACTGCATTAACTGATTTGGACCCCTTCGGTAGGTCCTATCCTCATCCCTCCAGCGGGGTGGTGGGTGATTCTGATTTTCTGGGTATGGACGGCTCACCCTTTCACCTCCAGTTTTCTGGAAGTCTGCAATTTTCATAGAATGTTCATCACAACGGGTGTGCAAGTGTTCCATTTGCTCTTGCAGTTTCTGCATTACTGTGAGAATTTCTTTAACCGTCCCCTTTTCTACTGTCTCTGAGCCAGAACTAGCCCCCTGTGACAAAGTAACTCCAACTGCGGTCTGGGGCTTCGGGAACATACTATTGGCACGGGAGATGGCCTCTACCTGTACATCATGGAATTTAGCATCAGTCTCTCGTCGTATAAAATCCTGCATAGTCACAGTTAAACTGCCGTCACGTATCCCCAGGACAAACTGGTCACGGAGAGTCCGATCAGGGTTACAGAAGGCTGGCGAGCCCCCCTCTTTCCTTCACTTGAATATCTCGGAGCAGTTCTTGTAGGGCATTTGCATATTGGGGAAGGCTTTCATTCTCCTGTTGTACCCTCTGGAAGAACCGAGCCTGCAGAGACCCCAGCAATGCAGTTTCTCCATAAATGGTTTCTAGAATCTGGACTACTTGCTCAAATGTCTGCCTTTGTTCAAATGGCCTCAATATCACCGTGGTCTTAGCATCCCCTTGTAATGTCAATATTGCTAGCTCTACTAGTACTTCTGGTGCGGTCTGGTACATTCGCTGTATCATTCGTATCTGTTCCACCCACATACTCACTGACATATTATTGCCATCAAATTTAGCTAACTGACTCATTATAGCCCCTGCTGGCATTCTTCCTCCAGCACCATTCTCCCGAACGGGTGCGTCACCGTCCATTCTGGTAAGCGGATCCTGCCGACTACGCCAATTTGTGAACCGAGAGCAAGGCAGGTGGTTTGGTCTCCGCAACCAGAAATGAACGCACACGCGGTAGTTCAAGAAAAGAATATATATTTACTATAAGTTAATAAAGACTATTTGAAGGTAAAATGACAGGGATAAAGACAAGCAAAATATACAATATAGCATGAACAATTTCAAGGCAAATTCTGCAATGGTTTCTACTTTTACTCTGTCCAATTCTGCAGTATGGACACTGAATGAACAATATACTCAAAACTATCCCTAACTGACCCTGACATCACATTTGGGTGCACCCCCTTTTCCCCAGTGGTCCAGGTGGACCGCTTACAGTCTGTAGAAGCGCGCGGTGGGGCCCAAAGTCGTTCCTTTCTTTTATAGTGAAACGTCCTCTCCTCACTGTTATCAGGATCTTGGGAGAAATGAAGTCCTCTTTAACAGGGAAACCCAATGAATGCAATGTAATCCAACAGCAGATTCCACTCAGCACACTGACAGTCCTGCCGAATCCATACACTGAGCTGGGATGTAAGCCGGGGTTTAGCAGGTGCTGTCCAGTACATCAACAGCACTGCGAGTCTCTATCTGTGGTATCCATATACACAGTCACAATGTCAGTCTCACTGATCAGCCACTGAGCACAGTTCCTTTCATGTGGACTCACTAGTCCTGTTGTCTCTTTACACTCTGTTTGTCTCTGGACCAAGATACAGCTTAGCTGTACAGAAAAATCTCCACACCAGTTCAATACAACACTTGCTAAGATGGCTGCTGCTCTCTGTCTCGTCACTTCCTGCTTCTCTGCTCACATTCTGTCTGCAGAACAGGCAAGCTGACATAAAAGGGGGGGGGGAAGTCACTCCAGCATCATGTCACAATTACAATGGCTGCTGTCTTAAAGGAACAGAATCACAGAAATACATTCAACATTAACAGTTTATACAGACAAATGAAGCTTATGACAACATTGGCTGTCTCTTACATACTGAACACTTCTCTTTCCATATGTTTTATTGAAGAGATGAAATAAAGAGGAAGAATTTGTATTGATACTTGGTGATGCAACACTAGTTCTACCTATTTTTTTGAACTTACAAAGACTGTGATCATATTCTGCTGAACCCCTTCATATTTGAATATAGGGGAACCACTGAAATATTATCTTCTCTACTGCCTTTAACATGTTCTGGTAATTTGTCCAGGAATGCCACACTGCACTATTTTTTTTCGTATAATAGTGATTCCGGTGAACCTAGTGTGGATATAGGACCAACAGTGAGAATACTGAGACAACTGCTTTTGAGTACCCCCAAGTTGGATTTATCATGTCTTCAGTGTTCCAGTGTAATAACAGGTGATAAAATCTACTACTGCCAGACAGACAAGAGTTTTCCAATCAAACAATTTTTCACTTGCAACTGCAATTTTTTATTCTTGAAAACTTTTGTTGAGACTTCCCAACATGTGCAAAACTGTATAAGGCTAAGGCCCCATGTTTCGGAAAAGCTGCTTTTTTTGTTGCAGATTTGGTATTTTGAGCTAAAGCCAGGAGTGAAGTGAGCAGAATGGAGAAGTATAAGTACTTCTTATATTTTCCCCCTTCCTTTTGTAGCCATTCTTGACTTTGGCTCAAAAAACCACAGCAAAATCTTCAACAAAAAAAGCTGTGTTTCCACATTGTGGGGCCTTAGCCTTAACCCTTTCCCTGTCAGCCACGTATCTATACGTCCTCCTAGGGTGGCACTTCTGTAGCCAAGCACATATCTAATACGTCCTTACTTCTAATGCCGATATCTCAGGATCCATTAGGACTATTAAGAAGGAGCTCATCTTTAAAATGATACCAAGATCTTCATGATAGCCCTTACAGTTCCGGAGCGATTCACTGTTGAAAACGCTATTGGACATTGAAATCCCATTGCAGATCTCAATTCCCGACAGCGTTTTTAACAGTGATTCGCTCTGAATTTGTAAGGGCTATCATGAAGATCTTGGTATGAAGATTCTCATCTTTAAAATGAATCCAAGATCTTCTTAATACTCCTAACGGATCCTGAGATATGGGGCTCTAAAATGTCCTCCCCCCTCCAGTCTCAGGAAGCATCTTAAGAGCTGCGGTAGGAGAAGGGGGGAGGAGCAGCCCTGCAGACTGTATAAATTGTTACAATTTTTATAGGGGGGTAGAAAATAATATTTTTATGTAAATTCCTATTTAATTTCCAAGTGGTATTTTGACAATGCTACAGGTGTCTACTTTAAGAAAATATATAGGTATGGGGGGGGGGGGTTGGATGATTTTTTAATGTTGCAATTTAGGTTTGATTTGTCCATGTCAAAACTGTGAAAATTGCTCTGGCTACCGGAGGTGCAAAATTTCTGGAGACCCCTGGCAGTGAAAGGGTTAAACAACACAAATCTAATATTCAATGCCAAAACACTATACTACATATCCCAGCACATTTTTTACAAAATAAACAGAGCGTATCCCAGTTGAGATTTCAGTTGGTTCAGCAAGGTTCCTCTATCTCGACGAGGTGGAATCCGTATACAATCACTTAAATGCCAAGAAGTGCTTTGAATATATAGACTTTAAACTTTGGAACTGAAGGGTCTAAACTGCAAATATGAAATAAGTATTTTTCTATAGTATACCTGCACGGTGCATGAACTAACTTATTATTGCTCTCTTTACAGATCTAGTGATTCTGGGTTGCTAACATGTTCCAAACTATAGTTCTTGCATTTATAGTTGTGTCCTTTGGCTACCTATCAAGACAAAAGACTGTTCTACAATTGTAACAGAAAATCTTTAAGAGTCTGTCATATTTTTAAAAATGTATATTTGCAACAATGTTTAAAGTGGTTGGCCACTTTCATACCAAAATTGAGAAAGAAATGTTATTGTTTGTATAATAAAAAGATATACAATTTTTCAATATACTTTCTGTATCAATTCCTCACGGTTTTCTAGATCTCTGCTTGCTGTCATTCCTTCTGCTACTTCTAGTGGATAAAAGTCTGACCGTGGTCATGTGATTTACGGTCCATGGTCATGTGATTTACGGTCCATGGTCATGTCATGAGCACACAGGTGCTATTTGTTATAGTCACGGCACAGTAATAAGATATCTGCCTGGTAACGAGCTGTGCACCTGTGTGTCCATCACATGACCATGGTCAAAATTTGATTCATTAGAAGTACAGAAGGAATGACAACAAGCAGATATCTAGAAAACCATGAGGAATGGATACAGAAGGTATACTGGAAAATTGTATAACTTTTTATTATACAAACAATAACATTTGTCTCTCAATATTGGTCTTAAAGTGGCCAACCCCTTTAACGTTTAATTATCTACAAATTTAAATATAGTTATGTTTGCAGGAAAACCCCTAACTATCATGCTAAATTAAAAGCTAAGTTTTATATATTTTTGCCGATTTGTCTGTTTGCTGGATAACTATGGATTTTTATATATATTGCTACCTTTGACTGAAAGGATTTTCTATGCAACCGACTCTCGGATATCGATCCACACCCAAGGCCTGGAATACGTAAGTTGGCTATGCATATTTGCATATTTTTTCTCTTACACTGTCTGCCGATGATTGGAGCCTGCTCCTGCCTGGCACCACCCACTTGACATTAGAGAGTCTATTTAGCATATCAGGCACAAAAACTAACTGCACTTATTGCTTAGGAATGGTGAGGGCTATAGAAAAAATAATCAACATAAAAAAACACAGTGACATGGAAGATGTTAACCTGTCTTGGGTATGGACTCCGTGTATGGCCATTCTTGGTCACCCATCTCAGGCTGACCTAAGAGGTTAACTATCACTTCTTTACAATAGTGTATGCTGACAATGTCACCATCTTTGTGTCCTCAGTAGGGAGAGCTAGGTTGGGTGATATCAAAGGTGGACTGTTACTCGAAGCACCCAGGCCCAAGATCAATCAGGATGAGTGTGAGAGTCTCTGGCTGGGAGTCAGAGATCTTGAGCAAAACCTACCAAACAGAGCCCTTTGCTGATATATCTGGGCAGTGTATGCTTGTCAGAGCTTCTATGGACTAGGGTCTTCAGTCTGCACTTCCAAAATTGATGGGGGGAGTAGGCTAAACCAAGTCAAAAGTGTTACTTACCACACAGGGGGACTAGGTGTGGTTGTGTGTGGTCAACCCTGTGGTGTCCCTTGTGAATAACTTAGTTAAGATCAACATTTCAAATCTCTGGAAACAAAGGGCTCTTCTGTGGGTATTCTCCTATAGTGCATGGTTTCGGCCTTTGTTTCAAGAATAGGAGACAGGAGGGCAAGTGAAGGATCTTTGTACAGTGGACAGGCATCTTCCAAGTTAAGTTTTCCTGATTCTGAAAGCAATCCGCTGGTGGGGTCTAGAGATGTTGGAACTCCAGAACTCTTTCACAGAAACTCCTTGACAAAACAGTTCTGTTAAGCCATTTCCAGAAGCCCTTGGCGCTCAAGCATTGCCCGCAATGGAATTTGATGATTGGTCTGAGACTTCTGAATTCTATCAGTTCTCTTAACCCATTTCCAAAAGCCCTTGGCACTCAAGGATTGTCCAAGTCAGCATTTGGGGACAGGTCTATGACCATTGAATTCCATTAGGATCTCCTGAAGTTTTGGGACTTGATTTGGCACTACTTCCATAAGAAACTGCATGTGAGGAACAACTTAAAGTACAGGATGAACGGAGCTGCCCCTGGGAGGAATGTGGCAGCATGTAGGATATCACTGAGCACTTCCTACTTCATTGTCCATTTAATATAGGGGTTTACAATGGAGTGGGTGTCTCCACTGGCCGTCTGGTCTCTCTTAAGCAGAATAAGACTATGGGACATTCACAAGCCTGTGTGGTAGGGTCTATAGCACGTTATTATAGTTAGTAGTGGTCAGGTTCTACATGTTGAATCCATGGTGCTTAGTTCTAGCTCAGAAGAAAATTCTCTCAGAAGGTAAAGTGGTTAGAAACATTTTTGGTAATATGGTGAAAGTGAGCTCTTTGAAGTATGAGACACTGGGCAGAACTAGGGCATCTCTCCTTTGGAGGGGCCTCTCCTTCAGGGTGTCTTAGCTTAAAGAGAGTCTCTCATCAGGGTGAAGCAAATCAAACCAGCACCGCAGATTGGCCAGGCTCACCTGAATGTAACCCCTTTTTCTATGAAAATTTGTGACTCTGTTGCCAAGATATAAATTTATTTCACAATGTAAAATGAGAAATCTGAAGCACCAAGGGCAACTCCGTTGCTCCAAACTGCTATGCACTACACTACTCTAATACACTGACGCAAACACGAGAAGACAGAGCCAGGTTATATTTTAGCATACCTCCTGGACCTGTCACTCTAATAAGGTAGAAAGGAAGCAGACCATATATTTGGAACAACTGAGCCGCGCTTAGTGCTCCAGATTGCTTATTTGTAGAATATAAAATAAATTAACCTCAGCGACGGGGGCATGAATGTTCAGGGGAAAAAAGGCGCTACATTCAGGTCACCCTGACCTATCTGTGTTGCTGGTTTAATATGTTTCGTCCTGGTGACAGACTCCCTTTAATTGTCACCTTTCCTGGTGGTGCTGACACCCTAGCTTTTTTGGTAGTATGTAGTAGACCTAGGGTTTACAGGTACTGAACTTGGGCTCTAATGTGATTTGATTAAGTTCATAAGTTTAGATACTCTTTGGAAGCAATATATGATTTGTGTTTATATATTATTGCAAATATATATGTGTGTGTGCGTGTAACACTGTGTGGTATTGTATGGAGATGTGCAGGTTAGGTGATTAAATAGATGATTCAGACCGGAATCCAAATTGGGGAGTGTGGTAGTGGAGTGTGGGGTATTTGGTAAAGGGGACAAAAAAGTTTTATACATCTCTAAATGGTGTAACAGATTTTAAATCATGTGATTGGAGTGACGACTAGTGGCCAAAGTGTGCTCTGTACTATATCCACAGTATACAGGACAGCATTATACGAATTGGTTGCTAACCCTATAAAATTATAAAACATGTTGAGTTACTTTATTAACATGGGAAAAACAAGAAATAATGGAAGGGATGCAAATTATGTAAGTAAAACAATTCTGGAAGGAAAGTGATGCACACAGTGTTCAGATTTTAGAAGAGTGTACCTACCGTGTAGAAGCCACAAACAAGAAGAAGGGTCCTCACAGTAGACCAGAGTATTTAAGACATGGGTGTGCTCAATTTGTGAGAGGTCACAGACCAAGAGTTACATAGTCGAAGCAGCTGTGTCATCAGTAGGGAAGAGAAGTGCTAATAATAATAATAAAACAATAATAATAGCAATTAAGTTTTATTATTTCTGGAGATGTGACTGAGACTTCCAAGGTGCTGATGCTGATACCAGTCCCTTGCTACAAAAGAAAACAGTCTCAACTAAAGAACAGGATCCTGCATAGATTAGAGGCAGCAGCTAACTCTAGAGAATAGTCTCATAATGGTGCTGGCATCAAAGTTTTCATTCTGGCCATGACCTCAATGGACTTAGAGGGACTTAGTTATGCCATAAAGAATATTTATCCTCTATCTATAGGATAAAGGATTATTTGACTTATCGTGGGGGTCTGACCACAAAGACCTCTACTGATCGTGAGAAGGGAGTTCCCCCCATGGTGAATTCAGCATGACTACATCTGGGTAATGTAGGCATGTTTCCTTGCTGCATATCATGCATTCACTTCAATGGGAGTACTGGAGATAACAGAAGTATAGCACTTGGCTATCTCTGGCACGCTCATTGGGTGGGATAGGAGCACAAAAGCATCACATCTAACAAGGGGCACACCTACATACAGCCTGGCTGCTGAATTCACAAAGGGGGTAAAAAAAAAAAAAAATCACTCCCTTTCTCAGGATTGGTGGGAGTCAGACATATACCGGACAGTTATTTCTCCTCTATCCTATGGATAAAGAATAAATATTCTTTATGGCATAACCCCTTTAAGGCTGGCATGTAGTACAAGCTTACGCTAGCGGGAACCAAATGACGGAGAGCCCGTCTGCTAAAACAGCGGTTACCTACGGATCCCATAGACTATATGTCCCCTGTGCCAACTTTCGCTGGAATCTGCGGTGGAGTCTCCGACACAGATGTGAACCTAGCCTTATTCAGCCATTGTGTTGGTGTGAGATGCATTAAATTTATTAATAGGCATACTATTATAATTTTGGCACATCTCATGATGTTAATGTGCCAGAAACTCAAACCTACACCAGCAAGCAGCTGGAGATTTCAGGTGTTATTTAAGCAAGTTTTCTGACATAAGCAATGAATAATAAGGCATTTTGCAAAGTTCACACTCCCTCCTTGCTGATCCGTTCTCACTTTTTAACAAAGTAGTGTGAACTGCAGAACAAGTCACAATTTTTGGTGCTGAACAATGTGTGCCAAAAATACAGCTTCTTTAACACCATAATATGGTAGACATATAGTAGTCTGATAGATTCCCCTCAATATCTGTAAGAAATATGGCCAGCGTTACATCTCCTGTCACCTGTTGTAAATCACTTTCCCCAGACCCATGCCAGGTAAATTTGGTTAGTCATATATTGAGATGGGAACTTGGGATGCATTGCTTAATAACCAGGCAGATTAACTTTTCGGGAACGTCAGAAAGCTGAGTGAAAACCCTTTAAGAGCTTGTCATTTGTCACCCAGCTTTATTGAAACAGAAATAACAAAATTAAAAATGTATTGCATTTGTCACAACTTCACAGAGCAGGGCAGCTCTCCCAGTTCTTGGCTTGGTGACCTTTTCTTTTCTGTGGTGTCACAACCATGGTTGGTGTAATCACTTTTCTTCTTATCCCCATAAGCTTGATGTCCATTCACTCTATTCCGTTGGGTTCTGGCCAGTTCTACCCGAATAGTCTGACCTCCTATACTCAAACCCTTCAGGCTGGACAGCACCTCCTGAGCCTGGCATGGGTCCCTGTAGTCCAGGAAGGCTCTGTGCTGGTTTCCCTGCCATGTGAGGTGCAAAGGAGAAGCCCCTCGCTCTCGTAATATGCGCTTTAGCTCATTGACCCGTGTAGTGGGAGAGATATTCCCAATGTAAACCGTAGTGACTTCCTTCTGATCCGCTGGGTTATCTTTGATGGGTAGGGTATGACTGATGTAGGCTGGACTTGTTGACCTGCGGGTTGGGTTTTTCAGAATGGGGTCCTCTTCACTCCTCAATGTCACATTTTTCCCAGCTCTGCGCTCTTTTTCCTGAAGCCTCTTCAGAATTGGAATCTTGCTCATCATCTCCCAACTTATCTGAGAGTCATAGAAAAATAAAAAAAATAAAAAAAGTTCCTCAATCCTCTGTGAGATAAACAGCCTCTACTCCAAACTAATACATTTCACTTGCACTCATACATTGGAGCAAACTATCAGGACAGTAAAAAGATCTGAGATGCAGAATATTACCCATCTGTATAAGGGTATGTTCACATCCATTCCCCTGGAAACTGCTTTCCAAGGGGATTAGGTTTCCATTTCTCAGGTCCCCAAGCGGACCCAAGGAACGGAAAGCAAACGCAGGTGTGAACCTAGCGTAAGTCAGAGGTCACATATTTCTCCTATCACAGACACTAAAAAAAATTAACCCAACAGAAGAACAGTAACCCTCATCCCACGACCTATATATCTGGGTTATAAATATATTCTACTCCAGCACTCCAAACATGAGAGCTATTCAGTGTAAATAAGGTTTATTAATATAACATCTTGACAAGACAACCTGAATATTACATGGTAGTGCATTAATCTGTTGATGTCTGACTTTACACTAACCCATTAGTTCACTACCATGTAATATTCAAGTTGTCTTGTCAAGATGTTATATTAATAAAGCTTATTTACACTGAATTGGAGTGCTGGAGTAGAATATATTTATTATTGGAGAGAGTGGATCTGGTACACCGGGCACCTATCCCCCCCTCTTGGGGAGAGATTATCATTAGAAAGAGGAGTGCATATCTTTTGGGTTTTTGATTTATATATTTGGGTTATTCTTAACCATGGACAGTGTAACTTTTCTAAAGCGAAACTACCCACTCATGTCTTAGGACCACCTGCTTTCCTGTAGGCAAGTCTGAGTCTGATCATATTCTTATTCACCAACAGCTATCAGACATACATCTGTCACGTGCAATTCCTCAATGTACTGGATCCCCATTGCTGATCCCATGCAATATGACAGACTAACCTTGGACCATATAATCCCCTGTGGCTTTGGACGAGTGCAGTTTGTTTTGATAATGCGGGTGGGGGTCAGGATATAGTCCACTGTCAGATCGTGGTCATCCAGCAGATCCTCTGGAATATCCAGCACCTGCAAACACAACAAGCAGAAATATGCAATGCCCGATTAAAGGTCTTTAACCCCTCTTTCTTAATTTTCCTATACAAACAGCAGATGCCAGTCTAGTGCTTAAAATTGTCACCCAGCTGGCACAAATTGTTACATCTCCATGCTCCTTCATCATACATCTATGCCTATGTGTTAGTTTACACTGTAGTTTTAGAATTCTATTTTTTTAACCAGAAAGCTCAGAAGCTTGCAATACAATTACTTCAGGGAGCACATGAAAAATAATTTATGGAGGATTACTAAGTGGAACTGCACAAAGCATGAACGTTTGTAGAAAGTTGAAAAGTCACTTCAGATGCAATATTCAGAAAAAATTATTCAGCTTCCATGGATTCATCACTGACATTCACTTTCTATTTACCTGACAGTCATGGACCACAGTGACCACAACAGTCTGTTCTGTGACTGCGCCCATGGCCACCATCATTGCATATTCCATGTCTGCAAAACCCTCTCCTTTCCCGATTCTCCAGCCTGAGGAAGTCAGAAGAAGTCAGACATCACACATTTCTCCTATCACTGACACAAAAAAATAACTTTGTATATTTGAGTTCCTCTTAACCACAGACAAAGTAACTTTTCTAAAAGCCACCCACCCAAATTAAGAAAACAATGTCCCCCTACCCTTAAGATACTGCACTACTAGCTGCCATCTTTCAGTTTCTGCCTCCTCCTGCTGGGGATGCAAGTGTACACCCATAATCTCACTATTATTTCCATGGGTTTCACATTAATACAGATTGTCTCCAGGGACTACAGACTGCGCTGCTAGGCTTCCTCTCTGGGGTGTGAGGTGATAAGAAACATTTAGGGCTCCTCAGCTATGTGGCCCAATCTCATATGGGTAACAGAGAAATCTGGTCCTCTTTCGCTTCATCTCTTGTACATACTAGATAACTCTTTTGAAACATCTGTTAGGCTCACTAAAAAGAGGTGACCTCCCACAGTCCTAAAGAATGGGCAAATCTCCTGGGCCCAATGGAATAATCCGGCATCTGCCAGGCTATTTTTCATTTTATATGTGAAGTGCGCATGTTATGTGCCGGTCATGTCACAAAAAAGGATCATAATCAGCCAAGCCCACATCACAAAAAGGAGCATAACATACGCTAAAAATGGGCATGTCACATCCTGAAAGAAGGTGTGGATTTGCAAGTGGGTATATTGCCTCTCTGAAAATTTCTGCCACGTTCTTCACACTCTTCAAGGGCTGCGCCTTCCCTCTTGTTATGGAATGGGAGACATCTCCCAACTTCTCAGTGCTGCAAATCCGACTTTTTACATCTATTGGATTCAGTTTAAAAGAACAGACACCTGACAGATCCATTTATTGTCTATGGATCTGCCGCATACTGTTGGTGTCTGCTATTTTAGTGGTCCATGTGTCCATTCTTCTGGTCCTCCGACAGACAAAAACATTGGACACCTAGGTGCAGTTGTGAACGTAGCTGGCTCTACTGCTATGTACAAATCCACACATCCAAATACAAACATGAATGTGCCATTCAAGGAACCAGTCTCTGGCCCCTATCTGAGTCAGTGTTCACTGGTCCTGGCTCATGTGGAATAAGAATCAGTTTACCTTTTTCTGATACGGCAACAGATCCCACAACTACTAAATCCACCTGCACCACAGAATCCAGGCCCATTGGGACGCTGAAATCCTTCACTCCCTGCAGAGAATGTGAGAAGGTGAGTAGGCGTCGCACTGGACATCAGGACTAATATACTTTATAATAAATATACAGGGACATATATATATGAGGAAGGGGACACTCAGTCCCTACCCCTGCCCAGCTACGTCCCCTTTATTGTTTGATTGTTCACAGGGACTTTAATATTTTAGAGGTCATTCTACAGTTTCTAAATATGTCTCTGTTATTCAGCTTTGGAGCCCCATTTTTATGCAAATCACTGTTTTATTCACATGCAAATGAGGAGAATCTACAGCTGAGACAAAGCCCAGACAAGCTAAGACACATCACCAAAGCACTTTTCCCTTCATTTGCATATGAATAAATCAGTGATTTTTTTTCAGAAGACAATGGCGTTCCAAAGCTGAATAACAGAGACATATTTGGAAACTGTAGAAACACCTCTACAAGGTACTAGGATTAGGTTTATAACCAGTTTACTGCTGACAAACTCCCTTTAAATATAGTCCAGCCATATATTAAAGTCCCTGTGAACCCCTTTAACCCGGTGGTTAGTTACATCACTCATGGCCTAGTTACAGCCACTCACCTGTGAGGTAGAGCAGATTCTCAGCACCTCCTTGCTGGCCCTTAGAGGTGGAATGATACGGTTAAAAAGTCCGGTTCTGAGCCGTGGAGTTGGAACCAGCAATGTCTTATTGGCCTGTTGAGAAAATCACCATCAAGTCCAAATAGTGTCTGGGAGTAAGGAACAACCAGCAGAGGTCAAGGGTCAGGAAAAGACTGTGGACAACTATAGGATTGGACAAGAACATATAAAGAGGAGCTCCAGAGCTGGATCTACCTGTAGAGCTGCCAGACGGACACCTTCCAGTGGTTTATCTGGATCCACTTTAATTTCCTTTGTCTGACTGAAAATCTCCAGAGATGTTACCATTTGACTTGCCTGACGGGATGCCTGAAGAAGCAGAGGAAGGATGGTTACTTACTTGTAGGGTGAGGAATCGCACATTCTTCTGTGGAGTGTCAGGATTTGTCTTAACCGTCTTCGCTAACTGGAAATCCTGCAAGGTTGTTAATCGCTCACAAGCCTGCGCTGCCCCCTGCACATAAGATGAGGGTCAGATCACTGAGGTGCATCCATGTCGGGGGCTTGAATAGTCTATTTTTGTGGAATTAAAATAAGTGGGAGTTGACAGTGCATCCTGCATCACACGATGTCAACCTAATCACACAAGTTGGTCGCAGAAGGGATGGTGGAGCTGACATCAAATATTTAGCATTGTCAAACTGGTTATCAAAAATAACATAAAGGGGTTGTCTAGGTTAAAATGGACCTCCCAAATTATTATTTAAATAGGCCGGGGGCGGTGAAAAAATAAAAAAAAATCATACTCACTTTTCCCCGATGCTCTGGTGCCTCCCCGTGCAGTCCGGTCCTGCAGCTCTGTTGTTGTCTTCCAGCAGAAGTACCCACTGCTCCTTACCACTGAGGCAAATCAGCGGGCTTAGCAGAAGGGAACCGGGACGTCACAGCTGGCAAGAAATTTCAGAATAAGAAGGCAGCTGAGCTGTAGGACCGGGCGCCACTGGGAGGACACCGGAGTACCAGGGACAGGTAAGTATGTTTTTTTTTTTTTTCCATCTCCCCCGGCCTATTTTAAAATTAATTTATTTGCCCAAACAACATTAATTCTGCTCCTTTGTAATTGAGTACGAAGGAAAATTATTCAAAGTCTTTACAGAAGAAAACTGGCATACAAAAGTATTACTGTCCCGTACTGTAATCGATATAAGATAGTATGTCGCTGGGAGATGGGGACTCCTAGCGGCTTAGATAATTATTATGCTAGGAGTCCCACTCCCGCCATAAGACAGAGTTGATAAATCCAGCCAAAACTAGGACCGAGTTTCGGGGCTGAAACTCAGTTGTATGAATGCACCCTTAGTACATCACCCATCATGTGCTTCAATACCTCATCATTTCTGCCGTTTCTCATTTAACGGAAACAAGTTTGTTTTCACCCAGATGCTGAAGATCCTTCAAGAACAAATTCATTTTCACTGCTGAGAGTTTGATACAATTATACCCAAACTAAGCAAACTCACATGAGAAGGACAAATATTTTTTATGTCTCGTTTACTGCAATGTATCAGTGCAGGTAAACTGTATCAACCTGGAGTCCAAACTTATGCTCAGCATGTAACATTCAGCTGTGTAACACTACGTTCACATCTATTTTTTTGCTCTCCATTCTTATAGCCCATCAGAGAACCAGAAGAATGGATAAAAACAGATCTAATACATAACAGACACGATTGGAACCGAATGGAAACCCATTGACTATAATGGAGTCTGCCAGATGTCTGTTTTTTTAACTGAAATCACTGGACAAGCAATTCCAGCAATTCTTGATGGATCTGTGCAGGAGACTCAGACGAGAATGTAGTTTAAGCATGACAAGGTCAGGATAAGTTTTCAGCCTGTTAGCTAGTAGCTTTGAGTGAAGTTTAATAATGTGATGGAATTAACCTTCTCTGGGTTTCAATACCTTGAAGTTGGGGATCCGGTGATGTACAGGCCGTGGGAAATCTGCCAGATTATTGTGTTCAATATAATCCCAAACCTTCTGCCGAATATCCCATTTACTGCACCCTGGAAAAAGAGAGAAAGAAAGAGAAAGAAAGAAAGAAAGAAAGAAAGAAAGAGAGAAGAGAGAGAGAGAGATGCAGCACAGCTCACATGATGTCAGTAGTGCAAAGATAAACTAATCAGATATGGATGGTGAGTGCAGCTAACAGCAGGGATCACAGGGGCAGTATTATTTTTAATATGTTTGATATTGACCATGTGGGTGGTTTATGAAGTTAATATCTATAAATGATACTTCAGTGAGTAATAACCACAACATAGGACAATGCTATCTGTGTTAGAGAAGATTGGGAAAAGTTGGTATCTCAGACAGAGAAGTAATCAATTACGTTTAGCACTGACAAATGTAAAGTTCTGAGAAAATACTAGGCATCAATATGTAGTTAATGTGAAGACCCCAGGCAACACAGGCATGCACAGGAAGGGGGTGACACTTTGGATATTAATGGGTAGCAGAAAATGTTTTCCCCTAAAAATGACAAATATGGATTTATACCTCATGAAGATAGATGGGGGCAGGAGATAGGTTATTTGCTCTAGTTCAATAGGTTTTACTAGGTGGACTTTCCTGAACACGCTCTAGAATAATTTTACTGTCTTTTAATGCTTTGTTTATGTATTACTATAATATTATAGTTAGAATATTTTGCTAGGATATATTGTCTTATTTTGTTGCTATGTTAGAATTTGCTGTTTCTGTGTACTTCCGGCTTTATACAGTATAAATGCAACTCACCAGGTCTGAGTGTGAGCACAGGCTCCATGTTTAGCTGTTGGGCTCTTCCTAACACAACAGCTGCACATTCCACGTATCTGCACTGTGCATATGGCAGCCCAGAGGGGTCAAACTTGTGAGAAATGCACAACAACTAGCTTTCATGGCTGTAATTAGCTAGGGTAGTGTTCCATGTAATTAACTATATTCACACAATCAAATTTCATGTGGATTTTGGTAATCTGAACATGCTTATAGATGGGGTTTCTGGAAACCTGTTCACATTCATAGGTAATGTTATGCCTGGATTTCTGGCATTTTTTTTCCTGCTGTGGGATTAAATTGTCACAGCAATAAACATAACACCGGGGTCTCATATGGAGTGAGAAAAAAGTGGCGTTTTACTGTCACAGCAAAGTAGGGATGGGATTCTAGCAGACACGCTGTGATTTCCAAAACCGTCGTGGTTTTTGGAAATTGAAGCAGAAAGTCCGCAGAGGAAACCTCTGTGAACTTTCTGTGAAAAGCACTATGGGAAAAACCATGATGCGTTTCTACCGCATTTTTTCCCGCAGCACTTTTTTGCTGCAGGACGCTACATGGGGCCTTCGCCTTAAGCTAGAATCGCATGCAGTTTTTAAAGAGAGTCTGTCAAAAAAAAATAAAAAAAACTTTTAAACCTTATAATACTTTTCATAAAAATGAAGTGACCGTTCTCCATACCAATTATAAGGTGGTGCTCATGGCACAGAGCACTATAAGGTACTTTGTGGTTTTTCCACAGCATTTTTCACAAAAAGTTTGCAGAGTTTTCCTCTGCAGACTTTCTGCCCCTATGATACCTATACTGCAAACGCCAACGTTTCCATAGATATAATTGACATAATGCGATTTACAAAAACACAAGCATTTTTTAAATCGCAGTATTTCCGCTGCAGATTTTTTTTCTGCAATGTGTACATAGGATTAGCCTGGATCCCAGTCATTTTGCAGGTACTGTAAAACACAGTGTCTTTTGCTGTGGCGTCTGAGCCTGGCTATAGGAGGTATAGAGGTTGCAGCTGCTACCAGGACTTGGACCCTGCGTGGGCCACACAGGTCCCACATGCTACATACAGTGGGTACGGAAAGTATTCAGACCCCTTTACATTTTTCACTCTTTGTTTCATTGCAGCCATTTGCTAAAAGCAAAAAAGTTCATTTTATTTCTCATTAATGTACACTCAGCACCCCATCTTGACAGAAAAAAACAGAAATGTAGATATTTTTGTAAATTTATTAAAAAAGAAAAACTGAAATATCACATGGTCATAAGTATTCAGACCCTTTGCTGTGACACTCATATTTAACTCACGTGCTGTCCATTTCCTTCTGATCCTCCTTGAGATGGTTCTACTCCTTCATTGGAGTCCAGCTGTGTTTAATTAAACTGATTGGACATGATTAAGAAAGGCACACACCTGTCTATATAAGACCTCACAGCTCACAGTGCATGTTAGAGCAAATGAGAATCATGAGGTCAAAGGAACTGCCCAAGGAGCTCAGAGACAGAATTGTGGCAAGGCACAGATCTGGCCAAGGTTACAAAACAATTTCTGCAGCACTCAAGGTTCCTAAGAGCACAGTGGCCTCCATAATCCTTAAATGGAAGAAGTTTGGGACGACCAGAACTCTTCCTAGACCTGGCCGGCCAGCAAAACTGAGCAATTGTGGGAGAAGAGCCTTGGTGAGAGAGGTAAAGAAGAACCCAAAGATCATTGTGGCTGAGCTCCAGAGATGCAGTAGGGAGATGGGAGAAAGTTCCACAAAGTCAACTATCACTGCAGCCCTCCACCAGTTGGAGCTTTATGGCAGAGTGGCACGAAGGAAGCCTCTCCTCAGTACAAGACATATGAAATCCCGCATAGAGTTTGCCAAAAAACACATTAAGGACTCCCAGACTATGGTGGCAGCATCTTGCTATGGGGGGTGTTTTTCAGCTGCAGGGACAGGTCGACTGGTTGCAATTGAAGGAAAGATGAATGCAGCCAAGTACAGAGATATCCTGGAAGAAAACCTCTTCCAGAGTGCTCTGGACCTCAGACTGGGCCAAAGGTTCACCTTCCAACAAGACAATGACCCTAAACACACAGCTAAAATAACAAATGAGTGGCTTCGGAACAACTCTGTGACCATTCTTGACTGGCTCAGCCAGAGCCCTGACCTCAACCCAATTGAGCATCTCTGGAGAGACCTGAAAATGGCTGTCCACCAACGTTCACCATCCAACCTGACGGAACTGGAGAGGATCTGCAAGGAAGAATGGCAGAGGATCCCCAAATCCAGATTTGAAAAACTTGTTGCATCATTCCCAAGACTCATTCCCAAGCTCAAAAGGGTGCTTCTACTCAATACTGAGCAAAGGGTCTGAATACTTATGACCATGTGATATTTCAGTTTTTCTTTTTTAATAAATTTGCAAAAATATCTACATTTCTGTTTTTTTTTCTGTCAAGATGGGGTGCTGAGTGTACACTAATGAGAAATAAAATGAACTTTTTTGCTTTTAGCAAATAGCTGCAATGAAACAAAGAGTGAAAAATTTGAAGGGGTCTGAATACTTTCCGTACGCACTGTAAATTACCACTATTCTAAATAGCACAAGGTTGGTAGGGGCCCCATTACAGATTTTGCACTGGTGCCCAGGAGATTCAAGTTATGCCTCTGCAGATATATTTAAAATACATATGACATTTATCCCAGGCAGTTCAATGCAGCTAAGTGTGTGGTTGGGTTTATTTTATGGGAAGGTCTATGGCTAACACATTTTTCTGGTACCTTGTTTCTCTGAAAATAAGACAGGGCCTTCTATTATTTTTTTCTTTGAAAAAAGGACTAGGGCTTATTTTAGGGGTAGGTCTTATTTTTTAGACACCGGAGCTAATCAGAATCTTTTCTGATTCGCTCCAGACGAATCTTGTAAAATGGTTAGGGTTAGTAACCCTAACTTATATTCAAAATCGATGGTGCAGGGTCAGTAGGTCTTAAACAAACTGGCACTCTCTATCTCCTCTCCTTTACGCTCTCCTTTACGCTAAGGAGGATGTGCTGTAGTGGAGTGGCTGCGTCTGTGAGAGCGAGCAGGGATGGCACCTGATGTTAGATCACGTAGGTAGCCAAGCCCACAGCATAGTAGCAGCCAGGAGGCGGAACTCAGAAGGGGGCACTCGGAAGGCAGACATGGGAGGCAGGAGGCGGGACTCTGGAGTGGGACTCGGGATCGGGTGAGCGGATTTTGCCCTGCTGTGCTGGGAGGTAGCGAGGCACTTGTCCAGGATGGTTGAGAGCTTTGATATGCCTATTCTAAATTACACAAGGCATTATGGGAAAAGGAGCTGGGAAGCTCATGCGCCCTCTGTTGAATGTAACAGATCCTCAATTTGCTTTTGACTCACTGAGTCTTGAGACAGCAAATGGGATTTTAGCCAAGCCAATTTCACTCATCTGCATACAGCGCTGTTTCGGGATTTTTGTCCCTCATCAGTGCAGAGCAGAGTGAACTGGCTGGCTTTTTGGGAGGCAATGACTGGCTCAGGGACAGGAATCTCTCTCCTTGGGTATGCAGATGAGTGAAATTGGCTTGGCTAAAATCACATTTGCTGTCTCAAGACTCAGTGAGTCAAAAGCAAATTGAGGATCTGTTACATCCAAAAGAGGGCGCATGAGCTTCCCAGCTCCTTTTCCCATAATGCCTTGTGATATGTAGATGCTTAGTAGAGGGCAAAAGGCAATTCAAAACGCTACACACCTTCACTGGTGCTCTCCCCAAGGAGAGAGATTCCCGTCCCTATTCTACATTATGTCAGTGACATCACGTAACATAACCTAGCGCTGGAGGCGCTGATTTTAACTAGGGCTTATTTTTGGAGCAGGGCTTATATTTCAAGTTGACTCCATAAACCCTGCAAAATCAAGCTAGGGTTTATTTTTGGGGTAGGGCATATTTTTGGAGAAACAGGGTAGTATCAGAGCATGCCACTCACTGGAGTATAATTTTATAGTAGTGTCTGGTATATTTTTATACAGACATCTATAGCTCATATAAGGGTCAGTCTTCAGTATTGTTATTGAAGTCTATCCCTGAAACAGGTTTTTCCCAGAATAATTCCTTCTAATTCTCCATTACCTTATTATGCTAGGTTCACATTAGTGTCAGGGGAACCCGAACAACAGAGAGATGGACTGCTAAAAAAGCAGTAACACATGGAGTCCAACGGACCCCATTCACTATAATTGGGTCAGTTGGATTTTCGGCGGACACTGTGACGGAGTCTCCACCAGAGATTCTGGCACAGACATGAATGTAGCCTATGCAGTTTATGCTCATGAACTCAATGTTGATGCAGCAGTATACAGGCTCAGAATTCCTTGTGATAACCTTTTAGGTATGCTGTACCCAAGTCTGCCACTAGATGGCACTGCAGACCTAACAGTCCCATGAGTTTACAGCTCTTGTCAATACTCTGGCTTTGGTCTGTAGACCTGTGATTCCCAAAACTGCAGGGAAACTTCTAGGCTAAGGCCCCACATAGCATCCCGCAGCAAAAATGCATCATAGAGGTTTCTTCTGCGGCCTTTCTGCTTCAATTATACCTATAGGGAAACCGCCAGCATTTCCATAGGTATAATTGACATGCTGCGATTTCCAAAACCACAGCATTTTTCGGAAATTGCCGCGTATCCACAGCATGTATTTTACTGCAAAGTGGGGATGGGATTCGCTAGAAAAACGCTGCATTTTTTTCGGCGGCATTTACGCCATGTGGGGCCCCGACCCTAAAATGTTTCCACTTCTAGGGAACCTTAATGCCATTCCTGTCTCCAAGAGGCTTGATGTATGGTAGGTAAACCTTCTTTAACTATTGCTATAGATTGACTCAGATAAGGATACTGCTTTGCATAGTATCTTTAAGCAGGCTAAAATGTGTTATTTATTTATTTATTTATTTATTTATTATTTATTTATCTTACTTGTATAGTACCAACATATTCTGCAGCATTTTACAGGCGTTGTCAGTCATTATCTCATACAGATCTAAATTCCCTATAAGTTTGTCTTTGGAGTGTGGGAAGAAACCGGAGTACCCTGAGGAAACCCACGCAAACACTGAGAGAATATACATACTTCATGCAGATGTTGTCTTGGTTGAATTTGAACCCAGGGCTGCAGAGCTGCAAGGCTACAAAACCAAAACATTGCAAAAAAAAAAAATGATTGGGAGTTACCATATACTAACACCCAGAATTTTTATATGTTCATGTACATGCATAAGTCATCTTTTTATGTGACTCCAGATGTATTTTTTAGTTATACTATTTTGTGGGATGTTTATTGCTTTGATTGCTTTTTATCCAAAATTTTAAGAGAGGCAAAACAGTAAAAAAAAAAAAATGGCAATTTTGATTTCTTTTTTTCCACTACAGCATTCACTGTATGGGAAAAAGTTCGTAGACTGCTGGCATACCAAATGTGTATATGTTTCATTTTATTTTTTTATGTGTTCTACAAAGGGGAGGGGGGGATTGATTTTTATATATTTTTTTGATTACTGCAACTATTAGACCTTCTATGGGTCTTAAACCCCAGGGGGTCTGAACACTAATGCAATGCATTGCTAATTGATGGCACTTGTATTACAGGCTGCACAGAGCAGCCTGTAATACAAGTGCATGCCAGATAAGCCTGGGAGCCTCCCCGGCTGTCATGGCAATGAATCGCTGGCCCAGGATCTCGTTCCAGGGGCTGTCGATCCTCCCCAAAATGGCATTGCCCATGCACTGCCATGAAAAATGATGCCTTGGTCAGCTTTGACCAAGGAATTGGGGGCCTTAAAGGGGTTGTCCCATAATGGGCATTTATCATAAAGTGTCCGATCGCTGCGGGCCTGATGGCCAGGTCCTCCAGTTGGCAGTAGGATGGGAGAATGAAAGTCCCCCTTTTGAATGGAGCGACAGTGTGCTTGTGCGACCAGCCCGCCATTCACTTCTGTGGGGCTGCCAGGACTGTAATTTCCAGCAGCGCCTATAGCCCCATAGAAGTGAATGGAGCGCCATCCGTTTTATCAGAAATTTTAAAGGGATATTCCAGTTCCTTGTTATTGATGACCTACCCTTATTGATAGTTCATTCATTAGAAATCAGTGGGAGTACGATATTTGGGACCCCTGTGATCAGCTGTTAGAAGAGGCTGTGACCAGAGCCGGAACTTGAAGCTCCTGGGCCCCAATGCAAAATCTGTAACATGGACCCCACTTACCATGTGCTATCTATAATACTGGTGTCTTCATATATGGTAGAGAGGTGATTGCATCCCCTTTAGCTACACCCCTGACTGTGACTCCTTCACTGTTTACATCACAGGCCATTTGCATTATAGTTGCTATGTTACATCATTGTTCCATAGAAGTGAAAGACAAAGCTGTAAGAGACAGCCAATGTTGTCCTAAGCTTCATTTGTCTGTATAAATTGTTAATGCTGAATGTATTTCTGTGATTCTGTTCCTTTAAGACAGCAGCCATTGTAATTGTGACATGATGCTGGAGTGACACCCCCCCCTTTTATGTCAGCCTGCCTGTTCTGCAGACAGAGTGTGAGCAGAGAAGCAGGAAGTGACGAGATAGAGAGCAGCAGCCATCTTGGCAAGAGAGAAGACAGGTGCCTGTGCTGTATTGAACTGGTGTGGAGATTTTTCTGTACAGTTAAGCTGTATCTTGGTCCAGAGACAAACAGAGTGTAAAGAGACAACAGGACTAGTGAGTCCATGTGAAAGGAACTGTGCTCAGTGGCTGATCAGTGAGACTGACATTGTGACTGTGTATATGGATACCACAGAGAGAGACTCGCAGTGCTGTTGATGTACTGGACAGTAACTGCTAAATCCCGGTTTACATCCCAGCTCAGTGTATGGATTTGGCAGGACTGTCAGTGTGCTGAGTGGAATCTGCTGTTGGATTACATTGCATTCATTTGGTTTCCCTGTCTGTTAAAGAGGACTTCATTTCTCCCGAGATCCTGATAACCGTGAGGAGAGGACGCTTCACTATAAAAGAAAGGAACGACTTTGGGCCCCACCGCGCGCTTCTACGGACTGTAAGCGGTCCACCTGGACCACTGGGGAAAAGGGGGTGCACCCAAATGTGAAGTCAGGGTCAGTTAGGGATAGTTTTGAGTATATTGTTCATTCAGTGTCCATACTGCAGAAGTGGACAGAGTGAAAGTAGAAACCATTGCAGAATTTGCCTTGAAATTGTTCATGCTATATTGTATATTTTGCTTGTCTTTATCCCTGTCATTTTACCTTCAACTAGCCTTTATTAATTTATAGTAAATATATATCTTTTTCTTGAACTTAACTACCGCGTGTGCGTTCATTTCTGGTTGCGGAGTCCAAACCACCTGCCTTGCTCTTGGTTCACAAAGCTACATTGCATGGTTGCTATTAAATAGACGGCCTGCAATGTAAAGACAAGTGCAATAGCTCCTTCAAACAGCTGATCAACAGGGGTCCTGGGTGCTGGACCGCCATTGATCTTTTTTTTTTTTTTTTTTAACTGTAATTTTTATTGAAAAAGTTTTTTAAAAGAAATACAAGGCAAATGTAAAGCAAATAATCTGTTACATCAGAGAAAACAACAACAGAAAGACTCAATTTGGGGGAAAACAAAAAACATGACAAAGGAAAGAAACAATAAGGGGAGAAACAAAGTTGGGAGTCAGGCATCAGAGACCCTGTGTGGCACAGTAGGAATCCCAGTGGGACCAAATTGCTTCAAATGCCTCTACCGTATGGTTGAGGGAGGCAGTCAAGTACTCCAGACTGCGGATGTCCTTCAGACGGGCTATCAATTCTGAGACTGCTGGGGGAAGAGCCTTTCTCCAATGGCGTGCTATAAGTGTTTTGGCCGCGGTACACAAGTAAAGGAATAATTTAGATGTATTTTTACCGAGACCTTTTGGCGGGAGATTAAGCAGATAAACCATGGGATCCAGGGGTATACCCTGGATGAAAAGAATGTAAGTCATCCTCTCAACCTCGAGCCAGAAAGGGCGAACTAAGGGGCATTCCCAAAAAACATGAAACAGTGTTCCAAGTGTTGCCCGGCATCGCCAACAACTAGAAGAAATAGTGGGGTTAAGAGTATGTAATAAAGCTGGGGTATGATACCAGTGCATAAGTATTTTGTATTGCGTTTCCCTAAACGTTACACAGGAAGAGGATTTAGCTGCACGGGACCATATGACCTGCCACTGGCTGTGCGGAATATGGGTGCCCAGGGTTCCAGACCACCGGGTCATATATTTGTGGGCCACCGGGGTCTGCCCCCCCTGAGAGGTCAAGAGCCTATAAATATTTGAAATCAGGCCTCTAGTGGAGGTACCTGCCCGGCACAGTCGTTCAAAACCTGTGGGGAGGGAGACCCGGGCGGACCCAAACTGGGAAACAACAAAATGGACTATTTGCTGATAATGGAACCACTCTGAGGTAGGCAAGTGCTGTATGGAAGTGAGGTAGTCGAAGGACCTGAGCTCCAAGGTCGACGGGTCCACCAAGTCTGCTACGTGGAACAAACCCAGCCCACTCCAGGGCCTGACCATAGCGGCGGTGAGTCCGCTTGGCAGGAGTGGATTATATAAAAAGGAAATCATAGATGAGTGCGGAGCGGCCAATCGAAAGAGCTTAGAACAAGTATTCCAGATAGACCGGGTAAAGCCGATAGGGCCTAGCAGCGGAGTAGAGGGTAGGGGGGGGGAGGGAGGACCACAGATATGCATTGGGGTGAACAGGAGCTAGCCAAAGCTTCTCTATCTCCACCCATTTCGTGTGTGCTTGGGATGCCGCCCAAAACGGTATACTCCGCAAATGAGCAGCCCAGTAATAATGCAGCAGGTGTGGAGCCCCCAGTCCCCCGTTCGACTTACCCGCCAGCATCACTGATCGGGGAAGCCATTGATCTTTTATTGATGACTAAGGATAGGTCATCAAAAACAAGTAACTTGAATACCACTTTAAAGGGGTAATCCACCTTTTAAACATTGTTGGCCTATTATCAAGAAAGGCCATCAATTTGAAATAGGGATGGCTGTAACTGTTGGGACTCCTGCAGATCAGGTATCCCCAGAGCAAACAGCTTCCAGCATTTTGTATATGTGGGGTGCTGTGCTCCTTATCTGCCATACTCTTCATAAGGCAGTTGTGAGTACCAGTCAGATTCCAGTCTGTAGGACACCACTGCAGCACCCATAACTGCTGCTATCAAGAATACGCCATAGGGATGAGGTAGTGCCCCTGTTCAAAATTTGTATCCGGGGCCCATAGGACTTTAGCTACAACACTGCCAAACACTCATATTTTCAGCCAACTGCTGGCTGAAAATATCCAGCATGGCCAAACTAGTTTTACCACAGTAAAGTCTGCCGTCAGCCATCTTGAATGGATTTGCATTGGTATTTTCATGGATTCTCCAAAGTGGTTATTACAGCTTTAAAATCTATAGGGCCAGCTTTAATATCCTTTTCATTTAGGGTCAGTGCCCTTTAAAATAAAAGTAAGTAAACCTCCCCCCTGTGATACCATGTATAAGCTGCCTCACAGCCAACAACTTCTAACACATCCCCAGTAACTAGAAATCTCCATTCAAAAAACTGTTTCCAGAACTGTCACTTTGTATCCTGCCAAAGTCCACACACATAATGGTGAAGTGAGGGCGGCTGGGCGTGGGGTAATTAACCTCTCATTGTAAGACTCTCGTGGGGCTAGAACTTAGTGTAATGATATCACAGCAGATAAAAAAGATCTCTGCTCCTGTAGGGCGGCACCCACTCACTAACATGAGAGTGGGGTTAATTAATGTTTACAACTTCCAGGTCTTCATATTACAGCATATGATACAAGACATGTCTATTAATGGTGGTCATACAGCAACTATGGAGATTTACACAGCTGACTGCTCCCTTCTTAGCTTTCCACATGTCAGTCAATTGTAACAATATAGACTGTAAGAATATTCTATTAAAGAAAGTACCCTTGAAACACTCAATAATATTCATATTGGAGCCACTAAATCTATCTTTGGGAAAGCTGAGTGACAACTATTATGGCTGCACTTAAAGTTCTTGCAGATGTTATCACCCAGCTTTCCCAGGCTCCGGAATAGCAAATCTGGAAGTAATATATGTGAGGATTTATCATTACATCACTAGGTTTATGTAGATGTCATATGGGATGGGGCACCATATAAAATGATTGTGAGCATCAGTTGGGCATTTGTGTGACTTAGTGAATTTATCCAAATGAGCCAAAAAATGAGTGGAATCCTAATAAACCTCTGAGCTGGTGATAAGTGACTGAAGCTTAGAGAGACACATGTGCTGCTCTATCATCACCCTTGACACTTGCATCACCCCTCCCTCCCTCAGCAGGAGGAACAGCAGGAGGCAGAATTCCTGCCCAGTAATGAGCAAACACCACAAGTTCCTAGAATCTTCAAAACTTCTTCCCGGGAGGTCAGAGATCTGATTTCCTGAAAAGAATTAAAAGTGCTGCCCAGCAAATGTGTCACAGCCAGAAATCTACAGAAAGTCACTTTACATGCTGCATACCATTACACCAGTCACCTATCTTAAGATCTGAAGAACATTACTCTGCATACTCTACCTCCTGACAGATTCATAGTAATATATCCTGCAGATTATTACACCACTGACTTCTCTCAAATTCTGCAGAACATTTCTCAGTCCCCTCTGTCTCCATACTAGAACTGGGCAAACATCTGAAGATTTGTTTTGGGTTTGGATGGTTCATCCTAAAGATTAGTTCTGTATCGAATAAGTTCATCACAAAACAGAAGTGAAAGTATAACTCACTATAAAGTGAATATAAGTGTTTATAATTTTCCATACCTTCCCTGGGACTCTACTTATAGAAGTAAAGAGAAATGAAGACAACCCAGAGTATAATAATTTTATTTTCCATTCGCGAATGACAAACCCCCAAAGTTTTAGGTTCAGGTCGAACCGAAACTTTGGAGAAATTTGGGTTGAATCCAGTTCGATCTCCTTAGAGATATAGATATTCTGCAGCTTATTGCATTGCTTACCTTCCTAGAGATCTGCAGGGCAGTGCTCTGCCCCTTCTATTTCCTGACAGATACATAGTGATATGTTATGCAGATTGACCCTCACCATCACAATCTCTTGATTAAAAACTTTACTGAAATGAATAAAAGCTTTGAAAAGACATTTCACAGATAGTACCAAGGGTACAAATGTGACCTGTCATGTAGCATTTCCACGTTGACTTGCAAGTACATAGCTACAGAGGTGTGCAACGTGCCCAACAAGGAAAGAAACTAACACACTGTCAGTATGAACGAGCTCTTTATAGTACTTTTCAACTCTTTTTCCATAGGTTTCAGGCACCAAGTGTGAGCCTGGAAAGAAATCTCCTAATGCCCAAGCCTACACCTCCAATAGCTCCCATCTCAGTTGTAATGATATAATAATAATAATAATAATAATAATAATAATAATAGTCCTTTAATAGTCCCACAATGGGGAAATTCAGTGTGTTACAGCAGCAAAGATAAGCAGATACAAATACAAAACAACATGAACAGGAATGTTCCAAGGTAAGAGGCATTACATTGATAGTAGACAGACAGATAGGACGTGGCAGAGGAGAGGGGGGGGGGGTGGATTTAACAGGCAGAAAAATATTTCAGTTCTCTGTGTGTATTGATCTCCGCTTAGGTCGGTGTTGGTTGTACAGTACAGCCTAACTGCGGTGGGGAGGAAAGACTTCCGATAGCGCTCCTTCTCACACTTAGGGTGGAGCAGTCGGTCACTGACAGTACTGCTCAGCGCGATCACAGTCTCATGCATGGGATGGGACTTCTTCTTCTGCATGGAGCTCACCACGGACAGTATCCTTCTGTCACCCACCACCTGCACTGGGTCCAGTGGGCTCCCCAGGACAGAGCTGGCCCTTCTAATCAGCTTGTCAAGTTGATGTGCCCTGTATGCCCTCACACACCCTAAGGCTGGCCTTAGGAAGGGGGGAATGTAGAAAAATGGGACTGGGTTTTTATGTGCTGGATTAATTACTTTTGTGTATTAGTATGAGATGCGGCAAAATTATTAAGAGGTTCTGGCTTCTTAATAATTAGGATGCAATGCGCATCCAATGCACAAGAATTGATACCTGCGCCAGTCTGAAATTGGTATAGGTTTTACCTTATAATTTGTACCAGTTTTTTGGAATAAGTTATATAAATTTGTTGACCCAGTTATCTGCCCTGGCCTGCCTTCAACTCCTTTCAACTCTGCTCACGTTTTATGAAAAATGGCAAGTGAGGCAGAAAATGGAAAAGTCACAATTTTTGTGCAAAATGCAGGCATGTACAGCAAAAATTGCAACTTTTCATGTGTCCAAGGCATTATGAATCAGCCCCAATGTGTTTGCTGTGTATAGGTGGGTATGATCTAATATACAACTAAATGGCTGTGATTTAGTGTTCTGCTTGCCATGTCATTGAAAAAGACCAATGACCTCTTCACAAAGGACATTACTCTCTTATCTGTTTCTGTAGCAAGAATGATGTTGTGGCATTAGTTTTAATGCTAAGGGTACACAGCAAATTACCAGCAAAATCTTATGGATTTTGCTATCAGTGCCTCTGTTGCAAAGTTATCACTGTTTTTGTCAATGTGCAAATGAGCTATTTGGATCAATCAAGGGAGTTACTGTTGATCCAAAGAGGTTAGCACCAATGCACTTATTGCTCGAAAGAGGTCATTTGAACAGTGCCAAAAATGACAATATCTCTGCAACAGAGGGACCAATTCACAAAGGGAAAACACTTTGATATAGGGAACTCTGAACTATCTGTATTTAGTCTGGGTTGATATGCTGCGTTGTCCTGACAGACTCCCTTTAAGAGCCTGTTGATTTTCTAAAAGGTCCATTAGATGGCAGCATGTTCTCTTTTATTCTGCTAACTGGTCTTTTTGTCCATTGAGTTTTCATATTTTCACCACAAGATGGCGACGTACTCACAAGTTAGGAAAATACGCCAAAATATGAAGTTTGGAGATTGTTGGTGTTTTCAGGATTATCTTTGTATTCAGTAAAGTGTGACAAAACTCGGGAGATTCCTGATCTAACAAGAAGATTCAGGATGAGCTGATCTGAGACTACTCATTCATATTAGACTCTAAGAAACAGTTAGAATATTAATATTTCTATACCCACTCAGCACAGATCTATGAGTTAGAAGAATATAGCTAAAGGCAAATAATGCATTAGATATTACCTGCTGTCTTATATATTTATTACAGATAATATATGATAATTGATTATGGATAAGGCATTAGATATTACTTGCTGTCTTATTTATTTATTACAGATAGTATATGATAATTGAATATAGATAAGTCATTAGATATTACCTGCTTTTTATGTATTTTTACAGATAACATGTGATAACTAAGTATAAATAATGCATTAGATATTACCCGCAATCCTATGTATTATTATAGATAACATATGATAAATGAATATAGATAATGCATTAGATATTACCTTCAACCTTATATATTATTACAGATGACAAATGATAATTGATTATACAAAACACATTAGATATTAACTGCAATCCTATGTATTAGTACATGTAACTTATGAATAATGAGTATAGATTAAACATTAGCTATGACAACTGAATATAGAGAAAGCTCTAGATGTTGTCTGCAGTCCTATGTATTATTACAGATAACGTATAACTGTGTATAGATAAGGCATTAGATATTAGATGTATTATTACAGATCACATATGATAAGTGGACAAAACACTCAGTCCTACTTGTAATCATATGTATCATTACAGATAACATATGATAACTGAGTATAAATATAGCGCTAGATATTACTTGCAGTTCTATGTATTATTACAGATAACATATAATAACAGAGTATAGATAATACATTACATATTACCTGCAGCCAAGTCTATTAGTACAGATAATATATGATAGCTGAGTATAGACAAAGCATTAGATGTATTATTACAGATAACATATGATAACTGATTATATTGCCGGCAGTTCTATGTATTATTACTAATAACTTATTATAACTGAGTATAGATGAGACATTACACATTACCTGTAGTCCTGTATGTCATTACAGATAAATTGTGATAACTGAGGATAGAACTGCAAATAATATCTAATGCATTATCTATGTATTATTACAGATAACATATGATAAATGAATATAGATAAAGCATTAGGTGCTAGGCTTGCATATGGAAAAAAACACAAATATCTCACCATGAGGCGAATATTTGCAGTGATATGGAGTAACAATTCATATTATTTTACACATTTGTTTTCAATGTTTCTATTATTTATATAAAATGTAACCTAATATATTCCAATATGCTTCAATTTACTGCAATAGAAAACCCATAATTTCTTAGATAGCTTTGAAATTATCAGTGGGAAGAATAATGAGGAGGGGGATGTGAACGTGATAAAGCATATAACTGCGGGTGTTTACTGCTGAGGCTTCTGTAGCAATGTATTGGTGCAGGTTGTGTCCTGCGCGGCTGGAGAATCATTCAGGTCACTGTGAACTCTTCATCCTAAATCCAGATACCCCCATCCCCCAACCCTACTCCCCCAAATCCTGCCGTGTAAAAACAAAAAGTGTTACATTAAATAAACTCAGGGATCTGGTTACCTGTAATGAGCACAATACAGATACATGTGGAAGATATTACCACTGTCCTGTAGATACTGACGCCGAGGAGAAAGGGAAAAGATGAAGAAATAAAATAAGTTTAAAAGTAAAAAAACATAAAACTAAAACAGCAATCTAAAGTAAATAACTTTCTGGTAGCATAATGCTTAATACTCACATAAAATCATAATTTACTTCGACCTCCAACTAATAAAAGACTACAACTCTTAGCATCATCAATGCTTTGCTGAAGGTTACAGTCAAAAATATCTGGGGCGGCACATGCGATCGCTCTATCGCTAGATGATGATGATGATGATAGGGATCCTCCTGCTGTTATCTTCTTCTCACAATGTGAATGACCATGGACTGATAGTCGGGAGATTGTACCAAGTTGTGGATAAAACCAGAGAATCAATTATTGAAGTGATCGAAATAAAAAAAATTGCATCAGTGAGAAGGAAACGGCGCAGAGAGTGAAGAGAAATCTTACAGATTGGAGTCGATACTATAACAGCCTAACCTGATAGATGATTGTGAAGATATAAACGTGTCTAATATTATACTCATGCTTCATATTGTAAGATCATCGGCACACATTGTGATGATCTTCTTGTTGTCTTTATTCCAGAGATATTATTCATATTAATAACATGTGCCCATAATAAATCCGATATCGGACTATTAAATATTTAGGATGGATTGTTACAATGTATCCGGACTGTACAGAAACAAACGACCACGTGATCAACGCAGTGATATCATTTATATGTTATAGAGGTAAGGTGTTATGTTATATACAAGTTACAATATTATAATTTTACGACCCAATACAGACACAATATTACTATGTTATATACATACAAAACGATAAATGTCACCATATTACAGGGATACCGCGTTACAGTGCAGTGATATAAATGTTACAATGATCCAGAGTTACCTGCTCCAGTGCTGTGATATACTGTTACTATCCAATGATACGATTTTATAGAGATACAGTACTATACATGTTACAATCCAGAGATACACTACTGATATTATAGCTACAATGCTACCATATCACAATGCAGCGCTTTACAGTAAATGTAACAGACACGGTACTACCATGTGACAATGCTGTCATACAATGTAACAGATACAATGCTACCATGTGACAATGCTGTCATACAATGTAACAGATACAATGCTACCATGTTATGATTCTCTTATATAATGTAACAAATACAATGCTGTGATACAATGTAACAGATATTATGCTACCATGTTACAATGTTGTGATACAATGTAACAGATACAATGCTACCATGTTACAATGCTGTCATACAATGTAACAGATACAATGCTACCATGTTATGATTCTCGTATATAATGTAACAAATACAATGCTGTGATACAATGTAACAGATACAATGCTACCATGTTATGATTCTCGTATATAATGTAACAAATACAATGCTGTGATACAATGTAACAGATATAATGCTACCATGTTACAATGCTGTCATACAATGTAACACATACAATGCTACCATGTTACAATGCTGTCATACAATGTAACAGATACAATGCTACCATGTTACAATGCTGTGATGCAATGTAACAGATACAATGCTACCATGTTATGATTCTCTTATATAATGTAACAAATACAATGCTGTGATACAATGTAACAGATATAATGCTACCATGTTACAATGCTGTGATACAATGTAGCAGACACCATGCTACCATGTTACAATGCTGTGCTACAAATGTTATATTGTAAAGAATGTGCCGGTTCTTTTTATGTTCTGGATCTTGGTGTCTTCAGGTTTACATCTTTTACTTTTCTTCTTTATTTGGAGAAAATTAAGAAAAAAGTAGAAAACTTTGTCCTGAAATCCTGGGGAATATCGTCTGCGCTGCTGCGTCCTCCTGCTGACTCCTGATTGGATAGAAGTTGTGGAAAGGGGCGTGGCCTTCTGAAAGTAAAAGCTTCAGCTCCCAGAAAAAAAGTTTGGAAAGTTTTAGCAGAGCTGAGGAGTGGAAGCTGAGATCGGAGCAGAGAGCAGACAGCAGCCGGGGCCTGAGCAGCCGGAGCCTCACTGGACCTGTAGTAGCCGCCGGTGAAGGATGGTCCTGAGCTAAAACCTGATCGATCCCGGCCTCTTCCATACCTTCTTCTCTCTGGATTGTGGAGCCCACTTCTTCTTAACCTGTCCTGCTGGATCCTGGTGCCCACTTCTGCTCCCTGGCCTGTCGGACTCTGGTGCCCCCTGCACTGCAGGACCCTGGAAGAATCTAGTCTTGCCTCACTGTCCTGCTGGATTCAGGTGCCCAGTCCTGCCCTCCTGTCCGGACATTAATGATGCAGGCTCGTTACTCTGTGGCTGAACACAACGCCCTGGGGGTTGTGCCCTACCTGAGTGAGCAGAACTACTACAGGGCAGCTGGCACCTATGGCACCATGACTACCCCAATGAGCGTTTACCCTGGTCACGAGCAGTACACACCAGGTATGAATAGGTCTTATGGACCGTATCACCACCACCATCAGCCCTCGGCACCCAAAGACTTGGTGAAACCCCCCTACAGCTATATTGCCCTGATTACCATGGCTATCCAGAATGCCCCTGAGAAGAAGATCACCCTTAATGGCATTTACCAGTTCATCATGGATCGATTCCCCTTCTACCGGGAGAACAAGCAGGGCTGGCAGAACTCCATCAGGCACAACCTGTCTCTCAATGAGTGTTTTGTCAAGGTGCCCAGGGACGACAAGAAGCCAGGGAAGGGCTCATACTGGACCCTCGACCCGGACTCCTACAACATGTTTGAGAATGGCAGTTTCTTGAGGAGAAGGAGGAGGTTTAAGAAGAAGGATGTAAGTAAAGACAAGGAGGACAGACACCAAAAGGAGCAAAACAAACTCCAGAGCCCCAACATGGAACTGCCAAAGGAGGCCCAACATGACCACAAGAAGGTCATCATCAAGAGTGAGTCTCCTGAACTGCCAGTCATCACCAAGGTGGAAAACATGAGTCCCGATGGTGGTAGTGCCATGCAGGACAGCCCCAGGAGCATGGCTTCCACCCCATCTGTGTCCACGGAGAGCTCCATCCCTGACCATCACCCCTCCAGCAATGGACTCTCGGGCTTTAGTGTGGAGAACATAATGACCCTAAGGACTTCTCCTCATGGAGAGCTGAGCCCGGTATCCTGTAGAACAGGTATGGTACCCTCCCTGCCCATCACCTATGCGCAAAGCCAACCTTCCATATACAGCCAGGCCTGCACACAAGGGATGGATGGTGGTGGGAGCTATCAGTGCAGCATGAGGGCAATGAGCCTGTACACAAGTGACAGGTCAGGACATATGTGTGTGCCCACCACACTGGACGAGGTAGGGACTGACCACCACAACGGGACTACTTCTCCACTGAACTCAATGAGCCTCAACTCCACCCAGGAGAGTATCCTGACCTCAAGCCACCACCAACAGCAAGGAGGGGCATCAGGGCAGACCCCTTCTTGGTACCTCAACCACAGTGCAGAGCTCAACCACCTCTCTGGGCATAGCTTCACCCCCCAGCAACAGACATTCCCCAATGTTAGAGAGATGTTCACTTCCCACCGCCTGGGCATTGAGGGTTCAGCCCTCGGGGAGCATCAGGTGAGCAGTAATGCTAGCTGTCAGATACCTTACAGGTCCACTCCCTCCATATACCGTCATAGCAGCCCCTACCCTTATGATTGCACTAAATACTGATCCCCCTTCCCACCAGGACGTTATTATAAGCAGGCTGCATTCCAGGTGCCAATCATGAGCCCAGGCGTCAATCATAAGCCTTGGTCCAATTCACGAGGGCATCTCCTCCCTCAACAAAGACTATTGCAAAATGTAAAACTGGTGAGATTGCATCTTAGAAATCCAGATTATGCAGAATTACTTGAAAATGGAAATGAAATGTAAAATGCAAAGAAAAAATGCGAAATGTTAAATATGCCCAAATATTCTACTCTCCAGAGTAAATGATAAGGGGCAGTAGCTTATAAGAGAGAGTCCAATATGTCTCCTGGGAGGTCTCCAATCTTCAGAGTCCTTTAATATTAATATTTAAAGTTGAGGTCACTGGATTCTTCTGTTGTTACATTGTTGCTGTTCTGTTGTTAAATTGTTGCTGAGGTTTTGTTACTTTCTTCCCCGCCCTGTATATAATAATCTGCAGCCACGTGTAGACCTTGTTGTTTCTTGTTTTATTACAGATTATAATAAATTTATAATTTATTTTATATTTCTCTATTGCTGGGCCCTCAACCCACTTTTTGCCCCTGCGAAGTCTCTTTCCTCCCTATTCCTCTTCTTATTATCTCTGTGGTTTATCGTTGTTGCTTCCTTGTGTCTTATTATTACCTGAAATAAATCCTTGTTGGTTACAGCTTCTGTATGGTCACATGTGCGTCTTATTTATGGGAGGGACATGTGGATACAGGGTTGTCGGGGTTGTCGGGGCTGCCATGCAGTGTGGTAGTTATTCATAATGTTTCCTTTCCCTGTGATATATTTTATATTAGTTAAAATATTGACATTTAGCGCTTTTCCCTCCCCCTCAGTGCTGTGGTCATTTCTGGGTCATTCATTGACAGTTAAGTGTCAGATTATTTACTTTCTTTGCCACAGCAAATGTGAAAAGCTGTAAAATATCTGAGAGCTTTTTCCACAATGTTTATTTATTAAGCTGAAACTAAACTCTGGACTGAGAGGAGAATTCCCGCAGCTGCAGGTTGAGGCCGATCTCTGAATTTTCACTCTTTTCTCTATGGAACACGATTAGAACTGCGACAATTGTCAAAGGGTTCCGGGGCAAAGTCGCTGCTTCACCCCACTGTGCGCAGTAACCATCGCAACAGGTTTAGTATTTCTTATCGACAATATGGACTCAGATGTACCCAGTGAGACATCATCTCCAGGTGACAGAAAGTATATGATACAAGTAGTTATTATTAGCTGTGCTGAGGGATCAGCATTTATTTCTGGGCATATAATGTAATTATTTGGGACGGAATATTAAATGAAGTCGGGATCTTGATAATGGATGACATTATTATATTATCGTCTGGGTTCTGGGATACAAATGATTGGTTAGAATGATATTATATTTATTGACCGGAGGCTAATATTTTATAAATATGTCATAAATATTTATTGCAATAGTTTACTCCCTGAGTTGCATCTAGCAAGGCTTATTATACCAGCGCCATTACATCAGTAGAAGACTTTTAGTTCATTCTGATAAGTTCCTGATCTATCCCAAGCTACATATTCTGTCATCACTGATCGGATACAATTGTCCGACCATTTATGCTTTACCACAAAATATGTCCAAATGGGGCGACTGTGCGACATTTCTCAGACCTTAGCGATAGTCAGGGAGAGTAGTTGTAGGGATTTTTTTATCTGAAAAATCTGCAACATTATCTCCAGACTGACAGAACGTGAATTGCATAAGAAGGCCATTGCTTCATGTGTCTAATAATGTATGAATAACATTCTTGATATTACATGTATCATTAGCAGCCTTCATCTCTCCAGCTGTGCTGTCTGGGCATGCTGGGAATTGTAGTGTCTCCAAACCTGGAGAGCCGCAGGATGGTCATTACTAATGTAAGAATGATAATAGTGATATTACTACTACTACTACTACTACTACTACTATTACTACTACTATTACTACTACTAATAATAATACTAATGAATGACTCCACATTAAATATGAGCGGGTTTTACAGGAAGATGCTAAAAACCACAGAGATCATATTCAGTAAAGTTGTTCAGGGAGATTGTTCTCAATATTCAGTTAATTTTTTTTATTGTTTACAGACATCAGGAATTTTCTTATTTAATTTGTGCAGGAAAAGAAAAAATATAAAACTTCGTATAAATCCTTATTTTCTCTTGTTTCTTGACTAAGCAGTGTTTTTTTTATCTAGTGCGAGTAAATACAATCATTCGGTAAATGCTAATAATAATAATTATTATAATTATTATTACTAATTTCATGAATTTCGTAATGCCTATATTATTATCGCTAATGTTGTTATTATTATTGTTACATAAGTTTATTAACAAGATATTTATTGCTGATGTGTTGTCGGATTGTCAATGACCAGTTGTCCGATTTGTTACATTTCCAGGGCAGGTATCATCAACAAAGCTTGTCTTGCTGTTATGTGCGGAGATAGTGAGGGTTGTAGTACATCGGCATTTGCTGTGACAGATCTAAGGCAATTGTTGGTCATGGTGACCATACGAATTGTTTCGTGAAAACTATCCCTGTACTGCTGGTCTGGGTGACTTTATATTGTGACCACTACTGAAAAGGATGATAATGGTGATAAAACTGCCGATAACTATTATCCTCATCATTTTCACCTGAACTCTCCCTCTTTACACATTCAGAATAAAGGAAAAGACACATAATACTCAGGATCTGACAATCTTATCACAGTAGTAGAGTAATCAATTTCTCTATAATGATTTAGCTGTCATCATTATCTTCCATATTCTTCTTCTTATTATTATTACCATCTTCTATAACTTCTTATCTGTCAGATATGTGTCTCTGATGTGATAATGATAGGCGCAGGTCCCCGGAGTCATAAATGTGTACATAACCCTATCAATACATTAACAATGTTCTTACCCTTTTAAAACAATCGCCTCTCAGTAGTTTGTATTTGTTTTAGAAATTATATTATTAGATATTATATTATTATGTTCCATGATGTTGTGTTATGAATATGTCAGCTGTCTTCATTATCATCTATATTATTATTAGTATTATGACCATCCATTAATCCTTTGTCTGTTACTTTACTCTGTTTTCAACTTAGTCTCCTCCCTGTAATCGTATTATTTGTCTCTAGCTCCACATTTATCAGCATGTGGCTACTGCTAGACTCCCTGAGAACTACAAGTCCCAGCAATTAACGCATGTGAACAGCTTCATGCCTTAATGGTCAACAGTAATATCAATCAAACTGCTGAAAACTGAACCTTCTAGTGACAGAGAAAACCTGGAACTTATGAGATTTGTAGTCTCCCTGCAGGGTGGAGGTTTAGCAGTAATTCTTTACCTCATTTGTACAGAAAATTATAAAATCTAAAATGTATTGTAGGCCAGGCACAGGGGAAGTGTGATGTATATGAGGGCATCTCTGCCCTCACTGTACAGTTATTATATTATCGTATGACTATTATTTATCATTATTAGTATTAATATTATAATTATTTTAATATTATTATCTTGTAATAAAGAGGCGTAGATAATATGTGTGACCATTGACTTTTGGTGTCACTTCTGGCATTGACCACTAGGGTTGCTCACAACCCTGTGGTGAGGATATTATGAGATATTTGTGCCTTCAGGCTGCTCTTTCCCTTTTTTCAGGTTCCACATATAACTGTACATATTTAACCTTTCCTGTTCTACCTTCAGCTTTGGCTGAACTCTATATATAGAATAAAATGTATTCATCATTAGTATAATATTACTACAATGTGGTGTGAGGAACATAAACTCTGAAGCTAGCCATATCCAGAACTATTTATACTTTATGACCCATGATCTGCATCTGTATCTAGTTTACAAGAACACTGAAAGTGGTGAAATCTTTTAGAATTTTATCCATTTTAAATAGCGTACATTTTTTTTATCCCATGTTTATTATTGTGGGAATCGAATGTGGCAATAAAGTGCGGTATTCTAAAGGTTGTCAATATTCAGCCGCTGATAAGAGGCATTAAAGAATAAAAAAATGTAAATGTAAATCAGCGTAATTTGCTTCAATTATCCTGCATGGAAATTGTGATGCCTTCAAAACTACAGAACAAAAATTGCTGATACATTCAATTGTTTAAAATGAGAGAATGAATAAAGTATTGACCATACAGTATAAATTACAGGTGCACACGGGGTCACAGGTCACAGGCAAGTGCAACATTCAAATTTATATTTGGTGTGAGACTTGAGTAGGCTTTCATTTCTTTTATTTATTTATTTATTTTTATTTTTTGTAAGTAGTTTAAGGGCTCAGCTAAAAAGTTCCATGAAAGAGGAAAAAAAAAATTATAGTAGGTCAAACATTACCACAAAATTTAATAGTACAATATAATTTAATTCACAGGAGGTGATGGGGATACCTTAATTATAAATAGACTTCACAGAGAATAGGTTCCCAAATCGCTTTAGGAGCCTATTCTCTGTGAAGTCTACAATATAATTTAATATAATTATAATCATAATACAAGTAATATTATGCAATACAATATAATATAATGCAATGTAATATAATACAGCATAAGGTTATGAAAGTAATATGTTCTCCTAGATTTCCTATACCTCTCAATATATGTCTGCTGTAAAATACTAGGACATGTCGCGTTTGAGACATTTTATAGTGTTCCTATAAGTATCATAATGGCATCATCTATCACAGATTCACAGATGTTGTTACAATGTGACAGAATTTACTAAAAGATAAATGTAACTGATCCAGTTTCTGTGTCTCGTCATGTAACTATTATGAGGTTTAATTCCAGATGGTGACAATTTGATTGTCCAGAAGCTCATGCAGTATATTCTCAACCTTCATGCTCATGGACACCGGACGATGCAGTGGTTGTAAATGTGGTAAACTATAAATAAACTAAAATACATGCATATTCTGATTTGTAGGAAACATAAACATTAGGTGTAATATATCACTCCATTTGCTCCTGCATGTTTTTTGGGTTTTTGTGCCGTTTATGTGCCATTTTTTTATACTGCTCGGTGCCTAATGCGCCGTTTTTCAAAACTGTCTTTCAGTGTCGGCATGGTATATATGGTGCATAGGTTTAAGCCTAACTTATTATGTGTACCTTTTCAAAAAGTCACAGTTTTCTTGTGCAAGCATACTCACTTCTAACAAAAAAAAAATCCTTAGTGAACTCAGGCATTCACCCTCCTAGAGAATTGTGATAAATTTATTAACCAGTATTTTGATAAATTTGTCATTAAAAAACACTAGTAGAAATAAGCTAAGTCAGAAAAGTGGCATAAAAAAGTCCCCTCATGATGAATCACCCCCATTATATTTTGACAGTGGTTTCCACTCCTGCTCTGTACTTGTACTCAGTACTCTGTACTCTGTACTGTGTGGCTTGATATGCACTCATGTACTCCCATATTACCATATATTGACACAAAAAAAAAAAATTACTATATGTGTTTTTTTGCGATTCACATTATTTTAGTCCACATCTTTATCTACAGTCGGAAAACAGGTGTTCAGATGTGTGATAAGAAGGGGCTCTATTCTCATACATCTAAAACATACAAGTCTATGGATTCTACACAGAATACTGCTGGATACTTTCTTACTCTTTTGCTTAAGACATCTACTATCAACTGTGGGGCCAAACATAGCTCAGACACAGGCCTCTTATGTACAAAGGGTGGTTGATGGGAATTATCAATGTCTATTGCTACTTTCCAGAAACTGTGATGGTCCTGAACCTCTTGCATTTGCTTATTTCCCAGCATTTAGAGCCTGGATATAATATCTGTATGGCCTCAGTCACACTTGTTTGTTTGTTTATAGAGGAGCAAAACATTGAAAATTCTCATTGTTGATCATAAGGGAAATAGAAAAACCCCGATCAATTTATAACAATGGACAAGAAGGAAAGATCATAAAACAGAGCTGACCACCTATTCTCCATTTATTTCTAAGGGCGGACAAGGATTCAGGAATGAAAGTGTAATGTATCAGTTGTTTGTGGATTCATCCCAATTTCCTGAGCTCAGCCAGTAACAGACTGGACATGAAAGCTTAGGCCCCACTTGCGGAAACGCAGCTTTTTTTGTTGCAAATATTGCTGTGGTTTATTGAGCCAAAGCCAAAAATGGCTACAAAAGGAATAGTAAATATATAGGAAGTACTTATACTTCTACCTACTGCTCAACCCACTCCTGACTTTGGCTCAAAAAAAGGAAGCAAAATCTACAACAAAAAAAGCTGTGTTTCCGAAACATGGGGCCTCATCCTAAAGTGGTTGTACGGGATTAGAAAAAAATGGCTGCTATCTTCCAAAAACAGTACCACATCTGTCCACAGGACGTATGTAGTATTGTAGCTTAGTCTAATTTTCTTCAATGGAGCTTAGCTGCGATATCAGGCACAACTTATTGACAGGTGTGGCACTGTTTCTTGAAAAAAGCTGACATGTTTTTCTTATTTTGTATAACTCCTTGGGGCAGATTTATTGTTTCGTACACTTGTTCTACTTTCCTAGACACTTTTGTAAAGTATCTAGGCAAAATATCATGGCTAAGGGTGGTGCTACATGGGGTACTGACGGCAGCACTGCTTCAGTCCGTACTGCAGCAGCCTGTGCTTTCATTTAGGCCCCTTGCAGACGACCGTGCTGTGGGTCAGTGTGCTATCCGTGTATTTCACGGATAGCACACTGACCCATTCTTTTCTATGGGCCCGTACACACGACCATGAATTTCATGGTCCCGTGTGTGGGCCAACAGTCCAGTGTAAATGCCGTGGCAAGAATTGTGACATTTTAGAGTAACTGCAAAGTGAATGGGATTCTGACTAATGCCATCCACACATTGCAGAAAAAAAATCTGCTGGGGACATGCTGCGATTTAAAAAAAACGCATGTTTTTGTAAGTCGCAGCATATGAAATGGAAATGTTGGCATTTTCTGTGTAAGTGTAATTGAAGCAGAAAGTCCGCAGAGTTTTTCTGTGAAAAGCGCTACATAACTGTGGCTCGCTACATAGGGCCTTAGTTTTATCATATGCAAATATGGAAACCCTGCACTATAGACTGAAAAAATCTGCTTCAGGAATGAGGAAACTTTTTTTGACTTTTTTTATTTTTTTTTTACCGGATGCGTTTTTTTAATGGGTTTTTGTTGTGTTTTTTTAAGCTTTTTTTTTGCTCCAGCACACTGTTTGGACCTATAAACTTCACTTAAAAAACCGCTTTGCACAAACCGTATCAAAAACTGCATCACATTTTTTCCGCCTCCCATTGATTTCAGTGGGTTTCCCAAGGCAGAAACCACCTGAAGATAGGTCATGTCTCTTTTTTTCCCTCTAGCTTAAAAAAACAGCTAGAGGAAAATATCTGCTACTGACTTCCATTGAAATGAATGGGAGGTGTTTTTTGAGGCAGATTTTGAGGTGGATTCCACCTCAAAATCCACCTGCAAAAAACTCTGTGTGAACATACCCTAAACCCTCTTCCAGGTCATTAATAAATATATTAAAAAGGAGAGGACCCAATACTGACCCCTGTGGTACCCCACTGGTGACTGTGACTCAGTCTGAGTATTTCCCAGACATGAAATATCCATTTAAAGGGAACCTGTCAGGTCGATTTGGAGCACTAAACCACCCACAGGTCTTTAGTGTCCCAAATTGCCCTGTATTAAATCCATCCATACAGTGGCGTAACTAGACTGCCCCCCCACACAAATCACATTCCTGCACACACTATTAGGCCCCATAATGGCCCCTGCGCACAGTATTATGCCTCATAGTGGCCCTTTCACATAGTATTATGCCCCACTGTGGACCACCCATGAACAATTATTATAGTCTGGGGTCTTTTCAGACCCCAGAGTATAATGATCGGAGACCAAGGGGAGGATACAAACATAAAAAACAATGTTATTTAGCTCTCCCTGGGTCCGATGCACTCCCCACTACTTTCTGCCTTCCTCAAAGTTGGACCAGACATCACCTGAGCCAGTCTGGCGTTGCGACGCATAATGACGTTGGCCAAGGACCACGGAGGCCCGAGGCCTGCTGGAGCGCAGAAGAGGTAAGTAACATTGTTTTTTATGTTCCCTCACCTCCCCTCGGCCTCCGATCATTATACTCTCGGGTCTGAAAAGATCATGGTCTTGCACCAGTCATTTTTGTGCTATGCACCTAATTTTACTATATGCAACTTTAAACATCGCTACATTTTTGCTCAAGTACACTCCAAATATAGTTAGAGAACTCTGTTCCAAGACTGGCATTTTTTGGGTAGATATGTACTGTAGCTAATAGGAGGTGAAAAGAGAAATGTCCAACATGTCTACTGAGGTGTAACAAATTGTCATGTTATGTCAGAAGAATGCAATTTCTGTATTCAGAATATATACTACAAATCTCAATGTATTTATGGTTTTTCATGAGCCACACTTTCACCTTGGAATAAAGACACACATCTATCTATCTATCTATCTATCTATCTATTTTTAGGTTTTGTACACCCATAGCACCTTGCATGGATCCTAGATAACATTTGAGGCATGGGTATTAACTCTTTAATTTTAGATCTATCTATGCTGTTGTATAGCTTTTGGTTCTGAAATATTTTCTGCATGTATTGCCTAAACAGTTTTAGATTAGGGATCCCTGATCTCACTACACATTTCCTGGTGTCTGGTTTGTGGGCATTACTTGTCCTATAGGGCAGCACTCAGAAATCTTTATACCACGTGTACATTTTACTTGTATGTTTGTTCAATATGTGCTTTTTATGTCAATAGAACTTTATTCTCTATATTAGAATTATTGGATATGCAGCTTTCTTGTGTGTACCTTTGCTTTTGCAGTGGTGCCCATCATATGGTTGTTGATGCTTTATTAGCATCATCCATTGTAGGTTTTAATAATATTATGTAGCCAATCTCTGGACTATGATAAGGTAAGTGTGTAACTGCAGATACCAGCACTGTATTAGTACATAATGTACACAGAAGGTCACATCTTCCAAAGTAGCAAGTGATGACCTCAACTCAGCTGTATATTACACCATCTTCTATGGATGTCAAACAGAATGTGAAAAAATAATGGATCAGTGAATCTGGAGGTGACACGTAATGAATAATAATGAAGAAAAATGATCCAACGTATGGCTATATTCATCTTTATTACATTATGAGTTTAACACTTTTGTCTATAATACTAAAAAGGGTGCAATACATTTCTACCATGTATTTATGGTCAAGAAGTCTGACTACAGCAAATCATTCATATCCTGCGATTGCAAAACCATCCTACATCTATAAAGGGCTGATGTCTCATCCACCCCTGCAATATACTGTAGAAAGAGCAGATTTGAACGGCAAGTGTTGAAATTAATTTGTCAAATGAAATGTTCCCAATGTACAGTACAAGGATATTACTAACATAATTCTGCATCATGTTCCAGAATATAACTCCTATAATACTGCCTCCTATATTCAAGACTAGATAACTAGGCTTACTAGGAAAGGCCGGGTCACATAGCAAGATTTTGTGGCTTTAGGCTGTTACCTACTGGATTACAGGTAATGGCTGATTTTCACTTACCCATCACAGGGGGATGTAATGGGCGGAAAGTGAAACAGGCCATGAGTAGGAGTGGGGATAGGTAGGTGAATATATTACAAAAAAATGTAGCAGGGGACTGGGCTGGGGCAGGCCCCCTAATGTCATGGGTCCCATAGCAACTGCTATGGCTGCTATGACGGTAGTTCCGACTCCTACTTTCTCCAATGAGGTAGACTATACTGCCATATTACTATTATAAAGCCACCAATAGACAAGATTAGAACTATTATAATACAGATCCTTGTGTGCAAGAATATACAGTGCCTTGCAAAAGTATTCATACCCCTTGAACTTTTTCACATTTTGTCACCTTACAACCACAAACTTGAATGTATTTTATTGAGATTTTAAGTGATAGACCAACACAAAGTAGCAGATAATTGTGAAGTGGAATGAAAATGATACATGGTTTTCCAAATTTTAATCAAATAAAAATCTGAAAAGTGTGATGTGCAAAAGTATTCAACCCCTTATATCAGTATACTACTTTATAGAGCCACCTTTCGCTGCAATTACAGCTGCAAGTCTTTTGGGGATATGTTTCTACCAGCTTTGCACATCGAGAGACTGAGATGTTTGCCCATTCTTCTTTCCAAAATAGCTCAAGCTCAGCCAGATTGGATGGAGAGTGTCTGTGAACAGCAATTTTCATGTTTTGCCACAGATGCTCAATGGGATTTAGGTCTGGACTTTGACTGAGCCATTCTAACACATGAATGTTGTTTGACCTAAACCATTTCACTGTAGCTCTGGCTGTATGTTTAGGGTCATTGTCTTGCTGGAAGGTGAATCTCCTTCCCAGTCTCCAGTCTTTTGCATCCTCCGACAGGTTTTCTTCCAGGGTTGCCCTGTATTTAGCTCCATCCATCTTCCCATCAACTCTGACCATTTTCCCTGTCCCTGCTGAAGAAAAGCATCCCCACAGCATGATGTTGCCACCATCATGTTTCACAGTGGGGATGGTGTGTTCAGGGTGATGAGCAGTGTTACTTTTCCGCCACACATAGCGCTTTGCATTTAGGCCACAACATTCAACTTTAGTCTCATCTGACTAGAACACCTTCTTCCATATGTTTGCTGTGTCCCCTATATGGCTTGTGGCAAACTGAAAACAGCACTTCATATGTCATTGTTTCAACAATGGTTTTCTTCTTGCCCCTCTTCCATAAAGGCCAGATTTGTGAAGAGCATGACTTATAGTAGTCCTGTGGACAGATTCTCCCACCTGAGCTGTGGATTTCTGCAGCTCCTCCAGAGTGACCATGGGCCTCTTGGCTGCTTCTCTAACCAGTGCTGTCCTTGCTTGATCTGTAAGTTTAGGTGAACGGCTGTAACGTCCTTGCCTGTCCGGGCTTTGGCGCCGTCCTCCGGGCGCACGCTGCGGCACAGGAGGCGTGCCCGGTTTTGATTCTTTCCTTTAGGTTTTTCTTGTATTGTCTGAACACTGTCCTATTCCCTCACCTCCTTAATTGATTTTCCACCACGCCCTTCTCCTTCACCTTGCTCTCCCCCTGCTCCACTAAGAGTTAACTTTAGTCCTGCCTTTGTGATTGACAGTCTATCCTCCTATCAAGTCTGGGGCGGGTTCTTTCTCCCTATTTATTGTTTGCTCACTTTCCCATTGGCGCCTGCTATTGCATTTCGCTTACTGGCTATACCCCTTGTTCCTTGTTACCTGCTCTTCTGATTTTCTGACCACTGGCTTACCTTTGACTATTCTCTTGGATTTTGATTCTGTACTGCATTGCTCAATTGTTACCAACCCCTTGGCTAGCTGACCTCCCTTTGTTGTTGTGCGTCTTGTCTGCGTTCTGTGTTATCACTTATTATAAGGAGGGACTGTCGACTAGTTGCTGGCTGTCACCTAGGACAGATCGGGCAAGTTAGCCAGGGACAGTGGGGGGGGGGATTCAGCTTCGGGTCCACTGTCTTGTTGTGCCCCTCCCCCCTAAGTTCTCCAGCAGCTACTGGGGAATCGCTCCTCTAGTGATTCCCTTACAACAGCCATGTCTTGGTAGGTTTGCAGTTGTAGAATACTTTTTACATTTTTGGTTGATGGATTGAACAGTACTTCTTGGGATGCTCAAAGCTTGGGATATGTTTTTATAACTTAACCCTGCTTTAAACTTCTTCACAATTTTATCTCTGACCTGTCTGGTGAGTTCCTTGGTCTTCATGATGCTGTTTGTTCACTAGTGTTCTCTAACAAACCACTGAGGCCTTCACAGAACAGGTGTATTTATACTGACACTAAATTACACACAGCTGGATTCTATTAACTACTTAAGTGACTTCTGAAGGCAATTGATTGCACTGGATTTTATTTAGGGATATCAGAGTACAGGGGGCTGAATACTTTTGCACGTCACACTTTTTAGATTTTTATTTGATTAAAATTTTGAAAACCATGTATCATTTTCCTTCCACTTCACAATTATCTTCTACTTTGTGTTGGTCTATTACTTAAAATCTCAATAAAATACATTTTCGTTTGTGGTCGTAAGGTGACAAAATGTGAAAAAGTTCAAGGGGGTATGAATACCTTTGCAAGCCAATGTAATTACTAAAATACTGTCACCTATGTATGTACAAGAATATAACTACTTTAATACTGCCTCCTATGTAAACAACTTTAAGTACTATTCCTTACAGACAAGACAATTACTACATTAATATTGGCCACTATGCACAAGTATATATCTACCATAATACTGCCCCTAAGTATATGACTGAAACTTCTATAATACTGCTGCTTATGCACAAAAATATAAATACTATCATACTGCCCTCTATGGACAAGAAAGGAACTACAATAATACTGCTGCCTTTGTACAAGAAAATAACTAGTGTAATACTGCCCTCTATAAACAAGAATATATAACCACTATACACAAGAACATATTTATGTTCTACTCCCATAGAAAGATGGACGCATGGGGGTCCTTCTTGTCTGGAGTTGCTCTTTATCTTCAGGATTACTCAGGCTCTGAAAATTTTTTTCCCCCTTTTATGATCTGATGTTCATCAATTGCAGCTGAAATATGTGTGAACATCTCCTTCTTGTACTTCAGAACTGAAAACCTCTGGAAATCTGCCAGGAGAATTTCCTCATCTCTGGGATACTCACTGGAAATTTGTTATATTCTAACTCCCAAGGACGAGATCTGGCTGTATCTGATACATTCTCTGCTCTGCACATTGTATGACTACAGATGTAGTTGTGCTCACTGTGTTGTTATCACTACTTGCCTACAGGGGGCGTGATGTGATGCTTGTGTAAATGCATCCTGTCTCTATTTAGTATTTTAAGCTTCAACTCCTTTGTCCATGATACAGTCAGTTTGTCAAAAACATCTACCCACTATATTTGCCAGATACGTATTAACCCATTCATATCCTAGAATGAAGCGACCTGCAATACAGTAGTGTTAGCTGGTAATAAACAAGCAGTAGATCTCACAGATACAGAATAGTCTCATCTAGGCAGTATCTATGAGAGTTGGTTTCACATTACAACTTTTTTTGGTTACAGACTATTCAGTGAGAAGTTATGAATAGTCTAACTTTCACTGCATTTTTTCTTTCAATTTTTTTATGAACATCTTCCTGGTGTTTTTATTGTTATTATTTTTATATCAATGCAGAATGATCTCGGTTTGTAATATTTTCCAGGCGTTAACCTATACATTTAATTATAGAACAGAAGACAAGAAATAATACCTGAAAATGATGTGTTCACAAAAAAATAACAAGATAAAGAAAATGCAAAAAACACCAAAAAGTGCTAAACAATACAAACATTTTTTATAGCGTCTTTTTAAAAGAAAGAAAAAAACGCAGGATAAAACTATGTGTGATGAAAGCCTAATGCTGTAAAAAGTCATGAACTAATAAAAGAACCAAAAATGTGGAAAGTCGCCACAAGAAAACAAAAAATATGAAAAACGTCATTTTTCAGTAAAATGATGTGTGTAACCACCCTGAGGCTGAGGCCCCACGTTGCGGAAATGCAGCATTTTTTGTTGCCGATTTTGCTGCGGTTTTTTGAGACAAACTCAGGAGTGTCTTGAAAAGGAATTGGAAATATAAAGGAAGCGTTCCCTTTCTGTTAAATTCACTCCTGACTTTGGCTAAAAGAACCGCAGCAAAATCTGCAATGAAAAACATTGCGTTTCCTCAGGCTGAGGTCCCATGTTGCGGAAACGCAGCCTTTTTCCTTTTGTGGAAATGCAGTAGAAAAAAACACTGTGCTTTACAATACAATATACTGAATAAAATTCTGGCTAATCCCATCCACACGCTGCAGAAAAACTGCATTTTCAAAAATGCTTGTGCTTTTGAAAAACGCAGCATGTCAATTTTACCTGCAGAAACACTCGCGTTTTCCCTATAGATTTAATAGGTGAAGAAAAACCGCAAAGAAAAATGCAGCAAAAAACGCAATGAAAAACGCTGCAGAAAAAAACTACACATTTCTACTGCATTGTTTTCTGCAGCGTTTTTTGGCTGCGTTCCACAACATCGGGCCTTAGCCTAAGCCTGAAGCCCCTCGTTGCGAAGATGCAGCGTTTTTGCCACTGTGGAAACGCTACTGCAAATAACACTGCCTTTACCTGTAAAGTGAATGGAATACTGGCTAATCCCATCCACACAGAAAAAAAACCCGCAGCGGAAAAGCTGCATTTTCAAAAATGTCTGCGTTTTTGAATATCGAGGAATTTCAATTATACCTGTGGAAATGCTGGCGTTTTCCCTATAGGTATAATTGAAGCAGAAAGGTCGTAGGGGTATACTCTGTGGACTTTCTGTGAAAAGTACTGCGGGGAAAACTGTGATGTTTTTCCACCATGGTTTTCCCTGCAGCATTTTTTGGCTGTGACCAGCTTTGTGGGGCCTTAGACCTAGATGGAAATATATAGGGAGTGATTTATCAAGACCGACGTTTAGTATGCCGGACCTCATAATCCCTGCACCATCAGTAAACTGGTGCAAATGATCATAAATCTGATAGGGAAGGTGGCCCTACCTACACTGGAGCCCTCGCCATGTTGCTTTCAGGAGTGAAAAAGTTTACATTTTTTATACAAAAAGTTGACTTGTAAAAAATAGTGAACAAGGCATGATATATTTTCCCCACAGATTCTAAAGCTCTGAAATCTTTTCTTGGTCTATCATTGTGCTCCTGACCTCTTCTTTCTCTTGTGGCATTGTTCAAGCAGTGGCTACCCCAGCCATTTTCAACATCTATGGAGATATGTATGTATTTGTTTTGCAGCTCCCTATGTTTTTTCCACTGTTTTAGGAGCATTCCATTGTGGTGACAGTATACCCCTCCTTTTCAGGGGAACTTGGTCCAGCTCAGCCGACGAATGGCTGTAGTAAGGGGTGGAGACACTGAACTTACACTTCAGTTATGAGCAGCCAAACAGAGCAGACATCAGTGAGAGAGCCCATTGCAATCTCAGTGGAGGATGGTGTGGTGGAGTTCTTTTTAGAGCCTTAGCCCAGCATTACTATTGCCATACCTCCCAACCGTCCCAGATTTTGCGGGACAGTCCCGGATTCTGGATCCTGTCCCGCTGTGTCCCGGTCGGCGGGAGGTATGTCCCGGTTTCAACTCATCTGCGTCCAGAGGAGGCAGATGACTTGAATACAATGATGAAACAGGAGCCGTCTGCGGACAGTTCCTGCATCACCACTGTGCCCCCTGTGTGTCCTGGCCCCGGCACTTGTAGGTGCAATGTGATGACGTCACTCACATCGCACCTACAGCTCCCTGAACACTCTGGGAGAAGAGACTGCAGACTGAGCAGCTGGGGAGCGAGAAGAGGTGAGTATCAATTTTTTTTTATGTTATAAACTTTGGGGGCAAATTGAGGGGGAACATTAAACTGGTGGAAGATGGAAGAGGACATTAAACTGGTGGCAGATGAAGGGAGCATTAAACTGGTGGCAGATGAAGGGGGGACATGAAACTGGTGGCAGATGGAGGGGGAACATTAAACTGGGAACAGATAGATGGGGACATGAAACTGGGGGCAGATGGAGGGGGAACATTAAACTGAGGGCAGTTGAAGGGGGGACATGAAACTGGGGACAGATGCAGGGGGGCATTAAACTGGGGGCAGATGGAGGGGGCATTAAACTGGGGCAGATGGAGGGGGCATTAAACTGGGGTAAGATGAAGGGGGGACATTAAACTGGGGATAGATGAAGGGGGACATGAAACTGGGGACAGATGGAGGGGGAACATTAAACTGGGGGCAACTGGAAAGAGACATTAAACCGTGGGAGTAGCTGAAGGGGGACATGTCCACCTCTAGTTGCCCCCAGTTTAATGTCCTGCTCCAGCTTCCCCCAATTTATTGTCCCTCTCCAACTACCCCACAGTTTAATGTCACTCCCACAAGCTGCCCCATAGTTTAATGCCCCCCTCTCGTTTCCCCCAGTTTAAACTAGGGAACCAAGAGAGGGACTTCATACTATGGGGGCATATAATGTTAGGGTGACTGTAGGAGCATTATACTGTGTGGGGGCACAAAGAAAAATGGATGAGAATGGGAAGAGTCAACATAGAAGTGGGTGGAGTTAAATTTGTTGCAGCATGCATAGCGCGCAGCACTTTCTGTTCCTCTTTCTGTTCCTTGAAAGTTGGGAGATATGCCATTGCTACAGCTCTGAGACAGGGAAGAATTGTGCTGTCAGCTTCCTGAGAGGAAAGAAAGTGACAAGTTGGAGAAAAAGTTGAGGTTTACTAGAGCCTCACAGCCTGGACCCTCTGTTAACAGGGTAACATTAGAACTTACTTGTTCACAACCCCCATATATATAGTGGGAGAAGCAGGAATATAGTTTTATTGTAGTAAACAGGGTCAGATTGGCCCACTGGGGGACTGGTGAATCCCCCGGTGGGCCCCTTGCCTTTAGGGTGGCTTACCGGACCCCCACTGCTTTTTTATAATAGGCAGTGGAGATGCAGTAACGGCCCCTATTCACTTACCTCTCCCTGCTCCTGGCTAGGGGGGCCCCGTAAGCCACTGACTTCCTGCTCTACCACTCATAGACTTGTAGGCCACATGCCAAATTGAGCCTGTGGCCTACAAGCTAAGCACCAATACTTGCCTGACTGCTCTCTGGCACCTCCTGCTTCTTCCTGCTATGACATAATATCACATCAGTGCACCCGGAGAAAGAAGGTACGGGACCGAAGAGTAGACAGGTGAGTAATCACCCAATACTGTTATAGGGGGGACTAGTGAAGGTGCTACTGTATGGGCATAGAGTGGCCCCTTCACTTGCCCCCCCCCCATACAGTGGCTCCTTCACTATTTTCCCCCCCATACAGTGGCCACGCTGTTCACTTGCCATACAGGGTGAAGCAGTGGGTTTAGGTAGTGCAGTGGTGCACATCATATGGCGGTTGAGCAGCATGGTTCCCGACATGTTATTACCTTTAGCCTCCCTGTCTCGATACAGCTGATCTACAGGGGTCCTGGCAGTGGGCCCCTAGAAACAATTCCACTGGTGGACCCTAGACATCCCAGTCCGACACTGGTTGTTAAGTTATCAGGCACTGGACTAATATCTATTTCTGGGCATCCCCTTGCTGTGAAAAACCATTACCAGGCTCAGTACCATCTCCCATTATGGAACTCCTGTTGTACTGCTGCCCCTGTCCGGAAAGCTGCATTGGTTGCCATTATCTCATAAACGTTCCACAATTTTGTTCAACTGCATTTACTGTCTAATGAGTAATTTCTGCAATCACCATAAAGGGCCCTTCCAACCACCATCATCAGGCTCAGGAGAAGCAAGAACTCCTCCACAACTGGAAATGCCCTAGGGGAACTGCCACCATCATCAGGTACAACGCAGGCCCCCTCAGCATTGCCCCAACTTGGGAGGTGGGCTGGAAGAGTTGGTTGATTGTCCTTGGCCTACCATTGACAACTACTACCACTCCCATCCTCCAGTTCTCTCCAGTGAGTCATATGCAGCATTCAAGCAATGTAAGTGGTGTACCCGGCCCTGGTACTGGAGGCAAAACCTAAAAGGGAGTACTTGAAGCCTGAAGCCTTGGAAGGATAAGAATCAGGAGACTCTGATGAGGAGATTCTCTTCAGGAACTCTGTCCTGCGTGGGGGGAGAAGGTGGCAGCAGCAAGACCAAGTGGTTGTGTGTAACACTGTGATGCTACCAGTATGTTCTGACTATTAGCGATCATTTAACTATATTTGCGGTAGTGGTAGCCACCAAACCCCAGACAGCTGAGTCTGAAACTCAACCCTATAGAAGCACAGCATACTATGGCTATCTTGTCCAGCTCCCTTTGGATCAGTGGGCCTGTTTTGAGAAGCAAGTGCTTGAAGAGCTAGGTAGACTATATCAAATATGAAAGACTTGCACCATCCCATTCACCAACAGAGGAATGGTGTCGGCCAGAAGATGAATTGGGCCATCTCAGTCATTTATCATTTGGCGCAAATCCTGTGGTATTGCAACTTTTTTTTAGGCACAATGCTTGTATATTATTTTTATTTTGTTTACTTATATAGCACCAGCATATTTCCAGTGCTTCCCAGATATTGTCATCACTTGCTGTCCCAAGTATATTGCACATTTTAAGAGGTGGTTTATGCCTGGGTACAAATCCTTTGGTGTTACAAGTTTTTTAGGGGCAATTTGTATATGATGCTTCATTTAAAAGGTCTATTCCAGGGTCAGGGTGAAGTGATTTTACATCCTGTAATGCAACATTTGAAATAAGCACAATTGGTCAATTTGACTAATTTCTCAACGCCATACAGGCCACACCCACTTTTTACGCCAAGTCAAAAAAATATTAAAAGACAGGTACAAATCTGTCAGAAGATAACGTAAAAGGTTGATAAATATGGCAAATGGTAAGTATGAATAAAATTAGGTGAAAATTATGTAATATTTTGTGATAGAAACCAATCGATGAATTTCCCCTGTATCTTGAGTTATTTGCCAGATAAGTAAACTATGAAGCATAACCGCTTGTTTGCTTGTTAGGAACCTCCTATTATATCTGTCAATCATTTGATTGAGAAGATGCCTCCTGATCTCAGATAAATAAACAGGCAAATCAGGAAAAATGAGTCTGCCCATATACTCCTATATACCTATACCAGTGGTTCTCAACCCATGGTATGCGTACCCAGGGGGTACGCCCCGCAGTCTCTGAGGGTATGTGTCATAGCTAAGAACCACTAGTCTGTATTACATGCTGCACGGCATGCAGGTCCCCATGCCCACAATAAATGTCCGCGCATGGACCAGGAGCCATTCTGATGGAGACGCTCATTGCAGTTACTGGCACTTGGGGAGCAAGTGGTAAATTGCATTCATCACTCAGCACTCTGCTCCCCACTTTCTCTCTGCTTTAGGTGCTGAGTGATGACATGACAAGCCCCGAAACGGTAGCATGAAGCAGACTGGTGAGTGGTGAATGCAGCTCACCATTCGCTCCCTGAGTGCCAGTAATGAGTGCCCAGTGAGTGCTTCCATCAGTACAGTGATTCTGGGTAAGGGGAACATGCATGTAGTGGAGCATGTAACATATATATCAGTGGGTGTGGGTGCACTGTGGGTTCCATTATGTTACATGTGGATGCACTGTTGGGTCCATTATGTTACATGTGGGGGCCATTATTTTGCCCATGGGGACACTTTGTGGGCTATTATGATACATGCAGGGGCAGTCGGGCCCATTATGGTACCCATGGGGGCACTGTGGGGACCAATATTTTATATGTGAGGGCATTATGGAGGCTATTATATTATATGTAGGGCCACAGTGGGACCATTATATTACACTTGAGGGCACTATGGGGGCCATTATATTACATGTGAGAGCATTATGGAGGCTATTATATTATATGTAGAGGCACTGTGGGGGCTATTATATCACATGTGGAGGCACTGAGGGGGCTATTTTACTACACATGGGGTAACTGTGGGGCCATTATACTACACATGAGGGCACTGTGGGAGCCATTATATTACATGTGGGGGTACTGTGGGGGTCATTTTACTACATGTGGGGGCACTGAAGGGGCAATTACCTGTCATTTATGACAGATCACTACTTTGGGGGTACTTGGCTAGGACTTTTCTTACTATGGGTACTTTGTTTGAAAATGTAAATGTATGGGCCATATATACATCCCTATATAATCCTCATATAACTTTCATATAACTCTATATAGTGGGGGAAAAAGTATTTAGTCAGCCACCAATTGTGCAAGTTCTTCCACTTAAAAAGATGAGAGAGGCCTGTAATTGTCATCATAGGTAGACCTCAACTATGAGAGAAAAAATGAGAAAACAAATCCAGAAAATCACATTGTCTGATTTTTAAAGAATTTATTTGCAAATTATGGTGGAAAATAAGTATTTGATCACCTACAAACAATCAAGATTTCTGTCTCTCACAGACCTGTAACTCCTTCTTTAAGAGGCTCCTCTGTCCTCCACTCATTACCTGTAGTAATGGCACCTGTTTGACATTGTTATCAGTATAAAAGACACCTGTCCACAACCTCAAACAGTCACACTCCAAACTCCACTATGGTGAAGACGAAAGAGCTGTGGAAGGACACCAGAAACAAAATTATAGACCTGCACCAGGCTGGGAAGACTGAATCTGCAATAGGCAAGCAGCTTGGTGTGAAGAAATCAACTGTGGGAGCAATAATTAGAAAATGGAAGACATATAAGACCACTTATAATCTCCCTCGATCAGGGGCTCCACGCAAGATCTCACCCCATGGGGTTAAAATGATCACAAGAACGGTGAGCAAAAATCCCAGAACCACACGGGGGGACCTAGTGAATGACCTGCAGAAAGCTTGGACTAACGTAACAAAGGCTACCGTCAGTAACACACTACGCCACCAGGAACTCAGATCCTGCAGTGCCAGACGTGTCCCCCTGCTTAAGCCAGTATATATCCGGGCCCGTCTGAAGTTTGCTAGAGAGCATTTGGATGTTCCAGAAGAGTATCGGGAGAATGTCATATGGTCAGATGAAACCAAAGTAGAACTGTTTGGTAGAAACACAACTCGTCGTGTTTGGAGGAGAGTGAATGCTGAGTTGCATCCAAAGAACACCATACCTACTGTGAAGCATGGGAGTGGCAACATCATGCTTTGGGGCTGTTTCTCTGCAAAGGGATCAGGACGACTGATCCGTGTACATGAAAGAATGAATGGGGCCATGTATTGTGAGATTTTGAGTGCAAACCTCCTTCCATCAGCAAGGGCATTGAAGATGAAACGTTGCTGGGTCTTTCAGCATGACAATGATCCCAAGCACACGCCAGGGCAATGAAGGAGTGGCTTCGTAAAAAGCATTTTCAGTCTCCAGATCTGAACCCCATAGAAAACCTTTGGAGGGAGTTGAAAGTCCGTGTTGCCCAGCAACAGCCCCAAAACATCACTGCTCTAGAGGAGATCTGCATGGAGGAATGGGCCAACATACCAGCAACAGGGTGTGCCAACCTTATGAAGACTTACAGAAAACGTTTGACCTCTGTCATTGCAAACAAAGGATATATAACAAAGTATTGAGATGAACTTTTGTTATTGACCAAATACTTATTTCCCACCATAATTTGTAAATAAATTCTTTAAAAATCAAACAATATGATTTTCTGTATTTGTTTTCTCATTTTGTCTCTCATAGTTGATGTCTACCTATGATGTCAATTACAGGCCTCTCTCATCTTTTTAAGTGGGAGAACTTGCACAATTGGTGGCTGACTAAATACTTTTTTCCCCACTGTATAACCATATACCCTCATATACTATTCATGCATTTCCCATACACTACACTCTCTCTATATATTCATGGCTCATTTACTCCTTATACATTCCTCATACATTCCCCACATAATTTTATATCTAACTTAAGCTCCACACCCTATATACTCCCTATAGATTTCCCATATAACTCTGTATATACTATATAGTATGACCCATACACTCCCAATATACTTATCATATAAGGCTAGGGCTACATAGCATTATTATGGAATTGCTGTGTTCATCCTGCTATGGGTGCACCAACTTGTGAGTCACAACACAATATTTTATTATGTGAAGCATGTAGATCTACACTGAAATTTTTGGCCAGACAACCTGTGTCGTTGTGTAGTTCTAGACTAACACTATATATAACTCTATGGGCCATATACCCTTATATACTCTCCATACCCTCCCCAAAAAACTCTATGGCTCATATGCAATGTATATACAATAGGCATATTGCCACAGTAAACTGTGGACACATCTGTCAGGGGCAGGGCCAATACCTTGATTACAATATTAGATGAATAAGGAAAGTCGGTTTATACAGAACTCATCACACATGGATAATGTAAGCACGGCCCAGCTGTGTGCACTTGTAAAGTTGTTATAATCCCCCTCTGTGCTATAAACAGGAAAGTAGATATTATGGAGTCTCAGGCTGCATTCACAAATAATAAAACGCTCTTCTGCCGCCACCGCCAAGTCCCCTCTACATAACCCTGATGTAAGGGAAACCCAAGTGAGGCACCCCACATAACACCCCAAATTGTGATGCCTCACATGACACCATACAATATGTAACTCCACAATATAACACTTCACAACCTGACTCTCAAAACTTTGACACCCCACTATGTGACACCCTGTAACATGACACCCCAATTTAAAACTCCATAACATGAAACCCCACGATACCCCAAATGACACACTACAAAGTGAGGCCAAACATGACCCATTCAATATAATACCCCACAGCCCAATGCAAACTCTCACATGAAACCTCACATGACACCCCATACAGCACAATATCTCCACAATATGACACCCATAAAATGACACTTTTCATGATACCCTGCAACATGATTACCCATGTATAACATATCACAATGTGGTACCCCACAGTCTGGCTTATAGATAGGGGCATAACTATGGGGAGAGCAGAGGTAGTTAGGGCCATTTAACTATAGGGCAAACGGTGCACTTTCACCAGGCTCTATGGTAGAGGGGGCCCCCTTGGACAGCAGGACAGTACACAATTTAGAGTGCTGTCCCCCTGTTCCAGGCCGCCCCAGTATGTCCACACTTCAACTCATCTGCATCCTCCAGGTGCAGTTGATTTGAATACTTGGTGAGACTCCTTGCTTCACCATTCGGCCCCTGTCTCTACCCCTGTGTCTTTGAGCAGTAGGTGTGATGTGGTGACATCATATACATCATGTCTCCTGCCCCCTGAAGCCTCCGTCACCAGAGACAGGAGAGAACAGCAGCTCTGAGGGGATATTAGGTTTTTTCTTTGTTTGAATCTAGAGGGGGATATGAAACTGTGGGGGCCACCAGGAGGGGGTCTTTATAATATACTGTCTGAGGGGTCCCTGGTGGGGTGGCAGGTTAATGTGTGATGGGCCATTATATTATATGGGACCACTGCAGGGGCATTTGATTGTTTGATGGGCCACTAAGTGCACATTATATTTTGTGCAGGTCAGGTGTGTGGTAGTGATGGGGGGGGGCCCCACTTATGAAAACCTTGCACTGGGTCTACCAATGTGTTAAAATGGCCTTGGAGGTAGGAGTTGCTATTGGGCCCTGGACTCTGAGGGGACCCCAAAAGTCCATTACAGATTTTGCATAGAGCTCAGGAGCTTTAAGCTACACCTCTGCTTAAAGAAACTTCTGCCCCTTCCTGAACCTTGAATCAGCACCAGGGTCCTGCTGTAGTAACTGACATGAGGACATGAGTTTCCTATACATGATGCTGTGATGGGTATCGGATCATTTCTATTTGTTGCCAATGTTATCAGTCGGGATCATTACCTGCTATAATTATGACCCAGGAGTTGTTCAATACACACTTCCATATTTTCAAAAAAGTGGATTTCTCCACATGGAATGTAAGCACTTCATGGCCCTCATTCCTATTACTTGAATTGTTTCAATTGCTCTTCCATAACATCTGATTTTTTTCGTACATAAACCCTAGAAATAGGAAGGTGCTGAGGAATATGTTGTAGCTATAGAAATAATAATTATTATAAGTATTAATGTGTATTTGCTCATGACAGGGACTTGTTTGTTCTGGTAGATTTATACTTTAATATAATGTTACCTTTTCACTAGAGTATAGACTGTTGTACCTTGATGCTGTGGTGTGGTTCCAGGTCAGACAGAGAGTGCATTGATGCAACTGGTGTAAATGATTGGATTAGATATTATAAATTGATCTGATAAACCCAATTTGATCAATAGCTAGCCATACACATGAGCTACTTATCTGCAGATCATTGGCAGATCCAGTTTATTTTAGTAACATCTGCTGTTAAAGGGGTTTTCCAGGCAAATGAGTGATGACCTATCCTTAGAAACGGTCATGAATATCAGATTGGCTTGTCACCCAGGACCGACGCTGATCAGCTGTTCTCAGTAGCTGCTATATGGAGAACAGAGTCGGAAGCAGATAGCTCTGTTCTCCGAGTAGTTGCCATGTTGAGTTATTTAGCTCCTATAAAAGTGAATGGGATCAGTGACTCCCGTTCACCCCAAGAATAGCTCATCAGTATCATTTGTAGCAAAATCCCTTTAAGGCTAAGGCCCCACATACCAGGCCGCAGCAAAAAAGCGCATTTTTTTCCCCCAGGGCTTTTCACAGAAAGTCCACAGGGGTTTCATCTGCAGCCTTTCTGCTTCCATTATACCTATAAGGAAACCACTGGCATTTCCATAGGTATAATTGACATGCTGCAATTTCCAAAACCGCAATGGTTTTGGAAATCGCAGCGCTTTTGCTGCGCATATTTTTCCGCAATGTGTGGATGGGATTCACTAGAATACCATCCACTTTGCAGGGACTGCAGGGCTACAAAAGGAATGGGAAATATATAGGAACTACTTATACTTCTACCTTCCTCTTAATCCACTTCTGGTTTTGGCGCAAAGAAACGCAGAAAAAGCTGCAACAAAAAAAGGTGTGTTTCCGAAACGTGGGGCCTCAGCCTTAGGCTAAGGCCAGACCTTGACTGTTACCGAACCTGTGGAAATGCTGCATTTTCCCCATAGACTTAAATGGGGTGGAGAAAGTAAAAATGGAAAGCGGAGCAAAAAAGCAGTGTTTTTTTCTGCAGCATTTTTAGCTGCCTTTCTGCAGCTTGTGTTCTTAGCCTTAATCTTTTATGTATGATCACTACAGTCATCAGATTTCAGCATATTTAGTTGGAACTAACAAAGATTTGCAGATAAAGTTCACTTTAAATATGTGTTGGACAAGTTGGAAATTATGGGTTTTACCCCTGAAATGTGTGCACCAGGTCATGTCTACAATTATTGCACACTTTTTGTTGCATATCTCTCAGACTGTACAACAAAACTATGTGCCCATTTTATGTGCGATATCTCAGTGTCAGAAAGTATCTTTTTAGATCGCACTGCCAGCCTCACGATCTGCAGGACCCGTGTGAACAGCCCTCTGTGCAGAAGTTGCTGTGAGCCGGGGCTGCTGTGGCTTCCAGGGCTCTTCTGTGTGAATGGTGGACGTGATATTTCAAACAGCAGATCAGGCAGTTTATGTATTGGGTGCCCGGAAAATTTTCCAAACAAACACAGCTTGATTCGACTTGGGTGGGCGACTTATCAACAGACTAATTTCATAAACAAATGAAGGAAGGCGCAGAAGCCATTGGCTGGTGGCGCACAGACACGTGGAGGAAGCTGCTCAGGGCTTTTTTTCTTTTGCAATGAAATTTTAATTAATGTGGGTGGGCTGAGAATTGGACGAATGTTTATCATAGACAATTTATTTTCCAGCGCTAAGTCAACATAAAATAGCAAACTTACAAGCATTATTGAATGTTTTTAAGCTATGAAGGAGAAGGGACAGGCAGGGAGCAGGCAGGGGAGAGCACAGTGCTGGGAGTCAGGCTGCAGCCCGCACACAGCTCTGGACAAGTCCTGGGGTCTCCTCTTCTCCTTTCTCTGCTCCTTGTGCTACCATGAGCCGCCTCTACAGCCACCATCTACCTCAGCTGGGCACTAACATCTCCAGACCACCCCTGGTCTACCTCTATGGAGCAGATAGGACACTCATGCCCACCTTGGGGTTTCCTTCTACCAGTGTCATCACCAGGCAGGAACCACCTCAGAAGCCACCTTACAGCTACATCGCCCTAATAGCCATGGCCATAAAGGACTCTCCAGACCACAAGGTGACCCTCAATGGCATCTACCAATTCATAATGGACCGTTTCCCTTTCTACCATGACAACAAGCAAGGATGGCAGAACTCTATCAGACACAATCTCTCCCTCAATGACTGCTTCATCAAAGTGCCAAGGGAAAAGGGGAGACCAGGGAAGGGCAGCTACTGGACCCTTGACCCTAAGTGTCTGGATATGTTTGAAAATGGCAACTTTAGACGCAGGAAAAGGAAACCAAAAACTCTTCTGGAATCCAAGAGGTGTAAAGCAGAAGCAGCAGAAGATGTAGAGGAGTCTACAGAGGAGAGACAACCTACCTACCAGAGGTCAGTCATTAAGGGTCCTTACAATGACAGAGAGCAGGGCTCTGCCTGCAGAAAGGACAGTGTTGGGGAACTGTCCTCTTCAGATGAAGAAGGGAGCTCCACAGAACTGAGCAGAGATTGCAGTCACCCACAGATGACCTCTGTTACTTTTATGGACAATCCACAGGCACCCGGATGCTCCACTTCCTTCTACTTATCTGTGCCTCTACTTTCTGACAAGGGGACATTATCTGCAGACAAGGATGTGGGAAATAAGGCTCCTCAGGAGGAAAGACCACTGAAAAGGGAGCAAGAACAGGGACCAGATAAGCACTTGGGAGATGCCTTTTCATCCAGCACTAAGGAACCTGGAGCTCAAACCTTTCACCATCATCATCACCATCGTCATCATCATCAACCAAAGCCTACAGAAGAGGCTCCTCCAAAACACCCCAAAAGCTTTAGCATAGACAGCATTCTAAACTCACAAGCCACAAAGGAAAATGGGGGTGCAGGGGTATCTAAGCTGACTGTGGACTGTCTGTCAGGTAGCTATAGGTATAACCCCAGCATCTGCCCTGTGTTTAATGCTTCTGTGATGATCGACTCTCAGGTACAGGGAAGATTCTACCACATTGGTGTACCCATTCTCTCCTATCTGCCACTGACCCTTACAGAGTCAACCTTACCTAAATGAGAACATGATTATAGGGCGTTTGTTTAGAAATCCTGAAGTATTCTAGGGATTGCTGGTACTAGTAGTTCTCATGAGCCTGTCATAACATGGTTCACATTTATTGGGCTTCATAGGTCACACTGGGTGAAAATGTTGGGGATTTATTCAGTCCTCAGTACCAGATGTGAACTTCAGACCTGGCCATTGCTATCTCCACCGCTTGGCTTATCACACGGATCATATATTGCAGCTCCAGATTTTGCAGGATCCCACTCTCTCATTGCCTCCCCTCACGCTGCTATAAAGCACAATCCTTTATATCACACAATAAAATGAATTTATCCTGTGATGTCTCAGCTGCTGGTTGTTTGTATTTCTATACGATATTTGTCTCCTTTTTTTCCTCAAATATTCCATGTTTTATAATCTGCGGGTCATCTGGATGTGCATAGTGTAGGTTTAGGGTTAGTTCATAGAATGGAAGCTCAAACCCTGGGCTGTCTGTTTATAGGGGTGGATGTGCATTAACCCTTTTTCTGCTGGATGGTAATGAGTCAATGACTAAAGGCAAGGGTTAAAGGGCTGCACAGGAGGAGCAGTCTGAGATCTGAGCAAAATCTTTCCCACACTGTTCCCGGGTCTGGGGTCAGTCTCATCCACAAAACTCTGAGTCAGTGGGAAAAAGAGTGTCCGACTAGATTATGGGAGACTCCATAAACCCCCTCCCCTCCCCACCACCCTGGAAAAATTACAGTCTGTAGACAGTGTCTGTTATTAATAGGGAGAAATTGTAAGAACAATAAATGCAGTGATAAGAACAATAATAATAATAATAATAATAATAATAATAATAATAATAACAACAGTAACATAATAGTAATGGATGCATAGTAATGAAATAATAGTAATAGCATAAACACTACTAACAATTAATAATAAGGTCAGCCAACTGTGTCACTGCAACTTACATAACTTGTACGGGCTTTTTCACACCGATTTTTGCTGAATGATTTTCTTGTATTTCCTCTTCTTCATGTGATCGGACTGCTTCACTCATGTAGTAAATGTTTGCTTTAGTTTTTAAGATTTTTTGCATCATGTAAATAATAAGAGCTCTTATTGATGACAGAATTGATGTAGACATATATTTTACACCAGCTCATAGAAGTAGTTAGAATCTGTTCAAACAAATGAAGAAAGTGTGTACATAGTTATAAGGTATGATGTTAGCACCGACCATAGAAGCCATGAGATCTGTAATGATTTGTATGTCTAAGATAGTTATTTCAACCTCAGCCTGGTTGTCTTCTATGATTTCATATAATCTAAAGTCAAACACATAGATATGGATTTATATAGACACATGCACACACGGGTGGAAATGTATGGTGTGGTATTCTAAGTCAGTTTTGCTAAAGGCAAGATTTCTGTTATTTGTGGAAAATGTATCAAAATGTCACACAATGTTGATACCTTTGAAACATTTTTAAAAATATCTAAACGTGTTTCATCCACTTACTGGAGTGAGATTGTGCAAATCTTGTGATATATTTAAAGTTGCAGTGCATATATTTATCTAAGGCTCTATTCACACAACAGTGAAAAAACAGCTATGTAATAGCCCTTTTTTGAGTGGGCACCACCTAGCCATTTTCAGAACCTTTTTTGGCGCTGTTCATATGTCCTTGTGAATAGCCCATCAAAAAATAGGACATAACCTATTTCTGGTGATTTTTCATGGATCACCCATACACTCAATTCTATGAGGAATCTGTGAAAAAGGACATGAAAAATGGGCCATATAATTTTTTTTAGAACTTTTCTTTTTGTAACAGTAGTGTAAATAGAGCCTAAAGCCAGGCTAAGCCACAAGACACACCCACTTTCCAATTCACTTTACAAACTGATATGTAAATGAGCAAATGGCTCTAAATTCTACAGCAGATAACTCACAATTCTAGAGTAAAATGTGAAAAAAAGCTATATTAATAAAAGTGGGCTCTTAACCTAGACTGACAGGATGAAGAGGAGAACACATCTGATCCTGGTGACACATAGTACAGATGAAAGAAAAGAAATGAAATGTCCATCATGTCTAAGCAGGGGAGTATTTTCAGTACACTGTGGTGACACTATTTTAACACTGCCATATACTGTAAGTGTTCATTATGTGTAGTAATAGTTATAATAAGATGCTAGGAAGGAAGTAGAGGATTCTTCTCAGTATTACTCTCACATGCTGTCAATAGTCATTATGGAAATTAATGGCCATGTCAAATATTTTTACAATATATCATTTTTATACAATGATTTCTGCATCATCATTTCCTGGAGACACAACTGTGCTGGTGTGACAGTTTCACCCCCTCAGATAAGTATCATTTCACCATACTGTATGATTTATATGGCACTGTGGATGCCACTATCTGTGGTCAATCTCAAAGAATCGGAGGTGGTACAATGATTACCAGTCTGTCCACCCCTATGACATGGCTGCCTCTCAATCTAAGTACAGGGGGGTTCAGTCATATCTGATACAAAACATTTGTATTTGTGATGTTTGCTACATAAAATAGAATGAAAGGTCAGTTTACACAAATGTCCATCTTTTTTCCATCTGTGACTATAACACAGCTGGGAAGTACAACCCTCGGTGTCTCTGATGTGCTCTGTTACTCCAACCACAATAGAGGAGGATGCTAAGTGTACACAATAAAACTGCACAATGTGTGGGTATGTATACGTGTGTGAATCTGTCTATCTGGGGGGTGGGAGGTGTAGCTATGTGTTTGTATATTAACACGTATATATTTATCATATATATATATATATATATATATGTATTTGTATGTTAACATATTGATATGTATGCAGAAGTATATATCTATATATATAGATATATATATATATATATATATATATACACCTTATTTAAGATATATCTTGTGAAAAAAAAAAAAAATCAAAAAATACTTTTCTGCCAGCATCTTGCTAAAATGATGGAAACGCTTTATTGAAGCCAGCAACACCACATATCTGCTCTAACAGATGTCTTTTTCATGTTGATGTGTAGTTATATGTGTAGTTTTGTTTGTGTGTTGCATAGTGCAGTCATCTTATACAGTGCTGTATTCTTGCATAAAATCACAATCACACAAAAGCAGAACAGACATAGAAGTAAGGGATACAAGAGACAGCTCTGCTCAAAGGAGCTGAGAGTGTAATGGGATTGGAGATATAGGTGGGTATGTGTGTGAATAAATGTGTATGTGTGTACTGTCTGTACATTGTTTGTGACTTAATACATTGTATATTATCTATACATTAATTATTTATTTCTTTGCCTTTTCAAATTATTTCATTATTATAAAGAACCGTATAAGTTTTTTGGATCTGACGTTTGTACTGCATTGCTGAGGTCATTGCTATCTCCATGCTTAGGGTATTTCAACAACATATAGGATGCATGGTAGATATGAAAATACACAGAATGCCTAAACACCTGCAGAGATATTTTCCACAATGTGAGATTCAGGTCTTGTAAATTACAAGTCAATTGGGTCTGCCAGATTGAAGGAATTGAAGTGTATCATATATAAAATGTAGATTAAAGGACACAACAGTGGTAATTCGATTGATAGTAGCCCCAGGTTGGCATATTTTCAAGTTAAAAGTGGCCTCTCCCAGGGAGAGGTTATATCCAATTGTGCTATTAGGGCAGATCTCCTGAACGTAATTGGCTGGAATATGCAGCCAATCAGCATGTGTCTTTTTATCAGCACATTCACACTATTGGCTGAAATCTGCAGCTGATCATGTACATGTCACTTGGGACAGGTAAAAGCAATTAGCAGACTCTACACAAACAAACAGGATGATTGGCTGACTGTGCAACAGATCACAGACACTTTGCTCCAATAATCTGCAAGAAGAGAAGAAACATACACTTCTACATTAGAGCTGTATTAGTGCCGTATGGCTTGGTATCATAATAATAATTCTCCATGAAACAAGTAAATTACCAGAATTACAAACACTTTGAATTCATAATAGTCTGCAATGACCGCATCCTATTGTCATAGCTACTCCAATACCAATATCATGAGCAGTTAAGGGCCTATTCAGAAGACCAGGTGTTGTACAAGTTCAACATTCGTAATACAGTTTGATTGACCCACTGGACTGAATTGGTGCCATATATCAGTTTTTTATTTTATTATTGTGGACCCATATTATAGTGCATAACATTCTGTATCATCACTTGTTCCTGACTGCTCACTCAAGAGTGATGTGTGGCATAGGACATAGGTGCTTTACATGCCCACACCATGATGATTAACCAGTTTTCTTTTGATTCTTCTGACCGTTATAATCTCTTAAATGGAGTCTGTCACTGGAACAGTCCCTATGGAACTTATAAAGATAGTCAGGTAGCTTTGGTTCACATGAATAAAAAGCCTTTTCTGCTTCCTGGTCATTACTCCTGTTGCTGAGATATTAGCTTTTTTCCTGGTATGCTGATGAGTTATTTTGTACATCACAGCATCACCATTGCTTTCATCGTACCAAAGAGCTATGTTTTCCAGTACCCAGTCCCATCCTCCCTCACTACTATGACTGACATGTACACGGGCTGGCCCTGTGAGTCCTAGTAGAGAGATAGTTGTTTGCTGCGATCAGAGCAACAGTACTGCTCTCATTGCACCAAAGAACTCATCAGCATATCAGGAAAAAGCTAAACTCTCAGCAACAGACGCACCGAACGTAAAAAAAAAAAAAAAAAAGTGTTTTATTTATGTGAACTGCAGAAAAATCCCATGCTTAAAGGGATTGTTCTGGTGACAGACTCGTTTCAAGGACTAACTTTTTCTGTGTTATTTTGTGCTTATTGTTCTTCAATAATCTTTTTTTTTTTTATTTTGGGAAGTAATTTTTAGGGCGTAAAAACATCAGTTTTCTATAGTTATGGTTTATGGTTTCAATGTACAATATTCCCACCTTCACTGGTCATACTAGAGATGGTTATTATTGTACTATCACTTGAGGGACCACTGTAGTTCAGTACAATAAAGTCTCCTCCTAATTTTATTACTTTATTTATTTTATTTTTTCAGTTATTGCCACCATCACATAAATTGTCATATAGAAAAATAAAGGATTAAAGTCAGAAAAAGACCGTATGGTCTATCTTGTAGACCCTTATATTATTAACTTTTCATTTTTATCTTACACTAGGTTCACACTAGCATTCGGGTTTCCGGAAACGCTATCCGCTTAAAAAGAGGTTACTCGTGGAAGCCCATGGGACCCATAGACTATAATGGGGTCCGCCGTGTTTCTGCCCAGTTTCCACCCTGAAATATGTGGAGAGAAAAGTCCTGCTTGCATATTTTAAGCGTAATGGGGGACGGAGTCCCCCGAACGGTCACCCAACACTAGTGTGACTGCAGCCTTAGGAATTTTTATATTCACTTACCGTAGATTTCCTAACCACATCTCTTGGAAATTTGTTCCAAGCACCCACTATTCTTTCAATAAAATAATATTTTTTCATATTGATTCTCATCTTCCACCCAACTAATTTCATAATTGCAATCATAGTCACAATCACACACAGTCACATTGACAGTTACACCATCACATAAACTGCCACACATAATTGCAAGCACAATCACCCACAGTCACATACACACTTACATTCATTACATACACCATCACACACATAATCACATACAATTACATTCACAGTAAGATTCATTGCATACTGTACACCAGATACAAAACACAAAAAATGGGCAAATAATAATAGAAAAAATAATGTGCTGGAATATCTATCATAAGTATATAAAAAAGACCAAGCACAAAATGATTTTTTTTACAAAGCATAAAAGCATATAATTTATACATTTATATAATAAATAAATATGTCCAACAATAAATTATATGCTTTTATGCTTTGCAAAAAAATCTTTTTGTGCTTGGTCTTTTTTGTATACTTATACTGTACCCAAGCACATAAACTGCCACATACACATTACTGTATACAGTTACTGTATACACATTCAGATATAAAATCTCTTTCATCAGATACATGATCAAATGTACAATAATATATATAATCATCCGCAAACACACATACATTCACCTAAACACAAATATCACATACACCATAACATACACCGCTACTCACAATTACACAGTGATGTACAGATAACATGGACTGTTACATATACAATCACATACATCATTATACACATTCATATACAACTGCAATTACAATCAAATTAATCCCAAACACCATCACATAAACTCCATACAAAATTATAAGCACAAACATATGCACAAACACATATTCCCATGTAACATATAATTAAGTACACTATCACATTCACAATAAAATATACAATCATATACATCATTACATACACCAATATATATAATCACATATAATTATGTAGAATATCACACACACAATTAAATATACAATATCGAATAAACTATACCATTCACTGTCAAAATCACATGCATTCACATGCACAATCACATACAATCTCATACACAATTACATCCAATTCCCAATTGTCTCCTGTATAAAGTTCACTCACATATTCAGAATTCTTTTGGTATTTCTAACCCCCGGCAGCGATTTCATTCTAGTGCCGCACTGTGCATGCCGCTCCCAATGGAGATGCCGCTGAGGGTCATGGAAGGTTTGCACAAATAAAGCTGTTTTCTGGATATGGCTCCAGTGTTTGGCTGCCAAGTCTTTCTTCAGATGGAAGAGGAAAAGTTTCACATATTATTGGAGGACACTGAACCAGCAGCTGAATAAAATTGGGCAGAACACAAACTATCATTGATTCCACCAAAGAATACTACAGTGGACTACATAAAGGGAAAAAAATGGAAAGCAGGACTTGGAGCAGAGTGAGAGCAGTTTGGGCCCCAGCCAAAAAAAAAAAAAAAAAGTCATGGGCCCCTTACCACCATCCAGAATCATAGCCTACTGAAGTAGGTAAATACAATGGGGAAATATATCAACACTGATGTAGATGGATAATAATGTGGCACGTCTTTAGCGCAAGGCGCTATTTGTGCCTCGGTCGACACCTTCCGCCAATGTGGGCAAAACAGGGTGGTGAGGGGGAAGGATTTGCTTGACATATTTATTATAACTCAAGCCAATATTCTGGCCTGAGTTATAAAGGAATGCCACGCCAGTTCCTTATTGGTGTAGACTACCATTCTGGCACATGGGTGTGCGCCTGATTTAGTAGCCAGTTGGGGCCTTTATTAAGACTGGCAAATTAAACATCTGCCTTAATAAATCTGACCCATTGTGTATGAACAGAATTTATTTCTCATTTTTCTCATACTCTATCCTGGATGCTTTCACTCCACTCATTCCTGGGGTTAAATCCAAGGCATAACCACATGGACCAGGCCTGGACTGGCCAACAGACGAACAGGTACATCCCTCTATGTGCCTCAAGACCCTATACCCTTTCATGAGCAGGGTACAGCATGTTACACTCACTGTATTACATATAGATATTTTGTGTGTAACCTATGTGTACTTTTATTGCACTGTTAATGCATTGGATGGCAGAGATGACACATTATTTCATCTGTAGCCTTCCTCCTGGGCCCACCTTCTCAATGTCGCTTTGAGGACCCCAGTCACTAATCACTTTGCAGCATCTTGCTGCTGCCTGAGGTTTACTGCTATTTTGACTTATATCCTTGACTCACAGAACTAAGAGCCCTAGTTCAAGTCAAGAGCCAGGCAACAGGCTACTGACAGGGCCCCAGGAGAGAAAAAGTCCATACCAAGGACTAGGCAGCAAACTACTGCTGAAAGGAATGTATGTTGGCAATGTTTTAGAAAATTGTGAACCAAAGGTAATATTTGCATATAGCTATATATTGAGCCCCCCAGAATGAATTTTATTGATGGATCTAGGCACCCCACTCTGACACTGCCAGATTGTAACGTATAGAAGACTTGTCTGTTGTGTGGCCCTGTGTGGATATATAAGACCGGTGATTGGCACCGTTATCAGACTTAGGTGAGTGATGTCTGGACATTTCTGTTTCAAGTATTATCATATCACATAGTTACTACAGTGACTACACAATTAAACTTCTTCAGGACTTTGTCCCTTTAAGCTTTTCGTTTTAATCTGAAAAAGTATGTTTTAGTGAAAAAAGCATTTTCCTTCTCTCTAAATATAACTGAGCCGGGTCAGCAGAATCGCTGTGCAGAGCGGAGAGCAGGAATGTACAGAAATAAATAACTCTTCCAACATTTTTGGAAACCAAGTAGAACCTACGAGTTATTTCCTGATTGAATACATTTGATGGAATGAATTAAATTAGACTCGGTATCGGAGTGACCTGAGAGCCGGGCGCTGTGCTGTCTTCACTCTGGTCCCCAGACTAGATCAGTCCACTGGCAATTGTTACACAGATTCCTATTACACTGAGAAAATTTAGGGGTAAACATCTGCTTGAATAAGATTGATACATTGAGGTAGATTTATTAAAGCATAATTATCCCAGTTGCCTATAGCAAGACATTTTTGCCTTTAGACAGTTTTAATAAATCTGCCCCAATATCTCCAGAGAGAAAATATATTGCTGCTGGAAAAGAAAGTCTTAAAGAGGTATCCTAGCTAACAACTGTGATAGGTAATAACCAATAGATTGGTCAGTTCAACCATTAAGCCCTCCACAGTTGCTAGGATTAGGAGCTCCTGCTTGTATTTCTGTTATTTTCAGCAGTCAGAACTTCTTAACACTTGATCTAAGAAGTAAATATATTAAAGGGAGTCTCTCAGGAGGAAAATCGTAATCATAGTAATAACAGTATCTTGTATTCAACATTGCAACTCCATTATCAAGAAACTCGCTGTTTTCTCTCAACCCACCATCCTTTCATTGATAGATTTCAACTCCAGAAGAGATGGGCAGCAGATAGGTGAGGTAATCTACAGCACCAAGTGAAGCCCAGGGAACATAACAAACACCTCAAAATTACTTTTCAACTAATTTGCTTATGAATAAATCTTTTCTCAATACTGGAACTGCAATGCTGAATTACAGAGAAATATTTGTAAAGTGTGTAAGGGGCACTACAAGGTACTGTCATTACTTTTGTTACAATTTTCCTGCTGACAGACTCCCTTTAACATAATTACTGCCTAGATCAAGTTACAACAGAAGCTCTGACTGCTGAAAATAAAAGCAACAACCTCTTGAGAGCAGTGCTGGAGGAAAAGCAGCAGGGGACCGACTGGGCCCCCTGAGGTCGCAGGCCCCATAGTTAGTGGCCTAAAGACACTATGGGGGCCTGTAAAATGGACACTTACTCAGGGGCGCACCGCTAATGAGGCGAAGTGAGGCGGCTGCCTCAGGTGGCACTGTCCGTCACTGTCTGGGGGGCGGCATTTTTACTATTCAATGTAAAACAGCCCAGGACAGGCCGCTTTAAAAAAACAAAACAAAGCTGAGCGGGGCCTGTCCTGGGCTAGCTTACGAGACGTCCACATCTCAGCGCAGGCGGCGATACAATGACGTCATTGCGCCTCCTATGCTGAGACGCAGACATCGCGGACAAGAAGAGGCGGCGGCGGCTGCATCAAGGGCATCGCAGGTAGGTGAGGATTATTTTTTTTATATATATAAATAGGCCGTAACCTGTTGGAGTATCCCCAGCAGGTAACGGCCTATTTATTTACCTACCCCGTGTCTGCTCGTGGCTGCCTTCGCTTCCCCTTCTGCTATGGGACGCGGAAGGGGAAGCGGAGGCCACTGTCAGCAGCCGCAGGCATCGGTAAGTGAGGCCGTGGGCCTCAAATACTACTATTATTATACTCCAGGGTCTTTTCAGACCCTGGAGTATAATAATCGGAGACCCAGGGGAGGTGAGGGAACATAAAAACCAATGCTACTTACCTCTCCTGCGATCGGTGTTACTCCGAGCAGGCTTGGGGCCTCTGGTGACGTCATCAGGTCACGTCGCCAGCCTGATCATGTGACGTGTGTGCGCTATTAATAAGGGCCGAAAGCTGCAAGGAGTGCACCGGTGTCCAGGATAGGTAAGTAACACTGATTTTTATGTTTGTCACCTCCTGGGTCTCCAATCATTATACTCTGATGTCTGAAAAGACCCCTGAGTATAATAATAGTTCATGGGTGGGCCACTATGGGACATAATACCAGTGCAGGGGCCACTATGGAGCATAATACTCTGTGCAGAGGCCACTATGGATCATAATTCAAGTGAAGGGGCCACTATGGAGCATAATACCAGTGCAGGGGCCACTATGGAGCATAATACCAGTGCAGGGGCCACTATGGAGCATAATACCAGTGCAGGGGCCACTATGGAGCATAATACCGTGCAGGGGCCACTGTGGAGCATAATACCGTTTGCAGGGGCCAATATGGAGCATAATACCGTGTTCAGGGGCCAATATGGGGCATAATACTGTGTGCAGGGGCCACTATGGAGCATAATACAAGTGCAGGGGCCACTATGGAGCATAATATTAGTGCAGGGGCCACTATGGAGCATAATACCAGTGCAGGGGCCACTATGGAGCATAATACCATGCAGGGGCCACTGTGGAGCATAATACCGTTTGCAGGGGCCAATATGGAGCATAATACCGTGTTCAGGGGCCAATATGGGGCATAATACTGTGTGCAGGGGCCACTAGGGAGCATAAAACTGTGTGCAGGGGTTGCTGTGGAACATAATACCGTGTGCAGTGGCCACTGTGGGCATAATACCGTGTGCAGGGGCCGCTGCGAGGCATAATACAGTGTGCAGGGGCCACTATGGCACTATGGAGCATAATACAGTGTGCAGGGGCCGCTGAGAGGCATAATACAGTGTGCAGGGGCCGCTGCGGGTCGTAATACTGTGTGTAGGGGCTGATGTGGAACATTATTGTAAGAGTCTTACCAAACGAAGCAATACTCTGACACTACTGCAGGGGACTGGGAGGAAGGACAGAGACAAGTGAGCCCTAATCTCACCCCAGCCACTGTCCCTTCCTATTGCCACAGTTACCCTAAATGGTAAAAGGACAACCTGAAGACAAGCCCTATACTGGGTAAGTGACACAGAGAACAGGACAAGACAAAAACAACACAGAAGCAGAGTGAGCAAGCCAAGGGGTCAGTAACAAACGAGCAAAGCAGTACAAAGTCAAAATCCAAAAGAATAGTCAAAAGGCAAGCCAAAGGGTCAGAGAATCAAGTAACAAAGTATCAAGGAGTATAGAAAGAGAGCAGGCAAAACACAAGTGTCAATCACACAGGCCAGGAAGAGATTAACTCTATGCAGTCCAGAGAGAAATGTTCCTAATTACACGGGTGTGGCTTTACACAGCAAGGGAACTAGGACCATGTTCAGACTGAGCATCAAGAAACTTAAACAAAGAACCAAACTGAAGACGCCTCCTTCGCCACAGCGTGCGAGTGGAGGGCGGCGCCGAGACCCGAAACAGCAGAGACGTTACAATTATAGTGTGTGTAAATGGGGCGCTATAAACAGGGGCTATGGCGCCTGTTTATATTATACGCTGTCTGTTTATAGTGGCCGTGTGATGTAATTCCAGCCTTGTCACATACTGTAGACATGTATAGGACAAGGCTGTAGTTGCATGACATGGCTGCTATGAGATGAATGAGACTATGTAAACAGAGAAGCAGTCATGGCGCTTACACAGGTACCATTCAAACAGCTGATCAGTGGGGGTCCTGGGTTTTTGAGCCCCACCGATTAGTTTATTAATGACCTGGAAAACCTTTTAATTAGTTAACAACTGGGGAATTATTAATAAGGGGCACTATTTATACAGGTTACACATGGACATTATTAATATAAAGATGCACTTGGGGGTATTATTCATTATGTGGGGTTATATCATATATTTTATAATTGGGGTAGCAGCAGGATGGGTGTGTAGGTGAGGACAATTTGGGTCAGGTGCCTGGAAAAGTGAGGAGCCAAAGATGTCTGTGCTGCAAACTTTACAGAGACAAGTCACAGCTGGAAGAAGTGGTCATGGCGGTCCAAAGGGAAGAGAAGGGAAATGTGACTGATTAGTCAGAGACGTCACCTGTAAGTCACAAAATGTTACTGCCCTGTATTCACCTAAATGATAGAGGATAAATACCTGATTGATGAGGGTCTGTCTGCTGAGACCCCCACTGGGCCTGAGAATTGGGTTTTTTCCCCCACTGGGTGGGAATTCAGCCTGACCGCAGCCATATATATAGGTGTGTCACTTGGTGGATGGATGAACCCACGTGGCTCTCATTCACTTCAATGGGAGTGCCAAAGATACCCGAAGTCCAGTACTCTGGAGCACTCCTATTATAGAGAATGGGGGACACGTGGGCTTGTCCATCCACCAAGCAGAAGATGCGTGAAGTTATTGTCATTGTTAATACCATGTTGTTGATCTGATACTGAAGTAATACAGGAAGAAGAATTCTTAAAAACTGTTTTATAACTTTGTGTATTGTGTATATTGTGCAACGATAACAGTGTGTTAAACTAGTAGCATGGAAACGCAATTTTTTTTTTTTGGGGGGGGGTCGTCTTTCGATAGTCCGCCTCAGGCAGCAAAGAGGCTAGGTTCACCACTGCACTTACTGCATGGGGCCAATAAAGAAGCAGTATATTGTGTGTAGGGCCTTTAAAGGGGACATTTGGGGCCAGTAAAGGGGGAGTCATACCATGTAGGGACAAGTAAGGGGCCGTTATACCATGTGGCAGCCAATTAAGGTTATGTTATACCATGTGGGAACCAGTGAAGGGGGTATTATACCATGTGGGGGCTATTAAAGGGGTAGTATACCTTGTGGGGGCCAGTAAAGGAGGCGTTATACCATATGGAGGCCAGTAGAGGGGAAGCTGTACTGTGTGGGGCCAGTAAAGGGGGTGATATACCATGTGAGGGACAGTAAAGGGTCCATTACACCTTGTAGGGGGACAGTAAAAGTGGAGTTATACCTTGTGGAGATCAGAAAATGGGGGGTATACCATGTGGGGACCATTAAAGGAGGCATTATATTGCGTGGGTGCTGGTAAAGGGGGCATTATACCATGTGGGCACAGGTAAAGGGGGCATTATACGATCTTGGGGGCAGGAAAGGGTGCTATAGCTAGTGGAGGTTGGGGGGACCCAGTCAAAACTTTTCTATGGGGCCCAAAGGTCATGACAAGGTGCTCCTTTTTACCCTCATGGGTGTTTAAGGCCATCTACCACTTGTTGCCCTTTTTCTACCACTGATTGCTAGAAAATTGCTAGTAACTCCACAGTTGTAGAAGGAAGAAAAGCCTACTAGCCCCTTTCTTATACACCTCGTCTGCGTTCAGTCTCCAATCAAATTTGTCATCCAGATGTACCCCTAAGTATTTGTAGGGCCTAAGCCTTTCTACATGCTGACTCTCAATGCAGACTGATTTGTAAACCTCCCTTGCCTTCCCAAGGTCAATAACCATCTCCTTTGTTTTAGTCACATTCAAGATAAGACTGTTCTTGCCACATCATGATGAGAAGGTCTCCAGCACCTCCCTATACTCCTTGTTATTACCATTAGATATACACCCAACTATAACTGAGTTATCTGAGAACTTCTGTAAGAAGCAACGACTAGAGTCATACTGAAAGTTTGATGTGTAGACAGAGAAGAGCAAAGGCACCAACACCGTATCATGTGGCGCCCCTATACTTCTCACCAGCTTTCCTGAGAAACGTGATCCTAACCGAACAAGCTATGCTCTCGGTGAAGTAGTCCTTAATCCAGTTTACCAGAAATTCAGCGACTCACATCTTACATGTTTTCTGTGCTAGTAGCCCTGGCGGTAATTAGTATTATAGTGTAGCTAAAGTCAAAGTAGGTGATACGAACACTAGACCCTCAACCCTTTAGGTGAGAATACACTTTGTTCAATAGATAGATGAGAGCGTCCTCCACCCCTTCCTTGTACAGTATGTAAACTGCAACCGATCCAGAACTGCCACACACTCTCTCAAATAAGCCAGCACAAGGTGCTCAAGCACCTTCAGGACCTGAGATGGAGGGCAACCAGACAGTAGTCACTCATGTCTAGTTCTCCCTTCTTTTTAGGTACAGGTACAATCTAAGAGCCTTTTAATACTCTAAGGGCAACATGGTCAGGTCCCGCCACCTTGCTGATTCTCACCTTCCTCAACATTTAACTAATCTCAGAGGTGGGGAGTCAGGTTGGGAGTGATGGGGCAACTCTGAAAAATGTTAATGGCTGGTTTCCTTTGTATAAATTTTAAATTTTTTTTAAATTTGCTTTGTGGCTTCTACAAAATTTCATGAATATCAATTCATTTTAAATTCACATTCTTTTGTCATACATTTTTTGTATTTCTTTATAGAAAAGCCTATAAAAAGCACACTAGAAATGCGTCAACAGATGAAAAATGCCATGAAGAAACAAAACAAAAATAACACAGCTAAACAAATTTATTACAATTTACTCCCAGAATGTGAGCTTCTCAGATTGGGAAATCCTTAAAGAGGTATTCTGGTAACAACGAAGTGGGTAAGGGGTGACTTGCAAAACAGTGGGAGTTCTACCTTGGGTATCTCCACTGATCATAAGAATTGGAGTGTTTTGCACCTTTATTTGAAGGGAGAAGCAGGGTAGAAATGAAAGCTGTCATTCCATTCATTTAAATGGGTACCGTTGAAGATACCGAGCACTGTACTACAACTATTTCTGGTGGTTCCAATTGAAATGAATGAGAGCGTGCCTTTCTGACCTACTGTTTAGGTGCAAAACACCCTAGTAATTGTGATCATGGGTCCCAGTAGTCAAACTCCCACTGATCAGCAGGTTCCTGCCATCCTATGGATAGGGGGTAATTTGCTGTTCACAAAATACCCCTTTAGGCCGGGGCCCACGTGATGTACAAGCGCAGTTTGGCCGATAACTGCTATCAGATAGCTGGTGTAAATTATATCTGAAATCTATGGCAGTTCCTATTATTGGGAGGCATGATGCCAGTGGACTACAGATTAGGAGTGGCCATTTTTATTAAATGTATACCACAGTCTATCAGAAAGTTATTGAACTTTTCATTACACAGTGATAAAGCTTTATTTACAGTCATATGAAAAAGTTTGGGCACCCCTATTAATCTTAATCATTTTTAGTTCTAAATATTTGGGTGTTTGCAACAGCCATTTCAATTTGATATATCTAGTAACTGATGGACACAGTAATATTTCAGGATTGAAATGAGGTTTATTGTACTAACAGAAAATGTGCAATATGCATTAAACCAAAATTTGACCTGTGCAAAAGTATGGGCACCTCAACAGAAAAGTGACATTAATATTTAGTAGATCCTACTTTTGCAAAAATAACAGCCTCTAGTCGCTTCCTGTAGCTTTTAATCAGTTCCTGGATCCTGGATGAAGGTATTTTTGACCATTCCTCTTTACAAAACAATTCCAGTTCAGTTAAGTTTGATGGTTGCCGAGCATGGACAGCCCGCTTCAAATTATCCCACAGATGTTCAATGATATTCAGGTCTGGGGACTGGGATGACCATTCCAGAACATTGTAATTGTTCCTCTGCATGAATGCCTGAGTAGATTTGGAGCTGTGTTTTGGATCATTGTCTTACTGAAATATCCATCCCCGGCGTAACTTCAAATTCGTCACTGATTCTTGTACATTATTCTCAAGAATCTGCTGATACTGAGTTGAAGCCATGCGACCCTCAACTTTAACAAGATTCCCGGTGCCGGCATTGGCCACACAGCCCCAAAGCATGATGGAACCTCCACCAAATTTTACAGTGGGTAGCAAGTGTTTTTCTTGGAATGCTGTGTTTTTTTGACGCCATGCATAACGCCTTTTTGTATGACCAAACAACTCAATCTTTGTTTCATCAGTCCACAGGACCTTCTTCCAAAATGAAGCTGGCTTGTCCAAATGTGCTTTTGCATACCTCAGGCGACTCTGTTTGTGGCGTGCTTTCAGAAACGGCTTCTTTCGCATCACTCTCCCATACAGCTTCTCCTTGTGCAAAGTGTGCTGTATTGTTGACCGATGCACAGTGACACCATCTGCAGCAAGATGATGCTGCAGCTCTTTGGAGGTGGTCTGTGGATTGTCCTTGACTGTTCTCACCATTCTTCTTCTCTGCCTTTCTGATATTTTTCTTGGCCTGCCACTTCTGGGCTTAACAAGAACTGTCCCTGTGGTCTTCCATTTCCTTACTATGTTCCTCACAGTGGAAACTGACAGGTTAAATCTCTGAGACAACTTTTTGTATCCTTCCCCTGAACAACTATGTTGAACAATCTTTGTTTTCAGATCATTTGAGAGTTGTTTTGAGGAGCCCATGATGCCACTCTTCAGAGGAGATTCAAATAGGAGAACAACTTGCAATTGGCCACCTTAAATACCTTTTCTCATGATTGGATACACCTGGCTATGAAGTTCAAAGCTCAGTGAGGTTACAAAACCAATTTTGTGCTTCAGTAAGTCAGTAAAAAGTAGTTAGGAGTATTCAAATCAATAAAATGATAAGGGTACCCAAATTTTTGCACCGGTCAAATTTTGGTTTAATGCATATTGCACATTTTCTGTTAGTACAATAAACCTCATTTCAATCCTGAAATATTACTGTGTCCATCAGTTATTAGATATATCAAATTGAAATGGCTGTTGCAAACACCCAAATATTTAGAACTAAAAATGATTAAGATTAATAGGGGTGCCCAAACTTTTTCATATGACTGTACATAGTACTTGATGTGCTGTTAAATAAATACCTAGGACTGCAGTGCCTTATAGGGATTTTACTATTTGCATACAATGTAATTTCATCTCCCCCATATATGACATGTGTGTTATCGCTGCCTTAGTTTGTTGATACAAAATTTCCAGCTGATTCGCTTCAGAATAAGAAAAGCGCTGCACATATTTTGTGTCTGAAGTCCGTGGTTCTCACAAGCCCCGCTGCATTATAAATAAATAAACCGTAATCATCTGTGTCAGCACTTGCACGGGGGGCAGATATTTAGCGGATTAAACATGTGTTGGCTACCTGGAATTAGTTAAGATTCTTGATTCACGCATCCCAACGCCCGGTGACCTCCTGACTCGCGGACAGTTCGTTTTCTTTGGCGCACTCATATAAAAAGTTAACGAGTCATATCTGAAGTTTTGATAGATGAATGTGGATAGAACGCACATACTTAAAGGGACACTCCACTTTTACAGTGTTTCACTGTTTGTAAGTTCTTTCTCTACTGATCTTGTACCGATCATGATTTTCATTAAAATCTATATTGTCTCCAGAGATACAGTCAGCTTTCTTTGGTTTCCTGTCACCAGAAAACAATTCACTGTGGCAGTTCAGATGACAGAACTAAGCAGTTAGGTAACATGACTCTCTAAGGTGTGCAGATACACTAAAATCTATTTGTGGGTGCAGCTTTGGATGTGACAAGAGCATAAAATATGATGTGTCTCAGGATCAGTAAAGTATTTACAATGTTATTTGATATTATCTATAGATGGTAAAAGGGTATTCAAAGAGAAAAATCAGATGGGGAGACATGAGTGGGGCTCAGTGTGGGCTTCATGTTGCTCAGTTTAATATTTGCAGATGTAAAAACAGCATTAAAATTATTTTAACAACTCTGACTGGGAACAGGTCAGGCAAGCAATGGACCCTTTACTGTGAAGATGAAGGATTCCCAGCAAGACACTCAGGGGGTAAGATAGGAAAATATGTAACAATGTTTCAACTTAAGCTGCCACCTTCTTAAGTCTCTATTTGATATGTGGCCAAGTTTCAGGACCACCCCTCCAGTAATGGCTCCATGCTGAGATGAATCCCAGCATTTGTCATAAATCATAAGAAAATGAGACCACCTAGGCTATTCATGTGTAAAAGGGATGGGACCAACTGCAGTTTTGAAGAGCCTCAGGATGAAAGGAGCTTATGTATGAGGTGGGGGCTCCATCCATCACACAGGCCTTACACTCCTCTCCATGCACTGGACTGGGCTTTTACAATGAAACCAGTGAAGCTCATTCCTGCAGGAACTGGGGCCAACAATAAAATAGAGACATTCTTGCTCCATGCGCTGGGGAAAGTAATATTCTCTCCAAACCCCCAGCCCCTTGTGAGTTGCGGCTTGTATAAGATTTACAAGAGCTTCTCGTGGACCCGGCTGAAAAGGTTCCATTGTGTGATAACATCTGCCCAGACTGGAGGTTTCATGTAGGAAGCAATTTGATGAATATTTGGGTCAATTAAAAGGTGTCTGGTTATAATATATATAAAGTGTAACTGGATGTCAGGGCAGAGTCCACCTCTGCATCACCCCAAGGCAGAGAGAGACAATTTTTATAGGATCTCTTGTGCAACCACAGGGAACATATACTCTAATGCCTCCATTATAGATTGTAAGATCTTAGGGTCAGAGTTCTTGTCTAAATCTTCCAGTCTATACTGGACTTGTCAAATGTGTCAAGTGCTATAGAAGATAACGGCAATATATAAATAAATTCCAATAAAAGAACACCTTGGCAAAACCGATACAGTGGTGCAAGTGTATCTAAACTGTCTAAAAGACTAATTGTCTTTAATGTCCATAATGTCCAATCACAGCACAACTTTTACTTTACTAGAGCAGTTTAAGAAATGAAAGATGAGCTGTGATTGGTTGCTATTGGCAACAAGACAAGATGGTGTTTTTATTGATACAATTTTGGGGAAGTTCTGATGGTTTGATCACTTTTTATTCCATTTTTTATAGGAAGCAAAAAGTTGAAAAAAACAGCCATTTGGACATTTTTATTTTTTTCCCCACTACGCCGTTCACCGTATGGGATAAATATTTTAATAGTTCGGTCATTTTTGAGTGTGGGGATCCCTAAAGTATTTGTTTACTTTTGTTTATTTATTTTTATATGTGATTTAGGGAAAGGGTAGTGATTTGAACTTTTATATTTTTTATGTTTTTTTTTTTTATACCTTAAAATTTTTTTTTTTCTTTTATAATCAGACCCCCTAGGGACCTTGAACCGCTGATGACAGCATGTAATAGATCTAATATAATAACAAGCCTGGGAGCCCCACCCTTTGATGTCGCTCTGGAGGGCGGTGATCAAGTAAAGATGACGCCGCCCATGGTGCCTGCGCACTTTAGATACCGCAGTCGCGTTTGATTGCGGCATCTAAAGAGTTAACAGCTGTGATCGGTGTTGGCACCCATCGCCGCTTTTAGCAGCGGGTGCTGGCTGCATTATACAGCCGCCATCTGCCGTATATGGAGAGAGCTCAGCTCCTGAGCTCTCTCCATACACCCTTTCACACCCAATCATGTACATGTACATGATTTTGTATGAAGGGGTTAAAGGGGTTGTCCAGGCCAAAATAATATTTTTTAAATAAGCCAAGGGAATTAAAAAAAATAAAAAAATATATATATATTTGGCCTCAGTGGAAGGGATCTGGGACGTCACAGCCATTGAGGAGTTTCACTTCAAGATGACACCAGAGCAGAAGGAACAGATTGCGTTGGGAGGACACCGGAGCACTGGGGACAGGTGAGTATGATTTTTTAAAATTTTTTTCACCTCCCCTGGCTTATTTAAAAAATATTTTTTTTACTCGGACAACCTCTTTAATCTGTTAATAGGGACATTCTGTCAGTTTCAATGGACACTGGAGTTTCAGAAGTTGATTGAGCTATTGTCCACAAGTCAGCAGACAATCTTCTTTAGTGTCTATGAGTGGCTGTACAGATCTTGAGCCACTAGTTGTACATCTGTAGGAGAATCTGTAGGAGGACACTTAGTACTTGCATAATTCATACAGAATCGGCATAATCAATGCATTCCAGTAAATGCACGCGCTCCATGCACATGTCAGCGTCCTTGCTCCTAATTGACAGGTAAATAAACAGCAGGAATAATTATGTTTGTCCTGTGGTGGGTGGTCTCAGCTCTTAGCAGGGATGTGGTACCAATTTACAGGTCTTGTCACACATTCATATAAAACATATTGTGAGCATCAGAGATTGTTCTTCGGGCACAGATACAAACAGGACCAAGTGTCACAGACCTCGTGTCTCATCCACACTGCCAGCAAATCCGGATCTCATTTCCCATCTGTAAATTACTAAAGTATGGAATTGAGGAAACTGTATAGAAGGAAATAATGAGAGAAAGAAGCTTGCAGATGAGTGATCTGTGCTGGCTGTAGAATCACTGCACAAAAGGAAGAATGATAAAATGATGTGATAATAGAAAGGTACAATGAATGATACAATAACACAACAATAAAATGATGCGATGTACGATGAATGATCAGATAATTGATTAGCTAAATGATTTAATAATAGGTTAGACCCCCAGCATTCGGACACTTATCCTCTTTCCTGTTCATAGGGGATAAGTGTCTTTAACGGCACAACCCCATTTTAGGCTGAAGACATGTTGCGGAAACACTGTGGCAAAAAACACTACTTTTTACAGTACCTGCAAAGTGAATGGATTCTGGCTAATCCCATCCACACACTGCTGCGGAAAAAAAGGTTATGTGTTTCAGACGCTTTTTTTTTTTTTTGCAGCTTTTTTTGCTGAGTTTTGTTAAGTGGATCCTTAGCCTTAAGGGGGTTTCCTAAAAAAAACATTTATGCCATTTCTACCAGATATAAATGTCATAATGTCATATAAATGCCATAAAAGTCTAATAAATATAGGTCCCACCTCTGGGACCGATACTATGTCTAAAGCTAGAGACAGAGCTATGCTGTTTCTGTAAAGCTCAGTCATTGTGGATTGTCTGCAGTGAGGCTGCGGTGAAGTAAGAGTCGGGGAAAGAACTTGGTGGGGGGGGGGGGTCCTTTTAGAGATAGGTGTGGGTAACAGAGGTGGATTTATGGAATACTTTGTGGTTATGCTATAAATGTCTTTTGTGGGAAAGCCCCTTCAAGGCTTTCTTCACACACAGCTATTTTGGATGCATTTTTGTCTTGTAAAAAATTGCAAAAATTTTTTAGTTTTTTTAAATTATATTTTTTTAAAAGCATTTTAATGATGTCTTTTTCTTGTACTGCTTTACAATGCATAAATTCAGTGCATATTCAGAATTTTTTTTCTGCCTACCATTCATTTCTATGGGAGTTTCAGGCGTACACCGCCTAAAGATAGGGCATGATGCATTTTTTAGCTGAAACTTTTACCCAAAAAATCTGACAATAAAAGAGAAAGGGAAGGAGTATCAGGCGTTTTTGAAGATTTTGAAGTGCAAAAAGTCAATGTGAACATACCCTAAAAGACACCAGTATTATAAAAAATGTCACATGGTAAATACATGCTCTGTTATATGGAACACCCTCAACCACAGCAGAACTGTATGAGCCATTGCCATGTTGTGTCCTTGTTGTGAGATTTCCCCAGGTGCATACACTCCAGTCACATCAGAAACATACACTATGGTCCGTCCCTCCACCTACAATTAGCTTCCTTTGATTAAGACACCAGGTGCCGCATCCTCAGTGGTACTGAAATGCAGGAAGGATTTTATGCTTTTATGGTTTTCATTCTCTGAGACTTGGATGTACAGAGGATCTTGTGAACTGCAGCCTCCATATACACACAGCCTTTCATGAGTATGACTCTCCAAGGTTCATTCCAGAGCAGGGTGCAAGCGACATCAAGTACCAGCTATCCAAGAAAACCCAAGGGTGGAGGCTGGGATGTGCAAAGGATTTCTACAGATCCTTTAATACAAAACCAATAGCAGCTGACAGATGCCGAGATCACATATTCTGGACTTTAAGCCTACATTTGAACGGAAGTATTTGGAATGGATTTTGAGATGAATTCTGACTCAATATCAGCTCCAAATTCTATCAGGAATCTTGTAGGGACTTGTAGTACCATAAAGATAGGAGTTCATCACCCTGCATAGTGTTCAAACTGGTAAATCCAGCACACATAGACCAAGTTTCACAACTGAAACTCAGTCATGTGAATGCAAACTTAAGAAATTTCACTGTACAAGGTTGGGGAAAGAGTTGGGGATTTCCATAAACATGAAGATTTAACCAATATGGAGGAAATGATCTTGCAGTCATACACAGTAACCCTGTGTGCTAGTTTTTAAAAATTGATAAATCTGCCTGATCATTACTGTTGATGCCTTCTCTTCTGTTACTTCACCACCATGCCTCTCAGAGGGCATCATTACCAGTATTGTGCCAGAGTGGAAAGGTTTGTGGCAGTGACTCTAAACAAGTGTGTAGATCCATCAGGTCACCTTTACTGGTTTCTAAGCAGCTGCCCAGTACTTCCAGTATACTTGAGGAGTCTAAAGTGACTGGGACCAGTATCTGCCCGTAAACCCAGCTGTGTGAGAAGCTGTCACATGTGGGCATTTGAGCCGCTGACTAAGGGTTTTCTTTTCCCAAAAGCAGAAAAAGTCCCTGAGGTCAGGTCAGGTTCAAGGCTATTTATACAGGTTTGTGCGGACTGTGGCCGGACCACAAATTACCAGTTACTTATCATTCGTCGTCTCGTGTCCACTGGATCACAGGATTAAAGAAAGATTTCTTGTCAGAAATTTTAGTATCGGCTCCAACATGACAAGATATAAATACAGAGGCGTGAGAACTGCTCTATAAAACCTCTGGACTGAGAACTTCCTGGTGGGCCTTCAACTGTTGTGAATGGAATTGACGTCACACAGTAATCTTGACCAATGAATATTGTCCACATCAGGGGCAGACACTGACAACAAAGAGTCTCAGGGCAAAAAGTTGGTCTATGCTTTCAAATAAAATGGTTGGGTGCGTTAAAAGGGTATAAAAAATGCATACATTTTTACCATGGTTTTTGGTGTGGTTGTGAATTTTTGCATTTTTTCCACATTCACCCATACCATTTGCATACAGCACACATGTCACTCCTTTTTAAGACACATGCTGCTGACATATCACTTACATATTAGACACATGCAGCACGTCACTCACATATTAGATGCCTACAGTCATTCACATGTTAGATGTATACAGGACATATGTCAGTCACATGATATATGAATACAACATGTCTATTACTGACATATTAGAGACATACAGCACAAATGTCACTCAGAGAGGCGTAGAGGCTACTGGCCCTCGATGCAAAATCTGTAACAGGACCCTTGCCTACCATATGCTATGTAAAATACTGGTGTTTTATTATGCTGTAATAAGATATTTGGCTCCCCTCATCCTCCAATGTCCATTTGCAACTGCTACCTCTACACCTTCTATAGCTACACCCTTGGCACACTCACATTAGATGCATACAACACATAGAATGTTCACATAATAGAAGAATAGTGTTAATAAAGTTTTGAAAAAGATACTCTAGGACAGGGGCCCAATATATGTGTGCTCTGGAGGCACTTAGCACAAAAATAGCTTATTTAATCAAAGTATGGCCTCCAAAATATCCTTAGTAGTGTAGTTAGGAAGTTGTGTGTCAGGAATCTCAGTTCAGCCACTATTAAGATTACCATGCCGACCTGAGGAGCTTCTGCAATGTCGGGGTTCTCTGAGAATATCTAGTTAGCAGCCTATTTAAATTTCCGTCCTCCTCAGCTAGGTGTCTGCAATTTATTTTAACTTGTTTGGCTTTCATACCTGACTATTTGAGTTAAACAGCTTCATACTGGCCTCTAGGGATCGACCCTTGGCTTTGATACTGGAAAACTGCTTGTCTCCTGATTCTGACTTGATCTCTAGGAAACCAACCCTTGGCTTGATACAGGAAACCTGCTTGTCTCCTGACTCTGGCTCAAACATTTCCTCTTGAACTGACTACTGGCCTGGACATTTACTATCCTTATTTGTCCTCCTGATCTTGATCATCCTTGTAGGCTTATTATGGGTCCTGGTTTTCATTTCTGATACTGGAGCGTTTATTTCTCATACGGTTTCTCATAACTTGGACCCCAAATTCAGCGAAGTCCATCTGGCCTTGTGACTCGATCTGGTGAAGGCATTTGGGTGTCTGGGACCCATGTCTCAGCACTGTATAGGATTTAAATAGCTAGTTCTACTGCTGTCTGTTATCAGCCAGATCCTGCTATTTTCTGATATTTGCTCCATGGAATCTACTATAACATTGTGTTAACCACCTCGCATCTCCCTTCTGTGTTCTCAAACACTCAATGCAGGTTCTAATAAAAAAGATCTAGAGAATCTGTGGGCAAGTATGCAAAGACTTGAGACACATAATTATGAATCTGCAGGTATATAAAATGTTATCCCTCCAGTGCGAACTTTTCACAGATCGCAGGGTAAATCAATAATCGATTATAGGCATCTAACCTTGCATTTGTAAGAGTTTGTAAATTGGTGGGGGTTTACCTTCCAGAAACAAATCAATTAACAACCAGGTAAGAGAAAGATTAAAACAGTCAGAACAATGCTGTGAAGTCCAATACATGAACATAAGAATTATAAAACAGCACACAATCCAGAAGAGAGTCCAAGCAGGGGAGCCAATGGGAAGATGGTGAATAATCCAACATGTAGAGGGCGAGAACATGCAACATAACAAGACAACAGGTACAATTGCAAATAGAATTAAACATCCAGGGAGGGTCTCAGGACAAGGCAATAATCCCGCTCAGCCATATTCCCCATTTAGACAGTAAATGCACCAAATGCCGTACAGAAGGATGGGGCTGAGTATAAAGTCATTGGTGAATCACACCAGGGACCCCATACTTTCTGAAATTTATTAGGACAGCCCCTCCCTTTATACACCATTCGATTGTAAGGGAGGATCGAATTAACTAATTTCCTCCACATCGACAGAGACGGTGGTCGGGGAGCCACCCAGCGTAAGGGGATGCCCTTCCTGGCTAAGAATATGGACTCCTGCAAGAATATACGAGAATGGTGTGGCCAGAGTTCTTCATCTAAGATACCAAATAAACAGATTTCAGGAGTGAGTGGAACAGGGGCACTTAATACATCAGATACTAGACCCACAACCTCCATCCAAAATTCTTTAACAACCGGACAGTCCCAAATCATGTGCCAGAAATCAGAGTGATTAGCTGAGCATCGTAGACACCCACGGTGCAGCAATCGCCCCATCTTATGCAAACAAGCAGTAGTCAAATAGCTTTGGTGCAGGATATATATTTGAATCAGCGTATTATTAGCGGATGGGATATAGGGATGGTTCCTGAAGGTCTGAATAAGTGTCATCGGTGAGAGCAGGAATTTGGGTACGCCATCTCAGCAAGGCAGGGACAGTCGAGCGGGATACCTTGACCTGTATAAGATGGGAATATAAGCCTGAAATGAGACCCTGTGGGTTCTGGGACCTTAATACACCAATAAGTGGGTAGGCAAATATACATACATCCGGCGGGGGGAACTGCGTAGACATGGTATGCCTGATTTGGAGGAACCTGAAAAACTGTACGGCGGATATTGAATGATGTGCTTAGAGAGTCAAAGGAGCGGAAGTTTCCCTGGTCATAAAGATCTCTCAAAGTTACAACCCCAAACTGTTCCCAGTACGAAGTTCAAGCAAACCAGAGTTATCCCATAAGGAGGTTTCAATAGGAACATCAGTGTAGGCTGTCACACGTTTTGCCTTACGTCAAACTTGTACCATCAGGGTATGGATGGGAAGCAGCCTACCTCTGTACAAATGTGGGTGTTCCAACATTGTTGATAAACTTTATTACTTGCACTGTTCTAAAGATCTGTTTTAGGTAAGAGATATATCAGATCTGCCAGAGTCGCAAAGCATAATGACTGTTGGTGTGCATCTGCTAGGGGTGTATGTGACCTGAGTTGCTGAGTTGATCTGGATGTTCATATATGTAGGATTCATAATATCTTAGTATTCAAAGAACATCAAAACATCTACAGACAGAGGCAGCTGTGGTCAAAATTCAAAGCCCGATGAGAGGGACAGAAAATCTCTTCATCATCATGTAACCAAAAAAACAAAACTACGGCCCCTCAAATTACTGCAGAATGCAAATTTAAGGGTACCAGTATCAGGGAAAACCATTAGATGTGCACTGTACAAAGATGATATCCATGGTGGTGCTGGAATAGCATTATATCAGTGGCAGAGATGGCGGAGCTGCAATAAAAGAACAAAAGAAAGCATTACCAGAGATGGAAGGTGTGTCAGAGTTCAACTTGACTATGTAAAAATAGTTCAATGTGTAAATGCTAGGGGGAACTAGAGAAAAAATTCCAACTGTGCTGGATTTAGTGGAGAGGCCACCTGTTGAAGGATGCCATGAGGGGGAGGTGGTAAAACCGCTTTACAGGACATATCCAGACTAATGAACTGTAAAATGGGCAATACATTGACTGAGCCACCTAACCAGTTTATTGTTGGGCCACTCGCAAGGGCGTTGTCTAAGTAGCTTCCCTAGTCTTCACTTTTAACCCTGGTATGGCCATGTGGCCTTTGCTGCATGAAGACTACCAAGTTGCTACCTCTCAAAGTACCAGTGTAGTTGGCAGCTGACCAAGAATCAGACAGACTCTGGTGCAAATCATTGAAGTTACAGATAGGACGTAGTAAGGTGCAAGTCAAGGAGTCAGTAGCAGGTATCAGGCAGATCCAGATGGGCAGACTGAAGTAGAGTCACGACAAGCCAAGGTCAGCAACAGGCAGAAATAGATTGATGGACTGGAGTAGAGTCAGGACAAGCCAAAGTCAGTAATGGGAATCAGGTACCAGAGCAGGTATTAATAGGATGAGACTGCCAGAGATTTGTTGAGAAAAGGCCCACAGATGATCCTCATGGGCTGGACCAGGTGCAGCAAAATAAGGAATCACACAGTAACATGGAGAGTCAGAAACCACATAGCAGTATAAGCTGCCTGCTGCACTTGCTAGGAAAAAGAACACGACAATGGGCGCCAACATTACAGTAACAATGCACACGATAAGAACCATATACAAGTCAATGGGATGACTTGTATATGAGAGTTGCCCTGATTCACTCTCGCCTTGATTACTGTAACTCCTTACTAATCGGTCTTCCCCTTACTAAACTCTCCTCTCTACAATCCATTCTGAATGCGGCGGCCAGGCTCATCTATCAGTCTAGACGCTACAGCGATGCCTCCGGTCTGTATCAGTCACTACATTGGCTGCCTATTCAATACAGAATAGAATATAAACTTATCACCTTCATCCACAAGGCTCTCCATAATGCTGTACCTCCCTAGATTTCCTCCCTCATCTCTGTCTATCGCCCAACCCGTGCTCTCCTTTCACTCAATGACCTAAGACTAACATCCTCTATTATCAGAACCTCCCACGCTTGTATACAAGACTTCTCCCGAGTTGCACCACTACTCTGGAATGCTCTATCCCGGACTATTAGATTAACCCCCAATTTCCACAGCTTCAAGCGTAAACTAAAGACATATCTTTTCATACAGGCCTATCACAACTCCTAATGTAAACCCTTCCGTAGTTAGAATCCCTAAAACGTACCCTCCTCTGTTTATGCTCCAACATTACCTCACAGGATATGATGCCGTATCAGACTAACTTTATATGTCCAGGCACCATCTGCACGTTAAAGGACACGACTGGTGACGGCTCATACAGCTTATATATGTGTAATGACAATAACCTCTATTACAAAATTGTCTGACCACTGTATAAGCAATGCTACGTCCGATGCCGCCCCTGCTACCTCTTGTGTCACCCCCTCTACCTCATAGATTGTAAGCTCTTGCGAGCAGGGCCCTCAGTCCCATTGTGTGAATTGGCTATTTCTTTGAAATGTATCTTTTTTGTCAGTACTTGGACCCTACAAATTGTACAGTGCTGCGGAATATGTTGGCGCTATATAAATGAAATTTATTATTATTATTATTATTATTTTAACCCCTAAATAAGGCAGGGTAGTTTGTACGTTAATGCTCGGTGACTTTTTTCATATTTTCCCTCCCTGTCTTCCAAAATTCATAAATTTTTTATTTTTCAGTCGACATAGCTATGTGAGGGCTTATTATTTGCTTGATGAGTTGTACTTTCATTTGCCACCATTTTGGGGTACATATAATGTTTTTCTTAGCTTTTATTTATGTGTTTTGGGGTCCATGTGAAATAACATACAATTCTTTCATAATTTTTTGCATTTTGTTTTTACGGCATTCAATCTGCATTAAAAATGACATGCCAGCTTTGTCCGATGGGTCATTACGACTACGGCGATACCATATTTATATTGGTTTTTATTTCGCTTTACTGGTTTTACAAATAAAATGTCATTTTTTGAAAATTAACGATTTTCCTGGGCTCATCGTATTCTGAAACCTATAACTTTTTTACTGTTCTGTTGATGGAGATAAGTCAATGCTCTTTATTTGTAAGTTGTACTTTTTATTGGTACCAATGTTTTTATTGCACCAAACTTTTTATTGTTATTTTTTTGGGAAAGCAAAATACTTTAATTTGCCCATCGCTGTATATATATTTTTTTTTATGGCGTTCACTGTACAGGATAATTAACGCTATTTTTGGTTAGTGGGGACTTATATGCACATGGGGATACCTAACATGTTTGTTTATTCATTTTTGTTTATATTATTTATTAATTATTTTTTAAATATAAAGGTGGGATTTTTTTTACTTTTTATTATTTGTTTATTTATTTTTGTGTGTTTTTTTTACTTTTTACATGTCCCACAAGGGGAGTTGAAGCTGGGATCTCAGATCCCCATTGCAATGTACTGCAATACATAGTATTGCAGAACATTGCACAGTAGTCCCTATTGGAGCTATGCATAGGCGGTCCGAGGGACGACAAGGGGGGGGGGGTGATCTTGCCTGCTGACCCCCTGGATGCCTTGATCACTATTGATCATGGCATCCAAGGGGTTAATCCTCAGGCAGCTGGTCTCGGCCCTCTGCTGTGTAAGACAGCCAAGAGCCGGAAGTAATGCCGCAGGCACAGCTCCTGTGCCCGCAGCATTACACCACCGTACTATTACGGTGCTGAGTGTTAAATATATGTTCAGTGCGACATAATAGTGCGGCACAGAGCGTTAGGGTGTTAATGTCAGTTTTTTGGGTGATGTATCAATTTCATGGACAACAAAAATGGATGAGTGAGTTGGGTCAAAAAAAGTTTAACCCCTTCCTCACATCCACTGTACTATTACGGCAGATGTTGGGCATTTAAATATGGCGGCTGCTCAGGAGCTGAGCGTCCACAATAGATGCCGGGTCTTTGCTGTATTATACAGCAAAGACCCGGCGCTAATGGTCACGATCATTTCCTGCACTAGGCATTAGGGCCCCTGGCACTTCGATTAAAAAAAAATTAAAAATTAAAAAGAATTAAAATTTGAATCACCCCCTTTTCCTTAGAATACATATAAAAGTAATAAATGTCCGTGAAACACATACACAATAGATATCCCTTTGTCCAAAAAACGTCCGGTGTATAATCTTATAAAAATATTTGTTGTATTTTTCATTGATACTAATTTGGGATTGCCTGACGCTTTGATCACTTTTTATGACATATTTTTGGGAAGGCAATATGGAAAAAAATGGTAATCTGGGCATTCCCGGTTATGGTATTCACCATATTGGATAAATATTTCTATATTTTAATAGTATGAGCATTTTCGACATGGGTTTACATAGTTAACTAGGGAATGGGATAATTTGAACTTCATTGTAATCATTAAATTGCTTACACCATTGACGGGCTAACACAATTGTTAATTAAACTAACTCAGATGCTAATAACTAATAACACATCTGACCACAGCATCTGAGGGGTTAATGGTCCATGAATGGAGCTGATCACGTAGCCTGCCTCTGGGGCCCTGCTATGTAACAGCAGACACCCAGCTGCTATGGTGCCCGATCAGCTACTGCTATACCAGTGTTACCCAATAGTGTTTGTTTACTGTACTGCAGGAATGATGTCAGCGCAACAAACATGACCACTGCAGCCAATCACTGGTTTAATCAGTGTGTCAGCATGAGGTCAGTCTCGCAGCAAAGCAAACTTTAGCAGGGAGCTCCAGGTTAGTGGCACAGGAATGGCAGGGATCTATTAAGTACAGGGGCATAACTTGTGGGGGTGCAGAGGGTGCAGTCGCACTGGGGCCCAGGAGCCTTAGGGGACCCATAAGCACTGGCATCAGTATCGAGATTGCAGCTTCCATCTGGCCCATAAGCCAAGGAGACCCACAGATTACCCTGACCACACTAAGGTTGATTAAACTCCTTAGCAGCCGTAACCATCACTATCAAGAATTCGCTGTATGGATGAGGTAGGGGGTCCTGAACAAAAGATTGCACCAGGGCCCACAACACTTTAATTACACCACTAATTAAGTATGTATTGCTTCTTTTAGTTTTCTATACATTTTTCTTAGATTTTTCTATAATTTTACACCAGCTCCCAGGAATGTTTACATGCTGGATGCTGTGCTGCACTGCTGCCCCTCAGACTTCAATGAGATATCGCTGCAGTACATAAAGCTGCCATTACACTTTGCATGGCGAGTGAGCAGCGCAGCCCCTGGCATGTAAACACTGTCCCGGATCAGCTGAGCTACTGCGGTCCCTGGTTTTGGACCCTCTCAGATCTTGATATTGATTGCCTATATTAAAGATAATCCCTTTAAGAGGCTGGAGTCAGTATGAAAGGAATTCCCCCCAGTGGTAATAACAGCCCTTAGAACAGCATATTGGATTAGAGGAAGTTTTAGAGGTGATAGACTCCCTTTAATAAATGGACAATGAAAACTTGCACCTTGCTAATACCCGTATGTGTTCCAATACTTAGCATTTTGAACATTGCTTTCAGTGAATGAAAATATCCACAATTTACATAAGGAGTTTGTATATTCTCTCCTTGTTTGCGTGGGTTTCCTCCCACACTCCAAAGACATACTGATAGGGAATGTAGATTGTGAGCCCTATATGGGACAGTGACTGTCAATGTCTGTAAAGTGCTGTGGAATATGATGGCGCTATATAAGTAAGCAAAATAAATAAATAAATAAAAATAAATAAAACAATTGTTACAAACCCTTTGCTGTTGAAAGTATAAATAAAGTTTACAGCCTGAGGACACAAACTAGAATTGAATAAACTTTAACACACGCCTATTCTGGAAGAGAATGACAGTCACTTACCGTTGGAGGAGGGCGGCATCATGTGACCCTTCAGTGAAATGGGAAAAACACATGATCAGTTGTCAAGTGTTCTTAAAAAGTAATGACTGGATTGTCCTAAATGTTAAATCCACATCCCATCCACATATAATCAGGGAGATTATTTTACATACCACTAAATACTTTGTACGCTGCATAATTACACCCTTACTGCTCATATGTCAACTTCAATATCCAGATTGTCTTACAAATTTCAGCAGCCTTTACTTTTCAGGAGGGGAACATGCCATTTTTATGCCGGCGTCCAATTTTACCTTCCCGTAATACCCAATTTTGTTCTAAATTTACTTTGAGCTCCATTTCCTCTACAATGAACAGCAAAATTGTACTTTTATAGCCAAGAAGGAATGAAAAGACTCATCCTAAACCTGCCCAGGTTATAGCAGCTTCATATAAATAACTATATACCAAAAGGTGCCCAGATTTTACCAGCATCAATCTTCACTATATACTAAAAGATGTATGCTTTATACCAACTGCACATATATAATTAGCACCATAAAATACCCAGGTTATACCAACATGTTTCCTATCACTAAAATATAATTACATACAAAAAGATGCTCAGATTATTTCTGCCCTATATCAATAATTACATATATAAACTAGGACATGAAAAAAGATGTATACCAGCAGTACATACTGTATATAATTATGATGTCCAGGTCAGCTTATACCAGAAGGGTCTATAACACTATTAGAGATGAACAAACCTTTCAGGTTTCAGCTTGGGCTTGTCAGTTCAGACCAAAAGTTCCATTCAGTCTAAAACAACAGTTTGTGTATAACACTCTCAGAACTGCTAGGACTCTGTCTCACTTTCTAGCTTTCTAATGCTAACACAGGCTTAAAGAGAACCTTTCATGTCCTCATGTATATGCTGTTTTATATACTGCTAGAAAGCCAACAGCACGCTGAATTCAGCGCGCTGTTCACTTTCCCGTTATGTGCCCGGGGCTGGAGATATCAGTGGTTTTAGTTTCACCGTTCACAGTCAGAAGGGCGTTCCTGACAGTCTAGCTGGGCTGTGAGGAACGCCTTCCCTGACAGTATTCGTACATAGCCCTGTACTGGGGGGGCGTTCCTCACAGCTCAGTGTCATCACTGGGCGGTAAGGAACGCCCTCCCTGACTGTACTCGTCCCATTGCCCTGTACTGTCCGGAACGCCCTTCTGACGGTGAACGGTGAAACTAAGACCACCGATATCTCCAGCCTCGGGGCACATAATGGGAAAGCCGACAGTGCGCTGAATTCAGCATGCTGTCGGCTTTGTAGCGGTATGTAAAACCGCATATGCATGAGGACTTGAAAGGTCCTCTTTAATAATGTCATAATGACAGCAACAGATATGGAGTACTATGGGTAAACAGATGGTAGCCAGTGCCCATAACACCATAACATACCGCCCCTTTTAAAACTCAGTAGGGTATTTGGTGTTTGGGAAAGGAAAACAAATTCAATGAAAAATCAATTAAAGCGTAGTCCACATAACTTCACTGGGTTTTGCTGTTTGGCATGGAAAAAAATTATACCAGATATGTACAGAAAGAATGCTGTGTGGCTTGAATTAATTGTCAGCTCTTGGTCCTGGACACAGGACAGATAACATTAGAATGTTTTGGCTGAAAATTGAGATTGAGTCTGCTTAGACTCTGCTGCAGCACAGTAATATTAGGACACATTGGTGTATCATTAAGGTCTTGGGCCCCAATTCAAAATATGTAATGGGGCCCCCTCTTACCGTCAGTATCTGTAATACTGGTATCTTCTCATGTTGCAGAGAGGTCGTTGGGCCCCCTGAGGCTCATGGACCCAGTAGCAATTGCTACCTCTGCACCCACTATAGGTATAAGCCTGGACTATAACTTTACTTCTCTGATACACACAGTGAGACAGACAGTGGCTACTACTGCTTTATCAATTAAATCAAAGTATATTTCTTCTGCCTTAAGTACACTGCACTTCCTTAGAGCTACCACATTGTATTACCTGTATATTATTGCTATTTTTCTAAGTCTGACTGAGACCCTATTTCTCTAATCTCTCTCCACAAAATGGACACCTTTTCTTTCTGCCTGGGCTTTTCATACTGTCTATGGGTCATGATTGGCCTCTGACCAATAGTCCCTTGTGACTAGCTGTCCCCTGCAATGCATTATGGGAAAGGCCAACTGATCTATGAGGTCATGTGATTGTTCACTTTCTCTATGGTGGCTGCCATTTTAGTCAGTCCAAACTGCAAATAAAACTGCAGAAAGTTTAGGTTTGCTTGATCCCAAAATTTTTGGAAAGTTCGGGACAAACCCAATTAGTTTCAAAACTGTTTGCTCAACTCTCATCACTATATATATAGAGATATGTAACTTATACTAGTTGTACTTATATAGTTATATACCAGATGATACTCAGGTTCCTCTTGCATGGTTCATATCACTATATACAAAAATGATATATAATTTACACTAGCTATACATATATAATTTATATACCAGAAGATTCCCAGATTATTCTAGGATGTGTCTTATCACTATATACAGGAAGAAGATTTACATATAATAGCTGTACATATATCTCATTTTTAGACCAGACGATGCCTAGTCATACCAGCATGGGCAATACCACTATATACAAGTATATGTATAACTTATACCAGCTGTACATATATATTTTATAAACATTATCACAAGATGGCCAGGTCAAACCAGCATGCTTCATATCACTACACACACAAAAAAAAAGGTTTTATATAACCCACAGACTGATCTGGGGTAAACCAGTGCTTGGCAGTGGTGAGGAGGTCGTATTGTGACCATTTTCTAACAGAAACAGAATTATGTATTTATTGCTCTTTACAGAAGAAGCAATGTTAAAATGTTGGGCTTGTGGTGTTCTGGAAGCTCTGTGCATGTCTTGCTAGCTGTGTGGAAACACAGGAGCATTATCACAGCGCTGAGTCAGTGGGCGCCCTGCACTGAGTAACGGGATTAACGGGTCCAATGTAAAATGAGGGAAAGAGACAAATAATGACGATGGAAAGTGAGTAAGAGCTGGCGCTGCCCGTCTAGTTCCAGTCATCATCCAACCGCACCCAGCACTCTGACTAGGCTGCAGATGTTTGCAGGTGAATGATTGTGAATGGTACCACTTTACAGGCAGATGCTGAGGACTCAGAATGGTGCTTGTCTTGTGTTGCTGAGCCAGTAAATCTAAAAGTATTATGTACTGTCTGCTAAACCATTGCATATCATGTATTATAATGTCTGCTGATCCATTATTGTGTGTAATACACTACAGAGCAGTATATCCAAGCCCTTTACGCTACACTCTTATATGTATCTGCTTGGAGTCTCCAGCACAGTGTCTGTATGAAATCCTGGAAAAAATGGTCCTGCAAGTGCGACTTTTTTGTACGGCGATGTTTGTAAAAAAAAAAAAAAAAAAAAAATTGACACCGGACTGAACCTATTATAGTCAGTTTTCAGTTTTCTAATCCCGTGACAGACCAAAAGAAAAGATACACTGATGCAGTGGTGTATCTAATACATCATATATCATACTGTGCTCAGACACTGTATATAAGCTGATCATGTGTTCATGATGTCTGCCAAGCTGCTGTATCTAAGCCTGTCCTGTGTGATACTGTGTGAAAACCAACAATTTCTGTGCTGATTCCTGCAGTTGCTCCTTGTAAAATTGCACTTTCAGTTTCCAGAGATCTCAGATAGGGGCACTGCAGTAAAAGAAATGTGTCTGCTCACTCTCCTTGGTTTGTTCTGTTCTACAGTGTCAGTACAGAGCAGAACCTCCTCAAATGTTACCATTATTAATAGGCAAACATATAACCTTAGCTGTCCCAGGATTTCTTCTTGTTCCATCACTGTGTGCTACTTTCTTATTTTATCAGTCCAGTTCTGCTCTTGCCTTCTTCCTGTTCTATGTGGCTCCAGTAACTAGCTCATTTTCATCAGTTCTCATTCAGTCACAGAGTCAGCCAGGCTTCGCAAACATGCATAGTGCCTGCTGGCTCCTCTCCTCCAGATTCTGCTCTCTCTTTATGGCACTGGATTCAATGCATTTCAGGATCAATAGCAATGATCAGTTCAGCCTGTATATATCATGAACTGTATGGGGGACAAATCATCCTGTTAACTGTGTTAGAATAATACATAATTTATACAGTACAAAGCTAGAGATCCTAAACCAAGATCAAACCTGCATTGATGAGCAAAGATCTGCAGTGAGACCTCCATATGTAATGATGATGATGAACTTGTTCTCCCTGCCTGGTGTCAGATAAGGTCTCTGGTGACTATTTATTCTGAGAAATAGATAGTTTAGGGGAAACCTCCTGTTTGCAGATTCTCCGGATGGAACAGAGCAGGACATTTAGTGACATTTCTTTTATTTCCCCACGTAACCTCAGTCTTGGCCCTAGTCCCATCACTTGCTTGGTTGTCCATCTGATCTGGTCAATTATCACTAGAGTTTTTATTCGTTCAGGAAAACCCAATCACTCATCAGGTTCCTTTCAGGATACTGTAAAGAAGGAAGGATTGATCCTCAGCTATAAATCAGAATAACTTCTCCCCAGGTAATAACTCAACTATTTCCATATTTACAGTGTCCTGGAATCAATGTCAACCAAGCTCAATACTGAAAAACGCTGTAATTTAAGCTTCTTCTTGTAACTTTACCGCAGTGTATCATGGAAAATGATTCAAAGAGGTTATTTAAAGTCAAACAAGTAAAACAGTGAAGTTTCCACTAATGTAAAATATACTGCCCCCTATGCTCAAGAATATAACTATTATAATACTGCCCCATATACAAGAATAAGACTAACTATATATATATATATATATATATATATATATATATAAGTATAAGAATACGACTACTATAATACAGCATCATAAGTAAACGAATATAACAACTACAGTGGGGAAAAAAAAGTATTTTGTCAGCCACCAATTGTGCAAGTTCTCCCACTTAAAAAGATGAGAGAGGCCTGTAATTGACATCATAGGTAGACCTCAACTATGAGAGACAAAATGAGGAAACAAATCCATAAAATCACATTGTCTGATTTTTTAAGAATTTATTTGCAAATTATGGTGGAATATAAGTATTTGGTCAATAACAAAAGTTCATCTCAATACTTTGTTATATATCTTTTGTTGGCAATGACAGAGGTCAAACATTTTCTGTAAGTCTTCACAAGGTTGGCACACACTGTTGCTGGTATGTTGGCCCATTCCTCCATGCAGATCTCCTCTAGAGCAGTAATGTTTTGGGGCTGTCGCTGGGCAACATGGACTTTCAACTCCTTCCAAAGGTTTTCTATGGGATTGAGATCTGGAGACTGGCTAGGCCACTCCAGGACCTTGAAATGCTTCTTACAAAGCCACTCCTTTGTTGTCCTGGCGGTGTGCTTGGGATCATTGCAATGCTGAAAGACCCAGCCACGTTTCATCCTCAATGCCCTTGCTGATGGAAGGAGGTTTGCACTCAAAATCTCACGATACATGGCCCCATTCATTCTTTCATGTACACAGATCAGTCGTCCTGGTCCCTTTGTAGAGAAACAGCCTCAAAGCATGATGTTGCCACCCCCATGCTTCACAGTAGGTATGGTGTTCTTTGGATGCAACTCAGCATTCACTCTCCTCCAAACACGACGAGTTGTGTTTTTACCAAACAGTTCTACTTTGGTTTCATCTGACCATATGACATTCTCCCAATACTCTTCTGGAACATCCAAATGCTCTTTAGCAAACTTCAGACGGGCCCGGATATGTACTGGCTTAAGCATGGGGACACGTCTGGCACTGCAGGATCTGAGTCCCTGGCAGTGTAGTGCGTTACTGACGGTAGTCTTTGTTACGTTAGTCCCAGCTTTCTGCAGGTCATTCACTAGGTCCCCCTGTGTGGTTCTGGGATTTTTGCTCACCGTACTTGTGATCATTTTGACCCCACGGGGTGAGATCTTGCGTAGAGCCCCTGATCGAGGGAGATTATCAGTGGTCTTGTATGTCTTCTATTCTCTAATTATTGCTCCCACCGTTGATTTCTTCACACCAAGCTGCTTGCCTATTGCAGATTTAGTCTTCCCAACCTGGTGCAGGTCTACAATTTTGTTTCTGGTGTCCTTCCACAGCTCTTTGGTCTTCACCATAGTGGAGTTTGGAGTGTGACTGTTTGAGGTTGTGGACAGGTGTCTTTTATACTGATAACAATGTCAAACAGGCGCCATTACTACAGGTAATGAGTGGAGGACAGAGGAGCCTCTTAAAGAAGAAGTTACAGGTCTGTGAGAGCCAGAAATCTTGCTTGTTTGTAGGTGACCAAATACTTATTTTCCACCATAATTAGCAAATAAATTCTTTAAAAATCAAACAATGTGATTTTCTAGATATGTTTTCTCATTTTGTCTCTCATAGTTGAGGTCTACCTATGATATCAATTACAGGCCTCTCTCATCTTTTTAAGTGGGAGAACTTACACAATTGGTGACTGACTAAATACTTTTTTTTCCCCACTGTATAATACTGCTCCCTATACACAGATATATTTAGTTACACTACAGATTAGATTGTAAACTTCTCTGGATCATAGATTAATATATTTCATTACTTGTATATCAATGTTGCATATCTCACCGAGATGTAATAAATGTGTTCAGGCTTCTCAGTTCTCAGAACATGGAATCGGTATATTTAGTATGGAGTCACTGTTATGGAAAACACTAAGCCTACATTCACACGAAGGCCATGTCACAGAGAATTTTTAACAGCCGTCACTAAATTTGTTGGTTAGGGATATATCTTCCTTGCCAGACAAATCCCCTTAACCTGCTACACACTGCTATCCTTTAATGCGGCAGATAGGCCTTTGAGATCCTTCAACAACCTGGGTTCAAATGCAACATTGGTGTCACCATTACAGTTTCCACTTGTATTAACACCCAGTTTACCCTACCACTTGAAAGCAGCGAAATATCCATGGTGCCATAACGATGCCTGTTTAAGTAGGTTGCTATTCAGGAAACTGGAAAAGTTGTAATGTATGTGCTATTAAATCCTCACATTTCATTGCACATAGACCTAAAGGGAAGCAGGGATAAGATGTTTGTATTGAGATGAATCCAGATATTGAAGCCTCAGAGTCCCCTCTCCTCATGACCGGGGTGATGTTCCAAGAAATCGCTCCCTGGATCTCCTTCAATACTCAACAGACTCCAGTGTCAAAGTCAACACAAGCTGTCAGGGATCATGGGTAAAACGTGATAATTCTGCTTCAAGATCCCTGGCAAGCTGAGACCTGTGGAGGTCATGACTGAGACCTGGGGAGAGAAGGAGCTGAGAGAAAGTTTCTTATTTAGATATATTCCTGGGAACACTGCTCTCATCGTCACCTCTATTAATTATTTACACATATGGTTATCTATAATCTGCATGCATTGGGGGAGCGCAGGTCTCTCAGTGTTCTTGTAATCAGGAACTGATGCTGGAATACATCATGTGATCAAACTATAATAAAAAGTGTGTCCACTGGATTAAAGTTTGTGTTGAATGTAGAGCAGAATCCCAGTCACAGTTGGAAACAAAGGTTCTGTATTCTCCTTATAGAAATCAATAGAGTCTAAATATATGGGTCCACCATGCTCCTTGCACTCAAATACAGGAGTTCAGCAGAGACTGGAGTGGGCACCTGCACTCAAACCTTCTTCACAAGTGTATTGTTACAATTTCACTAGCTTTGCTGTTGCTTAGCTTGTATATTGGAAGCAGCCCAGTGGGGAGTGAGGAGACGATGGGACTAGTGATCCTTTGTCATAGCTTGGTTGCAGTGGCTGTAGGGGTCTCCATCAGAACTCCACAGCCCTGAGGGCTGGTGCAGTAATAAGGAAGTCTGCAGTGTGGATGTTGGTAGTGGTAGCTCTCTCGTGAAATCTTCCCTCTGATGGTTGTTGGAGTGCCCTTGATGGTGTGGTGAAGGATTATATGAGCCAGTAGATAGTGGCAACTTTGCAAATAACTAACGGTTCTTTACTGTTGTAAGCAAGACACATCAGTCTTCTAACAGTTTGCAAAAACTAATCCTATAATGGAAACACACTTTCCTAAGACCTCTGGGCTGGAGCAGGGTGTCATGGTCCTCCAAGGGAAAGCAGGTCTTTGTCTCTGTTTCTAGCTTCTTGCCTAAAGTGAGCTTTTATTCCAAATTACACAAATTGCCTACAATGCTCAGACTGCAGAATGTAGTACTAATCGAGTGTGCTAGATCCAGCCAGAAGCCCATAAACACCTAGTCATAGCTATGAGATGCTGTGAAAATTCTCCTTAAAATCTCCTGTCTCACTGACTTTAACTGCTTATTTGACTTAGCAGCTTAAGGCTGGGTTTACACAGCACTTTTTTTTTTACTGAAGAATTGCATGCAGTTTTTGATGGCAGTAATGGATAGCACATGTTACTATACATTTCAATGGTATGCCAACAGCCAGTACATCAGAGGTTTTCAATTTAATGTCCATTAGCATACAGGTGAAACACATAGTAACATGTGCGATGAATTACTGCAATTATAAACTACACAAGGCTCTTCATTCAGAGAGTGCTGTGTAAACCCAGTCTAACTCCCACACTCCAGTTGCTTACTCTACTCCCTGAACTATGATTAATGGAAGCCTAACTAACCTAGCACCTCTACCTGCTGGAATGAACTAAAGTTGAGGGGAGATCTTCTCTTTCGTGATCCAACCACAGTGGTACAGTCCAAAATTAAAGTTGCAAAATTCTGAATTAAACAAATAAGAACAGCAATAACAATTTTAGTAGTGTCCTACTAGGGCTCTATATATGTAGGTATTTTTCTGCACTGTATGATACTGTTATTTGGGTACAACATGGCAGTATTGCAAGGGCACTCTGTGACACTGTTGATTGGCATTGTCTGGCACTATTATATGTGCCCAAAGTATGGCAACATTACATGCCAATTATATGTTACTATTAATGGACACAGTAAAGCAGTATTACATAGGCACTATATTGTACTGTTATTGGGCAAAGCATTGCACTATTACATGGTCACGAGATTATACTGTTATAGAGTACACTATAGCAGTATTACATGGGTGTTGCATGGTGCAGTTATAAGGTACAATATGGCAATATTGCATGGATAATATATGGTACTGTTTTTTATGCTTAAAGTTTCTAATACTTTCCACATCTTTGCACTGGGTGATCAACTTCATCGTTGTGGTCTTACCTTTCCCTTTAATGTTCTGTCAAAGAGTTTATCATATTCATGGTAAACAAGGAAACCATTCTATCATCTCCATGCAGTCTCTTTATAACACAGACCTGATTTTATCCACTGTACATTTAGATGATCGCTCTGACTCCTCGCACCCTTCGTATGTCCGGCAACCCCACAGCTTCAGCCAAATGCAAAAAGAAAACCAGTTTTATTCCGGACTCCCAGTGGTGAAGGTTTGGGCTTCTGCCAGATAACATCTTAATGGTCTTTTTGTTCCTTCTATCCTGAATCAGAAGCAGATTGTGTTAATCCTTCTCCTTTTGAAATCTCTATCTGACCATAGTTTGTACGTTGCCACTGCCTTAGTGCTGCTGTCCAGGTGACACTACTGACTTCAAAGTGGAATGAGGACTGGTCAAAGATTTCAGGCAAACAATTGCATCATTGTCATTTTTCCTTGTGAGCCCCATGTATCGAAATGCAGCTAAAATGTATAAAAAATGCCACGAAAATGCATTGCATTTTTTTCCGTATCGTTGAGTGTTTTCTGCATTTTACTGTTTTTTTCTTCCCCTTCTTAATATATAAGGAAAATGCTTACAATTAAAATATAAGATATAAAAAAAGGTGGACAAATGGGATGATTGTGGAGGCCATCAGGCCACAGTTTTGTTCAATGCATATGATAATACCCAGAGGAGGACCCGAACCAAAGCTGTCAGAGGAGCTTGGATCCTCAAGGATTCCTATCAAAAAGTTACTAAAGATACAGTATAACTACAAAGATTTCCCAATAATCAATCATGTAGGCTGCAGGCTGAACAGACTGATAGTAGAGGGACTCCTAGCAGTATAGTTATCTATGCTACTAGGAGTCCCTGCCACCCAGCAACATACTGTCTCATACTATATTCGATACAGGCCAGTATGTTGCTGGGAGGCAGGGACTCCTAGCATCGTACAACCCCCACTCAGTCTTAAAATAGACTCTTTGTAACAAATCCTCATATAGAGAGACCCAGAAAGATGCCCGAGTGCCCCTAGTAGTCACCTACAACCCACAGCTGGAGATCCTACGAAGGATTGCCAAGGAGCTCCAACCTGTGCTACATAGGGACAACAGACTGAAGGACATATTTCCAGTCCCCCCTCTCCTTTCCTTTCGACAACCACCAAACCTGAGGCGTATTATCGTCCGGAGTGCCCTGAAGGCCCCAACTGAAAATGGCACCTCACCTTGCCTACATAAAAGGTGCATGACCTGCAAGCACATCCACACCACTGACAGTGTACCTATCCCACAGTCACAACAGGTGCACAGAATTAGGGGGACATTTTCCTGCAGGTCTTCCAATGTGGTGTACCTCATAATGTGTGTGCAATGTCCCACCACAGGCCTCTATGTGGGGGAAACAGGGCAGAGACTCAGTCAACGAATGAACTCACACAGATCCAATATTAATAACAGCAGAACCGATCTCCCAGTGGCCGCACATTTCTCCGGAGAAAACCACTCTATTGAAGATTTGCGGGTTGTGGTTTTAATGGGACATTTTAAGACGCAGGAGAAAAGGAAAGAATCGGAGTACAAATTTATGCAAAAATTTCAAACTCTGCAATTTAGACTTAATATTCATGCCAGCTTCATGTCACACTATGTATGAACCATGAACTGAACTCAATATTCATGCCAGCTTCAAGTCACACTATGTATGAACTGTGAGGGACACAAATCACCTCCTGATCGCAAACAGATAACAGCAAGAATTACTGATCCCTCCGTCACGCACCACAAGTTTCCAGACTGTTTTTTTGACCTGTTGTAAATAACTTCTCTACTTAGATTGCATTTTTTTTAAGGACTCTAAAATGCTTTGAAAACCATGTGTATAAAAATCTGTGAATTTTCAGTTCTTGTATCACACCATGTCTGATGAAGGGAGCTAGTACTCCTGAAAGCTTACTTATAAATATACTCAGTTAGCCTCTAAAAGGTATCGCCTGATTTCTTCACTCTTCCACTACTTTCAATGGCTAACACGGTACAACATTATACTACTATTAACAAATCCTCAGGCAGGGTCAGTGAATCCCCCAGTGGGCCCCGTGCCCTTAGGGGGCTCTGCTGGATCCCCACTGCTTTTTTATAATAGGCACATCAGTGCGGGACCGGAGAGCAGACAGGTAAGTAATCATCCAATCTACTTTAGGGGGGACCAGTGAAGGGGTCACTGTATGGGCATACAGTGGTCCCTTCACTATTCCCCCACATACAGTGGTCCCTTCACTATTCCCCCACATACAGTGGTCCCTTCACTATTCCCCTTCATACAGTGGTCCCTTCACTATTCCCCCCCCAAACAGTGTCCCCTTCACTGGTCCCCTATACTGTATGGGGACCATTGATGGGGCCATTATAATGTGGGGGGAGGGCAGTGATGGAGGCTAATAGCCTGGGGGGAAATTAAAGGGGTTCTGTAAGATAACAATTTTTTTTTTTTTTAAATATGCTGGGGCAGGTGAAAACCCCCCTCCAAAAAAACAAAAAACTTTCTCTCCTGTCCCCAGTGTCTCCCAGCGCGTTTTGGTCTTGCAGCTCCTTTGTTTTCTTCCAGCGGAAGTTCCCTCTGCATGTGACTACCTGTGACATCACGTAACCCCTGAGGCCAATCAGCGGCCTAAGGGAAGAGACCTGGGATGTCACAGCCAGTGAGGATTTCTGGCAAAAGAAGACAGCAGAGCTGCAGGAACAGACTATGGTGGGAGGACACTGGAGCACCTGAGTAATTTTTTTTGGGGGGTAGGGTGAGTGTTCACCTCCCCCTGAGTAATTATGAAAAAGAAAAAAAATTACTGGACAACCTCTTTAAAGTGTGGCGAATTAGGGGGTTATATTAAAGGGGTTGTCCAGGCATAATTTGTTATGGTTTATTCTCAGCATAGGCCATAAATACCTGATCTGTAGGGGGCCAACCCCGGACCGATCAGCTGTATGGAGCCACTTCTGGCGCCTGTCCTGTACACAATACAGGGCCAGAAGCAGAAAGTGCCATCTGGTGTATAGTAGCCCGGCGCCTTCACTGTATCTCAGCACTTATTGAAGTCAGTAGGAGCTGAGCTGCAGTGAAGGTGCCGGGCTACTATACAGCGGATGGAGCTTTCTGCTTCCGGCTATGTGTTGTCTACAGAACAGGTGCCGAAAGTGGCTCCGTACAGCTGATGGGGCTGTGTGTCATCCCCCTAGCAATCAGGTATTTATGTCCTATCCTGAGCATAGGCCATAAAAAAGATTAACCCTGGACAACCCCTTTAATATGCCCCACACAGTTTAATCTCTCTCCCACAATATGTTAGCCCCCATCACTGCTCCCACACAATATAATGGCTCCATCATTGTTTCCCATACAGTATGGGGGACCAGTGGAGAGGCCACTGTATGGGGGGGGGGGAACCAGTGAAGTGGCCATAAAAAAATTTGGCCCAGTCAACCCCTTAAAAGAGGTTGCCACCACTGTGGCGGCCAGAGAGGTGTAAAATTAAAAAAAATTAAAAAAAAAAGCATACTCACCTGTCCCCAGCACCCTGTTGGCCCCTGCCTGTGTCTGTTCAGTCTCATGACGCCGCCTCATTTCTGGAAATCCTGTACCTAATTGGTCTTAGTGGTCACATGAGGTGCAGGACTCCTAGCAAGGAGGCGCCGGCACGAGACTGAATGGACACTGGCAGCAGACAACAGAGCGCCGGGGACAGGTGAGTATGCTTTTTTTTTATTTATTTTTTTTTATACCTCCCGCAGAGCACATGGGTCGCTCCAATTCCTGGACAACCTCTTTAACGGATTTATCCATCTTTCTAATATTGATGGCCAGTCTGTAGGTTAGGCCATCAATATTACATCTGGGGGCTGCACAGCCAGCCCGCCTCGCTTTCCAGGCAGTGGGCACGGAATATAATTCTGGAGCCTGCGTTTACTTGCCTAAAGGGGTCCGTGGGTTTAGGTATGGTGGGCTCTTGGTGGGTGAGACAACAGCCAGGGGTCCTGATTTTCCTTTTCCCCTCCTTCTCGGTCTGCTGACGCAGGGGCCTGGTGGGGGCCCCTAGAAACAATTCCACTGGTGGGCCCTAGACATCACAGTCCGACCCACTGCCCACAGGTGTGATGAATGTTATGTCTGAACAGATTTTAGGTCTGTGAATTTAAGTATTGAAGCTTTCTTATGAGTTGCACTGGCCCTTTAATGTTGATTACTCTTTACATGGTTTGAGCCAGAACTGTTTCTCACGTGAAGTTTACAATATGTAGAGCAGGAACCAGCGTCCAGAGGTCGGGCAGCATGTGAGTGGTGGTAATATAGTCTTGCTCTTGGTTTCCTGATTTCTTGTTGTTGGTGTTGAGTGAAACTAATGGTTTGAGAAGAGCAGGTACAGAGAGCAAGGACCTGATAGGATCTGTCAGTCTGCAGTGCACTAAAGGAAGGATATGGAACAGGGGAGAGGGGATTCCTCTGGAACTCTGCCTGCAGTCCTTGTGGACTCATCCCTTACAGTGAATGTCTGCCCTTGCAAACTATTTTTTTATGTTGTAAATAGGTTGAGAATTATGTGCCCATTCATTTCTTAATATTGTTAGAGCCATTGGGGGAATTTTTACACCCATCTACATCAGTTTTCTGGCATAAATGGGAGTAATTGTGGAATGTCGCATTGCACTTTCTATGCCTTAGGCCCCTTGCAGACGACCGTGGGTGAGATCCGTGTGCTATCTGTGTTTTTCGCGGATAGCACACTGACCCATTCATTTGTATGGGCACATGCACACAACCATGTTTTTCACTGATCAGTGTGCGAGCCGTGATTCCACGCCGCAGCAGATAGAACAGGTCCTATTCTGTTCAGTTTTTGCGGAACGGACTCGCCCATAGAAGCCTATGGGAGACTAAAAACCTAGGATGGCATACTCATGTACTCAGTGTGTCATCAGTGTGCCATCCATTTCACAGACAAGGTAGGGATATAATAATAATAATAATAGTCCTTTAATAGTCCCACAATGGGGAAATTCAGTGTGTTACAGCAGCAAAGATAAGCAGATACAAATACAAATACAACATGCACAGGAATGTTCCAAGGTAAGAGGCATTACTTTGATAGCCGACAGACAGATAGGAAGTAGCGGGCGGGGGGGGGGGGGGGGGGGATTTAACAGGCAGAGAGATATTTCAGTTCTCTGTGTGTAATGATCTCCGCTTAGGTTGGTGTTGGTTGTACAGCCTAACCGCGGTGGGGAGGAAAGACTTCCGATAGCGCTCCTTCTCACACCTAGGGTGGAGCAGTCGGTCACTGACAGTACTGCTCAGCGCGATCACAGTCTCATGCATGGGATGGGACTTCTTCTTCTGCATGGAGCTCACCACGGATAGTATCCTTCTGTCACCCACCACCTGCACTGGGTCCAGGGGGCTCCCCAGGACAGAGCTGGCCCTTCTAATCAGCTTGTCAAGTTTATTTCTGTCCCTGGTTGATATACTGCTCCCCCAGCAGGCCACTCCAAAGAAGATGGCTGATGCCACTACTGAGTTGAAGAAAGTTCTAAGAAGTGCCCCCCGGATTCCAAAGGCTCTCAGTTTCCTAAGCAGGTAGAGCCTGCTGTGGCCCTTCCTGTACAGGGCCTCCATATGATCTGCCCAGTCCAGCTTATTATTAAGGAGCAAACCCAGGTACTTATAGGTGTTCACAATCTCGATGCCCGTCCCCAGGATGTCCACTGGTTTAGGAGGGCTTCTGCCTTTGCGGAAGTCCACCACCATCTCCTTGGTCTTCCCCGCGTTAATCTTCAGGTGGTTCCGGTGGCACCAGTCCACAAAATCCTGGTTCAGTTCTCTGTACTCCCTGTCATCATCATCTGTGATGAGACCCACTATTGCAGAGTCGTCAGAATACTTCTGTAGGTAGCAGCTGGATGAGTTGCACCTAAAATCTGCAGTGTACAGTGTGAAGAGGAAAGGGGCGAGAACCGTACCCTGAGGTGCCCCCGTATTACAGATCACGGTACCTGACACACAGTCTTGGGCTCTCACGTATTGAGGTCGATTTGTGAGGTAGTCTAGGATCCAGTTGGAGAGGTGGTGGTCCACTCCAGCAAGGCCCAGCTTGTCTCTCAGTAACCTGGGCTGTATGGTGTTAAAAGCACTGGAGAAGTCAAAGAACATTATTCTCACTGTGTTCCCTGGTTTCTCCAGGTGAGACAGAGCCCTGTGCAGAAGATGGATGATGGCATCATCTACCCCAATGCCCGGCCGATAAGCAAAGTGGAGGGGGTCCATAGCGGGGCTCACTAGAGGGCGGAGATGTGTGAGAACCAATCTCTCCAAGATCTTCATCAGGTGGGATGTCAGTGCTACAGGTCTGTAGTCGTTGAGGTCCATAGGGTGGGGTTTCTTTGGAGCTGGTACCACACAAGAAGATTTCCATAATTCAGGGACTATTTCCTGCCTCAGGCTCATATTATACATATATGTAATTATACCGCACAGCTGGTCCCCGCAAGTCTTAATTAGCCTTGCACTGATGTCATCTGGCCCTGCGGCTTTCCTCGCCTTGATCTTTTCATCTCCTTCCTCACCTGGGCCCGTGTGAAGGTCAGACTGTGGTCAGATAAAGACGGATTTCTGGATTTACTGGTCTGTTGGGAAGTAGCCGCATGGGGTGAATGGGGTGAAGTCATTGTGGTGGGGGGAGCTGAAGGATAAGCTGGGGTGGGAGCAGCTGGTGTGTGATCAAATCTGTTGAAGAATAGGTTTAGTTCATTAACCAATTAACATCTGCCTCAATCTGGCAGACAGACTGTTTATGACCCGAAATTGACTTAAGCCCCTCCCAGACCCCCCTTAGGTCTTTTCTTTCCATTTGCTTTTCCATTTTTTTTTTTTATAACTGGCTTTTCCCTGCCTGATTTGATGCCTCAGCTCCTTTTGTACTTCCCTCAACCCCTCCTTATCTCTTGTCCTGAATGCCATCTTTTTCTCCTTAAGTAGTGTTTTTATATCAGAGTTAATCCATGGTTTGTTATTGGAGAAGCACCTCACCACTTTTGTGGGTACTGTGTTGTCCACACAAAAATTAATGTAGTCCGTTATGCAGTGTGTGAGTCCTTCTATATCTTCCCCATAAGAATCCTGCAGAACTTCCCATGCGGTTGTGTCAAAACAATCCCTCAGAGCCTCATCACTCTCCTCGGACCATATCCTCACTGTGCGGGTGACAGCTGGTTCTCTACGTACAAGTGGCTTGTACACAGGTCGGAGATGTACTAGGTTGTGATCCGATCTTCCCAGGGGCGGTAGGGCTGCTGAGTTATATGCCTCCCTCACGTTGGCAAAGAACAAGCCCAGTGTTTTGTTGTCTCTTGTGTGGCAGGTTACATACTGTGTGAAACTGGGCAGTGTGGATGATGGAGAGGCATGGTTGAAATCACCCGACAGAAGAAAGAGGGCCTGGGGATGTTTTAACTGTAAAAGGCTCAGTGTGGCTTGTAGGACCTCGCAGGCAGTGTCAGCTTTCGCAGAGGGGGGGACATATGCAGCTATCACGATGACATGTGATAGTTCCCTTGGTAGGTAGAAAGGTCTCATGCTCACAGCTAATAGTTCAATGTCCTTACAGCAAGTTTGCTCTTTAATCACAATGTGCCTAGGATTACACCATCTATTATTCACAAACATTGCCAGCCCCCCTCCTTTCCTCTTACCGCTCTCCCTTGTCCTGTCTGCCCGAAGGAGTTTAAAACCATCCAAGGAGACCAGAGAGTCAGGAGTAACTTCAGTGAGCCAAGTCTCTGTAAGTAGCATCATGCTGCATGCCCGAAACTCCTGATGATGCCTGGTGAGCGCTGTTAGTTCATCCATCTTGTTTGCAAGAGATCTCACATTGCCCATAATGATGGAGGGAACAGCTGGTCGGTAACGCCTCTTTTTAATCCTCTGAAGAGTACCAGCTCTGCATCCCCTCACCCGCTTTTTCTTTCTCCAAAGCTCGCGGGGGATGTGTGACAAGATGGTATGCCGTCCTGCTGTGTCTCTGAGCTGCAGAATTTCCTCTCTTGTATAGACAAAGGAATTGTCTGCATACACAAAAGATCCCATTTTCAAGCAGAACAAAAAGACAGATAAAAAACAAAAAAAAAAGTATCACAAGGGTCCAAGTCTTTGTGTGTGTTTCTTCATAGTGCAAAGTCCTTGAGTAGAGAGGTAAAAAACGAGACATAGAAAGAAAAATAAGATATAGAGTCTCAGAGCTACTGTGATAGGCAGCCACTCCAGCGGCGCCATCTTGGGAAAAAAAAAAAAATATATATATATATAATTGGATGTCTCCTGTGTTTTTTTTTGGTGGATCCGCAAACTAGGATCACACACTGATTACACACTGATGGCACACTGTCTGTTTTTGCGGACCTACTTCACTGATACTGAAGAAACACTGAACATACACTGAAGACACTCTGTCCGCAAAAACTGAACACTAATTACTAGTTTGCTGACCACAAAATACACACGGTCGTCTGCAACTAGCCTTAGGCTAGGTTCACACCAGCATTGTCTCTCCGTATGGGGATTCCGTTCCCCTCTCTGCATGAAAAATGTGGAGAGAAAAGTGCTACAAGCAGTGCTTTTCTCTCTGCATTTTTGGTCCTTTTTGGGTGGAAACCACGCGGACCCGAACCCGAACGCAGATGTGAACCTAGCCTTACCCATGGCTTGGTCTGACATACTTATTATAACTCACTCCAGAATACGGGTGTGAGTTATACATGAAATCAATGGCAGTCACTGACTGGCATACATTACCATTTTGACGCACAGCCATGTGACTAATTTATTAAGAGGCCAGAGCCAGTCAGGGCCTTCATTAAGACTGGCATAGGAAATGCCAGTCTTCTCAAATTCCCCTCATTGCTCTGCTACAGAGCTCCAAGTCTCCAGCATAGACAGTAGAGGGGTAACTTGCTGTATGCTGTTCATACATTGGGCTCAATATTAAACTAGTATGCAGTAAGGTCCTTGCGCCCCTCCCCAGTTTTGTAGTTTGTCAATATGATTCAGTTAGTCAGAAGAAAAGCTATCAAGATCGCAGCAGAGAAATACAGATTTCCTAGAGCCCATATTATCAAATGGATTACAATAATACTATAATAGGGAGTTACTATTTACGCATTTCATTGACACAAATTCTTGCCTCTTGTTTCCCCTATAATAAATGTCTGCCAGGTCATCTATCACTGTAGTTCAGCATTCCTGTTCTTGTCCTCTGACATATAAGAAGTCATTTGTCATTGTCACAAGAAACCATTCACACCTAGATGCAAAATGGTGTTAATTACCACAAAAAGTTCTGATCAACTAGAAGGGCAAAGCACCCTGTGTCACCTACACATATGGGAAATGTACACATGAGAGGCGTTGTCAGTGGGAGAGGGGGAGAGGGCGGAGGGTTGTCATTATATAACTGGTAACATGGAGAATAGAGGAATCAAGGAATAATGGAAAAAACCTGCAAAAAATAAAAATAAAGTATATCAATCATACTTTCTTTTATTATAATCAACATTAAAGGGGTTATGCCATGAAAAATATTTATCTCCTATCCATAGGATAAATAGCTTATCGGTGGTGGTCTGACCACTGAGACCCCCAATGATCTTGATAAGAGAGGTGCTTTACCCCAGTTGTGAATTCAGCTTGATTGCAGCTGCCAGCTGAATTTAGGTGTGCCGGGTGCCCCTTGCTGGACGGGAAACATCCATGCTTCAATCCACTTCAATGGGACAGCCAGAGATAGCATCACTCAGCTATCCACCAAAAAGCTATTTATCCTCTATCGTTTATAGATATCCTTTGTGGAATAACCCCTTTAACAATAACTTGTTTCCTTGAAGGTGCCTTCAGAGCTGCACCTCGCCTTGTGACATTCATGGCAATACTAGACTTACACTGATGTTTTTGCAATCATCATATTAATGCCACTAAGCACAGCAGGGGATTTCCATATGACTTTTTTTTTTTGAGCCAACATTGACCCACTAAACTGATCAGATGTAACCAGTTGTATGCATACCTAGCAGTCATACCCAAGCCCTGGGTATGAAAGTTCCTCCACTACAAGAAGATACCAGTATTAGAAATTGCACATGGTAGGCAGAGAAGCCTGGCACAAATTTTGCATTAGGGCCATGTTACTTACCAGATTATTTGGGGCCATAGAAGATTTTATTTATTTATTTAGCGCCATCATATAGAGCTCACAATCTACATTCCCTATCAGTATGTCTTTGGAAGAAACCAGAGTACCCAGAGGAAACACACGCAAACATACAAACTCCTTGCAGATGTTGTCTTTTGTGCGGTCGTATTTGAACCTAGGAGTCCAGTGCTGCAGTGCTAACCATTGAGCCAACGAAGACACCTGATTATCTGGATGAGACTATCCTTGCTACATGATGTATTAGCAGGATTTACAGCCCATGAAGTGGCAGATGAAAGCATAGTGTAATGTCACATTTCCCTTGTGCAGCTGTTTTCACCCATCACCTCCCACGCAGAATACCATTTTGAGGTGGTCAGAAGTAAATCGCAGGCCAGCATTTATTTCCCTGTGACTTACTGACAGCAGACATTATGTGTTGGAATCGCCTCCTGCCACCAACTTGTCTGCAGTTGGTATAATTTCCTGTGTCTGCAGTGCTCCTGGCAGGTAACGTTGATGACTGTAGGTTTTTATTTGGTATTTGCAGCGTCATTAAATAAACCTACAGGAATAAAGGTCCAAAAATAAAACTTGACAAGGTTTATAGTTTAGCAAAAAGCTCTTTTCTGTCAAGGGGAAAAGCCAAGTTTATCCCACGGTCGGAGCTTACGACAATTTTTTTTGTGCTCAGCAGTTATCATAAGACTTGACCTCTTTGTAAAATAAATAGGAAAAAGATCAAAAAGCTGAATTTACATTACAGGGCAGTTTAAAGGACCCCAGCTGAGCCGGGAATCAAAGAGATGGCGAGAAAAAACTGAGGGGTACAAACTGCTTAAAGAATCAATTCATAAGTCACGTCTCAGTTGTGATGTTACAGAAATAGAACAAGATCCCTTACATTGTATAGGAATCTGCAAAGGGTTAAAGCATAGCTTCCAACAGTCCCGCATCTGGCAGGACAGTCCCGATTTTACACTGCTGTCCCGCGGTCCCGGATTGGTTACAGTTTGTCCCACTATGCCCCTGAAGTGTTTTGCTGTTAACAAACTTTATTAGAGTATGGTAAAGGCTAAATGGTAGATGCTAAAATCTTGTGGGCAAAAGGAACTTTGATGACGTCATGACCATGTGATCAGACTCTTGTGTGGGCAGAGCTATTCTGGATACTGCGGGACAGTGTGATGTTAGGGCCGGTTCACATCTGCGTTCGGAAACCTATACGCATAGAAAAGCGGTTTACCTAAGGAAACCTGCGGACCCCATAGACCAGGGGTGTCAAATTCATATTCACTGGGGGCCACTTCAGCTTCACGGGGTACCTTGAAGAGCCAAGATTATTTTACACGTGTATAAAAGTAACTTCTCCTTAACAGTTAAGCAAGCTATTAAGGAGTAGTTACATTTGTACATTACTACTGTTACAATCAGCCCTTTGAGGGCAACCAGGAAGAACATAATGTATTGTTAAAACCTAATATATTGGCATGTTACATACTATCCTCATCCTTTTCTGAATATATCAAAAATTAAGCAAAATTCAAATACCGTTTACCCCTGCAAACGGTATTATGCTCTATTGTTGCCGCTGCACACGGTATTATGCCCCACAGCGGCCCCTGCACACGGTATTATGCTCCATAGTTGCCCCTGCACATGGTATTATGCTCTATTGTTGCCTCTGCACACGGTATTATGCTCTATAGTGGCCCCTGCACACGGTATTATGCTTCATAGTGGCCCCTGCACACTGTATTATGCTCTATAGTGTCCCCTGCACACGGTATTATGCTCCATAGTGGCCCCTGCACATGGTATTATCCCCCATAGTGGCCCCTGCAAACGGTATTATGCTCCATAGTGGCCCCTGCACACTGTATTATGCTCTATAGTGGCCCCTGCACACGGTATTATGCTTCATAGTGGCCCCTGCACACTGTATTATGCTCTATAGTGGCCCCTGCACACGGTATTATGCTCCATAGTGGCCCCTGCACACTGTATTATGCTCTATAGTGGCCCCTGCACACGGTATTATGCTTCATAGTGGCCCCTGCACATGGAATTATGTCCCATAGTGACCCCCCACCCATGAACTTTTCAGACCCCAGAGTATAATAATCGGCGACCCAGGTGGTGACAAACATAAAACCAGTGTTACTTACCTGGGCTCCGGTGCGCTCCCTGCTTTCGGCCTTCTTCAATGTCGCACAGACTGGCGTCGCGACATAATGACGTCGGCCTGGCTCATGTGACGCCTGGGACGTCACCAAAGAAGGCCGAAGCCGGCTGGGAGTAACATCGGATCACCGGAGAGGTGAGTAACAATGGTTTTTATATTTATCACCTCCCCTCGGTCTCTGATTATTATACTCCGGGGTCTGAAAAGACCCCGGAGTATAATAATAGTAGTATTTGATGGGGTTTGCCGGCCGCGGCCTCACTTACCATCCCCACTCCTGCACACAGCCGCTTCTGCGTCCCATAGCAGAAGTGGAAGCGGGGGCGGCCACGACCTGCAGCAGGGATCGATAAGTAAATAGGCCGTTACGTGCCGGGGATACTCCAGCAGGCAACGGCCTATTTATATATATAAAAAAACTTATCCTCACCTACCTCCGATGCCTTGATGCAGCCGCCGCCTCCTCCTCTTCTTGTCCGCGACGTCTGCGTGTTAGCGTAGGAGGCGCGATGATGTCATTGTATCGCCGCCTGCGCTGACATGCAGAGGTCTCGTAAACCAGCCCAGGACAGGTATCGCGCAGCTTTGTTTTGTTTTGTTTTTTAAGCGGCCTGTCCAGGGCTGGTTTACATTAAATAGACAATAAAAAATGCCGTGCCCCTGTGGGCCAGATAAGTGCCGGGCCGGATAACAGAAGGCAGCGGGCCGGATTCGGCCCGTGGGCCTTGTGTTTGATACCCATGACATAGACTATAATGGGTCCGTGTGGTTTCCGATCAGTTTCCGCATGAAACATGTGGAAACATGCGAAGAGGAAAGTGCTGCTTGCTGCTTGCATTATAGTCTATGGGGTCCGCAGGTTTCCTTAGGTAAACCGCTTTTCTATGCGTATAGGTTTCTGTTCAGGGGGTTCCCAAGCGGACTCCCCGAATGGAAACCGAATGCAGATGTGAACTGGCCCTTACACAGAAAGCTGGGAACGAGAGTGATCGAAGATAACAAGGAGAGAAGAGACAGCATGTGTGAGCAAGAGGGGAGAACTGGGGGTAGATGTAGGGGGCAGTTAAACTGAAGGCAGATGAAGGGGGCAATTAAACTGGGGGCAGATGAACAGGCAATTAAACTGAAGGCAGATTAAGGGGGCAATTAAACTGGCGGCAGATAAAGGGGTACATTAAATTGGTGGTAGATGGAGGGGGCAATTAAACTGAGGGCAGATGAAGGGGGATTTAAACTGGTGACACATGAAGAGGGGACATTAAGATGGTGGCAGAAGAAGGGGGCCATTAAGATGGTGGCAGATAAAGGGGGGCATTAAACTGGGGGCAGTTGAAGGGGACATTAGGCTGGTGACAGATGAAGGGGGACATTAAATTGGTGGCAGATGAAGGGGGGACATTAAGATGGTGGCAGATGAAGGGGCATTAAGCTGGTAGCAGAAGAAGGGGGACATTAAGATTCTGGCAGATAAAGGGGGATATTAAACTGGGGGCAGATGGAGGGTGACATTAAACTGAGGGCAACTGGAGGAGGACATTAAACCATGGGGGGTAGCTGGAGGGGGAAATGTCTGCCTCTAGTTGCCCCCAGTTTAATGTCCCACTCCAACTACCCCACTGTTTAATGTCACCCTCCAGCTGCCCCATAGTTTAATGTCCCTCTCTAACTACCCCCACTGTTTAATGTCACCCTCCAGCTGCCCCATAGTTAAATGTCACCCTCCAGCTGCCCCAGTTTAATGTCCCCTTCTAGTTTCCGCCAGTTTAAACTGGGGCACGAGGAGAGGGACTTAATTCTGTGGGGCAATTGGAGGGGAACATTATAATGTGGGTGCATATAATGTTAGGGTGATTGTAGGAGCATTATACTGTGTGGGGGCACATGGAAAAATAGATGAGAATGGGCGGAGTCAACATAGAAGTGGGTGGAGCTAAATTTGCCGCAGCACGTATAGCACGCCACATATTTTGTTCCTCTTTTTGTCCTTTGAAAGTTGGGAAATATGGATAAAGGTTTTGTTTGGGGAGTTAAATTCACCTTCCTTGCTCTGGTGGTTTCTTCATGCAGGACCCCGTGGTTCCAAGCTGTTTCCCACCCGGGTCATTTGATTGTTGGAACTAGCCCCCATGCCCTGGTTCACTCCACCCCTCCCCCCTCTTGATTTAACAGGACTATAGTAAAGCCAGCTCCCATAGCACAGATAAGTACTGGTAAAAATTGGAGAGGTATGAGGGGGACGGTTCTGATTATGTGACTGTGGGTTGACTCAGAACCAGCCTGGAACTATTGGGTCCAGCATGAAGAAACTGCTGAATGAAGGAAGTTAAATATACTGTCACTCCCCCCTTTAAGGTGCACATGTCCAATCTGATTTAAGCTTTTTTATTGTACAAAGAACCTGCTACTTCCAGTTCCTTGATGTGTAAAATCTGTGCTGGCTGTCAGTGAATGGGAACATTCTTGTTTACATCTAGAGACTGAAAAATTGTTCTGACCTAATACTTGTCACGACAGAAGGTTTGTTACAATTGTATCTAGTCTAAACAACTGATGAAAAGTAAAAATATTTGGATAGATTTAGGATGAATGAGTTTCACCAAATTTATCATAATGGAATATAATATCACCAGTGTTGCACATGTACACACTACTAACTCGTATAAACAGTGTCGCACATCTTTGAAATATTTGTGCATTTACAACTTATCTTAGCCCTGTTCTTTCAAAAATTTGGTATAATATTGCATCATAAATTTGTCATTTTCCATGTTCTCCATTTCTTTGGTTAAATGTTCTGAGTAAATGTCTTCCATTTTTTTATATTGAAGAATATTGATCACAACATATTATTACATTGTACTGTATAACTGACACAGCAAATCATTCACATCTGACCCTGACAACTTCTATAAAATATTATTGTCTATAAATTGTCCATAATGATCCCATTACTCAGACCACCAGAATTGCACTGTCCTCTTTGCAGCATGTTTTCAGTTATAGGTGTCCTACATCAGTGACTGACAGTCATGTTTAGACTTTTCAGCAGCTCCCTGACTGATCCTTCAGCCATAGATTGCAGCCATTGTTTTGCCTAGAATTTATAAGGAAGAAGATGAACTGCGTTATGCAGGGGATAGCTATTTCAAACACAAGGTACACAAGTCCCAGGGAATAGCTGGTAATGGAGGGTTATGGGAGCCGAACAGCAGCATCAGAGTGGTTGGGCTGCCATCTGTGGCTCCAGGATGGTCCATAGCCAGCCAAAAATATGATGCACATTGTGGTTTTGATGAAGTTTTGCCAAAAATTGTGCCAAAAACATAACAAAACTGCTTTGTGTAATCATCAGAGGGACCTGTAGAAGGACCTGCGCACACATGGTTGGTTACATGACAATATGATTGTCCTGATGCTAATAAAAGACCTGCATGGATAAGGTCATACGACCCTGTCTCTTCAATTTCTCAAGCCAAAGGGTAGACCAGTAAGACTACACAGAGAAGGAGAATGTGAGATGCTGTGTAAATGTATGGAGTCTGGTCTGGGGTTTTGCATTAGCGTAAGGCATGGGTGTCTGTATGCATGCATTATTTTCTGGGATCTAGGGTCTAAATGTATTTTGTGTTGCTATATAAGCTGTAGTTGGTTGCAGATGTCATTATTGTGTCCTGGGCTGGATACAGAAGAAAAGGAAAGACATCAATTGAGAGTCACTTGAGTTCAATAGGAGCTGTCATCTATCTTGACATGTTTCATGTGAATTGTTCCACAATTATATACAGTCCCTGACAAAAGTTCTGTCGCTTATCCATGTTGTGGAATCAAAAGCTTATAACCTGACTTTAAATTCATCCATTGGTTTTAGAAATGACTCATATGAAAGCTGAAACCCTCCCAAATGATTTTTTGGTTAAGAAAATAAATTGGCTTCACTGCTGAAATATTCATCATTTAATGAACACAGGAAGGTCAGATTTTGGCAAGACAAAAGTTTTGTCGCACACATAAAGTAATGTGAAAATAAAACCAATAATTCTGTTCAAAAACAAAGATATGTTTCATAACATTGGTGAATGAAGTTGTGGTGCTATTAGAGCCATATTTAATATTTTGTGTGACTTCCATGAGCTTGAAGGACTGCATACATGCGTTTCAACAATGATTCATACAATTTATTGATGAAGTCATCAGGAATAGCAAAGAATGCAGTCTTCCATGCCTCCCAGAGTTCATCAAGATTCTTTGGTTTTGTCTGCCAAGCTTCCTCTTTCATCTTACCCCAAACATGCTCAATGATGTTCATGTCTGGTGACTGGGCTGGCCAGGCCTGGAGCACCTTGATCTTCTTTGCCTTGAGGAACTTTAATGTAGAGATGGATGTATGAGATGGAGCACCATCCTGCTGCAAAATTTGACCCCTTTAATGATTGGGAATGTAAGAGGAAGCTAATACTTCTTGATATTTTAGGCTATTGATATTGCCTTCCACCTTGCAAATGTTTCGCACAACCCCCATACTGAATGTAACCCCAGACCATGATCTTTCCACTACCAAACTTAACTGTTTTCTGGGTGTATCTTGCATCCATACGGGCTCCAGTAGGTCTCCTGTAGTATTTGCGGCTGCTGTGGTGTAATTCAACTGAAGATTCATCTGATAAATCCACCTTCTGCCACTTTTCCAGCATCCATCCGTTTAGCAGGCTGTGGGCCTTGGCAAATGCCACACATTTTTTTAATTGCCTTCTGTTTAGTGCTGGCTTCTGGGCACTGATTCGACCATGGAGGCCATTTCGAGACAGAATCCTACAAACTGTTCTAGTTGACACACGGACTTGAGATGACCAGGCCTGTTGGAGCTCTGCGGCAGTGGAAGAGGGGCTGGCTTTTGATTTTCTAACCAACAAACGTTCCTCCTGAGCAGTTGTCTTGCGGGGTCTGCCGGACCTGGGCTTGTCAAAAACATCTCCAGTCTGTTCAAATCTTTTTTTAATTCTTTGTACTTGATGCAGAGACACATTAAAAGGTGCCAGCCACCTCTGCAGTGGATCTGGTCTTCAGCCTCTTGATAATCAAGGCTTTGGTCGCAGGGTTGATTTTTGGCATGTTGTCAGAGGTGAAGCTGCAGTTCAAGTGAAGGTCTGGGGTGCTGGAGTTCTTTTTATACACACCCACTAATTAACCGATCAATTAGTGAGCACAGGTGAGGCTTTAAACTAGGATTGGGTGCATTATATGACAAGGCGACAAAACTTTTGTCTTGCCAAAATCTGACCTTTCTGTGTTCATTAAATGATGAATATTTCAGCAGTGAAGCCAATTTATTTTCTTAACCAAAAAATCATTTGAGAGGGTTTCAGCTTTCATATGAGTCATTTCTAAAACCAATGGATGAATTTAAAGCCAGGTTATAAGCTTTTGATTCCACAACATGGATAAGCGACAGAACTTTTGTCAGGGACTGTATATTCCACAGCAAGTCTATGTATAACTCAAGCCAGTTGTCAACACTAGCACAGAAAGGTGTTGTTGCACAGAGATGGGTGAACCGATTCATTACAAGCTGAATAATTTGCGATTTGTCTCAGACTAAATAAAATAGTTCCCGCAGGGAAAATACAGAAGAGGCATGTGTGTGTGTGTGACGTCCTGGTGTCACCTGTCATCATCTAGCAGCCTCTCAGCCAATAATCAGAGATAGTTGGATACCTTACAGTGCTCTTGTCACATACAGTATATGATGCTATGGGCAGCATTTCAGTGATGGTGAACCTAGGGGGATAAATGTGCTATTCATCACTGCATGAACCAAAGCAATGACTCCATTTTCTTCTTCAGTGCACAGCAGCATAACTTGCAATAGATGTAGAAAATCATGGGGGTAGGTAAAGTAGTTCAAAGTTTAGTCAGATTTAATCAATTACATGTAGTAAGTTATAGAAATCATAGATAGGAGTGAAGAAGAATATCTGTGCTTGTGAACCTGACTGAGGCAACAATCCAGACAATGAAAAGTTAACCCTTTCATTGCCAATAATCTAGTTTTGTATAAATCTATTTTGCAATAAAATAGTTTGATCTTTGACTGTCCACAGAGCGTCTTACATTGTTTTTTACTGACAAAGTTAGTCCTGTTAGTGAAAAATCTTTTGGGGATTTTTGGGAAGAGTTAAATTTTTCATCAAATATATACAAACTGCTATTCTAACAGTAAAAGACTGATTCTGTCTGTGATAATCTGAAAAATTTCAGTTTCTTGAGTAGTTTTCTTTGGATACCTAATATACATACAAACTGCTGTTCTAACTCTGATGCAGGCTGTGCTAATCTGAAAAATCTCTGTTTGTTAAGAGTTTTTTTTTTCTCACTCAATAAACAGTCTTGTAGTCTGCACTAATCTGGAACATTTCCATTTGTTAAGGTTTTTTTTTTTTAAGTTTATCCAATAAAGAGATGCTGCCTACTACTCCTAAACAGCTGGACATCATCTCTTGGAAATTATTGCATGCGGTACTGCCACTCATGTTGCCACAGATACTGCCACTGCCACTGCTGTTAGTGCCACAGTGTTGGCAACAAAAAACAAAAACAAAGTTAGATTGAAAAAGGTCCCCATGTCAAAAAAACCAATGCCATTACATCTTTCAATACCAACTCCAATTTGATTTAATATCTGCTCCCAAAAAGGGATCATTTTTGATAGCTTTTTGTTTTGGAAAGCCATTTCTTGTTCATCACTTTTCAAGTAGGTACACAGCCACAAAATGTGTTTCCTAAATAACAAGCCTGTAACACTTAGAAGTCAACAAAACAGGCTACTTTTTCTTTAAAATTATTGCTTCTTGTAATATAACGGCCATGTGTGTCTAAAAAACACTGTATCTCATCTTGTATCCAGGTTAGAGGCGGCCCAACAGGGTATTAGACCCTCCTTTCAATTCTAAAGTTTTTCTCAATAAACTTATCCTTTTGCTCCAATATTGTAGTCTCTTACATATATCATTATGTTCACACACATATAAAGTTTCATTACATTCCAACAACTCCTTCTTGATGCAATATTTTTTGTCAGTGAGTGAAATATATATATATATATATGTTCCAAAGCTATTTTTTGCTCCTGCCCCCATGAATTATAAGGAGACACAGTTAGAGATAAGACAGATGCTGCTTCCTGAAGATGCCAGATCCTCGACAACTGAAGAAGGAGTTTTTCCTGCCTGATCTCACTGATTAGAGGTTTCAGGTATCCTTTTTTGAGAGTCAGAGGGGTCACCCCCAGGACAGTGTCCTGAGTAGTAGAACCATCAGGCTTCCAACATGTCAACAATTCAAAGACTGCTGGCAGAGTGAGGAATGCAGAGAGGTGTCACTTGTGTCATCTTCTGGAGGCCAGAAGCTGGGATCCCACTTCAAAGGCTTCAATGATGAGATGGGACAATTAGGGCAAGAGATATGCAAGATGTCTCAGCTCCAACTACTCATAATTAGTGTCAGCTCTGCAGTTTGTCAGGCTTCTTCATATTAAACTTCACCAGGCCAGGGCCTCCAGAATCTGTATCACTACATATTATGGAGGAAGGTGATGAGGTGAATCAGAACTGTAGGGCTGAGGTTGAAGAGAAGATGGAGGATGATGAGGAGGCTGAAGGGAAGGAGAAGGATGATGAGGAATTGGCCACATTTTTCCCTAGTGACACATTTTTCTCATAATGTGCTAAAAGCCTGGCAGTGAACTGATTTACACTTTAAAAGAACTGTAACCTCAGAGATGACCATCTGCCTTCTGCAGGTATCAGTTCTGTTTATCAAACCATCAATGGTTTCCATTTAAAATATTCAACCTGTGGAGGGAACCATGGACAATGGGATGGATGTGATAGTATCATCTAGTAGATAAGGCCCCATCCACACGGGGGAATCTGGCATGAACCCAGTCAGGAGCCAGGAACTCCACGCATCACAGTGTTCTATGATGCTGGGAGTCCCTGTCCACCCACCCCCAACTTCATTGCTCCCTAATGTATGACCAGTAGAACCAATAGGAGACAGAGACTCCTAGCATCATAGATCACAAGGTTCAGGCAGGTAAATCTAGTCAATTTAGAGAGCAGATTTTCCAGCCTGGATTTCTCCGAATGCATGGGGCCCAACCAGAGGCATAGCTAGTGGTTCGGCACGGGGGTAGATAGTGGCTCAACATAGTGCTCTGCAGACAGTTTAAGTAAATATGGTACAGGAAAAATGTTGTGACTTACAGGTGACATATATGACTATAACCTTTCACATTTCTCGTCTCTTCCATCTGGACTGCCATGATCTCTTCTTCTAGGTGCAGCTTGTCTCTGTAGAGTCTGCAACACAGAAACCTTTGGCTCTTCACGTTTCCAGACACCTGACCCACATTTTACGCGCCTATACCAACTCCACATCCTGCTGCTATCCCAATTATAAAAGAGATGATATAAAAATCCCCTATAAAGGAATGATACCCGCATATACATCTTAAATTAACAATAGCCCTTAATTAATACCTCCAGTGTGCCCCCTTAAAGGGACTGTTCAGAATCAGAAATATTCATGCAGTCAGCATCAACAGTACAACAGTATACAGTGTTGGGCTGTTGTTGTGACATCTTGCTGCAGCTGCTTTCTATGCAAAGGAGACAGACAGCACAGTGCATGTAAAAGGGGGAGTGTACATTATAATGCTTGTCTGCTTTAAAACTTATAATAGGACAACCCCTAGTGCCCCTCAATTAATAATGTCTCTGTGGCCCCCTAATTAATAATACTCCTGTATGCCCCCTTAAATCAATAATGCCTCAGTTAGTAATGCATACTGTGCCCCCTAATTATTAATTCTCCTGTATACCCACTTAAAGGGGTTGTCCAGGAAATACAGAACTGGGGCAGGAGGTCGGGGAAGGTGAAACATAAAAAAATACTAAACATACTCAACTCACCTGTCCCCAGCACTTCGGTGTCCCCTGTTGCTTTCTGATCCAGTGTCGCCTGGATGCTTGTTCTAGCCGAAGTTTTTGCCACGTATGACCACTGGGGCCATAGGGGCCAGCGGTCACAGGAAAGGACCCGGGACATCACTCACATATATCCTGAGTGACTTCCTAAGTCCTTTTCTGTGGCGACTGATTGGCCTCAGCAGTCACGCGTGGCGAAGACTTCCGCCAGAAGAAACCCGCAGGCGATGCTGGACTGGACAGCGCTGGGGACAACGAGGGCCAGAGACAAGTGAGTTTTGTTTATTTTTAATATTACAGACTACAAGGTGACCTCACCACAGGGCTTCTATGTGCCGACTCTGTGTTGTGCGTTGCTATGTAGTGACATCATTGCACCCTCCTGCCCCGGGACACTGATGTCTTAGTTGTAGCTAGGGAACCTGTAGGCCGCAAGCCACTACAGGCCTGTGGCATACAGGTTATAGATGGCAGAGCAGGGAGCTAACAGCTTCCTGCTCTACCATGTATTTCAACTGCATCAGTGTTCTGTAGACGCCGATACAGTTGAAATTTTTGTGTGTACTTGTGGTACACACAAAATGGAGAACATTTAGAGCTTCATCTATGGTCTGCTGGCATCAGATGTGCAATGGTTATTATGAGGCACAAGTCTTTTAAGAATTGTGGTGCATCTTGTGAAGTCTGTGCTCCAGACCAGTTTTTTTTCCTAAATAATGCTAGAGAAAAGTGGTGTAAGTTATATTAAATATGTCAGCTGTTGCAATCCTGCCAAGTCCACACTGCCCACATAATAATAATAATAATAATAATAATAATAATAACTTTATTTATATAGCACCAACATATTCCGTAGCACTTTACAAATCAGAGGACACATGAGACATTACGATGTGACAAAGAAATAAACATATCAAACAATAGGAGTGAGGGCCCTGCTCGCAAGAGCTTACACAATGTGGCAAGCAAGGCATACAACAGGGATTGTGGCACACATTTGGTGCAAGAAAGGGCCTTGCTACGAATGTGCACCACAATATGATCTGGTGTAGAGGGACTGATACATTGTACATGATGTTTTCATGTAACTGTATACAGTACAGTTTTATATGTAGCCTGTATGTTTTTCCTTTAAGAGGGGCTGTACCACTGTGAGTGGGAAGATCTAAAGTTTTGGCAGAGTCCAGTCAGTAAGTTTTGGAAAGTGGAAGCAGACCAGGAGTCTTCTTCTAACTTCCAAGTAGTAAGGTTGCAAAACTTGCTGTAGCTGAGCAATAGTTCCACACATGACTTTTGGATATGGGATGGACCCTCACTCCTTCCTAAAACCACCCAAACTACAGTAAATATTGACTTTGGAATAAATGCACAAAACACTTTATTTTGGGTGTCAAAATGGCCACAGCTTTATTTAAATCACAGAACTAAAATAATCAGAGAAGGAGTCAGGTGAAGTGCTAGACCATTGGGATTCACGAATACTGTGAGATCCCCAGCTGTCTGACATACAGCACCCGGCCAGACAGCAATAAAGGGGCGGCACGCTCTGGCTTGCAATTCTAGCAGAGCCAGTACACTTTAAGGGCACCAACGACCCTGTGCTTAACCACTGTGCCCGCCCCTGGATGACGTTACTATTACGACATCCTTCAGGCTTGCCATTTCCAAAGTTCAGCCTGTTCACCACCATGAGGTTTAACCTCTTCTAACGCTGTGACAGTTTATTTATGGACCATGTGACATGTAGCACTTTATAACATACAACTGACTCCCTTTATAATTTTTTTTTTTTTACTTAATATTATTTCAATTTATTTATTTCCACACTTATTGCCAATGCCCTGAACAAATAACTTAAAAACTAAATGTTCAGGTTCATGCTATAAAATATGGACTAAACATGGCAAACCATCCTACAGCACTCAGGAGAGGAAAAAACCCATGTGGAGGAAACCTCTAGGGAACCATGGCTGGAGGACTGCCCTTCCCTTGGGCTTAGAAGGATAATGCCAACATTAACTCTTCAAAGTCATCTTAAAATGATATATATGGCCAAAAACACAATTACAGTATCAAACCGAAAATTGATACAATAATACATACAATATACAGGTAAACGTGAAAATAGCATTTGTAAAATAGTGATTAAAATAGGGCTGGCGGGAGGGAAATGTTTCCTCCAGTCTTTGTGGTGAGAGAAAGAGCAGGAGATGAATATGACACGAAGTTACATCTATTCCTAAACTCCTCCCTCCCTACAGTAACACACTACGCACTATATACTCCCAAGGCTGAATATACACACATATACTCTTAAAGCTGAACCAGCCTGTTATTGGTTTCCCCATCCCAAAGTCATGTTCCCCTTTGCTAATGGCTCCAGGGGTGTCTGTTGCAACTGTGCTGCAGCCTTGAGACAGGGAATAAAATCCTGCCCAAGAGAAGAGTTTGGAGCTAAAGAGTGTCATATTGGGAAGCTGAGGATAAAGGAGCAAGTGCTTCAGCGTTTTGACCCACTTTTGTGGCATGATTGTCAAGGTGACTTTTTAAAAAGTTGCAAAAATTGTTGTAATTTCACCTCCACAAGGGAGTGGCCTAGCGTAAAGAAAATCCACTGCATGTGCCATTCTCCTATCTAGAGTAGTCTGACAAAACTGCTGCCTATTTTACAGAAATGGATAGTGAACTAGGAATCAGAGGAACTGCCCGAACTGCTCCAGGAACAATGAAATAGGAGTGCTTTAGGTATTTTAACTATACATTATGAATTTAATGTGAATTTTTTTATTGTGAAGCAGAGGGTTGATATAAGTCAATAGGATCTATTTGTCTTTTGGTGTCAAAAAATAACATTATGTAATGACTGGCGTAAGAGTCTAAGGTGAAAAAAACTACAAATGAGGATCAACTATTACAAACACCAAAGATAAATCTCCACCCCTCCTCTTTTCACCATCTGCTGCTGTTGAGTTACACTGGGAGGAATTTATGAAGACTGGTGATTTCCATGCTGGTCTCTATATCCCCTGTGCCAGTGGAGAATGAACCTAATTTATGACAAGGTTGGTTTGCGACTTTTTAGTGCCAGAAAGCTGGTGTAAAGCAATAATAAATCTCCCCACTGTATTTGGCATTGTCTTCACGCTGCCTATAGTCAGATCTGGTAACAGTTTCAGCCCCATGGATATGGAGGGCCCACTGCATGTTTGCAATCAATCTCCTGTTACTGATTGCAGCTGAAAAGACATCGAAGGAAATGAGCGACGGGATAATCATGTCACCAAGATCGCGCCCAATCTGCGGCGATGATAACAAACATCTGTGCTGTACAATGCACTGAATATCGGTAATTACACGTGAAACAAGCAAACACTTCTGCAGCAGCAGCTGATGGGGAGATCCATCATGTTGACAGGACCTAGTGCCAGAACTGAATGCTGTCCAACAATTAAGAAGCCAGCTGTGAGCGATTGTCTGTAACCATTCAATGAGCCCCTGGGGAAACACAATAAAACCAGTCCGGGCCCTTTTAATGCACTGACAGCCATGTTCTGGGCAAGGAGATCATTTATTCAATAAAGAAAGACTGTCACATGATGGGTGGCGCTCTCCCAGTCATATGATCTGAAACACTACAGATATTCAGTTCAGAGAATACAAACAAAAGCAGATTTAGCTGATCAATTAGATTGTTTTAGAGAATCTTCTGCTCCTATAATTATTGACTACTGCAAAACTTAAAGGGCTAGTTTTGCTTTCTTGTGTGTATGAAGTTTAAAGGGGTTGTCCAGGCAAAAATGGGCAACCCATTTAAGTTCTAAATAGGCTGCAGGCAGTGAAAAAAATGAAGAAAAATTCATACCTTTCCACGGTGCTCCGGTGCCTCTCTGCGCGGTTTGGTCTTCTCGGTCCCGTGCTGGCGAGTGGTGGAAGTCCCAGCCACACATGATCGCTGAGGCCAATGAACAGTTTCACTTTGAGAAGACGTCGGAGCAGAAGGATTGAAACGCGCCGGAAGACACCAGAGCATTAGGGACAGGTGAGTATGATTTTTTTTTTTTTTACCTCCCCCGGTTGTCCAGGCATTAAAAAAAAAAAATGCCTGGAAAATCTCTTTAAATGTATTTTCCTGAACTAGGATATCCTTAGGTCATGACACTTACATTGAGCATCCGTGGAGGTTTTTGTGTGTGTGTTATATTTGTGTGTGTGTGTGTGTATGTGTGGCATCCCAGAGCTGGCTATGGCTGGGCTGAGGGTGATCTCTGTGCATTGTATTATTTCCTGTTGCTTCATAGCCTGTGTGACATAGCAGGGGGTCCTGAGTCTCACACAACACAGCGCCACCTAGTGAGCCTCACACATGCATTACACCTCCCATAGGATTGAATAGTAACCAAATGTCCAATGGGAGGACATCGCCTGGGAAAAGGGGAGGAGTCAGCTGATCACTGGGTCCCCATGGTAACACCCCTGCAGGAAGGTCCTGCGTGTGAGGAGTTAGAAGTGTGGAGTGTTAGGAGGAGGAGGTGAGGAGATAAGTGTGATGTCCTGTGAAGGAAGCAGTGAGTTTAGTGCAGGAATCTCAAGTCCTAGACAGGCCCAGGAAGGTTGGAGAGCTGACATACTCCAGCTATTCAGAAGATCCTGTCCCCTGTCTGCCTAGCCATCGCCCTGAAGGAAGTCAAGCATCATCATCTTGTCAGCATGAGACTGTGGAGAGAACATTCTGGAACACGTGCTCCATAGCCAGTATCACAGGATCCAGGGGCCAAGGCCAGACCTGTGGAATATCCTGCCACCCTGACTATTGCACCCCGAAACTCTGAGCTATCAGGACCACATAACGTGAGTGGGGAATATTATGTACTAGTATCATGGTGGGCATCCTCCTATGAGCCAAATAGGAGCCCAGACGCACCTTAGGGCTTTAACACTGAAGTATAAGGGGCTAGGAACACCTTTCATCAAGTCTACCCTGCACCCCAGGACTTTGCTGTGTCACCAGGCGTACCCCGTTGTTTTGTATTGAAGAAACTGTTTAAGCATTTGTGCCTCCACACCCATGGAAGTAAAAGTTCAACTTTACAACCGTTTCTGTGTCTGACTCTGCACCGACAACATCAGGGCGCCCCAAACACCACCAGTCGGCACTGTATAGGGGAAGCGCCCCGGGGGAACAATCACCACCAACATTTGTGCAGCCCCCTCATCACCGGTACCAGTGGTGGTAACGTGGGACAGCACCAGCGCTGCGCCCTCGTGCCCAGAGACCGTGACAAGTCTGCGCTGTTTGCACCCCGCAATCCCAACTGCAGCGTTACCTTCCATCTGGTCACCGCAAGAAAAACTGGCGTCACGAACAGGATACGGGTGTGTGCCATTTTGAGAAAGTCGCCACGAAAAGTGCGCCAAATTGTCTCCAGAGCATCGGTCTTTATTGTGGACTTTGCTAAGATCAAGTTTATTCCCTGAGAGTGCTTGCCACAAAGAGGGGGAGCCCTATACCCCTGAAGTAAGCCCTAAAGACTGTCCTCTCAGTGTGTTACAGCCCTGGAAGAGTTAAAACGCCCAGGACTTGTTTGCTGCGCCACATCGCTGTGTAAGAACGCCCACAAAGGGTTAACTGTATCTTGCAAAAGTGCGGGAGATTTTTAGCACTGCCCATGAGGCCAGGAGACCCATCTGCCGCGATCTTAGGAGAGCCCAGAATGCTGAGCGCAATGCTCCAGCGCATCTATACAAGAAAGTGAAAGGCGAACGTGCCAGCGCCATTTCTGACTCTCCGGTGCCGCATCACCATCCCTGCTGTGCACCGCTGATCTCTGGTCCACGCTGCAGTTGCTGTCAGTGAGTACTGTGCCTCCCTGTCCTTGTCTTCAGTCCTCCCACGGCCCCAGCGAGTGTTTTCCGTGTACCGTGTCCGTGGGGAGTGCCACCATTAAAGAGGGGGAGCACACCGTCAGCCTGCATCACAGTGACTCTGTTAATAGCTACAGCATTCTTAAAGGGACAGCATTCCAAGTTGTAGTCTCCATTCCCTGCCAGCAAGCAATTGAGTTTCTTAAAGAGACGGCGACCTAATTTCAGTCATACCTGCAAACAACATGACTGAGCAAAGTGACATTGTGCCATCTGTTTCTAGTGATCCAGCAGTGCCCATGGCGAGCAGCCTACCATTCTCCATGCCATTTTACCCTGGCGCACCATGGCTGCCGCGCTACAAAGGGGAGGCGCATACCCTCAGGGACTTTCGTGAGAAGATGCTGTCTCTCTTCCAGTTCTATCCTCTGAATACAGAACAGCAGATACAGATCCTGCTGGGCCAGCTTGAGGGTGCTGCAGATAGGGAGGTCAAATCCTGGCCTGCCTCTGACAAAAGAACCCCTGGGCAAATTCTGGACAAACTCCAGGTGAACTTTGACGTGCGATCTGTCTCCGAGGTAAAGATGCGCTTCTTTTCCAGACGACAACTACCTGGTGAGACCCTGCGGGACTATGCTTTATCCCTCCAAGAGGCGTTCAGAGCTGTGGTGCAAGTGGATCCACGTGAAAATGTGGACTGTGATAAAATCTTGCTTGACCGCTTCATAGAAGGGGCGGGTACCACATTGCTACAGAGTCAGTTGCGAATGCTTGCTGCACAACATCCCAGCATCACGTTTGCTGACTTCAAGGCCCTTGCCATCCAGGTCTTGGGACAGGAGCAGCCCCAGCCGAGCCCAGTCATCTGTGCTCCCTCACCTGGACCCTCAACAAGCATTGCTCCAGTTGTCCTGCCACTACCTCTGGGTGCCTCACCTGCCGCCCAAACTGTGCAGACTACACCAGCAGACTCCAGAGATGACCTTCTGGCCCGAGTGGATCATCTGACCCGTGCCATGGAACAGATCACCGTCCGTCTAGATCGTCTGACCCAGCCGTCTTCATCGTCCAGTGATCCTTTGCGAAGTCTCAACATCTCACCTGAGTCGCCACCCAGACGTCCGTCTTCAGTGAAACCTCCGCAGAGTGAGAGGCCATACTGTACCTATTGCAATAGATATGGACACACCAGGCCTCAGTGTTTTCAGTTAAACGGGCCACCCCCGAGGCAGCGGGCCGCCCCTCGGGAGGAAAGAAGAAGGGCCCAGGTGAATCTTCAGTGCCATTGTCACGCTTCGTCTCAGCCTGCCCACACATCACAATCCGGGTGAACGGCGTCCCTCTGACAGCGCTGGTGGACACTGGATCTCAGGTAACAACCCTGCGCAAGCAGGTGTTCCTTGAACATTGGGACTTAGGTGTGTTGAATAGAACACCTGACACATGGATAAATCTGTGTGCCAGCAATGGACAGCCCATACCACAGCAGGGTTATTGGGAACCCACTATCCAGATTGGGGACTTGAAACTGCCTAGACAGGGTGTAATTGTCACTGATGTAGAGGATGATAGGTTTGCAGTTGTAATATTAGGCATGAATGTTTTACGCCATTGCTTTGCAGAAGTGTTGGATGCCTTGCATGCCTCTCTCCTTACAGCTTCTCCCAGTGACCAGCAGACCATTCAGCGGGCCTTTCGTGTACTCAATGCCCAGCACAAGTTCGCCAACAAACAAGGTGAAATTGGTCGAGTCCGGATCCAAGATACCCATCCAGTAACCCTACAGCCTGGAACAGAAACTATGGTGTGGTGCCGTGCCCGTCCGGGCATAGAAAATCAGGACTACGAGGCCTTGCTACAACCCATACAGGTAGATGGCCAACCACTTATCATGGCTGCCCGCAGCCTTGTCACAGTTTCCAATGGACGTGTTCCTGTCCGCTTAGTCAACTTGGGCGATGCTCCAGTGAACCTCCACAAGTTCCACTCTGTGGCCCTGCTACACCGGTTAGCACCAGAAGACATTCTCTCTGGTGATTCTACCGCCACACAGCATTCCACCCAAGCTGCTGAGAACATTCAGAATGGAGCCACGAAGTCCTGGTGGGATGAATTGAACGTGGGAGACGCCAATACCCCTATAGAGCACATCAATGGGGTTCGCAATGTGGCCAAGCGTTACCAACAGGCATTCAGCAAACACCCATTGGACTTTGGTAAGACCACGACCATACAACATCGCATTCTGACTGGCGACCACCATCCAATCAAGGAGCGTCACCGTCCAATACCACCAGCGATGTACCAACCGGTGAAAAAGTTGATCCAAGAGATGCGAGATGCTGATGTCATCCGGGAGAGTAACAGCCCCTGGGCAGCCCCGCTAGTCCTTGTCAAGAAGAAAGACGGAACCCTACGATTTTGTGTGGACTATCGTAAACTCAACAACGTCACGCACAAAGACGCATACCCATTGCCGCGGATTGAGGAATCTCTAACGGCTTTGGGATCAGCTACCTGTTTCTCGACCCTGGACTTAACCAGTGGATACTGGCAAGTCCCTATGGCGCCTGAAGATCGTGAAAAGACTGCGTTTACGACCCCGATGGGACTCTTTGAATTCAATAGTATGCCATTTGGGCTATGTAATGCCCCAGCCACATTCCAAAGGCTTATGGAGAGGTGCCTCGGCCATGAGAATTTCCAGAGTGTGCTACTGTACCTGGACGATGTTATTGTATTCTCCCGGACATACCAAGAACACCTTCGTCACCTGTCCGAGGTATTCAAGGTACTTATACAGCACGGCCTAAAGTTGAAGCCCTCCAAGTGCTACCTGTTGAAACCCCAAGTTCACTACCTTGGGCATGTCGTGAGCGCACAAGGCGTCCAACCTGATCCTGAAAAGATCACTGCAGTCCAGAACTGGCGAAGACCAACTACCGTCAAAGAAGTCCGAAGCTTCCTTGGATTCGCAGGTTACTACCGGCGTTTCATACCACACTTCGCCCAAGTAGCCGAGCCTCTGAACGAGTTGTTGCGCGGTTGTCCCAGAGAAAACTACAACCGAAAGCTTCCGGTACACTGGACAGCGCGTCAAGAGGAAGCCTTTCAAGCGCTTAAAGCACTTCTGACGCAACCACCAATTCTAGCCTATCCCAACTACAGTCAGCCATTCCGCTTGTACACAGATGCAAGTCACCAAGGTTTGGGTGCAGTGTTGTCCCAGGTTCAGGACAACAAAGAGCGAGTCATCGCCTACGCCAGCAGGAGTCTGAGAGGCGCGGAGAAGAACGACCAGAACTATAGTTCTTTCAAACTCGAACTGCTGGCGCTTGTCTGGGCCGTGACAGAGAAGTTTAAAGACTACCTGGCTGCCACACCCTTTACCGTGTACACAGATAACAATCCGTTGGCGCATCTGGACACTGCTCGACTGGGAGCCCTTGAACAACGGTGGGCCTCAAGACTCGCGAATTACAAGTTCTCTGTCAAGTATCGCAGTGGCAAGTCCAACGCTAACGCTGATGCACTCTCAAGGTTGCCTGTGGGAGAAGAACCACCCCGAGAAGACATCTGGGAAGAGGTGGAGATGCCACCATTCTACAACAAGTTTGCCCAACAGGTTGCTATTGGTGTCCCTGTAGAAGGAGAATCTCTGGTGAAAACAGCTGCCGAATCCCTCCAGGAGCCATCTCTGTGGAAAACGTTCCAAGAAGAGAGCAGAGTTTTAGGAGAATTGTCAGATTTCCTGCTTACAGGAAGAATACCAACCCGTGTAAAGAGAGGTCTTCATGACGTGGAATTAAAACGCCTTTGGCGACAGAGGAAGCGCCTGTTTGTCCAACGAGGCCTTCTACATAGAAACACTCTTGATCCTGTCACAGGTGAAAGGCTTCATCAGATCCTCGTACCAAGAAGAGACGCACAGATGATACTTGAGGCGTATCATGACAGATCCGGTCACTTCGGGGTACAAAAGACCGAAGCTACCATCCGTCGTCGCTTCTATTGGGTTGGGATGAGGAGTGACATTGAGAGTTGGTGCCGAGAGTGTCCCGCCTGTAGTATCACCAAGGAAGGTCGAAGAGATCAGAAGGCCCCTCTACATCCAATTAAGACTCAAAAGCCGTGTGAAATTGTTGCTCTGGACCATGTGAAGTTGGGTCCCACACGTTCCGGCTACAGCTACGCTCTGACAATGGTGGATCATTACTCCAAGTTCCTTGTCATCGTGCCTGTCAGAGATCTTACAGCAAGAACTACGGCTGAGACCTTCTACGCAGAGTTTGTCCGCCATTACGGTTGTCCTGAGCATATCCTCACCGACCGTGGATCGGCGTTTGAATCCCAATTGTTCCGTGAGCTGTGTCAGTTCCAAGACTGCAAGAAGTTGCGAACCACAGCGTATCACCCTCAAGGGAATGGTATGTGCGAGAAGGCAAATCAAGTGATCATCGGCATGCTAAGAACAGCCGCAGTTACACCTGGTGTTGAGTGTCCTGAGCGTATCAAGGACTTGGCCTATATTTACAACAACACACCCCAAACATCTACGGGATACGCACCATTTTATCTAATGTTTGGAAGACAAGGTCAACTTCCTTCAGACTTAACCCTTGGTGTGAAGGTCCCTGACACCATCAATCCACTACCCATAACAGACTGGGTTGTTGAACACCGCCGACGTATGGAGGAAGCTAAAGAGATAGTTGAAACGCGCATGGATGAGGTTCGTAGGAGACAACAGGAGGATTACAACCATCGCGCCCATGCAGCGCCCCTGAAAGTTGGCGACCGTGTATGGTTAAGGAATAACCATCGGAATGGGAAATTGGATCCATTCTGGGAGAAAGAACCATACAGTGTCATCTCCATACCATATCCTGAATCCTACGTGTATAAGATCTCTAAACCTGGGAGACAGCCCCAAGTAGTACACCGAAACCGTCTGAAGCTGTGCCTTAAAGAAGGACTACCCACAGAGGTGCCCCCAGCTGAGACAACGAGTACAGAGATCTTGTCACCTTCTGAAGCGAAAGAGAGACCCCCAACGTTAACTGAGCTTATGTGGGCGCCTAAACTACTGCCATTTAGCTGTTATCCACCAATTGCTCTAGTGCAAGAGAATCCTTCGACAGATGATTTAATTGATTTCAGTGACTCTGTTCCTGATTCAAATCTCGTTCCACTTAGGCGTTCTGAGCGTACCACAAAAGGCATACCTCCAACACGCTATAGTGATGCCATGGCTGTCCTTGGGTAAAAGAGGTTAACTGTCTCTGCTCCTGTATATATGTTATTCCAGCTCTGATTACATTAATGTTTTTCCTGTGTGTATATACAGTATATATATAATATCTTGCCATGTAATATAGTATTTACATTTATATGCAACAATCCAAGCCACAGTGCCTGGCTCACCGAGCCAAGGAAGTTCTGTTACCCCATTGCGGTATGGACATTCGTGCTAGAGTGCCTACTCTTCCTTACAGAAAGGACTGTTTATTGTTTCTCAGAGAGACTCTCATGATAATGGACACTCACAAAATTTGTGCCAGAGAGCCTCTGGACCCATTTGCACTACTGTTGTTTCTATATGGACTGTCTGATGGTACCGCCAAAAGGTTCCATAAGTCTGAGTTTAATTATCTCTCCGTTACCCTTCAGACTTCTCATGGACATTCCAGGACTATGCCGGGAGGTCTTACCTCAAGTTTCTAAGTATTATATTTTTCTAAACTGTTAGTGACATTTGCACTTTATTCGTATTTATTAACGTTATGTTACATTTCTCACCTTCACCCCAGCCCGTCGCCGAGGTCGGCTCAGTGAAAGAGGGGGAGTATGTGGCATCCCAGAGCTGGCTATGGCTGGGCTGAGGGTGATCTCTGTGCATTGTATTATTTCCTGTTGCTTCATAGCCTGTGTGACATAGCAGGGGGTCCTGAGTCTCACACAACACAGCGCCACCTAGTGAGCCTCACACATGCATTACACCTCCCATAGGATTGAATAGTAACCAAATGTCCAATGGGAGGACATCGCCTGGGAAAAGGGGAGGAGTCAGCTGATCACTGGGTCCCCATGGTAACACCCCTGCAGGAAGGTCCTGCGTGTGAGGAGTTAGAAGTGTGGAGTGTTAGGAGGAGGAGGTGAGGAGATAAGTGTGATGTCCTGTGAAGGAAGCAGTGAGTTTAGTGCAGGAATCTCAAGTCCTAGACAGGCCCAGGAAGGTTGGAGAGCTGACATACTCCAGCTATTCAGAAGATCCTGTCCCCTGTCTGCCTAGCCATCGCCCTGAAGGAAGTCAAGCATCATCATCTTGTCAGCATGAGACTGTGGAGAGAACATTCTGGAACACGTGCTCCATAGCCAGTATCACAGGATCCAGGGGCCAAGGCCAGACCTGTGGAATATCCTGCCACCCTGACTATTGCACCCCGAAACTCTGAGCTATCAGGACCACATAACGTGAGTGGGGAATATTATGTACTAGTATCATGGTGGGCATCCTCCTATGAGCCAAATAGGAGCCCAGACGCACCTTAGGGCTGTAACACTGAAGTATAAGGGGCTAGGAACACCTTTCATCAAGTCTACCCTGCACCCCAGGACTTTGCTGTGTCACCAGGCGTACCCCGTTGTTTTGTATTGAAGAAACTGTTTAAGCATTTGTGCCTCCACACCCATGGAAGTAAAAGTTCAACTTTACAACCGTTTCTGTGTCTGACTCTGCACCGACAACATCAGGGCGCCCCAAACACCACCAGTCGGCACTGTATAGGGGAAGCGCCCCGGGGGAACAATCACCACCAACATTTGTGCAGCCCCCTCATCACCGGTACCAGTGGTGGTAACGTGGGACAGCACCAGCGCTGCGCCCTCGTGCCCAGAGACCGTGACAAGTCTGCGCTGTTTGCACCCCGCAATCCCAACTGCAGAGTTACCTTCCATCTGGTCACCGCATATGTGTGTGTACTTCTATTTGTATATGTATGTACAGTATATTGTATGTATATATTTGTATTGTTTGCATGAGTATATTATTTAGTGCATGTACAGTAGAACTATAAACCCTCCTCACAATGTACTGTATAACCCCATGGTAATTGTTTGTAAAGTGCTGTGGAATATGATGGCGCTATATAAGTAAGCAAAATAAAAAAATACATTTTTGTTGTGATATTGTGTTGTGACAGGAGAATATTGGATGTTATCTTCCTCTAGTTTGGGATGAAGTGGGCTTTAGATGGGATCAGATCCATCACGACTGACAATGCTGCTCCTCACAGGTGATATTATTGTCTCTGATGACAGAGACTGTAGCTTCTCAGGACATTGGAGCTCTTGTATCTTGTTGCTTGTCTGCCTCCTCCATTGTTGTCTGCTGCTCAGGTCCGGTTGACCATTGTCCTGTGGCCTCCATCCTCATCGAGAATCGTGTGCCATCCACTGGCAGCCTCTAAGCGTTAATGGAGCAGAGACAATTTCCTCCTTGTTAACAATATTTGGTCACTTCCTGATCGTTCTGGCTGATGGCTCCATTATCTGAATGCAGATTTCTTAAAATTTCTAAACAAAGGACAAGAAAAAGAAAATTCAAGGGAATTTCCTTCAAATTTTCAATATCAATTCTAAATCATTGCCTTCTGTCAAGTTGTAAGTTATCCACAGAGTTAATAAACCTCTATATAATGATGTTCAAATGTGACATTGCAGATTGTGTTGCAGAAATGCTGCAACTGAAAATCACCTTATTCATCTGAATGGGGATATTTTAACAAAAAACACTTGCACTGCAAACCTAACTCACAGGGCCTCTTCAACCTGATGTTTTGGGTGGCAGGTCCTATTTTCAACTCTATTTCATCCTCAGGGTGTAAACAAAGTTGAATACAGTGGTGGAGCATGGAGTTACCAGCATCGTGCCCCACCATTTAGGCTTCGACAAATGCTGTCTGTGGCAGGGAGGCGTGATAAGCTCCTTAGGAAGGGGGCAAGGTGGGTATCACTTTTTTGTTTTTTGTATGTAATATATTGAGTGAACGGGCACTGAGGGGGCAGGGAGGCATTATGTGTGGGCAACTTGGGGGGACTTAAAATTATTTGGGGGCCACTAGACAAGACATTAAATTATGTGAGATCCACTTGAAGGTAAATTAAATTATGTGAGATCCCTTGAGGGAACATGTCTTCAAACTTCGTCCGTGTTATATACTGCTGAAAAGCTGACAGTGCGCGATTCAGTCAACTTTGCCAGTATCTGCCCGCTTGCAGAGATATTGGTGCCGATAGTTTCGGTACTGATATCTACAGCACAGCTGGGTGGTGAGGAACACTCCCCAACAGTACAAGACTATAGAAGTGTAACATTGGGGGGGGGGGGGGGGGGGGGAGACTTTCCTCACCACCCATCGATGATGCTGGGCTGTAAGACTGGTCCCTCTGGCAGTGCAGTGATATTGATACTTAAACTAATGGCGCTGATATCTCTGCAATTCAGGTAGATACTGACAATGCGCTGAATTCATCCTTTCACTGGTATATAACACGCACAATATTAGAGGACATGAAAGATCCTCTTTAAATTATGAGGGAGCCACTTGAGGGGACATTAAATTATGTTGGGGGGGGGTCCCATTTATGAAACCTTTGTACTGGGTCCACTATTGTGTTAAAACAGCCCTGCACACTCAGATGCAGATCTCCTGCTGCACAATCTGCCACAGGTGAAGGCCCACCTAGTAGAATTTGTTTCATTTGCTTTCCATTTTCAAAATCCCTGCTTGCTGCCAGTGAATAGATCTAAGGAAAAATAGTGGAGAGAGCACAGTGGTCCAGAAGCTTTAGGGGCTGATAAAGTGTCCAATCTGAGGAAACCTGTACTATAAACAATAAATTATAGTTGGGGGGGGGGGGCTGGTACAGATTTTGCATCGGGGCCCAAGAGCTTAATTTAACGCCTCCACTCACAGGCCAACTGGCCTTCTCCCTCCTGTCCAAATTGTCAGACCTCCCTGTGCTGACCTATACCCTAATGCAAAAGCTCTGATTTGATACATGTGTGCGCGCCTTCTCTCCCCCTTAGAAAGTAGTATGGGACATGGACAGAGTTGGGGGTGTTACATCCCGCAGGCAGCGCACATATTTTGGGCTAATAATATCTCAGGACTTTGTTACTTTCATGGAATGTTCCTTTTCGGTCTTAAAAACATTTCTGCCATCGCTGCCCCCGGCCCTGTGCCTGACCGCAGCTGAGAGGGAGTGGGGCCATCACCAGATGCCTGACCAGTCACAGATCCCCATGTTCACTTGTTTCTCATGTAAAACACAAGGACAAGATATTGGAAAAAAAAAGTTTTCCTACGTTTCCTGTTGGTAAAACGCCTGATGCTGCGCCTTCAATTAACACCATATGTCAGACAAGTATTTTTAGTAAAGCCTGACCTTGTGCTTCTCGCTGCCTTCCCCTCTGGCATCAGCTCATGTTAGATGGAAAGTGCTTGTTACTCACCTTCAGTGAAGCTGGACGTGTGGGAAGATTGGACTCCTAATAAAGACATTGTATACCCCCTGGACACCAGGGACTGGGAGGCAATAAACAGTAATAACTGGTATATTATAAAATGCAGGATGTGACACAGATATTGAATAACTGTATAAACACTCTGCTCTCATCTGGAGTCACATCATGTTTCACACACTAGATTCAGATAGCTGAACACTCCACCGTTTTCACAGGGACCTGATGACTATCTAATGTATATGAAATGTTCATGCTTGTTCAGCCTACATCAAGAAAAGGCACGATTGGGTAAGTTGAATTTCAACATGTCCAATCCTTTGTTCTCAAGAGAGATAATCCACAATCAGAGGTGTCTTGCGAATTATCCAGTTCCATATGGGCAGTGGCGTAACTAGATATGGCTGGGCCCCAAGGTAAATATTTGACATGGCCCCCCCACCAACCCCCCTCCCCACCGGCCAACCGCTCCCCCCCGCATTCCTGCACACACTATTATGCCCCATAGTGGGCCCTACACACACTATTATGCGCCATAGTGACCCCTGCACACACTATTATGCGCCATAGTGGCCCCTGCACACACTATTATGCGCCACAGTGGCCCCTGCACACACTGTTATGTGCCATAGTGTAGTGGCCACTGCACACAGTATTATGCCCCATAGTGGGCCCTTCACACAGTATTATGCCCCATTGTGGACCACTCATGAACAATTATTATACTCTGGGGTCTTTTCAGACCCCAGAGTATAATGATCGGAGACACAGGGGAGGATACAAACATAAAAAACAATGTTACTTACCTCTTCCTGCCTCCGGCGCACTCCCCACTACTTTCAGCCCTCTTCAATGTTGGACCAGATGTCACGTGAGCCAGGCCGGTGTCACGACGCATAATGATGCCGGTCTGGCCCATGTGACCTCTGGGATGTCACCAAAGAGGCCCGAAGACTGCCGGAGCACAGAAGAGGTAAGCAACGTTGTTTTTTATGTTCCCTCACTTCCCCTGGGCCTCCGATCATTATACTCCGGGGTCTGAAAAGACCCCGGAGTATAATGATAGCAGTGTTTGTGGGGTTCGTGGGCCCGCAGTCTTACTTACCGATCCCTGCTCCTGCTCACATCCGCCTCTGCTTCTGCAGAAGGGGAAGCGCAGGCAGCCGTGTGCAGGAGCAGGGATCGGTAAGTAAATAGGGCCCGTTACCTGCTGCGGTTACTCCAGCAGGTAACAGCCTATTAAAAAAAACAAAAAAAACAAAAAAACAGGGGCCCGCAGGGCCCCCTAATGTCCCAGGCCCCGTGGCAGCTGCTACCGCTGCTACCCTGGTATTTAGGCCACTGCCTATGGGCATTATGAACATTCACAAGAAAACCTTGTTTCACAGCAAATATACAAGAAACATATGGGGTTGGACAAAATGTTTTCCTTCTCTCCTAAAAATGATAGAATAGGGTTAATTAATAAACAATCTCATTTGGGCAACTAACTACTCATATGGTCCTGTTTATGGGAGACCCCATAATCACCTGTTATAACTGTGGGAAGTAAGAGAAAGTGCATATATGCCAGTGCTGTCAGCACTTTAAGAGGAAGGTTTCCATTGGACAGGTATCCTGATTACTCCCACGTCCAGAGACTACATGTGAACTCAGTATGTAGAGTTTACAGGATAAGTTCATGTGTGTAGTTTTCGTGTTTTTAGACACATGCAGATTCTGTTTTTTCACCCCTTAAGGACACGGCCAAAAAACTGCCTTACGCACACGGCCCCATTTTTCAAATCTGACTTGTCACTTTATATGCCAATAACTTTGAAATGCTCTTACTCAAGTTATTTTGGGTGCCATGTCGCACTTGCAGAGCCCCTGTACAAATACAATGGAAACCCTCAAAAAGTGACCCTGTTTTGGAAAATACACCCCTCACAGAATTTATCAAGTGCTATAGTGAGCATTTTGACCCCACAGCTGTTTCACAGATTTTATTAACAATGGGACCGGAAAATGAAAAATTACTTTTTCTTTCCAATAAACCGTCAATTTAGCCCCAAATTATTTATTTATACAAGAGGATAAAGGAGAAAAAGCTCCCCACAGTTTGTTACACAATTTCTCCAGAACCTGGCACTATTTGGCTTTTAGACAGATTTTTCTGAGTAGTTTTTGGGTACTGTGCCATATTTGCAGAGCCCATAAAGTAACAATACAATGGAAACCCTCCAAAAGTGACCCGCCAATCGGCGTCCTCAGCGGCCTAAGTAAAGAAACTGGGACATCACTCCCATAGGTCACCTGTGATGTCCTGTGTCCTTTCCTTGGGTCGCTGAGGCCACTGATTGGCCTTAGTGGTCATGTGCGGTGAGCAGCAGGACCAGACCGCAGTGGGCGATGCCAGAGCACCGGGGACAGGTGAGGTATGTTTTTTTTTTTTTTTATTTTCACCCTCTCCGACCTCCTTGCCAAAAACGGGATATTTTGGACCACCCCTTTAATGTTATATGTCGGTATAATCTGCTGTATGGGCACAAAGCCGGGCAGAGAAGAGAAGGAGTGCTATTTTTGTTTTTGGAGCACAGTTTGGTTTTTGTTTTTTTGGAAACTACATACTCAAGGGATTTATCAAGCGGCATAGTGAGCACTTTAACCCTTGAGTGTTGAATTAATTTAATTTTCAGAAATGAATACATAGCAGATAATGATATCTCACAGAAAATAAATGGTTTCAAACGATAAAAATTAACTTTTAATATTTTAATATAAAAAATACACAAAGGACGTCCACTAATCTACTAAAAGACAGATCAATGTGGTCTGTGCCTGCCTATTCAAAGTTTATTCAGGATTTAAATGTGAGACAGTATTCACACTCTCCAACTTTCCACTGGACCTAGGGTGTAATTAGATACTTTCACCACCCTTAGACTAAGGTTATAGTATCACGGCTGCATCATACAACTGGTCAGTATTTTGTCAGTTGCTCTTAGTGCTAGGAAAACCCAAACACCTGGTCCCCACACACATAATTTGTAAAGCCTCACTGACTAGACTCCTGCACAGCCATGATATACCTCCACAACCCTAGTCTGTAGTATGTACATATGCCAGTAATCTAGGTACAGGTCACAGTAACTTCATTTCCTGTCATTAAAATGTTATAACCATAAGGGAAACTATGATATTCTGACCCTTATACTCAATAAACACCTATATTGCAGCCATTACTGATATCCCCTATGTTGACTCCAGGGATATACAGCTACCATTTCCATTAGTGACTCAAATTCCACCAACTAATCTCCAGGCTACTCAGACTGCCCCAGTCTCCTGTCAGTCCTTCATGCCCCCAAGTGGTATGGCTTGTGGTCAACTAACTCAAAAATAGAAAATAGAAAATAAACTTGCTCTACTGGAGCACACCATCAGTGCTCCAGGAACTGCAGTTGTAACTGCATTTTTGAAAAATATTTATAGCAGCTTAGACCAATTGATAAGTTTATTAGCATTGGCTCCTGATGAACCTGATACAGATAACACAGGGGAAACGCGTAGAGCAAGTTTATTTTCTATTTTCTATTTTTGAGTTAGTTGACCACAAGCCATACCACTTGGGGGCATGAAGGACTGACAGGAGACTGGGGCAGTCTGAGTAGCCTGGAGATTAGTTGGTGGAATTTGAGTCACTAATGGAAATGGTAGCTGTATATCCCTGGAGTCAACATAGGGGATATCAGTAATGGCTGCAATATAGGTGTTTATTGAGTATAAGGGTCAGAATATCATAGTTTCCCTTATGGTTATAACATTTTAATGACAGGAAATGAAGTTACTGTGACCTGTACCTAGATTACTGGCATATGTACATACTACAGACTAGGGTTGTGGAGGTATATCATGGCTGTGCAGGAGTCTAGTCAGTGACGCTTTACAAATTTTGTGTGTGGGGACCAGGTGTTTGGGTTTTCCTAGCACTAAGAGCAACTGACAAAATACTGACCAGTTGTATGATGCAGCCGTGATACTATAACCTTAGTCTAAGGGTGGTGAAAGTATCTAATTACACCCTAGGTCCAGTGGAAAGTTGGAGAGTGTGAATACTGTCTCACATTTAAATCCTGAATAAACTTTGAATAGGCAGGCACAGACCACATTGATCTGTCTTTTAGTAGATTAGTGGACGTCCTTTGTGTATTTTTTATATGAAAATATTAAAAGTTAAGTTTTATCGTTTGAAACCATTTATTTTCTGTGAGATATGAAGTAATAGGGAATGGTGTAGAACCCGCTGTGAGATAGCAGATAATGAAAATTAAAAATTGCAATTTTTCCAGAGAGATGCCATTTCAGTGTTTGATATGTTGCACCCATCTTGTTTCAGCAGAGACACACACTCCAAAAACTGTTAAAGAGGACCTTTCATGTCCTCATGTATATGCTGTTTTACATACCGTTAGAAAGCCGACAGCGCGCTGAATTTAGTGCACTGCCAGCTTTCCCGGTATGTGCCCCGGGGCTGGAGATATCGGTGGTCGTATTTTCAATGTTCACCGTCAGAAGGAAGTTCCTGACAGTCTAGCTGATCTGTGAGGAATGCCCTCCCTGACAGTACTCATCCATAGACTTGTACTGGGGGGGCGTTCCTCACAGCTCAGTGTCATTGCTGGGCGGTAAGGAACGCCCCCTTTGACAGTACTCGGCTATGAACGAGTACAGAGAGAGGGGGCACTCCTTACAGCCCAGTGATGACGCTGAGCTGTGAGGAACGCCCCCCCAGTACAGTGCTATGGAGGAATACTGTCAGGGAGGGCGTGTGGACTTTCCTGCTTTGCACTGAGACAGGGATGGCCCTTTGGCTTTTCCTGCTCTGAGCCAGGATTAGATATGAACTGCACCGCATCTGAGATAACTCCTCCTGGCACGGCCATATATATATATATATATATATATATATAATAAACAGTACAGACCAAAAGTTTGGACATACCTTCTCATTCCAAGAGTTTTCTGTATTTTCATGACTATAAAAATTGTAGATTCACACTGAAGGCATCAAAACTATGAATTAACACATGTGGAATTATATACTTAACAAAAAAGTGTGAAACAACTGAAAATATGTCTTATATTCTAGGTCAGGGGGGTCAAACTCATTTTCTCCGGGGGCCACTTCAGCCTCACGGGGTACCTTGAAGGGCCAAGATTATTTTACACATGTATAAAAGTAACTTCTCCTTAACAGATAAGCGAGCTATTAAGCAGTAGTTACATTTGTACATTACTACTGTTACAATCAGCCCTTTGAGGTCAACCAGGAAGAACATAATGTATTGTTAAAACCTAAGACATTGGCATGTTACATACTATCCTCATCCTTTTCTGAATATATAAAAAATTAAGCACTATACAAATACTGTTTACCCCTGCAAACGGTATAATGCTCTATAGTTGCCTCTGCACACGGTATTACGCCCCACAGCGGCCCCTGCACACGGTATTATGCTCCATAGTTGCCCCTGCACATGGTATTATGCTCCATAGTTGCCCCTGCACACGGTATTATGCTCAATAGTTGCCCCTGCACACGGTATTATGCTCAATAGTTGCCCCTGCACATGATATTATGCTCTATAGTGGCCACTGCACACATTATTATGCTCCATAGTGGCCCCTGCACACGTTATTATGCTCCATAGTGGCCCCTGCAATCGGTATTATGCTCCTTAGTGGCCCCTGCATTGGTATTATGCCCCATAGTGGCCCCTGCAAACGGTATTATAGTCCATAGTGGCCCCTGCACATGGTATTATGCCCCATAGTGACCCCCCCACCCATGAACTATTATTATACTCTGGGGTCTTTTCAGACCCCAGAGTATAATGATCGGAGACCCAGGTGGTGACAAACATAAAAACCAGTGTTACTTACCTGGGCCCTGGTGCGCTCCCTGCGTTCGGCCTTCTTCAATGTCGCACAGACCGGCGTCGCGACATAATGACGTCGGCCTGGCTCACGTGACGCCTGGGACGTCACCAAAGAAGGCCGAAGCCGGCTGGGAGCAGCATCGGATTGCCGGAGAGGTGAGTAACTCTGCTTTTTATCTTTATCACCTCCCCCGGGGTCTCCGATTATTATACTCCGGGGTCTGAAAAGCCCCCAGAGTATAATAATAGTAGTATTTGATGGGGTTCACCGGCCGCGGCCTCACTTACCATCCCCGCTCCTGCACACAGCCGCTTCTGCGTCCCATAGCAGAAGGGGAAGCGGGGGCGGCCACGACCAGCAGCGGGGATCGGTAAGTAAATAGGCCGTTACGTGCCGGGGATGCTCCAGCAGGCAACGGCCTATTTATATATATAAAAAAAAACTTATCTTCACTTACCTGCGATGCCTTGATGCAGCCGCGGCCTCCTCCTCTTCTTGTCTGCGTGTCAGCGTAGGAGGCGCGATGACGTCATTGTATCGCCGCCTGCGCTGACATGCAGAGGTCTTGTAAACCAGCCCAGGACAGGTATCACGTAGCTTTGTTTTTTTTTTTTTTAAGCGGCCTGTCCTGGGCTGGTTTACATTACATAATGTACATAGACAATAAAAAATGCCACGGCCCTGCGGGCCAGATAAGTGCCTGGCCGGATAACAGAAGGCAGCGGGCTGGATTCGGCCCGCGGGCCTTGTGTTTGACACCTGTGTTCTAGGTTCTTCAAAGTAGCCACCTTTTGCTTTGATTACTGCTTTGCACACTCTTGGCATTCTCTTGATGAGCTTCAAGAGGTAGTCACCTGAAATGGTCTTCCAACAGTCTTAAAGGAGTTCCCAGAGATGCTTAGCACTTGTTGGCCCTTTTGCCTTCACTCTGCGGTCCAGCTCACCCCAAACCATCTCGATTGGGTTCAGGTCTGGTGACTGTGGAGGCCAGGTCATCTGGCGTAGCACCCCATCACTCTCCTTCTTGGTCAAATAGCCCTTACACAGTCTGGAGGTGTGTTTGGGGTCATTGTCCTGTTGAAAAATAAATGATGGTCCAACTAAACGCAAACCGGATGGAATAGCATGACGCTGCAAGATGCTGTGGTAACCATGCTGGTTCAGTATTCCTTCAATTTTGAATAAATCCTCAACAGTGTCACCAGCAAAGCACCCCCACACCATCACGTCTGACTTCTGAACAACACAACTGATGGTCACAACCCCATTTATAAGGCAAGAAATCCCACTTATTAAACCTGACAGGGCACACCTGTGAAGTGAAAACCATTTCAGGTGACTACCTCTTGAAGCTCATCAAGAGAATGCCAAGAGTGTGCAAAGCAGTCATCAAAGCAAAAGGTGGCTACTTTGAAGAACCTAGAATATAAGACATATTTTCAGTTGTTTCACACTTTTTTGTTAAGTATATAATTCCACATGTGTTAATTCATAGTTTTGATGCCTTCAGTATGAATCTACAATTTTTATAGTCACGAAAATACATTAAACTCTTGGAATGAGAAGGTGTGTCCAAACTTTTGGTCTGTACTGTATATATATATATATATATATATATATATATATATATATAGTGCCTTGCAAAAGTATTCATACCCCTTGAACTTTTGCACATTTTGTTACCTTACAACTACAAAGTTAAATGTCACTTAAGTCACTTAACTAGTTAATAGAGTCCAGCTGTGTGTAATTTAGTCTCAGTATAAATACACCTGCTCTGTGAAGGCCTCAGTGGTTTGATAGAGAACACTAGTGAACAAACAGAATCATGAAGACCAAGGAACTCACCAGACAGGTCAGAGATAAAGTTGTGGAGAAGTTTAAAGCAGGGTTAGGCTATAAAAACATATCCCATGCTTTGAGCATCCCAAGGAGCACTGTTCAATCCATCATCCAAAAATGGAAAAAATGAGGGGGCGTGGCCTGGCTATGGAGGAGTGAGGACGCTTTTGCCTCAGGTCCTTCCCAGGGCAGCCTAGGCACACGCTAAATTCGCTGACCGGAACTTACCTTCCCCACTCCGACATGGGCAGAACCCGCAGGCCTCCGCAGCGGTCCTCTTCAACCCCTCCGGGAGGCCTCCATAGCCCGCTTTCTTCGGGGCCCACACGCTGCCGACTCCGCTATGGCGGACTTCAAGATGGCTCTCGAAACTGCGGCCTCTTCCTGCGGCTTCCCAGCTTCCTCATTGCTGGCGGCCTTTCTTCCAGGGCCTGGATCCCTCGGTGACCCTGGAGAGACGCTAGTTCCCCCAGCGGAGACCTCCTGTGCGCCCAGCCCTCCTGCACCATGGGCCATCGGAGGATCTGGGTACCGCTCAGCCCCCCTCTCCCTTGTCTACGGGAGACTCGGATGGGGCTTGGTCCTCCCTGCTGCCATCTCCTGCCTCCTCCACAGCGTCTCTACATCAGGGCCCTGTACTGGGTGCCCCACAGCCCTCCACGTGGCCCCTGCTGGACAGGACTGGCCCTCCTCCACCTCAACTCAGCTCTCCTGCGGCGGCTTCTGCATCAGCACCTCCAGCTGGCTTGACTCCTCTGTCCCCGAATCCTCAGACTGCTCTTCCTGGCACAAGGAGATCTGCTGCTGCTCTGCAAGACTCTGCCTCTCCACCGGATGGCCCTGCACCTCTGTTGTTCTCAGGTCAGTCACCATATCTTCGTGCCCCTCCGGCTACTCCTCCTGGCATGGGGCTGGCTCCTCTTGGAGGTTGCGCTGTGGACTCTTCTCATACTGGTAGACCCGGGGCTTCTTCCACTTCAGATACCCTAGATGAACTCCGCCGCTTAAGTGCCCACCTTGCTGCCATTCCAACTAAGTCTGATATGGAGGCATACGTGTCCTGACTAGAACAGTTTTACAAGTCTGAGCTATCTGCTGTCCGCTCCACCGTGCAGCACCTGGAGGAGAGGGTAGACAGTCTGGAGTCTTCGTCCGCCTCCTTTGCATCTCAACTCTCTGCCCATGATTCTGCCATTTCTTCTCACACTCACCAGCTTCAGTACACTGTGTGCAGAATTATTAGGCAAGTTGTATTTGAGATGATTATTTTTTATTATTGAACAACAACTATGTTCTCAATCAGCCCAAAAGACTCATAAATATCAAAGCTTAATATTTTTGGAACTTGGAGTGTTTTTTTTTTTTTTAGATTTGGCTATCTTAGGAGGATATCTGTTTGTGCAGGTAACTATTACTGTGCAGAATTATTAGGCAACTTAATAAAAACCAAATATATACCCATCTCACTTGTTTATTTTCACCAGGTAAACAAATATAACAACAGAAAATTTAGAAATAAACATTTCTGACATTCAAAAACAAAACCAAAAACAAATCAGTGACCGATATAGCCACCTTTCTTTACGATGACACTCAAAAGCCTTCCATCCATAGATTCTGTCAGTTGCTTGATCTGTTTACGATCAACATTGCGTGCAGCAGCCACCACAGCCTCCCAGACACTGTTCAGAGAGGTGTACTGTTTTCCCTCCCTGTAGATCTCACATTTTATGAGGGACCACAGGTTCTCTATGGGGTTCAGATCAGGTGAACAAGGGGGCCATGTCATTATTTTTTCTTCTTTTAGACCTTTACTGGCCAGCCACACTGTGGAGTATTTGGATGCATGTGATGGAGCATTGTCCTGCATGAAAATCATGTTTTTCTTGAACGATACCGACTTCTTCCTGTACCACTGCTTGAAGAAGGTGTCTTCCAGAAACTGGCAGTATGTCTGGGAGTTTAGCTTCACTCCATCCTCCACCCGAAAAGGTCCCACAAGTTCATCTTTGATGATACCAGCCCATACCAGTACCCCACCTCCACCTTGCTGGCGTCTGAGTCGGAGTGGAGGTCTCTGCCCTTTACTGATCCAGCCTCGGGCCCATCCATCTGGTCCATCAAGAGTCACTCTCATTTCATCAGTCCATAAAACCTTAGAAAAATCAGTCTTAAGATATTTCTTGCCCCAGTCTTGACGTTTTATCTTATGTTTCTTGTTCAAAGGTGGTCGTTTTTCAGCCTTCCTTACCTTGGCCATGTCCCTGAGTATCACACACCTTGTGCTTTTTGATACTCCAGTAACGTTGCAGCTCTGAAATATGGCTAAACTGGTGGCTAATGGCATCTTGGCAGATTCACACTTGATTTTCCTCAATTCATTAGCAGTTATTTTGTGCCTTTTTTTTCAACACCCTTCTTGCGACCCTGTTGGCTATTTGGCATGAAACGCTTGATTGTTCGGTGATCACGCTTCAAAAGTTTGGCAATTTCAAGACTGCTGCATCCCTCTGCAAGACATCTCACAATTTTTGACTTTTCAGAGTCCGTCAAATCTCTCTTCTGACCCATTTTGCCAAAGGAAAGGAAGTTGCCTAATAATTAAGCACACCTTATATTGGGTGTTGATGTCATTAGACCACACCCCTCCTCATTACAGAGATGCACATCACCAGATTTACTTAATTGGTAGTTGGCTTTCAAGCCTATACAGCTTGGAGTAGGACAACATGTATACTGTAAAAAGGATGATGTGATCAAAATACTCATTTGCCTAATAATTCTGCACACAGTGTATTTGGCGGACGTCCTCGACGACCTTGAAAACAGAAACAGGCGGAACAACATAAGTGTTAGGGGCCTCCCTGAATCGATTGAACCCCAGCAACTGGACACTACCTTATGCCAGATTTTCAACTCACTGTTGGGGGTTCCACAGGGGTCTCCGCTTGAACTCGATCGTGCACACCGTTCTTTGGACCCGCATCCTCCTGACACTGCAAACCCCAGAGATGTCATCTGTACAGTGCACAGATACCAGTTGATGGAAGCCATCATGCGCAAGGCCAGAGGGTCTCGCCAGGTTATGTTCCAGGACATTCCCATCCATTTACTCCCGGACTTGTCTCAGCTTACTTTTTCTAAGCGGCGTGCCCTGAAGCCGATTCTGGACTCGCTAATTTAGCATCAAGTGCCATACTCCTGGGGCTTCCCATTCCGCCTGCAGGTTCGTCAGGGGGGCTGCACCCTCGCCTTGACTCACCCAGATGACATCCCGGTTTTCACGGCGGCTCTTGGACTACCTCCAGTGTCGGCCTTGGATTGGCCCTCTCTGCATGGCGACTCCATTCCGGCTCCACCAGCCTGGCGCCAGCGTCGCCCTAGGAGACGCCGTCGAGACCGGGCCACTGCTTCAGACGATCAGCTGAGCTCCAGTCCGGTCCCTCTGACTTGATGCCGTGAACTTTTTGTCCTTTTGCTGCTTGACCTTTGATTCTTCATGACCTCTGTGGTTGTTTTACCTGTGGGGCCGCGGGGTGCCGCGAGTATGGTCCGTTTGTCGGGTCCCCGCGCTCCCTCAGGGACTGCACTCCTTTCCCCCTGTTCCTTTTCTTCTTCCTCCTCTTCCCCCTCTGTACTCTTTTTTCTCTCTAACTTTCCCTTCCATCCCCTTCTCTCTTTCGCTTCTCTTGGTTTTCACTTTTTCGTCTCTTCCTTCCTCCTACTTAGATCTTCTCCATATCCATTGTTTGCTTGTTTAGCCGGTCAGCTCTAGCAAACGGTAATAGTTGTTTGTCCACTGACGTGGCCTGGGGGCTCGGGGGGGGGGGCTCCTTTATTAGAAAGCCCGTTTCCCACCGGGGTCTCCGTGCTGCTGTGTAGCATGTGTTTTGGCACTTGTTTTCTGCCTTTTCCCCACCCCTCTTGAGTGGAGGCTGTTTTCTCCACCCCGTCAATTTGGTTGATTATATGTTAATTGTAGTTGCTGTCTCAGTTTGTCTTAGTTTTCCTGTACTTGCTTGTCTTCTCCTTCCTATTGTTTGTTGCTCTTGTGTCATCCTCCCTCCCCTCCCTTTCCCCGACTATGACCTCCCTTAATATTTGCACTCTTAACCCTCGGGGGCTTAACATCCCTCAGAAGCATAATCAAATCTTGTATCAGCTTCACAAGAAACTTTCCCATATTATTATTTTGCAGGAGACCCACTTTAAGAAGGACCGTGTTCCGGATATTCACAACCGCCACTACCCAGTTTGGTTCCACAGCGTCAACCCGGTTGCCAAGTCCAAAGGCGTTTCCATTGCCCTTCATCGTTCTCTACAACACGAGGTACTAGACACCCTGATTGACCCTGAGGGCATATTTGTGTTTCTTAAATTGCGCATTGCGGGCACCGTGCTTACTGTGGCTGGCTGTTATCTCCCGAACCAGGGGCAGCTACTGTATTGCAAGAAATTAGTTGGCAGGTTGACGGAATTTAGTGAAGGGGTGGTGGTACTTGGGGGCGACTTTAACTTTGTTTTAGATCCATCACTTGACTCCTCCCCTTCCCGCCCCCCCCCCACACTTCCAGTCGCACTTGCGAAGGCTAACGACTACTCTCCACAACTCCCAGCTGGTTGATGTTTGGCGCATCCTGCATCCTCGAGACCGGGATTATACCTTCCATTCTCCGGTGCATAACTCTTATAGCCGTATAGACTTCTTTCTTGTCAGTCATCACGCCCTCACCTCGTCTCCCACCACCCGCATTGACTCGGCTCTTTGGTCTGACCACACTCCAGTGTTCCTGTCCCTTGAGGTCCCGGGGGTTTGCTCGTTGTCCTTTTACGTGGCGATTGAATGATAGCCTCCTGAAGGACGCCTCTTGCAAGGCGGATATCAGAGCGACAATTAGAGACTTCGGCCTAGACCATGCTCATGACCCCACTCCTCTCCCTCTATAGTGGGAGGTACTGAAGTGTGTGATCCGCGGTGTACTGATCAAACACAGAGCACGCCTTAAAAAAGAGCCTGCCGCTTAGGTCGTTACGCGTATTGCGCACATTCATTCTCTCGAGCTGACTCATAAACAGACCCGTTCCCAGGTGGTGTTGACTGAACTTCTCAATGCTAGGGAGGAACTGCATTCCTATCTTGATGAAATGTACCTGCATACTAAAGACCGTATTAGGAAACATTACTACGAGTTCGCGGACAAGTGCGGCCGCTCCCTCGCTCGTCGCCTCCACCCACGTGGCAATCTAGCGTATATCCCTTGACTGCGTGACGGGTCAGGCACCACGGTCCACAATCCTATTGATATAGCTGCAGTGTTCCGATCTTTCTACCACGATTTATATAACATCCGTGGGCAGTACGCCGACCTCGCCCCAGACTCTCTCCATGCTAAAATCCAGGAGTACGTAACAGACACGTCTCTTCTCACAATTGCGGACCCTGACAGGGTCCTTCTCGAAGCACCTTTTTCTGAGGAGGAAGTTTCCCTCGTCATACAGTCCTCCCCGACGGGTAAGTCTCCTGGCCCAGACGGGTTTACTACTCGTTTTTACAAATGTTTTAGGGATCTCCTCTCTCCCACAATGACTCGGTATTTAATAGCGTCGATGGCTCTTCCCCCTTCGCGGCGCAGTCCCTCTCAGCCCTGATCACGGTCCTTCCCAAGCCGGGTAAGGATCCAATCAGTTGTGCCAGCTACCGTCCGATCTCCCTCATTAATATCGATATCAAATTATTTTCCAAGTTGCTGGCCAATCGTTTGTCCCCCCTAATGCCAGGCCTGATTCACACCGATCAGGTCGGCTTTATCCAGGGTCGCGAGGCCCGAGATAATGTATGTAAGACCCTTTTGGCAATCTCGCTGGTTCGTTCCGAAAACTCTCCTATGTGCTTGCTTTCTGTAGATGCCGAAAAAGCTTTCGACCGGGTACACTGGGGCTTCTTGTGTGCGACACTTCAGCAGGTGGGTGTGGGTCCTGTTTTCTTGAGTAAGGTGCTTTCCCTCAATGGCGACGTGACAGAGAGAGTTAGGACTAACGGGATACTCTCGATCCTTTCCCGGTACAGAACGGCACTCGGCAGGGCTGCCCTCTGTCGCCGCTGCTGTATGCCCTAGTTATGGAGCATCTGGCGGTGGCGATACGGCGGTGTCCGGACATCCATGGCCTTCAGATGGGCAGTTACCAGGTTAAGGCAGCGCTGTATGCCGACGACCTCCTTCTCTCAGCCATGCGTATCTTTTCCATCTACTGTATATTACGCGAGTTTAGCCGATTTGATCACCTTAGTAATTTTAAAGTAAACCTTTCCAAAAGCGAGGCCCTCAACATCACGATACCCCATGCAGAGGTTGCCCATCTTGCAGACAACTTTACGTTTAAGTGGCAGACCACTTGCCTCAAATACCTGGGAATTCATATCCCCTCTTACCTTTCCCACTTATATCGTCTCAACTACCTCCCACTGCTTGAAACTCTTGCGGCGGACCTCTGGAGATACAATACACAGGCCCTTAATTGGTTCGGCCATATTCACGCTCTCAAGATGGATATGGTCCCTCGGCTTTTATATCTATTCCAGGCGCTCCCCATTCACCTCCCGCGCACATTTTTCACTAATGTCCAGTCCCTGTTTGGGAGGTTTGTGTGGGGTTCTGCGCGGAGTAGGATAAAGTACCAGACGTTGACCCGCCGCAAGGACAGGGGAGGTGCGGGCCTTCTGGATCCTAGACTTTATTACCGCTCTGCGGTTTTGCTCCGCCTTTTCTATTGGCGCTTCCGCAGCATGGACAAGCAATGGGTTTCTATCGAGGCTGATCTGTTATCAGTTCCCCTCCCCTCATTGCCGTGGATTCCACCTCATTTCCGCCCGAGATCCGTCAGGTACTCGTTCCTCTCTTCACACTTCCTTAAGACCTGGGATTCAGTTTGCTCCAGCGGGAGAGTGGCCAGAGTCCCTGGCTCTCTTAGTCCTCTCTTTAGTAATCCGCCCCTTCCTCCGTTGGCCCAGCTGAGCGCTTCTCACCCGGACCATCATTTATCCTGGCTGGAGTATGGTCAACTTACGGCCTTCCTGCGGAAATTCTCTTTGTCCCCTCTCCTTTCCTCTACCATGACTGACCTGGAGTCCGTCCTTTCCCACACTGACTCTTCCTCGCGCGCCCTCTTGGTTCTTTACAGCGTTCTTCTCCGAGATGCTACCTCGGGGCCCCCCTCTTACACAGACCCTTGGGACTCAGACCTTCGTGCGGGCCTCTCCCCTGCCGACTAGGATAGGGTTTTCCTGTTCACACATAAGCTTCCGTTGCAGTGCGCAATGATGAATTTCAAGATCCTGTCTCAGTGGTACCGGTGCCCTGATTTCCTCCACAGAATTTACCCTGCTGTGACTGACCGGTGTTGGTGCTTTGGTACTGAGAAAGGCACCCTATATCACATCTGGTGGGAGTCCAACGTTCTCAGGCCCTTTTGGGACACTGTGTTCGCCCTGTATACTAAAGTGTGTGGTCACGCCATTATAGTAACTCCCCAAATGGCCCTTCTTTCAGTTATCCCTGGCAGGATCTCTGCGGTGAAAAAAGACCTCCTGCAACACTTTCTCACGGCTGCTAGAACCGTCATTCCCAGGCACTGGCGAAGCACTGTTTCGCCCTCCCTGGTTGAATTTCTTCAGGAGCTTCTCCTCATAAGGAGAATTGAGGCCCTGGTGGCGGAGGATTCTCCCGACCCATCCCAATTTGATGCTCTCTGGCGGCCTTGGGTGGTGTTCCAGGAATCGTCTGAGTTCTCTTCCTTCTTTTCCTGATATACAGTAGTGATACCCTGCTGCTTCTTTCTTCCCTTTTTTCTCTCTTCCGTCCTTTGGAGGAGGTTATTGGTCGCTCTTCCATCTCTCTGTTCTCCTCTCCCTCTCCCTATTTCTCTCTAGTATATGTTTTCCTGATCGTAGTTCCCACTGTGTGTTCCTTTGTCTGTTTGTTCTTCTCCCATTACTTTTAAGATGTTGCTTTATGGTCCCGTATATCTGGGCCTTCAGTTTCTCTGGTATTGCACTGTGCTTCACAGCGTTAGCTTGGTTCCTATCCCAAGCTTCTTGTTAATAGGCGAGGCCTGCGTGCCTTCACGTCATTTGTTTGCTCGCACTATGTTGTTTTCTTTTTCACTGTACTTAAAAATTTTAATAAACTTTGATTAAACACGAAAATGGAAAAAATATTCTACAACAGCAAACCTACCAAGATATGGCCGTCCATCTAAACTAACAGATCAAGCATGGAGACCACTGGTCAGAGAAGCAGCCAAGAGGTCATTCTGGAGGAGCTGCAAACATCCACAGCTCAGGTGGGAGAATCTGTCCACAGGACAACTATAAGTTGTGCACTCCACAAATGTGGCCTTTATGGAAGAGTGGCAAGAAGAAAACCATTGTTGAAAGAAAGACATAAGAAGTGCCGTTTGCAGTATCCACAAGCCATATAGGAGACACAGCAAACATGTGGAAGAAGGTGCTCTGGTCAGATGAAACCAAAGTTGAACTTTTTGGCCTAAATTCAAAGCACTATGTGTGGTAGAAAAGTAACATTGCTCATCACCCTGAGCACACCATAAACACTGTGAAACATGGTGGTGGCAGCATCATGCTGTGGGGAAGCTATTCTTCAGCAAGGACAGGGAAGCTGGTCAGAGTTGATGGGAAGATGGATGGAGCTAAATACAGCGCAATCCTGGAAGAAAACCTGTTGGAGGCTGCAAAAGACTTGAGACTGGGAAGGAGATTCACATTCCAGCAAGACAATGACCCTAAACATACAGCCAGAGCTACAATGAAATGGATTAGATCAAAGAATATTAATGTGTTAGAAGTCCAGTCCTAAATCCCATTGAGCATCTGTAGCAAGACATGAAAATTGCTGTTCACACATGCTTTCCATCCAATCTGGCTGCGCTTGAGCTATTTTACAAGGAAGAATGGGCAAAAATCTCAGTCTCTAGATGCACAAAGCTGGTAGAGACATACCCCTAAAAACAGAAATGTAGATATTTTTGCAAATTTATTAAAAAAGAAAAACTGAAATATCCCATGGTCATAAGTATTCAGACCCCTTGCTCAGTATTGAGTAGAAGCACCCTTTTGAGCTAGTACAGCCATGAGTCTTCTTGGGAATGATGCAACAAGTTTTTCACATCTGGATTTAGGGATCCTCTGCCATTCTTCCTTGCAGATCCTCTCCAGCTCCGTCAGGTTGGATGGTGAACGTTGGTGGACACTCATTTTCAGGTCTCTCCAGAAATGCTCAATTGGGTTGAGGTCAGGGCTCTGGCTAGGCCAGTCAAGAATGGTCACAGAGTTGTTCCGAAGCTACTCCTTTGTTATTTTAGCTGTGTGCTTAGGGTCATTGTCTTATTGGAAGGTGAACCTTCGGCCCAGTCTGAGGTCCAGAGCACTCTGGAAGAGGTTTTCTTCCAGGATATCTCTGTACTTGGCCGCTTTCATCTTTCCTTCAGTTGCAACCATTTGTCCTGTCCCTGCAGCTGAAAAACACCCCAATAGCATGATGCTGCCACCACCATGTTTCAATGTTGGGATTGTATTGGGCAGGTGATGAGCAGTGCCTGGTTTTCTCCACACATACCGCTTAGAATTAAAGCCAAAAAGTTCAATCTTCGCCTCATCAGACCAGAGAATCTTATTTCTCATAGTCTGGGAGTCCTTCATGTGTTTTTTGGCAAACTCTATACGGGCTTTCATATGTCTTGCACAGAGGAGAGGCTTCCTTCGGGCCACTCTACCATAAAGCCCCGACTGGTGGAGGCCTGCAGTGATAGTTGACTTTGTGGAACTTTCTCCCATCTCCCTACTGCATCTCTGGAGCTCAGCCACAGTGATCTTTGGGTTCTTCTTTACCTCTCTCACCAAGGCTCTTCTTCCACGATTGCTCAGTTTGGCTGGATGGCCAGGTCTAGGAAGAGTTCTGGTTGTCCCAAACTTCTTCCATTTAAGGATTATGGAGGCCACTGTGCTCTTAGGAACCTTGAGTGCTGCAGAAATTCTTTTATAACCTTGGCCAGATCTGTGCCTTGCCACAATTCTGTCTCTGAGCACCTTGGGCAGTTCCTTTGACCTCATGATTCTCATTTGCTCTGACATGCACTGTGAGCTGTGAGGTCTTATCTAGACAGGTGTGTGCCTTTCCTAATCAAGTCCAATGAGTTTAATTAAACACAGCTGGACTCCAATGAAGGAGTAGAACCATCTCAAGGAGGATCAGAAGGAAGTGGAAAGCAAGTGAGTTAAATATGAGTGTCACAGCAAAGGGTCTGAATACTTATGACCATGTGATATTTCAGTTTTTCTTTTTTAATACATTTGCAAAAATATCTACATTTCTGTTTTTTTTTTTGTCAAGATGGGGTGCTGAGTGTACATTAATGAGAAATAAAATGAACTTTTTTGCTTTTAGCAAATGGCCGCAATGAAACAAAGAGTGAAAAATTTAAAGTGGTCTGAATACTTTCCGTACCCACTGTATACAGTCATGGCCATAAGTGTTGGCACCCTTTAAATTTTTCCAGAAAATGAAGTATTTCTCCCAGAAAATTATTGAAATTATGCATGTTTTGTTATACACGTTTATTTCCTTTGTGTGCATTGGAACAACACAAAAAAAAAACAGAGAAAGAAAGGCAAATTGGACATAATTTCACACAAAACTCCAAAAATATGCTGAACAAAATTGTTGGCACCTTTTCAATTAATTGTGGGTAAAAAACCTTGTTTCAAGCATGTGATGCTCGTTCAAACTCACCTGTGGCAACTAACAGGTGTGGGCAATATAAAAATCACACCTGAAACTAGATAAAAAGGAGAGAAGTTGACTCAATCTTTGCATTATGTGTCTGTGTGTGCCACACTAAGCATGGAGAACAGAAAGAGTAGAAGAGAACTGTCTGAGGACTTGAAAACCAAAATTGTGGACAAATATCAACAATTTCAAGGTTACAATTTCATCTCCAGAGATCTTGATGTTTCTTTCTCCATGGTGCGCAACATAATGAAGAAGTTTACAACCCATGGCACTGTAGCCAACCGCCTTGGACGTGGATGGAAGAGAAAAACTGATCAAACGTTGCAACACAGGATAGTCCGGATGGTGGATAAGCAGCCCCAATCAAGTTCCAAAGAAATTGGAGCTGTCCGGGACGCTCAGGATGCATCAGTGTCAGCGCAAACTATCCGTCGACATTTGAATAAAATGAAACTTTATGGCAGAAGACCCAGGAGGACCCCACTGCTGACACAGACATAAAAAATCTAGACTGCAATTTGCCAAAATGTATGTGAGTAAGCCAAAATCCTTCTCGGAAACGTCTTGTGGACAGATGAGACCAAGATAGAGCTTTACCAAAAAGCTCTAAAGCTCTAAAGTATGAGGCCTACAAAGAAAAGAATAGAGTACCAACAGTCAAATATGGTGGAGGTTCAAAGCTGTTTTGGGGTGGTGTTGCTGCCTCTGGCACTGGGTGCCTTGACTGTGTTCAAGGCATCATGAAATCTGAAGATCGGCAAAAGATTTTGGGTTACAATGTAGGGCCCAGTGTCAGAAAGCTGGGTTTGCGTCCTAGGTCATGGGTCTTCCAGCAGAACAATTATCCCAGAAATGGATGGAAACAAAGTGCTGGAGAGTTTTGAAGTGGCCAGCAATGGATCCGGATCTAAACCACATTGAACACCTGTGGAGAGATCTTAAAATTGCTGTTGGGAGAAGGCACCCTTAAAATATGAGAGACCTGGAGCAGTTTTCAAAAGAAGACTGGTCCAAAATTCTAGTTGAGAAGTGTAAGAAACGTGTTCATAGTTCTAGGAAGTGATTGATTTCAATTATTTTTTCCAAACGGTGTGCGACCAAATATTAAGTTGAGGGTGCCAGTCATTTTGTCTGGCCCATTTTTGTAGTTTTGCATGAAATTTTATAATTTTTGGCTTTTTTTTCTCAGTTTTTTTTTTGTTTTGTTCCAATACACACAAAGATAAACATGTCTATGACAAAACATGTAATTGCAATAATTTTCTGGGAGAAATACTTAATTTTCTGGAAAAATTTCAGGGTTGCCAACACTTACGGCCATGACTGTATATAAATATATATATATACAGTCATATGAAAAAGTTTGGGCACCCCTATTAATCTTAATCATTTTTAGTTCTAAATATTTGGGTGTTTGCAACAGCCATTTCAATTTGATATATCTAATAACTGATGGACACAGTAATATTTCAGGATTGAAATGAGGTTTATTGTACTAACAGAAAATGTGCAATATGCATTAAACCAAAATTTGACCAGTGCAAAAGTATGGGCACCTCAACAGAAAAGTGACATTAATATTTAGTAGATCCTCCTTTTGCAAAAATAACAGCCTCTAGTCGCTTCCTGTAGCTTTTAATCAGTTCCTGGATCCTGGATGAAGGTATTTTTGACCATTCCTCTTCACAAAACAATTCCAGTTCAGTTAAGTTTGATGGTCGCCGAGCATGGACAGCCCGCTTCAAATTATCCCACAGATGTTCAATGATATTCAGGTCTGGGGACTGGGATGGCCATTCCAGAACATTGTAATTGTTCCTCTGCATGAATGCCTGAGTAGATTTGGAGCTGTGTTTTGGATCATTGTCTTGCTGAAATATCCATCCCCGGCGTAACTTCAAATTCGTCACTGATTCTTGTACATTATTCTCAAGAATCTGCTGATACTGAGTTGAATCCATGCGACCCTCAACTTTAACAAGATTCCCGGTGCCGGCATTGGCCACACAGCCCCAAAGCATGATGGAACCTCCACCAAACTCCACCCCAGCCGCTCCAGTCCCACTCCTAGGCCGGACAAAGTCGAGGGGGGTCCTGCAGCACTACCGGATTACCGGATGGTGGTGATAGTAGTTCTTTCCCCCGGGGCACTTCCAGTTGAAGAGGGGACCTCTCCTACCTGAGCCGGTGGGGTATTGTTCGGAAGGGCCCTGATGGTAATGCAGGCACGAATCAGGATTCATCGGAGCAGGTAAACCAAACAGCCTTTATTTGGCAATAGGAAACAGTAAGTCATCAGCAGCTTCCAGATGGGGGTAGTAGTCCTACAGTGTCCAACCCCCAGCCTTGGTTCTAGGAGGGTTCCCAGGGATGTTATAGGCTCCACAGGATGGCTTTCCTCTACTTCTCCTCTCTGCCTCTCCCAGCCAGGTACACTGGGGATGGAGTTACAGGGAGCCCTGACAGGGATCTGGTTACCTGTATGCTAGGCCCGAATGCATCTCTCCTGTCAGGGTCCTCTCCTGCTCCTCCTGGCACAGCACCAAATGAGTCCAGCAGCTTGGCTAGCTTTACTCCCTTGCTCTGGGCTGTCTTCAGATGAGCCTGGGGCTGGTGATATCCCTCCTGAGGCTGTGGAAGCGGCGGTCGGCCTTCAGTCCAGAGGCTGGTGGCAGATCACACCCAGTCTGATCTACAGCATGCACTCCACTGAACTGACCAGACCAACTGTCGCCGGGGAGGTAATATCTCCCTACAACCCCACCCAGTGGCCTATGATAGGCCAGGGATGAACCAAGTCTGGGTTTTGAACACCGCAGGGGGTAAATACAGAGGTAAGCTGCACAATAATGACATTTAACATGGAACAGAACATACAAACATAAAACCCAGAGGCACAATGACAGACACATCAAAGCAGTAGCACTCTGGGATGCTGCAAATACACCCTGAAAGATATGCTTTTAGCCCTCCGCAGCTCCCTTCAGGCAGACTTGACGCAACTGCTTCAACCACTTCATACATCTATTACCGCTCTAGATGACAGAGTGAGACCAAGATGGGCAATTTGGCTACCTCTTATAACAAGGTCATTGATGCCCATAACGACTTGGCTGAGAACTTTGAAACTCTTCACACTAAATTGTCCGCTATGGAGGACTGCTCTCGCAGGAACAATATTAAATTTTGAGGCATTCCGGAATAAGTTGCACCTGCAGATTTACATTCTTATATTCAAGACTTTGCCAAGCTCCTACTGTCTGACTCCTCGCCTATAGATTTCATCTTTAATAGGGTGCACAGAATACCTCGCCACCGTCATCTTGGAGACAATGTTCCATGAGATGTACTTGTAAGATTTCATTTCCTTATTTGTTACTGAGTTATTTTTGAAAAACTTATTGTCTCTTAAACTGGTGACAGATGAAGGGGGGACATTAAATTGGTAGCAGATGAAGGGAAACATTAAGCTGGTGGCAGATGAAGGGGGACATTAAACTGGGGGCAGACGGAGGGGGGGCATTAAATTGGTGGCAGATGAAAGGGGACATTAAACTGGGGACAGATGGAGGGGGACATTAAACTGGGGACAGATAGAGGGGGGCATTAAACTGGGGACAGATGGAGGAGTGGACATTAAACTGGAGGGGCAGATGGAGGGTGACATTAAATTGGGGGCAACTGGAGGAGGACATTAAACCATTGGGGTAGCTGGCGGGGAACATGTCTGCCTCTAGTTGCCCCCAGTTTAATGTCCCCTCCAGCTGCCCCAGTTTAATGTCCCACTCTAGTTGCCCCCAATTTAAACTGGGGCACGAGGAGAGGGACTTTATACTGTGAGGCAATTAGAGGGGAACATTATAATGTGGGGGCATATAATGTTAGGGTGACTGTAGGAGCTTTATACTGTGTGGGGGCACAAAGAAAAATTGGCCAGAAAGGGCGGGGTCAACATAGAAGTGGGTGGAGATAAATTTGCAGCGGTGCGCATAGTGCGCCACACATTTTGTCCCTCTTTCTGTCCTTTGAAAGTTGGGAGGTATGGCACAAGTGTGAAGCTATCGTCAGACTAATCCTGGGTACATGCAAAATATGTGAACAGTGTACCTAGCTGGCCTGTGTATGTTCTCTATGATCTGTTGTAACACGTGGCTGTTATGTTCTACAGTCATGGCCAAAAGTTTTGAGAATGACACAAATATTATATTTTCACATGATCTGCTGCCCTCTGGTTTTTATGTGTATTTGTCAGATGTTTTTATCACATACAGAAATATAATTGCATTCATATTATGAGTAACAGAAGCTTATATTGACAGTTAGAATGAGTTAATGCAGCAAGTCAATATTTGCAGTGTTGACCCTTCTTCTTCAGGACCTCTGCAATTCTCCCTGGCATGCTCTCAATCAACTTCTGGACCAAATCCTGACTGATAGCAGTCCATTCTTGCAGAATCAATGTTTTAATTTTGTCTGAATTTGTTGGTTTTTGTTTGTCCACCCGTCTCTTGATGATTGACCACAAGTTCTCAATGGGATTAAGATCTGGGGAGTTTCCAGGCCATGGACCCAAAATCTCTATGTTTTGTTCCCTGAGCCATTTAGTTATCACCTTTGCTTTATGGCAAGGTGCTCCATCATGCTGGAAAAGGCATTGTTGAGCGCCAAACTGCTCTTGGACGGTTGGGAGAAGTTGCTCTTGGAGGACATTCTGGTACCATTCTTTATTCATGGCTGTGTTTTTAGGCAAGACTGTGAGAGAGCCGATTCCCTTGGCTGAGAAGCAACCCCACACATGAATGGTTTCAGGATGCTTTACAGTTGGCATGAGACAAGACTGGTGGTAGCGCTCACCTCTTCTTCTCCGAATAAGCTGTTTTCCAGATGTTCCAAACAATCGAAAAGGGGATTCATCAGAAAAAATGACTTTACCCCAGTCCTCAGCAGTCCACTCCCTGTACCTTTTGCAGAATATCAGTCTGTCCCAGATGTTTTTTCTGGAGAGAAGTGGCTTCTTTGCTGCCCTCCTTGAGACCAGGCCTTGCTCCAAGAGTCTCCGCCTCACAGTGCGTGCAGATGCACTCACACCTGCCTGCTGCCATTCCTCAGCAAGCTCTGCACTGCTGGTAGCCCGATCCCGCAGCTGAAACACTTTTAAGAGACGGTCCTGCCGCTTGCTGGTCTTTCTTGGGCGCCCTGGAGCCTTTTTGGCACCAATGGAACCTCTCTCCTTGAAGTTCTTGATGATGCGATAGATTGTTGACTGAGGTGCAATCTTTCTAGCTGCAATACTCTTCCCAGTTAGGCCATTTTTGTGCAGTGCAATGATGACTGCACGTGTTTCTTTAGAGATAACCATGGTTAACAGAAGAGAAACAATGATGGCAAGCACCAGCCTCCTTTTAAAGTGTCCAGTGGTGTCATTCTTACTTAATCATGACAGATTGATCTCCAGCCCTGTCCTCATCAACACCCACACCTGTGTTAATGGAGCAATCACTGAAACGATGTTAGGTGGTCCTTTTAAGGCAGGGCTGCAATGATGTTGAAATGTGTTTTGGGGGATAAAGTTCATTTTCTAGGCAAATATTGACTTTGCAAGTAATTGCTGTTAAACTGATCACTCTTTATAACATTCTGGAGTATATGCAAATTGCCATTAGAAAAACTGAAGCAGTAGACTTTGTAAAAATTAATATTTGTATCATTCTCAAAACTTTTGGCCATGACTGTACATTCATTTTAAGGACAAGTAATAAACCTTTAATTCTTATGTAAATTCATTTGTTATAGGACTGCAAACATTTAATACGTTTTCTCCCTTGTTTTCCATACAGTTATCGTAGCACAGCATTATAACAATTGGGTGTCCAAACAGAATTATCAGAAAACCTAAGATATTGTATATATTAATATGTATTATGTATTTTTTTTTCCAGCTATATTTTATGCAGTGCCAATTCAAACCATGAAAGTGAAAGTGATCCTTCACCTTGTATACTTCATGCAGGCTGCTGTATACATCCCGAGATGAAAGATTTGTAGCAGAGCGTCTTCCAAGTCAGAATCCCTTGAAGGACGCTTTGCCAGGGAGTCATCTGCTTTTTAGCAGAAGTGGTGCTCGTGACATTGTATGTACATTTGCCTGTTGTGTCATATCAACGTAAACACATGAAGCTCACACATATGTGCAGCAGAGGGAGCATTACAATACAATCCCCCTCCCAAATCTTGCTCCAGAAATATGTTTTGGATGTGAGCAGCCACGCCACATTCTTCCGATCGGAGGAAAGTGCACAGATGTGTTCTTAACCTAAACCTTCCCCATTCGTGGTGCAGGAGGGAAGGCATCTTTGTTATATCACATAGGAGGAGGATGCCACGTTTTGACAATGATATATGATGTGTTAGTGCAAAACGCAATTTCTTAAATGTGTGCTGTAATTCGTTACAATTTACACGTGTTTCATGTTTCAGCTCACACGCGTCCGGGGAAAGAAAGTATGTTAAAAGGATGACAAATCGCATTTGGCTGGAGCATCTCGGCCGGGTTGCTGCTGCTGGCAGAGTGGCTGCGGTATTAATGGGTAGCACATTTTTATTCGTATGTTCAATGATTACAATGTTTCCCTCCTGCGTATTTCCACATCAGAAAGGAAGTTATTTATCTTGTCAAAACATTTCAGCGGCTATTCAGTGAGTGTGTTTCCAATATAGTAGCATTACAACTTCATCTTGTATCAGCAAATATGTATGAATCATTAGATAGTTCTCGATTTGGGGGCTGGTCTCAGATGAAGTGGCCCCAAGAGCATGGAGGTATAACACTTTGGACTGTGTCATTCCATTTATCAATCAGCTAACTGATCCTGGATGGTCCTGTTCCTAAGATGCTACCATTACAACTAGCACTTATTACAATAAGAACTGTTCGGCAAGTGCACAGATTCCAGTGGTGGTAGTGCTGTTTCCAGTATCTGTTTGTTGGGTGTGGGTCTTAATGAAGGGTCTCCCACTCAATTAGCTCCATATGAAATAATAGGGCACAAGAAAAGGAACTGGTCAAAATGAACAATCCCCTTAAAGTGTGGTGGGAGTCCTACGTCCAGTACCTCCGGTGATTAGCTGCTGCAGTTGTCGGACCCTTGCACTCTGCACATATGGCAGCCACTGCAGCAGATCCATGTGGTTTCTGTATGTCAGACTCCCATCAATCTGATTTTTCCTAAGCTAATGCTCTGAGGTGGCCTTTCAGCCAATCGCTGTCTGAGGTGGGTTAGTGATCCAGCCAGTGATTGGCTGGATGGGCATCTTGGATCATTTCCAGTGGTGTCGGAAGAATAAAAAAAATAAAAAAATTGGTTTTGTTTTATCATTTTCACAACATTGCTAAAAGGGTTAACTGCTGTTCAACTGTATTTTTGCACTTTATCATATATTTTATGCTGTATACTGTATTCTGTTATAACTTTAAGATGCAATGTACCAAAGAGGCTGGAGATGGGCTTGGCTAAACCTACTTTTGCATACCACCACATCTATTTTGTGTGATATGGGCACTAAATGTGCTGGACATGCCCCATTTTGGACTTGACCAGAACATAAAATACCCAAGTCACATATAAAGTAACTTGTAGCCGTGCGGCCTTGGAGGTTTGCCTGCTCTTCTAGGAGTGCAGGAGGCAGGGGCATAGCTATAGGGGGTGCAGCAGTAGCAATTACTACTGGGACCTGACAGCAGAAGGCTCTTTACAATATAAGAAGATGCCAGTATTATATACATTGACGAGCAAAAGGGTAACAATGTTTTGAACTTGTGACTATCAGGCTCCATATCTCACAATCCACTACAGCTTTGAATGTGAGACTACCATCATTTTATAGACAATCATCTTGGCTATCTCATACATAAATTTGACTTGCAACTATTTAGAATATGATTAGTCAGGCAGATTCTTGTCATGTAATGTGGTGGAAAAATCTTTTTCTTCTTGTATACTACAAATTACAACCTGTTCTCACATTCCCTAATAGCTTAGTGTGTTATTGGGTTGATTCCCAGGTGAAAGGTTACTAGTTCAAATCGAGGATCAGCCAAGAAAAGGATTTTCCAAGCAAAATAGAAACAACATCATCCAGCTCATCAATAGCAGTCGTTCGGCCAAGAAAATTGCCAAACTGCGTCATGTGAGTTCCATGACAGTTGGAAGAATACGAAAAGAAGTCCATTCATTCAAAAGCCAAGAGGTGGACGTCCAGCAAAAATATTGGAGTTAACAAGTTGGCTCATCACAAGGTCTATTGGTTCTGGCGCAATAAACATGGCAGTGGAGGTGGCTCATATGCTTCGTAATAGTGAGATCACAGACGTCCATGAAAGCACTATGCGACACAAGTCTGGACTGGTTGCCTGATAAAAGAAGCCTTGACTTCGATATTCCTCATAAGAAGCATTGTCTTGAGTGGACAGTGGACATCGGAAACAGGTGATTTGGCGCGATAAGGTGAAAGACAATAGACTGGGCTCTGATGGGTGCAAATGGGTCTGGAAGAAACAAGGGAAAAGAGGGCTAATAGATTGAGAAATTAAAGGAATTGTCAAGTTTGGTGGAGGAAGCCAAATGCGTTGGATGCTTGACCAGGATCGATGGTGGCTTCAATGCTGAGCTATATGTGAGTTTCCTACAAGACAAGTTATTTTGTACACTCGAGTACTATGGGTATGAAAAGGACGACATAGTGTTCCAACAGGGCAATGACCTGAAGCATATGTCGAGATTAGCGAAGAAATGGTTTAATGACAATGAAGTAGAGGTGCTGGAGCATTCTATGCATAGGAAAGGGAAAGCTACAAGGAGGAATTTGATAGATGATGCAATCCTGAAGTTCACCGAACAGGGAAACTAAGGTGCTGCTTTCAACCATATGCATATCTATAGGTCACACTAATAGAGAAGCATGCTATTGGCTCCCTGTCTTGCCACTTACTCTGGTATATCACAGGCTTTACATCTATGATTTTCCGGGGGTCAGGAGCCTGCAGGGAATGTAAGACGGCCCAATGGTATCAATACAACATGCCATTGGGTCACTGACAGCAGAAAGGATAAAAAGAGCCTTATTGTTTTTTTATTTTTTTTTAATTCTTATTGGCACATTGGGGAATATTATTACTATATTACTATAGGGGAGGGGCTCATTGTGGTCATTATTACTATATGGGGAACAAAGAAAGTATTAATACTATATGGGGACACATTGATGAGAATTTTTAGTAAATGGGGATGCAGACAGTGGCATTAATATTACAAGGGGCATTATTACTATTAAAGACATGGAGGGAGCTATATTGGGGCACAAAGGCAGCATGATTACTATTTGGGGTACTGAGGGGGGAATTATTAATATATGGGGGTACAAAGGAGGCATTACTACTATAAATGGCAAAAAGGGGCCAATTACATGGAGCACTACTGCTGTGCGGTCATAAAGGAAGTATGATTATAGTTTATGGAACACTTTTACTGTATGGGGCACGAATGAGGGCATTTTCCCATCTTTGGCACTATGGATGGCATTTTTGTGTAGATGTGTTGGAAACATTTTACAATTTGCCCTGAAGCTCTAGTTACATCCCTTTGCTAGAATAATGCTTTTAGCATTATATGCCCAAAAAATATTCTGGAGTACTGATTTGAGAGGCTTTCAATTCTAAATACCAATACACATCCTTATACAGGTTACACAGGTTATGTTCTGTTAACAGCTAATTTTTTGCCGTTGTCTCTCATTGTTAAAAAAAAAAAATTCAATATACCTTTTTTTTTTTTTTTAAACTGTGTGCTTATATGAAAAAAGTTTATGTTGACACATACCAGCCCAGCGTATGTTAACTGGATGCATAGGGGCCTACATATACCTCTAGTATGTCTAAAAGCAGAATCTAATATCTGGACTAGTCATTGGGGGTATAGACTGTTGTAGGTTATAGCACATGATGGAATCTCTGAGGCTCCTTGGTTTGGGGATGTTGTGTCAACTTTCTGAGATCAGCTTTCTGAGTAAAAGGTGACAAACTCTATCCAGATTGACACATAGCAGAAGTTCGAGCCACACAGACCCCTCATCATTTGCTATACATGCAGTGGTTTCATTGGCCCTAACAAGCTGTAATTGGTCTGAAGTGGTTTCCCTGCTTTGGTGAAATGGAATAGACGTGGCTACTGTGAGGGAGGCGGCCACACGTCAGACCTGCTGCAGCATCAATATGTAGCCTGTTTGTTATTATAAGGAGCAGAAATTCTGTCTACAATGAGGCTGATACACGAATGGCTACAAAGGCTCATTCACCGTCCCCATCAAAGGAGAGTTGTTGTAAGACGGCGAGACCACCACCGGCTCTGATGTGTTCAAGACGTCAGCCTCAGTCCATGTAATATGTTCTGTCAGCAGTGGTTTACACCTGCTCATAGCACTAGGCCCCTCATGTAAACTGCCAGACGGAGGCATTTCCAGTGCACTACCTCACCTGGTAATCTGGAACCATGAATTACTGGAAGGTAACAGAGGAGGCAACCACCATATTCCTGCAAACAAGTGGAAGGAAGGTCAATAGAAAAGAATTCATCCTGTAAAAAATCCCTACTTAAAGACCAGGGTAATATAAAGCTTGCAGACCCCTATGCAAAAAGGGCACCTATAATGTGGTCCACTTACTGTTACTGCATGTGTTGTTTGATTCTTCAGGGGCCAGGTGTGTTAGCTACCTGTGCACCCCTTATAGCTGTTCCCCAGGGTTTAATGTTTCTGAAGAGCAGCAGATTATTTAAAGTAATTTCCTACTGTGTAAGGGCACCATGAAGACCAGTGTTGTTATATAGGGAAGGTCCTGTGTTCCAACACCATGTCTTGATTATTCTCCTACTGTATAATACATCTTCAGGTGACAGGTAGGATTTTATCTACCCAAATTATTCAATCAATGATTTTCCAATAGAAACAATCAACTTCATGAATGAGAACTTGATAAAGTTGTGAATAATGGAGCCTGTGTGTTAGAATCAGCCAGGGACTACTGCCCCCAATTATCATCCTCAATGGCCGGAATTATACAGGTTAGCAGGGTTTATCACGGAGTATGGACCGCATATCTCCCAACCTATGTGCCACTTCAAGGCACAGAGTCCAAAGTCAATGCTGGAAGAATGGGACAAGGTGAGTATTGGTTTTATTTTTTTTAGCATTTTACTGTGTGTGGGCCACAAGGAGAGAGCCATTATATTGTGTGGTGGTTATAAGTGGGACATTATAATTTGTTGGGGCCAGAAGGAGGGGGCAATATACTTTATGGGGATCAGAAGGGTAGATTATACTGTGTTTGGGCCACAAGGAGGGGCCATTATACTGTGTGGGGGCCACTACAGGAGCTTTATACAGTGTGGGGGCCATAAGGGAGACGCTAATAATAATAATAATTGTGAGGGCTACAAGGAGTATGTTATACTATGTGGCGCTGCAAGGGGAAGCTTATACCGTGTGGGAATCGCAAGGAGGCCAGAAGGAGGCATTATACCATGTGGAGGCACATTTTACTGTGTGGAGGTAGCTAAAGGAGCATTATACTGTGTGGGATCGGGCAGGGTCAAAGAGGGCACTGGCAGGGCTAAAGTGTATGTTATCATACATAAATTTCCCAGGGCAGTGCATGCCACAGATTTTGTCCCTTCTGTCATCTTAAAGTTGAGAGGAAGAACTAATGATCTAGGAGGCAGCAGGGATTATGCATAAGAATCCATTTCCAATCTTACATAAAGATGTTGGAGGAGATAAAGGCACAGAAGCAGGTCCCGCTGCTCTGGAGCCTCTTAATACAGCTACAGCTGCAACCTAAGACTGAGCTGTTATATGGCCACTGGAGGAGTTAGTGACTTGTAATAGTAATATAATATACATTACCTTATTTCATTTGTTTTTAATTATAAAATATTCCCTATTACTACGCTATATGATGTCCTATGGATTCATCAGGAAATTTTATCCACAGCCTTCACCTGATATTCTTCTAGTACCAAAATATGGAAGAAAAGAGACACTCTGGAGATCTGAAGGCTCTTCCAATATACTTAGAGGCTTCAAAGATGAACCTTCTTTTTAACATTTTCACAGCATAACTTTTAAAAGACAAGTGAAGCCAAACTGTTGCTCTCTGTTATCAGCTCTTTTAGGTCAGGGAGAGGCTGACTGAAGGGCAAGTGAATACAGTTTCTTGTTGTCACCAATGTTGGACAGGGGAATACAATCTGTTGTTCCCTGTGATCAGCCTTTTCAAAAGGGGAGACTTGATATCATTGTTACTCAAAAGGATAACTGATAAGAAGTGTAAAAAACATCCTTCTCCCCATGTTCACTATATATTCCATATCTCCAATGCTGAAACCCTCCAGAAACCTTTGCATCCACATATGTAACTAATATTAGCAGCTACTTTCTTATACTCCTGCACTATTATAAACTGTGGAGTTAGTGACAATGATGGCTTGAATAGGTGCTTCTCTATACCCACTTCCTCCATGGCTCCCTATATAAATATATCTCATAGAGACCTATTGGTCTATTAGTGTTCCAGCAATGTGATAGTACCCTTGTAAGCTCATGAGCCTAGGAGGGAGTATACATCAACCAGGCTCCTCTATGTTATGAGCTCACTGGGGGGTCTGACCCAGGTCAGAGAGTTAATATCTACACATATGGCTGCAAGATGTCCACTGTGGCTGAAATTTCACATTTTCTACCACTGACATGTAACCAAGATGAGTAGATAGTGGCCAAACCACACACAACATGAGTCAGTGGCATCATGAGAAAGTGATACAAGTTCCCGTCCAGACAGAAAAAGCCCCCATGTCAATTAAATCTGAGCCTCTGGTCAGAGCAAAATTACCAAATTAGGTTCTTGCAATAACAATGTTTCATAATGAAAACTTCTGGGTGAGAGAAGGCGGTGGACAACGTATAATCTTCTCTCTGGGTCTCAAGGACTGAATTTATCCTGTTTGCTGTGATAACAGGGTCTGTGAATGAGCCAGAGCTGGGTGTTCCCCAGGTAGAAGGACATATGGAGCAAATAGAACTGTTTCTAATCTGACCAATATGGCAGGATATGAGAAAAATTGGTTAAATAAAGGTCTCCTGGTGCCAGTACTTAAAGCACAAAAATTAGAAACAATTGATGGGAGCCTTATATAATACATATTAATCCTAGAAAAATCTCTTAAAGGGACACAAATCCTGCAGTCTGGAGTTTATAATAGGGCAGGAATGTTATAAGGTGACTAGTTATCAGTCATACACATATGGATGCAAATGTCCCAATACCACAAATCCCCAAACCTTTTTGCACCTTGGGAGTCACATTCAACTGGATGGGAGTTATATTCATATAAAAAATGTCAACATATTCACTTCTATGGGACGCGATTGTAATTACACAGCACCGCTGCTATGAAACAGATGATATGCTGGGTAAACCGTGAAGAGGTCACGGCAGTGGTGTAATGATCACAGTCGCAGGGGATGTGAAACCAGATAGATACCAGCTCCACACAGCTCTGTACAGTGTATTAGTGAATACTGTACATTAAAATGAACAATGAAGTTGGTGGGGATGATGGGTTTAGGACCCCCACTGATCTAATATTAATGACCTATCCTAAGAATAAATCATCAATAACTTCTCGGAAAACCCATTAAATTTATGGAATATGGTCTGTACTCTGAAATATTTTATGTGTCTGGGAATTTATGATGGGGGTCTAATCTACTTTGGTCTGAATTTATTTTGGGGTCTGGTCTGTGGTCTGAATTTATTTGTGTTAGTACAAAGTCTTGGGATGACTGCAGAAGCAGAAGGTGCTAAAATGTCTTCGTATCAAACTTTGCAGTCATTAGGAGAAGTAGTCCTGGTAGCATAGAATGGACGGAAAAGAGAAGACATCAACTCTAAATTACTTGATTTTTAGAGGATTTGTTACTTCTGATATGTCTGCTATAGTAAGTACTGTTTTCCTCACAAAAAGTTGACTCGGTTTTACCATACCTTTTGTCAGTCTGATACTGTCAGTGTAAGGGAATCGCTAAAGGAGCGATTTCCCAGTGGCTACTGGAGAACTCTGGGGGGAGGGGCACAACAAAACAGTGGACCCTAAGCTGAACCCCCCAACTGTCCCTGGCTAATTGCCCGAACTGTCCTAGGCAACAGCCAGCAACTAATCGACAGTCCCTCCTTATAATAAGCGATAACACAGAACGCAGACAGGACGAACAACAACAAAGGGAGGTCAGCTAGCCAAGGGGTCGATAACAAACGAGCAATGCAGTACAAAATCACAATCCAAGAGAAAAGTCAAAGGTAAGTCAATGGTCAAGAATAAGAAGAACAGGTAACAAAGAGCAAGGAGTATAGCCAGTACGCGCAAGGCAATAGCAGGCGCCAATGGGAATGAGAGCAAACAATAAATAGGGAGGAAGAACCCGCCCCAGACTTGATAGGAGGATAGGCTGTCAATCACACAGGTAAGACTAAAGTTAACACTTAGTGGAGCAGAGGGAAAGCAAGGTGAAGGAGACGGGTGTGGCGGAAAACCAATTAAGGAGGTGAGGGAATAGGACAGTGTTCAAACAATACAAGAAAAACCCAAAGGAAGGAATTACAACTGGACACGCCTCCTGCGCCGCAGCGTGTGCCCGGAGGAAGGTGCCAAAGCTCGGACAGGCAAGGATGTTACAGTCAGACTAACTGAGCACTGTCACTATGTAGGATTGTAAAGAGGTGAAGGGTAAACCTCCTTAGTTGGCAATAGCAACCCTAGATGGGGACTTGTAAATGGCCATATGTAGAGTCCCTACCCAAGGCTCAAAAGATGGTGGTTATTCGATATTACACTTGTGATGTGGCCATTTTCCATATGCACTGTATAACTGTTTTTAATACAAAGTGTCTATTGTTGTGGTATCTTTGCAGGAGCAACTTTTAAGAGCAAAACATTGGTTGCATCTAAGAACTGTTTCACAGGAGAAAATCTTTGGACGCCCTGTGGTATGAATCTGCATTAGTTGCAGCATGACACTTGGGTTACGCTTGGGTGAAGGGTGATGTATAAAGAGCAGACTTCAAGCCTTGGAAGTTTGTATATGAAGACCATTCAAGTTGGTTGGTCTGCGTCTTCCTGGGATGCAGCTACTGCATCACAATAATTGGAAGCCTAACTCATGTGAGTGAGTCTTGCGTAGTTGATGTCACTGATTCTGTGTGCCATTTCCTGTATTTCTTATTGCTGTTTGTTATCTGCATTAAAGATAAGTAAAGCTTCTGTATAAAAAGAGCATCTGCACTGACATTATACTACATTGTACGATGCTACCAGCACTGCTTCCACTACTGGTGTAGGTGGGGCGTTGCAGGATCACAGGGATAATGGTAACACCCAGTTGTCAATGCTAGCACAGAAATATGATCTCATTCTCTATAGATACAACTTATCAGGACCTCAAGGGGGAAAGAGGGAAAATTTGGGGAATAGACTAGGGTCTAATTCTACTTCATCTGCCCTTGGTCATAACAATAATTGCACACCCAAAAAAGTGTCACACAGAGAGATCCCCTGTGTGAAAGATCCTCAGTGCGCCAACACCGCTTTGGCCCACACCTGAGACTTCTTTCATAAAAACCACACTCACCGCCAGTGAGTGCTGGGTCCACAAGATAAATACAAGAAAAGCTTTCTAAATTTTGTATATTTATTAACCCCTAAATGGGTCGGTATTAACATCTAACACATGCAGTTCAGAACAGATATGTAGATATATGCAAGCATTAACAGTTACTAGTTACAATATACAGTGCAATAAAATAAAAGGGAATAAAAGTGAAATAATTACTTTACCACACATCTCCTTGATGTGGCTCTATAATCCAACCCTCACACATGGCATGTGGGGATAACCAGTGGAGGCAGCAACATCAACACATTCCAGCCTGCATGCTCATCACAGTATATCCTCAGTAATCTGATCATAGTACTCTCCTCATAGTATTCTCTAGTAGTCCCAGCACAGTCTCCTCCTCACTGACCTCTTACCTCATCTTTTATACCCTTGATTACACCACCCAGAATGAGGTCACCGGCGACGGCAAGTCTGATTGATTAATGCACTCAAGTCAAGATTCTTTGTAAGGAGATAGGATTAAGTGGAATGATACAATGTTATCAACCATGTCTGATCTAACAGCCCAGGCTGAACAATGCATGTGTATTTGATCACCCAGGGCTATGTAGGAATTCAATGAAGCTATTCTGGGATGGATACAAAGCCCTATTGTTACAAGGTTGCCACTACTGACAATATACATCTAGGATTAGAGCTGCGCACATTATGAGTAAATAGAATTAAGAGGGCGATACGATACCCAGAGATCAAAATACATCTTTGAGTTATAGCCATATTTAAGTGGAATCATCACACCCCGAAAAACCTAATGCCATATAAATAGTGCCCCATACATTAGTTGCTCTGCACACAGTAATAGTGCTGCACAGAGTAGAAGTGCTCCCTTGTGCTTCACAAAGTAACAGTGCTATCTTTTACACCCTATGGAGTAACAGAGCCCTATGTGCCTCCTAGAAAATAATAAAGATGGAAAGTTTCATTGTTTGGGGGCACAAAGGGGTTTGCTATTACTGTTTTAGGGCATAAAGGTTTTTTTTATTATTATTATTATTGTTAATATTATTAATAATACCCTCTTTTTACCCCCAAAACAGGAATAATTCCCTTTTTGCCCTCACACAATAATGGGCTGCCTAACAACTAAAAATGCCTCATAATTTTTAGCTCACCTTCATAATTTATAGCACCCCTTGTTAGTTAAAGAGCCTCGCCCCACCAACAATACCAGCCCTGTATCTCTCTCTTTCGGTCTATTTATCTGTCTATATCATCTATAAATTAGTCTACTAAATATATCTATATAAAAAATTATAACCTATACAATACAATTTCTTTAAATCACTGATTCTTCAGATCCCATTAGCTGTATGGGGGTGGGGACATTTTCTTATGCTTTGCAGATTTCCTGCTGGCGGTAGAGGATAATGCCTTTCAGTGAGGCAGATAAGAAGTTATATGATCTAATGTCTCACATCTTACTTTTGCTCTATGGGAGCCCAACAGCTGGAAAAAGTGGCGGCTGCTCACCAGGGGTTGTAGGGGAAGATAAGCCTTCATATTAGAAGCTTCTGCTCCATGGGAGACTGTGGGAAATGTCTCAACAATTGGCTCATCCTTATACTTTATCATCACAACAGAACCTGTGAGGAAAGTCCAGAAATTTAAAGAATGAAGACTACTTATAAGAGGAGGTTGCTATATCATAGTGAATAAGGAAACCACATGCTATAATATGACCATAAACATGAACTACATAATCCTTTCTAGACCCTTTCTTCCCCTTAGGTCGAAAATGCACATAACTGAAGATTTTTTGTTGGATGGGAGTCAGTTCCAGCTTTAATTTGAATTAATTGAATATATTTTCAAATAACCATAACTTTTGAAAATGTCTGAAGCAATATGCCAGCCTTTGTACGCCCGAGAGACAAGTCCACTGTCAGCTCCTTGAATTGCCAACCACCAATTCTAAAATGTAATGCAAAAAGTACTAAACTCACTAAAATAGAGCAGAAGTTAAAAACAACAATTTTTCTCTACCAAGAGGACCAAAAAAAAAAAAAAAAAAGTGGCGGGAAGCTTCAAATGAGGCAGCCAGAAAGAAGAGGAGCTTCAGCCACCCTGCATTTATAAAACCATGGGAGGAGGTACCAAATGTACTTCAAAAGGGTGGGGCACATGATTAGGGCCATGGAAGCAACTGGGCTATAGGGATAAAAAGAAGGAAGGTGGGGAATCCCTCTTGCGAACTAGGAGCTTGCAGGGTTTTCAAGCTACAGGACTTTAAAAACTGCTAAATATTAAAGGGGAGAATGGCTCATGCAGTTAGAGTCCAACAAGAAAAATTCTAAGTTACTTAAAGGACACTGCTATAACATTGGCAACAAGTAGACCATATGTTATAACAAAGAAAGAATATAAGCCAATAGCTATGGGACTGTACTGTCTCATAGGGACTAAGAAGACCACAAGTTATAACACAGAAAGAATGGAGGCTACTTAAAGTGAACATTTCACCACAAACACCAGTTCTTAGCATCTGTTAATAGGTTCTGTGCCACTGATTCCAGCGCAGTAGGAAATGGGATTTAATGAGGGGCGGATTATAATATGTGTAAAATGTATGGCTGCCTGGGGCCCGAGACTGTAAGGGGGCCCAGCAGCAACTGCACATTTGCCCCATTCTCTTCAGACCCCAACGTATAATAAGTAGAGACCCAGGGGTTCCATGCGCCTGTGTGCAGGGACCACTGTTGGACATTATACTATGTGGAGGGGACCACTATGGGACATTATACTGTGTAGAGGAGCCACTATGGGACATTATAATGTGTGGGGGCCACTTAGGATATTGTGCTGAGTGGGGACCACTATGGGACATTATTCTGCATTGAGGGTCGCTAGGGGACATTATACTATGTCCATGGGATTGGGAACTTCGTAATGAGATCTTTGCCGTGAAGGGGGGACCCAAGCATTCTGAACATCCCGGGCCCACAGTTTCCTTAATCTACCCCTTGGTGTGATTCAAAGCTCCAATCAGAGGTGGACAGTATCAGAGCTCAGAATTAAACCTCTTGCTTACTCCTGCCTGTCATTACCCACCTGACCTGTGCAGAGCCTAAACAGCATATATAGCATTTAAACTAATAGCTCTTATTGCTAAAGACTGCCTGGATAGACCATTACTACCCTTTCTTCCCCTTAGTATGAAATAAAGATCCAGACACAGCAATAACCTTGTATGTGGGCGGAAGGTCGGCCACAGCTTTTAATTTCTTATCTCATATAAACGTATAACTATAACTCCAAAACAGAATTGTTAACATGAACAGGAGGGGTAAGCCCAGCCCCGGAAATCCCCTCATCTTTTCTGCACCAGCACCAAGGAGGGACCGGTATACCCCTACACCGGACTCCGACCCCCACCCAGCAGAAAAAGTGCCTGTTCAATACCGTCTTGAAGTCCGGACAAAAAGATATCTGTACCCAATTCGTTTACGTGAACACCGTCAGGCCGCATAAGGTGGCTGTTGTCCCCCCTCCAACTGACGACCACACCATCTCACGACCACACCACCACGGGACCTCACGAATCTTGCCATCCTGGCATTGACCGACCTCCGCACCTGTTCCACAGATCCGGCATCCCTGGCGCCCTGCCAGGTAACTCTGGGGATGATTTTGGACCAAACCACCACTACTGTGGCGAAGAAGCCTGGTGTCCTGTCCAGGTCCGAGCGCATGACCGCCAACAAATCGGCCAAGTGCACGAAATACAGGACGTTGCCCCCGGCATGCAGAACCAAAATAACTGGGGAGTCGACACACCTGCTCAAGTCAACAATTTCGGGTAGTACTTGGGACCATCTCATACCGCGGATTCCCCTCCACATAACTTCGATCCTCTGAAAGCCGAGGCTCCTACCGCCTGGCCGAACGTCAGCACGCTATGCCGCCCAAAATATATAAGAATGGCCCAGGAGGCAGACCATGGGATTTCCCCAATCTGCAAAAGAAGAACACATTACAGAACTAGCTCATAGGCCGCATAACAATCCGATTTCCACCTACCGATCCTTTTTACATCCTCTACCGGCAAACCCGCCTTAGCCGCTTTCTTCTCCACCCTGATCCTAAAGGAATGCGCCTCGTACTCACCTTCGTCTTAGCGCCACTAGGCGCTACTGCCGTGCGACTTATACGCACAGAAAATCGTGTCAAAATACACGAAAAGCTCCGAGCATCGTTCGGGATGCTTCTGACCTAGGACATAACCTAACACGGAAAAAGCCTGACACCAATTCCCGAACATCTTAGCTACCTTGGGCCGTCGGTCCACGGTGCATTCGGTGATTATCCTCCGCTCCTTATCTACCGTGTGTTGCTGATACTGATTCGCATAAATCTTATTCCTAGTTTCCTCATCCAGGTGAGCTCCCAGAGAGCCGACTCTGATGATTTTTTATCATTTGTACTCTTTTCTAGACGCTGTATCAAGGCCTTAAGGGCAGGGTGCAGCTCAACATTAGACCCTCCCCCCGTCCCCCAGGCCCCAGCAAAGTCGAACTCACCGGAAGTAGAAGCAACTGGAGCAACCTCAGGAGGAGACGTGACTGGAGAACTGCGCAGGTCTGGCTGACCCCGCAAGAAGCCCGCTCCAGCGGCTGTTCAGGCACCTGCCTCTTGCTCTTCCGCCGTGACCTGCCTGAGTGTGGAGAGCTGCAGGAAGATGAGCTGGACGAAGAATAAGGATGCCGGTGACGGGACTGCGAGCCTCTCGACCTCCGGCTCCTCCTAGAACAGGAACGGAGGTGGCTCCGCTCACGTTTCGCTTTAAGGGTCCTGTGGCGCCCGCGCCTGGACCAGCCTTGAGACGAGGAGGATGAAGAGACAGTGGAACGGGCCCTGCTACATTTGGCAGCTGACTGAGACCGCTTTCCTGGAGAAGACATCTGCGCCCTAAGGGCTTGTAGAACCAGCTGAGAAGAAGGCAACGGGGAGTCAGAAGGGGACACAGAACGCTCTCCCCCTGGGGGCAACTCTAACGGTACTGCTGCTGTAAACTGAGACTCCGGAGCCTGAGAAGGCGGGGGGGGTCAAGTCGGGGGGGGGGGACACTGGGGCCACTGCAGGTGCCGACTGACGACTACCCATGGCACTGCACCTGTTACCTCCGGCGCCAACTACTTCTAAAATGGTGCCGGGAGCCGTTGTCAATGAGGGGGAGTGTTGGAGATATGCAACAGCCAGCTTTGTCTCTATATTTGCTGGATTGACTGCAGTTCACATTTATGACACTAGATGAGCTGTTACTAAATGTTTATCTGTAGACACTCTGTACTTTTGTTGTTTTGATGCTGGTTGATATACACATCCTATTTTTGTTAGTGTGTGTGCTGAACTAGATCTGTTATTCACCATGTGAGGTGATCTTCTCTTACTGCACTCATGTTTTACTAAAGTTTGTTCCTGTTATATACAACTGTCTATCTGGTTTTGACTCTGCCACATCCAGCAATCGCACTCTGCAACAGGGAGGGGCCACGGCGTGGCGGGAGGAAAGGCGCCGCGATGCCTCCACAGCAGACGCGCCTGTACACTCCCCACCGCGCCTCCTACTCGGGGGGAGGAGCTTGGGCTCAGGCGCTCAGGAGGCCTAGAGTGCCGAGCCATCCTCTTGGTCTGCGGAGGAGACTAGCTGGTCTCCGCAAAAGCACCTTCCTGTCGTACGCCGGCAAGCAGGCGAGACAGGAAGGCATCACCTTCCGCAGCCCAGCCAGCCCTGAGGGCGACAATAAGGGCACTCTCATCGGCCATCATACCCGGAGCACTCACCAGCGTTCGTGAGCTCTAGTGTGAAGGCAGCCGAAGAGAAATGGCTGTCTTTGAAACCAGTATATAACACCCTGGGCTAAACCAAGTGCTGGAAACGCTCCTTTTGGAGGGGGAGGAATAGGGGAAAGATAGAACCAGGTAAACTTAAAATGGACCGTGCCTCATTTAACCCCTTGCTAGCATATGAAAGGAAAAAAGGGGGGGAGGAGCACCGCTTTCCTGCCATATCCTACCACGCAGTCTCTGGTATCCTCCCTAAAGGTCTGGTGCCCTCAAGAACAGCAGGGGCGAGAAAAAAGTTTGTGTCTATGGCAAACTGCTATACGATGTTTGTCCTGTGGTGAGCTACCAATAAAAGAAGAAAAAGTTTTAAAGAATCTGGAGTGCTGCTTTGCTTTTCTCTACATTGCATACTATACAGTATAATATAAGGCTGCTTCCAACTCAAAACTAATATGGCATGGGAAAAATGAAGACAAAAAGAGATAATAGAACTTTATTGTTTGTCTGGTTGTTGTTTATGATGCGTCTAATATATTCATATACCTAGATTCCTCAACTGTGAAATTGCAACCCCAAGAAGGAAAAGTCTTGGAATTATGGAAATCACAGGATCAATAGACATGTTAATGATATGCAAATGATAAAAAAAAATTAGAAACAAAATATTTAAAACATCTCAATTTATTCAGTATTGATTGAGAGCATGGAGTTCAGAGTAACTTCTAGATGGAGGGGTCAGGTTCTGAGGAATAGAGTGGAAAGGATAGCTTAGGTTAAGGAATGTTCGCTTAGTATGTGTAGGAGGTGTAGAACAATGTGATCAGGTCATGTGATAAGCCTGCCTAACCAGATGTGATTTTAGTGCATGTTTGAAGTTGCTATAGTTGGGTATTACTCTGATTGTCCAGGGTAGAGTATTCCAGAGCAGCGGTGCAGCTTGAGAAAAGGAGAAGGGGGTTGAATGTTCAGTTAACAGAGGATACAAGTTTAAGGTCATTGGCATAACCGTTAGGCTGGTAGACAATGACGAGAGAGGAGATCTAGGGAGGCGTAGCGCTATGGATTCATTTACGGGTGAGTGTGATAATTTTATATTGTATTCTGTGGTGCATGGGCAACAAGTGCAGCGATTGGCACAAGGTAGATGCATTTGTGTACTGGTGTGACTAAAAGATGAGTCTGGCGACTGCATTCAGTATGGATTGTAGATGGGAAAGTTTAGTAAAAGGAAGACCAATTAGTAGAAAATTGCAATATGGAAGACGAGAGTGAATCAGAGTGACGATGTTTTTTTTTTTTTTTTATACAGTCAGAAAAGGTTGAATTCAGGAGATATTTTTGAGGTGCAGGTGACAAGAGCATGCAAGTATCTGAATATGTTGAGTGAAGGTCCGACACAGTGAGTTTATTAATGGTTTTCTGAGGAATGTTATGCCACATTCATATTTGGGCACTCAGATCGTCAAGATTCGCTGCTGGCAGCTTCCTTTGCAATTGCTGACCAATGACATCCCAGATGTGGTCGATGGGGAGCGAAGACCAAAGACACTGCAGGCCATGGAATCATGTTTAGGCTACACAAGCTGCTCACAGTAGCACACGCAGCATGCAGTTTGGTATTATCCTGTTGAAAATGAAAATTGCTCCTAGGAAACTTAAATGGCTATCCCACTGGTTCCATGATCATATCAATGTAATGCAGAGTTCTTAGTGTACCTGAAATTAAGACTAGAGGGTCCCGGCTACCATACATTTAGAGATGAGCAAACCACTTTGGATTCAACCAAACTGAACCCAAATTTACAAGAATTTTCAACTTAAACCCTTCCCATTTCTACATACATTATGCCACCCCACATCATAATCCTAGCCCTAGGAGTAGGACAGGAATGTTGTTCCCTTGTGACTATCACTGCATCTAAGACAAAAGAAGAGGGTAGCTCACCATTTCAGCACCTATTGCCTTCTTGCTGTGCACTATGATAGACTTTGAGAGCAGTGGCATGAGTTCAATGGATCATCTGTAGCTAGAGATCTGACTTGCAGCCAAATGTTGTGCAAGGTTTTTGATGACATTGTTTGACACCGTGGGATATGACAAACAGTTTTTCCAGAACAGAATAGATGACTATACACCATTCTTCCAATCAGATAGTCTATCCATATAGAGGTTTGTCTCTGTTCATCTCTAGTCTAGATCATTGTTGTTCTCCTAACCACTGGGACATGCAACGTGGAACAGTGCTGACATCTTGGGCTACCACGAGTGATAAACTAAGGTCTCTCAGCTCAAGGATTCTGTCCCTCTCAGTTTGGGACAATTGGCAATAACAGGCACATCAAAAAAACAGGATTCATCGCACAATAATCCCTCACCACTAGATCCAAGTTTTGATGTTTCATGTGTCTAAAAAACTTTGAGTTCCATCTGGCTTTTAGGCTCCTTCCACATGTCACAGATTGAAGTTAGGTGCTTGGCTTGAAAATCTGACCATTACTAGATCTTAGCAACAGCTGCTAGTTCCACCATTTTGCATAACCTTGCGGCTTGTCCTTCTTGGCATTGCAGTTTCAATGCTGAAACTGTAATTATACATATATATATATATATATATATATATATATATATACATACATTTATATAAATGTGTTATAATGTGTGTATCTATATGTGGTCATATCTTTCTAACAGAATAATGACTTTGTGGCTCTTCATTTCCAGGATTCGTGAGTCTATGGGTGATGATTATTCTGGAGGTGACTGGTAACACCACAGCTATTATCCTGATGCCCATGAGTTTCCCGGCTATGAGGCAACCACAAGACATCCCGGAAGGCGTCAGAAGATGAGGGGCGAAATGTTCCCACTGAGCTTTCCGCATCTCCATGAAGTTGGCTGCTGGGCAGGGGAAGAGGAAATGTTCAGACAGATCCCTGGGAACACCACAGGGAGAAAATTGCAAAATCTAACCATTTATTTTTCTGGGGTGGGGGTGGGGTGTTGTGGTTGGGTGGGGGCCTGAGACCAAATAGAAAGCTTGAAATTTCTGTCTCTCAGAGAGGCCAAGAGCTGGACATGACGTCCACAGGCTGAACGCCTTAGAAGTCCAGAACCAATGATTTATAGTCTGGAGAATGCGACAAAGCAGAAAATTCCCTCAAATCTTGGCACTGGGGTTGTGTAGGCAGCAGGTTGTTGTATGCCAGAGATAAATAATAACATATCCCTCACTAGTGTAATAACGCAGGTTACATGTCGGTCCTATATGAGAAAACGTATAAAATCATAGCCTTATATTCAGCAGAGTCACTTATTGCTCCTGGGTCTTAGGGCTAGTCACCTTTCCCTTACCCAAAGACATAACTTGAAGATCCTTAGCCTCAGTGCAGATAGGAGATATACATAGGCCAGTTATATGATGCCTACAAAGTGGAGTGTGGCTTATAGAGGTGGCATGGTTAAAAAAAATCTTTAGGCTTTTCCTAAATACTATTTTAAAAAGTAATTATTCTGGTATACTACAATTTCTAATAAAATACTCCAAACCATCCTACCCTCATGTATAGATTACAGTGCAGGGAACTGGGATGTGTGTCAGTAGTATGGGTAAAATTCATTAAGCTCTGAATATTACTTTGAGAAGCACTGATGTGTATAAATTCTATTGATAATGCTGGGGTTCATGTCTGCAACAGAAGAGGTTGATGGGTTTGAACCCTGCCAAGGACGACATCTGCAAGGAGTTTGTATGTTCTCCCCGTGTTTGCGTGGGTTTCCTCTGGATACACCAATGTCCTCCCACAATCCAAAGACAAAAGGGGGCGACAAAAAACTTATTAATGAAAGTTGGGGCAATAATAGTGACTGTGCAGCAGGAGACACCTACCAGCAGAGAGAAGGAACTTCACCCCTTCTCTCTCTTCATAGATCCCAGCCCTCCTCTATCTCTATAGATCCTAACCCCCTTCTCCCCTTTCTTCTGGAGGATTTCTCATTTACATATATAAGCTTGGTGCAATAATGATAATTTATAATTGTAATGAAATATCCCAGCCCCCTTCTCTATCTCCATAGATTCCAGCAACCCTTCTCTCTCTCAGTAGATCCCAGACCCACTTAACCCTCTTCATATATCCCAACGCCTTTCTCCCTCCCCATAGATCCCAGCCTCTTTTCTGTCTCTCCATATATTTCAGCCCCGATTCTACATCTCCATAGATCCTAGCCACCCTTCTTTTTCTCCATAAATTACAGGCTCCTTTTTCATCTCTATAGCACCCCCTTTCCTGGCCCCCACACAGTATAACGCCCAATTTACACACACTATAATGTCCCAAAGTGGCCCCTGCATACAGTATAATGTTCCATAGCAGCCTTCATACAGTATAAGGTCTCACAGCAGCCCCTGCATACAGTATAATGTCCCATAGCAGCTCCTGCACACAGTATAATGTCCCATAGTGGCCCCTGCATACAGTATAATGTTCCATAGTGGCTCCTGCACACAGTATAATGTCCCATAGCAGCTCCTGCACACAGTATAATATCCCATAGTGGCCCCTGCATACAGTATAATGTTCCATAGCAGCCTCCATACAGTATAATGTCTCACAGTGGATCCTCCACACAGTATTATGTCCCATAGTGTCCCCTCCACACAGTATTATGCCCCATAGCGGCCCTGGCACACAGTATAATGTTCCACAGTGGCCCCTGCACACAGTATAATGTCAGCAGAACCGAAATTTTTTGGGGTACACCACTCATGAACTATTATTATACTCTGGGGTATTTTCAGACCCCAGAGTATAATGATTGGAGGCCCAAGGGAGGTGACAAACATAAAAACCCGTCATACTCCCTTCTCCTGGGCTCCGCCATGTTCCTCTTCAATGACGTCACAGACGTGGGTTACACCTGCTTCATTATGAGTCACGACGTCGGCCTGACCCATGTGATGTCTGAAGTCACTACAAAGGCCTAAAGACTGCATGGAGTCATGCTGGAGTGCAGAAGAGGTGAGTAACACTGGTTTTTATGTTCGCTCACCTCTCCTGGGCCTCCGATCATTATACTCTAGGGCCTGAAGACCCCAGTGTATAATGATAGCAGTATTTGTTGGGATTTGAACTCTTGCCATGGTCCAAAGGAATTACTTACCGATCCCGGCTCCTGCTCACGGCCGCCCTAAGGTCCCGGGCTGCTACCGTGGTACTTGTGCCACTGCATAGATCCCAGCTGTCCTTTTCCCTCACCATAGATACCTTCTGCATGGATTCTGTCCCCTTCTCCCTCTCCATAGATCCCTGCCCTCCTTCTACCTCTCCATTGATACCAGTCCCCCTTTTCTCTTTTCATAGATCCCAATTCCTCTTTTCCATCTCCATAGATCCTAGCCTCACTTCTCCCTCTCCATAGATCTCAGACGCTTTCTCTTTCTCCATAGATCCAAGCCCCCCTTCTCCCTCTCCAAAGATACTAAACCCTATTCTCCCTTTCCATAAATCTCATCCTCTCTTTTTCCTCTCTATAGATTCCACCGTCCCTTCTCCTAATCCATAGATCCCAGCCTTCCTTCTCCCTTTCCATAGATCCAAGCATCCCTTCTCCCTCTCCATAGGTCCCAGCCACCTTTATCTTTCTCCAAAGATCTCTAGTGGTTAGGTATCCACTAGTGGGTAGGTAGTTTTCTATAATCTATTATCCCTGTAGGAGATGATAGTAACACAGAAATGACTGAACAAAGTATATAAAGACTTCACATAAGAGGATTACTCAGGGACATTTGCAAGGTGAACCTGTCACAAAGGCATCAGAGCTGTTCATTATCTCTGTATCAATTGCTGTTATGTCTCACTTCCAGATGTCCACAGAAGCATGAGGTGTAAGGAGCCTCCTGCATTCCTGCTTAATACCTGTCCTCCTGCCCTGTCTCCTTGTTTTTACAAATGGCTCCTGAGCTCGGACAATTTCATGCTTCAGCGGGCGCTGTCACTCTGCATCTCCCTGTGATAATCAGGTTGTTAGATATTCTTATTCTCTCACTCAACCCAGGTACTCACCCCTATCATATCACAGGGTTCTGGGGTGACTGGGTCCTGCAATTTATGATTATCCGGGACACATTTATACAGGGATTTTTGCTTTATCCTCTGTTCGACAACGACTGTAGGACAAGTCATGATGGTCATAGAGGTTGTCATCCAGCTTTCCCAGACTTCTAAATGTTAAGCCTGCCTACATATACTTCCATTCAACAAGGTAGAAAGTATTATTGCAGATTTGGTTTTGAGTTAAAGAAGTTGAGCAATTTATTTTATTTTAGTCTGAGCCATCATCTACACTGTCCGCATTCGTAATGAAGCTGAAGGAATGTGGATGGATGGAGCATGGTCATGGGTGGATGAGGCATTGCACTTTTCTCCACTTTGTGTCCTCTCACGACTCCAAGTAATTTATCTCCTTGGTGTATGAAGCGTTCAGCCAGGCGAAAAATCACAGTCATTCCACCAAGAACCGATAATTTATATCTATTAATAAATTGTGATCACAGCTAATTACTCCTCCTCACAAGACTGCAGACCAGCCATTACAGCCAGAGAGACAGGGGCAACTATTACATTATGGACAATGCATACCACCTGCATAAAATATAATGCGTGATATTAGCTACATTATTCCATATAGGGGACAGAATTATAGTAGTTTTATTCTTGTTTATAGTTGGCAGTATTATAGTAGTTATATTCTTGTACATAGGAGGCAGTATTATAATAGTTATACTCTTGTACATAATTGGCGGTATTATAGGAGTTGTATTCATGTACATAGGGGCAGTGTTGTATTCTTTCATATAGTTGCCAATATTGTAGTAGTTATATTATTGTACATGGTAGCATTATTATAGTAGTTATATTCTTGTGCATAGGGTATGGTATAGTAGTTTTTTTTTCTTGTCAATAGCAGTGCTATTGTATTAGTTGTATTCTTGTAAATGGAGCTGGGGTTATGTTATAGACAGAGAGCAGTACAACACCATTATAAAGAAAAGGAATTCTATTTTGGGAAGATCATAAAGATGAGCAATGGCTCTTTTATACTTACTGTCACTTGGTTGACACGTGTGCAGACTGAAGGTATTACACATTAAGTTGGTGATCACTTGCATCAACCTTTAAATAGGCTGATGCACACAGCAAGAGGGAAGAACAATTTCTACTATGATCATTCATCCCACACAGTACTATATAATTTTAGTTAGATTTTTGTTCATAAGAGGCAGCATTTTAGTAGTTACATTCTTGTACATAGAGGGCAGTATTTTAATAATTATATTCCTGTACATATGCGGTAGTATTATAGTAGTTATATTCTTGTACACAGAGACATTATAATAATTATATTTTTGCATACGGGGCAGTATTGCAGTAATTATATTATTGTACAAATTATTGGCAGTATTTTACTAGCTGTGGTCAATTATATTCTTGTACACACGAGGCAGTATGTGAGTAGTTAGTTTTGGTGTAGTAGATGCTCGGCAGTTTTGTGAGTCTGAAACGTGCTCAGAATAGTTGTCAACTCTTTTCCCCAGCTATACACGGTACATTACTCAACTCGTGGGTGACACTGACACCAGTTGGAGGCTTCCCTGCTAGTACATAAAATATTAATATTCGTGCTGTATCCTAATGTAAAATGATTGGGGAATTCAGGATTTAGAGAAAGAGGTTATAAAGTGTCTTTACACAAAGATTTCCCAGGGATCACATTTATTTTACAGACATTGAGGTTGTGGCCCCACATTGGGTAAATTCCGCTATTTAGCAAAAACTGCTGTGTTTTACAGTACCTGCAAAGTGGATGGGATTCTGGCTAATCCCATCCACACATTGCAGAAAAATATCTGCAGCGGACATGCTGCAATTTCAAAAAACGGAGCAGCATGTCAATTATACCTATGGAAATGCTGGTGTTTTCTATATAGGTAGAAGAAGCAGAAAGTCCGCAGAGGAAAACTCTGTGGACTTTCTGTGAAAAGCACTGTGGGAAAAAAACACGATGCTTTTCGGCTGCAGTTTTTCCCGCAAAACTTTTTGGCTGCAGCTCGCTTTGTGGGGCTTTAGCCTGATACAGGTATGATTGAATGCTTATATACACATATATACACAGACTCAGCTCTTGTCTTATGTGACTCGGGAATTACTGCTGCTCCTGTGATTTTCAGATGAATTGGGATAGGTTTTTCTTCATGGTGGATGATTTCTCACCCCCAGTTAATAAGTTTTCCTAATGCATAAATCTATCCTCATAAATTCTATTTAATATTTATTTAGGGCAGAATTACACTTGGAATTTTTTGCATTCTTGGGTCCTTGGGCAGGTTGAAGTGACCCATACAGATAGTGAGGTCACCTGAGGAGTTGGAAAGACTAGGTGGCATTGACTGGATGACCCTTGCATACCAGGGCAGGCAGCGACAGTGTGGGCAGAAGGCATCTTTAATGGATATTATAAGACTCATTGATTTCATCTTATTTATGTTTTCTGCTTTATTAGGTGCTGATAATTAGCTGCCAGTGTGATTACTAATAGGAGGAGCTGGACCTGGTGCCGGATCACAGAACAGAAGCCTTAGAGACTCTGGGAGGGAGTAATGATAAGCTCCATTAATGAACAGATAGGCAATAATTTATTCCATATTGTTTCTCTGTTCGTGTGAATACTTTCTCTCGTTTCCATCTTGTTACAAAGCAAAACATAGTAAAAGAAATGAAACTTGTGCTCCAAATATTCCCATCCAAGTCAAAAGCATGAACATGACAGTACACTCCGAACACACTTCCCAAATTGGATAATCCCAGGCGACTGCTATTGAGTGTGACAATTGTAAAAAAGTAATAAATTAGAATATTTTTTCTGATTTCTATTTCTGTCTGTCCACACAGTGCTGTTAACCCTATTTTGCCTAGATCACCTGGCAGCAGTCAGGGAGTTTATTGTATTCCATGCAGTGTGTGAATGAATTGTCAGATTTGTCTGCTATGACCCAGCCACGTCAGTAGGGAATAGACCTCACAAGTTGAGTCGTGAGTGGTGCACATTTGTGTTACCGGAAGATTCTATCTATATGGGAATAATTGATGTCTTGTGAGCCGGAGCTTACACACCAGCAGGGAACAACAAACAAATATGACACAAAGAGATTGCCTATTTACACATCACTATAATGAGCTTAATTGTCTTCAGCCCCAAACACGAAGAACAAAGTCATGAAAGAGAACATTTCTGAATCATCCTGTCCGGCTGTTATGTTACATTTATATTTCAGCTGTGCATCAATACAATGATATATTTACAGTGATACACAGTAATACATGCAATGATACTATGTCATACATATTGTAATACATATATTGATACATAGCAATCTGTAGTCTGTTATGTTCAGTGATACAATGGGCCAGATTTACTAACGACTTTTCCAAGAAAGTTGTCATAGTCTTCTCCTATGCCCTGCTTGCCACTTTGTAAGACAGTGGAAAGAGCAAGTTGAGAATCTAGGTGAGCTGGGATTGGGACACCCTGTGGCAGTCAGATTTACTATAACTCAATCCAAAAAACTGGCATGAGTTTTTTTCTTTTATCAAAAAATGTCAGTCCCTGTTTGGCGCAGATTTGAGTTCAGGTGCATTGGACCTCCCAACAAATGTAAGAATTTTTAAGTGGCCAGAGCCTTTTAGTAATTCTGGCACATCCACCCCCTTCTGTAGGAAATGCCAGCCTTAATTCCCCCCCAATGTCATTCACACAGTCATACAATATAACCTGTACACTGATACATTGCTATGAGTACACTAATACATTGCTATTAGTACACTAATACAATACATTCCATACACTGATGTACTTAAAGAAGGTCTGTTAGTGCTATTAATGGGTTAATAAGTGCACCCAAATACCTTTAGCAAGTGTTGTGAGTGATTTCTGGGTTTCTCTGGGAGCTCCTGGCATCCTCTGCATTTGTTTACATGGTAGCTTCCTGCTGCCTTAGCCTACAACTACCACGATGCATTGCTGTTCACTCAGATCCCCCTCTCACTCCTTCCCCCTCCTTCTCTCACATCCCCTCCCTGTTTCCCTAGCTAGCCCACAGACTACTAGCCCTAGCTACCTAACTAACTAACTCAGTCCCACAATCCCTTCCCCACTACATCATACTTACCTGTCTTCTTGTCCTGGAGATCATTTTCTTCTGTGCCTATGCCTCCTCTTCGCTTGACTTCTGCCTGCGCCTGCCCAATAGAGCCGTTCTATTGTGCATGCATGGGAGGCCCGCTGCTTCTCCTATTCACTTCTGCCAGCGTTTGCGCAATAGACCCGGAGTGTTCTATGGCACAGGCGCCGGCTTCCCTAAAGGAAGTGACAGAGGACATGAAGACAGGTAAGTATAATGGGGTCAGGGGAGTATTGGTGACGTTCCATTTCCGGAAACGGAACATCACCGGGAAATTAGAATATGTGTGGGATATGAGTAAATATACTTTTTTTTTTTAAAAAGGGAGTAAATTAGAAGTTAGGCGGGGGGAGGGAGTTTAGCTTAGTTTAAAAATTTTTGTTTATCCCAGACAACCCCTTTAAGGACACTTTCACATGATTAGTCTTTGGTCTGTATTTTGCACCAGTATTTGTAATTCAAAACTGGGGTGGAAACGGTACAATTTTTGAAAGATTTTTATCTCTTCTGCATTTTGGACTCTGGTTCTGGTTTTGCCTTACAAATATGTATGAAACAAAAAACATATAGCACACCAAACCTCTCTAAAAACTCCAAGTTTTTCATAAGTTGGTGCTCAATGCTCCTGATCCGCCAGAGCCTTGAACAATATTCAGAGAAATCTTTGGCTGCACCAGCTCCATAAAAATGTAAATCTTTACTAATCCATATTAAAATACATGTACAGAAGCCTTCCCAGTGCTTTTTACACATTTTAGGGTGTAACATAGTATGGGTAAAGGGTGTTTGTTAACACCTTGAAACATGTAGGTGTCACTGGAAGGGCTTCTGTATGCATGTTTTAATATATATTAATAAAGATTTACATTTTTATGGAGCTGACCTAGCCAAAGTTTTCTCTGAATATCGTTCAAGCCTGTGGTCCAATAGGGGCATTGAGCACCAATTTATTAAAAAAATACGGCATTCAAATACAAGGGGGAGGGAATTGGTTATATAAGAGGGCAATAGGGGGCATTATACATTTAAGGGGGTATAACAATATAAGAGGACATTAGAGGGCTTTAATAAAGGGGGCATCACTTATAAGAGAGGGCAATAGGCAGCATGAATATAAGGGGAAATAACAATATAAAGGGACATTTGGGCAGTATTAAAGGAGTTTTACAGGAAATAATAAAGATTACCAGTCTGTAAGAGACAGCCAATGTTGTCCTAAACTTTATTTGTCTGTATAAATTGTTAATGTTGAATGTATTTCTGTGATTCTGTTCCTTTAAGACAGCAGCCATTGTAATTGTGACATGATGCTGGAGTGAGACCCCCCCCCCCTTTTTATGTCAGCCTGCCTGTTCTGCAGACAGAGTGTGAGCAGAGAAGCAGGAAGTGACGAGACAGAGAGCAGCAGCCATCTTGGCAAGAGAGAAGACAGGTGTCTGTGCTGTGTTGAACTGGTGTGGATATTTTTCTGTACAGCTAAGCTGTATCTTGGTCCAGAGACAAACAGAGTGTAAAGAGACAACAGGACTAGTGAGTCCACGTGAAAGGAACTGTGCTCAGTGGCTGATCAGTGAGACTGACATTGTGACTGTGTATATGGATACCACAGATAGAGACTCGCAGTGCTGTTGATGTACTGGACAGCACCTGCTAAATCCAGGCTTACATCCCAGCTCAGTGTATGGATTCTGCAGGACTGTCAGTGTGCTGAGTGGAACCTGCTGTTGGATTACATTGCATTCATTGGGTTTCCCTGTTAAAGAGGACTTCATTTCTCCCAAGATCCTGATAACAGTGAGGAGAGGACGCTTCACTATAAAAGAAAGGAACGACTTTGGGCCCCACCGCGCGCTTCTACGGACTGTAAGCAGTCCACCTGGACCACTGGGGAAAAGGGGGTGCACCCAAATGTGATGTCAGGGTCAGTTAGGGATAGTTTTGAGTATATTGTTCATTCAGTGTCCATACTGCAGAAGTGGACAGAGTAAAAGTAGAAACCATTGCAGAATTTGCCTTGAAATTGTTCATGCTATATTGTATATTTTGCTTGTCTTTATCCCTGTCATTTTACCTTCAAATAGCCTTTATTAACTTATAGTAAATATATATTCTTTTCTTGAACTACCGCGTGTGCGTTCATTTCTGGTTGCGGAGTCCAAACCACCTGCCTTGCTCTCGGTTCACAAGTCTATTTCCTGCATTGGCTAAACTTTATTACTAATATACTCCCTCATCCCCCTGAGCCCTGATTACTACGTTTGTGGAGGGCAATTGGGGTGGCTGGTACTTTCATTCCTCTGTCTCCCCTATGGCTGCTCCAACTTCCACTGATGTCAAGGACTCCCCTCTATTGGGTCCGCAGGACCTTTGAGTAATGGAGAGTTGGTGGAAATTGTCATGACTGTAAATCAAGTGTCAGCTGGTGAAGAAGAGGAAAGAGAGTTCCAGCCTATGCAGTTGCTTTCCGCAAATGTAGTAAACAGGGCTCCAGGGAACCGGGGGGTATATTAGTATTAAAGAGGACCTTTCATGTCCTTCTCAATTTGCGGTATTATATACTGCTAGAAAGCCGACAGTGCATTGAATTCAGCGTACTGTTGGCTTTTCCAGTATGCGACCAGGTGATGGAGTGTGACCAGTGTTTTTTGTTTTGGCACTGATATCTCCCTACTGTCAGACTTGGTGTAAGTGAGGAAAATGTGGGTCAGGTGCCTGAAAAAGTGAGCAGTCAAAGAAACGTGTTGCAACTTTACAGGGAGAAGTCATCATGGTGATCCAAATGAAAGGGTTGCGAAAGGGACAAGTACAGTCAGAGACATCACCTGTAAGTCACAAAATTTTTCCTTTACTGTATTCATTAGTCTGCACAACCCTGTGTACAGCTGGTATCTACCACTATATTGTCACCGTATAATGATCATATCGATATGTGCTCACCCCCCCCCATACACTGACAGGAGAGTAAAAAGGAAAGACGTGTGGTTGTGTGGCCCAGAGCCTGGGAGCTTAGCCTGGCAGCTAGGCAGTGGCATAAGTAGGAATGGCTGGGCTCCAAGGTGAACATTTGACATGGGGCCCCCTCCGAACCGCCGCCACCAACCCCCCCCCCCCCCCCGACCGCCCCCTCTAACCCCCCCTGCACAAACTGCATTTTTCCTGCGAACACTATTATGAGCCATAGTGGCCCCTGCACACAGTATTATGCCCCATAGTGGCCCCTGCACACAGTATTATGCAACATAGAGGCCCCTGCACACGGTTATATGTAGCATAGTGGCCCCTGCACACAGTATTATGCCCCATAGAGGTCCCTGCACACAGTATTATGCCCCATAGTGGCCCCTGCACACAGTATTATGCGCCATAGTGGCCCCTGCACACAGTATTATGCCCCATAGTGGCCCCTGCACACAGTATTAAGCCCCATAATGGCCCCTGCACACAGTATTATGCAGTATAGTGCCCCCTGCACACAGTAGTATGCCCCATAGTGGCCCCTGCACACAGTATTATGCCTCATAGTGGACCACCCATGAACGATTATTATACTCTGGAGTCTTTTCAGACCCCAGAGTATAATGATCAGAGACCAAGGGGAGGATACAAACATAAAAACCAATGCTACTTACCTCTTCCTGGCTCCGATGCACTCCAGTGCGCTACTTCGGCCATCTTCAATGTTGGAGTCAGGCCTGTGTCACGATTCATACTGATGTCGGCTGACGTCTGGGACGTCACCAAACAGGCCCGAAGCCTGTGGCGCGCAGGAGAGGTAAGTACCATTGTTTATTATGTTCCCTCACCTCCCCTGGGCCCCCGATCATTATACTCCGTGGTCTAAAAAGACCCCGGAGTATAATGATAGCAGTGTTTGTGCGGTTTGTGGTAGCGACTGCCACAGGCCTCTGGGCCCCTTAATGTCTCAGGCCCTGTGGCAGCTGCTACCGCTGCTACTCCGGTATTTGCGCCCCTGCAACTAGGGTACTGCTGACTCGCTCCCCCTGTGGAAGTTGTATTGCAGTGATGGTGCAGTGCTGCACCCAGTAGAGTAAGGATCCACTATAAAGAAGTCACTAGTGGGCTTATACACCTTGATTAATATGTATACTAAGAACCTTGTGTACATTTTGCTGAGAAGCATACAATCAATGTATAATGTTGGACTGAACGATTAATGTCTTTCTTTCTTTTTCTCTCTGAAATGTTCCATATACACTGATACATTGTAATCCATACATTGTACATTGTAGTCCATAGACTGATACTGTATACATACACCGATGCACTGTAAAACACACACTTATCGATTTGTGTTCCATACGCTGGTACACTGTGGTCCATACGCTGATACACTGTAGTCCAGAAACTGATACATTGTAACCCATACACTGAAATATTGTAATCTATAGATTGATACATTGTAATCTGTAAACTGATAAATTGTACATTTGCATTCCATATACTGATACATTGTAATCTATACACCAATACACTTTAATCCATACACTGATACATTTCAGTCTATAAAGTGAGAAATTGTAATCCATACCCTGATAATCTGTAATACATATACTGATAGACTGTAAAACACCGATTTATAGATTGTACATTTGTGTTCTGTGCACTAATACGTGAACATTTGTGTTCCATACAGTACACTGATACATTGTAATACATACACTGATACATTGCAGTCCATATACTGATACATTGCAGTCCATACATTGATACACTGGAATCAATACACTGATACATCGTACTCCATATACTGATACATTGCAGTCCATACACTGATACACTGTAATCGATACAATGATAAATTGTAATCCATAAATTGACATATTGTAATTCATAGACTGATACATTGTAAGACATACACTGATACAATGTGATACATACACTGACTCATTATAATCTATAGACTGACACATTGTAATCCATACACTGATACATTATAATCCATACACTGTAATACATACACTGACATATTGCAATCCATAGACTGTTACATTGTAATCCATACACTGACATATTGCAGTTTATACACTGACACACTGTAATCCAGACACTGATACATTATAATCCATACATTGATACATTGTGATCCATACACTGATATGTTGTAATCCATAGACTGACACATGGTAGTCCATACAGTGATACATTGTAGTCTATACACTGATACACTCTAATACATACAATGATACATAGTTGTATTTCAGGCACTGATACACTGTAATCCATACACTGTCACAAAGTAATCCATAGACTAATACGCTGTGCTCCATAGACTCATATGCTATAATACATACATACATACCTTGTAATCAACACACAAATACATATGTCCAGCACCATCTGCACATTAAAGGACACTGATTAGTGACGGTTCATAGAGCTTTATTTATGCGTATGGAAAGTAACCGCTATCACAAAAATGTCTAGACCACTGTATGAGCAATGCTATCTCTGATGCTGCCCCTGCTACCTCATGTGTCACCCCCTCTACCTCATAGATTGTAAGCTCTTGTGAGCAGGGCCCTCAGTCCCATTGTGTGACTTGACTATTTCTTTGTAATGTTTCCTTTTTCTCTGTACTTAAACCCTACAATTTCTAAAGTGCTGTGGAATATGTTGGTGCTATATAAATAAAATGTATTATCATTATTATTGTAAATCATACACATATACACACGTGGACAAAATTGTTGGTACCCCTCGTTTAATGAAACAAAAACCCACAATGGTCACAGAAATAACTTGAAGTAATAATATATAAAAAAAATCTATGAAAATGTACAAATGAAAGTCAGACATAGCTTTTCAACCATGCTTCAACAGAATTTTAAAAAAAAGAAAACTCATGAAACAGGCCTGGACAGAAATGATGGTACCCCTGAAAATAATGTGACCAAAGGGACATGTTAAATCAAGGTGTGTCCACTAATTAGCATCACAGGTGTCTACAATCTTGTAATCAGTCAGTGGGCCTGTATATAGGGCTACAGATACTCACTGTGCTGTTTGGTGACATGGTGAGTACCACGCTCAACATGGACCAGAGGAAGCGAAGGAAAGAGTTGTCTCAGGAGCTTAGAAAGAAAATTATAGACAACCATGTTAAAGGTAAAGGTTATAAAACCATCTCCAAGCAACTTGATGTTCCTGTGACTACAGTTGCACATATTATTCAGAAATTTAAGATCCATGGGACTGTAGACCAACCTCCCTGGACGTGGCCGCAGGAGGAAAATTGATGACAAATCAAAGAGAAGGATAATACGAATGGTAACAAAAGAGCCCAGAAAAACTTCTAAACAGATTAAAGGTGAACTTCAAGCTCAAGGAACATCAGTGTCAGATCGCACCATCCATTGTTGTTTAAGCCAAAGTGGACTTCATGGGAGACGACCAAGGAGGACACCATTGTTGAAAACAAATCATAAAAGAGCCAGACTGGAATTTGCCAAACTACATGTTGACAAGCCACAAGCTTCTGGGAGAATGTCCTATGGACAGATGAGACAAAAATCGAAATTTTTGGCAAGGCACATCAGCTCTATGTTCACAGACGGAAAAATTAAGCATATCTTGAAAAGAACACTGTCCCTACTGTGAAACATGGAAGAGGCTCTGTTATGTTCTGGGGCTGCTTTGCTGCATCTGGCGCCGGGTGTCTTGAATCTCTGCAGGGTACAATGAAATCTCGAGACTATCAAGGGATGCTAGAGAGAAATGTGCTGACCAGTGTCAGAAAGCTTAGTCTCAGTTGCAGGTCATGGGTCTTGCAACAGGATAATGACCCAAAACACATAGCTAAAAACACCCAAGAATGGGTAAGAGGAAAACACTGGACTATTCTGAAGTGGCCTTCTATGAGCCCTGACCTAAATCCTATTGAGCATCTTTGGAAGGAGCTGAAACATGCTGTCTGGAAAAGGCACCCTTCAAACCTGAGACAACTAGAGCAGTTTGCTCATGAGGAGTGGGCCAAAATACCTGTTGAGAGGTGCAGAAGTCTCATTGACAGTTACAGGAATTGTTTGATTGCTGTGATTGCCTCAAAAGGTTGTGCAACAAAATATTAAGTTAAGGGAACCATCATTTCTAACCAGGCCTGTTTCATGAGTTTTCTTTTTTTTTAAAATTCTGTTCAAGAATGGTTGAAAAGCAATGTCTGACTTTCTTTGTTCATGTTCATAGAATTTTTATATATTATTACTTTTGTTAGATTCAAGCTATTTCTGTGACCATTGAGGGTTTTTCTTTCATTAAACGAGGGGTACCAACAATTTTGTCCACGTGTGTACTTTGCTATCCATACACTGATACATTGTAAATTTGTAATCCATACACTGATACAGTGTAATCCATACAATGACTCATTGTAATCCATAGATTGATACATTGGAGTCCATAGACTGACAATCTTTAATTCATAAACTGTACATTTGTAATCCATACACAGATACAATATTATCCATAAACAGATACATCGTAAATTTGAATGCATATACAGTAATCCAGTCACCAATGCATTCTAATCCTTACACTTACATTCTAAAATGTTCATGTACAACATATCTAATAAATTGCATATATTTACATTACACTTATACAAACTGTACTGTATACTGATCACTTAGCAAACCATACAATTGAGATGTCATAACTCTCACAAGGGTGATTTGCTGCTAATAAGTGAAGGGTTAAAACTGAGACTATTTTGGAGAAGCCACCCATTAACATTGAACACTGCTCCCTACTGTCACCTTAGTGTAATGAAATCATTTGTGAATAGATCTGACCATGGAACTATGAAATGATCCAGATTTTACCAGCATCATCCAGATCCCCCCTTCTGTTCCCCTCCCACCTGACTTTTCTACAAACAGGCAGCCGATTTGTAGCGGCCATAACTAAAAGGAATTAAAAATATTGACATACGTGGGGCAGTGACGTGCGCGTCTGGGAGGCGCTGCAGATCAAAGCAAAATGAGGAATACTTTCATTGTTTCTGGGAATCACAGGCAGCAAAAATGATCTTTGGGAAAAATCAGTGTTATTTCATGATGAGCAAAAATAGCGTTCACAGCCAAAAACCAAGCTGCTGGTGACTTTGTACTGACTCCAAGAGGAAAGCATACTTTTATCTCGTTAATTGTGATACCATGGTCCAAGGGAGATATGAGACCATGTAAGAGATCGGGCTATTAGAAAGTTCTCCAACTTTCTAATAGACTATGGGGCAGGTTTACTAGTACTAACAATATAAACTTAGGCACCAGATTTATCACATGAACTGATACAGAATGATAAATTTGTTGTATCTTTAGAATGGCTAGTTTAAGGGGAATGGATTATGAGGATAACTGTTACAGGCTAAGGTCCCACGTAGTGAGCTACAGACAAAAAACACTGCAGTAAAAATTTCGGCAGAAATGCATCACGTTTTTTTTTTCCATAACATTTTTCAGAGAGTCCCCAAGTGGACCCAAAGAACAGAAACCCGAAAGCAAGATATAACCTAGTGTTAGCTTTGATGCAAATGTAACAAAACTTTAGCTTTATTTCCTGAAAATCCTTTAACAAGTACTGTATGAAGCAATGAGTGAAGAAAATGCAACAAAATGGTTATACCACACCAACATTGCTCCCTATATACAATAATAGAACTACTATAATACTGCTCCTATTTTTATGAAATAACTACTATACTACTACCTCCTATTTACAACAATATAACTTACTATACTACTGCCTCCTATGTACAATAATTTAACTACTATAATTCTGCCTCCCATGTACAAGAATGTAACTACTATACTTCCTGCTATGTACAAGAATATAACTGCTTTAATACCGTCTCCTATGTACAAACAATAATATAACTATTATGAAACGACCTTAGTCTATGTACAATAACTTTCTTATATGTCTGGAATTTTTTTAGGTTAATATCCATGTAATGTAAAGAGAACATAAGAATAACAGCTGGCAGCACCCCACTTCTGTATATTTTTTGTTATGAATAACATATGTCACCCTCAGATCCGTCCTTGGACTGGTCTCATGGGTTGGTCAATGATGCTTTCACCCAGCACTATCTATAATGGAATATGGCAGCACTGGAGATGAAAGGCTAAAACCTTAATTATAACTTTGTCCTCAAGTATTATGGGGGGATGGAGGCTCAGGTTTGGATACTAGAGAACTCATGTTCTTGGCTCTTGTACATTTATCTCCTGTGATTTTTTGGCTGGGTCCCAAAGCTTCTTACATTCAGGTTACAGGGTGTGGGTCCTTTGACATTGCTGTGTTATGTGTTGTATGTTCCTAGCTGATGTTCCTAGCAGAACATGCAGGTGCTATTAGGACCCCTGGTAAGTAGGGGCCCAGTTCCTGTTGACTGCATCCTTTTTTAAACAGGTGAAGAGAACCTGTGCATGGATTTCTTTTCTACAAACCCTAGGATGAGGTGAACTACCCAAAGACTATGGAAAGGGGAGGAAGCAAGCACCAAATATTATATTACAATATTAATACTAGGTGGTTAGGAGTGTGCTGGTGTTCGTGTCTCAACCCTATGTACACCTGTGCTTGTAACTCTTAATATTGATTAAGTAAATGGGAAATGCATATAGTTTGTTGTGCTAAATAAAAAGCTATAGGAGAGGTCTTGTGTGAGGTCACAACCTGATAGTTACATAGTGGAAGGAGTTGGGTCCTCCCTGCAATACAGAGTATTACAGAAAAGTGTGCTTATCCTGTGGTAGGACATACAGTAGATTGAAGGGAGAAGGCTACACAGCAGTACATTGACATTTCTGTTGCGGATATTTTTCTGCAATGTGTGGATGGGATTAGCCAGAATCCCAGGTAATGTAAAACGCTGTTGTGTTTACTCTACATGGGGCCCCGGCCTTAGTGTATTTTTCCACAGATACTACTGCTGTAACATCTGAGATTCAGTGTTACTCCCTTATGTTACCCTCACTCTCTTCATTAGGGTGGACACTATTTTCCTGCGTTACGATTACTGCTCTGTGTCCTTATTTCACATGATTTAAAGCTCAGATTGTTGTTTTTTTCTTAAACTTTTTGAGCCTATTTTCCAGGGAATGCTCTAGAATACAGATGGCGTTGTCACACCCCTTGGGACCTCGGCCATATCTAACGTATTATTTACAAAACAAGTTGTCACTCGGCTTCCGCACTGTACGAGCGATAATGTTGGAGATAGAGCAATGCTTTCCCCGATTACCGCTGCCAGAGCTGATCACGCCCAGTGTAAATGTAAAGTGTTGAAAGACTGGGTCCTCACAGGTTCATGTCGCACTTGGGACGATAACAATTCCCGGGCTCGGCTCCATGCTCGCAGCTCAGTTTATTGTCTGTCACATTCAGAGGGATTCACAGGAAGTGGAGTGGCCTTAATTACAGATATGGAAATCCTGAGGTATCGGCGATGATGTGCGGCATTGTCCTCACTCAATTCTTCTGTCACCGCTAAGCAGGAACTAATGTGGGGAAGCTCTAAAAATGGAAAATGATACTGCACCAATTCCCTATGCAAGGGGCTAATAATGTGAGGTGACACTAAAATTGTAAAGAGTATGTGTTAGCTGGAAATCTTCATGGTCCCAAATTTCAGAACCTTGAAAAAAGTCAAAAGCAAAAGGCAAAGCTTTAAAAATCGTAGATTCCTGTTTTACTTACACCTTATGCTATATGAACACATTGAGGCTGATGATCACCTCCATTTCCCTATGTAATGGGTGGAAATGTCCTTTAGTATCTGAAGTTATTACAAGTAGACTACTGTTTATGGGCCACATGAACATTGGGCAACTTTAGGGATTGATCTGACTTCTGTAGGGGCTTTTATGGCCTTTGTAGCTGCTGGTATTACTTCTTTATGGGGTAATATAAGCTTTGTATCTCTGTAGGGGATGATATGACTTTTGTAGGGACTTATTTAAGCATTATATGGGCTGATATAATCTGTGTAGGGACTGATGTAACCTTTGTACATACATCAATATACATTCTGGTGGGCCTCTGACAACCCTGTAATATTATTTTAATGAACATTGCTCTACAAAATCTTGCTTCATGTGACTATTGACAACTTTTGCTGTAGAGTGACATCAATTTGACCTTTGAGAAGTGAAAATAGTGCAAATTCCAGGCTGGGTGTGAATGTGAAGGTGTTAATGACCAGGACACCTCAGCACCCCTCACTCTGAGTCAGTGATGCAGAGCAATGAGTGACAGCCCAGCATCCATCTCCGCATACACACCATGGTGGTCTCAGTCATTAAAACCACATCAGCACTGGGTGCCTTCACCCCTCCACTCCCATATACGTGTGAATGTTGATTTGACAGGAATGACATAAAAAGACAAGAGAACATTTACAACTAGTGCTCATGCCCCTGGGAACATCATGGTGCAGCTCTCATAGTCCATATTGTTAAGCTGCATGAAACACAGTCCAAACTGTTATATTTTATCACACTCAGCCCCTACTTGTTTATTGTATTATATACAGTCCACCTTGTTATATTGTATCTTCCATGCAGTTATATTGCATTTCACACAGTTCACAATGTTATATTTTATCACACACAGGCTCTGCTGGTATATTGTATCACACACAGTCCACTTCCGTTATATTGCATTTCACACAGTTCACAATGTTGCTGGTATATTGTATCACACACAGTCCCAACTGATATATTTTATCACACACAGCCTCTGCTGGTATACTGTATCACACACAGTCCACTTCTGTTATATTGCATTTCACATAGTTCAGTGAATGTTTTATTTGATCACACACAGCCCCTACTGGTATATAATTCTATTATATATAGTTCACATTGTTATACTGTATTACGCACAGTCCTTGCTGTTTTATTGTATTCCACACAGTTCATAGTGTTATATTTTATCACGCATAGCCCCTACAGATACATTGTATCACACACATTGCCTACTGGCATATTATATCGGACATGGTCTACAATGTTAGATTTTATCATGCACAGCCCCTACTGGTATATTTTATTGCACACAGTACACTTCTGTTGTATTGCATTACACACAGTCCACACTGTTATATTTTATCACACACAGCTCCTACTGGTATTTTGTATTATACACAGTCTACATTGTTATATTGTATTACACACAGTCCATAATGTTATATTTTATCACATATAGCCCTACTGGTATATTTTATCATGCACAGTACCTACTGGTATATTGTATTACAGTCCATGCTGTTATATTGTAGTACACATAATCCATGCTGTTAAATTTTGTCACTCATAGCCCCTATTGGTACATTGCATTACGCACAGTCCACACTGTTATATTGTCTCACAAACAGTCCACACATGTATATGGTATTTATATCACACATAGTCCACAATGTTATAGTTTGACATGCATAGTGTGCAATGCTATATTAGACTGTGTGATTCACAGATCTGTGATTCACGGACGTGTGCTGCCCATGTTCTTTATGCACAGGACACAATCCTATTGATTTTAAATGCGCACATAGGTGAATCAGTGCCACACAGAGCGCACTGATATTTTGTTTCATGCTGGGGTACAGGCGGCTGCTCCACACACAATTATTGCACTATTTTCACCTCTTTTCATTAGATTGACGCTCCTACCAGTATAACTTCTCAGCTTGAGGTGGCAGTGCATTCCCTTCCTGTAGAGGTTTGCATTTTGTTGTGATGTTAAGCAGAAGTCCATATTTCAGGCAGCATAGTTAAGAGATAAAATAAGGATTACCCGTCCAGTGATTGCACGCGCTATACTGATGATGTCACTTGTCTTCCAGCTGCATTTATTCCTAATTGGAAACACTAGTGGTTGCTGACCAAAGCTCCTTTAAGTGTGGCAGGTTCACAATGACGTGTGAAATACATAATAAAATAAAGAAGATATAGATATTATAGAAATATATATTTATAGACCTTTAATTGTGACACATATACTTCCTAAAGGACCTCTAACTTTATGGCTGATCAGTTACACATTAGTGCTGTTAATATCAGTACGGAAATGTTATAGGAGACATCAGTCACGCAAATAACTCCCAACTTTCAGAGGATTGAAAGTGGGGCAAAATCTGGCAAATTTGGGTATCATAAACCATGCTCCAGCCCTGCCCCTTTGGTTCTCGCCCATTCCCACTCAGAACTCCTTGTACCCCCACACAGTATAACGCCCTTTAGTGACTCCGTCATTGTATTATACCAACTGTGGCCCACACAGTATAATGTTCCCCTTACTATGGACTTTGCACTATAATATCCCCCTCATCCTGGCCCCCACAATATAATGTCCCTCTCATTATGGTCTCCACAGTATAATGTCCCCCATCATGTGGCCCCACACAGTATAATACCCCCTCACTGTGGGCCCCAGAGTATAATGTCCTTCTTATTATGACCCCCTCATTATAATGTCCCCCTCCATCTTGCTCCCACATGGTATAATATCCCTTTCCATATGGCCCCAACAGTATAATGTCCCACTTCTTCCATTTGTAAAATTGTGTATTGTGTTCCCCATATGCGACTCTTTCTGTCCCCTCTATGTACATTCTCTATGTTATTAGAACAATTCAGAGAGTGCCTGAGAGGGCAAGCATAAAATTAAACAGGAGCAGAAGCCATTTCTGTGTCCATTTCAGTTTCATACCTTGCCCTGGTATACACATTGCTCCATGGTCCACTTCTGACACTTATGTGTGCTTTGCAGGCGCATTTGACAATGGACACTCTGAATAATCTGCAACTTTGCAGTCCCATATGCAGCAAACTTCAATGTACCATGTGTTTAGACACCTTTCTATCACAGCCAGCATTACATTTTTCAGCAATTTATGCTACAGCAGCTCTTCTGTAGAATCAACCCAGAAGCCTTGCCCCATGCATATCAATGAGATGTGGTTGTCCATGATCCTTTTATCAATTCACTGGTTGTTCTTCCTTAGACCATTTGGTAGGCACTAACCATTGCATATAGGGAGCAAACCACAAAATCTGCCCTCTTGAATTTTCATGGACACAGGGGTTAAATTTGAATGAAGTTTATATGTTTCCTTTGGAGACTTTCCACACTCCAGAATCTATTGATAGGTTAATTGGTTTTCTATGCGCAAGAGATAGAGAGATTATGTTGTTAGCTCCTGGGGTCTGAGATTATGGGAGTGATACATTGTGTGAAGGAGATTAGCTCATGAGCTCTGAGATATATATATATATATAGTAAAAATATATATATATAGAGAATAATATGAGATCAGGAGATTAGATTGTGAGTTAGTGGCTACAGGGATGTTAGGAGTGACACACTGTTATGCTGCGGAAAAGCAGCTCTTTTGTTTCAGATTTTGCTGCAGTTTTTGGAGTCAAAACCAGGAGTGGATTGAGCAGAAGGGAGAAGTATAAGAGCTTCCTGTATATTTCCTATTCCTATTGTGGCAACTCCTGGCTTTGGCTCAAAAAATCTGCAACTAAAAAAAGCTTCTTTTCTGCAGAGTGGGGGCTGAGCCTTAAAAAGATTCTAGGGACAGACAAGATATATATGCACAAATGTAGCAGAGTTAACCGAACTTCTGCTATTGGTTAAACTGCTACAGTCAATTCTTGTAATTCATTGATTTTGTTGTCTTCTGTGATAAGATATACTAAGAAGGAATTTAGATTGTGAGCCCTATATGGAACAGTGACCACAATTTCTGTAACGCACTGCAGAATATGATGGCGCTATATAAAGAAGCAAAGTAAATAAATAAATAAAAATAATATATCATACTGCTACAATTTAACCAATATATATACTGTATAAATTATGTGTAGTATCATTAAGTATTTTGGGGGAAGATGTCCTTATTATAACTATCTGTTGTTCTGTTTGTTGGCGACAGAGCGGGAGAGGGAAAGGTTGTAATATGAGATCTGTTTCCAGTTTTCCTGAGAGATGTAAATTTTACACATTTCTTACCAACTAATACATTCTAATACATTTGAGGTGCCGCGGCTTTCTGCGTTTTCTGCCCCTGGTATTTTATTTTTAGCTTTTTGGATTTTTTTTTTTCCATGAGAACAATCAGGCCTCACAGTCCTTAATCCAGCGCAGACCTTTGCACAGTCCCTGTGGGATGACACTGCCCTCGTTATCTTCTGCTCCCAGTGTCAAGGGTCAGAGTGCACATTGTGAAGCCATGTCCTCAGTTAATGCCAAGTCATGTGACGAATGGCAGCACCCTGAAATGTGGACCAAAAATTTCACCTAAACAAAAAGCAAAATCTCTCCCTGAAAGTGTCTGTATCAATATGTTTATTCAACAAATATAATAGCTATGAACATCATCATGATCATCTGCTGCTTGAACTATCCCTGTGTTTCTAGTACAATCTGCCAGCTCTTCCACTTCATTTTGTTACATTACTGAGCAAATAAATGTGTACGAGGAGATATAAATATGTAAAAAGTATAAATGTGTAGGAGGAGGAATGAATGCGTAAATAGGGGTATGAACATGCAGTAAGAGGCATGACTTGTTGAAATATACAATTCATAAAGCAAACAAAACAACCCATCTTAATGTGGCATGAAGATAGAAACAGAAAAGCCCCCCCATTTTTTTATTTTTCTTACCAACTAGTGTAATTTAATTGTATGCATTTTCTATGTTATTTTTGACATGCATGTACCTCGCAGTTTTCATGTATGCAATAAAAAATAAAAATATCTTTAAAAAAATCAAACAGTGAAGTGAAAGATGTGCCTGTCTCTAAGAGCTTACAATCTACAGGATGACCCTTGTCATGGACATTAGTCACTTTTTTCTGCAGTGGATACTGGATATCATGCTAGGTGTCCACACTGTAACAAGACTATACTTCTGCATAACATGTCCACAGCTCTAGATTTAATCAGATTAGGCACATGATTTTCCTATTGGTTTCCCCTGCTTCCTTTTATTTCCCAATATCCTAATAGTTCCCATAGGAGCCGACTCATTTCCATCACCTTGTGCTCATTGTAAACTGCGCTGTGAGGATCCATGTCCCATCACATACGGTCGGAATTTACTTCATAACCGATCACTGTAAACAATAAACCAAAAACATATTTCCCGTGTCCTTAATATGTAACATTAACTGCAAATCTGGCAGAAAAGTCAACACTAATTTGTGCAGCTGTGCGGAGGGTTAACCCTTCCCAGGGTCGCCAGGCCTCTCTTATCAGAACCCAATGCAGCTCCAGGGGCTTCAACTCCACATGGATTTTATTTCCATAGTAATTGCAGATCTACATATATAGAGAGAAAGCTGGAGCCACAACTGGGAATCCAGGGGAACATTTGGTGGTCTCATTAGAAATATAAGTAATTGTTCTAATTCTTTGAACAAAGTTATTACTGGACATCATAATTGAGGACAGATGTTAATGTGGTGACGACAGAAAATGGAATATCTTATAAACTGGTCAACTATGTCCATGCTTTACCAAATAGTAGACAAATGAGGTATCTAAATATAGGCACTAGAATACAGCCACCTATAAACAAAATTATAATTATTGTAATACTGTTTCTATGTACTAGAATATAAATACTGTAATAATGAACCTCTATACAAGAACATAACTACTATAAAACTGCCCCCTATGTACAAGTATATAAGTACTATAAAACTAAACCCATGTAGAACACTATAACTACGATTATTCTGTTCCCTTTGTAGAAGAATTGAACTACTGTACAATTTATTTCTATGTAAAAGTATATAGCAATTATAATACTGCTCACTATGCACATGAATATAACTTCTATAATACCACCAATATAGCTACTAAAAATACTGTTCCTTATGTATAACAAATTAGCTACTTTAATATTGCCTCCATGTACTGTGCAAGAATATAACTACTATAATACTAGAAAAATATGCAGAAATACTCTCCCTGTTTACAAGCTTATAGTCATAATACTGTATGTTATGTACAAAAAAATATTAAGGCTGCTTCCCGCATTCAAGAACATAACGACTACAACACTGCTCCATATGTACAAGAAGATAACTACTATAACACCGCCCCTATGTATCGGAATACAACATCTATAGTACTGTGCCATATGTACAAGAATATAACTACTATATTTCTGCTACCTATGTACAAGAATGTACATAGTGCCTATGTAGAAGAACATGACTAATACTTTAATGCTTCTATATTACAATATTAGCACTATAATTCTTCCTATTATACTTAAGAATATACGTAATATAATACTGCTACCTATGTATCAGAATACAACTACTGTAATATTGTCCCTTTATACAAGAATATAACTACTATAATACTGCTACTATGTATGTGAGTATGTATACTATAATACTGCCCACTATGGACGAGAATATAACTACTATAATAATGTCTCAATGTACAGAAATATAATAGAAAGACAATAGAACTATTATAATACTGCCTAATGTATACAAGAATATACAGTACAGACCAAAAGTTTGGACATACCTTCTCATTCTAAGAGTTTTCTGTATTTTCATGACTATAAAAATTGTAGATTCACACTGAAGGCATCAAAACTATGAATTAACACATGTGGAATTATATACTTAACAAAACAGTGTGAAACAACTGCTTTTGCTTTGATTACTGCTTTGCACACTCTTGGCATTCTCTTGATGAGCTTCAAGAGGTAGTCACCTGAAATGGTCTTCCAACAGTCTTGAAGGAGTTCCCAGAGATGCTTAGCACTTGTTGGCCCTTTTGCCTTCACTCTGCGGTGCAGCTCACCTCAAACCATCTCGATTGGGTTCAGGTCTGGTGACTGTGGAGGCCAGGTCATCTGGCGTAGCACCCCATCACTCTCCTTCTTGGTCAAATAGCCCATTGGTCATTGTCCTGTTGAAAAATAAATGATGGTCCAACTAAACGCAAATCGGATGGAATAGCATGCCGCTGCAAGATGCTGTGGTAACCATGCTGGTTCAGTATTCCTTCAATTTTGAATAAATCCCCAACAGTGTCACCAGCAAAGCACCCCCACACCTTCACACCTCCTCCTCCATGCTTCACGGTGGGAACCAGGCATGTAGAGTCCATTCGTTCACCTTTTCTGTGTCGCACAAAGACACGGTGGTTGGAACCAAAGATCTCAAATTTGGACTCATCAGACCAAAGCCCAGATTTCCACAGGTCTAATGTCCATTCCTTGTGTTCTTTAGCCCAAACAAGTCTCTTCTGCTTGTTGCCTGTCCTTAGCAGTGATTTCCTAGCAGCTATTTTACCATGAAGGCCTGCTGCACACAGTCTCCTCTTAACAGTTGTTGTAGAGATGTGTCTGCTGCTAGAACTCTGTGTGGCATTGACCTGGTCTCTAATCTGAGCTGCTGTTAATCTGCGATTTCTGAGGCTGGTGACTCGGATGAATTTATTCTCCGCAGCAGAGGTGACTCTTGGTCTTTCTTTCCTGGGGCGGTCCTCATGTGAGCCAGTTTCTTTGTAGCGCTTGATGGTTTTGGCCACTGTACTTGGGGACACTTTCAAAGTTTTCCCAATTTTTCGGGCTGACTGACCTTCATTTCTTAAGGTAATGATGGCCACTCGTTTTTCTTTACTTAGCTGCTTTTTTCTTGCCATAATACAAATTCTAACACTCCATTCAGTAGGACTATCAGCTGTGTATCCACCTGACTTCTGAACAACACAACTGATGGTCCCAACCCCATTTATAAGGCAAGAAATCCCACTTATTAAACCTGACAGGGAACACCTGTGAAGTGAAAACCATTTCAGGTGACTACCTCTTGAAGCTCATCAAGAGAATGCCAAGAGTGTGCAAAGCAGTAATCAAAGCAAAAGGTGGCTACTTTGAAGAACCTAGAATATAAGACATATTTTCAGTTGTTTCACACTTTTTTGTTAAGTATATAATTCCACCATGTATAATACTACCCAAAGTAGAAGATAAATACTATAATACTGCATCTTTGTACAAAAATATAATAGCTATACTACTGCCCCTATGTACAAGAATATGAGTGCCATAATACTGTATCATGTACAGGAAAGTAACTTCAATAATACAGCCTCTATGTGCAAGAATATAACTACTGCAACTCTGTTTCCTGTGTACAAGAATATAACTTCTATAATACTGCTCCCTATGTACAGGAAGATAACTACTATATAACTACCCTCAATGCACAAGAATATAACTGCTATAACACTGTTCCTATGTACTAAAATATAACATCTATATTTATCTATAGATAAATTTCTGTGCAAAATCTATCTACTATAATACTGATCCTTTGCGTAAAAATATAAATACTAAAATGCCCCTATGTATAACAATTAAACTACTATAATTCTGCCCCCATGTACAAGAATTTAACTACAGTGAAACCTCTTTGAGCTGAACACCAAAAATGACACAGAAATATGGTCTTTTATAGGGGTGGTCCTCTCAAAGAAATAAAAATATACAGAATGAAGTTTAAAGTGTCTGATGGAGTCAGAAAGCATGTATGGTCCAGCCAAAACCCCAAATAAAGATGACACAGCCAAAAATCATGTGTTTCATGCTACAACCTATAACACAGAACCAGGTATCACATCAACATATTATGCAGAACCAGGCCTAGACTGGGACTAATAAAACAGCCATGGTACTTTATCCTCTCTTAAAGGGAGTCTGTCAGCAGAGACGACTCTGCAATAGTAGGCCTCATCACAGATGATGATGACAAGGAGTACAGAGAACTGAACCGTTTTTTTGTGGACTGGTGCCACCAGAACCACCTGAAGATTAACGCGGGGAAGACCAAGGAGATGGTGATGGACTTCCGTAAAGGCAGATGCCCTCCAAAACCAGTGGACATCCTGGGGACGGGCATCGAGATTGTGAACACCTATAAGTACCTGGGTCTGCTCCTTAATAATAAGCTGGACTGGGCAGATCATATGGAGGCCCTGTACAGGAAGGGCCACAGCAGGCTCTACCTGCTTAGGAAGCTGAGAGCCTTTGGAATCCGGGGGGCACTTCTTAGGACTTTCTTCAACTTGGTAGTGGCATCAGCCATCTTCTTTGGAGTGGCCTGCTGGGGGAGCAGTATATCAACCAGGGACAGAAATAAACTTGACAAGCTGATTAGAAGGACCAGCTCTGTCCTGGGGAGCCCACTGGACCCAGTGCAGGTGGTGGGTGACAGAAGGATACTGTCCGTGGTGAGCTCCATGCAGAAGAAGAAGTCCCATCCCATGCATGAGACTGTGATTGCGCTGGGCAGTACTGTCAGTGACCGACTGCTCCACCCTAAGTGTGAGAAGGAGCGCTATCGGAAGTCTTTCCTCCCCACCGCGGTTAGGCTGTACAACCAACACCGACCTAAGCGGAGATCATTACATACAGAGAACTGAAATATCTCTCTGCCTGTTAAATCCCCCCCCCCCCCTCTGCTACGTCCTATCTGTCTGTCTGCTATTAATGTAATGCCTCTCACCTTGGAACATTCCTGTACATGTTGTATTTGTATTTGTATCTGCTTATCTTATCTTTGCTGCTGTAACACACTGAATTTCCCCACTGTGGGACTATTAAAGGACTATTATTATTATTATTATTATTATTATTATAAGACTAATGACAGTGCCTTGTAGGGCGGTTTCTACACTTTCCAAAGATGCCTTTCTTATTCTGCATTGTAGCTCCATTTTCATGAAAATAAGTATTTTATTCTTATGCAAATTATCTGAAAAGGGCTTTAGGGGCATTTCCTCTCCTGCCAGGACTTCACTCTATGCTCTAGATAATCACACAGAACTGCCACCCATTTCCCATTTTGTCACACTTTGTCTGCAGTTAGGGCAGAGAGCAAAGCCCTGGCAGGAAAAGAATTGTCCCTAAGGCCGAGGCCCCATGTTGAGAAAATGCCGCGATTTGGCCACAGCATTTAACAGTACCTGCAAAGTCGATGGGATTCTGGCTAATGCCATCCACACATTGCAGAAAAATATCCACAGCAGAAATACTATGATTTCAAAAACCATTGTTTTTTTGTAAATGGCAGAACATCAATTATACCTACGGAAACACTGGTGTTTTTCACAAAGGTATAATAGGGACAGAAAGTCCGCAGAGAACTTTTTGGCTGTGGCTTGCTATGTGGGGCCTTAGTCTTAAGCACTTTTCAGCTAATTTGCATAAGACTAAAACACTGGTTTTCAAGAAAATAGAGATGTCTTTCTTATTCTGAATTTGGAAAGTGTAGAAGCCACCCTACAAGCCGCCCTACAAGGCACTGTCGTTAGTCTTAAACTGATTTACCTGCTGACAGACTCCCTTTAAGGAGGGGTAGCTTCCATAGAGTATAATGAGAGAAAAATCAGTCACTGAAAAATTGGTCTTTAAAAGGGGGTATTCTTAAAGGAGTGTTCTTCTGGAGAGGTTTCACTATACTATAATACTACTATGTACTATGTATTATAATACTGCTTCTTATGTACAAGAATGAAATTATTATAATACTGCCCCTTTTAACAAGAATGTAACTACATAATGCTGCCCCCTTTGGACACAAATTTAGCTATTTCATCTTTTATATTTGTACTTTTCAAGGTTATTATGACAAGTTTTAAACAATCATGAAGAGTTCTGGACAAGGAAATCTTTTTGAACTGGAAATTCCTTAGATGCAGAATGTTATGCTTTTCTGAAGCTTTTACCACATTTCTATTGCTATTTTTGATCAGTTGATATATCCTTTTGTTTGTAAACACATTTTCTGTAACTCATCTGTCATGTTCCCGTCTCATGCGGCACTGCTATATTTGTTGTCAGGAGTGTAACAGTTAATGAGCAGATCTTGTGTTTGTGGATACTCATGATCCTGATGATGTTCTGGAAATGATCAAGGATATCAAGGGAGGACGATGCACGTAATTTTGCCAGCATGGATTGCATCATAGCTTCGCTGTCCAGGCCGCTGGTAAGAGTTTCTAGAAATGATACAATCCACATGGATAAACACCAGTAACCTGCTGGAAGCACAAGCCCAGGGTCACAACCTTGACTTTAATCCCCCATAAGTCTTTGGGGTTGATAGCCATGACATGTGTGTAACTAAACCCAGCATGTCATTCACGGCTAACATGTATGTGACCACTCCAACCTCCAGTCCCACAGAGCATTGTTTTTAAACCCCGTAACCTCAAAGTCCACGGGTCACAATGAAATAAAACAAGATAAACACACAGAGATGTTGGTGTTTATTTATCGCTTGTCATCCAGGGTTTACCAAGCACAACTTGATCTCTAGAATTTAGCAACAAATGGCTACTGGAAGCTGCGGAAATATCCGGGGCTCATGTCAGATGCTGGTGTGTAAGGATGGGTGAGAGCGTGTTATGAAACTTCAGGATTATAAACAATGGACAAATATAAACAGCACAAGAAAAGAATGAGGAAAATAATGCCCTATTTTTACTATAGCATTACTCACTCTTAGCCACTGGAGGCACTGTGTGCAGTGCAATATATTCTGAACATAGAGGTGTGGCAACTTGTTGGGGAGAGGTACCTTTAAGGGGTTCTCCAGAACTATAATACTGATCGCCTATCCTTAGGACAGCTCAATAATTTGAAATAAGCTGATTGAATGGGTTGTGGCCTCTTCACTGCTTACAGAGCACTGTACATCATATAGGGGCTGAACCTGGTATTGCAGCTCAGCCCCATTCTTTTGAATGAAACAGAGCTGCAGTATGGCCAAGTAACTAATTAATGTGATGTCTTTGGCCTGAGAAGAAGAAGTGAAGCTCTTCAAAGCACTGCAGGCTCTTCAAACACCTGATCAGCAGGGATCCCAGGTGTTGAATTGTCCATTTGGAGTGAATTTCCATCTCCTAACACCTTGTCATTTTTAGGTTCAACTTTTTTTTATAATTCGTGTGATTTGGACTTCAAGGGAGTCTATCACCTCTCCAAACCATTTAAACTGCCCCTACAGTGATATAGATCCTATAACACTGATAAATATCATACCTTTTTAATGATTGAGACTACTGTAGATATGCAAATTAGGCACACGGAGCACAGGGGGCGTTCCCTTTAGGCCCCTGAGCACCACTCTAGCTGATGAATCCACAGCTCTTTTCATATTTGTGCTATCCCTGTGCAGTGAGAGCGGATCTGAGGTCACCACCCCCTCAACAGTGCGCTATTGCGCTCGTGCGCGAGATCTCGCTGAGGGGTTGGTGACCTCAGATCAACTCTCACTGCACATGCATGCTTGCAGTGGCGTAACTTAAAGTCTTTTGGGTCCCAGTGCAAACTTTAATCTGTATCCTCCTTACAGCATATTCTTGATAGTGACAGTAGTGGATACTGCAGCATTAGCTCAGATACTCGAAAGGGAAACAACTATAGTACCCACAGCTGCAGTAATAACGAATATGGTGAATGAGTACCACAGCACCTGTCTTGTAAGCAATACTGGAGCTACATGTTGTGGTAAACAGCTGATCTGCAGAGATCCTAAGAGATCAGTGGGGTCCAACACCGGGGACCCCTGCTGATTAGCTGTTTGAAGGTACTATGGTGCTTTTGCGAATCTCCTCAGTCCTTCAATATTTACATTGCACAGTATCTGTTTTATAATGACCATGCAATGTAATTACAATGGTCCCACACAGTGTAATATTCTCCACAGTGGCCCCACACAGTGTAATATGCTTCACAGTGACCCCCACACAGTATAATATATTCCACAATGGCCTCCACACAGTATACTATGCTCCACAGTGGCCCCTACGCAGTATAAAATGACCCACAGTGGCCCCCTATGCAGTATAAAATGCTCCACAGTGGCCGACACACAGTATAATATGCACCACGGTGGCCCCACACAGTATAATATGCTCAACAGTGGCCTCACACAGTATAATATGCTCTACAGTGGCCCCCCACAGTATAATATGCTCCACAGTGACCCTACACAGTATAAAATGCTCTCGAGCTGCTTCAGGCTAACCCCATGATATTGGGCCTCTTTCCATTGATGAGATGCATAGCGATTGGGAAACTATTATTATTATTATTATGCTTTCTTGTATAGCGCCACCATATTCCGCAGCGCTTTACGGACATTGTCAGACCGCTATCATAGTGCTACAGGGCCCCAGTAATATTTGCAGGTTTCTTATATTAGCCTTTGGTCCAAGACACCCAAATACTGGCACAGGAGTCCAGGAGAGATAAGTACCACTGTTTTGATCACCTCCCTGGACCTCTACTTATTATACTTTTGGATCTGAAGAGACCCCAGTGTATAATAATAGTTTGTGGGTGGTGAACCCCAAAAATTTTGGATCCTGCCAAACCCTGAAATTTTTGCAATATTTGCGACAAACACCGTAGGGGCCACTATGGCACATTATACTGTGTGAAGGGGTTATTGTGGGACATTATACTGTGTGTAGGCCTCTATGGGACATTATACTGTGTTATTGCCACTATGGGACATTATATCTTATGAAGGTCACTATGGGACATTATACTGTGTGGAGGGACCACTATGGGACATTATACTGTATGGGGGCTGTTATGGGACATTATACTCATAATACTATGTGGAGGGGTCATTGTGGAACATTACACTGTGTACAGGGACCGCTGTGGGACATAATACTATGTGTAAAATGGGTGTTATAGTGTGTGGGGGCCAGCAGAGGGAGCTTTTTACCATGTGGGTGCCAGTAAAGGGGCGCTGGGAAAGGGGTGGTGGAGAATAGCAAGTCAAAAATTTGTTATTGGGCCCAGTCTTTGATAGTTACCCCCCTGGGCCTGAGCCCACTTACTTTGTGGGGCCAAACCAAGGCTGCCAGAAACATATACAGCACTTTCAAGTATATCTGCATCTTTCAGGACTCAGATATAGTTGAACACAATGCTGAAGAAGGTCCACCATTGAGGCATCTGTTAGTGATGTCTGTGGCTCTGTGCAGACCTGCTGCATTGAGCTGCAGACGAGAAGAGGAGAAAAGCAAAGAGCTCCAGAGGAAAGAAAATTGGTAAGTATGACTTTTTTTTTTTTTTTTATTTATATAGCACAACCACTGAGTACCATTATACTGTGTGTAGGGGCCATTGGGGACTATTATACTGTGTGTAGGAACCAATTGGGACCATTATATAATGTAGAGGCGCCACTAGGGAATATTATATCATGTGTAGGGGCCACTAAGACTATTATTCCATGCAAAGGGGCCACTGAGGACCATTATACTGTGTATAGGGGGTCACTTAGGACCTATGTACAACATGTAGGGACCACTGGGGACTATTATACTGTGTGTAGGAACCAATTGGGACCATTATATAATGTAGAGGCACCACTAGGGAGTATTATACCATGTGTAGGGGCCACTAGGACTATTATTCCATGCAAAGGGGCCACTGGGGACCATTATACTGTGCATAGGGGCCACTTAGGACCATGATAGAGGCAGCTGCAGCTCTCGTGTGAAGGCTGTGACCCCCTTTACTGTTTACATTGCACTCTGTTTCATAACAACTGCACAATGTCATTACAGCCTGATTGTAACGTCTCTGCTTGTTCGGGTCTCGGCACCACTCTCCGCTCGCACGCTGTGGCGAAGTAGGCGTGTTCAGTTTGGTTCTTTGTGTAGGTTTCTTGTTGCTCAGTCTGAACATGGTCCTAGACAATTTAATGGATTTCCGGCCACACCCGTGTTCTGAGCATTTCTCTCTGGACTGCATGGAGTTAATCTCTTCCTGGCCTGTGTGATTGATAGCCTGTGTACCTATCAGGTCTGGGGCTGGTCCCAGACTTTCTATAAACAGGTTGTCAGCCCTCACATGGTCGCCAGTTATTGCTCTGACTTTGCCTACTCTCTTTGTGCCCTTGATATTTACTGTACTATTTCTCTGACCTCTGGCTTGCCTTTTGACTATTCTCTTGGATATTGATTTTGTACTGCATTGCTCATTTGTTACCGACCCCTTGGCTTCCTGACCTCTCTTTTTGTCGTTTGTTTTATCTTGTCCTGTTCTGTGTGTCACTTACTCAGTATAGGGCTCGTCTTCAGGTTGTCCTTTTACTTTTTAGCGTAACTGAGGCAATACGAAGGGACAGTGGCTGGGGTGAGATTAGGGCTCACTTGTCTCTGTCCTTCCTCCCAGACCCCTGCAGTAGTGTCAGGGTATTGCTACGTTTGGCAAGACCCTAACACTGATACATTCACTTCTATGGAACAGAGCCCTTGAAACACGTGATCAGTGGGGTCCCAGGTGCCAAAACCCCACTAATATTTTATGTATTCCTGTATTCCTGAGGAGAGGTCAACAATAGATATAAACTGGACAATCGTTTTAATTAGGTAGCATATCAATAAGGGGCACACAGGGGACATTATTATTTGAGGGGCACTATTCATTTAAGGGGGCATACAGGAGGTATTATTTATTTCCAGGTCATTTTATATTATAATTGGGAGTAGGGACAAGATGGAGTCTTTATGTACAGTAGGTGAGGACAATGTGGGTCAGGTGCCTGGAAAAGTGAGAAGCCAAAGATGTCTGTGTTACAAACATTACAGAGACACACCACAGCTGGAAGAAGTGGTCATGGTGTTTCGGTGAAGATGTAAGAGATGGGAAATGTAGTCAATTACAGATAGAGATGTCACTTGTAACTCACTAAATGTTTCCTGTGCTATATTCACTTAAATTGTCCGCAGAGTCCTATGTACAGCAGGTATTTACACTATATAGTCAATGTATTGTGATAATATTGGTATACCTAGATTTGGCCCCCGTGCTGAATCCTTAGCTATAACTCTATACTACAGCAACACAATAATGAAAAATAAATCTTTATTCATACAATATGTCAAAATAGTTGTCTGACTAAAAATGATAAAAACAGAGGGTAAGGTCGCGGCTGTGCTCATATGAGTCTAGGCTCCAGATTGTTATATCTGCATTAATACAATGTAACATGTGATGTGTTCATCTGACAGAGGATTACCTTGACAGGATACAATTGTAGCAAACTCCCAGTTGTGTCAAGTATAAACTGCTATAAGGAAGGGCAGGGGAAAACATAGTGCCAAGGTAGATATCTGGTAATCTCACCCTATTAGAAGGTGTGACAGGGTTTGAATCCATAACCTTTAGTGCAGAAATCATTTTATTTTGTTTCTTTTGACAGTACCCCCACCCAGGTATTTTGGGGTTAGTTTCACCATTGAAGGCCAAGCTGCATGAAAATACAATCTTGGAAAAGTTCATGAATAAGAAGCAGATTGCGTGTGTGGTCCTGAAACGTGAGCTCCTCCTGAGACTGCAGCCGGTGATAACCTCCCTCCAATATTGGAATATTGCAGAATTCATGTGCTCTGGAGACAGCCGCCATCACTCCCTGGGTGAGGTGCAGCAGGATCTCTGGCATCAGTTGCTTCAGTTACCATTACTGTATAGATATTTGCTTTTGGCCCTCAGAGATTCTTGCTCTCATTGGAACTCCATGCTGGTTGGTTATTAAAGAACATTTTCTCACACAATCTAAAATTTCAAAGAAATATATAGTTCCTTGTATCATCCTCGCTGTGTTATAGATGCTAGGAAATTCTGTTGCTGGGAAAGCTGGGTGATAACATTGCTGCTGTTACAGTGGTTACCAGTCAGCTTTCCCAGACTGGTAAATCAGATCAATCTATATCTATTTATATGTGATATGTAGCAATAACCATATACTATAGTTTGTCACTCAGCTTTTCAAGAAATTATGATTAATAAATTGTTACCAAATATCTTATTTCACAATATGACCAATATCCTGGACTCTTCTGCCCCCACTATAGGGTAGGAAGGGTATTAGAGACCTGAGGTTATAAACATAATACATTTAATACATACAATCAGAAACATCTTCAACCTGTGTGTATCTTGCTGAGAATCCGACACAAGCACCAACAAAATTCTGAATTCTCCGTTACTAGTACAAACTCCAAAAATACAAGTGTATGACTGCCAATGATGGGTCACCTGGCTGGGGGAAAGGGGTCACCCAGTTGGAGGAGGGATCTGGCAGGGGGGTCCAATCCCTCTTTTAGAGTTAACAGGATTGGGTTTCCCAGGGTTCAGTCTGATGTCATGGCATGCTCACAACTCCTACACACTGGGAAATTTGATCTTCTACCTTCTGTGAAGATGAAACCCTTGGCAGGTGATTATTTTGTTTTTTCACATCATAGACGCTGGAGAGTCAGATCCTTGTGAGGAGACATCTGTTCGCTTTACAAAAAAGGAGCAGACACTGTCAAAAATTCCATGCTGGCTGAGCAAGCGCCATCATCGTGTCTGCGCTGCGGCTGGCACACCAGGCCTGTCTGATGAGCAGGAGGGAAAACTGCGCTCCCAAAAATAATACCCATTAAATATCAAATAGAATATTGTAGGCCAAGAAGCGCTCCCAGCACAATCTGCGGTTACCATTATTGTATACAGAAGTCACTCAGCGTCCACGGACCCTTCAGATATATTCTGTGTTCATAGTTATATTTGCCTCTGGAAAATATGGGTGACAAAAAAACATGAGGTCCAGTACACATACCACAGGAGGTTGCCCATTCTTATTAGTGGGAGGCCCTTTGTTTATATAGCGCTAACATATTCTACAGCGATTTTACAGACATTGGTCATATAGGGCTCACAATCTACATTTCCTATCAGTATTTGGAGTGTGGGAGGAAACATACAAATGCCTTGCATATTATCCTTGGTCAGATTCAAACCTAGGATTCCAGCGCTACATGGCAACAGTGCTACTGAGCCATCGTGCCATGTATTTATTTTGTGCTATTTGTGTAGTACTAACATATTCTGTAGTGCTATACAGAGATTTGTACCATACACATCAATCCCTGTCCCTTGGAGCTTACCGTCTAATTTCCCTATCTCATACATTTGGGCTGCTTTCATATGAGGCCAGTCACCTGTCAGTACATTTCTGTATTGCTCTGTGAGGGCTTCTCCTGGTCTCCATGATTCCCTTCTGGCCTCTTATCTGTGTGACCCTGTGACTTCATATAAGATAAACCAGATATCTGACACCTTGGTGACAAATAGCAAATTACAGGTCATTAAAACTTAGCAGATAGAGGAACAGACACGTACAGCAGATGTACAAGGTAACAGTATAGCATGAACCCAACTGGGTGCCATGTCTGAGCCCTGATTTACTGCCTCAATGCCCCTAACAGTGACAGCTGCACAGTGTCTGAAGATGCCAGCCCCACCCCAAAGTATCTTCATTAGATGTTGCCACCAATCCATTATCCAGTGACGCTGGGCAGATTCCTGCTGCGGGCAATCAGCTGTTTAGGATATGGGGTTCCTTCTGCTGGGAGGGAGGAGAAGAATAGTAAATGTATATTCACATCAACAGATCATCTTGTTCCAGGCATTGAAACTTTCCTGTACAGAAGAAGGTATAAAATCACAGAAGTGACAAGAGTTTCCTCCAGTCATGCAGATCAGAAGTGAACTGAGTGAGAGTAACCAATTACACGATGGGGAATGTAGTACATTTATCTGAGACAGTATTACATATGATAGGTTTACATACAGAGGCTCAGCAGACAGTATTGCACAGGCTTAGATATACTGACTCAGAAGTCAATCACACATGAAAGGATTAGACAGAGCAGCACAACAACCAGTATCACACACAATAGGCTTAGATACACCAGTGTATTCAATGATATGCATATGAAATGCTGTGAATCCCTCCTAGTGCTAATATTCTGTATTTTCGGTAATGTTTCCAGAAGGCTTCTAGCACAGTGTGCTGTGTGAATGTGGAATGAGGTACAGAATGTTTGTGCCTCCCCAGTGAGGTAGGGAGCACACAGCAGGGCTTGCAGACTTAGAAACCCCTCATCTCTGTGTGCTCACTGCCCTCTGGATGTAACTGTATCCAGTAATGTTCCTGGGCTGATGGAGGCCACAGGCATGGGCCAAAAACAACTACTCTCCCATCCAACTGGGACAAGTAACAGACACAGGCTGTGGGCAGTCAGTGACCAGTGGCCATGTCCTCCGCCTGATCTATTGACCCAATGTTCATCACTGCTGAGAATATCTCAGTGCTGGGGAACAGTTCCCCTTATTGCTGGCCCAGTTGTTATGATAGTAGAGGACACCCATGTGGTGTTTCCTCATAGATAACAGGGGCGGCTGTGCCGCTGTGATGTGTCTCTATATAAACAGGTGAAGTGCGTGTCCTGCATGTAAATACAAGGATATCTGCAGAGTTATCAGCACACATCACATCCCTGCCAGTGTTTGACGCGTCTGACTGCATGCTGCAAAGCCAAGGACAATAATGACTTTATTAATTGGCAAATGATAGCATTAATTACAGTCTCATGTGAAAATAGAACAATATTGACCCCATGTAAACTCAACCAGACTTGCATACATACAACCACATACACCAACCATCACTTATGCACTGATATGCTTTTGCTTATAGTTGCACATACACACTTACAGTGCTGGCCAAAAGTATTGGCACCCCTGCAATTCTGTTAGATAATACTCAATTTCTTCCAGAAAATGATTGCAATCACAAATGCTTTGGTAATAATATCTTCATTTAATTTGTCTTCAATGGAAAACCACAAAAAGAATTGTCAAAAAGCCAAATTGGATATAATTCCACACCAAACATAAAAAAGGGGGTGGACAAAAGTATTGGCACCCTTTGAAAAATCATGTGATGCTTCTCGAATTTGTGTAATTAACAGCACCTGTTACTTACCTGTGGCACATAACAGGTGGTGGCAATAACTAAATCACACTTGCAGCCAGTTGAAATGGATTAAAGTTGACACAACCTCTGTCCTGTGTCCTTGTTTGTACCACATTGAGCATGGAGAAACGAAAGAAGACCAAAGAACTGTCTGAGGACTTGAGAAGCAAAATTGTGAGGAAGCATGAGCAATCTCAAGGCTACAAGTCCATCTCCAAAGACCTGAATGTTCCTGTGTCTACCGTGCGCAGTGTCATCAAGAAGTTTAAAGCCCATGGCACTGTGGCTAACCTCCCTAGATGTGGACGGAAAAGAAAAATTTACAAGAGATTTCAATGAAAGATTGTGCGGATGGTGGCTAAAGAACCTCAACTAACATCCAAACAAGTTCTAGCTGCCCTGCAGTCTGAGGGTACAACAGTGTCAACCCGTACTATCCGTCGGCGTCTGAATGAAAAGGGACTCTATGGTAGGATACCCAGGAAGACCCCACTTCTGACCCAGAGACATAAAAAAGCCAGGTTGGAGTTTGACAAAACTTACCTGAGAAAGCCAAAAACTTTTTGGAAGAATGTTCTCTGGTCAGATGAGACAAAAGTAGAGCTTTTTGGGAAAAGGCATCAACATAGAGTTTACAAGAAAAAAAAAGAGGCCTTCAAAGAAAAGAACACGGTCCCTACAGTCAAACATGGCGGAGGTTCCCTGATGTTTTGGGGTTGCTTTGCTGCCTCTGGCACTGGACTGCTTGACCGTGTGCATGGCATTATGAAGTCTGAAGACTACCAACAAATTTTGCAGCATAATGTAGGGCCCAGTGTGAGAAAGCTGGGTCTCCCTCAGAGGTCATGGGTCTTCCAGCAGGACAATAACCCAAAACACACTTCAAAAAGCACCAGAAAATGGTTTGAGAGAAAGCACTGGAGACTTCTAAAGTGGCCAGCAATGAGTCCAGACCTGAATCCCATAGAACACCTGTGGAGAGATCTCAAAATGGCAGTTTGGAGAAGGCACCCTTCAAATCTCAGGGACCTGGAGAAATTTGCCAAAGAAGAATGGTCTAAAATTCCAGCAGAGCATTGTAAGAAACTCATTGATGGTTACCGGAAGCGGTTGTTCGCAGTTATTTTGTCTAAAGGTTGTGCTACCAAGTATTAGGCTGAGGGTGCCAATACTTTTGTCCGGCCCATTTTTGGAGTTTTGTGTAAAATGATCAATGATTTGACTTTTTTTTTCATTCTCTTTTGTGTTTTTTCATTGCAAGCAAAATAAATGAAGATATTATTACCAAAGCATTTGTGATTGCAATCATTTTCTGGAAGAAATTGAGTATTATCTGACAGAATTGCAGGGGTGCCAATACTTTTGGCCAGCACTGTATACAAGTGTGCTCATATGCTCACTTATACACCGAACATGCTCATATATTAACTTATACATTTATAACAGTTATGTTCATATACTTATACACTAATACAACTATGCTCATAGACTGACCTATACTCTGATACGCATATGCTTGTACATTCACATGCACAATAATGCAATAAAGCTATATATTAATGGGCAAATTAAATGGTACTATATAATGTCTACTGTAAATATATAATGCAAGAGAAGTGGTACTGGGCAGTATCTATATATTCAGAGCAAATGAAGTGGCACTGGGCAGTGTCTATATATTCAGGGCAAACATAGTGGTACAATGCAATATTGACTATAAATATGCAATGCCAAAGAAGTTGTAGTGTGAACTATCTCTATATAAAGGGTGAAATGAGACTGTGCAGTATCTACATATACAACGCAAGAGAAATAGTACAGTCATGGCCAAAAGTTTTGAGAATGATACAAATATTAATTTTTACAAAGTCTACTGCTTCAGTTTTTCTAATGGCAATTTGCATATACTCCAGAATGTTATAAAGAGTGATCAGCTTAACAGCAATTACTTGCAAAGTCAATATTTGCCTAGAAAATGAACTTTATCCGCCAAAACACATTTCAACATCATTGCAGCCCTGCCTTAAAAGGACCACCTAACATCGTTTCAGTGATTGCTCCATTAACACAGGTGTGGGTGTTGATGAGGACAGGGCTGGAGATCAATCTGTCATGATTAAGTAAGAATGACACCACTGGACACTTTAAAAGGAGGCTGGTGCTTGCCATCATTGTTTCTCTTCTGTTAACCATGGTTATCTCTAAAGAAACACGTGCAGTCATCATTGCACTGCACAAAAATGGCCTAACTGGGAAGAGTATTGCAGCTAGAAAGATTGCACCTCAGTCAACAATCTATCGCATCATCAAGAACTTCAAGGAGAGAGGTTCCATTGGTGCCAAAAAGGCTCCAGGGCGCCCAAGAAAGACCAGCAAGCGGCAGGACCGTCTCTTAAAAGTGTTTCAGCTGCGGGATCGGGCTACCAGCAGTGCAGAGCTTGCTGAGGAATGGCAGCAGGCAGGTGTGAGTGCATCTGCACGCACTGTGAGGCGGAGACTCTTGGAGCAAGGCCTGGTCTCAAGGAGGGCAGCAAAGAAGCCACTTCTCTCCAGAAAAAACATCAGGGACAGACTGATATTCTGCAAAAGGTACAGGGAGTGGACTGCTGAGGACTGGGGTAAAGTCATTTTCTCTGATGAATCCCTTTTCGATTGTTTGGAACATCTGGAAAACAGCTTATTCGGAGAAGAAGAGGTGAGCGCTACCACCAGTCTTGTCTCATGCCAACTGTAAAGCATCCTGAAACCATTCATGTGTGGGGTTGCGTCTCAGCCAAGGGAATCAGCTCTCTCACAGTCTTGCCTAAAAACACAGCCATGAATAAAGAATGGTACCAGAATGTCCTCCAAGAGCAACTTCTCCCAACCGTCCAAGAGCAGTTTGGCGCTCAACAATGCCTTTTCCAGCATGATGGAGCACCTTGCCATAAAGCAAAGGTGATAACTAAATGGCTCAGGGAACAAAACATAGAGATTTTGGGTCCATGGCCTGGAAACTCCCCAGATCTTAATCCCATTGAGAACTTGTGGGCAATCATCAAGAGACGGGTGGACAAACAAAAACCAACAAATTCAGACAAAATTAAAGCATTGATTCTGCAAGATCTGCTATCAGTCAGGATTTGGTCCAGAAGTTGATTGAGAGCATGCCAGGGAGAATTGCAGAGGTCCTGAAGAAGAAGGGTCAACACTGCAAATATTGACTTGCTGCATTAACTCATTCTGTCAATATAAGCTTCTGTTACTCATAATATGAATGCAATTATATTTCTGTATGTGATAAAAACATCTGACAAACACACATAAAAACCAGAGGACAGCAGATCATGTGAAAATATAATATTTGTCTCAGAAGTGGCAGGCCAAGAAAAATATCAGAAAGGCAGAGAAGAAGAATGGTGAGAACAGTCAAGGAGAATCCGCAGACCACCTCCAAAGAGCTGCAGCATCATCTTGCTGCAGATGGTGTCACTGTGCATCGGTCAACAATACAGCACACTTTGCCCAAGGAGAAGCTGTATGGGAGAGTGATGCGAAAGAAGCCGTTTCTGAAAGCATGCCACAAACAGAGTCGCCTGAGGTATGCAAAAGCACATTTGGACAAGCCAGCTTCATTTTGGAAAAAGGTCCTGTGGACTGATGAAACAAAGATTGAGTTGTTTGGTCATACAAAAAGGCGTTATGCATGGCGTCAAAAAAACACAGCATTCCAAGAAAAACACTTGCTACCCACTGTAAAATTTGGTGGAGGTTCCATCATGCTTTGGGGCTGTGTGGCCAATGCCGGCACCGGGAATCTTGTTAAAGTTGAGGGTCGCATGGATTCAACTCAGTATCAGCAGATTCTTGAAAATAATGTACAAGAATCAGTGACGAATTTGAAGTTACGCCGGGGATGGATATTTCAGCAAGACAATGATCCAAAACACAGCTCCAAATCTACTCAGGCATTCATGCAGAGGAACAATTACAATGTTCTGGAATGGCCATCCCAGTCCCCAGACCTGAATATCATTGAACATCTGTGGGATAATTTGAAGCGGGCTGTCCATGCTCGGCGACCATCAAACTTAACTGAACTGGAATTGTTTTGTAAAGAGAAATGGTCAAAAATACCTTCATCCAGGATCCAGGAACTGATTAAAAGCTACAGGAAGCGACTAGAGGCTGTTATTTTTGCAAAAGGAGGATCTACTAAATATTAATGTCACTTTTCTGTTGAGGTGCCCATACTTTTGCACCGGTCAAATTTTGGTTTAATGCATATAGCACATTTTCTGTTAGTACAATAAACCTCATTTCAATCCTGAAATATTACTGTGTCCATCAGTTATTAGATATATCAAATTGAAATGGCTGTTGCAAACACCCAAATATTTAGAACTAAAAATGATTAAGATTAATAGGGGTGCCCAAACTTTTTCATATGACTGTATACTTACATTTAGACACTCATACATCTGTGCTTATACATGATGATATAGCCATGCTCATACACTCACATATACAGGCAAATACAACAAGGTGATACACTATTCACTTACAAGACATAAACAGGGAGTAAGGGGATGGGGTGGATTTTAATCAGCCACTACTTATTGTATTATTGTATTATTTACTCACCTATCCGCGCTTCTGTCCAGGCCGGCCTCTGCTGCCGCCTCTAGGCATTGCTGCAGTTACGTCATGACACAGAAGAACGCTAGGACACTACATCCAACATCCTCGCATTCTTCATCGTCGCACCCTGGAGGTGGCAGTGGAGGCCGACCTGGACAGGAGCAAGGATAGGTGAGTAAATTATCTACCTACTGCATTAATACAATAGGTAGCGGCATGGAATATCATAAAAAAGGGCAGTCATATACTATGTGGGGGTTCGCTCTGCATGCTAACGTGTGTGGTCGCACCATAGCTACCACTCCCCAACTGGCCCTTCTTTCGGTTATTCCTGGCAGGATTTCCGCGGTAAAGAGGGATTTCCTGCGACACTTTCTCACAGCCGCTAGAACCGTCATTCCCAGGCATTGGCGGAGCACTGTTGCGCCCTACGTGGTTGAATTTCTAAAGAAGATTCTCCTTATAAGAAGAATGGAGGCCCTGGTGGTGGAGGATTCCCCAGATCCTTCTAAATTTGATGCTCTCTGGCGGCCTTGGGTGGTGTTCCAGGAATCGACTGAGTTCTCTTATTTCTCCTGATATGGAATTACCTTGCTATTCCTTGTTTTTTTTTCCTTTTAGGAGTTTATTGGTTGTTCTTTTCTCCCCCTGTTGTCCCTCCCCCTCTCTCCCATATATGTTTTCCTGATTGTAGCTTCCAGTGTGTGTTCCCCTTGTCTGTTTGTTCGTTCCCCATTTCCTTGAAGATGTTGCCTTTACGGCCCCCAATGAGTGGGCCCTCTGCTTCTTTTTGTTAATATACTGTGTTCTGAAGCACAGGGCGGGGGCCCTCCCCCCCCCAAACTCCTGCTTACAGGTGAGGCCTGCGTGCCTTCGCTCCATTTGTTCAATTACGTTGTTTTTGTCCCCTCTTTGTTATATTTGGAAAACCTTTAATAAACTTTGATTAAAGATATACTATGTGGGGGGCTAAAAAATGGGGTCATGTACTGCAGGGGGGCCATAAAAAGGGGGGTCATATACTGTGAGAGGGCCATAAAAAAGGTGGGTAATATACTGTTGGGAGGCAAAAAAATGGGTTATATACTTTGGGGGGAGCATAAAAAAGGGGGTCATTTACAGTGTGGAGGCCAAAAAGAGGGGGGTCAAATACTGTGTGGGGGTCAAAAAAAGGGGAGCTGTGTACTCTGTGGGGGCCAAAAAAAGGGGATCATGCACCATGTTGGGAGCCAAAGAAAAGGGGGTCGTATATGAAGTGGGGGACAAATAAGGGAATTTTTTTCATCTGTAAATGGGGGGGGGGGGTGTCCTACATTTTTAATTATGGGGGCCCCATCGCGCAACCAAGACAGCTGGATTGGGTTTATTTTTTGGGGTGGGGGGGTGCTCCTTTCTATAGTTCACTTCAGGCAGCAGAGAGGATGGGTTCATCCCTGCTTACACACTAACATATACACTGATAAAACCATGCTTATACAATTACATATACAGACTGATTCAGCGATGTTCATTCCTCACATTTATATGTAGATACAGTTGTTTATACACAGTAATACAGCTCGGCACCCTCTCCACTTGGCATGACTGCGATGGCTATCTTAGCACCCCCATTTCATACCATGATGCTCTTAAAGACTCTGCTTTTATTGCTATAAGATCATTCTAAAGGCAGCAGAGTTCTAATCATATAATGAATTCCACGCTGTAGGAGCTGCTGCAATATATTCCTGAGCTGCGCCATCCACTGCGCCCTCAGTTCATCTGGGGAGAGGGAGCGGACACCTGATATTTCGCCGCTTTGTATAATCAGCCATTTTCAGGAGGTTCCAGCAGTTCTGAGCCACTTCCAATCAGATACAAAATATCTTACTCTACCCACAGTTTCCTCACAAGCTCCAGGGCAGGCAGATCTCTTACTGACCACAATATTCCCTGTTACACTCATATTCTAAGTAGTGCTAAGGTCAGGACCGTATGCAGGACAATTCACAAGCATCAGTGACTGAAAGTACTTGTAAAAGTCAGCAGCTTCCAGGTGTCATGAGGAGCCAAAAATAAAAATTATCCTCTCTACAAACTGAATCTTAAAGGGGTCTTCCATATGGGACAGCTGACACACACACCGCAGTGGTGGAACTACCGCTGTAGCAGCTGTAGTTGCTGCTACTGGGCCCGCAACCTTAGGGTTTCGGGTGGGCCTCTGCTCCGGATGCGGCGAGTATGAATGTTTTTTTTTTATTTTTGTCACCTCCCCTGGACCTCTGAAGAGACTCCAGAGTATAATTTTAATTACACTTGTTTGGTTTTTGTAAAAAAAAACAAAAAAAAAAAAAACAATTTGGAACAATATTTGGAATATTCAGTACGAGTCGATTTGCCCATCTCTAGATAGGCTGCATTTTCAGTGATGTCACTGCTGCTCTCTAGTGAATGGATAGGATGTATTCTTAGTGATGTCATCACTGCTCTTTAGTGAATGGATGGGCATTAGTCTCAGTGACACTGCTGCTCCATGTTGACTGGATAGGTTGTATCCTCAGTGATGTCACTGCTGATCTCTAGTGAATGAATAGCCTGCATCTCAGTAATGTTATCACTGCTCTCTATTGAATGGATAGGCTGCACTCTCAGTAGTGAGGTGTGGTGGGGGGAATGTGCTTCATTTCCCATATGTTGGCTTTCTTGCTCTGGTTTTACTCAATCTTCACAGACAGAGCTTCATTGTTGATTACAGATTGGCAACTAAGATCTTTTTTTCTTCTCCTCATTTTTCTGCTAGATTAGGGTGGAAAATCTCTGCTCATAACATCATTTGTCAAAGTCACATTATGCACATATTACGTGTGGCAACGCCATCTGCACTATGTGATTAACCTGCTGTCTGCAGGACGGAGGAGCAGATCATTGCCAGATGTTAGAATTACTGGAGAGGCCGAGCAGGTGGATCCCTCGTTTATACAATTGTTAGTGAGGTTTGCCAATAGATGAAATCAGGTACTAGTTAGTGGTGCCCAAACCACAGCTGGTAAAATGCCCTCACTCCTCCCAGCAATATGCCTACTAGTCAATCAACCTCCCTGATGGTCCAGTGGAGAATATCTAGCCCTTGGCATCCAATGGTACCTCAATATTATACAATTAACTGGTTTAGAATGAATGTTTAGGTAGTGTCCAGCTGTAGAATGTGAAAGCTAATGTGGGGAATTTATGAAGACCAGCGTATTCTATGCTAGTCTTGATGTCCCCTTTGCCAGTGGAGGATGTGTTTAATATATCATCATGCAAGCCTTGTTATGAATTATGTGTATCCTCAAGGAGTCTATGCTCCTTGGCCAAAATCTATGCCTGTTCATAGCAGGTGTAGGCTTCTGACATCATTTATACCCAATGTGTTCACCAACGCCCGTCCCAATTTGAGAAAAGTAGTGAGGCTGACGCAAAAAAGCCACTTTCAACTAATATAGTTATAAAAGAGGCATAAAATAATAATGAAGTCCCCCAGTGTAATGCCCTGTTCTATAGAATAGGGAATTGTGTCTTGCCTTCACTATTTCAGTGCCCCGTTTTTTACTCATTATCTTCCACCTACAGTATCAGGATGGGTCATAGAATGGTCAACACTGAACAACTCCATAGCAGATGATGAAAGCACTGATCAACCAGATCCATCCACAGAGTGATTCATTTCCACATATCACAGCTTATATCTAGAAATCTATGTTTATAGTACATATCTGGATAATAACAGCCATTAACTGGGTGTTGCTATACCAAGTATAGTATATGACGCATTGCTAAGAATTCAGATAAAAAAGGCATTGCTGTGGTAGAATCAAAAATTTTACAACTTTGTAATAGATTTGAGAATGTGTAACAATCATAGTAAGTTTAGTCATTACTCTCCTACAATTTCATACTTTTTAGAACTCCGTTACCTGTGCAGTACTTATAGTCCTGTTCATTGTCAACTACTTGAGTAATAAATATAATGCTAGATCTGTAGTGAATACTGGCACCCAGTTAAAGGGAATAGGATCATGAGTGAATGTAACTGCACATCAATGTTATGGACACTGTAATGATGCCCATTAATTTATATCCCCCAACATCTGTTACTTGTGGTGAGTACACTTGGAAGCTGCTGAATATAGAAGACAATTCCAGGCTGTTATTTGCATGCGGTTTTATGACTTCAGGCGTATAGAAATGGCTGCTTCTCTCATCTATGGATTCTGCAGTGTAAAGTACAAGTGTGGTGCGTAATTATGGCCGGGTCGCTGTTATGGGAGAGGAGGAAAGGAACGGCAAAGAGTGCCAGGCTACGCACAGTAGTCCCAGTGTTTGCTCTGGTTAAACCCTTTTTATCTGGCCTTCATAAACACAGGCCTCTTTATGATATAAAACACATTTAGCTGTCATGCTCAGCCCTTGATTTATGGTGCGGAGGTGTCCCTGAGTGGCTGACGGCTCGTGCTGCTTATTTTGGCAGGTGAGCTCATTCAAGTTCACGACAAACTCAAGGAATGTCTCACACCCGCGACAATAGCTTAATGATTTTTTATTTTGTTGAAATGATTTCTCCAGCTTTGCAGTGGCTCTGTTTGTGATAAAAAAACAAAACAAATGAATATCAAAGGCAAGACAAGGACCTGCTGAAAGGTGTGGATCTGCTGCACAAACAGGATCTGCTGCATGATGAGAATCTGCTGTACAAACAGGAACTGCTACACAAAAAAGATTTTCTTGTAGAAAAGGGATCTGTTCCAGAACAGGGATCTGCTGAAAGCAAAACTTCTGCTGCAAGATGAGAACTGCTGAAAGTTGAGGAAATAATATGCGGCAAGGACCTAATTAAAAATGAGGATCTGCTGCCATAAGAGGATCTTCTGGACGATAAGGATCTGTTGCAAGATAAGGACCTAAAACTTACAAACATAGATTTCTGACCAGGCAGACCAATCTGTGAATCGGCCATTTACACACATATATGTTGTTAGGTTAGGTCCAGGTTTCATCTTCCTCATCTGTTATAATCTACCTATAACAAAACCTTCCGATTCCCTATAGTGGATTAGTCTGTCAGATAATCTGTTATCTGCTGTTACAGCGCTACAATCAATGTGATTGGCAGAAACGTTTTTATTCCCTACAGGTCTGTTTTCTGGCAGATGAAGAGGCTGTCTGTTAGGTCAATTGACCATTTATGCATGACAATTTTTCTTGATATTGGTCTGCTTGAACAATAATTGGTCAGCTATCTGTACAGATAAAGAACCACATGAAAGACTAGGATCTGCTGCTACATTGAGGAGCTTCTGCAAGATGAGGATCTGCTACGATGAAGATTAATAAAGATCTTCTACAAGCAGGGCCGGTTTTAGACAAAGTGGGGCCCTGGGCAAAATTAAAAGCGGGGCCCCAAATGCTGATATGCAAACAACACCATCATCTTGCAGTGACAACCCTTATAATAACGCCTCCTTTCTGCCAACAAAAAAGTAATAACAAGCCCCATTTTACCACACACAATTCAAATGAGCACCTTTGTACCACCTAATAGATTTTTGCACCCAGTCATCAATTATTATAGCGCCTCCTCATAAATAATAATCCCTGCTTATAAATAATATTACACCTTTATCAGTAATAGCGCCCTTATAAATGATAAATAGTGCCCTGTATCAGTAATATTCCCCCTTATCAGTAACAGTCACCCCATAAAAATAATACTGCCCCCTTATTAATAATAGCCCTCTCATAAATAATAGTTAACCTTATAAATAATAGTCCCCATTATCACTAATAGCCCCCTTTACAAATAAGCCCACTTAACAATTATACCCCCTTATAAATAGTTTCCCTCTTATAAATAATAGCTTCCCCTTATAATGGATGCCTTATAAAACATCCCCAGGCCCTCCTTCTTGTGTCTGGCGATTTCAACCATGCCTCTCCATCATCCACACTGCCCAGTTTCACACAGTATGTAACCTGCCACACAAGAGACAACAAAACACTGGACTTGTTCTTTGCCAACGTGAGGGAGGCATATAACTCATCAGCCCTACCGCCCCTGGGAAGATCGGATCACAACCTAGTACATCTCCGACCTGTGTACAAGCCACTTGTACGTAGAGAACCAGCTGTCACCCGCACAGTGAGGATATGGTCCGAGGAGAGTGATGAGGCTCTGAGGGATTGTTTTGACACAACCGCATGGGAAGTTTTGCAGGATTCGTATGGAGAAGATATAGAAGGACTCACACACTGCATAACGGACTACATTAATTTTTGTGTGGACAACACAGTACCCACAAAAGTGGTGAGGTGCTTCTCCGACAACAAACCATGGATTAACTCTGATATAAAAACACTACTTAAGGAGAAAAAGATGGCATTCAGGACAAGAGATAAGGAGGGGTTGAGGGAAGTACAAAAGGAGCTGAGACATCAAATCAGGCAAGGAAAAGCCAGTTATAAAGAAAAAATGGAAAAGCAAATGGAAAGAAAAGACATAAGGGGGGTCTGGGAGGGGCTTAAGTCAATTTCGGGTCATAAACAGTCTGTCTGCCAGATTGAGGCAGATGTTAACTGGCTTAATGAACTAAACCTATTCTTCAACAGATTTGATCACACACCAGCTCCTCCCACCCCAGTATGTCCTTCAGCTCCCCTCACCACAATGACTTCACCCCATTCACCCCATGTGGCTACTTCCCAACAGACCAGTAAATCCAGAAATCTGTCTTTATCTGACCACAGTCTGACCTTCACACGGGCCCAGGTGAGGAAGGAGATGAAAAAGATCAAGGCGAGGAAAGCCGCAGGGCCAGATGACATCAGTGCAAGGCTAATTAAGACTTGTGGGGACCAGCTGTGTGGTATAATTACATATATGTATAATATGAGCCTGAGGCAGGAAATAGTCCCTGAATTATGGAAATCTTCTTGTGTGGTACCAGTTCCAAAGAAACCTCACCCTATGGACCTCAACGACTACAGACCTGTAGCACTGACATCCCACCTGATGAAGATCTTAGAGAGATTGGTTCTCACACATCTTCGCCCTCTAGTGAGCCCCGCTATGGACCCTCTCCAGTTTGCTTATCGACCGGGCATTGGGGTAGATGATGCCATCATCCACCTTCTGCACAGGGCTCTGTCTCACCTGGAAAAACCAGGGAACACGGTGAGAATAATGTTCTTTGATTTCTCCAGTGCTTTTAACACCATACAGCCCAGGTTACTGAGAGACAAGCTGGGCCTTGCTGGAGTGGACCACCACCTTTCCAACTGGATCCTAGACTACCTCACAAATCGACCTCAATACGTGAGAGCCCAAGACTGTGTGTCAGGTACCGTGATCTGTAATACAGGGGCACCTCAGGGTACGGTTCTCGCCCCTTTCCTCTTCAGACTGTACACTGCTGATTTTAGGTGCAACTCATCCAGCTGCTACCTACAGAAGTATTCTGACGACTCTGCAATAGTAGGCCTCATCACAGACGATGATGACAGGGAGTACAGAGAACTGAACCGGTTTTTTGTGGACTGGTGCCACCAGAACCACCTGAAGATTAACGCGGGGAAGACCAAGGAGATGGTGGTGGACTTCCGTAAAGGCAGATGCCCTCCAAAACCAGTGGACATCCTGGGGACGGGCATCGAGATTGTGAACACCTATAAGTACCTGGGTCTGCTCCTTAACAATAAGCTGGACTGGGCAGATCATATGGAGGCCCTGTACAGGAAGGGCCACAGCAGGCTCTACCTGCTTAGGAAGCTGAGAGCCTTTGGAATCCGGGGGGAACTTCTTAGGACTTTCTTCAACTCTGTAGTGGCATCAGCCATCTTCTTTGGAGTGGCCTGCTGGGGGAGCAGTATATCAACCAGGGACAGAAATAAACTTGACAAGCTGATTAGAAGGGCCAGCTCTGTCCTGGGGAGCCCACTGGACCCAGTGCAGGTGGTGGGTGACAGAAGGATACTGTCCGTGGTGAGCTCCATGCGGGAGAATAACTCCCATCCCATGCATGAGACTGTGATCGCGCTGAGCAGTACTGTCAGTGACCGACTGCTCCACCCTAGGTGTGAGGAGCGCTATCGGAAGTCTTTCCTCCCCACCGCGGTTAGGCTGTACAACCAACACCGACCTAAGCGGAGATCATTACATACAGAGAACTGAAATATCTCTCTGCCTGTTATATCCCCCCCCCCCCTGCTATGTCCTATCTGTCTGTCTGCTATCAATGTAATGCCTCTCACCTTGGAACATTCCTGTACATGTTGTATTTGTATTTGTATCTGCTTATCTTATCTTTGCTGCTGTAACACACTGAATTTCCCCACTGTGGGACTATTAAAGGACTATTATTATTATTATTATTATTATTATTATTATTATTATATATAATAGTTCCGGACTTATAAATAATAGCCCGTCTTATAAATAAAAGTTCCCCCTTATAATAGCCCCCTAATATTTAAGTTTCCCAATTATATATAGTAACCCACCCTTATATATAATAGTTCCTCCCTTATAAATAAGAGCCCCCTTATATATAATAGTTCTCCGTTATACAGTGTCGGACTGAAGGGACTTAGGCCCACCAGAGGATCTTGTTCTGGGGCCCCACCCAAAAGCTTCCTGCTAATAGCCTACACCATGGCTCCTTCACTGAAGTCTTACATATGTGCTAACTATCTGGTGTTACTGAGTATGTTCCCAGTATAGTCAGCCCCTATAGTACTGTGCAGGCCCCAATAACTCCATGGCCAGTTCATGCACAGTACTGTATGGGGAATGACATGGCTATGGGGCACTACACATATGTGCAAGATTATAGTAAGGGAGCTGTGATGCAGACATAGCACACAGAGCTGCCAGCAGGAATTTTGAGCCCCCCCCCCAACAGTATAATGCTCCACATGGTATATAATGCTCCACATTATAAAATGCTCCCCTAAGCCCTCCAGTTTCCCCACATGGTATATAATGCTCCACAGTGGCCCACACAGTATAAAACGCTCCCCTGAGCCCCCCATAGTGGCCCCACATGGTAAATAAGGCTCCACACAGTATAATACTCCACAGTGGCTCACACAGTATACTACCCCTTAGTGGGGTAAAATATGCTCCCCAGCAGCCCCACACAATATAATATTCTCCATACAGTATAATATGCATCCCACAGTGCCCCCCCAGTATAATGCTCCAGAGTGGCCTAACACAGTATAACATGCTCCACAATGGCCTCCACACAGTATAATATACTCCCCATAGGGGTTCCCCCAGTATAATGCTCCACAGTGGTCCAAAACAGTATAATATGCTCCCCACATTCCCCCCCAGTATAATGCTCTACAATGGCCCCACAGAGTATAATATGCTCCCCAGAGGCCCCCCCTAGTATAATGCTCCACAGTGCCCCCCCGCAATATATTATGTTCCCCAGAGCGTCCCCCAGTATAATGCTCCACAGTAGGCCCCATGCAGTATAATATGCTCCCCAGAGGGCCCCCCTTGTTCCCCCCCCGAATAATGCCCCACAGTGGCGCCACGCAATGTAATATGCTCTGCAGGTGGCCCCCCCAGAATAATGCTCCACAGTGACCCCACACACATGCTCCAGAATGCCCTCCACACAGTATAATATACTGCCCAGAGAGGTTCCCCCACTATAATGCTCCACAGTGGGCCAAAACAGTATACTATGCTCTCCAGAGGGCCCCCCAGTATAATGCTCCAAAGTGGCCTCACAGAATATAACATGCTCTCCAGAGTCCCCCCCCCCCACATTATAATGCTCCACAGAGGCCCCATAGAATATAACATGCTCTACAGAGGGCCTCCTCCCCCAATATAATGCTCCACAGTGGAACAACATAGTATAATATACTGGGGGGGCCCCTCTGGAGCAGGGCCTTTGGGGACGGGGCCCTGGGCAATTGCCCAGTTTGCCCCCTCCCTAACGCCGGCCCTGTCTACAAGAATCTGCAGTAAGAGAAGTACATGCTAAAAGACAAAGATCTTGTGAAAGACTAGGGTCTTCTGCAAGATGATCATCTGCTATATGATGAGGACCTGTTGAAAGACGAGAATCTCCTTTGCAACAAGGATCTGTTGTACAATATGTTACTGCTGGGCCTCAGCCCCAAGAGGAACAGGATGTAGCAATAGCTTGTATATTCAATTTATCACAACTACCGATCAAAAGAATTTACTCATGAAGGGTTTGTCATTTTGCCCTTCAGACAAAATTAAAGAATTTGAGTTTTTTGTTGATTAGAATACATTTGTAAGGCAATTGACACTCACAAGACATTTTGCTCTGACAAATAAGTCATCTAATCCCTCCTTGGGAGAAAGCGAGGACGTCAGAACCCCTATTCTAGCAGCTGGGGATATTATAAATTAACCTGATCCAATACATACCACCCTGAGAGTCAAATCCAACTTTTATCCTACCCAACACATAGGGAGTTATATTAATACCTTTTACTCAGTGCTATCCTTGGCATTCCGATATATCAATCAGAACTCTGGAAGACATATCAGTAATCTTACCAAAAAGAGAAAGGAAAGCCCTAAAGGAATTAGCTAGCAATAGTAACATCACTATCAGGAATAACAATTTGTAACAGTGGTAAACCCCAGAATGGCTGTTTTCTACCATTTGCCAGAGGAACCCCACCTGGCTGCCCCTTTATATTGGGCATTAATTCCTTGATGTGCAACCTGTCTGAATATGTAGATCATATTTTACAGAGAAATGTTATTGCCTTTCTCTCATACTTAAGGGATTCTGACAATCTTATTTGTCTAATATAAGACGTTGAATGGAAATCTGAATATCTGTGGGTGACCATGGATGCATCCACGTTATATAGTAACATTCTCCATGATAAAGGGATTCCATAAACAGAATTTTATTATGTCCAGCATTCTTTTTATTTTGACCCATAATATCTGAGAGAACTAAAATCTGAGAGAACAATTTATCTACAGAAATGCAGTACGACCATGGGCACCTTTTTTGAGAATACCTACATCTACACTAAACAATGGCTGTCACAGATCTGTATGGCCTGTATCGTTGATACATTGACAATCTCATCTATTTTTGGAGAGGTACTCAGGAGAATCTTAAAGGGTTTGAACACAAGTCAAATACTAACAGGTGGGGGTCTGTCTTTCTCATCGATATCTACCGAATCAGTGGACTATTTAGATTTGCACCTCAGTCATGAAAATAGCGCCATTATTACTAAAACATTCTTCAAGAAAGTAGATTGTAATAATCTTCTTAATTTTAATAGTTGCCCCTATAAAAAGTGCAAGACCAATGTAATTTTTGGGCAATTCAAACACGTAATTGTTCTAAGAATGAGTATTTTGGGGCCCAGAGTAAGATCATGTGGGCCCATTTTTAAAATAAAGGTTACCCTGGTAAGACTGATAGAGGCAGCATGTGAATGAGAACAATCTGTCCCAAGCTGCATGTTTTCAAGTAACAGAAAGGGAGAAGGCGAATACGAATTTCCAACATATTTTTATATTATTTATAATGAATCCCACAAAATCATTTGACAAACTTTGGAGGAACATTGGCCTTAAAAAAACATTGACTCTAAAAAAAACAAAACCAAAAAAAATACGAGATATATTGGATCTTCAAACTCAATACACTTTCTCCACTGGGATTAAATGAGACATTGAAGAATATAATAATAAGGTGGTACTTTATTTGATGTATGAGGAGATGCACTGATGCAGAGTTTTCAATAATTCCTTTTAGCTTACCCCGCAATTAACTTTCTTCTTGTTTTTATTACATTATATATAATAATTATTATATTATTATCACATATGACATTTCCTCATATACAAAATATATAGTTTTATATACACAATATATCCCTGGAATAATCAAATAGATACTTTTATAGCAATTTATGTTGTGTATATATAATTCCATTGCAATGTAATCACTATGACGTCTTGACCTTTACACCACATGGTTCTCTTCAGTGTGTATGAATAGCATTCAACCTATGGATTGTGTTATGTCAGTAAGGGCTGATGAAGGGATGAAGGAGTGGTAACTGTGAAATGTGTTACCAATGTTCTGATAAAGGTTTCTAACAGTTCCAAGCTTGATGTCCACAGATTCCTCAACTTGATGTTTCTTGAACCAAAGTATCACTAAGGGATGCATGTGCTTTATGGCGGGATTTCAATACAGTCTATGTGGTAATTGGATTAATCCAGGTTTACGACCATTCTACTGGTTGGACGCAAGCTCTGCGGCACCCTGGCTCTTCTGCTCAAAACACATTGGTTGTTGTGGTTTGCCTAACAGCATAAGGTACGGTTCCACCCTAAGGGGGGTATTCTTGCACAACTACATCAGTATCATTTTTTAGTAAGGCTCAGCACTAGGGAGCACCATCTGTTGCTTTTCTTTTTTTCTCTAGATTTTATGTTTCCAATATGTTACTGCTGTAATACAATGGTCTGTTGCAAAATGAGGACCTACTACAAAACAAAAATCTACTGAACACTAAGGATCTATTGAAAGACCATGATCCATTGTTGGACAAGGCTTTGCTGAAAAACATTAGGTGCAATTAAAGGCACAGGAGACGGGGAGGAAGTTGAAATATACATAGCTAATGGCTCAGTTTACTCATCCAAGTACAAAGTAACATGGCGGAACAATTCACTTACAGTAGCAGGTTCTACATGTATGGAACTTGACACACACAGACAAGAGTGGCTATTTTGTTAGCGTGGGGGTCAGATGACATGGGACTGCCTGTGTTTCTAACTATCGCTATTTAACCTACAGAGTTGAAGGTGCTTGGCAAGAAGCTAACACCACCTTCTCTAGTGCTATCAACTGAGATCAACAGGAAGTGCTCCTGGCTTAAAGACTGTGGGTTACTAACAATAACTAACTCCTCCCACATTCTAGGAAACCTGTAGCATAAGCCACTCCCACTTACACAACAAGACAGGAACATCAGATTAACCCTTGCAGATCCAGCATAGAGCTGGAAAGTGCCAATAGTCAGTTTTAACAGTGCAAACAGTACCAAAACAACATAAAATAGTGCAAAACACAACGGGGCAGATTTACTAACAGTTTCTAAGTTTTAGACTGTGAATTTTAGACTAAACAACCCTAAACTGCTCCACATTTATCTAAGTGCCTGATGCTGTTTGACAAATTCAGTGTATTGTAAGACTGTCTGGTCTAATTTTACACCATTTATTAGTTGCCTAAAAAGTTTTTGCCGCATTTTTGGCAAACAGAGTCTTAGGCCAGGCCACTTTCCCAATATGCCATGCTCCTTTTCACACAAATTGTCTAAAGTTTCTAAAAAGTGTGGGGTACAGAATGTTAGACAGTTTTTTGGCGCAAATTACGCCTCAATTTTGGCACACTTTGCTTAATAAATCTTCCCCAATATTTGTAGCTATATGGCAACGGGACACTGCACAAAAACCTGCAGATCAGTAAATATTGTATCATATCATAATTTGTAAATATCACAAATTGTACAGTGCTGCGGAATATGTTGGCACTATATAAATAAAATTTATTATTATTATTATTATTATTATTATTAAAATATCTGCTCGAAGATGAAGATCTGAAAAATGATGAGGATCTGCTGCAAGGTGAAAAGTTGCGCAAAGAATATCTGCTGAAAACATACATAAGAACTGCACCCTCAGCACTCACGTCAAAATCACCCCAATCTCTGTGTCAGTGCAGTTTCCAGTCTTATCACAGGCTCCACAACTACTGTGCAATTGCTATGTGGAACCCAGCTAAAATGAGGATTTATGGGCATTTCACTTCATACATTTTTTCAGACCTGAGTGAGGGGCAAACTACACAATTCTTGTGTGTATCACTGGGAAATTATCTATATTGATATTGTGACGTCATAGTGTTTCTGTGCAAAAGTTTTAGGCATCAGTAGAAAAATGATGCAAAGTAAGTATGCTTTTGAAAATGGAAGTGTTAATAGTTTATTTTGGTCAGTAAAAAATGAAGTGAACGAATAAAAGAGAAATCTAAATTAATATTTGGTGCGACCACCCATTGGAGGAAGTGTACTGGAAGTGATGATATGGCTCTTACAGAGTCCTGATCTCAACATCATCAAGTCTGTCTGGTATTACTTGAGCAAGCCAGTTTTAATGGTATTACTTGAGAACTAACCACAGTTATGTGGTTAGTTCTCAAAGATGATTGGAACAGCCTCCCTGCTGAGTTCCTTCAAAAACTGTATGCAGTTGCACCTAAACAAATTGGTGTAAACTCGAGGGAGATCACACAAAATATTGATTTGATTTAGATAGGGGATAAAAGTCTTTAATGGAAAAAAAAAACCCTTTAAGAACTGGAGCTTATTCTTAAAGCAGGAGAGATTACTTCTTCTAAAATGATACCAAAGGCGTCACAGTAGACTAACGACCTCTCACCATCAAAAGACAGCAGGTTATCGATAAGGAGTTAATCCATACAAAAATGTATAACATCAGTATTAAAATATCAGATCATAATATCTTAAAGCATAAGAAAACTTTCAGACAACTTTACATTTTTGGCAGTATTTATGTCATAAATAAATTTTGTAATATACTTTATTAACAAATTTTGGATCCTTTTTGTGAAATCCTGAATTTTTTCACTCTTTCCCTTTTTTCTGTATTGAGAGCTGTTTCTGCCTCTCACTGAATGTTACTGTGTACAGGAGTATGGAGCTGTGTAAAATGTAGCGAAAATGAGGGGAGGGTCACTTCAAACAGTTATATCTCAGACATCCTAAAAAGTACACACTTTTGGTAGCGGACCTGAAGAATGGAAAGCCGAGCGCTAGTATGAACCTAGCGTCAAATATTTATGGACCGATGCTTGTACTGCTAACAGCTATTCCTCCCAATTCCCACATGTGCATGCACACTGGGTTTACATAAGTATGCATGTGTTTTTAATAGGGAGAGAAGAATAAGCCATTTCCAGACATCTGGTGGCAGCTTTACTCTCATGAACACAAGGGATCATGGATGTTGAAGTTCAACTTGCCTGATCCTTCAGATGACGTGATCAGGAGCAGATTAAGGGTACCATGGGCTGTTTAGAAAGTGCCCCACACACACACTCACGCTAAAGATCTCTGTGACATAATAAGGATCCATAGCGGCCCTCCAAGCAGTATAAAGTCCCATTGTGACCTCCACATGTATAAGGTCCCATAGCAGCCCCCACACAGTATAATGTCCCATAGTTGTCCTCCACACAGTATAATGTCCCATAGTGTCCTTCACACTGTATAGTGTCCTGCAATAGCCCCTCCATACAACATAATATGGAGTGAGTCACACTGTTTGCTGTGTTTACTCACCTTCCCTGGGTGTCCACTAGTTATACTCTGGTAGCAGTTCCGGTTCAAACGTGTTCGGTGTAAACAAAACTGCCGGAAGAACCTCGCTGTGAAAGATCCTCAGTGCGCCAACACCGCGTTGGCCCACACCTGAGACTTCTTTACTAAAAACCACACTCACCGCCAGTGAGTGCTGGGTCCACAAGATAAATACAAGACAAGCTTTCTAAATTTTGTATATTTATTAACCACTAAATGGGTCGGTATTAACATCTAACACATGCAGTTCAGAACAGATATGCAGATATATACAAGCATTAACAGTTACTAGTTACAAGATACAGCGCATAAAATAAAAAGGGAATAAAAGTGAAATAATTACTTTACCACACATATCCTTGATGTGGCTCTATAGTCCAACACTCACTCATAGCATGTGGAGATCACCAGTGGAGGCTCCTGGCAGCAGCATCACAGCATTCCAGCCTGCATGCTCATCACAGTATATCCCAGTAGTCTCTTAGTAGTCTCATCATAGTATTCTCTTGTAGTCTCTGGTAGTCTCATCATAGTATTCTCTTGTAGTCTCTTAGTAGTCTCATCATAGTATTCTCTTGTAGTCTCTGGTAGTCTCACCATAGTATTCTCTTGTAGTCTCAGCACAGTATTCTCTCTCTCACTGACCCCTTACCTCATCTTTTATACCCTTGATTACACCACCCAGAATGAGGTCACCGGCGACGGAAAGTCTGATTGATTAACGCACTCAAGTCAAGATTCTTTGTAAGGAGATGGGACCAAGTGGAATGACACAATGCCTTCTATATGTTATCAACCAGGTCTGATCAACAGACCAGGCCAAACAATGCATGTGTATTTGATCACCCAGGGCTATGTAGGAATTCAATGGAACCATTCTGGAATGGATACAAAGCCCTATTGTTACATTGTTGCCACTACTGACAACATACACCTAGGATTAGAGCTGCGCACATTATGAGTAAATGGAAGTAAGAGATACGATACCCAGAGATCAAAATACATCCTTGAGTTATAGCCATATTTAAGTGGAATCATCACACTCGCAAATATTTGCAAGATGAATCTCATGAGGTTCGTTCAACAAATACTCACCTCCAGTAGACTCCTGTCCCATACACAGCAACAACTGTATTAGGAGATGCCGGTATAGTCGAATACACTGTCGGCATTTGGTCAATTAGTTGATGTCGGTCGCTCTTCCAGCCTTGGGCCCCAGGATAAAATCTATTTTGCCCTTATTATAATCTTCCCCTGATTATGATATGGCTTAACAAACCACTATCCACATATGATAGTCGAGCTGAGTTTGCTTTTGTGTGCATGGGTACCTGGTACTTGTCACTTTTTTGTCATTAGCATAATACAATTATGGCAGTTTTGATGGTAGGGGTTCCCCATCTTGTTGTTTCTTCACCCCCATCCCCCTTATCCAGTGTAAGTCCTGTGGGTCCCATCCAGCAGCTGATTCATTACTGCAAGACTAAAGTGATAATAAAATATCCTGATGACATCAGTTCAGGCTCAGTCTGGAAAGTGCGCTGTGAGCCGAGGGATTTGCGGCTGTACGTTGATGAATTTGCACATCAGCGGCTCACACGGCCGATAATTCTCCCATGCTGGGAACGTGCAGTTTGGCAGAATTTACTGGTGCAGTGGGAACAGTTTATTTGGATCAGCTCAGGCTGATGAGGAGTGCTATTACCACGAGTGATGGGCAGAACATTCATCAACTGCTCCGTCTGGAATGTATTATCTCGGAAATCCCAAACCCACTGCTCTATGGGGCGAATTAACTGCAATTGTAGCTGAGATTAGAAGCTTCTCTACAAACTCCAGGGTCACGTCCCCAACACCTCAGAGAGGAGGGGGGGGGGGGGTTCACTTACATGGATCTACTCTCTCGTCATAGTTAGGGCTAAATGGATGAAAAATCCTTTACAGGCCTGATACAGGACTGAGCCGCCACCGGAGTGTAATATGAAAAGCTGATGATAAGTCTGCTCTCCACCATATGTCCCCTGCCTTTATAATAATCAATGACTGCACCTCTGAGCGGAGCTGGGCCTAGACATCATATCTACTGGGCCCCATTCAGCTAAATTGTATATACTTTTAGTGTATTATTTGGCCACTATGTTAGTTTATCATACTTACTTTTGTGCATTTTGACTTTTATGTGCAAACTCCTCTTCAAATGTAAATGGTGTTTCTAATAAATAATAATAATAATAATAATAATAATATAATAATAATAATAATGGTTTATGTATAATGTGTGATAGATTGATGAACAATGGTTGAGTGTGTTTTTTATGAAATTGTGCACGATGGGTGTGTGTGAGATACTGGAACACTCCCTTTGGGTAATGTTATGGATTATAACAATATGTTGTTTATGTATATATATCTGCTTTAAATATTTTATCACAGCCCAAAGTTTGGAGAACCTGTTTTAATATTGGCAGCTACTGTATTTTGTTCATGACTTCCTTTAACCTGGTCATTTTAAGGACTTTATGTATTATAAAACTGTTATAACATTACTGTAAGATTAGGTGACATATGGTTCAGGGGCTGTGGTCATATGACCCTTCAATGCAGGTTCTTAAGCAGTGGTTTAAAGATAGTCTGTCACCAGAACCCAGCATGCAGGTAGGTTAAGGTCAGCTGACTTAAACAGTGTTTTCCCCTTGTGAATTGGTGAATGATATCACATTTTTGTCTATATGCAAATGAGCTCTTTGGAGCAACAGGGGAGTTGCCATTGCTTCAAAGAGGTAGGAGGTAAGTGGCAACACCTTCATTGCTTCGAATAGCTCATTTCTATATTGACAAGTACAGCAATGTCTCAGCAATGGAATTATTAGGCTGGAACAATATACCAGCAAGAGGGAGAGAGTAGATAAAAATGCAGATCTACCAGGTTCATGGAAAATCCGGTGAGCAAGTAGGTGTAATCTAGAAAAGACCTAGGATTTAAAATGTTATACTCCGGCAGTGTAAGTATAAGAAGTAACTCCACGTGTAAAAGAATGGTGTCCAGCAGCCAGTTCAGCCAGGTATAGATAAAGGGGAATTTATCTTTGAAACGCGTAAGCAAATTCTTTGCTTCTGTCTAGCACAGAGGATTCCTCCCTGCTTTTTAAATGATCCTTTTGTTATGTTGATGAATTAGAAGTTACATTTTATCTATACCTGGCTGAACTGACTGCTGGACACCATTCTTTCACACGTGGAGTTACTTCTTTGCCTCAAACCGAGGTGGCTCTTGTCCGTGCATCAGGAATCCCAGGAGGACGGTGTTTTTATTCAAACACTATTTCGTGAGTTGGGCTGTGTGCTCATATATTTTTTCCTTTTTCAATAAGTATAAGAAGTACCCTGTGACCTGAAGGATAGGATATGAACTGTGAACTGAAGGACAGACAGGAGAGACTTAGTAAGTAAAATGTGCCAGAATTCTATCTTAATTTACATCAAGAAATTGTCTGACATGCTTTTTGCCATAGCTATCAAATGTTTTGGACACTTTATAGACACATTTATAACTTGTTTGAAAAAGGACGTGGCTTATCAGAATGTGGGCGCTGCCTAAGTTGCGTCACTGAGTGCCAAACTTTGGGTTCATGTTTTGTCCTAATCTAAAGTTAGACTAGACAGTCAAACAATACCCCAGATTTATTTATGGTGCTGCAAGGTGGCTTAGTGGTAAGCAGTGTTGCAGTGCTGGAGTCCTAGGTTCAAAGACAACTTGTAGATTGTTAGCCCTATATGGGTCAGTGATTGACAATATCTGTAAACATGCTGTGGAATATGGTGGTGCTATATAAGTAAGCAAAGTGAATAATAAATTTATTAAACAGAATCAGGCACTTTGATAGATCTGGTACAGTTTAAAACTGTCTAGTACAGTGATGGCTAGCCTTTTGTGTTAAAATTTGTAAAAAGGACGTGTCTAGAAATATCCATAATTTTGTGATATTTGTAGCTCTAGTAAAAAAAAGAGTCTTGGCCACCTTCCACTGCGCCTCCAGGGTGCACTGTAGCCGACACTGAAGACCGCTGTATGTAGCCTCCCACCATTCTCCAGTGTCGAGACGTCAGTGTAGCACTGCTTAGAGGAGGCAGCAGAGAGTGGCCAGAACAGGATTGTGGACAGGTAAGTAAAAATTATGGGGAGCTGCTTATTGCAATAACACAATAAATAGCTGCCGATATGTGTCACCCAAAATGTCTTGGCGTGTCATCTGTGTTCGCCATCACTGGTCTAATATAAATTTCTATTGTCTAAAACTTAGACATCATTAGTAAATATATCTCACTGTGTCCAAAACCTACAGAAATGCAAGGCTACACCAAGGATAGAAGAATGGAGACAGGAATCTCCCCAGAAGTGACCTACAGCAGAGATGCTGAAAGATTAACCCACTAATAGGTTGCTGCAGTGTCAAGGCACATTGGGGCAGATTTATTAAGACTGTTGTTTCGTATGTCAGTCCTTATAAAGGTCTGACAGGCGTAAGGCATGGCTTATTTATGAAGAGGCACCTTCATAAATCAGCCACATGCATGTGCACCATAATGGAGATCTATGTCAGAAAACTGGAGTGAGATATAATAAATATGTCAGGCTTTCAGGTGATGAGGGCTTGTTCTGATCACATGACCTGGGGTCAGAGCCAGCTTGGAACACCCAGGCCCAGCATCAAGAAAACTGTGATGCTTGTAAGTACAATTATCCTCCCCAGACAGCCCCTTTAAGGCTGTGCTCAGAGACATTCAATTGCTTAATCTGTCTGTGGGAAGATTTAAGTAAAGTTTAAGTTCTGCAGTTGAAATTGTTGCCCACTAATCCTACCTCAGGTCATGGTTTTGTACATGTGTTTAAGTATGTATGCTTAAGACCGACATATTGAACTTCATTGGTCTTGGTCTTCATATCTGTGGCATAAACTGGGTTAATTGATGATAAATCTAACAGGGACAGCAGCTCTGCCCCATTTTAAGAAAGTGGTAAGGATGGTGCAAAAAAGAAAAAGTCACTTTTTTTTATTGCGCAAAAATTTGTTTGCAAAAAAATTTGTGACTTCTTATGCCTTGTACACCAGAAAACTTTCCACACAAGGAATAATAAATCTGCCCCAACAAATGTTTGTATGTAACATCATCTGATGGATGTGTGTGTATGTATATATATGTATATATATATATATATATATATATATATACTGTACATATATTGGGTTTGTGTGTAATGAATGAATTTATACACATGCTTCCAATGGTTATCTCCATTATAGCTTTAGTAACATAGAAAAATACAAGACTCCCATGGCTACATGTACCATTTCCATATAATGCTGGTTTCTGCTTATGTGGCAGGATTGCTTTTGTGCCCCGTAGGACAACAGGATGTGGGTGCAATTGTCACTTATGCACTTTGCATGGCTGTGACACTGACTTCACTGATTCTTGTTATAGGTTTTGCAGAGTATCTGTGTTGGGACCAAATCTTGGCATTGGATGTTTACCTTTGAGATAATAAACAGACATAGATAATGTATTTTGTAAATTTTAATTTCATTTTAGTTAACTTTTATTTTAATTAGGTGTTTGTCCCTTCTTTTGCTTGGAAATGTATCTACGCCCTCCACTTATATAGTTACGTTGGGGAAAATTTATTAAGATTGGCGAATCTTGCACATGTATTTCTTGTACATCTAGGTGCGTCTGATCTCCAATCTATGTTGGTTAGGATTGGACCTGGTGTAGATTTGTGGTATAAGTCACACCAGTTTTCTGGCGCCAGTTACAGTAACTGGCATACCGGGGTGTCCCAGGACCTGAGATATGCCCTAGTGCATCAAAAATGCACAAGCTGAGGCATATTTTTGGACAGTTTCTAGGCGCGGAGCCTTAGTAAATCTGGGTCACTGTCTCCAGCAACATCACAACTAGTCATGGGCAGCATGGTGGCTCAGTGATTAAGCACTGTTGCCTTGCCGCACTGGAGTCCTAAGTGCAAATCTTACCAAGGACAACATCTCCAAGGAGCTTGTATGTTCTCCCTGTGGTTGAGTGGCTTTCCTCCCACAAGATATAGTGATAGGACATTTAGATTGTGACCAACAATGTCTGTAAAGTGCAGAGGAATATGCTGGCGCTATACAAGTTAGAGAAATAAATAATAAACCAAATGCTTCCTATGATTGGACCTTTCACATCGCTGAAAGAGGCCAAATTCTTTCTGCATATTTGTGAATGATTGACAGCTCTCAGTCCTGTAAACATTTTTGAGAGCAACAAATAACATCCTCATCCTTTGTTCCTAGGAAGCGGTCTCGCAGCATAGTGGTAGTTTTGTTCTTGGTCTGCACGTAGCCGCGGCTTCACCTCTGATTTTCAGCTCTTTACATAACCTGACCTCACAAGCAAATTACATCTGTTTTTTTTTTCCCCTCATGTGTTTTCAACACTGACACCAGTGCAGGGTGGCTTCCCGTGAACTCTCCATCAGCTGGTTCCTATTACACAGTGTCCAATGAAACCCAGAAGTAACAGAGTCGGCAGTGTGCTCACCGTGGAGGTTCTCAGCTCTCGCCCATGTGGTTTAATTTACTTATCAGCCGCCCATCCCTCCCATAGCATAAACCACATTCCATACCTCACCAAGAAGGCTGATTGTGATGGACGCGTGAGGACGTGAGCACTTATACTGGGGTTATTACTTATCAGGTTCACCGTCCCCTGAGAACAATAAGTAACCCCATCATTGTATAATAAAACATTCTGCAGCTTTCTAATACACTTTCGTGGGAATTTATTAAGACTGGCATTTTATACTCTGTCCTCTTAATAAATCAACTGCACACCCATGCGCAGAGAATGGAAATCTACACCAGTGTAGATTTCTTCTATTTCCTGCGTGAGTTCTAATAAATATGTCTGGTTAAGGCGTCTTTTCCCAGCTCTGCCCACTTTCGCAAAAAGTGGTGAGTGAGGAGCGGAACAAGGGATATGGGACATACTTGGCACAAAAAAGGGCAATGCACCAGAAATGCACCACGCCAGAAAAATGTCGATTTCCCTTTTTATTATCTCAGATTCTGCTTGCTATCACTAGCCAGTGACTGAAAACCAATAGTCTTTTAGCTAAAGAGCCTTGATCTCATACCAATACATTTTAGCTGCACTGATCCACTGTAACAAACTATCAGGACAGAAGAAAAATGAGCACAGCTCTTGCGGAGGATTGTCTAGACTGGATACATTTATAACAAACCCTCAGGTGTGAGACATACACAATACAGAGCAAAACCACATTTAGTATGCGTTTTTTTGAGCCAAAACACACCATGTAAACACAGCCTAAATCTTTGAATTCAGGTGGTTTATTCAGCCCCATTGCCACAGTTGCATACAATCCATCACCTAGCCATGCAGTCTGCATGTACAAACATTTGTGAAACAATGGGTTGTCCTAAGGAGGTTACTGAATTTGAGAATGGTTCTGTAAGCGTGCATTCTGATGTCGTGGCAACAGCATGCAGATGAAACCCCTGGTTGCATTTGGCCGCCAATTAGGGCTGTTTTAACACATTGGTGGTTCCAGTATAAAAGTTTCATAAGTGGGTCCCACTCTATCCCCACTACTTAGACATACCTGACCTGTACATATTATAATGCCCTCTCCATTGATTTTAGACACAATCTGCAGCAGGGTCTCCTACAGAGATTTCAACGCAGATGTGAACCTAGCCATAAAAATGCGGAGTGCTGGCCGTTTGTGTAAAATAACGTACTTATAATGGATGTTAAGCATTTGTTATTTTTTAACATTAATGTCTATGGCTAACCGAAAGTCACGGACGTTATACTGTCCGTTATTAATGTCCGTTTTTATTCTGCACATGCTCAGAAAGCAGAACAATTTAAAGCAAGTATAAAAACAGACAATAATAGACTTTAACTGATGCTAATGTGTCTGTTTTTTAACTGATCCATTAAATGGATCAGTTAAAAAAACGGACACATTAACATCAGTTAGTGTCAGTTATTGTCCATTTTGATAGACGTCTGTTTTTTTGTTTTTTTTTTTAATGGACCCTATCAGAATGGGCATCCAACGGTAGAGTGAATGTCCCCGTAGACTGTTAGCACTCCTGGAGATCAGATGTTTCCCAGAACACGCAGCTCGCAGTATTGTTTCCATGATGGGAGCTGTGCTGCTCACTCTCCATATTCTTGATAGCCGCAGTTGTTGAGACTATAGTTGTATCCCTTTCAAGTATCTGAGATACTGCTGCAGCACCCATAACCATCAATATCAAGAATACGCTGTAGGGAGGGGGCCCCAGTCAAATTTTGCACCGGGTCTCACAAGACTTTAGTTACACCACTGGATAAATATTATGTTTTTTTAGGGGTTGAACTATGCTCCTTAGTTACAATGAAGGTAAATCTTCACCATACCAAAATGTTCTGGACAATTGTTGGTTTGGAAGAACTTGACTGGCCCACACAATGCCCTTGCCTCAACCCCATTGAATACCTTTGGGATGAACTGGAGGTTGAGAGCCAGGCCCTCTCGTCCAACATCAGTGGTTAGCCTGTCTAGCTGTCTGCACTATAGTTTTATCAACAAAATGGTTGCATTCTCCCTCCAGTCAGCCAGTCACGCAGTAAAAACTGATCTGAAAAAAAAGAAATAGGTTTAGCGTACTAGTGTATAACTAATGACGGTTTGATGGGTGACGATTTGGTGTTTGCCAAACAAAAAGCCAAATTATACCAGATACATAATGAATAAAAATGTTTGCTTGATGTGAACCAATTGTCTGGTCTTGGGGAAAGACAGTGCAGACTGAATATTTAATGTATCTATGAGAATTGTGATTGATGCAGCTACTGTAGAGTTGCATAAATCATACACAAATACACGCAGAGTAACAGACACAGTGGGGTAGATTTATTAAGACTGGCATGTGTAATCCTTCTTCTCTGCTTTCTCCAAGCTTTCGTATGGCGACTGCCATTTTAGCTGGTTTATAAGAACCCAACCCACAAAAAGTTAAGGTTCATTTGTATCTGAACTTTTTCCAAAATTAGGGCCAAATCTGATCAATTAATCATGGATATTCTATTAGCAGTATCAGTCTGCTATTTATCCTCTTAATCCCTGTGGAAGCAGTAGGGGTGCTTCTACACATTGTCCTAGTTTTTATTAAATAAATAATGATATAGTCTAACTTCTCATTTGAGGTTGTATTTACCTCATTTTGCACCTAAGAGGGTGCATTTTCATTTTCTCATGACTGTGAAGATACAGCATATTTGAATACTCCTAACTACTTTTTACTGACTTACTGAAGCACAAAATTGGTTTTGTAACCTCACTGAGCTTTGAACTTCATAGCCAGGTGTATCCAATCATGAGAAAAGGTATTTAAGGTGGCCAATTGCAAGTTGTTCTCCTATTTGAATCTCCTCTGAAGAGTGGCATCATGGGCTCCTCAAAACAACTCTCAAATGATCTGAAATCAAAGATTGTTCAACATAGTTGTTCAGGGGAAGGATACAAAAAGTTGTCTCAGAGATTTAACCTGTCAGTTTCCACTGTGAGGAACATAGTAAGGAAATGGAAGACCACAGGGACAGTTCTTGTTAAGCCCAGAAGTGGCAGGCCAAGAAAAATATCAGAAAGGCAGAGAAGAAGAATGGTGAAAACAGTCAAGGACAATCCACAGACCACCTCCAAAGAGCTGCAGCATCATCTTGCTGCAGATGGTGTCACTGTGCATCGGTCAACAATACAGCACACTTTGCACAAGGAGAAGCTGTATGGGAGAGTGATGCGAAAGAAGCCGTTTCTGAAAGCACGCCACAAACAGAGTCGCCTGAGGTATGCAAAAGCACATTTGGACAAGCCAGCTTCATTTTGGAAGAAGGTCCTGTGGACTGATGAAACAAAGATTGAGTTGTTTGGTCATACAAAAAGGCGTTATACATGGCGTCCAAAAAACACAGCATTCCAAGAAAAACACTTGCTACCCACTGTAAAATTTGGTGGAGGTTCCATCATGCTTTGGGGCTGTGTGGCCAATGCCGGCACCGGGAATCTTGTTAAAGTTGAGGGTCGCATGGATTCAATTCAGTATCAGCAGATTCTTGAGAATAATGTACAAGAATCAGTGACGAATTTGAAGTTACGCCGGGGATGGATATTTCAGCAAGACAATGATCCAAAACACAGCTCCAAATCTACTCAGGCATTCATGCAGAGGAACAATTACAATGTTCTGGAATGGCCATCCCAGTCCTCAGACCTGAATATCATTGAACATCTGTGGGATAATTTGAAGCGGGCTGTCCACGCTCGGCGACCATCAAACTTAACTGAACTGGAATTGTTTTGTAAAGAGGAATGGTCAAAAATACCTTCATCCAGGATCCAGGAACTGATTAAAAGCTACAGGAAGCGACTAGAGGCTGTTATTTTTGCAAAAGGAGGATCTACTAAATATTAATGTCACTTTTCTGTTGAGGTGCCCATACTTTTGCACCGGTCAAATTTTGGTTTAATGCATATTGCACATTTTCTGTTAGTACAATAAACCTCATTTCAATCCTGAAATATTACTGTGTCCATCAGTTATTAGATATATCAAATTGAAATGGCTGTTGCAAACACCCAAATATTTAGAACTAAAAATGATTAAGATTAATAGGGGTGCCCAAACTTTTTCATATGACTGTATATTGTAAAACTGAATTCCTGGATCCTCATCATTTCCCTGTCATTATCTCATAAATGGATGATGAGGGTTTATTGTTTCATCATTTGTTAGCAGTCGTTGTAAAGAAAATGTCAAGCACGTCTTTGAAGCAGAGGCAGAGCTGCTGAGTGATGAGGTGATGTGGACGCGGACTTAACGCCTTATATGTTCTGCGCATATATACTTGTGCGCTTCACTACTATATTCTCCAGCTGTGAGGACTCCGCTTATTACATCCTATATACAGGTATATAATGTTGGTATATAACACACTATGAAAAAGCATTGATTTGCGAGTATTTTACGCCACTTTTGTGCCATAACACATTTGATGAATCCTTCCATGTCTTTATTGTATAATCACTAAATATCTGAGCCTCTATGAAAATAGAGTTGTGTTTCTGCTATTCCTCTGAAGATCAGTTGCCCATCACACCTGTTGTCTCAACACAGCCCTGATTTCAGACACCTTATGTAATAAACCAATATGGTCATTTGTGGTAAATATAAGAAGCAATAAGCTGTGATTTTCTCACGCTAAGCTGTGATCTGATCCGACTGTCTCAGCCTCTTCAATGGATTTTCATTTTCCTGATGTCATTTGTTCGAGGTCCAGAATACACAAATCTCAGCTTCTCATAATCTCTCTGCTCATTCTCACAACTCCAAGTGTCATCTTTCTATGCTCTGACCTGTCTGTGGATGGATGAAGGGGGGGTGCGGGTTGTGATGGTTCCAGGCAGTTACTGGCAAGGGGTGACCTCTACCCTCTCATGGAAGATGGCGCAGAATGTGACATAAACAGATTCTGATATTTATTTAATCATTTTTGAAAATATTTCTGTCCTCTTATCTACGGCATTAATTATGTCCCATGTTCAGGATTGTAGCCATGTTGCTGAAAATGGCGCTAAGATAGTGTATGCTACTAACGTCCATACAGCCACACCAGTGGTTGTAGGTTATAATGCTTAGAGGCCATATTATTTTAGGATCCATAAATATTGCACGTTCAATCTTTCATTTAGCTATTTCTTTTTATGTCTCTGGAATCGACATCCATTACATCATAGCTTAGGGTGGGTTCACACTTGCGCTTGAGTCTGTCCGCTGCCAATCCAAGTGAAAATCTCGGGAAACAGGATAGGCATCGGATACCGACAGGTTAGCAACGCATTGGATAAAAACCTATTCATTTGAATGGGTTTTTAAAGTAATGCGTGGGTGTGCGCTTACACCCTCAGCGCCGCGAAGCCGTTTTTTCTCGTCGGACACAAAGTCCTGCATGTCCGACTTTGTTTCCAATGAAAAAACTGGATTTGCAGCGCAGAGGGTGTAAGCGCACACCCGCACATTGCTTTAAAAACCCATTCAAATGAATGGGTTTTTAACCAATGCGTCGCTAACCTGTCGGTATCCGATGCCTATCCTGTTTCCCGAGATTTTCAATTGGACTGGCAGTGGATGGACTCAAGCGCAAGTGTGAACCCACCCTTATCAGATTTTCACCCAGCTCCATTGGCTTAAAGGGAACCTGTCACCAGGTTTGGAGCCCTTATAGCAGCATGTCTTCATGTCCAGCATACAGAGGTAAACCTAGCCTTTCTGCCGCTTGAGGCAAAACATCGAAAGCCCCCCCAACCCAGCTATCTTTTGTAACGCAATGGGGTCGCCCTACATTTGACACGCCCTCCCAATTTGGTCCCCACATAGTATAACACCTGCTTTTTATTGGCCCCCACACAAAATATACAACCCCCCCTTTTTTTTTTTTTTTTTTTAACTGTAATTTTTATTAAAAACAGAATACGAACATTGCACCAAATCAGTAAAACAAAAATCAGAAGAAAGGACATAATTAAAAGAAAAACAAAAAACAAAAAAATACAATGGGCAATGAAGAACACTAATAAAGCGGGGGGGGGGGGGGAGACAAGACAAAGAAGAGTAGAGAGGGAGGAGAGAAGGGGAACAGAGTCAAAGACCTTGCAGAATACAATACGCATCCCAGGATGACCACACAGCATGAAAAGCCTCCACAATATAATTAAGAGAGGCAGTCAGGGACTCCATGCTACGGACGTTCTTCATACGAGCTATAAGTTCAGGACCAGTAGGAGGGGAGGATTTCCTCCAATGGAGAGCAATTAATGTTTTAACGGCAGTGCAGAGGAACAGAAATAATTTGGAGGCCATCTTGCCTAAATGACTGGGGGGAAGGTTAAGCAAGTAAATGAGGGGATCCAAGGGCACACCTTTCACAAATAAGGCATCAGTGAGGCGTTCAACCTCGATCCACAAAGAACCAATCTGTGGGCACTCCCAGAAAATGTGGTACAGTGTACCCACCCCCGCCCGGCAACGCCAGCAATGGGAAGAAATGCTAGGGTTGAGAGAATGAAGCAAGGTGGGAGTGTGGTACCAATGCATGAGCAGCTTATACTGAGTCCAACCCCCCTTTTTTAGGCCCACCACATAATACATGACCCCCTTTTTCTGGGCCCCCACATGATACATAACCCACTTTTTTTGGCACATCATTTGGTATATAACCCCCTTTTTCTGGTCCACCACTCAGTAAATGACCCCCTTTTTTTTAGCCCACCACATGATATATAACCCCCTTTTTGCCCCCCACAGTATATGACCCTTTCTTATGGACCCCCACAGTATATGACCCCCTTTCTTGCCCCCACACAGTTTATGATGCCCTTTTTATAGCCCACACGCAGAATATGACCCCCTTTTTTACACCCCACCAGCACCACTAAGTTTAGGACACCCGTTGCCTTCCCACACACACAGAGTATATGACACTCCCCAGTATATGTTAGGCCGCTACCTATTATATTGTTGCAATAGGTAGCGGCCAATAATTTTTACTCATTTGTCAACGCTCCTGTCCAGGCCGCCCTTTGCTGCTGCCTCCAGGGTGCGCTATAGCCGACGATGAAGAACTGCAGGATGCTTCAACATTGTGACGTAAGTGCAGAGCCACTTAGAGTAGGCAGCGGAGGCCAGCCTGGACAGAAGCATGGACAGGTGAGTAAAAATTATTGACCACTACCTAGTAGTATAATCTTGTACTGTGTTAGCTATAGAAAGTAGTGGAAGAGTGAAGAAATCAGGTGATATCTTTAGAGGCTGAGTATATTTGATAGTAAGCTTTTGAGAGTCTAGCTCTCTTCTTCAGACATACAAGAAACTGAAAATTCACATAGTCTTTATACACACAAGACCTGGATCTTCAAAGGGTCTTAGAATCTTTAAAAATAACAAAATGCAATATAAGTAGAGAAGTTATTTACAACAGGTCAGGAAATAAACAATCTGGAAACTTGTGGTGCATGACGGAGGGATCAGTAATTCTTGCTGTTATCTGTTTGCAATGAGGTGGTGATTTGTGACCCTCAAGGTTCATATATAGTGTAACATGAAACTGGCATGAATATTAAGTCCAAATTGCAGAGTTTGAAATTTTTGCATTAACTTATATTCTCTCATTCCTTTCTCTCTCTCTGCTTCTTAAAATGTCCCATTAAAACCACAACCTGCAAATCTTCAATAGAGTGGTCTTCTCCGGAGAAATGTGCGGCCACTGGGAGATCTGTTCTGCTGTTATTAATGGTGGTTCTGTGTGAGTTCATGTGCTGACTGAGTCTCTGCAGTTTCCCCCACATAGAGGCCTGTAGTGGGACATTGCACACATATTATGAGATACACCACATTGGAAGACCTGCAGGAAAATGTCCCCCTAATTCTGTGCACCTGTTGTGACTGTGGGATAGGTACACTGTCAGCGGTGTGGATGTGTCTGCAGGTCTTGCACCTGTTTTGCAGGCGAGGTGAGGTGCCATTTTCAGTTGGGGCCTTCAGGTGCACACTGGACAATAATACGCCGTAGGTTTGGTGGTTGTCGAAAGGAAAGGAGAGGGGGGCCACTACCTATTACTATACAATAAGTAGGGGCCAATAAAAAAATGCCGCCCCCCCAATTATTCTATGAGGTGCCGGCTAAGGCTATCGCCTCAGGTCACCTCATGGAACGTCTGCCCCTGCCAGCATGACCTGGTACTAGGGGCAGATTGGCCATATATATCACCGGGAAAATTTCCAGTGGGCCGACTGGGATATGGGCAGATGGGCTGGCAAGCTACATGCCCCAAGGCCCAGCCCTTGCCCTGAATATTGCTGCAGTCCAGCACTGCCTGCTCAATACTGTGGGTCCACTATGGAACATTATAACCCTTTGGAGTTTGTCCAAATCCTGAAAGCCTCTATATTGAGGAGTCAGTGAACTGTGAGTTTGATGGTGGCTGCAGCTGCACCAACAGTTTAATGGCCACCCTGACCCTACTACCTATAACTTTACATAGGACTGTTGCCTTTACATATAAAGCAGACAGAATGTTTGCTTTACATGGAGTGAGAGGCAGCAGTCCTGTGTAAGTTAGTTTCAGTCTGACATGGTAATTTACATAGGATTGCTGCCTCTGCCTTCATATAAAGCAGTCCTGTGCCAAATTACTTTACGCAGGACTGCTCTACATGGAGGAGCTACTTGTGCTGGCCCTGCTACTTGTATTGACTCCGCCTACTTGCACTGAGCGCCTCTCTAAAATGGGGTCACTTTTAATTTTTTTTCCAGGGCTGCTTTCAGGTCCCTGCCTGGTACACCCAATCCAAAGGGAGCTACCAGTGCAAACCAGAGACCTGAGTGAGTCACTCTCCTTTTTCTCTGGCAGTCACCAATTCGACAATCAAGCAGGACTTTTCTCTCTGCTGATTTCAAGTGGAAACCCAGTGGACCCCATTATAGTTTATGAGGTCCATGGGTAACTGCTTTTTAAGCAGATAGGGTTTCTGTTTTTCGGGTCCACAAGCGGAACCGAAGAACGGAAACCCGAACGCTAGTATGATCCTAGCGTAAGAACTATTTATTTCATATCTACCTATGCATTTATCTATCAATCATCTATCTCATATATATCTATTTCATTATATCATCTAATGTATCTGTTTCATTCTTTGTACCTATCTGTAGCCCCATTGCTGAGCTCTCAGGCTATAGCAGGTTTAACAGGGGGGTTGAAGTGCAAAACTGTTACAGCAGACCTTATTGGAGTGAAATCCTGCCATAAACAGTCTACAGTATGGAAGACAAATGATAATATACTATGGTCAGATCATTTTCCATGTCATCTGAGACGACCCTGAAAGTCAAAGTGTATTTGATCTGAAGAAGGGTTTGTCCAGGAATTTCAGCACTCGTGGAGGAGGCTGGGGAGGGTGAAACATAACAGAAAAAAAAATCACACTCACCTGTCTGCCATCCCTGTCCGTTACAACAAGCACCATGAAGGAGCCGCAGGAAGTTCTGTGCCACATGTGATCGGTCTCAGCAGCCACAGGAAAGGTACTAATGTTGCGTTGTAGACTTCCAGCACACAGCGTAAAGATGCCACCAGAAGTCTACGCCACATCCCTGGTTCCTATCCTGTGACTACTGAATCAACTGACTGGCCTCAGCGGCCACGTGCAGCACAGGACTTCCAGCGGCTGCTTCACAGTGCGTCCGGACCTACTTCGACGGCAAACACCGGGGTACTGGGGGCAGTTGAGCATGATTTTTTTTTGTTATGTTTCAGTTTCCCCGACCTCCTCCGGGATTGCTGAAATTTCTGGATAACCCTTTGACTTCTCCATTTTTATCTGAGGTACACTCAGAGGGAACCCTTCTTTTGATCTGGGGTAGTCTAAGAGAGAGTCCCCTCATCATATCTGAAAAAGACTAAGAAAGTAAAAAAGCCCCTTTATTTCATCTGGAGAATACAGAGAGAGAGAGAGAGAGAAAGAGAGTGAAGCTACATCATCTTCATCTGAGAACAATTGATAGAGAAAGAACAAACACAATCAGGGCCACATCTGCATGAGGCGAGATGAGTATCTTGCGTCGAGCGACACTGAGAGTATTTGTTGGGCAAACCTCTTGAGATTCATTTTGCAAGGTTTCCCAGCGGTTTTATTCGGACTGATCACGTCTGGGCGGAGGCCCAGGGGAGGTGATTAAACTTAACAAACAGTGTCACTCACCTCTCCTGAGCTCCGGTGTGTCTTCGGGTCTCTTCCAGTCTCAGAGACCTCATGAATGATGTTAGAGACTACTAAGGCCTGTGATTGGACCTCAGCGGTCATGTGGGTTACACCAGTGTCATTATGTGCCAGGTACTTGTGCTAGAGTCCAGGGGAGGTGAGTAACACTATTATGTTTAATCAACTCCCCTGGGCATCCACTCATTATACTCTTGGGTCTGAAAAGAAAGAAAAGAAAAAAACATACTCACCTGTCCCCACTGCTCTGGTGTTCACCGCTGCAGCCAGTTTGGTCGAACTCCATGCCTTGATCCCTGGAAGCCCTGCACCACACTCAGAGGTCGCCGGAGAGAGACCGGTGATGTCATTCACATATATTACCAGTCCCTCTCCGGGGACTGCTAAGGCCGCTGATTGGCGCAGTGCTTCCAGGGACCAAGGCACAGTGTAAAATAATTGGCTGCAGCGGCAGACACCAGAGCACCAGGAACAGGTGACTATGATTTTTTTTATGTTACACCTGCCCCCTCTGGAGTTTGTCCAATTCCTGGACAACCCTTGTCTGGGGTCTTTTCAGAGTATAAAAGCTGGGAGGTGACAAAAATAATAAAACATTTATTGTATTAAAATCACCTTCCGTTACCTCTCTTGGGCCTCCTTGTAGCATCGCACGTTCTGTGTCTGTCTCCTCTCGGTGTCTGGCACTCTTCTGTGACGTCATGCGCCGGTAAGTTATTATACTCTAGGGTCTCTTCATCCAGTGTCACCGCTGAGGCCCAATCACAGGCCTTAGCGGTGACCCTGGGTGAAGAGACCCCAGAGTATAATAATTTACTGGTTGTGGTGATTTTAGTTCGTCTGAGACTAATCCACAATTGTTTGGTTTCATCAAATAACAAACGATTAGGAATATTCGGATCAAATCTTGTTTGTTGGATCTAAGAATTTTCCTGGAAAGAAATTCACATTCTATACTGTTTTATCTACAGATAACAGACTGCTGTTTACAGTGATAAACAACCCATCAGTCATTGAGGCAGATTCACTAATAGTGTCTAGGTCTCAGACAGTGCAAATTTAAACTACACAGTCCTAAACTGCGCCATATTTATCAAGATGCCTAATGTTGTTCGATAAATCTGGGGTATTGTTAGACTATATTGTCTAATTTTATACCACTTATTAGTTGGCTTGGTTTTGTCACGTTTTTGTCATTTTTTTGTCACATGATGTTGCAACTTAGACCACACCCCTTTCACAGAAGGCCAAGCCCCTTTCCCGATAGGGCACACCGCCATTTTTGGAAAAGTTGTAAAAGTATCTAAAACACTTGATAAATGTGGCGCACCTTATGTTTGACAGTTTTCTGGTGCAAATTACGCAAGAATTCTGGCGCATTTTGCTTGATAAATATCCTCATTGTGTATAGGGGGGCCAATTGCCATGACTGTATGCTAGTCCCAGCCATTTCAAAGTTCTTTATTTCTCAGAAAGCTGGGTACAGCATAGTACAGCCAAAAGATGTTGGAGATTTTGGTTGTGGGTGAGGGTAAGATGTGACAATTTCCACTTAATGGCGATATTGTCATTGCACTTTTTCATATGACATTGGTTTGACAAGGTAGATCCTCCTGTGGGAGGGCATCTGGTGGCGCCACCACAAAATGTTCAAGAACGTTCTACAGCTGAGAATATGCAATGTTATTCCTGTCACTGGGAAGGGAACATTTTGGGAGACACAGTATAAATCACAGAACTGCCATCCCTCTTAGCACCAGGAACTTCTCCAAACAGAGGCCTCGCCGTCTGCTGACAGGGTAAATAAACCGCTTTGAAGGGACTGAAATTCACAAGAGAACCCAAATATTTACCTAGATATGCTGACCTGCTCATCTGACTATAACAAGCCCAGGGGGCAAGACAAGCGCTTCCAGCCCCAGCCCCTCCCTGTGCATGCAAAAAATAAGATGAAGACCACATCATATCAGAGTGGCCCCTCAGGATACCCCCAGATGTGACTCTAACCCTTCCATAATTCCATGCTCAGCAGAGAATATAGCTCTGCTTATCCAAAGAATCCTGGTTCATGAATGCAATACTGGAACTACAGTGAAGACTGACACAATCGCACATAATATTGCAGATGTGTATAAAGGAAGGGTCTGTGGAAAGCTATATGATAAATATGAGCCCAGTCATGTGTCTGTTAGTAACTGTCTCCCATTATCAAGATCATCTGTATGATCAAAATGTGTCTTTTTATCCAATGATACAGGAACATAAGGTCAGTATGTAGACTCAACTAGAGCTTTAATGATGCTCATATTGGTTCTCAGTCAGCTTTCCCAGACCCCTGAAGAGCAAATCTTTATATTTATACATCCCCTGTCCTCCATTCCACTGTATATCTAGATTAATTAAATTTTAGGAGTCTAAAAAGCCAGCTCTATGAGAGAGATGTTGATTGTCACCCAGTTTTCCCAGCTTTATAGAGCTTGTCATCAGCAAAACCTTCTGACTGGTAACTGGGAATTCTATGATTTGGGGGCTCTTTAAACATTGCTCCTTCTGTCTGTGCTGCACTCTGGCAGTAAAAGGGTTAGTGGCGATTGGTGCGTTCTCCTTTCCTCCTGAGCTGCGGTCGTCTGGAGATCTGATCCTTCGTGAAAGGTCTTTTTTGTGCTCGAGTCTTTCTTCTGTGAGTTTCCGCCTTCCTCTCTGCCCGCAAATTCATCTCTGTAGCCAAGATTTCTCCGGCTCAGCATGTTTTATAAGACGAGTGGTGGAATGCACAGCGCTGGCGTTTTATGTCGGTACCTCCGCCCCGGACGTACAGTGCAACGGCCCTAATTACCAGGGCTCTGGAGTCGGTACTCGAGACCCCGCTGCTCCCATGTGAAGCCTTTTATGTACAGCTTGTAGGTTTGTGCTGTGGATTAAACTGGTCTCTTTGTTCCACTGCAGCAGATACACCGCCGGGGCCACTGTAAGCTAAATATTAGCAGTCTGAATATCACATACCCAAAAATATGAACTATAAGTCCCAGAACAACTCACATTAGATCATAAACACACAACCTCCATTCATACTGGTATTAGAGGGCTGATGTCGTCACAGAAATAAGGCTCTTCTTGCTGTCATTGTCAGCTCCTGCATCATCACTCTTTGTGAAGCACATCTTGGTGTGCTCTGGCCCCGGGAGTTGAAGGCACAATGTGATGACATCACTCACATCGCGCCTGCAGCTCCCTGAACACTCTGGAGAGGGAGACCTCAGACAGAGCAGCAGGAGAACGAGGAGAGGTGAGTATCAGTGTTTTTATTATGTTAAACTTTGGGTACAAATGGAGGGGGAACATTAATCTGGGGGCAGATGAAAAGGGGACATTGAACTGTGGGCAGATGAAGGGTGGACATTAAACTGGGGGCAGATGAAGGGGGAACATTAAACTGGGGGTAGATGAAGGGGGGACATTAAACTGGTGGCAAATGGAGGGGGGAATTAAACTGGGGACAGATGGAGGAGGACATTAAAACCATGGGGGTAGCTGGAGGGGGACATTAAACCATGGGGGTAGCTGGAGGTGGATATATCTGCCTCCAGTAGCCCCCAGTTTAATGTCACCCTCCAGCTACCCCCACGATTTAATGTCCCCAACTAATTGCCCCCAGTTTAATGTCACCCTCCAGGAACCCCCAGTTTAATGTCCCCCTCAAGAAGCCCCAGTTTAATGTCCCCATAAAACTACCCCCATGGTTTAATGTTACCCTCCAGATGCCCCAGTTTAATGTTCCCCTCTAGTTTCCCCCAGTTTAAACTGGAGCACCAAGAGAGGGACTGTGGGGTAATTGGAGAGGAATATTATAATGTGGCTGCATATAATGGGTGACTGTAGGAGCATTATACTGTGGGGCCACATAGAAAAGAGTGATCAGAGTGGGCAGAGTCAACGGAGAAGTGGGTGGAGCTAAATTTGCTGCGACGCGCATACTGTCCCTCGTTCTATTGAAAGTTGGGAGGTATGAAATAGGAATAAAATGTCATGACAGAAGAGAGATGCTGCTGATGTATTGACCTCACAGAGGATTGTGTAGACTGTTTTTTATTGTGGCAAACCCTCAGCTGTAAAAAGTATTAGTTTTTTATGCGTGTTTAGCCTCTTCATATAAAAGACTGTTTCTATTCAATGACAGCAAGAAGAGACCGCTTTTGATAACATGCGTAGAAGCTGTTTCCTGTGTACTCGCCCAATTCTCTTTTCTGACAGAGAGAGATGGTCTTGTTGATGCCACCAGACTGCTTAGATTGATGCCCATTAACCTATCACTATTATAGTGGACTGTAATTAAGTGATGGAGAATGACGATGATATGCCAGGATTGTCACAGACTGGGAGGAGCCATTAACACAGACTGGGCAGAGCTATGGGAGGAGCCATAAACTCCGATTGGGCAGAGCTATGACATTTACTTGTGATGATAGTATTGTATAGGTAAAGACCACTGGAAAAAAAATGTGACTTTCCCCTTCAGTCATGATTTAGATTCAGTTGAGATCACTTTTTTGCATCCAAATGTTTAATAAGATCAATAACATGAAGATCAATGTTAAAAAAAGCTGATCCATTTCTTTCCGTCTTTCTGGATGGACACAAAAGTATGGTATACTACGGTTTTGTGTCCACCCAAAATAAAATGGACAGAAATTAATCTGTTTTTTTTTTTTTGTTTTTTTTTAACATTGATCTGTTTGCATCCATTAAAATGGATAGATAGATATAAAAAACATGATCTGAATGCTGCCTATCATTTATGATGTGATATTTTGTATTCCCCATTTCAGCTGCTCTAACAGGGGGTTTCAGGATCTGCTGAGCAGGGGCTGGCTCATAAACTGCACACTACAACTTCATATTTCCAGATATTATTATGTCCTGTCTCGTTTGGCTACAAAGAATTTGAGTAATTTGCAGCACGAAATATCAGCTGTTAAAGGGATGCACCGCGGTCTGGAAATCATCTGCATCTTTTTTCCAATGGTTCAAGTTCTTGAAATGCGTGACAAATGCATCGAGATCTATTTACACTGGAGGTTGGAAGGTAAAGTCCATGGAACATTATATCTCTGGTAAGTTGGAGACGTAAAATTCGATGGCGTCAATGGGATGTCCCTGTCCTACAGACATATTCAAGCAGACATGTGTCACCAGCTGAGGCTTCAGCCGCCATGTGCAGGATATTAATCAGTTGTACTGCCGTATAACTGCCCCCCTTCAGGAAACCATTCAGTTATTGATACATTATAGCCAAGGATCAGTGGCAAACATGAGCCAAGCTCTGGTTACGTTACTATATTAAGGAATTGTACTGTGAGCGATTGTCTATTATGTAGTGATCCAACAACAATCACGCAAGGTGAAGTGCGCCTAAGGCTGAGGCCCCACGTTGCAGAAACGCAGCTTTTTTTGTGGCAGATTTTGCTGCGTTTTTTTTTAGCCAAAGTCAGGAATGGATTTAACAGAAGGGAAATGTCTAAGAGCTTCCTATATATTTCCCATTCCTTTTCAAGCCATTCCTCACTTTGGCTCAAAAAACGCAGAAAAATCTAAAACAAAAAACGCTGCATTTCCGCAATGTGGGGCCTTAGCCTAAATTCCTTCCCTATAGGTGCTAACCATATCAGAGCAGCAGAGCACTCCCTCTCTGGTACCATAAATACATCCAAATGGCTGATATTTTAATAACATTGCTCAGAAGTCAATTCACAGCTTCTTTCATGTTTCTCCTGAATCTCCTAAATAAGAATCTTCTCTTCAGTGTATCAGAAACCAAGTGTTATAAGAGATGTCTCCAGAAATAATAATGCACCAGGGCATTTGGAAAGGGGATGGAGCCCATATTTAGCGCCGTCATAGAAGTTATAGAAGCGATAATACATGAGTCCAGGTATGTCAGACATTTTCTTTATGAAAGGCGAGTGGCCTCATTCTTTTTATGGCGTAATGCAGATAACATGACATTTACATCAGACATAAAAGTTTATATCAATGAAGCTGAATACTTGTATGACTTGTATGACCTACGACACTCTAATATACACAAAGGGAGTTTTTTTAAGGTATTTTCCAGGGGTTATGGATATTAATGATCCAATCTTAGCATAGGTCGTCAATATCAAATAATTGGGGGTCTGACTCCTGTCAACTCCACTGATCACCTGCAGGCAACGCCAGCCATCGGCACCAGAACTAACACAGAAGGGAGAATTTATTAAGAGTAGTGCATTGTATGCCAGACTTAATATTGTGAACATTGGCAGCAAATGCTTTCGAATTATTATGAGGCTCTGGTGCAGGGATGGCATAGATTTCACATATCCCGTATCAAGCCAAGGCGTCTCCACCCCACTTACTTAAAAAATGGTGAAGCAAGTCAAAAAATGGCCAAAGTAGCACATTTTTAGCGTAAACCTTTGCTGAAGAACAGCATGCAGCATTTGTTTGGCACTAGTAATGAGTAGTACATGTTACTATACATCTCACCTGTATGCTAATGGAAAGTAATCCAGAGGTTTTCCATTTAATGTTTGTTAGGTGAAATGTACAGTAACATGTGCAAAACGACATGCAGTTCTTCGGTTAGAAAGCACTGTGTAAACCCTGCGTAAAGAAGTCCCAGGACCAACCTTAATGAAAAAGAATGCCAAATGGGCAGTCCATAGCTAATTCGCATAAGGTAAAAATGACGATTTCTCCTGGTATAAAAGCCAAAATGCCTAATTATTGCACAAACGTGGTGTGTGCCAAAATGTGCATTTTTTTACCCAGTAATGTGGTACAGATCATATCACAATCTCTCCATTTTTTATTTTGCATCTTCATAATTTTCAACATCTCAGTTTGCTCAGTGAATGGAAAAATTCTTGTTTTCAGCCTCTGGATATAGTGCAGACAATCCTCTGTAACGCTAGGTTCACACTAGAGTCCGGGTTTCCATTCTTGGGGTCCGCTTGGGGACCCAAAAAACAGAAACCCTATCTGCTTTAAAAAGAAACCTGCGGACCCCATAAACTATAATGGGATCTGCCCAGTTTGTACCCAAAATCGGCAGAGAGAAAAGACCTGCTTGCAGGACTTTTCTCTCCGCATATTTTAAGCAGAATGGGGAACAGTAAAAATCAGGGCATTTCAGTCCAGCCCTGAGACAGCCTCCAATGCCCATTTTGGGGTGGGTTTTGCACAAACTCCACTCTCTTTCCAACCGGTCCAAACTGAGTTTGCCAGGTATGAAAAGATTATCTAGACTGGTTAGAACAGCCATTACCAAAAGGGGTACCCTGGAAACCTGCCAAGTTGGGAAGATGACTGCAGGCCTTCATGAAAAATTATCAGAATTCTTAGGATGTATTTTTGTCTTTCAGAAAAAAATTATTTGGTAGGTCTGCCCTGAGGAAGGTTGAGAAGGTCTGAGAGGGTTGGGAAACATTGGGCTAGAATTATAAATATATAGTTATATCATGCCGAGATTTTGTCAATGTGGTGAATAAAAACCCAAGGTCTATTAGAAAGTTGTAGATCTTTTCATTTTACAATGATTATTTACATAATGCTGGACACTGGCCCTAAAAAGCCTCTGAACATTATGGATCGTATACATGGCAACTCAGAGAGCTTTGATCCTGGTTCTTGTTTGGAGATCTGGATGTAGAGGCAGATGCTTCCTCAGTGAGAAGATCTGTTCCTTGTCAGTCAAAGGGATGACAACATTGTAGCGGCTCCTCAGTTACCCTGAGGCGAGGGGCAGTGAGGGGCTCCATCTGCTCCTCCATCCACACAGCAGGGCGTCCCTTACAGAAAGGTTCATTTATTTGCTGAGTTCCCCTCTGTGGATGCCTCTTGTCTCCAGCTCATAATATCACATTGTGAACCTGGAGCCTGAGTGATATAATGAGAAAAAGGAGTCGGTGTCCTGCACATCTGGGACGGATTATCTGGAGCTGGAACACAATGCTGAGCAGACACTGGATGCTGCACAATTCTGACTATTATCCCAATACCAGCCAGATGTTCAGGCTGCAACCTGTGAAGCACACTGTCAACCCGGAATGCAGCAACCTGCTCACAGCAGTAATTCCAGGAGCTGCCTATAGCTGCTTCATATACAGGGCTGTATGACTGCAGGGTATTATCCGATAGTACATCCACCATGGAAGACCTCAGGCTGCCCTATAACACTATGCCCTGTGTTGAGCTGTATAGGGCCCTCATCTCCAGTCACAGGTACATGCCCAAAGGGTCCTCTCTCCTTGAAGTAGTCCAAATACTGAACCCTCCACTCCTAATATAATAGGGTGAAATAGAATGAACCAACAACAGAAAGGAGTGCCCGTCTGATTGCTGTTATAGAATTTATTTTCTTTGTATATACATTATTTATTTTTACAGCAGCGTCCTATTCCACAGTTCTGTACACAGAATGTATCACCCACACCAGTCCCTGTCCCCAGTATGGCTCACAGTGTCCCTATGTGATATCCATTCTAAAGCCCTCCTTCCAAACTTCCAGCTAACCAGACTGCTACTGGACACATTCAATGGAACGCAACATATGACATCATACAACCCCATGCACAACAGCAAGACATTAGGATAAAAATTTCCTGTCTGAGAACCACTGCCTTCGATAGTAAGGATAATAAAAATATAATGATGAATTAATGGAAGCCACATGAGACCTGAGGACCCTCCGGCGGAGCTGCAGCGTTATGTAGTCATGTGGCACCCCCAAATTATGGTGCCTGTACCGCATCACATCCAAGTAAAGTAAGTAGCAAAGAATTATAATGAGAGCAGATTACTCTGCGGTTGGCGTTGTAGTTTCAGTTCAACACAGGCTGTCAGCTCCATGTGGTTTCAATGTTCACCTCATCCTCATAATGTCAATGTGTTGCTCACAATCCGGAAATAATGTAGTAATAATGAGATTGTCAGCACTGCCCGTACACAGATCAGTGACAATGATGAGACTGCACAGAACTATGTCTCTGTGTCATCAATGTAATTCTCAGTATCTGCTCTTATTCTGTATACAGTATATGGCCATTGTACAATACCATATCTCTTGTCTGATGGGTGTAATTCTTAGTATTTGCTTTTAGTCTGTATGTATGGACACTGGCTAGTGCGGCTTGTTCTAGGTGTAATTCTCAGTGGGGGAGATTTATTAAGCAAAATATGCCAGAATTCTGTCTAGCATGCTATGTGCTATATTTATCAAGTGTCTTAAAAACTTTTTAGACACTTGACTGAAAAGAGGTGTGGCCATGTGGAAAAGGGGTATGGCCTAATTTGCACCTCTGTGCGCTAAAAATTCTCCAAGATCTTTTAAACCAACTATTAGGAGGTGTAAACTTAAACTAGTCAGTGTAAGAATACACCAGATTTATCAACCAACATCAGACACTTTCATAAATTTGGTTCAGATTAAGGGCTCATTCACATGACCGAGATGCAATACGGCTGTGGGAAAAATACATTTTTCACAGCCGTCTTGTAAAAGTTTTCATGGATCCTCCATTCATTTGAGTGTATGGACGAGTCTGTGAAAATGGACAATGATAGCACATAAGTTTACACTGTCTAGCTTTTAGATAGTATTAGTAAATCTGTACCAATTACTTATTGGCCCAGATTTACTATTTACTATTATGACTAGACATTAGAGTAAACATGGCGCATCTTTGGCACAGTGTGGCGCATCTCTGGGTCAATGTGGCGCATCTTGTCGCATATAATTTGGGCTACAATTTTTCAGCATGCTCGACATGTGGGTATGGATTGTCAGAAAAAGGGATGTGACATAAATGTGGCTTAAATGATGCGGCAAAATTGTGTCTAAAAATTCTGGTACAAAGTAAGCCAACTAAAGACTGGTATAAATGCAGACTAGATATATCTGGCGTATCTTCAGACTATCATTCAACATAAATCACCGTGATATATCTGGCGTATTTTCAGACTGGCTGTCTAAATTTGCGCTTTCTAACCATTAGTAAATTTGGGCCATTGTGCATATATAGACACTGTACAGTACCACTTCTCTTGTCCTGTATGCTGAGTATAATTCTCAGTATTTGCTCTTATTGTGTATATATGGACACTGCACTGTGCCACTTCTCTAGACACAGTCCTTTGTATCTGTTTTTGTTTTGAATGGATTTACACTACACAGTACCACTTCTCTAGTGTGCAGTTACTGTAAATGCATGTAGTTCAGTCATACACAGGGTATCAGGAGACAATCATACAGTATGTTAGATAATCTACATATATCTCTTATTACAAAACACTTTCGATGGACATTCTAAAATACAAAAGCACGTGCCTCACATAAGCAATAGGTCTCTAGTTTCTGATTAAACCAGAAAACCTCAGCCTAGTGTTCCCCACAATGCAATATGTCAATAGAGTCTACAATAACTTATAATATCACAGGTAAATATTCAATAACAAGTATGTGAAACAACTTCCACTAATACTTGCTATGCTAATGCTAATACATGCTATGATATACAGTATGAAATACAATACCAACAGGGTAGTTAGGGGAAAATAAGTCTAGAAATCCCCACATATATTGCCACCTGTGTGGCTTCCTTGGGGTAATGTCATTGTACAGAGAAGAACTTCCAAATAAATCATAGATGCAGTTAAAAATAATTTATATGAGAGAGAGAGAGAGATTCAAAAAACAGCAGCACTCCAGGATTTCATGATGCAAATAAGTGAAATGGATTTGTGCACCCCCATTATTGTATTGCGCTGAATTGTATTTTGGATTTGTTTAAATTATATATATATATATATATATATATATATATACAATATGTATATATATATAGGTTGGTGAGTACATAAAGGTTGGACGCAGACACATGAAGGTTAGATACAAAGTATGGGTTCATGAAGGTTGTGGACATAAAGGATGGGTATATGAAAGCATGAAGGTTGGACTTGTAATGGTTGGGTACATGTGGGTAGGATACATAGAGGTTGATAACACTAAGGTCAGATACATGAATGCCAGACATGTAAAGGTCAGATACAAGAAGGCTGAGTACATAAAGTTGAATACAGACATTTGAAGGTTAGACACAATGTTTGAGTTCATGAACTTTCACATGAGAAGGTTGGGCATATGAAGATGGATGTATGAAAGGGGTTGTCCAGGATTAGGATAGGCCCTAAATATCTGATTGTTGAGAGGCCGACAGCTATTCAAGATTGCTTCCAACACTCCTACTTTACTGTGCCCGGCTCCATAGCCTGTATAGTGGCAAGGCACAGTTACGGAGCTCTGTACACTGTATAGTATGAGAGTCGAAAGCAAACCAGCTGATCTTTGTGGGGCCGGCTGTACCCCCCCTCCCCCAATAAGGTAATTATGGTCTATCCTAACATTGGACACAGAGTTTAGGTTCATGAAGGTTGGACACATGAAGGCCAAACACATGAAGATGACAGTTTGAGTGTAGTTTGAATCTACCCTTTGTTTGAATTGTCTGGGTTGCAGTTCAAAGACAATATAAAATGATATTTTATTCAATATAATCAATATACAAATTAGATTTTTGGAGCACCAAGGGCATAAATTTGTGGCTTGGAACACCATCCTTCCCATAGTATCCTCACCGAGCACCAGTTCACTAAGTACTCTTTTCATCCCCTCCCTCCCTGCTGCTTTGAACCAAATCTCATGTGCATTCAGTACATGCGCAGTACGGCTTTGTTCTCTGCTCAGCTTCACCAAGTGTATGCTTGGATCATGTCACTGGTGCTTTGGTTTAAAGCAGTGCGGAAGCAGCCCTGCAGATAGATAGGTTAGGGTCACCTGAACCAAATGATGTTTCCCCCAGTGCCTCCGTTGCCAAGATATTGGTGTTTTTGACAATATGCAGATTAGCTCTTTATGTCCCTATTTATGTGCATAGTTATATATTTACTGTCTATTCCCTGGCAAAAATGAAGACACAGAAGGAGCGGCAGCTGTGAATCCTCACCCTATACATTGCTGTAAAGCAGGAAGGACGAAGGACCATGAATTCATCCATCTCCCACGACCAACTTGCTGCCATGGAAGACCTCAGTCTCATAAAGTTGTATAGTGGGAGCCTATCTCTCATCATCCTCTGTCCACCCACAGTGCTCCAGCCTCGATAGGGATTTTTTCCTGTCTCCCTCAGGTCCCTCCCAACGTTCCCATACAATTCCACATGTGGTGTAACAGGGGGCATTTCCTGCCGTTAAGAAAAGCAAAACCAAGAGCAGAGTACAGAACTGCTGGATGCAGAACACCCAAGTAGACGCAGTGTGAGATGGATCTGTAATCCGTTCCATATGACGCCGGCCAGGCCAAGAGCTGATTACAACATGGAACAAACCCTTTTTTTCCCTTTTCTTCCCTTCTAAGTGGACACTTGAAAACAGCGCAGATTTCTTCCAAGGAGCGTGCCCCTGTGCGTCCAGGGAGAGGATTTGGCTTCTGCGCCAACTTCTTTCTTCACTTTCACAACAAACTATAGAATACATTAATGCAAATGCCGTTTAAGCAAATTCCATGGGGCTTCAGAGCTTCCGGAGGGCGGGGGTTGGGATGGGAATTTCACTGCTTCAGTTTCAAGAGTCTAATAAAAGTGGTCCTGTGTCCCATTTACAACACAGAGGGGTTAAAAAATGTCAGTATGAGAATGACACTATTCCTTCAATCTGACAGGTGCTGGATTATCAAATGTTTTGGATTATTCCAGTTCTACTATTATTATTGTTATTATTATTATTATTATTATTATTATTATTCTACTGTTGATGACCTATGCTAAGGAGATTTGGCAAACTCCACAGTGTTTTACAGTACCTGCAAAATGGATGGGATTTGGATTCTGGCTAATCCCATCCACACATTGCAGAAAAATATCTGCAGCGGAAATGCTGCGATTTCAAAAACCGTTGCGTTTTAGTAAATCGCAACATATCAATTATACCTAAGGAAATGCTGGCGATTATAGGTATAATAGAGACAGAAAGTCCGCAGAGGAAAACTTTGTGAACTTTCTGTGAAAAGTGCTGCGGAAAAAAAAAATCACTTTTTGGCTGCAGCTTGCTATGTGGGGTTTTAGCCATAAACTGGTATTCCATATACATGATATGTGGGGATCAGTAGAGAACATTTATTATGTTACTTTTGTCTTTTTTTGGCGTAAATTGCACCTTTTTGTGGTCTTTTTCTGCCCTGCACTGCACAGTGTTCCTCCATTTCATATTATAAAGCCAGACTTTCTTCTCTAAAAGTTGGGCCTGCATAAGGATGTGTTCAAATTTTGTTCTTTTCATCTCATATTGGACTGCATATACTGTATACTCAGGACCGGCATTAGGGGGGGGCAAACTGGGCAATTTCCCAGGGCCCCTGATGCACCAGATCCCGGGAGCTCCACAGCTGTATAGGCGTGTTGTGCTGTGCACGCCGATACTGCTTAATTCTATGACAGAGCAGGGAGCTCAAAAGCTCTGACATAGAGGACGGAAACGCACGGGACGTCGTGGTGCAGGTGGCGTGATGACGTCAATGCATCACGCCACCTGTGCCACTACTACAGGGGGAACCTTCGGCAGCTCCGCTCATCGTGAGACCGCAGTAAGGTGAGTAAAAGATTTATTGTTTTCTGGTAAGGGAAAAGGATGTGATAAGGGGGCAAACTATTATTTATAGGGGGGGCTAATATTAATAGTGGGGGAACTAGTAAATATAAGGGGGGCTATTGTAAGGGTGAAGTATTATTTATAAGGGGAAACTGTTATACATAAGGGGGCTACTATATATAAGGGGAAACTGTTATATATAAGGAGGTTATTATAAGAGATGACATATTATATATAAGGGGGGGCTTTGTATATAATTATTCCCTCCTTATATTATTCCCCTTATATATTATAGTTCCTTCCTTATAACAGCACCTTTATAAATAATAGTTCCTATATAATATATAATAATAGTATAATTGTACCCCCTTATAATATCCCCTTAAAAGGGGAGAACTATTACAAATAAGTGGGGCTATTATAAGAATGAAACTATTATAAATAAGGGGAAACTATTATTTATAAGGGGGCTATTATAATGGGGACATTTTTATATGTAAGGGGGTTATTATAAGACATGGCATATTATATATAATGGGGCTATTTTATATAAGGGGGTGACTGTTATATATATATAAGGGGGGCTATTATAGGGGGGGACTGTTTTATATATATATATATATATATATATATATATATATATAGCGGGGGAAAAAAAGTATTTAGTCAGCCACCAATTGTGCAAGTTCTTCCACTTAAAAAGATGAGAGAGGCCTGTAAGTGACATCATAGGTAGACCTCAACTATGAGAGACAAAATGAGAAAACAAATCCAGAAAATCACATTGTCTGATTGTCTGCACACAGTATCATGTCTCATAGTGGCCCCTGCACACAGTATCATGTCCCATAGTGGCCCCTGCACACAATATCATGTCTCATCGTGGCCGCTGCACACAGTATCATGTCCCATAGTGGCCCCTGCACACAATATCATGTCCCATCGTGGCCGCTGCACACAGTATCATGTCCCATAGTGGCCCCTGCGCACAGTATCATGTCCCATAGTGGCCCCTGCACACAGTATCATTCCCCATAGTGGCCCCTGCACACAGTATTATATCCCATAGTGGCCCCTGCACACAGTATTATGCCCCATAGTGGCCCTTGCACACACTATTATGCTCCATAGTGGCCCCTGCACACAGTATTATATCCCATAGTGGCCCCTGCACACACTATTATTCCCCATAGTGGCCCCTGCACTGAGTATTTTGCCCCATAGTGGCCCCTGCACACACTATTATATGTCCCATTGTGAACCATGAACAAATTATTATACTCTGGTGTCTTTTCAGACCCCAGAGTATAATGATTGGAGACCCAGAGGAGGATACAAACCAAAAAAAAAAACAATGTTGCTTACCTGTTCCTCGCTCCGGTCCACTCCCTGCTACTTCGGCCTTCTACAATGTTGGACCAGGCAGGCGTCACGTGATCCGGGCCCGCGTTGCGACGCAAAATGACGTCCGCTGACGTCTGGGACGTCACCAAACAGGCCCGAAGCCTGGAGAAGTGTAGGAGAGGTAAGTACATTGTTTTTTATGTTCCCTCACCAACTCTGGGCCTCCGATTATTATACTTTGAAAAGACCCCAGAGTATAATGATAGCAGAGATTGTGGTGTTCGGGCCGCGGCCTCACATACCGATCCCCGCTCCTGCTCACAGCCGCCTCCGCAGAATCGGAAACGCAGGAGGCCGTGAGCGGGACCCCGGGGAACGGTAAATATATAGGGCCCGTTTACCTGCTGGGGTTACTCCAGCAGGTAACAGCCTATTAATAAAAAAAAAAAAAGCATCGGGGGCCCGCGGGGCCCCGTAATGTCCCTAGCCCTGTGGTAGTACCCCGGTAGTTACGCCCCTCCCAACAACAGTGTGTATTGAAATGAACTTTTGTTATTGACCAAATACTTATTTTCCACCATAATTTGCAAATAAATTCTTTAAAAATCAGGCAATGTGATTTTCTAGATATGTTTTCTCTTTTTGTCTCCCATAGTGGAGTTTGGAGTGTGACTGTTTGAGGTTGTGGACAGGTGTCTTTTATACTGATAACAATGTCAAACAGGTGCCATTACTACAGGTAATAAGTGGAGGACAAAGGAGCCTCTTAAAGAAGAGGTTACAGGTCTGTGAGAGCCAGAAATCTTGCTTGTTTGTAGGTGACCAAATACTTATTTTCCACCATAATTTGCAAATAAATTCTTTACAAATCAGACAATGTGATTTTCTGGATTTGTTTTCTCATTTTGTCTCTCATAGTTGAGGTCTACCTATGATGTCAATTACAGACCTCTCTCATCTTTTTAAGTGGGAGAACTTGTACAATTGGTGGCTGACTAAATACTTTTTTTCCCCATTGTATGTATATATATATATATATGGGGGGGAGCTACTATAAGGGGGATTGTTATAGGCTATTATAAGGGGGAATTATTATATATAAGGTTGGCTATTATAAGGGGGCTATTATGTATAAGGGAGGTAACTGTTAAATATAAGGGGGCTATTATAAGAGGAGATACATATAATGTGGGCTATTATTTATAAGGGAAGAATTATTTATAATAGGCCTATGGCCTATAATAAGGGGGGGGCATTATATATATATATATATATATATATATATATATAAAACTGAGGTGACTATTATAAGATTGAAACTTTATAAGGAGGGTATTGTTAAAGAGGCTATTATTTAAAAGGCGGGCTATTATTTATAAGAGTGCGATTATTTATAAGGTGAACTATTATGAGAGGGCTATTATTAATAAGGTGGACTATTTATAAGGGAGCACTATTATTTATATACTACTAATTTGGGGTCCCGCTTTTAATTTTGCCCAGGGCCGCAGTTTGTCTAAAACCGGCCCTGTGTATACTGGTGTGTTCACATGCAGAAAAAAAAAAAATCTGCAATATTGTTGATGCAGCTCTGGATGTGACTAGAGTTTAAAATTTACCACAGAGGTTTGACTGTCATAAGAACCCAATCATGTTGTTTGAATCGGCCATTTAATGGTTTTTTTTTCAGGTTAAAATATTACTGACGTATCCTAAGGACATGTCATAAATATCAAGTTGATGTGGGTCTGACACCAGAAGCTGCACCGATCAGCTCTTCTCAGCAGCTGATACACAAAGAATGGAGCAAGAAGCTGACAGAGCTGTTCTCTGTGTAGTGCATGACAGTGCTCCTATTCAAGTAAATGGGAACTGATGTGCAGTAGCCAGTGTGACCACTACACACAGAATAGAGCTGTCTGCTTCCTGTTCCATTCTATGTGAGAACCCAGAACAGCTGAATGGTTGGGATTCTGGGTGTTGTCAGCTGCTAATTTTATATTTCATCTTATATTTTATCCCAGAAAACCCATTTAAATCTCTAATGTCTATGGCTATCTATAAACTCCAGTCACATCGAAAACTGCATCAAGATTCATTCCAGTTGACATGGCAACAAACTGTCCGTTCTCCGTGTTGTTCAGTGACCTGAAAGTCAGAAATGAAGACGGAGGCCTCTGTGTTCCTGGTGAAATATTTATAAATGGCCTTTCCTCCCCCAATTCTCATGATCTAGTTATCATGTGATCATTTATATAGTGGGTTTTCACAACCTCAGATCATTTCACTGTTCGCTTATGGGGCCCCTGATACTGGGGTCCCTTTAATAACATGAGTAACATGAGTAATATGATTTCCAATAATACACTGCTTCTTAATAACAAGAGATTTGGCAGAATTGGGACTACAGCTTTGGATGTGACAAGTATAAAACATGCTGTTAAAGCAGAAATATTAATGAAGCTACAAATGTGACTGGAGTATAAAACATGATTTAAGAGCTAATTTGTCACTGCAGATCTGTATGTGACTAGAGTAGAAGACAGGATAAAACACTGTGACTGGAATATAAAACATGATTTAACCCCATATCAGTATAAGATAAAGTTGAGCAAAGAGGAGATTTGCCATGAAATTCTGGGTATGACACTTTGCTTTGGTTTTTGAATGTTTATTCCTCACACGTGGTCGGTCAGGATTGTGCACTTATACTCTGGCTCGTGTTTCGCTGCTGTCAGGTAGTCGGCCATTATTCTCGGTTCCCCACTGATAAAACAAGCAGAAGGATTCCAGCTTTCATGTGTAATTGCGCAGCCCCATGAGCCACCGCTGTAAGGTGGTTGCTCGTTTCACAGTTGAGAACGCCTTTCATTAGCAAACCCTGGGTGACCCCGATCCTGTCACCGTTCCCCTCCCTACATCAAAGTCAGCAGCTCTCATCTGACTGACTAATAATAACAGAGCATTGTCGTGATTTATGTGTCGGCTCCGACTTTTTCTATTTGTTTTAATTAAAACGAGTTTCTTCATATCAAAAATATTAGTGCAGCAGCAGCAGAATAATGAGATCCTGATTAATTGGTAACCCAGGAAAACAGCCCCCGGGGTAATTAGTGGGAGGTCGGGGGCAGCAAGCTGTTAATCAACATTATTTCAATTACCCACAGACTGGCAATAGCGCCGGTCTAGACCTTGTGCAATGCAGAAGACGTCACACCTAAAAGCTCTGCGGGCATTTACTTTCAGTATATACCTTACTATTAAACTATGTAATAATTATAATATCTGTGGTAAGGTCCCTAGATACAGTGCCCCATTACAGCGCCAGCCACAGCATCTTATAAAACTGACAGCCACAGTGCCCTATATTAGACATCCACAGTGCCCCATAACAGTGGCAGCGACAGTGCCCCATAACAGTAACAGTACCCATTCAACATCAAGAGTGACAACCACAGTACACCCATATCAGAGACAAAAAACGCCCCATAATAACATGAGCAACAGTAGCCCATAAGGGTACGTTCACATGGAGAAAAATGAAGAGAAATTCCTCGCTGTATTCGCCAGCGGTATAGGGCATCAGCATTCCATCATGGCTTTCCACTGCTGATTAGGGCCAACAAATGGGCCTAGGCAGCAAGGAGTCTCGAACCAAGGAATCTGTGGCAAGATCGAGCAGGACACTTATTTTTTCAGTATCCTGCTGCAATCTCTTCCTCTCATTGAAAACAATGAGAGGCAGATTCACGGTGGCAAATTCCAGTGTTTGAACATACCCTAATAGTGTCAGCTACAGTGCCTAGCAAGAGTAACATTCACAGAATCTCCTATAATAGTGTCAGCCACAGATCACCTATGACGGTGACAATACCTACATAGCAACAAAAGGCAACACAAGTTATTTTTACCTTTTCTATTGTTTCTATATGCTGTGCCATATAGAAAAAAAAGTCTAGTATAACCTGGAAATCATCAACAAGCAGGCAAGCTACCAACAACGGACTGCTAAAACAGCAGACAATGGCCGAAGACCCCATTGACTATAAGATGGTCCGTTGGGTGTTTGTTGTTTTAAACTGAAACCACTGAGCGAAAAAAGTCGGAGTTGCAGAACTTTTTGTCTGGTGGTTTTCAACAGTCACTGCAACCAAATTGTCACCAAATTGAGACTCTGACGCAGATGTGAATCTAACCTGGAGCCTAATAAGGCTAAGGCCTCAGGTTATGGAAACGTTTTGTCTGTTGTGGAAACGCAGCAGGAAAATGCTGCTTTTTATAGTCTCAGCAAAGTACATGAGATTTTGTGTAATGTCATGAATTATAAGCCATTTCTTTATATTTTCCATTCCTTTGGAAGACACTCTTGGCTTTGGCTACAAAAAAAATTAAAAAATACCGCAAAATCTGCAACAAAAGTTTTTTCGCAACGTGTGGCCTCAGCCTAAAACTAAATTCACACAATCAATGGACGTTTTTCACTACAGTTTTTTTTATCCAAGGGGCACCCGTTTTCTTGGATCTTTCATAGATTTGAGTCTATTGAGGAATATGTGAAAGCAGCCAGAAATAGGACATGAGCAGAAAACAAGCAGTTATGTGAATAACCCAATTCACATTTATAGAAAAAAAAAAGTCCATCACCTGGATGTTAATGCCGGTCATGTGCATAAGCTACATTTACAGGACAATGAAAACTGTCCATGTGTCATCCGTTTTTTTAATGGACCTCACATGGCAGCATTAATTTCACTGTTAGTGAATGTTTTTTTTTTTTTCATGAACGTTATTTTGACGGTCTGTTATCATGGACCGTCAAAATAAAGGTCATGTTCTATTTTCGTCCGTCCAGTGTATGGATCCTTCCATGCACTGAAATGTATGGGGGATGCGTGAAAATGTGTGCACCTCGGATGCAAGACAGCTGTGAAAAATGTATGCTTTTCACGGCTGTTTTGCATCTTGGTCCTGTGCATCAAACATAAGGCTTTAGGACATTAAATTGTATACATCTGCCATACCCATGTGCGATGTTCAATAATTACACGGTAAAGCAGGTAAAGCAGAAGTTTTAGGGGATGACAGCTTATTTCTTTGAGTATGCATTTTGACAACACTGTCTGAACATACCCTTATACGTCCTAGGTTTTTCTTGGTCCCCTGTTCAGCCGTGCACTGTAAATGTATCTTATTTGGTGAGATTTAGGAATCAGCAGGCTACGTGAAGAGTCCTTATTCTTAAATTCAAACCAGATGTTTCTCAAGTTGCTATCAAAAGCACAAATTCTATTTGCTTTGCTCCAGGTCACGACTGGTTGAGTCATTTGAAGTTGTGCGTCCTGACAGACGTGTCCTGTAGTTGCTCGGCTCAGAGGACAGGGGGAGCTGCAGTGTAGCCCGACGGGAGTCACAAAAAGGGCATTAATATGATTGAATAGAATCCTTGTGGTTTGTGGAGTCATAAGTCAATGTAAATGGCTGCAGAGATGAAACACGACGCATCTCTTCGTGGGCTACAATGTGTCATCATGATGGAATCTTAGAGTCTTGGCTTCTTCTGCACTGCTTGGCGCTAACACAGTTTCATTTGTCTGTCACATTTTACAGTTCTGTCCTGATTATTTATAAGGAAAAATTTAAAGCTACATGGAAAAGTGGATGATGAGCCCCAGGATTAGGAGGGTGGGGGGAGAAGCCATATGTACCATACAGCGGGTATGAGAAGGTTAAAATTAAGCAAATTCAGTACAACAAGAGCTGTGAGGTTGATTTATTACATAGCAAAATAAAAAAAAGCCTAAAGTGCCACATTCCCTAGCACAGGGCACATCAGTCCAAAATATTTTATGCTTCAGTTCCTCAGCATTTGCAATATCTCTCCTAGCTGGAAGTGAATGGTAACAAGAAGACACATCTGGATAATTTGGATCTCTGTATATCGACCAATATACAGATACTTTATATCAACAAATCAATTTCTAGCGACTTTACTTTTTGACCACTGGGGGAGCTGTTTTGATTGTTTGCAAAAAATGTGCCCAGAGCAAGAAAGTATTAAAGAACTGCAGATGCTTGCTGTCACTGAATGATATCATTCTTGTTTACATCCGGAAACTGAAATTTAATCCTGATCTAATACTCCTTACAGTTGAGGTTGCATTCTTAAAGGAAGTCTACCATCACCCCCAAACATGTTCAACGGCCACCACCATGTTACAGAGCACAGACCAGTAAAAACCAACATACTTTTGTTATGTATGTCCATTTGTAGGTTTGGAGAAAAACAACTCTGAAGTCTTATGCAAATGAGGCAATTGGTGCACTGGGGATGGGCCTTTAGCACTAAAAGCACTGCTCTTGCTGCTTAAACAGGATGTGTGATGTTATAGCAATGGGAAGATCAAATGTCACTGCATGGGGTAGTGCACATAGGAGATGGTTGGGGTCTGAGTGGCAAGAGCAGAGCTCCAGGGAGCTGAAGGCCTGCCTCAGTTATACATTGGTATGTTGCTTATGACTGTAGTGTGCTTTGCAACATGGTGGTGTCTGTTGAACATGCTTAGAGGAGGTGGTAGACTCAATTTAAGTAGCCTGGACCCCAGAATGGCTTATTTCACTTGCACTATAACATTATCGCAAGCTGTTAGGATAGTATAGAGATTTCTGCTGCTGATGCATTTAGTTTACAGAGGTTTGGACTTGGCTGGATACAGTTGTGTCAAACCCTCAGTGTAAAATGCTCAACCTATAGCTATGAAGGGATGATGAACACTTCCATGGGGTCACCCTGTAATAAAGCCGACCCAGGCTTGTTCCTGCTGTGACAAAAGCTGCTGTGCAGGGACATTACATGAGTGACTGGGAACAGATGGACCAGTGACAGGAATGATTAAAAGCTTTAAGGAAATGTTACCAATAGGTGTAAAGAAAGGTCCGGCGCCATGTACACCATAAAATGCAGCCTACCCCCTCTTGTCCATATAAATCTTCATATTGTAACAGAATAAGTCCCGACACCCTCCCTCCCCCACCAGTTTAGGTTTCACAGGTGAGAATCAGAGGGCTGAGGGTGGTACAGCTGCCACTGACCTCTATGAGATGCCCCCTGACGCCAATTAACCTTTTCATTGCTGAAAGAACAACCAATAACAAAGCAGGTTAAAAGGGTAAATCATAAAAGCCAAAGAAAATAAATGCCATTCAATGATGGGAAAAGTAGACAGTGAAATAATTTTATGACATGCAGTATCTTCATGATAATACTTTTAAAGGTGCAGCAAGCAAGTTAAAGTTGTGAGACGGTGAACAATTTGTGTCATTACTTACTGAATTATACTAGAACTGATGGGGGGGAGGGTAGAGGCAGAGGTTTAATCCACACAGGAATTAACAGATTATAAATAGTTGGAATCCTCCTCTACATAAGACAAGGTTTATCCGATAAATCCCCTTTTCACAAGGACTTCTCCGGGAGTAATCCTAGTGTTTATACAAGATGGTCTCAGTCATTCTATGAGCAGTGGTGCAATGGGAATAAAACCAAAAAACAAATGTTACTGCCTCCTATTGATATACTGACACTTCTGACAGCTCTGGAGAAATAATATATATTATATTAGGCCAAATAAATATTGCAGCATTTATAAAGAACTGCACCGACCCCCAGGAGCCCCAATAAGTATCAACAATATTACTGATCATCAGTTCTGACAATTCCAGGTTGTGCAGCCTCTCCTTATCCTTTAGAGGCCCATACATCTGTTTAGACTGACCCTCCTGGTTCTTTAATAGAATGGCAGAAGTACTGTAAAGACTGACATACACAGAGTACAATAAGACCTTATGCATATACAATAAGGCCTCATGCATATGACCAGTGCAGCCCGTGGCTCTTCCAAGGGGGGTTCTGATGCTCTGTTCCGTTCAGACATTTTTGGAGTCCTATTCTGGTCCATGAAAATGGATCGGAACGCAACACCCCACTAAAATCAGTGTAGTACTGAAGGCACTCTGATTCCGTTAAAAAATCGGACCCCTTCGGCCTGCTATATTACAGCCCAGATGTATATGCCATTCAGGATCTGTCAAAAGCCACAACATACAGGCCTCTAAATCAGGACATAGAAAAAAAAGCCATAATCTATTAATGATAAAGTAGGCATATACTACCATAGAATGGCTCCCACAAATACTATACCATAAAACAATAACCAGCAACAGCAGGGTGCAGCCTGTAAGCCCAAAGTCTACACAATGAATCTGCTGCTATGCTGTGTTTATTATTATATTCCATAATGGCCTCTGTCAACATGACAACACTGATTAACCTTCTCCTTAACATTCAATGGACTCTCCAAAGACAACAAGACACCTCGAGAAACTCAGCTAACAAGACTCAGGGGCCACTTCTCTATTGTAACAATCTTTCTGCAACTTGTCCAAAGTGTTTTTCCTCTTAAAGAGTCCAGAGACACCTCAGCCTCCTCAGAGGTCAGTAACTTGATCCACTTCTTAGACATGAGTCTGTCTGAGGAGAACTGAGGTCTCTTAATGATTTTTGCAGATGGACCAGGAGGGGCAGGGCAAAACTATAGAAGGTCCATCAAGGCTGATAGGAGATAACCTATTACTTGGCCTTCTTGTACTGTACTTACTGATTTTTTATCCTGATAGGGTCAATAAATTGTGAGGTGATGGGATCAGAGATCCTGTATGCTGAGCTGTAAACCCTCACACAGTCACCTTAGATCTGCTCCTTGCACCAGGATAGGGTGCAGACAGTCGTCTCCTTTGTTATTACAGACAGGCACTTAAGATCCATTCAGATGGACGGAGCGTGACCCACCATGTCATGCCATCAGCAGCAAAATGAAATCAATTTTAGATGGCCCATTTAGGGTAACTGCTTTAGTAAGTGACACTGCAGGCTTGAAATTCTAGACCCTTTCAATTTTCACAGACCTTAGAGGACAGCTCCATACTGATAATATAATCACCGGTGTGAGTGTTATCCCTGAGTCACATGGTGAAAACATTATATAACATTACATAAGGGTTAACTAAACTCCCTGTTTTATAATCTAAATGTCCCTTCCATTATACAAATTCTCTTCACAGTGGGAGGTGCTTTCTTCTGTGCTCTCCATTGCCCCCTGCTGACTTATGTGCTTTACAGAAGCTGCCAAGAAGAGCTCAATAGGGAAGGTGACAACAGCTCTGAGCAACTTTTCTCATTAAATAGTTTTTATTAGAAATTTCAATGAATACAGGTAACATTCAGTTATTATCAGCTTACTAATATTACAGATGTTATCGAAAAGTGCTACAATATCACATATACCACCAATTATAGGATAGTAACAAAGAATATGTAATAATAATCATAACATTTATAAAATGTTAAGTACTGTAACACAAGTACAAAGTAAAAAGTAAAATGGAAGGTAGGAGGAAGGAATTGTAGGTGGGTAAAGGGAGGGTGTACAGGGATATGTATCTGGTATGCGATAATAGGAGGTGACTGGAAGCTGAGCCTGTGTTAAATCGGGAGAGGGGAGGCAAATCTAGAACTTGCCCAACATTTTCCGTAAAAGTGATATGTCTCTGTTGGTTCCTGGCAAGTATGTACTCCTAGTGGAAGTTTTGGTTGACCTTTTGTATGATAGTGGCAACTATTGAGACATGGGCTGTTTTTCGTGTTAAAGCTGTACTATTTGATAATAAAATATGGCACAATACTGTCCTATGTATTTTTGGGACCTCGTCTAGTCCTAAACCTACTAGTCCAGGGGAAAAGGGTTTTTCAAATATTTTCAGTCTTTGTAGTAGGTGTTCAATTGAATGCCACAGATGATAGACTCGCAGACACTCCCAGAAAATGTGGAGTGAGTATATTACCTATCTGTGAGCAACCTCTCCAACAGTCCGGGGATGCCGAAGGATATATCTTAGAGAGAACAAAAGGGGTTAGATAGGTAAAATTTAACCCACAATAGTAGTTGCTACTGAGCTAAATCAAGCTAAGCTGAACCTCTACTATACATGCAACTAAACATGATGGATCTACACTACACAGTGATACAGTCATGGCCGTAAGTGTTGATACCCCTGAAATTTTTCCAGAAAATGAAGTATTTCTTCCAGAAATTTATTGCAATTACACATGTTTTGTTATACACATGTTTATGTATTGGAACAACACAAAAGACAGAGAAAAAAGCCAAAAAAAAAATATAATTTCACAGAACACTCCAAAAAGGGGCCAGTCAAAATTACTGGCACCCTCAACTTAATATTTGGTTGCACACCCTTTGGAAAAAATAACTGACATCAATCGCTTCCAATGACTATCAATAAGCTTCTTATACCTCTGAACTAGTATTTTGGACCAGTCTTCTTTTGCAAACCGCTCCAGGTCTCATATTTGAAGGGTGTCTTCTTCCAACAGCAATTTTAAGATCTCTCCACAGGTGTTCAATGGGATTTAGATCCGGACTCATTGCTGGCCACTTCAGAACTCTCCAGCGCTTTGTTTCCATCCGTTTCTGGGTGCTTTTTGAAGAATGTTTGGGGTCATTGTCCTGCTGGAAGACCAATAACCTAGGACTCAACCCCGGCTTTCTGACATTGGGCCCTACATTGAAACCCAAAATCCTTTGGTAATCTTCAGATTTCATGATGCCTTGTACACAGTCAAGCCACCCAGTACCAGAGACAGCAAACCCTAAAACATCTTTGAACCTCCACCATATTTGACTGTTGGTACTGTGTTCTTCTCTTTGTAGGCCTCATTCTGTTTTCGGTAAACAGTAAAATCATGTGCTTTACCAAGAAGCTCCATCTTGGTTTCATCTGTCCACAAGACGTTTTCCAAGAAGGATTTTGGCTAAAGTACATTTTGGCAACTGCTGTCTAGCTTTTTTATGTCTCTGTATCAGCAGTGGTGTCCTCCTGTGTCTCCTGCCATAACGTTTCAGTTCATTCAAATGTTGATGGATAGTTCGCACTGACACTGATGCACTCTGAGCCTGCAGGACAGCTTGAATTTCATTGGAACTTGATTGGGGCTGCTTATCCGCTCTCTGGACTATCTTGCTTTGCAACCTTTCATCAATTTTTCTCTTCTGTCCACGTCCAGGGAGATTAGCTACAGTGCCATGGCTTGTAAACTTCTTGATTATGTTCCGCACCATGGACAAAGGAACATCAAGATCTCTGGAGATGGACTTGTAACCTTGAGATTGTTGATATGTTTCCACAATTTTGTTTCTCAAGTCCTCAGACAGTTCTCTTCTCCTCTTTCTGTTCTCCATGCTTAGTGTGGCACACATAGATACACAATTCAACAAGTTAACTTCTCTCCTTTTTATCTGATTTCAGGTGTGATTTTTATGTTGCCCACACCTGTTACTTGCCAAAGGTGAGTTTGAGCAAGCATCTCATACTTGAAATAAAGTTATTTACCCACAACTTTGAAAAGGTGCCAACAATTTTGTCTGGTCCATTTTTGCAGTGTTGTGTGAAATTATTTCCAGTTTGCCTTTTTTTTTCTCAGTTTTTTGCATTGTTCCAATATACACAAAGGAAATAAACATGTGTACTGTATAACACAACATGAGCAATTGCAATAATTTTCTGGAAAAATTTCAGGGGTAACAACACTTATGGCCATGACTGTATATGATATATTGACAAAAGAGGTTCTGGAAAAACCTGGCGACAGTTATGGCCATATTGATTGTCACCCAGCTTTCTTAAAGCTAAGATTGTGAAATCTCTCTTGTGCTGCCATACACATTTGTAGAAATCGCACCTTTGCCTTCCAGATGAAAACATAGTATTCTAGCCTACTCAATCTGGACTGACAGCACAAGCAGTCAGACAGACTTTTAATTGGTCGGTCCTGTACTGCCAACACCAGCCGAGGAATTTCCTGAAATGACAATGTACAGGAACTGTGAGGGAGGCAGTGACTCCTGCCAAGCATTCCCTGGATCTTGAAACCCCAGTAATCCTCCAAGAAATGGCTGAACTGATCCTGGAGGGAGATACCAGAGGGGTGGGGATATCTGAAATGTCCAACTTCTCACTGGCATTTTAATTCAACATCAATCTCAATCCTTCAACATGGAAGAAATTCATTAAACACCACTAGCTATCTTTATGACTGCAGCAGGATAAGTTATGGGGCCTATGTAGGGGTAGACTGGTCTACAACTACAATTACCCTAATTCGGTATACTGTTGGACAACAGGATAAGTAATGTAGCACGTGTAGAGCGAATCTTCCAACAGAATAGTAAGGGTAAAATTCTGGCTCAAAGTAAGCCAACTAAAAGGTGGCATAAACTTAGACTAGAAAATGTAAGATTCAGCATCAACCACTGTGATAAATAGTGCGTAATAGTGAGTGCAGATCTGAAGCATAATATAGAATGTAATGTAATTTTTCTGGTGCATATTCAATATTTGGTCTAATTGCCTGAGCTAACCTCCGACCTAGCTGCTGTTTCGGCTTCCATGTCTTATCTAATTCACAGTAATGGCTTGGGTAAGTGATATACGGTTTTATTTCTGTTGTTCTGTGTCTTCCAGTTCCTGGCAAGGTCAGAGTTCAGAGAAAAGGTGCAGGTTATAGTAATGAGACAGGGTCAGTGACCACCAGCTGCTGATGGGAAGGAATGCAATAGTCACATAACACAAGTGCCACCACCAGAGAATGTGTGGACTGCAGCCGCTTGTCACTGTCTCCACATAACATTCTTCTGTAGATAGTCTGTAGAAGTATTAGCACCCTAGATCATCTCAAAGCATTCCTATTGTAAAAATAATATTTGTATACAACCATTTAATATGCAATAGAGTGTGATAATGAAAGATTCACTAGGAAGTGATAGCTCCACCCAGTGTGATGACATCACTGTGTAAGTATTACAACACTTTTCTGTCCCACCCACATTAAGTGCTGCTGTTCTTCCATTACAAAGGGTCCCACTTGTATCTGCTACTTCTGCAGCCCTTAGGGTATGTTCCCAAGTAATTTGCTGCGGATTTAGGGGCGGATTCAGCCCCTGAATCCATGGCAGATTCCATCTGGAATTTGCTACCCATCGCTTTCAATGTGACGCAGAGATCTTAGCAAGACACTGAAAAATAAGCGTCCTGCTAGATCTTGCTGTGGATTACGCGGCTCAAGACTCCCTGCTGATAAGGCCCATTCACCTCGGTCTAATTAGCAGCGAAAAGCCACGACAGAATGCCAATGCTCCACACCATGGCCAAATATGGCAGCAGAAAATGAAGCGAAAATTGCTCTTAATTTTCCACCCTGTGTACGTACCCCTAAATATTGAACTAATGAAGAGACAGAGAATTTTACATCTATAACAAGTCTGATATATTTTAATTAAAAATGGAGTGATGCAGAGCATACACTGTGAGTGCCAAAATGAACGCCAACAACCAGTGAACTGAATCATTGCTACAGGTGAAGGAAAACAGAGCTATAGCTCTGGGACCAAACGTAGAGTAATTATTTAATGATTTATTATTGTATTTTGAAAATATGTTATTTATTTTTAGGCAAACATTTAGGCTGGTTTCACAGTATTGTTGTTCACCATTGTTCTTATCTGTCAGATGGTTCAGCACAAAGGACACAGAGTAAATACAAATGGAAGACTTTTGCCATTGTTATTTGTGGGAATGCATCAAAGATAACACACCAGTTTTCTGTCATAGCAGTTTTTTGCTCCCATTTGCGCCACTTTGTCCTATTCTTTCCTTTCTCTGCAGTTTTTCCGAAAGTAGGCAAAGCAAGGAAGGGATCAAGGTGGGCTGGGACAGGGATACTTTGGCCCATCAAATTTACTACAATTCACGCTAGAAAACTAGTCTGGGTTATAGCTGAAATCTACACTCCCGGACCCCAGAAATGCACCATAATTATTAATAAACCAAAGCCTTAATAATTCAAGCACATCTCATGCCAGTGGAAACATCAGGTTCTCCCACTGACTGCAATGTTAAAATAAAAATAAAAAAAATGAACGACTCCTTCTGTCGATTTTGCGTTTTTTTTTTTTTTTTGGAAGGGGCCTTACATTTTTATTTTAACATTGCAGTAAATTACTGTGGATACTAATTGAAAGATCTTTTGTACATTCTGGCAGGTCTGAACATCCACTGATTTGATCATCTGATGGATAAGAACAATAAACAAACAACAGTAGTATGAAAGTAACCTTTATTATTTTTTTTTCTATTATTGTAAAACATTTTTTTGTCTTCTTGCTATTTTTCACATATGTATTTCTTGATAGACTTATTATTGTATTTTGACAACCTGTTATTTTGTTTGTTGTCGTACACCGGGTCGTCTGTCACTTCTGCTTCCTTCTGCAGGGCACATGCTTTCCAGGGACTGAGCTATATAAATATATGCAGCCGGCGCCTTATTTACAAAAACAATTCAGAGGTTAAGTCATAGTTTGTTTGTGGTGCTGACAGACATCTACAGGATCACATGTCACCTGACCATGGAATCTTCCCAGCAAATACAATTAAACCCAAGAAAGTAAAAGAGTTGCAGCAGTAAAGTCCTTGCTCATATCAGAGGCAGCTCAGAATGGGTAATAAGCAGAGAATCATTGCCCTGGTGTGTGTGTGTGTGTGTGTGTGTGTGTGTGGAGGGGGGGGTCACCTGGTCTTAAATACATTGATCTACATGAATTTCACAGCTTCAAATCCAGAAACTGCAGCAATCTTCTTGAGACTTTTATGTGACAGGTGATAAGTATATCAAAGACTCAGAGGGGGGTGTAAACTTTCACAAGAGTTTCTATTGAAGCCTTATGTGACAACGGTCTGTGTGTAGCTCTAGCCTTTTACCGACATGACACACAGACTTATATAGTACAACAGGTGTTGTCCAAAGAGATACAGAAAACTAAACAAGAGTCTTAAAGAGTCTGAATTCAGCGCACTGTCGGCTTTCTAGCGGTATCTAAAACCACATATACATAAGGACGTGAAAGGTCCTCTTTAAGGCTAAGTCGTTACTTATTGGAAAAGCAGCGTTTTTTGTTGCAAATTTTGTTGCAGTTTTTTGAGCCAAAGCCAGGAGTGGCTACAAAAGGAATGTGAAATATATAGGAAGTTCTTATACTTCTACCTTATGCTCAATCCACTCCTGGCTTTGACTCAAAAAATCAACAGCAAAATCTGCAACAAAATCTGCATTTCCGTAACAATGTCTGTAAAACACTGCAGAATATGATGGCGCTATACAAGTAAGCATAATAATAAGTAAGCATAAGTAACGTGGGGCCTCAGCCTAAGAGGTACTTGTGGCAAAACAAATTCATTTACAATTGTGATCTGATTTGTCTGGAACTTTTTTTTAACCCCATTTCTTCACAATGCCATTGTGATACAATAATGTCTTATGTCAAGATTGCTGAACTTTTTACTGCAGTGTCATGCTGGTACCATGGACCAAAAGAAACCATTCAGGTGCACATTTAGTTCAACTTAGAATATCCACATGAAACTGTCATGCACAAAGTATCAAGTCAGATAAGTTATGCTATGTTCACATCAGCGTTGTGTACTCTGTTGTTCTGGTCTGTCGGAGTACCAGAACAACATACAGGTGGACCGCTAAAACAGCAGACAACAATGGTGCCTGCTGGACCCCATTAACTACAATGGGATCCGTTAGGTATCCATTCTTTTATACTGAAACCACCGGACGAAAAAGTCAGAGTTGCAACACTTTTTTGATTTTCACCACGCACTGTGACGGTGTCACCAAACAAAGATTCTGATGAAGATGAGAAACCAGCATTAGTTTGGTTTTGGGTTATGAGCATCAATGTGAACAGGCACTTATGTGAGAGATGACAATTTCTGTACGGTGCAATGGCATATATTGGTGCTGTATAAATTAGTTTTTTCCTCGATACAGTACTTTCACTGAAACAACAGCCACACCATATATCTATGTCCCACAGTATCACAGAGATCTATTGCATAATAGCTTAATTTGTAATTGTTATGCAACTTGCAGGAACTTGATTTGTTTCCCATATGATGGTTACATGTCCATACAGTGCAATGTATTCCTATGGACTGTTGCTCTCATGAATTATGGGTTCAGAGCCACACTTAAAGGGGTTGCCTAGAGAGTTTACTTATTTCCATACTTTCTCTATGGGGTGGACTATCGTAAAGCCAGCTCACATAACACAGGTAACTAACTACCTGTGAAAACGGGAGAGGAGGGAAGAGGCAGAACAACACAGGGTGTTTGTTCAGATCATGTAACCTAGGGTCGGAAGTTTGCAACCAGTCTGGAACCCACAGATCTATCCAAAAAACATCTCTAGAGAAAGTCCATAGACATCCCCTTTAAGTTATTTTACCACTGCGTTTTACCGGATCAACTCAGTTCGGTTCGTCTTGAGTCAAATTGGTTTTGGTATCATGTAGTTTGTTTTCCACTGTAGAAAGTAACTATTTCATGTATGTGATTATCATCTAAGTGACAGCCAATCAGCTGAGCAGCGTTTTGACATGTGACCTTCTTGTGCCACTTTGGCTCGCTTGGTACCTAGCCTGAAGCAGGTACCAAAAACGTAGTTGGCACCAGGTACTTTGTGGTACCTTTTTGCTGTGGTTCAAAGTGAGCTGGCGTGATTTTGTTCCATGCAATGGAAACAGCGCTGTGCATGTGTGGACCCTGATGCCCCTTGTCTATAAAATGATATAAAATGCCAATGCTGCACCAGGGATTTGATGATTATGTAAAGTCAGCAAATCTGAGCAGTAGGACAGATAATGATCTGTGTTACATCAATATGACGAGCGTCTGGACCAACATCAGACAGCACAATAACAGTGAGTCTGGTAATAACCTGGTCAGGAAGTTTGGGACAGATCACAGCAAGAAAAGCCCAGAGTGGTCCTGGCAGCAGCAGCAATATCATGTATTTATGTTCTGTGTTTCACACTTATCAGCTTCCTCCAACACTGTTACACTCCAGGGTCTGACCATACCTGGCGATCAGGAGAGGAGAGTCCCAGCTCAACAGGATGTACAAAGCCATTTTCATTGCTTCCTATCCAGTCACTTCTAATTGGATTCCGTCCTGGGGAAAATGTCCCGGAATCCCTAGAGACGCAAGCGGTCATAAAACAATAATAACAAAGTAATAAATTGTCAGCTTTATACACAGGAGATAAAAACATGTAACATTGGGCAGCTGTATATAAGAAGCAGCAATATAATAGTTATATTCTTTTACATAGGATGCAGTATTATAGTAATTATATTTTTTACATAGAGGGCAGTATTTATAGTAGTTATATTCTTGTACATAGAGATGTTATTATCATAGATAGATTTGTTTACATAGAGGCAATATTATAGAAATTATATTTTTGTAAATGGGGCTGTAGTATAGTACTTTTTATACTTTTATAGTACATATCTTATTATATATTAGTTTAGAAAAGCAAAAGTTATATAGTTTTGGGTTTATTTTACTGCAGTAACAAAGTCTCAACGTGACCACTGCAACCAACCATGGTCCTCAGACATTGGTATATGAGCACATCATTGCTGCTGTCAAGTAAACAATGTCCGATGGGCAGCACTAGAACAGTGGTGCTGGAAGCAGCAGGGGATCAAAAGGATGAGTTGGGCAAATTTTTAAATAATACAGAAAACTCTGTTCACACTCTTTTCAGTGCAGGCAATAGACTAAGCTCTAATTTCAGGCATTCTCAGCTAATAGTGTCTAAGTTTTAGATGATGCAAATTTAGATTAGACAGTCCTAAAATGTGCCAGGATTTTAGTGTCTGATACTTTTTGCTAAATCTGGCATTTGATTAGACATTCTAATTTAACATTACATCACTTATTAGTGGCATAAAAATTTTGGTGTATTTTTGGCGCATGGTGTTGAAACTTAAGCCACACCTTTTCCAGTAACATTAGACTCTTATCTGTACAAGTGGTAAAAGTGTCTAAAAAATGTCTAAAACTCTTGATAAATATGGCACACAACAGTCTTTTAGCTCAAATTGCACTAGAATTCTGGCGCATTTTGCTTGATAAACGTCCCACATTATGTCAGCAGAAGAATTACTGGTGACTGCTATGTGAGGGTTTTATAGGTTATTAAAGGTTATAAATGGGTGCAGAAAACCCACAATTCTGCCTAACTATGCAATGTTTCTTTAAATATTTTCATGTCACATTTTAACTAGGTACAAAGAGTCTTAGCATCTTTGTGAGTGATGTGACAGTGACCATAATGATAATAATTGTAATTTTATTTATATTGCTCCACCATATTCCACAGCACCTTACAAATCAGGGGCGACATGAACAGACTGTATCAGACATTACAGTGTGACAAAGTAATTAACATATCAAACAATAGTACTGAGGGCCTTGCTCCCGAGAACTTACAATCTATGAGATTGGTAGCTGTTAGTAGTAGAATTTTTAACACATTGACAGTAGACAAGTCCAGGACTCATTATTGGATTTTTTTCTCTAGGGTAATGCTCCTTAAGGAATGCTTTCTACTCTGGGGGCCTGTCAGGGGCCACTGAAGGACAATAGCTTTGCACTCGGCCATAAAACTGGTGGGGGGCTGTTATGTGCTAAAAGCTTTTTGGCAGAGAATGGTAGAACTGAGTCTTACAGTCTGTGACTGAGGAAAGTATGAGAATCCCATCATCCTTGCAGAGCTGTAGTCCCCTGCGCCCACCATCGGCAAGTACAAGTGTCAGCACAAGGAGATTATCGTGGGTCAAGGCACATGAGGAACCGACAAAACTGTCTAGACCAGGAAACTGTAAGATAAATCGACGTTCAGAATACTGATGACAGAGCCAGGGAGAAGGAACTTGTCCTGCTTCCCAGTTCTGGGATTTTGTTTCAATGTATTTTGATATTAACACTGATTTCATTGCACAACTTTCCAACTATTGTAACATTTATATCTCTGTTATACACAAGGAAAAAACAAAGAAAGAAAGTACAATAAAAATTATAAGATTGCAACAATAAAAAAGAAGACTGAATGCCAAGAAACAATGGATATAAGGGAGGGAAACCCATAAAGAGTAACTAAATGTTTGAAGAATGTTTGATTTTGTGGCAGTATTTGTGTCATTAATAAATTTTGTAATATACTTTATTAACAAATTTTGTCTCCTTTCTGTGAAATCCTGCATCTCTTTATTATTTCGCTTGCTTCTCTATTGAGAGCTGTACCTTGCTTCTCACTGTGTATGTTGTACAGACTTTTTTGTAAAGCAGGGAACTAAAGGTATGGGTTACTTCATACAGTTATATCTCGGGTATTATAAATTATAAATTATAAACTTCTGACCATTTCACCACCTGGCTAAGGCACTTCCTATCCACAGACACCCCCACCATCATCATGGGTGATTTCAACACCTCCATTAACTCAAACCACCTCTCCGCTTCCAGTTTCCTGTCCCTCACCATCTCCTTTGGTCTCTCTCAATGTCCTCCTCTGCCACCCATACAAAGGGGCACATGCTCGACCTCATATTCACCTGCCTCTGTACTCTATACAGCATCTCTAACTCTCCAACCACGCTCTCTGATCACAACCTGCTAACATTCTCTTCCCTCTCCTCTGTAATAGAACCGCCAACCCCAAAACCAATATGCCCCCGCAGGAACCTTAACATTGACATCCGCACGCTCTCTGACTCTTTCTTACCACATATCCTCACTCCAGGATGCAGATACCACTGCTACCTTCTATAATACCACCATTACTTCAGCCCTTGACTCTGTGGCGCCCTTCACAAACACCAGAGCCCAACCGATTAACAGGCAACCCTGACACATGGACCTGACTAAAAAACTGAGACGTGCCTCATGGGTTGCAGAACGCGTCTGGAAGAAAAGTCACTCCCAGGAGGACTTCACCAGATACAAAGAGGCAGTTCTCACTTTCAAGAACGCACTCACCTCTGCAATGCAGGACTACTACACTCAGGGCCGGCATTGGGGGGGGGGGGCAAACTGGGCAATTGCCCAGGGCCCCGTCCCCAAAGGAGTCAGGCCCGGCCATATCAATAACAGAAAGGGACCCAGCGTCATGTGCCGCAGGGCCCCTTTCCAAGGTGATTAAAAATAACAAACATTTTTACTCACCAGTCCTAGGCGTCCGACGTCATCTTCTGGCGTTGCGGACATCACTGCTGAGGCACTGAGGCCTGGCCTCAGCAGTCACATGGGGCGTGCTCATGTAACCGCTGAGGCCCAATCACACGTCCAAAATGCGTGACATCAGCCACAGAGAAGAGGAAGCCGGCGCCGGCGGAGATAGCGGAGCAGTGCGAGGAGGCCCAGCAGAGGTAAGGCAAGGTAAGTATAACTGTTTGTTATTTTCCCTTACCTCCCTGGAGCCTTCGATTATTATACTCTGGGGTCTGAAGAGAGCACTAAGGGAGTCTGTGGGGCCACTGTGGAGCATTATACTGGGGGGCCCCCCTCAGGATAGCATATTATACTGTGTGAGGCCACTGTGGAGCATTATACTGGGGGGCCCCCTCTGGATAGCCTATTATACTGTGTGGGGCCACTGTGGAGCATTATACTGGCCTATTGCAGATTCAGTCTTCCCAGCCTGGTGCAGGTCTACAATTTTGTTTCTGGTGTCCTTCCAGAGCTCTTTGGTCTTCACCATAGTGGAGTTTGGAGTGTGACTGTTTGAGGTTGTGGACAGGTGTCTTTTATACTGATAACAATTTCAAACAGGTGCCATTACTACAGCTAATGAATGGAGGACAGAGGAGCCTCTTAAAGAAGAGGTTACAGGTCTGTGAGAGCCAGAAATCTTGCTTGTTTGTAGGTGACCAAATACTTATTTTCCACCATAATTTGCAAAGAAATTCTTTAAAAATCAGACAATGTGATTTTCTGGATTTGTTTTCTCATTTTGTCTCTCATAGTTGAGGTCTACCTATGTTGTCAATTACAGGCCTCTCTCATCTTTTTAAGTGGGAGAACTTGCACAATTGGTGGCTGACTAAATACTTCTTTTCCCCACTGTATACCATGTGGGGAAACTATGGGGGACTCAGGGGAGCATATTATACTGTGTGGGTCCACTGTGGAGCATTATATACCATGTGGGGAAACTGTGGAGGGTTCAGGGGAGCATTTTATACCGTGGAGCATTATATACCATGTGGAGCATTGTAATGTGGGGAGGAGAGAGCTCAAAATTCCTGCTGGCAGCCCTGTGTGCTATGTCTGCATCACAGCTCCCTCACTATAATCTTGCACATACGTGTAGTGCTCCATGGCCATGTCATTCCCCATACAGTACTGTGCATGAACTGGCCATGGAGTTATTGGGGCCTGCACAGTACTATAGGGGCTGACTATACTGGGAACATACAGTGGGGAAAAAAAGTATTTAGTCAACCACCAATTGTGCAAGTTCTCCCACTTAAAAAGATGAGGCCGGCCTGTAATTGACATCATAGGTAGACCTCAACTATGAGAGACAAAATGAGAAAACAAATCCAGAAAATCACATTGTCTGATTTTTTAAGAATTTATTTGAAAATTATGGTGGAAAATAAGTATTTGGTCGCCTACAAACAAGCAAGATTTCTGGCTCTCACAGACCTGTAACTTCTTCTTTAAGAGGCTCCTCTGTCCTCCAATCATTACCTGTAGTAATGGCACCTGTTTGACATTGTTATCAGTATAAAAGACAACTGTCCACAACCTCAAACAGTCACACTCCAAACTCCACTATGGTGAAGACCAAAGAGCTGTGGAAGGACACCAGAAACAAAACTGTAGACCTGCACCAGGCTTGGAAGACTGAATCTGCAATAGGCAAGCAGCTTGGTGTGAAGAAATCAACTGTGGGAGCAATAACTAGAAAATGGAAGACATACAAGACCACTGATAATATCCCTCGATCAGGGGCTCCACGCAAGATCTCACCCCGTGGGGTCAAAATGATCACAAGAACAGTGAGCAAAAATCCCAGAACCACACGGGAGGACCTAGTGAATGACCTGGGGACTAACAAAGACTACCGTCAGTAACACACTATGCCACCAGGGACTCAGATTCTGCAGTGCCAGACGTGTCCCCCTGCTTAAGCCAGTACATATCCGTGCCCGTCTGAAGTTTGCTAGAGAGCATTTGGATGTTCCAGAAGAGTATTGGGAGAATGTCATATGGTCAGATGAAACCAAAGTAGAACTGTTTGGTAGAAACACAACTCGTCGTGTTTGGAGGAGAGTCAATGCTGAGTTGCATCCAAAGAACACCATACCTACTGTGAAGCATGGGGGTGGCAACATCATGCTTTGGGGCTGTTTCTCTGCAGAGGGACCAGGACGACTGATCCGTGTACATGAAAGAATGAATGGGGCCATGTATCGTGAGATTTTGAGTGCAAACCTTCCATCAGCAAGGGCATTGAAGATGAAATGTGGCTGGGTCTTTCAGCATGACAATGATCCCAAGCACACCACCAGGGCAACGAAGGAGTGGCTTCGTAAGAAGCATTTCAGGGTCCTGGAGTGGCCTAGCCAGTCTCCAGATCTCAACCCCATAGAAAACCTTTGGAGGGAGTTGAAAGTCTGTGTTGCCCAGCGACATCCCCAAAACATCACTGCTCTAGAGGAGATCTGCATGGAGGAATGGGCCAACATACCAGCAACAGTGTGTGCCAACCTTGTGAAGACTTACAGAAAACATTTGACCTCTGTCATTGCCAACAAAGGATATATAACAAAGTATTGAGATGAACTTTTGTTATTGACCAAATAAGGCTCCATCCTAGGACCCCTCCTATTCTCCATCTACACCCTCGGTCTTGGCCAACTCATAGAATCTCATGGTTTTCAAAATACCATTGCTACACTGACGACACTGTATATCTTTCTGGACCAGGCATTACCTCTCTGTTGCCCAGAGTTCCAGGGTGTCTAGCAGACGTAGCCTCCTTTCTCTCCTCCCGCTTTCTCAAACTCAACATGGAGAAAACTGAGTTCATCATCTTCGCACCCCCTTGCACGGCCCCTCTACCTGACCCATCTATCAAAGTTAATGGAACCACACTTACCCCAGTCCCACAGGTCCGTTTCCTTGGGACAATTTTGGACTCTGACCTATCCTTCAAGCCACACATCCAAACCCTCAACACCTTATGCCGCCTCCAACTCAAAAACATCCATCGAATCCGTTCCTTCCTCACCCCTGAAACTACGAAAATGCTAGTCCATGCCCTCATAATCTCCCGCTTAGACTACTATAACACCCTTCTCCATGGCCTCCCAGCAAATGCTCTCGCCCCCCTCCAGTCCACTTTAAACTGTGCCGCTCGCCTAATACACCTCTCCCCCCATTCTTCATCAGCCACTCCCCTCTGCCAATCTCTTCACTGGTTACCCATTGCTCAGCAAATAGAGTTCAAAATGTTAACGCTTATATACAAAGCCATCCACAACCTGTCCCCTCCACATATCTCTGATCTAATATCCTGCTACCTGCTCACATGCAACCTCTGATCCTCCAAAAACCTCCTACTCCGCTCTGCTCTTATCCGCTTTTCACATAACTGTCTCCAAGATTTCTCCCGTGCATCCCCCATACTCTGGAACTCACTACCACAACACATAAGACTGTCACCCACAATCACAAGCTTCAAGAACACCCTGAAGACTCACCTATTCAGGAAGGCCTACAACCTCCAATAACGCTACCATCACCACACCATCATCTGAACAGCCTCTAGCCTCACCTACTGTCTCCATCCCTCTTCCCTCCTAGATTGTAAACCCTTGCAGGCAGGGCCCTCAATCCCACTGTGCCAGTTGGTCACTGTTAGTATTGTATTTGTTTTGTATATTTTGTGTACTGTATGTAAACCCTCAAATATACAGCACCATGGAATTAATATAATAATGTACAGCACCATGGAATTAATATAATAATGTACAGCACCATGGAATTAATATAATGTACAGCAGCATGGAATTAATGGTGCTCTATAAATAAATAATAATAATGTTGTATGAAAAAGGAGATTCTCTTCTGTCATATGACACTAAGGTTACAGCTCTATCTGTGCTATTTCCAGAGAGATCACTGGATGAAAATACAGTATGGACTGGGATATTTATATATAGGTACATATAAATTTCCTCTCATACGACACCAATAGTAAGTTTCTATGTTTTGTAATGCCTGAGATATAACTGTTTGAATTGTCCATCCTTCAAGCTCATTTTCTCTTCATTACACACACAAGCCTGTACACCATACAGAGTGAGAAGCAGGGGTAGCTCTCGATAGAGAAGCAAGGGAAAGAATAAAGAGATGCAGGATTCCACAGAAAGGAGCCAAACCTAGTTAATAAAGTATATTACAAAATGTATTAATGACACAAATACTGCAAGAAAATCAAAAGTTGTGCAAAACTTTAGTTACGCTTTAGATAACAATCTTGTATAGCACCTAGAAGTAGCTGCTATATCTGGTTGGTACCCTATATGATGTGTATCATTTACATTCTATAATTGAAAGTTATTAAGTTCTACATGGATCTCAAAAAAGAGAGTTATAGGCTCCACACACATCTTGTCACCTATGGCCCTGTATGTTTGCAGATTATAGAAAACATAGTTACATCAATATTATCCTTTATATTCCAAAAACGTAAAAATGCATCGTAGCTATAATTCATTGGCAGTTGCAGTGTATAGGACGTAGGTTTACAAGAGGGCTCACATTCCATGTGTGGTGAGAACCCTGCAGTCAGGTGTCAGCCAAGTTGTCTGATATGTGGGATCCTGACAAGAATATTGAAGAGTCAGTTAAGCTTCTGACGCCTCCTCCATGTGGCCCCTGATGTCTATTAACCCCAGCTCTTCACCTACTGAGAAGCTTTCATGTCTGCAGTCTGGATCTTCCCCATGGTGGAGATCTCCTCACATCTGCTTGCAGCATGCACCTCCTGTGTCTGATTAGCACTAAACCTGTTATCCTGACAAGTATCCACTGAGATGGTAAGTCATGTACGAACAAGGAGCATTGTAAACCAGGCTATGGTCTATCCATAAATGCAGAACTGCCATAACACCATGGGAGCTATAATACTGACAGTATAGTTCAGGGTTTGTTTGAACTTTCCAAAATGTTCAGATTTGATTGAATATGAATCACTTGATTCAGTTTGTTTCATATCAACAGGGCCGGCGTTAGGAGGGGGCAAACCGGAGTCAGGCCCGGACAAATCAATAACAGAAAGGGACCGCAGGGCCCCTTTCCGTGGTGAGTAAAAATAACAAACATTTTTACTCACCTGTCCTTGCGTCCGACGTCATCTTCTGGCGTTCCGGACATCACCGCTGAGGCCAGGCCTCAGCCTTAGCGATCACGTGGGGCGTGCTGACAGCGTGCCTCATGTAATCGCTGAGGCCCAATCACAGGCCTCAGCGGTGACGTCCACAACGCGTGACGTCAGCCGCAGAGAAGAAGAAGCCAGCGCCGGCGGGGATAGCGGAGCAGCGTGAGGAGGCCCAGCAGAGGTAAGACAAGGTGAGTATAACTGTTTGTTATTTTCCATCACCTCCCCCGGGCTTTCGATTATTATACTCTGGGGTCTGAAGAGAGAATAATAGCACTGTAGGGCCCCTCTGGATAGCATATTATACTGTGTGGGGCCACTGTGGAGCATTATACTGGGGAAGGGGCCCTCTGGATAGCATGTTATATTCTGTGGGGCCTCTGTGGAAAATTATAATGTAGGGGGGGGGGGGCTGTGGAGATAATGTTATATTATGTGGGGCCACTTTGGAGCATTATGCTCTCCAGAGGGGCCCCCAGTATAATGCTCCACAGTGGCCCCACACAGTATAATATGCTCTCCAGAGGGGCCCCCCAGTATAATGCTCCAAAGTGGCCCCACAGAATATAACATGCTCTCCAGAGCCCCCACTTTATAATACTCCATAGAGGCCCCACAGAATATAACATGTTCTCCAGAGGGCCCCCTCCCCAGTATAATGCTCCACAGTGGCCCCACACAGTATAATATGCTCTCCAGAGCCCCCCCAGTATAATGCTCCACGGTTTCCCCACACAGTATAATATGCTCTCCAGAGGGGCCCCCCAGTATATTATACTGTTTTGGGCCACTGTGGAGCATTATACTGGGAAGGGGGGGGCTCTGGAGAGCATGTTATACTGTTTTGGGCCACTGTGGAGCATTATACTGGGTGGGGCTCTGGAGAGCATATTTTACTGTTTTGGGCCGCTGTGGAGTATTATACTAGGGAAACCTCTCTGGGCAGTATATTATACTGTGTGGAGGCCATTTCTGGAACATGTTATACTGAGTGGGGTCACTGTGGAGCATTATTCTGGGGGGGGGCATCAGCAGAGCATATTATATTGCATGGCGCCACTGTGGGGCATTATTCGGGGGGACTAATGAGTATTATACTAGGTGGCCCTCTGGGGAGCATATTATACTGCGTGGGGCCTACTGTGGAACATTATACTGGGGGGACGCTCTGAGGAGCATAATATATTGCGTGGGGCCACTGTGGAGCAAAATACTGGAGGGGGCACTGTGGAGCATTATACTAGCGGGGGCCCTCTGGGGAGCATATTATACTATGGGCCACTGTGGAGCTTTATACTGGGGGAAGGGACAGTGTGGGGAGCCTGTTATACTGTGTGGGGCCACTGTGGAGTGTATTATATTGTGTGGGGCTTTTCGGGAGCATATGTTACTCTGTGGGGCCATTGTAGAGCATTATACTGGGGGGGACTGTGGGGAACATATTATACTGTGGGGGACCACTGTGGAGCATTATACTGGGGGAACCCCTCTGGGGAGTATATTATACTGTGTGGAGGTCATTATGGAGCATGTTATACTGTGTTAGGCCACTGGAGCATTGTGGGGGGGCATTGTGTGGTGCATATTATACTGTATGGAGCATATTATATTGTGTGGGGCTGCTGGGGAGCATATTGCACTGTCTGGGGCCACTAAGGGGTAGTATACTCTGTGGGCCACTGTGGAGTATTATACTGTGTGGAGCCTTACATACCATGTGGGGCCACTATGGGGGGCTCAGGGGAGCATTTTATACTGTGTGGGGTCACTGTGGAGCATTATATACCATGTGGGGAAACTGGAGGGCTCAGGAGAGCATTTTATACTGTGGAGCATTATATACCATGTGGAGCATTATACTGTGTGGGGGGGGGCTCACAATTCTTGATGGCAGCCCTGTGTGCTATGTCTGCATCACAGCTCCCTCACTATAATCTTGCACATATGTGTAGTGCCCCATGGCCATGTCATTCCCCATACAGTACTGTGCATGAACCGGTCCTGCAGTTATTGGGGCCTGCACAGTACTATAGGGGCTGACTATACTGGGAACATACTCAGTAACACCAGATAGTTAGCACATATGTAAGACTTCAGTGAAGGAGCCGTGGTGTAGGCTATTAGCAGGAAGCTGTTGGGTGGGGCCCCAGAACAAGATCCTCTGGTGGGCCTAAGGCCCTTCAGTCCGACACTGTATAACGGAGAACTATTATATATAAGGATTGGTTACTATATATAATTGGGAAACTTAAGTATGAGGGGGCTATTATAAGGGGGAACTATTATTTATAAGATGGGCTATTATTTATAAGGGGGGAACTATTATATATAAGGCATCCATTATAAGGGGGAGCTATTATTTATAAGAGGGGAACTTTTTATAAGGGGTGTATAATTGTTAAGTGGGCTTATTTATAAAGGGGGCTATTAGTGATAATGGGGACTATTATTTATAAGTGTAACTATTATTTATTAGGGGACTATTATTTATAAGGGAGCAGTATTATTTTTACGGGGTGACTGTTACTGATAAGGGGGAATATTACTGATACAGGGCACTATTTATCATTTATAAGGGAGCTATTACTGATAAAGGTGTAATATTATTTATAAGCAGAGACTATTATTTATAAGGAGGTGCTATAATAACTGATGACTGGGTTCAAAAATCTATTAGATGGTACAAAGGTGCTCATTTGAATTGTGTGTGGTAAAATAGGGCTTATTACTTTTTTGTTGGCAGAAAGGAGGCGTTATTATAGGGGTTGCCACTGGAAGACGATGGTGTTGTTTGCATATCAGCATTTGGGGCCCTGCTTTTAATTTTGCCCAGGGCCCCACTTTGTCTAAAACCGGCCCTGCATATCAATCAACTAAAACGGGGGCCACTATGTGAAAAGCATGGAGAAAGGGATCACATGACCTCATGGACAAGCTAAGCTCAAACATGATCCCTTGCAAGCAGACTTCATACCAGGAGACAGCCAGTCATGAGGTACTATAAGTCTAAGGTCGCGGGTGACTCATAGGCAGTATAAAAAGCTCAGATTGAGAGGATATCCATTTTCTGGAGAGATAATAGAAAGGTAAGGTCTCAGGCAGTCAGAATGAGTGAAATAAACAAATATAGGCAACACATTGTGGGGATTCTGGGGATTAGTGTACTTGGGACTGGACATGAACAGTTAGGTTTAATTAATTAGTTAATTCATAGAGACTGAGTAAGGGCCCTTGCATACGACCAAATCCCATCCATGGAAAACGATTCGTGTGTGGGCTGTATTTCCCGTACTAAACTGGGCCGTGTGCATAGGAGTCACTGCATCCTAGTCACTAAGCTCCCGAACAGCCTGATTGCTGCAGTAATGAACTGGTAGTGATAGTAAGTTCATTACTGTAGAGATTGGGCTGTTCAAGAGCTCACTACATCGTAACTGACCATGATTCAGTAACTCTTATAAACATGGCTGAGTTCAGTCTTGGTAATATGGCCCACACATGGGACTCGGTCTTGTGCAAGGGCCCTAAGAGATGTCTGTCTCATTAGAACATGTCACAAGGCATTATGGGAAAAGGAGCTGGGAAGCTCAAGCGCCATGGACATGGTCAGAGCAGCTTGCAGTGCATTGCAGGCACAGGCTGTGTGTGTAGTCGGTGACATGTGAAGCTGCTGCATCAAACAATCAGTCACAAATTCTCAGCGTCCAATTTAACCCCTTCCTGAAGCAGCCACTTTTTGATTTTCATTTTTTACTTCCCTCCTTCTAATAGTCATTAAGAGGGCTTAATTTTTGTGGGACAAATTGCACATTGTAATTATAGCATTTAATTTTCCATACAATGTACTGGGAAGCTGGAAAAAAAATCTGAATGGGGTGGAATTAGGGAAAAACTGCGTTTGTGCCACTTTTTTATGGGTTTTATTTTTACAGTTTTCAGTGTGCGGCCAAAACGTTACCTATATTCTTTGGGTCGGCACAATTACAGTGATACCAAATTTTTATAGTTTTGGTTATGTTTTAACACCTTTAAAAAAAATCCAGAAACATTTTTCTTGGAGTCATCACATTCTGAAATCCATTACTTTTTATATTTCCATATACAGGGCTGCATAAGGTGTCTTTTTTGGTGAGGCAAGATTTACTTTTTATTTATATCATTTTGGGGAATGTCCGATGTCTTCATTTTTTTTTTTTTTTTTTTTGGAACGTTAAACGGTAAAAAAAAATTACAGTTTGGTTGGCACTTTTGTTTTTTTTTTGTTTGTTTTTTTACTTTTTTTTACACTACAGCATTCACCTTATGGGAAAAATATTTTTATAAATTTATAGTTTGGGAATTTTCAAATGTGGGCATACCTATGTGCTTATGTTTTACCCTTTGTTTCTTTTTAATTTGTTTATATATTTTTAATTTTTACAAAGAAATTTATATTGTTATTTTTAGACCCCTAGGAGTCTTCACCCGCAGAGGGTCTGAACTTTATGTTTAATCGAGTTTATTAAAGGTTTTGAATTAGGGAACAGAAAAAAAGAAAGGGAGGGAGCAATGCTGAGACAAAAACATCAAATAAAACATAGGGGGCCACATGAGCCGCCCAGAACATAGATGAGACACCAAAGTAAGTTAGAATAAAGGGCTGTTAAGGCCCACAACTAGAAAATCAGCTGTGGGTGGTGTAGTATAACTAAACAAAAACTATATTATTAGGAAAGTGGTAGTCAGGAAGACAAATGTCAAACCATAAAAAGCCGCCACGATGCCACCCACCTATCAGTATGAAAGACAAACATGAGGGGAGGGTCACAAGGGATACACGGATACTTCAGAGGGTCTGAACTTTAATAATAACTGCTGTATTGTAAAACCCACATAGTTCTATTACAAGCTGCCTTGTGCAGCTTGTAATAAAATGAACTGATAAACAGACCTGTGAGCTTTCAATAGGCTCCAGGCTGCCTAGGCAATTGATCGCCACCCCCAGATCCTACTCAAAATGGCAGTGCCCATGCGCTGCCAGGAAAATGGTGCCTTGGTCATGTTTGACCAAGGCATCAGTAGGGTTAATGCCAGTCTCTGCTGAGTGGCCGCTATATTTAAAGACCCAACATCTTCCATAATAGTACTTCACATGTCAGGAAAGGGTTAAATCCGCTCTTTACTGTGTGCTACTGTACTGCACTGTGCAGCAGTTGCATTAATCAATGAGTCAAATAAACTTAATGGCCCGGATTTACTAATAGTTGGACAGTGTTAACTTAGCAGTCTGAAAACTTGCCAGTATATATATATATATATATATATATATATGTGTATAATAATAATAATTTTTTTTTTTTTAATGTATGTGTAAAACCCATAGTAAATTAATAAGTGCATTAATTGCATAATTTCTCTAAAAGAAAAACTATCTTTGTTGCCCTTTTCATATTCTGCTGAAAGCCGTGCTGTGATTGGTGGCTGTTCTTTCTTTTAGCACTATAGAATGATATAATTAATACAGACAAAATATATAAGGTGTAGTGTAAGGTGTTCAATTCATACTGAAACATAATTTAGAAAGTGCAGTATTTGTGATAAAAATGACATACATGATCAACTCAGGTTTAGTTGACGGCTGTGCCGGAGACTCCGTTGCAATGTCTGCCTGAAAGCGGTGGACGAAACAGTCCTGCACGAAGGACTTTTTCCTCTGCTTGTTTCAGTTTTAAAACTACAGGCACCTGGTGGGCCCCTCTATAGTCAATGGGGTCTGCCTGTCCGTTGTTCTGGACCTCCGACTAACCAGAGCAATGAATAAGCCAACGTTAGTGTGAACCTAGCGTCACATGTCAGTGCATAGTTATATTTCATTGCTCATCCCCCAGGTAATCCAGAAAATTCCCAGAAAATACTGGCATCTTTTGTCACAACTGCAGATGCCCATGTGCGTATAAAGCATTGTGCATGACTGCTAATGCCATTTATGGCCAGGAAGTACATCTGTACCATATTGGTTAATAACCCTAAGGAATGTAGGTGCCACCTTAGAAGAGGGATTACCCTCACTGAGCACATCTCAGTAACCAAAAGGCATGGATCTTCCAGTCCCTAATCTTTTTACTGAATGTGGTCAATACAGACAAACAACCAAAAAAACATTTCTCTAAAAAGAGACTCCTTTGCCAAATTCCTGAGGTTTGCACTCAATGTACAAACCTTTTCACAGTGCTACTGAGAATTTTTTTTTCTCTGTTGCTTATATCTCACATTATTGCACAGGAGATTTCTATGAGATGTTTCTGATGTCAACCTCAGGGGTTTCTAGGACAAGTTCTACATGTTCAGTGAATCAGACATATCTTATTCCATGTATTAAGTAATCTGGACGCTGCCTCAGTCATAATGTGAAATTTATAGATTGTATTAATGTACATGAAATAAAACCGTAATCATCATTTCACTGGCCATTAATCTAAAAGAGGAAATTCTGGAATCTGAGGCTTCTGTAATTCATCCAAAGTCACTTTCGGCAGGAAATATTATTATATGTGGGAAAGACTATTCATCAAAGTCCTGTATTACCTTATTCTACAACATAGTTTATCCTCTAGTCACACCCAGAGCTGCAATCACAATTCAGCTTTTACATCATGTCTTACACAACAGTCATGTCCAAAGTTGCACTTCACATTTCTGTTATTACATCATGTCTCATACTCCAGTCAAACCTAAAGCAGCTAGTTAGAGCTGCAACCTCTGTGAATAACATCATAACAAATTTGAGGCTTCCTAGTGTACTGTAAATTTGGTCTCACTGTTCTTCAGATGCGAATATAATAATACACATAATATAAAAATGCGATTACGTTTTCCTTCTAGGTCTGACTGTCAACAGCTGCCCTCATCTGATAGACTCAAAGACTTATCTTATGGGCCACTCTGTATCATGTAGAAACTTTGTCTCGCCATATGACTTAGTGCAATAATGGACACACAGCTCATGTGCCAGCCCACCAGTAATAGCCTCCATTCACCCAACATACATTACATAGAGCTTTGCAGACAGTCACTTATAGTCAGAGACAAAGATGATCTGCACTGACTTTTCATGGACAGTGTGCGTCTGCTATTCATATAGTGCCAGGTTGAAAAGCCATTCCACTGCTTTAGGGTCAAGGTTCCCCTGGAGAACCCATACTGTGCTGTGAGAGAGATTAGTGTTGATTGACCAGTAAAACCAGGTAAGGAACTTCTCACAATTTATGAGCTCACCATCCAATCTCCCTATCTCATGCACAATGTATAACTCACATAATCCCTTTCCCTAGGAGCTCACAATCTGACCTACCTGTTGCATGCAGTGTATTGCTTCCAGAATTCCTAATCCCAAAATCTAATACATATGGAGTTGACCAATCTTAGTATAGTTATAAATTTCAATAGATCAAGGCTCTCAGGTTTTGGTAACAATACTGTATTGGGTATTCACTCGAACAATGTTCACGGCCGTGTGACAGCCATTTTTTTAACAGTCGTCACACAGCTGCAAATCAATTCATGTGAATGGGACAGTTTTTTGAGAACAAGTCTTATTTTTGCCCATGAGGGATCTATGAAAATGGGTGCTCTATGGATGCAAAATAACTTTATCCCTTTTTCACGGCTGCTATGCACTTTGGTCGAATGACTGTAGAGAGCCTTACTATATTTAGTGGACAGCCCCCTCTTGTCCCCAGGCCACATATTATTGACATGGTGACCTCTATTTCTGCCAACATTGATAAACTGTAATATAAGCAAGATCATAGAAGGAAAATTGAAATTTCACAAATTGATTGCGCCATTTCTTCTGTGATACGACCTCAGTGTTACCAACCTAAAATATAGATCACCAAATGACCAAGCAGGAATGGTGTCATTTCTGGAAAGAAAGTCATCTAATGGTAATGCTCTAAGAACCTAGCGCTGTGATGTCATCATCAATTATCTGTTAGAGCGAGAATCCAGATGTTGGGAGGGAGACTCGTCCTGTATATGGGCACTTTACACCAGGTTTATAGAGAAGCAGGAATGTCCTCACCCGGTTACATGGAGCGCTGGCGCTGGTGGTGGTGTGACCCGTCTGCGTCCTCTGTTTCTGGTCGTGCTTGCTGTAACTAAGGAAATGTCTGACATAAAGTAGAAGCAGGTGCGCTCAATAAAGACGATTCTCAGCCCAGCTCAGGTTTATTTGATTTTTTGCTGTGTCTGGGCAGCACGCCCGCAGCTTCGGTTTCAGCCTTTTGGCCTGACGACCAAGAAGGCAACGAGGGACGGAAAACGTGAAAATAGATGTGAGAGTCTGAAGTTGAGCAGAGTTTTCAGGCAGTTTGCAGTGAGTGCTGCGGCCATGTTTTCCTAACCTCAGTCTCCAAACAAATCTGAGCGTTTTAAAGCTTATTCAGATGGAAGTGGACACTTTCCCAGATGTCTGCTCCCTCTAGCAAGCAAATAGGGTTTCTCTGAGCCCCACAACAACATGACTGGGGCTTAGTACGTGAGATGGTATGACCTACCTCATTGTAGGGGGCAGGGAATGTCCTGTACACTATATGAATACAGCGCAGGATGTGACAATATAGGAGCTGAGATGGTGCACATCATCTCTCATTACATCATCTGTGATAGGACCAACCTGGAGAACAAAACCTTGTCTCTGGATGCAGGTTGTGAACCAGCTTTCCTAGTTTCCTGAAGGGCATGTTGAACTTTCTGCACTTATACAACCCCAGTACCATCGCAGCTGAATTAGATGAATTCCTTGCAGGCCTGCAAATGCCTCCAAATAGTTCACTCCTGCTGGCATATTCTGATGCAACATATTTCGATAATTATAATATATTAGGGAACTGCTGTATATGCAATTCACTGATAAGTTCATGAAATATTCTAGAACCCTCTAATATAATTTGTGTTGCAATTCTTTGCTAGTTTAACCAATTCAGGACTGGGCTATTTTTCCTGTTTCAGGACCGGACACATTTTCGTGTATTTTCGTACATGTGGTTTTGAGGGCTATAATATTTTTTAATTTTGGGTTATTCAAATAATTTTTGCGGTTTTTTGCGTGGAAAGATGCGTTTTTCTTTACATCCAGATGCTGTAAACCTAAACTGATATGTGTTACAGCTGAGGGATTGTTACAGTTGTATCCATCTGTGAGTTAAACACACCAGCAGGACTAATTTTTTTTATCCTGTTTGCTTCACAGAGGATTATTAAAACTGGATACAAATACAACAAACCCTCCATACTTAGAAGTATTAGGTCTAAAAGTAAGGCTAAGGCCCCACGTTGCTTTTTTTGTTGCAGAATTTGCTGCGGTTTTTTGAGCCAAAGCCAGGAGTGGCTACCAAAGGAATGGAAAATATAAGAAATACTTATATTTCTTCATTCTGCTCAATCCACTAGTTGCTTTGGCTCAAAAAACCGCAGCAAAATCTGCAACAAAAAAAGCAGCTTTTCCGCAAAGTGCGGCCTCAGTCTAAGGCTATGGCCCCATGTTGCGGAAAAGCAGCTTCTTTTGTTGCAGATTTTGTTGCAGTTTTTTGAGCCAAAGCCGGAGGGGATTGAGCAGAAGGTAGAAGTATAAGACAGGGTTCACACTAATGTTGGATTCCGTTATGAATATTATAACAGACATTAACGCACACAAACTGATGTTAATGTGTCCGTTTTTTTTAACTGATCCAATTAATGGATTAGTTAAAAAAAATGGACACATTAGCACAGGGGCGCACCGCTAATGAGGCGAGGTGAGGCGGCCGCCTCGGGCGGCACTGTCCGGGGGGCGGCATTTTACTATTTAATGTAAACCAGCCCAGGACAGGCCGCTTTAAAAAAAAAAAAAAAAAAGAGCTGAGCGCGGCCTGTCCTAGGCTGGTTTACAAGACGTCGCATCTCAGCGCAGGCGGCGACACAATGACGTCATCACGCCGCCTACGCTGAGACACAGACGTCGCGGACAAGAGGAGGAGGCGGCGGCGGCTGCATCAAGGCATCGCAGGTGAGTATAGCTTTTTTTTATATATATATAAATAGGCCGTTACCTGTTGGAGTATCCCTGGCAGGTAACGGCCTATTTATTTACCTACCCCGCGTCTGCTCGTGGTCGCCCCCGCTTCCCCTTCTGCTATGGGCCGCAGAAAGGGAAGCGGATGCCGCTGTGAGCGGCCGCGGGCATCGGTAAGTTGGGCCGCGGGCCGCAAATACTACTATTATTATACTCCGGGGTCTATTCAGACCCCGGAGTATAATAATGGGAGGCCTAGGGTTGGTGAGGGAACATAACAAACAGTGTTACTCACCTCCTGAGATCCGATGTAACTCCAAGCAGGCTTGAGGCCTGTGGTGATGTCATCAGGTCGCGTCGCCGGCCTGATCACGTGACGTGTGTGCGCAATTAAACAGGGCCGAAAGCTGCAAGGAGTGCACCGGTGTCCAGGATAGGTAAGTAACTCTGATTTTTATGTTTGTATTCTCCCCTGGGTCTCCAATCATTATACTCTGGGGTCTGAAAAGACCCAAGAGTATAATAATAGTTCATGGGTCGGCCACTATGGGGCATAATACCCTGTGCAGGGACCACTGTAGAGCATAATACCCTGTGCAGGGGCCACTCTGGAGCATAATACAAGAGCAGGGGCCACTATAGAGCATAATACCAAGTGCAGGGGCCACTACAGGCATAATACAAGTGCAGGGGCCACTATGGAGCATAATAGCAGTGCAAGGGCCACTATGGAGGATAATACAAGTGCAGGGGCCACTATGGAGCATAATAGCAGTCAAGGGCCACTATGGAGGATAATACCCTGTGCAGGGGCCACTATGGAGCATAATACCCTGGCGGGGCCCTCTGGAGCATAATACCGGGTGCAGGGGCCACTATGGAGCATAATACCGTGTGCTGGGGCCACTATAGAGCATAATACAAGTGTAGGGGCCACTATGGAGCATAATACCAGTGCAGGGGCCAATATGGGGCATAAAACTGTGTGCAGGAGTTGCTGCGGAACATAATACCGTGTGCAGTGGCCAATGCGGGGCATAATACCGTGAGCAGGGGCCACTATGGAGCATAATACCGTGTGCAGGGGCCGCTGAGAGGCATAATCCAGTGTGCAGGGGCCGCTGCGGGCCATAACACTGTGTAATACTGTGTGCAGGGGCTGCTGTGGAACTTTATAGTGTGTGTAAATGGGGCGCTATAAACATGGGCTATGGCACCTGTTTATATTATACGCTGTCTGTTTATAGTGACCGTGTGATGTAATTGTAGCCTTGTCACATACTGTAGACATGTACAGGACGAGGCTGTAGTTACATTACATGGCCGCTATGAGATGAAATACACTATGTAAACAGAGAAGCGGTCACGGCGCTTACACAGGTACCATTCAAACAGCTGATCAGTGGGGGTCCTGGGTTTTTGAACCCCACTGATTAGTTTATTAATGACCTGGAAAACCTTTTAATTAGTTAACACCTGGGGTATTATTAATAAGGGGCACTATTTATACAGGGTACACACGGACATTATTAATATAAAGATGCACTTGGGAGTATTATTCATTATGGGGGGTTATATCATATATTATATAATTGGGGGTAGCAGCAGAATGGGGGCTTTGTGCAGGTGAGGACAATGTGGGTTGGATGCCTGGAAAAGTGAGGAGCCAAAGATGTCTGTGTTGCAACCTTTACAGAGACAAGTCACAGCTGGAAGAAGTAGTCATGGCGGTCCAGAGGGAAGAGAAGGGAAATGTGAAGGACAGTCAGAGACGTCACCTGTAAGTCACAGAATGTTACTGCCCTGTATTCACCTAAATGATAGAAGATAAATACCTGAGTGATGGGGGTCTGTCTGCTGAGACCCCACTGAGCCTGAGAATTGGGTTTTTCCCCCCACTAGGTGGGAATTCAGCCTGACCGCAGCCATATATATAGGTGTGTCATTTGGTGGATGGACGAACCCGCGTGGCTCTCATTCACTTCAATGGGAGTGCCAAAGATACTCAAAGTCCAGTACTCAGCTATCTGCGGCGCTCCTATTATAGAGAATGGGGGCCACGTGGGCTCGTCCATCCACCAAGCAGAAGATGTGTGAAGTTACTTTCATTGTTAATGCCGTGTTGTTGATCTGATACTGAAGTAATACAGGAAGAAGAATTCTTAAAAACTGTTTTATAACTTTGTGTATTGTGTATATTGTGTGGCAATAACACTGTGTTAAACTAGTAGCATTGAAACTCAGTTTTTTTTTTTTTTTTTGGGGGGGGGGGGGGGCGTCTTTCTATAGTCTGCCTCAGGCAGCAAAGAGGCTAGGTTCACCACTGCATTAGCATCAGTTAGTGTCCGTTTTTTAACACTGTCCGTTTTTTTTTTTTTTTTTTTTTTTACTTCTTGTTTCTGCTTTTTGAGCATGCGCAGAAAAAATAACAGTAACTGAAATGAATGAAAATTTTAACGGATTTCTGACGGTTCAGCTAGTGTCCGATGCTAAAATCTTGTAACGGACAATAGCTACGGACACTACTGACGGTCACCAACGGTAGTGTGAACGCCCCCTTAGGTGGTACAAAGTGGATCATTATTATTATGTGGAGGCACAAAGAGGGCTGTACTGTTTGCAGGACAAAAAGGGAGTGTTGTTAACAATAATAACAATAATACCCCCTTTCTGCCCAAAAGCAGTAATAATCCATTTTTGCCCCCCACACAATAATAATGCCCACCTTTATTACTTTGTAAAGCACACAAAGGTGGGCATTGTTACCGTGTAGTGGGCAGGGAGGGGAATTATTACTTTGTAGGGGCATAATGGTGGGCATTATTACTATGCAGGGCTGAAATGTGGGCATCATTACTGTGTAGGGTCTCAGAGGTGAGCTTTAACATCATGAGAGGAATTGCTAAATCATTATTTTATTTATATACATCCACCAAGTGACACACCTATATATATATGGCTGTGGTCAGGCTGAATTCCCACCCAGTGGGAGGGAAAAACCCAATTCTCAGGCTCAGTGGGGGTCTCAGCAGACAGACCCCCTATCAATCAGATATTTATCCTCTATCATTTAGGTGAAGACAGGGCAGTAACATTTTGTGACTTACAGGTGACGTCTCTGACTAATCGGTCACATTTCCCTTCTCTTCCCTTTGGACCGCCATGACCACTTGTTCCATCTGTGACTTGTCTCTGTAAAGTTTGCAGCACAGACATCTTTGGCTCCTCACTTTTCCAGGCATCCGACCCACATTGTCCTCACCTGCACACCCATCCTGCTGCTACCCCAATTATAAAATATATGATATAACCCTCCATAAAGAATAATAAGTGCATCTTTATATTAATAATGTCCGTGTGTACCCTGTATAGATAATGCCCCTTATTAATAATGCCCAATGTGTTTCCTAATTAAAATGTTTTCCAGGTCATTAATAAACTAATCAGTGGGGCTCAAAAACCCAGAACCCCTACTGATCAGCTGTTTGAATGAACTGTGGTATCTGTGTAAGCACCGTGACCGCTTCTCTGTTTACATAGTGTCATTCATCTCATAGCGGCCATGTAATGTAACTACAGCCTTGTCCTATACACGTCTATGTGACAAGGCTGTAATTACATCACTTGGTCACTATATACAGACATCGTGTGATATAAACAGGCACCATAGCCCCTGTATATAGCACCCCATTTAAACACACTATAATGTTCCACAGCAGCCCTTGCACAAAGTATTACGGCCTGCAGCGGCCCATGCACACTGTATTATGCCTCGCGGCGGTCCCTGCACACGGTATTATGCTCCATAGTGGCCCCTGCACACGGTATTATGTTCCACAGCAACCCCTGCACACTGTATTATGCTCCCTAGTGGCCCCTGCACATGGTATTATGCCCCATATTGACCCCTGCACATGGTATTATGTTCCACAGCAATCCCTGCACACAGTATTATGCTCCCTAGTGGCCCCTGCACATGCTATTATGCCCCATATTGACCCCTGCACAGGGTATTATGCTCCACAGTGGCCCCTGCACATGGTATTATGCTCCATAGCGGCCACTGCACATGGTATTATGCTCTATAGTGACCCCTGCACAAGGTATTATGCTCCACAGTGGCCCCTGCACTGGTATTATGCTCCACAGTGGCCCCTGCACACGGTATTATTCCCCATAGTGACCCACCCATGAACTATTATTCTTTTCAGACCCCAGAGTATAATGATCGGAGACCCAGGTGGTGACAAACATAAAATCAGTGTCACTTACCTATCCTGGACACCAGTGCACTCCCTGCAGCTTTCAGCCCTGTTTAATTGCACACACACGTCATGTGATCAGGCCAGCGACGCGACCTGATGACGTCACCAGAAGGCCCAAGCCTGCTCGGAGTAACATCGGATCGCAGGAGAGGTAAGTAGCATTGGTTTTTATGTTCCCTCACCTCCCCTGGGTCTCTGATTATTATACTCCGGGGTCTGAAAAGCGGCATCCACTTCCCCTTCTGCGTCCCATAGCAGAAGGGGAAGCAGAGGCGACCACGAGCAGACGCGGGGTAGGTAAATAAATAGGCCGTTACCTGCTTGGGATACTCCAGCAGGTTGCGGCCTATTTATAGATAAAAAAAAAGTTATCCGCACCTACCTGCGATGCCTTGATGGAGCCGCCACCGCCTCTTCTTGTCCACGACGTCTGCTTCTCAGCGTAGGAGGAGCGATGACATCATTGTTGCGCTGCCTGCGCTGACATGCAAAGGTCTCGTAAACCAGCCAAGGACAGGCCCCGCTCAGCTTTGTTTTTTTTAAAGCGTCCTATCCTGGGCTGGTTTACATTAAATAAATAGTAAAAATGCCGCCCCCCAGACAGTTACGGACAGTGTCGCCTGAGGTAGCCACCTCACTTTGCCTCATTAGCGGTGCGCCCCTGGACATAATATTTACATTTGTTTTTTTGTATAGCATTATTATTCAATAAAGATATATGTTTATAAATAATTTTCTTGTGCCTGTAGGGAATCATACCTCATGCCCCTTATCTTTTAAGATCTTTGCAAATACCCTAATACTAGAAATCAGTCCAGCAGCACTCTGCACAGTGAGTGCCAATTGAATGCGTTTGTTTTGATGGATCAATATGTGAGAATTTGGGGCCCCACTTTTAATTTTGCCCAGTGCCACACTTTGTCTAAAACAGGCCCTGCTTGCAGGGCAACATGATCTTTGGTCACACAGCAGGAATCACAGCAAAACTTGCAGTGTAGCCCTAACCTTATACCATGTTTCAGCTGCTACACAACCTGCTGCTTCTATATAGTAACACGAGTCCCTGGAAGTCACAGACAGAAAAACATGAGCTCTGACTGTAGATGAATATTCTCAGATTTGGTTTCTTTATGATCATCTGCTTACTGTGTTAATGGAGGCAAGATTGCAACTTTATAGGAAAAGCGATTTTATGCACTGAATAAATGTTTGTAATAATATTGTTGATAATAAATCTCAGGTCACATCTGAGAAATGAATTAGCACTCAGCAGGTCTGGGGAAAGGATTCATGCTGCTGGGTAAGTCTAATGGATCTTGTAGCTGCCAAATGGGAAACTGAGAGTGTGGCCGGCGGGCAGAAGTCTCTGCTGCTTTATACACATATGCGATTGGAGAACAACCTCTTTGCGAGCATCTTCCCATAACACATCCAGTACCAGAGGTGTAACATAAAACTCCCGGGCCTCGGGGTTCAGGGCCCGATAGTGACTGCTCCCGCTGCAACAGCTATAGCTACGCCCCTGTCCACTACACCTGCCCACTCGGGCTCACATTTAGTGATGCTAATAGTCAGCATAAGCTTACACCGCACATCAACACAATATTTCACATTGGTGCATGCTGTACAATAGATTAGGTACATTTTACATGAAATTTGACAGTTCTGTTTTCAAGCCAAATCTTGACAGCCTTAGACCAGAATTTTATACCTGAAAAACCACTGCACAGCAGTAATAATTTTGGCATGAAAAAAATCCATTCCCACTTTCCAACATGAAAAATACCCATCAAGTGTGGTGTACACAGTCATTCTTCTTGGCGCAAACACACAATAAATATGCTTGCTCCTACAAAGCCAAAAAAATAAAAATAAATAAATGGTGCACTAGCACCATGCCGCATTGCTTAAAGGTGTTGAGCTATTAAAGACACTTATCCCCTATCCACAGAATAGGAGAAAAGTACCAGTAGGGGTCCGGAGAAAGGGGGACAAAATTCCTCCTGAAGTCTTCCTGTGTATGAAGCATCAATGTGCTTGCATGATCAGGGCACAACTATGGGGCTGAATATTGTAATACAGATTGAAGTCCCACCAGCCTCATAGATGTGAATGGAGTACCAGTCACACAAGTGCACTGACACTTCATTCAAAAGACTTTCCATTCCCCATTCATTGTTGCTGTTCTTCCCTCTGTGTCAGTCTTTACTTTAGGAAAGAATATGCAAATACGTTTTCCTTGGTGGTAAAAGGAAAACTGTTGCTCTTGCACCACCTTTTAGAAAAGTAGTGCACTATAAATCAATGCATGACTTTCAAAATGCCTTGTGACCTACGATTAAACGGGTTTTCTTGTCAAAACTGAAAAAAAAGGGAGGCCTGGAGGTGGAGTAAAATAAAAAAAGAAGGAATATTCACCTACTCCAGGTCCTCCATTGTGGTGTCAGGTCTCCTGTTACCTCACATGCTCACACTGGTTGGGCCCGGAAGTAAAGCAGCTCAATTGACCACTGCAGCCAATCAATGGCCTCAGTGGTTATATGTTGGATAACGGTGACTGCTAGTGATTGGCCAGTGATGAGATGCTTCAGTTCCAGTCTGACCAGTGTGAGCATGGAATTAAACAGGGAACCCAACAATGCAATGGAGGACCGGGGTAGCTGGTTATCACAATTTTTTTTTTTTTTATTTTACCCCACTCCTGGCCCTCCCTAGATTTTCAGTTTCATGGAAAACCTCTCTAAAGCCAAACCAAAATATCTCCTCCAAACAGAAGAGAAACTCATCAGAAGAAAGTTGTTTCAGATTTATTGCCCCACAGTGCAGAGTAGAGTATTAGTTGGCAAGATGAGAGGTCATCAATGTAGACCAGGGGTGTACTAAGCCATGTACTATGTGTTGTCCAGGCTTTTTTTTTTAATTAGGTCGGGGAGGTGAAAAAAACAACAAAAAAAAAAACATACTCGCCTGTCCCCGGTGCTCTGGTGTCTCCCATTGTGGTCCATTCCTGTAGCTCCATTGTTGTCTCACGTGACTGTGAGGACAGTCAGCGGCCTCAGCGAAGGACACGGGACATCACAGCCGGCGAAGACTTCTGGCAAAAGAAGACAGCCGAGTAACAGGACCGGACCGTCCTGGGGGGACACCAGAGCACTGGGGTCAGGTGAGTATGCTTTGTTTTTTTTCACCTCCCCTGGCCTAATTTAAAAAAAAAAATGTAGCCTGGACAACCTCTTTAAAGAGACTGCATTGGCTTGTCACCTTTTCAGGTGTGTAGAGTCTTACAGGCCATGTATGAATATTCTTTCCCTTAATTCCTTACAGAGCATGAATAGTCTATAATTCTCTGCACACCTGAAAAGGTAATCTGCAAAGACAGATTATTATATTTTAAGGAAAAATTATATTTTATTCTTCTTACATTACCAATATTTAGCATGAATCTTCAGACCCACCTCTATTTGTGAAATAGCAGAGGTTAACAGTGATGCATGGATGGGGGTAGAGATCACACTCTGACCATGATCCTGTCATCTATTAGCAGTAAGCGACTGCACATATGGAAACCATTGCAGGCAATGATGGGAGTCACACTGTGTCACTGACACCCAAATGTTAATCCTTAGCCCTCACAACAACTGAAGTTGGGATCACAATTCAAATGAATGGGCTCAGAATCAGCAATCCCATTAAGTGTGATGATAATTTATGCAGATTACAGGGTTCTGCTCTAAAATAAACACAACTTAATTACCCTAAACCTGATTATCAAGGAATGTTTACTTTCTCTCCTGTTTTTGAGGCAGTGATTGCTGCCACCTACTCAGCTCACTCCATCTTCCAACATCTCAGGTGCCTGGTGAGAAGAGCACGGGTCATATGACTGCTGACAATGAAGTTTTCCTATGTAACTCCCGCTTCCAGCTCTGGAGAGGTTCAGTTACTTTGATTCACAGATACCTGATATGATTACACTGTAGCATAGTAACATAGTATCACAGGTACATCTTATAGTTACATAGTATCTCATCTTAAAGGGGTTGCCCAGGAAATACAGAACTGGGCGGTAGTAGTAAAACATAAAAACATACTCACCTGTCCCTGACGCCCTGGTATTCCCCACCACTGTCCGGTCCTGGGCCTTGTTCCGGTGGAAGTCCACCGGAATTAAGTACCTCATGTCATGGTTACATTGTAGTGTAAGGTGGTGCCAACACACACAAATTTAGTGTACAGTGGATCCCGCACAGTATAATGCTCCACAGTGGCCTCTGTGCAGTATAATATGCTCCACAGTGACCCCTGCACAGTATAATATGCTCCACAGTGGTCTCCGCGCAGTACAATATGCTCCACAGTGGCCCCTGCACAGTATAATATGGATTGCGCATGTGCAGTCCATACTATACTGCACTACATTCCCCTGCCGGCTGCCCCCTATACGAAGGTGCCGGCGTTACCTTGAACATCTCCGACCGGCACATCTTCTTTGTGACTTGTGCTTGGCTGGAACACGTCACGGAGAGAAGATGCCGGCCGCCAAGAAGAAGTGATGTCCTGTGCCTCGAAGGTCTGGATGGATGGCAGGTACGAGGGGCACCTGAAAAGTTCGTAGCCCACCCATGAAATCTTTTTCACATGGTCTTGTTTTGCAATGCAATATGTTATTTTAGTTATTTGAAAGGTCTCATGAACAATCTGGATTTATTTAGATTTTTTTTGTTTCAAGTACAGCATTTTAAAGTTAGGTAGTGAAGCTGAAATATGGAAATTTCACACATTCAAACGGTTCACACATCGGCTGCTGAAATGGCTGCAATTCACTACTGTGGTTTCCAACTGCTTCAGCACCCACCCTATTCCCCTATTTGGCTCCCTCGGACTACCACCTATTCCCACAGATGAAAAGGCACCTTGGTGGAAGTAATTTTCCTTCAATGAAGCCATCATGGACGTTGTAAAGGACTTTTTGGAAGAGCAGGACAGAAAGTTCTACCACAGTGGAATAATGAAACTCCAAGAGCGATGGCATACACGTGTGACCCTCAAAGGAGACTATGTTGAGAACTGACTGCAAAATTTCGACCCACAGTCACTACTTCTGGGTCGGGCCACAAACTTTTCAGGCGCCCCTCATATTATAATAACATTTTATCACAGGGACCATATAATATAGTTATATTCCTTCATAATTACATTGTAGCAAAGGTACTTCAATTCAAAGTTATTCTGTATCATAGTATCATTGTATTGCAGGTATCTTATGACAGATGAGAACTTTACTGTTCACAGTAGCATGAACATACCCTTATATTGTATAATAGTAGCATTGTTTACCTTATATTAAAGTTACATTATATTGTAAGGTGATAGGGACTCACACGTTAAAGTTTTTTTGGGGCAAATGATATTGATGACCTTTCCTTAGGATAGGTCATCATCAATATCAGATTGTCATGGGTCTGACATCTGGGACCCTTGCCAACCACTATATGGAGAATAGAGCTGGAAACAGATAGCTCTGCTCTTCATGTAGCAGCGGTGCTGAATTACTGCAGCTCAGCTTATATATAAGTGAATAGGAGCTGAGCTGCAGTAACTCAGCACATCCACTACACAGAGAACAGAGCTATCTGCTTCCGTCTCTCTTCTCTGTATAGCGGCTGGTGAAAGCAGCTAATCGGCAGGGATCCAAGGTGTCATATCCCACTAGTCTGACATTGGTTAGGTCATAAATATGATTTGCCCAGAAAACCAATTTTTGGCCTTTTGCATGGGAAAGGTTAAACCCAGTCCCAACTAAGCCTGTAGCTGTGATTGGGAGTGCAGTGTTAGCAAAATAAGTGCACCATAAATTGGCATAGGGTGGTTTGTTATGCTGTATCATGTGTACATCTGATGTACTGCCATTATCTATCTCAGCAAAGAGGACTTGATCTGCAGGGGTTGTATCTGCAGCCTGGGTACAACAAATTATTGGCCATGGAGGAGTGTGGCACTGGCCACAATGGAGCAGCAAAATTGCCACCATCCCGTCACTGATGAGTAGTCTCCAGTGCCTGATTACAGTACAGTATTATGATAGTAGCATTGTATCACATATATCTTATATCATACTTACATTATATCACAGATATCTTATATCATATTGCAACACGGTCATTTGATATGGTATCACAGCAACATTGCATCCTATATACCTAATATCATAGTTACATTCTATTAAAGCTGCCTTATATTTTAGTAAGTGTTCCCCATGCACCTTAAATCATAGGTACATTATATCATAGGCACATGACATAATGTTGCATTGTATCACTGGTACCTTATATCATATTTACATCGTGTCATAAAGTGATATCACAGGTTCTGTATGCCATACTTGCATCAGATTTACATGATATCATGATTGTTCCCATATCCCAAAGTAGCAAGTTATTAATATACTTTGTTGCACCAAATGTATTAACAGTAAATCTGTTGGTCTTCAGGAGGTCCCAACCCCCCTTAAATCCCATGCACTATTCTTGCCACTTTTGAACAGTGTAGAGAGATGTAAAAAGTGGTAAATTATAGTGCAAAGTATGGTGTGCCTCTAATAATTTCCCCTCAAAGTCATTTAGAAATGTGCAGAACTTTTTACTGTACAATGATATATATATATTTTTTTTTACATGAAAGTCGAAGACCCCTTTACCTTCCACCCTTGTCAGTCAGCTGCAGTTCACAAGTACCTGACGTTCCTTAAGTCACATAAGTGACCAATTACAGGTCAGGCTAATCAGTCCCAGGCCTGGACATAGCTGGCAATGAGATCCACATTGCCCATCTCAGGGGACACACATGACCGCCCTGAGATGGCAAGATTAGGGTGTGAACTCTCAGGACCAGCAGATAAAACAGCTCTAATTGAATTTACCCTGATGTGTCAGGATTGCGCTGGAAATGTAATTTCTGAAATTTCCAAAAATGGAAGGTCAAAAGTTCAAAACAAGAGAGAGATTTGGATGAACTGCACATGAGTTATCGTAGTCTGAATCTGGCTGAACATGGTGAGAATAGTCCTCTGGATCTGGTCACTTTATTCACATAAATCCAACTAATCTGAGGTATAAGGTAATGTAACTCTTTAAGTGACATCCCCATGGGAGAAGCAAAAGTTTACCAACCTAGTTCCCTCTGTCAAAGAGTCTGTAGTAAGTGTACAAAAGTAAAATTGCTGATAGGAGCAAATTATTAACTATTCTGGATTGTTGGACATCCCAGAGACTAAGGTTACACATAGCACATCGCTAAGAAATGCAGATTAAATAAAATGTAATTCACATCGCTGGGACTGTAAAATACAGCGTTTTTTCCACTGCGCTTCCACAAAAGCCAAAAATGCTGTATTTCTGCAATGTGTAAGCCTTAGTGCTTATTCAGACAAACGTGCCATGTACTTAGCTATGAAAAAGTTTTCACAAATCCTTCATAGACATGCATCTATTGCAGAATCTGGGAAATGGGTGAAATCGCGTTTGCACAACTTTCTTAAAGGCTTTGTTATTATGGCACTGATTGTGCACTGAAAATGACGTCACCTGTATTCTGTGGGTTGGTACAATTATAGCGATTCAATAAGCCTTCAATAAGCTCCTGGCTGTCATATTAAAGGATCTCACTCGATGGTCCGGTGGTCCACCCCAAATGGAAAATGGCACCTTGATGAGTTTTGACATTGGGTCTCTGGCTATAGCGGCTTCTGAGCTCCAGAGCGGCCACCATATTTAAATACCAGACATCCATCATAATAGTACAGTGGATGTCGGGAAAGGGTTAAAGGAATTTTTTTTATTTTTTTCAGTTTCAATGAAAACATAATTTTTGAGTTTAAGGGTAAGGTCCCATGTGGATATTTTCCTGCAATGTGTGGATGGGATTGACCAGAATCCCATCCTCTTTGCAGGTACTGTAAAGCGCCGTGGGCCAAACTGCGGAATTTACACTACGTGGGGGCCCCGCCCTAAAAGTGTATGTATACATTCCATATTTTGATGCAGTTTTTAAAGCCAAAACCAGGAGTAGATTGAAAAAAAACAAAACCTTATACTGTATATTTGCATATTATACATTCTCTCCATTTGTGAGCCACACCTGGTTGTGGTTTCAAGAACTACATTAGGGGCTGAGGCCACAAGTTGTAGAAAAGCTGTGTTTTTTGTCGCAGGTTTGCTGCGTTGTTATGGGGCCCATGCCAAAAGTGGCTTCAAAACGAATGGGGAATGTAAAGGAAGGACTTATACTTTTCTCTTCTGCTAAATGCTAATGTCTGGCCTTGGCTCAAAATACCACAGTGAAATCTGCAACAAAAAACAGAGCTTTTCTATAACATGTGGCCTCAGTCTAAGGCCTCATGCACAAGACCACAGTTTTTATCCGCAACTGCAGATAAAAGTATGGTCACATTTATTTCTATGAACCCAACACACGACCACAATCTTTGCTTCCGTGGGTCCATGCAGTTTTCAAATTATAAAGCATATCCAATTTTTGGCTGCATTTACGGCCCAGACCAGTGTAGGGAATCATACAAGATCCGTGATTGTGGATGACATACTGATGCAATGTGGACATGTTTTTGTGTGGATTATGGATCAGTATTTGCGGACTGTAAATCCACTATGGTCGTGTGCAGGAGGGCTTAGTGAACTTTACTTGGAACAGTCATGGATCACAGAGCAGTTCATCAGCCTTGGTTCCGGTGATGATTTCACAATGTAGTGCCCCCTGCAGGTTAGCCCCACATATTATACACTCCTTTTGACTGATCATTTATGTGATGTTTTTAACTAAAATATAATTATAACAAAAGCCGATTTTCATTTCAGCACAAAGCGCCAGGTCTGTTATTATTGTATCACTGGGATCACCCTGATAACACATCAAAGCTCAGAGGCAGGAAATCCAATCACCACATTCACACCTGTTATGATGTTGTGTGGTGGATGTTAGATTCTGTGCAGACTGTGTCTGAACCCACCATCTGAGGTATACGTCAAGCATATTTCCTGATATTTTGTACTGTATAAGTATACAGTGGCATATGTTGCTCATTGACTGAATGTAATAAAAATGTATACCACACAGTATTGGAGTCAGTACTGCAGTCAGCTATGCTTTTCTATACAGTATATAAATAGGTATTATGATGTTTGCTGCCTGATAAAGGCCAAAATTACACTCTTTTGACCTCTATGAGGCAAATGTGTAAGGTGTGAGAGCTGTAACACAGCTTAACAAGACTTGTATTGTCACAGAGACGCTGCCTTGCTACCTCAGAGGGGCGGCAGGAAATGATGGACACAGACAACCAGTTATGTACTTTTACTGGAAAAAATAAAAAGGAATAGAGTAAATAAGTACAAGAGCAAAAAATCCAGAGTTACAGTCTGTATATGCCTTTTCCGATTCTCCCTCTTTTTCTGGCCTCTCCATGCTGGTCTTCCGTCTTCCTTGCACCAACTTCAGTGGGTGCCAACTGGTGTTCTTGATATACCTTTGGTCGACTTACCTCTAGTGACTTTGTGTGCCATTTTCTCCACTATCGCAGCAATGGCTGGTGCCCTCTAGTGGGCTGGTGGCCAGCTACACAGTTATATTACACCAGTGGCCACTATTACATATGCTCCTAGATGGTGTCACTCATTATTATTTATTTATCTATTATGCTTACTTATATAGCGCCAGCATATTCCACAGAACTTTACAGACATTGTCAATTACTATCCCATATATGGCTCACAATCTACTTTCCCTATCAGTATGTCTTTGGAGTGTGGAAGGAAACCAGAGTACCCGGAGGAAACCCACTTCACCACCAATGACATTAAGAGCAGTGAGGAAAAGTTGCAGATTGCATCCGCTCATCTGATGGCACCATTTTAACCACTTGTTGCTCTATGCCATAATAATACGTCATAGATTAGAAATTTCAGGCTGAATCTGGTTCTGAATGGATCGGTTCACCAATCCCTAACCCCCGTCAACTCTAACTCTTTGTACTCTTCAATAGGTGCCACCGCACTGATTCTGGCACCGATGGAATTTTGTTTCTAGCCTTTAGTTGATTTCAGTACTCAACATGCTAATTAGGCTTTCTAGTGTCAGATGGGCAATCCTTGTCTGTCGGCTTTGGCACAGAACTGCTCACCTGACACTAAAGATCCTAATTAGCATATTGGGTGCTGAAACTAACAGCACCCATTACTCAGGAACAGTGTAGACTATAGAAAAAGTTCCATATGAGCTGGAAACAGTGGAGCAGCATCTACTGAAGGATGCAAGGAGCTGAAGTTGGTGAAGGCAGTGAAGCGTTAACCTCCATGATACAGTGGCCCCGTAGACAGTGGGTTTCTGTTGTAACAAACAGCTAACACCCTACGGTTCCGCCCGCACAGATGACTCAGATTGTGTTTTAATTGCTTAGATGACATGGTCAATCAGGGGCTCTATAAAAAGTCACTGACCTATTAAGCACACCAGCACCACCAGGGGGGCCATGCTGCACTTATGGTAGCTCGGAGTCAGATCTGTGATCTCAGATCTGCCTTCGTCATCTCTGCCTTCACTTAGGGCTGTCAGCCTATGCATGTGCAGCATCCCAAAAGCTGCTGCTTTAACTTGTTTGTCTTTTGTGCCTCTGGGTTGTGTTGGTCCGTCCAGTTCTCTTCAGTGCCACTGTTATGCAGCTTTTCCCCTATTTTCCCCCCCTGCAGTGTTCAAAACCTTGCCTTAGTTCAGCCCTGGCCTATCACAGGCCACTGGGCGGTGTTGTGGGAGACTCTAGTCTCCCTGGCGACGGTTGAGCACTCAGTCTAGTGTGTGCAGTTGGTGAGAGAGGGTGCAGAGTATCCCTGCATCCTGCAGCTGGACTAGGGCCCAACAGTCGCCTTCACAGCCTCCAGGAGGAATATTATCAGCCCCAGGCTCATCCAAAGACAGCGCTGAGCAAGGGAGAATAGCTGTCTAAACTTTTGGACATTTTCGGTGACGTGCAAGGAGGAGCAGGAGAGGACCCTGACAGGAGGAAAAAGGGTGGGCCTAGTCTACAGATAACCAGATCCCTGTCAGGACTCCCTGTGACTCCATCCCCAGTATACTTGGCTGGGAGAGGCATAAGAGGAGGAGGAGTGGTGAACTATATTGCAGAGCCTGTAAAATCCCTTGGCATCCTCCTAGAACCAAGGCTGGGGGATTGGACACTGACATACTACTACCCCCATTTGGAAGCTGCCATTACATCTCTTCCAGTTGCAAAATAAAAACTGTTCTTGTTCACTGCACTGCTGACTCCTGAGTCATGCCTGCATCACCATCAGGACTCTTCCGACTTCCAACACACCGGCTCAGAGAGGAGAGGTCCCGTCTCCAACTGGAAGCGCCCCTGGGGAAACAACTACTACTACAACCATCCGGTAGTGCTGCAGGACCCACCTCGACTCTGTCCTGCCCAGGAGTGGGGCAGGAGTGGTTAGTGAGTTTGCTCAGCCTAGAAGGTGGCACATCCTCCGCCACTACAACTCCCATCCTCCGGTCTCCTCCATCTGGGTTGCGGCACATGTGCAAAAAAAGGAAAATAGGGGAAAAAAAAACATCAGAAATAATGATTTTTAGTTTACCCGACTTGAAAAAAATGTAATATAAGCACGATCAAAAAAATCACACGTGCCCAAAAATTGTACCTATAAAAAGTACTGCAAGTCTCGCAAAAAAACAAGTCCTCAACCAGGTCTGTCAACAGAAAAATGTTATGCCTCTCAGAAGTTGGTGGTGCAAGACAATTGATTTTTTTCCCAAAATAGTTTTTTATTCTGCAAAATTAGTAAAACTAAAAAAAAAAATACATAACTTAGATACAGAGAGGCCGGACTCAAGGCTAGGCCTTTAAGAGGGAGTCCTACATGACGGAGCTGCCAGGAGGAGACAGGAAATAGGTTGGAAGGGGTTAAGTGGCCGTTAGGTTGAAAAGTTGAGATGGGTTCAGCGGGGGAGGAAGGGCTATATATAGAAAGAGCGGGAACTTTGGCACCAGTAAGGAGAGAGGTGCCCATAGTGAAGACAGCCCCCACCCTCCCTCTTTTTTGTCTAGTTCTGATGGTATGGTTTATTGTCACAGTAACTTGATGTAGGGGTCCTCGAAGCTGGAGGGTTATGGAAATGTTTGTGGTTGGGAGAGCCCCGCAGTAGGACTCCTCAAGCCATTTTGTGGTTCTGGATGGGTTTGGCTTGTTGGTCAAATAAAAGGGATGATGAGCACCAGGGAGCTTTAAGAAGTTTTTGTCCCCGAGCTGGTGGTTAACAGCTGGGGGTAATATTCCTGGAGCTAAGGGAAGATAGATATTTGGTTTGGCGGGTTTTGGGCTTCGTCGGGTCATTAAGATACAGTGTTACATTACGGGTAGGGGGTAGATACTTATTGTGTCTACGGGATTAATGTTGGGGTTGGGTAATATGTTGGCATTTTAAGTAATTTTAAACCTTTGGAGGGAGTTGAAAGTCCGTGTTGCCCAGCGACAGCCCCAAAACATCACTGCTCTAGAGGAGATCTGCATGGAGGAATGGGCCAACATACCAGCAACAGTGTGTGCCAACCTTGTGAAGACTTACAGAAAATGTTTGAGCTCTGTCATTGCCAACAAAGGATATATAACAAAGTATTGAGATAAACTTTTGTTATTGACCAAATACTTATTTTCCACCATAATTTGCAAATAAATTCTTTAAAAATCAGACAATGTGATTTTCTGGATTTGTTTTCTCATTTTGTCTCTAATAGTTGAGGTCTACCTATGATGACAATTACAGGCCTCTCTCATCTTTTTATGTGGGAGAACTTGCACAATTGGTGGCTGACTAAATACTTTTTTTTCCCCACTGTATGGTCAGAAACTAGGAGAGAAGAATTAGTAAATTTAGAAACTGAAAAGAGTCAGAGGAAGATCAATCGTATTGCCGTCTTTGTGTGTGAGAGAAAGAAAGTTGTAAAAGGCCAAATGAAATGGTTATTGAAAGAAACAGGCAACTGGGGAGACAGGTATGTTAATGGGGATGTTAGGCTGGGGCCCCTCGTAGCATAAACGCCATGATTTTGCTGCAGTATTTTACAGTACTTAAAATGGGGTCAAATATTGGGGTTAATTTGATTAATTTCATCTCAGAGTCTCTGCAAGAGCCTCAAATATGCATAGTGCATTTTTACTTCAGATTCCTGTCATATTTCCTAGCAGGAAAATTTTGCCAACATGCAACTAAATAGCTCACTTTTCACAGTGGCACGAGTTGGCTGTGACATATTGGGCACAGAAATGGCGTATTTTTGTATCATACACTGCACAATGCTTTTGGAAAGCATCTCTGCAATCAAAATGATCACTATCTAACACCCCTTTGGGCCGATCTCTGTAGGCAGGGTGTGTTGTAGTTCTCACCTAACTATGGCGCACTGCCTCCACCCGATTCTTGCTAGGAGCTCTATAGGAATTCAGGAGGGTCTTCCTCTTCTGCTAGGGGTCGACTTAGGTGGAAACCCCCACCTAAGTTAAGTACACACTCACAAATGTTGAGGGTAAAACTACTTAACCGGTTTATTATGGGAAGGGTAAACAAGGGCAAACTTAATAAATTGCGAACAGAGAAATGTTTCAGTAATTCACATGACAATGCACAGGTATATCCTATAGTATTAACCCCCTAGTGGTGGGAATGGACTATGTGCCAGGCCTGGCGGGTATAATAAACTATAGGGAATAGCACAGGGTTAAGACCCACAGATGATAGTCATCACACACATGCAATCATACTGCAGGTAACAGCTTGCACTCCTAAATAACAGCACACAATGCAGAATTACTAATGGCTGCAGCAATGAACAGAACAGTCCATCCGTTGGGGCCTAGTTGCCGCGGACGATGGAGTGCATTCAGGAAAGGTTGGTGCACTATAGACACAGCAATTCCTTTCTACCACAGTTCTCATAACCTTTCTAACAGTAGTACAGCAAATTCCAGCAAAGTCTACTCACTAACTATTGCAGGGAATCTGGTGCCAGCCTGAAGTCTCACAGGGTGCTGCAGCTTTCAGGTGACAGGATACTAATGGAGTATGAGGCAGGAGTCTTCTTGGATGCAGCCCTGGGTACCTTTTGGGAGTCTGATCACTCTGGATAGGTGATACTGCTGCAGGGATGCTACTTCTTACCTCAGAGTGAGCTGGTGGGCTGGCAGGACTGTCTCTATGTCCTGGGTTACCCAGTGCCAAGCTATATGCTCCCTGGTAGTGGCTGGAAGAAGCCCCTTCTGCAGCCCACGTGGCTGTCACCCTTCTCTCCTGTGCAGACCCTTCCCATAATTCCCTGCTCGGCCAATCAGTCCCTTTCTCTAATACTCGTCCCCCTGGAGTAAGGGATGTAGGGAAAGGTAATCCACTGTCCCTCAGCATAAAATGGCTGATGTCTGCTGTAATGGGTCCTGGCTTGGCATTAACTGCAGCATCTGCTGTATGCAAAGTGCTCCTTGCAGGGGTTACAACTACATAGCTCCCAACCGTCCCGCATCTGGCGGGACAGTCCCGATTTTACACTGCTGTCCCGCTTACAGTTTGTCCCGCTATTCCCCTGAAGTGTTTTGCTGTTAACAAACTTTATTAGGGTAGGGTAAAGGCTAAATGGTAGATGCTAAATCGTAATGGCTAAAGGACCTTTGATGACGTCATGAACATGTGATCAGACTCTTGTGTGGGCGGAGCTATTCTGGATACTGCAGGACACACTGTGATGTTACACAGAAAGCTGGTGTAAGGGAATCACTAGAGGAGCGATTCTCCAGTAGCTGCTGGAGAACTTAGGGGGGAGGGGCACAACAAGACAGTGGACCCTAAGCTGAATCCCCCCCACTGTCCCTGGCTAACTTGCCTGATCTGTCCTAGGTGACAGCCAGCAATCAGTCGACAGTCCCTCCTTATAATAAGTGATAACACAGAACGCAGACAGGACGCGCAACAAAGGGAGGTCAGCTAGCCAAGGGGTCGGTAACAAACGAGCAATGCAGTACAAAATCACAATCTAAGAGAATACAAAGGTAAGCCAGTGGTCAGAAAATCAGAAGAGCAGGTAACAAGGAACAAGGAGTATAGCCAGTAAGCGAAATGCAATAGCAGGCGCCAATGGGAAAGTGAGCAAACAATAAATAGGGAGAAAGAACCCGCCCCAGACTTGATAGGAGGATAGGCTGTCAATCACAAAGGTAGGACTAAAGTTAACTCTTAGTGGAGCAGGGGGAAAGCAAGGCAAAGGAGAAGGGCGTGGTGGAAAATCAATTAAGGAGGTGAGGGAATAGGACAGTGTTCAGACAATACAAGAAAAACCCAAAGGAAGGAATCACAACCGGGCACGCCTCCTGCGCCGCAGCGTGCACCCGGAGGATGGTGTCAAAGCCTGAACAGGCAAGGATGTTACAGCTGGGAACAGAGAGTGATCAAAGATAAGTAGGAGAGAAGAGAGCATGTGTGAGCAAGAGGAGAGAACTGGGGGCAGATGTAAGGGGCAATTAAACTGGGAGCAGATGAATGGGCAATTAAACTGAAGGCAGATTAAGGGGGGAATTAAACTGGTGGCAAATAAAGGGGACAGTAAGCTGGTGGCAGATAAAGAGGGACATTAAATTGGTGGTAGATGGAGGGGGCAATTAAACTGGGGCAGATGAAGGGGGGCATTAAGCTGGTAACATGAAGGGGGAACCATTAAATTGGTGGCAGATAAAGGGGGCATTAAGCTGGTGGCAGATAAAGGGGGACATTAAGATGGTGGCAGATGAAGGAGGACGTGAAGCTGGTGGCAGATGAAGGGGGACATTAAACTGGGGCAGATGAAGGGGGACATTAAGCTGGTGGCAGATGGAGGGGGGGCTTTAAACTGAGGGGGCAGATGGAGGGTGACATTAAACTGGGGGCAACTGGAGGACATTAAACCGTGGGGGGTAGCTGGAGGGGGACATGTCTGCCTCTAGTTGCCCCCAGTTTAATGTCCCCCTCCAACTACACCCACTGTTTAATGTCACCCTCTAGCTGCCCCATAGTTTAATGTCATCCTTCAACTGCCCCATAGTTTAAAGTGCCCCTTCAACTACCCCCGCTGTTTAATGTCAACCGTCAGCTGCCCCATAGTTTAATGTCCCCCTCCAGCTGCCCTGCCCTAGTTTAATGTCCCCCTCTAGTTTCCGCATTATACTGTGTGGGGGTACATGGAAAAATAGATGAGAATGGGCGGAGTCAACATAGAAGTGGGTGGAGCTAAATTTGCCACGGTGCGCATAGCGCATATTTTGTCCCTCTTTCTGTCCTTTGAAAGTTGGGAGGTATGCAACTATATCCCTTAATACATTACAGGAAGGGTGGAGTTTCCAAAATAAGGTCACTGCTTGGTACTTTCCACTTCACTGGCACCTTGGGGGCTCTACTAATACATCATGGCACCTGAAAATGATTCCAGCAAAATCTGCTACCCAAAGGCCTAATGGTTCTCCTCCCTATATACTCACTATATCCCTTGTTAAATATTTTTTTCAGAATTTCCATTGTAACGGAACTTTAGTAGTTTTACATGTGACATTTCACTTGAAAATAATTCCACCAAAATCTGCCCTCGAAAAGCCAAATAGCCGTATTTTCCTTCAGCATCGCCATGTGCCTAAACAACAGTTTATATTGACTTAGGGTATTTCCATACTTACAAGAAATTAAGTAACAAAATGCGGGGTATATGTTCTAATTTTACCCCTTGCAAATGTGTTAATGAATGACTATATGAACATATTATTGAAAAAAAAATTAAATTTCACCTCCATTTTATTTTGACACTGGTGAAACAATTAAAGGGTTAACAAACTTCCTAATGGTTTGAATGATTTGAGGGTTATAGTCTTGAAAATGAGGTGATTTATTGGGATTTCTGATATATAGGCCTTAAAAGCCCCCAAAGAACTGAACTGATCCCTTAAAAAAATAGGCTTTGGAAATTTCTTAAAAATATGTAAAATTTCTGTTAGGCATGTAAGCATTCTAACATCCTAAAAAATTAAAGGATGTTTTAAAAACTGAGAATATTTCAGAATTTTTACCACATTTTCCAATGTTTCATGAATAAATTTATATATATTGACCAAAATTTACTGCTGATATGAGTTACGTGTCATGAAAAAACATTCTGAAGGCTAAGGCCCCCGGTAGCCTTAGGGTCGCAGCAAAAAAGCTCATTGCGGAAAAAAACCACGGCGGCAACACATTATGGTTTTTCCCGCAGCGCTGTTCACAGAAAAGAGGAAACTTCTGCGAACTTTCTGCTTCCATTAAACTTATAGGGAAACTGCGGGTGTTTCTGTAGGTTTTATTGACATGCTGCGATTTCCAAAACTGCATTGGTTTTGTAAATCACAGCATGTCCGCTGCGCGTATTTTTCCACAATGTGTGGATGGGATTCGCTTTGCAGGGACTGTAAAACGCTGCAGTTTTTTCTCTAATGTTTATGCAAAGTAGTGCCTCGGCCTAAAATCACTAGAATAAATTCTAGCATTCAAAATTTATTACTAAATAAAGCCACAGATGTCAGAGTTCAAAAATTTAGCTGTGTCCTTAAAGGGGTTATCCACCTGGGACCCCAAAGATCAGCTGTTTAGGGACAGAGCAGCTCCCGGTAATATCTATGAGCCACAATGCCCATTCAGCCATACAAATTAAGCAATGGGGCATTGCTGCATTACCTAAAGTCACTGCTACAGTTTGTACAGCAAGTGAGAAGCGCAGTTCCTGGCATGCAAACATTGGCTGTGGTACATTTCAGGGGATCCTATGGTTGACATTATAGGGGCATTTGTGTTTTGCTCTCAGGCAACTAAAATGGGATTGTACAAAATGGCAAGACTTTTGACAATTTATTCCCAAGCATTAAATTACTCCAAGTTCAGGAGTGAAGATTCTTGTTCTCTGGAGATGGGGCTTATTCTCATTTGCTATAGATAAAGTACCCATTCTGTTAGTTCCCCACCACTGAAGACAAATGAAATGTAATATATTTTCTATAGAAGGGATGACTTATCCAGAAGACTGAGCTCTGAAGTCTCCAAGAATCTGTTTTCCAAGGTAATACTTCCCTTTAAACTTGAGTTTCTGGTATGTGACTCCTTCTCTATAGCCTCTTTGATAAGCATCCCATAAGGGAGATATTAAGGCACTGCAGCATGTGGATACCATTAACCTCATGTTCTGTGGCTTAGTAACTCAGTACTTCATGCACGTGCTGCTAACCCCAAACACTTCAGGGTTTCTTTTGCACTGTCTTTACCTGTGTTCTAATGATCGTGGGAGTGCGAAGAGTTAGAACTGCAGCTTCATCTATGATAATGGAGCCATCACCTGCAGGCACTGAGGCGACAAGGGGCAGGGGGGGGGGGGGGGGGGGGGGGGCCCCCCCCCCCCCCCCCCCCTGTTGCCAACTTTTGGGTGGGGGGGGGGGGGGGTTCCTCTCACTCACTTCAGATCTCACAGCCTACCTCCTCAGGCTGTCTCTTGTACACTTGATAAAGGGGATCTGATTTCCCTGAAACGCGTTGTGTTATTTGAGTATAATAAAGCATCTTTGGTGAAGCGCAGTCCCCACACCTCATTTTTTGGGAGATTCTCCTACCAATCCACTACCTGTATACCGTCCGGATCCAGGAGATTCTGACGCCTAGAGGTTCCGCAGCTCACATATACCAAAACATACTCTGGATCCATCCACTGTGTTAGTTGTGGGCCAGCACAACTTGAAAAGGTGAGAACCCACCTATATTAACATCCATAATATCTAACTATCCTGGTTGTGAGATCACCAATTGAAGGGGTACTGTTTACCATCAGACCCAGCCAGTTGAACACTCACTATAATATAGACCAGTGATTTTGTGCTACTTAGTGGCTTTCTACCATACTTTCAGTGAATGATCCTTGTTGTTTCTCCAATCATTTGACTACCTCCTGTTCTCAACACAATTATCTATGTACAACCTATTTTTTAAGCAATATCACGCTATGTGCCGCTCGGCGTTGTTGTTTTTATTTTTGTTTTGAAGTATGCCAAGTAAACATAGGAATGGCCAATGATCCAGACACAGACTGGGGACAACGGGGTGCTGGGGACTGGTGAGTATGCTTTTTTTGAAATTTTTGTATTTTTACACCTCCCTGGCCGCCACAGTGGTCGCTCCAGTTTATGGACAACCTCTTTTAAGAGGTTGTCTAGGCCAAATTTTTTTTATGGCCACTTCACTGGTCCCCCCCATACGGTGGCCTCTTCACTGGTCCCCCATACTACATGGGGAACAGTGATGGGGCCATTATATTGTGTGTGTGCAGTGATGAGGGCTAACATCCTGTGGGGAGGGGCATTAAACTGTGTGATGCATATTAAAGGGATTGTCCGGGGTTAAGCTTTTTTATGGCCTATGCTCAGGATAGGCCAAAAATACCTGATCTGTAGGGGGCTAACACACGGCCCCATCAGCTGTTCGGAGCCACTTCCGGCACCTGTTCTGTACACAACACAGGGCCGGAAGCAGAAAGCTCCATCCGCTGTTTAGTCGCCTTCACTGCAGCTCCTACTGACTTCAATAAGTGCTGAGATGCAGTGAAGGTGCCCGGCTAATACACAGTGGACAGAACTTTCTGCTTCTGGCCCCGTATTGTGTACAAGACGGGCACCAGAAGTGGCTCTGTACAGCTGATCGGTCCGGGGTCAGCCCCCTACAGATCAGGTATCTATGGCCTATCCTGAGGATAAACCATAACAAATTATTCCCGGACAACCCCTTTAATATACCCCCCTAATGCGCCACACTTTAAAGAGGTTGTATAGTATCTTTTTATAATTAGTCTGGGGGAGGTGAACCCCTCCCCCCCAAAAAAAACAAAAACATAATAATAATAATAAAAACATAATAAACATACTCACCTGTCCCCGATGCTCCGGTGTCAGCAGGTCCCAGCACGGTCCGGTCCTGCAGCTCCGCTGTCTTCTTTTGCTGAAAGTCCTCACTGGCTGTGACGTCCCAGGTCCCTTCCCCCACACAGCATTTTATGCTCCGCAGTGGCCCCCACACAATATTAGATGCTCCACAGTGCCCCCCCCCCCCCACAGCCGGTGCTATTATTATAGAATATAATAAGTACAGGCCCAGGAGAAATGATTAAAATAATAAACACTTATACTCACTTTGTCTTACCTCTCTGGGGTATCCTTGCTCCGTCCAGCTGTCTTTCCATCTTCCTTGGTCCCGTGCCCCAGACGTCACTGCTGGGGCCTTTGATTAGACCTCAGTGGTCACATGGGGGCGCACTGACGTCATTACGCTGGTGTGCAACATGTCACCGCTGGGGCCTAATCACAGGCCTCTGCAGTGAGCCCGGAAAAGCACCGTAGATGATGCTGAGCCCAGGAGAGCCAGGTGAGTATTTCATTTTTAATTTTTTGTCACTTCCCCTGGTCCCTTTCCATTAACAATAGGAATAGCGGACCACTATCATGGTAGTCTGGGGCCCCGGCCATTTCCATCTGGAATGTAATCTAACTCAAAAAACTCCTCATCGCTGTAAGGAATGACACGTGGGGATGCCACGGTATTTTGTGGAGCTATAGTAGGGGGAGCCTGACTAGGCACCCCCGCTGATCCAGCAGCAGAAGCCACTGGAACAGCGAAGGGGCCGGCCGCCTCCACTACTGGCCTGGCAGCCGCCCGGCCACACGTCTCCTGGGAGGCCTGGGGCTGAAGGGGTGCGGGGGCAGGGGCAAGCAAGGGGGCACTAACCACCACCCCTGCCTCAAAAGCATTAACTATATTGCCGCCCGATGGGCCTACTAGGCCCACAGGTGGCAAAATGGCCGACGCCAACGGTAAGATGGCCACTGGGGGCCGAGCCTTGCACCCGACCACCACAGATCTAGAACGCCTGCCAGAACCCGGACAGCGCGGGATTTGAATGGGTGGCCCCCTGTGCCGGAGCCCCGCTCCTAGCACGTGGGGCTGTACTAGGAGACAGTCACTCCGGTGGCCTCACTGTGCTGGTAGGACGAGCAGAGGCCACCAGCGGCTGCTGAGATGGAGTGGGACTCTGGACTGGCGCCCCGCTCATAGCGAGCAGGGACGCAAGCCAGCCAGTCCCCTCCGCGCTCACCTTTTTTTTTGTTGCTGCTGCTGTTACATTGTAGAGAGGGGAGACTCGTATCCTCTGCACTGACAGGTATCCAAGAGGAAGTTCCCGCCCAGCACTGAGGCCTATATGGAGGTATTCCTGAGGATTTCTGGTTTGGCATTAGTAATTGTGCCTCATAACTTGACTTGGGCCTGAACATTTACCAACTACATGTGAAAATAAAGAGGTTATGTGGGAAAATTATTTTTTTTCACAGTGCATTTGCTACTTTGGATAAATACACTTATATAGATGACAGTCTCCCAGCACTCTGTGGGTCTCTGTGATGTCACTGATTCCATTCGACTCCAGTTGCTACTACATAGCATAGAGTGAAGTCAGTCATGTGGCAGAGAGTTGCTCCAGTTGCTCCAACAAATTGTACAGTGCTGCGGAATATGTTGGCGCTATATAAATAAAATGTATTATCATCATTATTATTACTACATAGAGTAGAGTGAAGTCAGTCATGTGGCAGAGAGTTGGAACATCAGCAGGGGAGGCAAAGGAACAAGACTTCTGGGCAAAGCAAATAATCGGGATGACAATGACCCATCTATATGAAAAAGAATATTAAAGCAGTGCAGTAAAAGTACCGAGTGTGGCCTTACTTTTACAGAATTACGAGTAACATAGCAAATAAAGAGAATATTTTACTACATCCACCAACTCCAGCTCTTTGCACCCTTCAATAGGTGCCATCCCACTGATTCTGGCATAGTTGGAATTTTTTCTCTAGCCCCCACCGTTCATGAGCAATCTACTTTCATTGACAGTACCAGGCCTGACCAAAAAACAGAAAATTTTAGATGCCAGACTAGACCTTGAATATTCTTATTGGTCTTGGCAGTCTTCTTGGTCCTTGCCATGTCATAAATACTAATGTTTACATGATACTATGCCTCTGCATAATTCAATCATATGATTTCCAAATAATACCACGCCTTGACAGCATATAACTACCAACAAAGACAAATATAACCAGAATGGAGAGTGGAACTCTGAGATTTCCAGAATAACTAGAAAATCTCTTGGGTGCCACATATGCTCACCTTTCCCTTTCCTGCACTTTCCAAAATAGGTCATTCCTAGTTTTCAGACTTGACTTCCTTCAATCAGAACAACTTACAGGAAGTTGGAGTGTGTGAGCTGGGTGAACCCTTCTCCTGTCCTCTTCTGTATCCAGCACTGTCTAAAGAGATCTCTCACCTCCTCTCTGTCCGATAACTGAACACTATTCCCCATCATGCATTTTTGACAGAGCAAACATTTTTTAACTTCTGTTACATGTTTTGAGTCCTTTGCAAACAGAGGAATCACATGCAGCAGTCAATGCATCTGAGTAGAAGCAGCTTTAGAAGTAACTAATACAGCGAATGTGTTTGAATCTAAAATGTGTGTTTGTCCTAAGTGGGACTCAATCATGGACAACATACAATCGACAAATGAGCAAGGTGGGGTGCTGTCCGTGATCTCACACCAAGCCTTAGACATTTTTGTATTTTATTTGAAAACATTAACTCATTTAAAAATTGATGGCAGCAATACATCTCAAAAAAGTTGGGATATGGCCATGTCTACCATTGTGTAGCAGTCCCCCTTCTTTTTTACAACAGTCTATGAACATATGGGAATTGAAGAGACCAATTGCTGGAATTTTGGTAGAGGAATGTTGTCCCACTCTTGTCTGATGTCAGATTCTAGTGGGTCAGTCCTATGTGTTCTTTGCCAGATTTTTCATTTCATAATGACCCAAATGTTTTCTATTGGTGAAAGGTCTGGGCTGTAGGCAGGTTTTTTCATCACTTTGCCTCCAAGAAAAACATTGGAATAAAAATTGATCAAAACATTCCCTAAAATGGTATCAATGAAAACATATTATCCTGCAAAAAAAAAAAAAAAAAAAACACTTTACACAGCTCTGTACACTGAAATATAAATAAGCTACGAATGTCAGAATATGGTGACTCAAAGAATTTTTTTTTCTCCAAAATTTTGAATTTTTGTAGAGGTATTTAAAAATAAAAAGTACATAGATATGGTATCACTGTGATTGTACCAACCTTGAGAATAAAGCTAACATCATTTTTAATGCACAGTAAGACTAAGGCCCCACGTAGCATAGCGCAAAAAAGTGCTGTGGGAAAAACTGTGGCAGCAATATATCGCGGTTCTTCCCGCATCGCTTTGCACAGAAAGTTCAGAGAGGTTTCCTCTGCAGACTTTCTGCTTCAATTACACCTATAGGGAAACCGCCAGCATTTCCATAAGTATAATTGACATGCTGCGATTTCCAAAACTGCAACGGTTTTGGAAATCGCAGCGCGTCTGCTGCGCATATTTTCCCACAAAGTGGAAAATAGCAAATCTCCTCCACTTTGCTGTGACTGTAAAACACCACGTTTTTTTCTGTGGCGTTTCCGCCGCGGGCGAACCGTGGCGTTTATTCAACTTGGGGCTCTGGTCTAAAGCATTAAAAATAAAACCCATAAGAAAGTGGTGGTATTGCATTTTTTTCTGTCTTTCTTGTACATTGTACAGAATACTAGAAGGTACCATTTTTAAGTACAATTTGTCTCACATAAAACAAGCTCTCATACAACTATGTAAACAGACAAATGAAAAGGTTATGGCGTTTGGAAGACAGGGAGTAAAAAAACAAAACACATAAATGAAACATGGCTGTGTCCCATAAGGGTTAAGGTTGGGGACACACTAGACAACATGCTGTCGAATTTCCATCAAGGAAATCTGGCAATGTATTTTTCTGAAAGCTACTATTGCAAAAGCCATGGAAAGTTCGGTGTTTTTTTGTGGCAGTTCACCTGCATGAATCTCCAGATGCTTTCAACATTTTCATTGCAAAGATTAACCCCCTGCGAGTATCAGCAGTGTGTTTCCAGTCCTGAGGGTATTCCTTTCTTGTAAAGTGATAGCACATTGCTAGGACATACCATAAATTTATGATCGCTGGGGGTTTGAAGTCTGTGGCCCCTCCAATTCTGAGAATGAAAGGGCCACAGTGATTTTTTTAGCACTGGGCCTCAATAACTGCTTTCCCTGAGCAGTAGCAGTTGTCCCGTCCACCCAAATGTGCAGATAACTGCAAATGGGTAGTTACCGGATGAACCTAATGTACACCATGTCAACTGTGGCCAGCATGCTCTGTGGCCTGTGCAGAGGTCATTGCTCAGAGAGGAGAGTAGATAAGTTCTGTGTCTTATCTATGTATAGCTATAGATGTAATCAGTGTACCGATAAGTGAGGTGGCTGCAGGAAAAGAAATCTCCTACAGAACAGGAAGTGTCAGTAGCCTTAGAGGCTGGATTCAGAACTGTAACAAAAAAAATCAAATAAATTTTAAAGGGGTTGTCTGACTTTTTTTTTTAATGATTAACAGTAACAGTGCTGCTGAAGGGGCCATGAACATAAAAACAAACTTTACTCACCCCTCTCCAAGCCTCCATTTTCTGCAGCAGCAGGTCCAGTCTTCCGTTTACTGGTCCTTGGCTGTTTGTGTCAAGTAACCGCTGCAGTCACTCACAGGCCTCAGCAGTGACCTCTTCACAAACTGCACAACACAGCAGTCACGTGCCATTTGTGAAGAGGTCATCACTGAGGCCTGTGAGTGACTGCAGCGGTCACTTAGCACAAATGTAACGTCACAGCTAAGGTCAGCAGGGAAACCTGTAAACCAAATAGGGGACCTAGCACTGCTGGAAATAGAGTATGGGGGGAGAGTAAAGGGTTTTTTTTTATGTCCCTGGCCCCATCAGTGGCACTGTTATTCATTAAAAAAATATGTCAGGCAACCCCTTTAATTTTAAGAATAGATCATTTTCTGGTGAAAAATTCACTTTAAGCTTGTCTGACAGGAAATACAGGAAAATAAACTATCACCATCTTACTTTGAAGAATTTGGAAAGAAAAGAAATGAGGAGTCGGAGGAAGCTCAGAGCTGTCACTGTGCCACAGAGTTAACATTTCTGGCAATGAGCGAAACCTTCCAGGAAAATAATTGCTTAAATATAGAATATGCAAAAAGATCCACAAGAAGTGCAATGAGAACAGGACCCTACTTAAAATTGTCAAAGCTAACAGGAAACCAACAGATTTGCAAATGCTGCTCTGGATGTGACTGGAGTGTAAGTTTTAGTATAAAAAGATCAGTGTCGTAGTTGACTACTATGTCCTGAGAGATTTCTATGTACTGGGCAATTGGCCTAGTTAAGATTGCTATACCATGGGTAACCACTATGCACTGGGTGATGATTCTTCTAATGATTTTTTGATATTGGATGAATGGAAACCATAAGACAATAATGGAGCCTTATTTGCTGGGGGACGTGGGATCCTGCTGTGATTTGCATTTCGGGTGTTAGTGATGGAACAAGACCAAAAAATGAAGGTATCAAATGAATAAATGAAAATTAAAAGTCCACAGATTAGCAGGGGGCAGAAGGAAGGTTTGAACTGGAGCCAACAGAAGAAAGGTCAACATTCTCCATTACACTGACAGGATGGCGACAACTCCAACCAGCTCTTCAAAGGAGGGCAGTCCAAGGCGCCGGCTGCCCAGATAATTATTCATGAATTCATCACAGGATCTACATTCACCTTCTCAATGGGAGAAGCAGGAATAACTGTGTTACTGGGGAGAATGCTGAATCACTGAGAGGGAGACGCTGGATAGAACAAACGCTGACACTTAATGGTGACCACAGACTCCTTGCAACCTCAAACTCCTCACAACCACTTACTGGTGTCCCTGATCTCTCCATAATCATCTGCTGGGTACCCCAAACTTATTGTGTAATACCTCCACACAACTGTAATACCCCAGCCAGCTGTAGACCTGCTGGCTAGAACCCCTGCGCAGACCTGGTGGTGTAGTGTAGTCATGTCATAAGGAAAATCCACCAGATTCTCTTTAATACTGGAACCAAAGCTTTACTATTCTTAATTGCCATTAACAAAACAAATAATGAGCACACCTGGGATAGAGCACACTTTAAGGCTAAGGCCCCATGTTGCGAACTGCAGCTTAAAAACGCAATGGAAAAAAACTTAGTGGAAACGCATTGTGTTTTTTTTTCTGCTGCATTTTTTAATGCGTTTTTTCTTCTCTTATTAAATCTATAGGGAAACTGCTCGGTAAACTTGACTTCAAAAACGCAGCTTTTCCGCAGTGTTTTTTCCACAATGTGTGGATGGGAGTAGCCAGAATCTCATTGACTTTGCTGGTACTGTAAAACACAGCATTTTTTTTTCTCCTGCATTTCTGCAGTAGCCAAAAATGCTGTGTTTTCATAACGTGGGGCCTTGGCTTAAGGCTAAGGCCCCACGTTGAAGAAATACAGCTTTTTTTGTTGCAGATTTTGCTGTGGTTTTTTTTTTAGCCAAAGCCAGGAGTGAATTGAGCAGAAGATAGAAGAACTTCCTATATATTTCCCATTCCTTTTGTAGCCATTCTTGGCTTTGGTTCAATAAAACACAGCAAAATTTGCAACAAAGAAAGCTGCGTTTCTGCAACATGGGGCCTTAAACTAAGGGGGTTTTCTGGTCAAATGATAATGATGACTTACCCTTCGGAACAACCATAATAATAACCAAACATCACTAATAATGCCCCATTGTTCCCCCATTCAGTAATGATGCTCCTATTGAACCAATTCTCAGTAATAAAGCCCCAATTGTGCCCACACTCAGTAATGATGCCCCCGTGTGTCCCCACTAAATAATAATGTTCCCATTGTAGTCTTTCTCAGTAATAATGCCAACTCTTGTGCCTTAACTCACAAATAATGCCTCCTCACTTGTTCCAGTCTCTAATTATGGAAACTTTGCATGCCCCCAAGTCTCTAATAATGCCCCCATGTACACCTGTCTCTATGAGTACCCCCTCACTTGCCCCAGTCACTAATATAGCCCCCTCACTTGCCACAGTCTCTAATAATGCTTTCTACATGCACTTCATGTCTTTGCATGTGCCTAAGTCTCTAATAATGCCTGAGTCTTAAACAAAGCCCCCTTGTGACCACAGTCTCAAGTAGTTCCCCTCATGCCACTTCACATGCTCTCAAATAATGCCCCCTCACGCTCCTGCAGTGAGACCATTAACAAAAAAATATCAGCATATATACTGTATACTGATCCACCCCTGTTCCCACAAAGAGTCATCTTCCTCATTGTCTCTCCCTGCCTAGGTCAGGCTGCAAGATGAATCCCTGTGCTGACTGCTCATGCCAATGACCCAGAGATCGAAAGCATAATAACCTTTTGGCACTCTGGGAGGGTCCAGACACATTGCACCCCACCCAATGGGTTTATTCCTGAACATGGGTTCTTTTACTATGACACGGAATATGGAAAGGAGTTGTCATTCCCTGCAGAAGAAATATGGCTGTCATTGCTATTTGAAACTTCTCTCAACTACCTGATCACCTGATTCGTTTAGAGAAGTTGTTCTCATAGAACAACCCCACTGACGCTAAGGCAGGACAGCACCTGAAATGCAGGTCTGTCCCACTAGATCCAGGATGGCTAGGAGGGGACACTTGCTGCTATAAGGAACGGTAACCATATTTACCTATGATTAAGCAGCCCTACATACAGTTTGGTTGTGTTGCTCAGCTTCTGGACATAATAAGGCATGTCTATTATGCAGCTTTATCACTTTTGTGGCATTAGCCCCTTCCCGCCAGAGGAATCTTTTGATTTTCGTTTTTGACTTCCCCCCCTTCCAAACCCCATAACCTTTTTATTTTTCTGCTCTCAGAGCCATATGAGGTCTTCTTCATGATGCTACCATTTATTATTCTGTACAATGTACTGGGAGGCTGGAAAAAAATTCAGAATGGGGTGGATTTGAAGAAAAAGTGCTTTTGTGCAACTTTCTTATGGGCTTCATTTTTATGGCGTTCACACTGCCGCCAAAATGACATGTCATCTGTATTCTATGTTTTGGTACAATTCTGGGGATACCAAGTTTATATGATTTTATTTACATTTTAACCCCTTAACAAAAATCCAAAACTGTGAGAAAATTTTTTTTTTTATAACAGTCGCCATATTCTGACACCCATAACTTTTTTATATTTCTGTGTACGGGGATGCATATGGTGTCTTTTTTTGCGGGGCCAGATGTACTTTTTAATTATACCATTTTGGGGAATTGCTATTGCTTTGATCACTTTTTATTAAAATTTTTATCAGAGGCGAAACAGTGAAAAAACGGCAGTTTGGCACTTTTGATTATTTTTTTTCCCACTACGGCGTTTACCGTATGGGAAAAATATTTTTATAGATTTGTAGACCGGGCATTTTCGGACACAGGGATACCTAATGTGTATGTGTTTCACAGTATTTAAGTACTTTTATATGTGTTCTAGAGAAAGGGGGGTGATTTGAATTTTTAATATTTTTTAAATTTTTTTTTGCATTTATTAGACCCCCTAGGGGTCTTGAACCCCAGGGGGTCTGATCACTAATGCAATGCATTACAATGCTAATTCATTGCAAAAAAAACAGCTCTTCTATTGCAGGCTGCGTAGAGTGGCCTGCAATAGAAACTAATGAAAGACAGGCCTAGGAGCCTTCACAAGGCTCCCGGCTTGCTCTGGGTGCCGGTGATCCCCAGCAAAATGGCGGCGGCCGCGTGCCGCTGGTAAAATGGCGCATCGGTCAGTTTTTATGTCACCATCGCTACTTTCTTCAAAAGTAGTGTGGCGGGGTCATCAGGTTTATTATAATTCATACCAGTTTTCTGGTATAAATGATGCCTGAAATCTACTCCAACAAGTAGTTTGCTAGGTTGCCAGTCTTAATAAATCTCCCTTACTGTTCTGAATTCCCTGGAAACTGAACAGAAGACAGGCATGAGGAGAATCCAACAATTGCTAGGAATATATCAGCCATTACCTGTTGGACTAATCCAATAGGTAACAACCGATTGTCACTCTTTGGGGTTGGCCGTAAGGGGGTACATTGTGTGGGGCCAGGAAATGGGCATTATATTGTTTGGGTGCACTAAGGGGGCATTTTACATACTTGTTAATTCTCCCAGAAGATCCATTAGGCTCCCAAGAATATAGTTGACCTTCCAGATTCGCGGAAGAGCAAGTGAATCTCCTATGCCATTGGGGTAGCAGTCACTTTATAAGTAACTTGGGCACTTTTAAAGGGGTGTTAGATATACTACAGGGAGCATGACACTGTTTGAAGGAGATGGGGCACATCCATAAGGGGCGTTACTTCACATAAAAAGTTTTCCGCAATTTCCCATCCAAATGTTGGAAAGTATGGCATTATATTGTGTTAGGACAACTAAGGGAGCATTATACTGTCTGGAGCAGTCTATGTAAAATATAGAGAGGTGCACAGCATACAATAAAAACACTGAAACTGAAAAGAATTTCGAGGGGTTCGTCTGAAGTGACTAGAGGCTCTTGGGAGCACTTTATACTGTGGGTGGCTGAGATGACATTAAAATGCAGAGTCAAACCAACCATTATCCTTCTTCCCTGGTCCCCAATCTTCTCATTCACTCTTCAGGGGACCTAGTCACCAATAATTTAGCAGCCCCTTGCCGCTGCCTGAGGCCCATTGCTGTGCGGGCATATATCTCTGGCTAACAGAGCTTAGAGGGCCCTAGTTCAAGGCAAAAGCCAGGCACCAGTCTACTGAAAGGACTGCAGGGACTCACCAATCGAGACCTCAACCTTCCAAACCATCGCCAGTGCTCAGACCCCCCAAATGAGACAAATAAATACACATGTACCATTGTTGGAAGAAGAGCGGACACATCTTTGTTGGATTATTAACACATTCAATAAACATTTCCGAAAATTAAGTACCCATTTTTAACAGAAACCAGTGAGAACATGTCCTGCTCTGCAGTTGCTGGAAGGCAGTGTGCAAGCAGGTTTCACCAATTACTTCTTCAGGGTCAACTCATCACCAGCTCTGACATCTGAAAGAAACAAAACATAGGCAAAGCAACCAAATTCATAACCTGATGTCAACCATCCTACATTCTTTATGGGACGGAGGGTGGCTGCATTCTCTACATCTGGGTGCGGGTGAGCAGAGAAATGCCTCCTGTATTTATGCATTCCTGAAACCCAATACAGTGGACTTCTTAATATAAACAGGGGGATTTCTTCACCCAATCACTGGCTCCTACTCCAGCTTCACCTTTAACTCTACGGAACAGGGGCTAAGTGTTAGGGAGACTGAAAGTCCCCTGAAAGCCTTCTTGTGAATGGTGCACCATTGCACTTGTGTGACTGTTGCTCCATTCACTTCTATGGGGCAGGTGGGACTGTAATCTCTGGCAGCGTCTGCAGCCCCATAGAGTTGAATGAATCAACAATCATATAAGCGCGCTGGTGCTCCATTCACAAGGAGGCTTGTGGGGAACTTTCGGTCCCCCATCCTCCTGATCACTTGGTGACCTGGTGTTCAGGCCTCAGTGATAGGACACTTAGCCCCTGTCCTGTGGGCAGGACCGGCGTTAGGGGCGGGCAAACTGGGCAATTGCCCAGGGCCCCGTCCCCAAAGGGGCCCCCAGGATCCGGAACCTGATGACTCCGGATCCCGGAGTCAGGCCCGGCCATATCAATAACAGAAAGGGACCGCAGGGCCCCTTTCCGAGGTGAGTAAAAATCACAAACATTTTTACTCACCTGTCCTTGTGTACGACGTCATCTTCTGGCATTGCGGACATCACCGCTGAGGCCTGGCCACAGCGGTCACGTGGAGTGTGCTGACAGCTTGCCTCACGTGACCGCCCAATCACAGGCCTCAACGGTGACGTCCACAACGCGTGACGTCAGCCGCAGAGAAGAAGCCAGCGCCGGCGGGGATAGCGGAGCAGCGCGAGGAGGCCCAGCAGAGGTAAGAACAAGGTGCGTATAACTGTTTGTTATTTTACCTTACCTACCCCGGGCCTTCGATTATTATACTCTGGGGTCTGAAGAGACCCTAGAATATAATATAATAATAGCACTGTAGGGGCCCTGTGGAGCATTATACTGGGGAAGGGGCCCTCTGGATAGCATGTTATATTCTGTGGGGCCTCTGTGGAAAATTATAATGTGTGTGTGGGGGGGGGGGCCTCTGGAGATAATGTTATATTCTGTGGGGCCACTTTGGAGCATTATGCTCTCCAGAGGGGCCCCCCAGTATAATGCTCCAAAGTGGCCCCACAGAATACAACATGCTCTCCAGAGCCCCCCTACTTTATAATACTCCATAGAGGCCCCGCAGAATATAACATGTTCTCCAGAGGGCCCCCTCCCCAGTATAATGCTCCACATTGGCCCCACACAGTATAATATGCTCTCCAGAGCCCCCCCAGTATAATGCTCCACGGTGGCCCCACACAGTATAATATGCTCTCCAGAGGGGCCCCCCAGTATATTATACTGTGCGGGGTCACCGTGGAGCATTATACTGGGGGGGGGGCTCTGGAGAGTATGTTATACTGTTTTGGGCCACTGTGGAGTATTATACTGGGGAAATCTCTCTGGGCAGTATATTATACTGTGTGGAGGCCATTCTGGAGCATGTTATACTGTGTGGGGTCACTGTGGAGCATTATTCTGGGGGGGGGCCATCAGCAGAGCATATTATATTGCGTGGCGCCACTGTGGGGCATTATTCGGGGGGGGCTAATGAGCATTATACTAGGGGGCCCTCTGGGGAGCATATTATACTGCGTGGGGCCTACTGTGGAACATTATACTGAGGGGACGCTCTGGGGAGCATAATATATTGCGTGGGGCCACTGTGGAGCAAAATACTGGAGGGGGCACTGTGGAGCATTATACTAGCAGGGGCCCTCTGGGGAGCATATTATACTATGGGCCACTGTGGAGCTTTATACTGGGGGAATGGACAGTGTGGGGAGCCTGTTATACTGTGTGGGCCACTGTGGAGTGTATTATATTTTGTGGGGCTTTTCGGGAGCATATTATACTCTGTGGGGCCATTGTAGAGCATTATACTGGGGGGACTGGGGGGAACATATTATATTGTGGGGGACCACTGTGGAGCATTATACTGGGGGAACCCCTCTGGGGAGTATATTATACTGTGTGGAGGTCATTATAGAGCATGTTATACTGTGTTAGGCCACTGTGAAGCATTATACTGGGGGGCATTGTGGGGTGCATATTATACTGTATGGAGCATATTATATTGTGTGGGGCTGCTGGGGAACATATTGTACTGTCTGGGGCCACTAAGGGGTAGTATACTGTGTGGGCCACTGTGGAGTATTATACTGTGTGGAGCCTCACATACCATGTGGGACCACAATGGGGGCTCAGGGGAGCATTTTACACTGTGTGGGGTCACTGTGGAGAATTATATACCATGTGGGGAAACTGGAGGGCTCAGGAGAGCATTTTATACTGTGGAGCATTATATACCCTGTGGAGCATTATACTGTGGGGGGGGGGGGTGCTCACAATTCCTGCTGGCAGCCCTGTGTGCTATGTCTGCATCACAGCTCCCTCACTATAATCTTGCACATACGTGTAGTGCCCCATGGCCATGTCATTCCCCCTTCAGTCCGATACTGTATAACAGAGAACTATTATATATAAGGGTGGGTTACTATATATAATTGGGAAACTTAAGTATGAGGGGGACTATTATAAGGGGGAGCTATTATTTATAAGACGGGCTATTATTTATAAGGGGGGGAACTATTATATATAAGGCATCCATTATAAGGGGGAGCTATTAGTTATAAGAGGGGAACTATTTATAAGGGGGGTATAATTGTTAAGTGAGCTTATTTATAAAGGGGGCTATTAATGATAATGGGGACTATTATTTATAAGGGTAACTATTATTTATGAAGGGGTTATTATTAATAAGGGAGCAGTATTATTTTTACAGGGTGACTGTTACTGATAAGGGGGAATATTACTGATACAGGGCACTATTTATCATTTATAAGGGAGCTATTACTGATAAAGGTGTAATATTATTTATAAGCAGGGACTATTATTTATAAGAAGGCGCTATAATAACTGATGACTGGGTGCAAAAATCTAATAGGTGGTACAAAGGTGCTCATTTTGAATTGTGTGTGGTAAAATGGGGCTTGTTATTACTTTTTTGTTGGCAGAAAGGAGGCGTTATTATAGGGGTTGCCACCGGAAGACGATGGTGTTGTTTGCATATCAGCATTTGGGACCCCGCTTTAAATTTTTGCCCAGGGCCCCATTTTGTCTAAAACCGGCCCTGCCTGTGGGTAGGGGATAGGTGTCCATATCGGCACAACCCTTTTACTGTAAGTGCCTCAAGGTTGCAGAGACTGACCAACTGAGGCCTAAACGTTTCCAAACTGTCATCATTGCTCAGACCTCCCAAAGAGGACACATAGGCTGTTGTTGGGAGAAGAGTGGACTCAGATTTATTAGATTATTAATACATGTAATAAACACTTACAGTGCTAAAGTAATACATTTAACAGAAACCAATGAGATCATGCATGTTCCACCAATGACTTCTTTAGGACCAAGTAGTAGACCTATTTGGAACTCTGACCACCCCCACCTAACAGCAACAAATACTATTCAACTAGACGCCGTCCAAACACAGAAGGTCCCTATTGTGTTGGGGTTCACTATTGCCATAATGTCTCATGTTATGTAATACTATTTCATTACCATGTATGATGGGTTTTGATATATTTTGTCAATATTGTACTATGTGATTTATTGTTATTGTTTGGGCTAAAGAACACAAGGAATGGACATTAGACCTGTGGAAATCTGTGCTTTGGTCTGATGAGTCCAAATTTGAGATCTTTGGTTCCAACCACCATGTCTTTGTGCGACGCAGAAAAGGTGAACGAATGGACTCTACATGCCTGGTTCCCACCGTGAAGCATGGAGGAGGTGTGATGGTGTAGGGGTGCTTTGCTGGTGACACTGTTGGGGATTTATTCAAAATTGAAGGAATACTGAACCAGCATGGTTACCACAGCATCTTGCAGCGGCATGCTATTCCATCCGGTTTGCGTTTAGTTGGACCATCATTTATTTTTCAACAGGACAATGACCCCAAACACACCTCCAGACTGTGTAAGGGCTAATTGACCAAGAAAGAGAGTGATGGGGTGCTACGCCAGATGACCTGGCCTCCACAGTCACCAGACCTGAACCCAATCGAGATGGTTTGGGGTGAGCTGGACCGCAGCGTGAAGGCAGAAGGGCCAACAAGTGCTAAGCATCTCTGGGAACTCCTTCAAGACTGTTGGAAGATCATTTCAGGTAACTACCTCTTGAAGCTCATCAAGAGAATGCCAAAAGTGTGCAAAGCAGTAATCAAAGCAAAAGGTGGCTACTTTGAAGAACCTAGAATATAAGACATATTTTCAGTTGTTTCACACTTTTTTGTTAAGTATATAATTCCACATGTGTTAATTCATAGTTTTGATGCCTTCAGTGTGAATCTACAATTTTTATAGTCATGAAAATACAGAAAACTCTTGGAATGAGAAGGTGTGTCCAAACTTTTGGTCTGTACTGTATATACACAGTGGGGAAAAAAGTATTTAGTCAGACACCAATTGTGCAAGTTCTCCCACTTAAAAAGATGAGAGAGGCCTGTAATTGACATCATAGGTAGACCTCAAGTATGAGAGACAAAATGAGAAAACAAATCCAGAAAATCACATTGTCTGATTTTTACAGAATTTATTTGCAAATTATGGTTGAAAATAAGTACTTGGTCAAAAACAAAAGTTCATCTCAATACTTTGTTATATATCCTTTGTTGTGTGGAGCCCCTGATCGAGGGAGATTATCAGTGGTCTTGTATGTCTTCCATTTTCTAATTATTGCTCCCACAGTTGATTTCTTCACACCGAGCTGCTTGCCTATTGCAGATTCAGTCTTCCCAGCCTGGTGCAGGTCTACAATTTTATTTCTGGTGTCCTTCCACAGCTCTTTGGTCTTCACCATAGTGGAGTTTGGAGTGTGACTGTTTGAGGTTGTGGACAGTTCTCTTTTATACTGATAATGTCAAATAGGTGCCATTACTACAGGTAATGACAGATAATGAGTGGAGGACAGAGGAGCCTCTTAAATAAGAAGTTACAGGACTGTGAGAGTCAGAAATCTTGCTTGTTTGTAGGTGACCAAATACTTATTTTCCACCATAATTTGGAAATAAATTCTTTAAAAAAAATCAGACAATGTGATTTTCTAGATATATTTTCTCATTTTGTCTCTCATAGTTGAGGTCTACCTATGATGTCAATTACAGGCCTCTCTCATCTTTTTAAGTGGGAGAACTTGCACAATTGGTGGCTGACGAAATACTTTTTTTTCCCCACTGTACTTTGACATTCCTATGGAGTAAAAAAGTGAGTAGTTTCATTTGGATAGGTTTTTCATGATATATTGATTGCTATAACATTTATTTATCACTAAAATCAACTGGTTTGGTCTGTGTCAATTAAACTATATTAAGATTTTAGCATTTTTATAGGATACCACTTGGATTTATGATATTTATACGATGTTAGACAAATTGGATATCTATTTATTTGTGGTTAGTCATTTGTTTATATGATGCTAGGTTCACACTTCTGCTTGGGGACCTGAAAAATGGAAACCCTATCCTTCATGCAGGACTTTTCTCTTTTCGCCTATTTTAACGGAGTCCCCAAACGCTGGTATGAACCGACCATGAGGTCTACCCTGAAGAGTGGTAAATTGATGGCGTCATAACATGAGACTTTCTTCTGTGTTATTATTGAAGAACTATGTTTTTTAATAGTTTTTTTTAATATTGATGGATACAGTGCCATGAGTAAGAGGCCTTCAAACACTTAGGGTGTGTTCACACGGGATGCAGAGATCGCAGCAGGACGCGGAAAAAAGAAGCATCCTGCTCGATCTTGCCGCGGATTCCGCCCGCGGATTCCGCGGCTCGAGAAGCCCTCCTGATTAGGCCCATTCATCCGGGCCTAATCAGGAGCGGGATGCCGTGACAAAATGCGGATGCACTGCATCGGCATTCCAGCGCGGCTAGACCACAGCGAAAATTCTGGTGGCGGAAAAAGAAGAAAATTCCTATTCATTTTCCACTGTGTGAACACAGCCTTAGGCATGTTAGCCTTCCACTGCTGTCCTGTTTTTAACCAAAATGAATAAAAGATGATGTTGTAACAGTCATCGATCCTTGTGCCAGATTGGGTTTTTTCATTGGTATAGGAGCAGAGCCGCTTCTGTCTGTATACAGCGTCTGGTGTCCAGCGGTAGCCAGATAAGTGCAGAGTTCGGGTGTTGAAAACAGAGAAGAGTGTAGATACACATGCCAGAAAATGAAGTATTTCTCCCAGAAAATTATTGCAATTACACATGTGTATTGGAACAACACAAAAACAAAGAAAAAAAAAGCCAAAAATTATGTAATTTCAAGAAAAACTCCAAAAATGGCCCGAATAAAATTACTGTCACTCTCAACTTAATATTTGGTTGCACTCCCTTTGGAAAAAATAACTGAGATCAATCACTTCCTATAACCATCAACAAGCTTCTTACACCTCTCAACTGGAATTTTGGAGCACTCTTCTTTTGTAAACTGCTCCAGGTCTCTCTTATTTGAAGGGTGCCTTCTTCCAACAGCAATTTTAAGATCTCTCCACAGGTGTTCAATTGGATTTAGATCCGGACTCATTGCTGGAAACTTCAGAACTCTCCAGCGCTTTGTTTCCATCCATTTCTGGGTGCTTTTTGGGGTCATTGTCCTGCTGCAAGACCTAGAAAACGCAAACCCAGCTTTCTTACACTGGGCCCTACTTTGCAACCCAAAATCCTTTGGTAATCTTCAGATTTCATGATGCTTTGCACACAGTCAAGGCACTGAGTGCCAGAGGCAGCAAAACAACCCCAAAACATCTTTTTTATGTCTCTGTGTCAGCAGTGGGTTCTCCTGGGTCTCCTGCTAAAGCGTTTCATTTCATTACAATGTCGACAGATAGTTCGCTCTGACACTGATGCACCCTGAGCCTGCAGGACAGCTAGAATTTCTTTGGAACTTGATTGGAGCTGCTTATTCACCATCCGGGCTATCCTGTGTTGCATCAATTTTTCTCTTCCGTCCAAGTCCAGGGAGATTAGCTACAGTTCCATAGGTTGTAAACGTCTTAATTATGTTGCACACTGTGGGCAAAGGAACATCAAGATCTCTGGAGATGGACTTGTAACCTTGATTGTAAACTAGATTGTTAATATTTTTCCACTATTTTAGTTCTTAAGTCCTCAGACAGTTCTCATGACTGTAGGACTGTGCTGATCTAGTTGCTGCAACAATCTATATAGCTAATATGTATTGCTTTATATAAGTGTCACTGCTGTTTGTGTTTGTAAGGTGCATGTAGATGAGCTGTGTATGTGTGTAGTGCTTGTAGTTGAACTGTGTGGGCAGCTCTGATATTAGCACATATAGCTCAATCTGCTAGAGAAGGACTCTTCCTGCTCCTTGACCATGATGTCATCAGAGGTTCTACACCAACTAGAAATCATCTGTCTACTGTGTGGTGCATTAACACAGTACAGACATAATGCTTCCTTTATGTTCCAACGGTGGTAAATATTAAAAATTATTGTTATTATTATATGGTAATGAAAACTTTGAAGATTTCTATTAAAATGGCATGAGTTGAATATTACTCTGCTGGTACCTGGTGCCAGACAGGTTCACCAAAATGTTCCCTACATTCCCTTCCAAGTACTTTTATAATTGGGGGAATGTGGGAGCCAATACACATATTTAGTGGAGTTGTCCAAAGGTGTGACAGTTCTGGAGAAGAATAATATGATGTATTCTATTACTCTCCTAAATCTTCGCATGTCACTCTCACAAGCCCTACTAAATGAAAATGTTACTGGAGTATCCCAACCATCCCATAAGTTTGTTTCCTTCTTATTCCTAGCTGATCCCTAGCCTACAGGGATCATGGCAACTTGCTGGAAAAAAAGCCATGATCCCTGTAGATCTTGTCAAGTCCAAATTGGATTGGATCATGATTAATGAGCACTTCCACTATATGCTTCAAGATTATAAGAAAAGGTTCTGTAATACCGGGTAACCTTAGATTGATTATTCTTCAAGATTATCATAATCTGTTCATGAAGCAGGGGTGCCCTACTTTACTTTACTCCAACTTGATCTTACTGTTCTATTCTATGTATCATTATAATCTCTTTGTCTTTCTTCCCTCTTATCTCTTCCTTCCCTTACCCTATCCCCTGACCAGTGGAGTAACTAAAGTCTTGTGGGCCCGGGTGCAAACTTTTGTCCAGGGCCCCCTACCCCCTTCCTAGAGCGAATTCTTGATAGTGGCGGTTACAGGTGCTGCAGCGATATCTCAGATACTTGAAAGGGGTATAGCTTTAATACTCACAACTGCAGTTATCAAGAATATGGTGATTGAGCAGCACAGCACCTTGCATTTCAACCATACTGGGACAGTATTACATGCTCCGCAGTGGACCCCACACAGTATTACCTGCTCCACAGTGGACCCCAAACAGTATTGCATGCTCCACTGTGGCCCCCACACAGTATTACATGCTCCACTGTGGCCCTCACACAGTATTATATACTCCACAGTGGCCCCCACACAGTATTATGTGCTCACCAGTGGCCCCCACACAGTATTATATGCTCCACAGTGGCCCCCACACAGAATTATATGCTCACAGTGGCCCCCACACAGTATTATGTGCTCACCAGTGGCCCCCACACAGTATTATGTGCTCACAGTGCCCACCCCCCAGAGCCTGAACCCCCCATTCCCCACTCTTGCTCACACACGGCCTACACCCCCATATACCCTTCTTGCCCACACACAGCCTGCACCCCCACGTCACCCGCTTGCTCACACACAGCCTGCACACCCATTCCCCCCTCTTGATCACACACAGTCTGCACCCCCATTCCCCCCTCTTGCTCACACGCAGCCTGCACCCCCATGTCCCCCTCTTGCTCACACATGTGTAAGAGACAGCCAATGTTGTCCTAAGCTTCATTTGTCTGTATAAACTGTTAATGTTGAATGTATTTCCGTGATTCTGTTCCTTTAAGACAGCAGCCATTGTAATTGTGACATGATGCTGGAGTGACTCACCCCCCTTTTATGTCAGCTTGCCTGTTCTGCAGACAGAGTGTGAGCAGAGAAGCAGGAAGTGACGAGACAGAGAGCAGCAGCCATCTTGGCAAGTGTTGTATTGAACTGGTGTGGAGATTTTTCTGTACAGCTAAGCTGTATCTTGGTCCAGAGACAAACGGAGTGTAAAGAGACAACAGGACTAGTGAGTCCACGTGAAAGGAACTGTGCTCAGTGGCTGATCAGTGAGACTGACATTGTGACTGTGTATTTGGATACCACAGATAGAGACTCGCAGTGCTGTTGACGTACTGGACAGTAACTGCTAAATCCCGCTTTACATCCCAGCTCAATGTATGGATTCGGCAGGACTGTCAGTGTGCTGAGTGGAATCTGCTGTTGGATTACATTGCATTCAGTTGGTTTCCCTGTCTGTTAAAGAGGACTTCATTTCTCCCAAGATCCTGATAACCGTGAGGAGAGGACGCTTCACTATAAAAGAAAGGACCGACTTTGGGCCCCACCGCGCGCTTCTACGGACTGTAAGCGGTCCACCTGGACCACTGGGGAAAAGGGGGTGCACCCAAATGTGAAGTCAGGGTCAGTTAGGGATAGTTTTGAGTATATTGTTCATTCAGTGTCCATACTGCAGAAGTGGACAGAGTAAAAGTAGAAACCATTGCAGAATTTGCCTTGAAATTGTTCATGCTATATTGTATATTTTGCTTGTCTTTATCCCTGTCATTTTACCTTTAACTAGCCTTTATTAACTTATAGTAAATATATATTTTTTTCTTGAACTACCACGTGTGCGTTCATTTCTGGTTGCGGAGTCCAAACCACCTGCCTTGCTCTCGGTTCACACATGCTGTCTCTTCTCTCCTCCTTCCATCAGTCTCTGCCCCTAGCAGCTTCCTGTGTAACACCACACTGTCCCGTACAATCCAGAATAGCTCCGCCCACACAAGAGTCTGATCACATGGTCATGACGTCATCAAAGGACCTTTAGTCCACTGGGATTTAGCATCTACCGCAGGAACAGCCCCAGAGTGGATGCGCAGCCCAGGACAGGTGAGTAAGTATTTTTTTATTTTTATACACCTCCACTGGGCTGGCATTTAATGGAAAGGGGCACGATCAGGCCCCTTTCCATTAACAATATATATAGAGATCGGGGAACAAGGCTTTCCCCGACCACTATCATGGTGGTCCGGGGCCCCAGCCATTTCCAGCTGGCCCTGGGCCCGTACCCCTCCGGGCCCAGTCGCGGTCGCACTTCCTGCGACCACGATCGTTATGCCGCTGTCCCTGACCCCTTTTGTCCCTACTTAATATGCTAGAGTTTTATATCAGTTCCTGTAACACTACTGTATACCACCTGGATTGTTCAATATTATCCCTGCCATTTGTTTCCCCCTATTCCTTAGTGTAAAACCTCAATGAAAATCTATTGTTACCCAAAAAAAGTTTTAAATACAACTTGTAATCAGGATATCTGGGAAGGGGGAAGGGGATTGGCCCCCTTCAATAGTTAAAGCATGCTAACTCCTCTGCTTTTCCTAAAAGGCTGTACCCTTGGACATAATTGAGGACTTGTATTAATCTTTATTACACTTTGACACAATACAGGATGGAAGAGGTTTGCCTAGCCAAGATGCAATTGTAGCAAACCCTCAGCAATGGGAAGTATTAGATATGCACATATTTTCAGCCTCTAGGTGTAAGAGATAATGTTTCCGTCCACTTATGGCAAACGTCAATATAGAAGTATTGGGGAATTAAATGAAAAAAAAAACAAAAAAACAGAAAGTTGCAAAATTGATGTTCACAAAATGATAATGCGTTTTTTTCCTAGAAAACTGGATGCTAGCTTTTTATTGACAGGTTGAACCTGCTGTTGAATCTCTGTTATCTCTCATTCTACAGCACCTCACAATTTAGTGTCCTCCTCCTTATACCTTTCCAGAAAATGTAAGGGGCCTCCAGACTGAGCTGTTACCCCGTGCCACCCACACACATCCCAGCCACTCTGTTCCTCCTGGATTCTCTTCCATCTCCTGCTCTCATAATCATATTTCCTCTTCAGTTTTCAGTGAATTCTTATATGATTCCAGAAATAAAATATCTACAGCAATTGTAATGACCCCGAGAGTGCAATGTTGGCCTCTCCTACGCATCACCTTGTGAGAGTCATTTGCTTTGACACAGAACCAACTCACATTAAAAAATACCATTCATGAGCCAAATATTCAGTCCTAGGCCACAAACGCTCACTGGCTCCACCACACGACCTCAACTAAATTGTAATGTAATCAGTGTCAGACCTCAAGTCTTAAGGTAATAAAGCTTATTCACTAATGAAAAGTTATGTAATGTTCTAATACAATTTAGCTTTTATTTCTAATTCGACATCTCTGCTTCCTGCCAGTAAATAGAAAAATTCTAGTTTTCATTCAAAGACTGAAAGCCCATATAGACATAATACAGCTCATAGCTGAGAGTTCTTTACACTTGAATCTAGTCTAGACAATCCTCTGTAAAGAAAACAGATTTGACTCCAGACTAACCCCGCATTCACACAACTCGTGAAACACACCCAAGAAACTCGGTCCGTGTGTGTGCCGGATTTACCGGCCTGAACCTCAGGCCAGGAGAGGGACTCCTAGCGTTATAGTTATCGTTGATGCTAGGAGTCCCTGCCTCTGAGCAACATACTGTTTCATACCAATTATACAGGATAGTATTTCACTGCATACATGACAAGATGTTGTCAACTTCTGCCCTTCTCTGACCCAACCTTCCCTTTAAATAACACATAAAACACCATGAGATGGATTTTATTGACCACAGCATGAGAAAACTTGTTTGGCTCCTTTTTGAGTAATATATCCAGTGAACACCAAAATAACATGACCACAAAAGAATAATAATAAAATAATATCATTTTATTAACATAAATAATGAAACAAACATATATGGGGAGATAAATAATGAAGGTACACCATAATAACGATAGGGAGGGAAATGGGGGCCACAATAATAATAAATAGGGGATATATACCGCTGGTACAAATAAATATGTATAAGGATGGTTGAAAACAACCTATATAGCACTATATATGCATAAACATACCACAAACAGTAATAGCCCCAAAAAATCTAGTAAATACTAGAAAAATGGAAATAGATATAAACATAATAAACCACCATTATAACCTCACCTAGTCACACTCCACCCCAATGAACGTTTCGCCAGATGGCTTCATCAAGGGGGCGTGATCTACAGAGTTTTTCATGCTTAGCTATTAGCCCTTTTTTGTGTTTAATATATCCAGAGGGAAAACTCACAGGGTTAGGAGTGGGAGCTCCGCCATCTGCCCCAAAGCCACCTCCTTCTGTAATTTATCAGTAACAACCCACGTGAAATTTCGCACCAAACACAAAACCTCATACAAAAACCCCAACAAAAACCCTTTCAACAACAACTGTGCCACCACCAGATTCAGGTACCTACTTAGAAACAACACCATCGCGTCCACCACTAGTGGAGTCACTCCCTTTTCCAACACTATCTCCCCTTTTTATTTTCCTGCTTTGAAACATCTAGATGCCCTGTGCGAGTCTCTGAAAAATTAGCACTCGTGTTAAAATTTATATTTTGCCCTAAACGTGCATCCTCCCTTGTTGAAAGCAAAACACAGGCCCTTTTGTGCAGCCACTGAGCATCCCGATGAATTGTAACCCTCACCCTTGAGTGGTCTCCTGTAGCCACAAAGTGATGCCCTTCTGGTCCTACCTTATACTGGGGCACACCACTTTTCTCTGAAATTTTCACCATACCTGAGCCACACCTGACCACCGTATACCCGATGCACCTCCCCAATCACATCCATGTAACAGAACAAGGCGGAACAGTTTTCCAACACTTTTTCCCCAATAATGCTGGCGAGTATTGTGGAATCAATTGGCACCTCCTCTTCTCTTCACCCTCCTTCTTAGACACATTCTTCTTGGAGCAATCCAAATTGAATCACTCAAAGGGGAGCAGGGAAAATATTTGCACTTGCACTCATTTCCATTTCTTATCTGTAACCTCCTGCTTTAAATGTGCTCCCAGCCTGCCCTCAAAACAAACATATACCTTGTCTTTAATGCCATTGTGAAACCGCAGTGGCTTCTCCTCAGTACTCTTGCCCTTGATCCTTATCCTGATCTTTCCCCTTCCAAGGTCTATGTTGTCTCTCCTGAATCAGATATGGAACTGCTGAATGCCCATCCCCCAAACTCTAACAATGCGGGAACTGGGGCCAGGGCTGAAGGCACCCCTGAAGCCCTGACATAAACTGCCAGAACAGCAGATACAGTAATCCTCTACCCACATCCCCAGCAGGTGTCCCACACCCTGAACAGGTAGTAGAGATGTAGGTCGAAAGCAAAGTGTCCGACTCTCACCTGACTGACTAGGTGCTCTGAGCTCACCAGCTGGGAATCCTGGATGCTGCTGCTGCTGCACGAGATCCACACTGCTCAGGGGACTAAGTAAGTGTTCTGATGCGCTGCACAGGCTGCTTAATAGGACACAGGCCCACTGCTTCCAAACTGCAGTGAACCGTGAAACCACAGACCTAGCTCTACCTCTGTGCTGCATGCAATGCCAGATCCACTCTGCCTGCACTGCTCCGAATGCCTGGAGGATGCCGTCTGCAGTTCCCGCTTCACTTGAGACTGGCAAACATGTCGGGCCACCTCCCCTCTACTGGGCTTCAATGGGAAGGCCACTGCACCCGCTCTAGAAATCCTGGCACCATCTTGAAGAGGACCGCTGAGAGGAAGCTACCCTACCAGTTTCCCACTCCAGAGGATTGGCTACCTACATGACCATATGTTAGGTGCCATCCCTGCTCACTCCCAAAGACGCAACCACTCCACTACAGCACCTCCCCCTTAGTGTAAAGGAGAGGCGAAACACAAAGTGTATACAGAGAGAGAGTGCCAGTAATTTTGTGTAAGACCCACTGACCCTGCACCATCAATTGTGAATGTAAGTTAGTAACAATAAAACACATTAAAACAATAATATGATGGAGTGGATTTAATCCATGAAACACGTGTCGCACTCATGGTAATAAATTCACCATTTGTACCAGCAGCGCCTCTGCAAACTTGCCTTTTTATCCATCCTGCAGCATTTATATAGTAACTTGGTTTTGTTCCTGTATCTATGTGGTAAGTTTGGTTCTGGTATCATATCTATGCAGTAAATTGATACTGTTCCTGTACATGTGTTTTTGTACTGTGTCTATATGGTAGGCTTAACTGGTACAAAAGCTACGCAGTAAGCTTGACTTTGGTACTGTATCTATGCAATAAGCTTAGTTCTATCACTGTGTACAGTATATACAGCACGTGTAGATCAATACCTTATCTACAGTGCCTTGCGAAAGTATTAGGCCCCCTTGAACTTTTCAACCTTTTGCCACATTTCAGGCTTCAAACATAAGGATATAAAATGTACATTTTTTGGTGAAGAATCAACAACAAGTGGGACACAATTGTGAAGTGGAACAAAATTTATTGGTTATTTTAAACTTTTGTAAAAAATAAAAAACTGAAAAGTGGGGCGTGCAATATTATTTGGCCCCCTTAAGTTAATACTTTGTAGCGCCACCTTTTGCTGCGGTTACAGCTGCAAGTCGCTTGGGGTATGTCTCTATCAGTTTTGCACATCGAGAGACTGAAATTCTTGCCCATTCTTCCTTGGAAAACAGTTCGAGCTCTGTGAGATTGGATGGAGAGCGTTTGTGAACAGCAATTTTCAGCTCTTTCCACAGATTCTCGATTGGATTCAGGTCTGGACTTTGACTTGGCCATTCTAACACCTGGATACGTTTATTTGTGAACCATTCCATTGTAGATTTTGCTTTATGTTTGGGATCATTGTCTTGTTGGAAGATAAATCTCCGTCCCAGTCTCAGGTCTTTTGCAGACTCCAAGAGGTTTTCTTCCAGAATGGTCCTGTATTTGGCTCCATCCATCTTCCCATCAATTTTAACCATCTTCCCTGTCCCTGCTGAAGAAAAGCAGGCCCAAACCATGATGCTGCCACCACCATGTTTGACAGTGGGGATGGTGTGTTCAGGGTGATGAGCTGTGTTGCTTTTATGGCAAACATATTGTTTTGCATTGTGGCCAAAAAGTTCGATTTTGGTTTCAGCTGACCAGAGCACCTTCTTCCACATGTTTGGTGTGTCTCCCAGATGGCTTGTGGCAAACTTTAAACAAGACTTATTATGGATATCTTTGAGAAATGGCTTTCTTCTTGCCACTCTTCCATAAATTCCAGATTTGTGCAGTGTACGACTGATTGTTGTCCTATGGACAGACTCTCCCACCTCAGCTGTAGATCTCTGCAGTTCATCCAGAGTGATCATGGGCCTCTTGGTTGCATCTCTGATCAGTCTTCTCCTTGTTTGAGATGAAAGTTTAGAGGGACGGCCGGGTCTTGGTAGATTTGCAGTGGTCTGATACTTCTTCCATTTCAATATGATCGCTTGCACAGTGCTCCTTGGGATGTTTAAAGTTTGGGAAATCTTTTTGTATCCAAATCCGGCTTTAAACTTTTCCACAACAGTATCACGGACCCGCCTGGTGTGTTCCTTGGTCTTCATGATCCTCTCTGCGCTTTAAACAGAACCCTGAGACTATCACAGAGCAGGTGCATTTATATGGAGACTTGATTACACACAGGTGGATTATATTTATCATCATCAGTCATTTAGGACAACATTGGATCATTCAGAGATCCTCACTGAACTTCTGGAGTGAGTTTGCTGCACTGAAAGTAAAGGGGCCGAATAATATTGCACGCCCCACTTTTCAGTTTTTTATTTTTTACAAAAGTTTAAAATAACCAATAAATTTCGTTCCACTTCACAATTGTGTCCCACTTGTTGATTCTTCACCAAAAAATTAAAATTTTATATCCTTATATCTATAGCCTGAAATGTGGCAAAAGGTTGAAAAGTTCAAGGGGGCTGAATACTTTCGCAAGGCACTGTATGTACAACCCCAATTCCAATGAAGTTGGGACATGGTGTAAAACATAAATAAAAACAGAATATGATGATTTGCAATTCCTTTTCAACCTATATTCAATTGAATACACTACAAAAACAAGATATTTAATGTTCAAATGGATAAATTTTATTGTTTTTTTGCAAATATTCACTCTTTTTGAATTTGATGCCTGGAACACGTTCCAAAAAAGCCGGGACAGGAGCAACAAAAGACTGGGAAAGTTGAGGAATGCTCAAAAACACCAGTTTAGAGCATTCCAGAGGTGAATAGGTTAATTGGAGGCAGGTGAGTGTCATGACTGGGTATAAAGGGAGCATCCCCGAAAGGCTCAGTCATTCACAAGCAAGGATGGGGCGAGGTTCACCACTTTGTGAACAACTGCGTGAGCAAATAGTCCAACAGTTTAAGAAAAACATTTCTCATCGTACACTTGTAAGGAATTTGGGAATTTTATCATCTACAGTCCATAAAATCATCAAAAGATTCAGAGAATCTGGACAAATCTCTGCAAGTAAGCGGCAAAGTCGAAAACCAACATTGAATGCTCATGACCTTCGATCCCTCAGGCGGCACTGCATTAAAAATTCTGTAACTGATATTACCACATGGGCTCAGGAACACTTCAGAAAACCATTGTCAGTGAACACAGTTCATTGCTACATCTACAAGTGCAAGTTAAAACTCTACCATGCATAGCGAAAGCCATATATCAACAACACCCAAAAACGCTGCCGGCTTCTCTGGACCTGAGCTCATCTGAGATGGACTGATGCAACATGGAAAAGTGTCCAGTGGTCTGACCAATCCACATTTCACATTGTTTTTGGAAATCATGGACGTTGTGTCCTCCGAGCCACAGAGGAAAAGGACTGTCCGGATTGGTATCAGCGCAAAGTTCAAAAGCCTGCATCTCTGATAGTATGGGGGTGTATTAGTGCCCATGGCATGGGTAACTTGCACATCTGTGAAGGCAACATTAATGCTGAAAGGTGCATACAGGTTTTGGAGCAACATATGCTGCCATCCAAGCGACGTCTTTTTCAGGGACGTCCCTCTTTTTTTCAGCAAGACAATACCAAGCCACATTCTGCACATGTTACAACAGCGTGGCTTTGTAGTAAAAGAGTGCGGGTACTAGACTGGCCTGTCTGCAGTCCAGACCTGTCTCCCATTGAAAATGTGGGATGCGTTATGAAGCGCCAAATACGACAGCAGAGACCCCGTACTGTTGAGCAACTGAAGTTGTACATCGAGCAAGAATGGGAAAGAATTCCACCTACAAAGCTTCAATAATTCGTGTCCTCAGTTCACAAATGCTTATTGAGTTCTGTTAAAAGTAAAGGTGATGTAACACAGTGGTAAACAGGAACCTCACCCAGGCTTTTGTTGCCCCTGTCCCAGCTTTTTTGGAATGTGTTGCAGACATCAAATTCAAAATGAGTGAATATTTGCAAAAAAAACAATAAAGTTTATCAGCTTGAACATTAAATATCTTGTCTTTGTAGTGTATTCAATTGAATATAGGTTGTAAAGGATTTGTAAATCATCATATTCTGTTTTTATTTATGTTTTACACAATGTCCCAACTTCATTGGAATTGGGGTTGTAGTAAACATTTGAAAATTTTAACACTTTAGACTTTTGGGGGCCCACAATCTTCATATAGCCAGGGCCCATGGTAGCCTTAAACTGCTGCTCCTTATTTGTGAAACATATTAGGTTTGTACAAGATTTCAGTTGATTAGCAGCAGAGATCTTGAGCATAATGTGGAATTAAAATACAAAATCTATATGAAAGTTGTGTACAATGATAAAGGTTTATTAGGTATTTTATGTACTTCTTGGATGATGGGACACGGAACATGTACTCATCATTGGCATGACTTAAAGAGGACCTTTCATGTTCTCAGAGATGTGTGGTATTACATACTGCTAGAAAGCCAACAGTGTGCATGGTTGCACATGACCCCAAAAGGTAAACTTAAATAAAATTAAAATAAATAAACACACAACACACTACTTAGTGGAAATAATAGGCCACAATGTTTTTATTATGGGGTTACCAATTAAAATATAAATAATTAAACATTAAATTAATTAATAAATAATTAATAATAAAATAATTAAAAAAACATTGTAAAACATCATACAAAGTCCAATAAAATATTGGGAATAGGGAGGGAGGGTGGGCACTGACTGAAAGCTGTCTTCCGAAAAACTGCACCAGACCTCGTCAGCTGACAGGTATTTATATCATGAATATTCCCGCCGTTGAGATCAGCTGGCCAATCAGCTGACAGCTCCTGCTGCCAGGCAGAACACAAAGAAGCATCTGGAACCTGCTCCTGCTGGGCACAGCTGACCTAGGCTTGACCTCCACAGGTAAGCACCACTGTAAGAAAAGTCAACAGAACAAAGGCAGAGAACAAAACAGGACCGTACCACTAAAATCAAAACAACTTTAAAATAATTGAAATCATTAATTAATATTTCATTGGGGCTGTGCCACCATGCTCCCCCAGTCGTTAAGGCACTCTTGGGGGCCCCTTTCACTCTCACCTTTCCCAGTATGTGCCCACGTGCCGGAGATATTGGTGCAGTTTGGCAGCATTGATGAGTTTCGGCACTGATATCTGTCTACTGATAGAAAGGAGGGCCTTACTGCTCAGCATCATCGCTGGGCTGTGAGGAACGCTAGACTGTAAGGCCCGCCTTTCTGACAGTGGAGAGATATCTGAAACTAGCGGCACTGATATCTCCAGCACCTGTGCCCACACTGGGAAAGCTGACAGTGAACTCAGTTCAGCACACTGTCGACTTTCTAGCAGTTTGTAATACCGCCCATCTCTGAGGACATGAAAGGCCCTCTTTAACCCTTTCCCGACATCCGTCGTAATAGTACGGCGGATGTCGGGTGTTTAAATATGGCAGTTGCTTGGGAGCCGAGCGGCCGCCATAGCCGCCGGGTCTCTGCTGTTTTATACAGCAGAGACCTGGCACTAATGCCCATGATCAGTGCCCGCACTGATCGCGGGTATTAACCCCTCTGGCGCCTCGGTCAAAGCTGTTTTGGATTTTTGTTAAAGGGTTAAAATGTAAATAAAACCATATAAATTTGGTATCCCCGCAATCGTACCAATTGTGTCAATACAGATGACATGTCATTTTGGCTGCAGAGTGAATGCCGTAAAAATGAAGCCTGTAAGAAAGTCGCACAAAAGCATTTTTTCTTCAAATCCACCCCATTCTGAATTTTTTTCCAGCTTCCCAGTACATTGTACAGAATAATAAATAGTAGTATCATGAAGAAAAATTTGTCCCGCAAACATTAAGAACTCATATGGCTCTGAGAGCGGAAAAATAAAAAAGTTATGGGATTTGGAAGGGGGGGGGGGGCGTCAAAAACGAAAATTGAAAAATTCCTCCAGCGGGAAGGATTTAACATAATTGGGGCAGGCTTCTCAAAGTCAGCAACTACAAGTTTCTGCATCTTTTCTTTGATTTTCCATGTTGCCTAAGACTCTCTTCACATTTCCATCACAGTCTCTGTTCAAAGCTTCCTTCATAAATGACACCATATATGACAGGGGAAGAAAGCAGCATGCTTTGCTATACTTCCCCATGAAGAGACAAACACGGGGGGGGGGTTAGTGTCTAGTGTGTGTCTGAGTAGCAGTATGTGTAGGATCAAAATGCAAGTCCATGTGACAACTGGGCAGTTGTGTGTTGTCTGGGACCGCTATTCTCATACTAAGAAGATGCTGAGCATTCAGAGTGTCTAACTTCTGTTGTGATCCTTGCTACCACTTAGCGAGTTGTGTCATTCAGTTGTCGTGCCTATATATAACATATACATCTATCTACCTATCTACCTATCTATCTATCTATCTATATATCAGATCCAGCTTTTTATTTTTCCTTTTTTCCCCTTTTTTGACAAAGAAGAAAAATGAAAAAGAAAAAAAACCCCAACAGACCAGAGTCTTAGTTTGACAGCAATTTCTAATCATTGTCACTATGAATCATGTGATCGCATTGGGTGGGGCCTGTTCTTTGAGTGACAGATATGTCATGTGTCATTTTCATCCAGACTTATTTGCTGTTACTTCTTACATTATAGTGCAACATTAACCCTTTAAGGTGACTGGCTCCTCCCAGTGCGCCGTGTCTCTGGGTATATTCAGCCTTTATTTTCCTGACTCTGCAGCTGCATGAAGCTCACATTTCACCAGTTTCCTTCCCCCTCTGACAAACAGGCCTCATAGAGGACGCAGGCCAGAAATTCTCCATGTTAGTGAAACATTTCCTTTTTCCCGTCTTCCCATTAACGATATTACACTGCTCCTGGGAAAAGCCAACGTTTTCAGCACAGACAGCAATTCTGAGGCCAGACATTGGGGAGGGTACGAGGGGAGGCAGGGGGTACTGAAGAAACTTGAACTGACATACCATGATGAGGCTTGTGCTAAGATTTTATTTACCTGTCATGTATCATGTACATATGCTGCAACTCAGTACAGAAAAATATGTTTGTTCCACAGAGCTTGCAATTCCATGCGTCAGGTGCACACAGAGATGTGAGATGTCACATGACCTTTCAGTACATTCAGGATGAAACCTGATAACATTTTCATTCAAGGTCTAGTTCCTTGAACTTAAAATTTTCTGTCCTTGCTGTTATCTTTCCATGCACTGAATTACTGTCAGGCTTGCACACAGTCGACAATCTGACGAAGCAGAGCTTCAGTGTAAAGCATGGGGAAAGGCTAGCAGAGCAGCAGCTAGAACACTGGGTGAGACAGTTTTTTGATTTAAGACTATCTCAGACTCCAACAGATTGTGCAGCTAAACTGGAATCACTGATCATAGTTATGCTTTAATAGAGCAGAGCTGCAGTGTAAAACACAGGGGAATAATAGCTGTGAGCCTCTGATGAGACAGGAGGTGAATTTCACACTGCCTCAGACGCCAATAGGCAAAGCAGCTAAGCCCTAGGATACAACATAGCTCTGTCTCACTCTGCACTGGGTCATCTTTATGTCATAAACCAGAGCAACAGAAATAACCAAATGTCTGATTATATAAATTCCTGCCACAATGACCTCCATGAAATAATAATGTATTTAATGAATTTCGCTATAAATAGAAGGCGCTTTAATGAATCAGGTCTCTGGTGGCATGCCAGGTGTTGGCGCCCACGTCTGAGCCTTTTTTGCTGGGTGTCGCTCACTGAGGCGGTGGACGTCTGCAGCTCTGTAACACATCTAGTGTTTGTGAAGGTTTCTCCATATTTCGTTTTTGGCAGCAGCTTCTTAAGCATATTTTCAGCAGCCAAGAGCATGGAACGCGTCCTCCGCACTGCGACTAATTCAATGTTCTGTTTATGTTATTCCCTGGATTTATGACTCTGCACCTTTTGCGGAAACTTCTCTGTCCGGGTCGTTTGCCTTCGAGGGGATGAACCGATATAAAGCAAAATTTATGTGTTTTATGCACAGTGTATTGGGCCCCATTGGCAACACTCATAGGGCCAGAGAAGACAAGTAAAGAAACTGCAAATGTCAGAAGATAGTGTAGGCATCTCTCAGGAGCAACTCAAGTGTCCATAGTACGGCCTAAGCCAAAACAAAAAAATGTGAATTCCTATCAGCTATTTCCTGCCTGGACTGAATGTTCTCTGGTAAAAGGTAAGCCGGTAATGAGCCATGCCCAAGAAGACTGTGTACCAACCGGCTGGCACTCACTAAATCCACACTTGCACAGCTGTGTACTCAGGGGCCATGGAAAAAAAACATTTGACTTCTGGCTCCATTTACACCAAAACCAAGCAAAAGACAGAAAAGAAAAAGACATAGAAGGCGATGGAGAAGGAGGGTAAAAGGAGAGAAAAGCTAAGTGAGCTCAATGTAAAAACAAAGTTATAGAATACAAAAAACAATTAAGGAAAATATAATAAAATATCAGAAAATAAACTAAAATAAAAAATATATATAAAAATGTAATAATAATAATGCTAAGAATTGGAACACTTGGGGATAACTGGATACTATGATATCATATCTACTGCTACTATTACTATTACTACTACTATCCTCTAAGGGACTTACCTATTCACTGCTGTGATGACAACCAGCAATGATTGGATGGACAGAACACTAAGCCCCTATAGATCCTCTTCACAGCTCATGCCTCCTCTTTTATCATGTCCCCCCAATCCTCCTGTTACTCAGGGAGCCGCTCCATTGAAGTCCTTTCCAGTGAATGATTACAATGCAAGGGCTCCTTTCTATCAGGTTTCTGTTATGGACAGAACAGGAAGAATTTACTATACCTTCTACTCTAGAAAACTGGTGTAAATTGGAATAGTTGTGGCTCATCTTTGGCACACAAAACTTTTTTGGGCCAAAGATATGCCTCTTACCTCATTATGTGCGCTGCTCACCACCAAAAGTGGTCGGAGCGGGATGGAGACTGAAGTGGGCCAGGATAGGGAACATCTCGGTCCAACAAATTTACACTAGGCACACACTAGCGTTTGGGGACTCCGTTCCCCAATCCGCTTAAAATAGGCAGAGAAAACGGCAAAAACCGTGCGGAAACCCGGTGGACCCCATTATAGTCTTTGGGGTCCGCAGGTAACTGCTTTTTAAGCCGATAGGGTTTCCGTTTTTTTGGGTCCCCAAGGATGGAAACCTGACGCTAGTGTGAACCTAGTTTAAATGTAACTCACTCCTAGAGTGAGTTATAACAGAAATCAACTTTGGTCTCTAAAACTGGAGCCTCTTAATAATTCAGGAGAATCTTGCCTGATTTATTACAACTGGTGTAGGAACGCCATTCTTAATAATTGGTAATTGGTTTCTTTATATTATTCATGGATAAACCCATAGTAGTGCCAGTATGAGCACAGCTGTAAGTTTATGCCAATCTTTGGCACAAATTGATGCACACTGATATATTGTGATTTTGTCACTGTGTAGTCACGCCACTCTATAATATGATACATTGTCAGAGGAAAATCTGTGTGATACATTCATAAACATGGTGTATGGTTTGAGCACTGCTTTTCTATTTGTGTCCTGTCCTTTTTTTCTCTTGTGATGGGACACAAACCCATCATCCTTAACCTGGAGAATAAACTAAATGTTTCCCCTCTGTCTCTCACCCCCCAGTTAAGTTGCCCCAGGGTGAGGCCCAGCTCGGCATCATTAATCCCAGGAATGTATATGATACACGCACCATTTTAATTACATGTTATTGAGGGGTGGGCTCAGGGGCAACAGAGCTGGCAGCTGTGACAGACACCAGTCACACTAAATCTATAACATATGATGACACTGGTGACCTCCTCTCGATGCCTTGATCTCTCCTCAAAGTTGACTTCATTGACTCCATGTGCTGTGGATGCAGTTTATCAATTCCTGAAAATACCATAATCCCATTAAGATTTATTAAAGTGGCAATCAAATCTGCCTTCCTGGCTTCTGGATCATTATTAGGTTATTATGGAGTGGGCAGTGGGTGTGTCATTGGGTCTTCAGGTCAATCACTAGGATCTATGTAGGGTTGGCAAATGAGAATGCTTTCAGGGAGTAGAGACAGAACTGCACTAGCTTTACATTATAAAGTGTTTTTGATGGGCACTGTATGTTTTGCATCATTTAATAGGTAAAAATCTTACAGGAGAATGCGATGTTATTAAATTATTTCTCATTCTTTTACCAGGACAACCATTTGAATTTCAGCTTATATACCTTACAGTATGCATGACCATATCCACTAATTATGTACCTACAGTTTTTGACAACCAAAATATAGCGACAATTACATGAATAGGAATGTGCCCTTTTCAAGGACCTCTCCAAATGTAACTTCTTACATGTGAGAAATGACAGAGGGATAAGCTGTGCCGCTTATCAGGCTATGCCACACAAAATCTTCAACCCAACACATCAGTGTGGAGCATACTAGAATGAGGTATTTGCATATTGTGAAATAAATGAATATCTTGACAATGGAGGCATGAATTTTTATGGGGAAAAGCTGTTACATTCAGGTGAGCTTAGTATATCTAACCTTATTGCTGATTTAGGTTAAGGCCCCACGTAGCATCCCGCAGCAAAAAAAGCGGCAGAAATGCATCGCAGATTTTCTGCTTCAATTAGACCTATAGGGAAACTGCCAGTGTTTCCATAGGTATAATTGACAAGCTGCGCTTTTGGAAAGCGCAGCATATCCGCTGCCCGTATTTTTCTCTAGAATCCTATCCTCTTTGCTGTGACTGTCAATTGCCACGTTTTTTCTGCAGGCGTTTCTGCTGCAGACAAACCGCGACATTTAAATCACGTGGGGCCCCGGCCTTAATATGGTTAACCCTGGTGACAGACTCCCTTTAAGCTTTGTTTACATCCCCTTATGTGAACATGTTCAGGGTATGCATTGGGCATATGCTGAACTTATCTATAGCCTCTCATCCACTCAACAGAGGCCAGTAAAACGTTCTTTTATCAGGTGTTATGTGCAGCATACTCTGTACAAAAGCAGGTTAGATTGTGGTTTCCCATGCAATGGGTCACTGCAAAAAAAAAAAAAAATATATATATATATATATATATATGTACAAGTGCATCTTAATAAATTAGAATACCATGAAAAAGTTATTTTTTTGCTAGTAATTAAATTGAAAAAGTGTAACACATATATTATATTGAGTCATTACAAACAGATTGAACTTTTTCAAGTGTTTATTTATGTTAATGTTGATGATTATGGCTTACAGCCAAGGAAAACCCAAAAGTCATTATCTCAGAAAATTTGAATAATTAACCCAAAAGAGCTGCAAAGGCTTCCTAAGCATTTAAAAAGGTCCCTTAGTCTAGTTCAGTAGGTGACACAATCATGGAAAAGACTGCTGACTTGACAGATGTCCAGAAGGCAGTCATTGACACACTCCACAAGGAGGGTAAGCCACAAAAGGTCATTGCTAAAGAATCTGGCTGTTCACAGAGTGCTGTATCAAAGCATATTAATGGAAAGTTGAGTGGAAGGAAAAAGTGTGGTAGAAAAATGTGCACAAGCACCCGGGTTATCCGCAGCCAGGGGTGCACCGCTAATGAGGCGAAGTGAGGCGGCCGCCTCAGGCGGCACTGTCCGTCACTGTCTGGGGGGGTGGCATTTTTACTATTCAATGTAAACCAGTCCAGGATAGGCCGCTTTAAAAAAAAACAAAACAAAGCTGAGCGGGGCCTGTCCTGGGCTGGTTTACGAAACGTCGCATCTCAGCTCAGGCGGCATACCATGATGTCATTGCGCCGCCTATGCTGAGACACAGACGTTGCGGACAAGAAGAGAAGGCGGCGGCTCCATCATGGGACTGCAGGTAGGAGGATAACTTTTTTTTTTACATATAAATAGGCCGTAACCTGCTGGAGTATCCCCCAGCAGGTAACGGCCTATTTATTTACCTACCCTGCGTCTGCTCGTGGCCACCTCCCCCTATGGGACGCAAAAGGGGAAGTGGATGCTGCTGTGAGCAGCTGCGGGCATCGGTAAATGAGGCCGCGGGCCTCAAATACTACTATTATTATACTCCGGGGACTTTTGAGACCCCGGAGTATAATAATCGGAGGCCCAGGGGAGGTGAGGGAACATAAAAACCAATGCTACGCACCTTGCCTGCGATCCGATGTTACTCCGAACAGGCTTGGGGCCTCTGGTGACGTCATCAGGTCGCGTCCCCGGCCTGATCACGTAACGTGTGTGCGCAATTAAACAGGGCCGAAAGCTGCAAGGAGTGCACCGGTGTCCAGGATAGGTAAATAACACTGGTTTTTATGTTGGTCACCTCCCCTGCGTCTCCAATCAGACCCCAGAGTATAATAATAGTTCATGGGTGGTCCACTATGGGGCATAATACCGTGTGCAGGGGCCACTATGGAGCATAATACCCTGTGCAGGGGTCACTATGGAGCATAATACCCTGTGCAGGGGCCCCTATGGAGCATAATATCCTGTGCAGGGGCCACTATGGAGCATAATACCAGTGCAGGGGCCACTATGGAGCATAATACCGTGTGCAGGGGCCAATACAGGGCATAATACTGTGTGCAGGGGCCGCTGCGAGGCATAATACAGTGTGCAGAGGCCACTATCGAGCATAATACCGTGTGCAGGGGCCGCTGCAAGGCATAATACAGTGTAAAGGGGCCACTATGGATCATAATACCTTGTGCAGGGGTCGCTTTGAGGCATAATACAGTGTGCAGGGGCCGCTGCAGGCCATAATACTGTGTGCAGGGGCTGCTGTGGAACATTATAGTGTATGTAAATGGGGTGCTATAAACAGGGGCTATGGCGCCTGTTTATATCATACCCTGTCTGTTTATAGTGACCGTGTGATGTAATTACAGCCTTGTCACATAGACGTGTATAGGACGAGGCTGTAGTTACATTACATGGCCGCTATGAGATGAATGACACTATGTAAACAGAGAAGCGGTCACGGCTCTTACACAGGTACCATTCAAACAGCTGATCAGTGGGGGTCCTGGGTTTTTGAGCCCCACTGATTAGTTTATTAATGACCTGGAAAACCTTTTAATTAGTTAACACCTGGGGCATTATTAATAAGGGGCACTATTTATGCAGGGTACACATGGACATTATTAATATAAAGAACTTGGGGGGTATTATTCATTATGGGGGGTTATATCAATATATTTTATAATTGGGGGTAGCAGCAGGATGGGTGTGCAGGTGAGGACAATGTGGGTTGGATGCCTGGAAAAGTGAGGAGCCAAAGATGTCTGTGCTGCAAACTTTACAGAAACATGTCACAGCTGGAAGAAGTGGTCATGGCGGTCCAAAGGGAAGAGAAGGGAAATGTGAAGGATTAGTCAGAGACGTCACCTGTAAGTCACAAAATGTTACTGCCCTGTCTTCACCTAAATGATAGAGGATAAATACCTGATTGATGGAGGTCTGTCTGCTGAGACCCCCACTGAGCCTGAGAATTGGGTTTTTTCCCCCCACTAGGTGGGAATCCAGCCTGGCTGCAGCCATATATATAGGTGTGTCACTTGGTGGATGGACGAACCCGCGTGGCTCTCATTCACTTCAATGGGAGCACCAAAGATATCCAAAGTCCAGTACTCAGCTATCTGCGGTGCTCCTATTATAGAGAATGGGGGCCACGTGGGCTCGTCCATCCACCAAGCAGAAGATGTGTGAAGTTACTTTCATTGTTAATGCTGTGTTATTGATGTGATACTGAAGTAATGGAGTAAGAACAATTCTTAAACTGTTTCATAACTTTGTGTATATTGTGCGACAATAACAGTTGGTGAAGCTAGTAGCATGGAAACTCAATTTTTTTTGTTTTTTGAGGGGGGGGGGGCGTCTTTCTATAGTCCGCCTCAGGCAGCAAAAAGGCTAGGTTCACCACTGACCGCAGCCTTGATAGGATTGTTAAGAAAAGGCCATTCAAAAATTTGGGGGAGATTCACAAGGAGTGGACTGCTGCTGGAGTCAGTGCTTCAAGAGCCACCACACACAGACGTATCCAGGACATGGGCTACAAGTGTCGCACTCCATGTGTCAAGCCACTCATGACCAATAGACAACGCCAGAAGCGTCTTACCTGGGCCAAGGAGAGAAAGAACTGGACTGTTGCTGAGTGGTCAAAGGTGTTGTTTTCAGATGAAAGTAAATTTTGCATTTCGTTTGGAAATCAAGGTCCCAGAGTCTGGAGGAAGAGTGGAGAGGCACACAATCCAAGCTGCTTGAAGTCTAGTGTGAAGTTTCCACAATCAGTGATGGTTTGGGGAGTCTTTGGAGATGACTTGGCACCTGTTCACACTGCCAAAAGTACTAATACCTGGTTTAATAACCACAGTATCACTGTGCTTGATTGGCCAGCAAACTTGCTTGACCTTAACCCCTTAGAGAATCTATGGGGTATTGTCAAGAGGCAGATGAGAGACAACCGGATCCAACAATACAGACGAGCTGAAGGCTGCTATCAAAGCAACCTGGGCTTCCATAACACCTCTGCAGTGCCACAGGCTGATCGCCTCCATGCCACGCCGCATTGATGCAGTCATTCATGCAAAAGGAGCCCCGACCAAGTATTGAGTGCATTTACTGTACATACTTTTCTTTTGGCCAACATTTCTGTGTTAAATAATTTTTTTAACAGTTGGTCTTATATAATATTCTAATTTTCTGAGATAATGACTTTTGGGTTTTCCTTGGCTGTAAGCCATAATCATCAACATTAACATAAATAAACACTTTAAAAAGTTCAGCTTGTAATGACTCAATATAATATGTGTTTCACTTTTTCAATTGAATTACTAAAAAAAAAATAACTTTTTGATGATATTCAAATTTGCACTTGATGATACATTTATATATAAAATCAGACATGTATTTTACACATGATGGCCAGTAAGTGACCTATGCCACTGTATGGCTATACAGTGTCACACATCAGAGCCTTCAAAAGAATGTTTCTCCAAAGTGAAACCCTGACAAAGTGTCAACACTTCTGTGACCAAATGGAGAAGCAGCAGCAGCATTCCCCTCCTCAACTCTACCCACCCTGGCCTCTTGGTCGCCTCACCACCTCCTCTGGTCTTTTGAAGCGGCCCCTGGTGTCAGAAGTGGAACCTCTCAGTGCACTTGTTGTGCAGAGGTGTGAGGTTTGCCAGACCTCAGGAAACAATTAGACAACTAACAAATGAGTGTTATGTCTGCAGGTCCCTTTGGGTTTCCTTCATTTAAGGTTTCCTTTCACATTCTATGCAGTGGTCTCTGCTGGGGGCTATTTTCAGCTTGCACTTCTGGCAGTAAACATTGCAACGTTTTGCTGTAATATTTGACATTATTCACTGCAGTACACAAGAATGAGCTCCGAGACTGATGACAGAGACGTATCAGGCGGCGTCGCCATGACAGCCAGCGACATATTCTGTGCTCTAGACGGCGGCTGGATAGGCAGGGGGGCGAAATGACTTCTCTGTCTATTCATGTCCACGGAAAATGATTTACTGCAGATATTTTCCTTCTTCCTGTGGCAATTTTTCTTTTCTGGGTGGCCAATGAGATTTGAATCGAGCCAACCTGAAAAAGCGGCAAGATGGCGACCCTGTGGTTTGTGTATAAGCATTCACATCTGGCTTTCATATTAAGGATAATTAATCGTCCTGGTTGCCTCCAGTGCGTGGCAGCCCATAATTACTGAGCGAGGGATGCGGAGCCGCTACATATGTGGCCATTATTATCCTACCTGCAAGCTGACCGCGCCGCGCCCCTGGAGACGCAGGATATTCACGACATACCACTATTATTACAGATACAGTTTCAGGGTCATTCCTCAGATCTGTAATTTCACATTTTCCATTGACAAGCTCCAGGAAATGTCAGATTCTGAATATGTATATCTGTATATACTATAGGGTGAAATATGGACATATTGACAGTGAGGAAAATTTATCAAGCTTTTAAAGGGGTAGTTTTCTTACACAACACACTCCCTCGGCTGCACCAGAAGTGTCAAGAAATATAGTAGATTTATAGCAGCACAAATTGACAAATAAGGAAAATTCCTCATGTAACCTGCGCCTTTTTGATAAATTTTGTGCTGTTTCAGATACATTGATAAAGGTCCAAGTCACTAAAATGCCATAAAATCTGAAGTAATTGATTATCCCCCAATCCTATCTCAGTATATACAAATTACATACTACATAAGATTAAATATTAGAACAGGAGGTCATGGACATAATAATTGTTAACCTGTTAAGAAGTTAAGGATGTGGCCTAGTTTGATACTTAAAGATACAGGTCCTTTTTTTTCTATACTAAAGCCATATCTTTTCACTTTGTTGATATAGCCATATTTGCACAGCAAGTTCTCATTTTCTATTGCACCATTTTGAGAAACATTTATCTTATTGATCAAAAATTAACTCTTTTTTAGCAGGATGGCAAAAAAGGTCAGTTTTGCCATCCTTTTTTTTATCTTCTAAATTGCACATCATAAAGGATGTTAACTTTTGCCTGCCGGTCAGTACAATTACGGTGATACCAAGTTTATATCGGTTTTCTATGTTGCACTATTTTTGCACAATAAAATCACTTATTTACTAAAAATAATTTATTTTAGTGGAACCATATTCTGAGAGCCATTTTTCATGGCTGTCTTGCACATGAAAAGCAACCGTTTTCACAAATCCACAATATATTGTATGGAGGGATCCATGAAAATGAACAAAAATAGAACGAGACCTATATTTTGGCCACAGTGAAATCGGCAGGATTTTGCACTTTGCTTTACAATATAAATTGTGACATGGAAATTTTTTTTTTTTTTTTTTTTTTATATCATCAAAAATACCTAAAAATATCTTTAACATAGAGGCTTTGTCCCAGACTACACTTCTACTATACACTTACACTTGAACCTACATTGCACTTCTGCTCCATTAGGGCACAGTTATGATCAGTGATTGAAGGCTTAGTTGCATTGTCTCTTACAATTCAGATTAAGCTGACCAGACATGGTAAACTTCTGTGAGATCATGAAACTCTACCAATCATCAGCCTATTTGTGGACATTCACAAACTATCCCACACTCAATCAAATGGCTGCATCACAGCCATCAAAATACTACCATACATGGCAAGCTGTAGGCCCCATGCATATGTAAAAAAACAAATGTGTAAGGGACTTTTTTAATGTTTGTTAGGCTCTATTCAGATCAGGTTTTTTTTATATCCATTTAATGGAAGCAAAAAATGGATGCAATCAATATATATCAATGTTTAAAAAAAAAAAACGATCCGTTTCTGTCCGTTTTTTTGGATGGACATGGAAGTATATAATACCCAAGTTTTTTTGAATCTGTTAAACGGATTTAAAAAAAACGTGATCTGAATAGAGCCTTACGTTTGCTTTCAGAACAACTGGAGTCAATAGATACATAAAAATGTTTTTTTAACAGTGAAAAAGGGTAATTAGAAAAAATGACATCCTATTTTTTTGGCTTGATGGACCCGATAAAACGTCTGTTTTTTGGGCAATGTATCAGTTTCACTGACAATAAAAATGTTTGAGTGAGTTGGGTCAATAAAAAGACCACTAAAGTTCATCCTTTTTTTCACTGACAGTTAAAAATGGATGTAGAACTGATGCAAAACGGACATTAACAACTGACAAACAACCAGAAAACTGCTGTCCTCCAAAAATCTGGCGGCTAAACTGAGGCGACCAGATGAAAAAGTCAGACTTGCAACACTTTTTCATCCTGGGGTTTCAGTTAAAAACAATGGACACCCGACAGATCCTATTATAAAAAATGGGTCCGTTGGGCACCGTTGGTGTCCACAGTGTTAGTGGTCCATGTGTCCATTGTTCTGGTCCTCCAACGGACAGCCCTTATTCACATGGCAGTTTTGAAAAGGCCGTCACATGGCCATTATAGAACACATGATTTTCAATAAATCTATTCATATGCTGCTATTTATTTATGCATGTCCAACTTTTTTTGTCTGGTGATTTCAGTTAAAAAAAAGGACCCCATTATAGTCAATGGGGTCCTCCGGGCTCTGTTCTTGTCCGTCATTTAATGGATCCAATTGTGTCCGTTTTTCTGTTGTTCTTGTTGTCCAACAGCTGAGAAGAACTGAAAGAAGGATGCAAGTGTGAACGCAACGCATAGTGTGAAAGATGTCTCCTGTTTTCCAGAGGCTGAGTCTGCTCATTTGTCCCTCCTCTGTGTTTGACAGTGCAGCTCTTTTTGCTCAGATTGGCTGTTGTGTATGAACAGAAATTCTGCAGGAGATCAGAGAAGATTGAAAAGTTTCTTTCAAAACATTTATCAAACATTTATTTGGCTACTGGTATCTAGCTTTTAGGGACTCCAGAATTGCAAATGTACCTTACTATGCACTGATTCATTCAATGTTCACATATTGCTATATAGATAATGCAGTAGGTGTTGCCTGCAGTCCTATGTAACATCATCCTATGTGCTCCAACACCATAATAGTGCCCTTCAATGTACAACACACTGATGCATGCCTCCTTAGTTCTCACCACACATTATAATGCCCCCTTTGTGGCTCCACACAGTATAATATCCTGTACATGGCCCCATAAAATATAAGGCTCCCTGCACAGTATAATGTCACCTTAGTGGTCACACAAAGTATTATATTCCCTAGGGCAGGGGTTAGCATCCTTCGGCACTCCAGCTGCTGTGAAACTACAACTCCCAACATGCTCCATTCACTTCCATGGGAGTTCCAAGAACAGCAGAGCAAGTATGCATGCTGGGAGTTGTAGTTTTACAACAGCTGGAGTGAAGAAGGTTGCCTAACCCTGCCCTAGGGAACGGTTTAGTGCAGTTCCTTGGTGTGAAGGGTGAAATTGACCCATCAGCTCAACTTGTCAATATGTCAATAATAATTGTAGGTAGTTAGTTTCGATAAGTTATTCCTAGATACTTCTGGATAACAAAATGAGGGAAATTTATTTTCACATCTGCGCCAGTTTTCTGGCCTAGATGGGTGATAATGTTGCACATATTTGACTTAAGCCAAAAACTTATTTGTCTTGTGCCAAAAGTGCGCTACATTCACTGTTCTGTACCTCACTTGCCACTTTCAGTGAATATAGGCAAAGTGGGGAGGAATTCGGGATGGATTGGGGAAGATTTATTTATTAAGAATGGTGTTTCGTATGTCAGTCTTAATAATGCAGGCCTCTTAATAGAGCAGATGCACACCTGTACGCCAATATGAAAATCTACCCAAGTCAGTGAGTCATAATAATATGTCGAACTGAGAAGTCCCTGCCCTGGCCCACACCATTCTCCGCCCAAGTTGACGTATAGTGGCAGGCGAAGTGCAGAACGGGGAATGTGCCGCATGTTTGGTGCAAGAAAGGGCCTTGCACCAAATATGAGCCACATTATCGCACATCTACACCAGAAAACTGGCATAGTTGTGTTGATGATTTCCCTCCAGTGAATTTTGTGCACTCCTTAGAAGTGTTTAAGGTGACCAATACAATTCTGTTCAATACTATTGATTATGAAAAAACATAAAGAATGGCATACCTAGAGCATGCCATATGGGAAAAAAAAAGCCATGGACGCAAAAATGTAGATATAGATATGTAGAGAATGTGATATTTATAATGTAGATATGTAGAGGCCCCATCCGCAGCTTTGTTGCAGGTTTTGCTGTGTTTTTTTAGTCAAAGCCAAGAATGGCTACAAAAGGAATGGGAAATATATAGGAAGCTCTTATACTTCTACCTTCTGATCAATCCACTCCTGGCTTTGGCTCAAAAAAAAACCCCGCAGCAAAACCTTCAACAAAAAAAGCTTCATTTCTGCAACATGGGGCCTCAGCCCAAAATTCATTGTTCATAGTGCATTTTATACTTCACTACCGAATTTCAGCTAACACCTGGTCACATTTTTTACGAATGCAAAAAGCTATAAAGAACACCAAGAAAACACCATATTTAGAGCATGCTGAATTTCTTAAAAAAAAAGACACAAAAAAACACCAGGAAAATTGACACAGGATTTTTGCCAGAAATAAATACTACAAGTGGAACCACCCTTAGTTTTGTATGGAATTTTAGCCCCATGCATATAAATGCAACATCAGTTCACTGATAGCAAACAGAGCTCTCGATAATGGTGAGCACATAATATATTAAGTTTGTTAGTAAGCGGCAGAATTTTTCATTACATAATATTAAGAGTTCATGCTATTCCTTGCTTGTAGTGAGTGAGGTGTTAATGCCGCTTGTCTCAATGTGAAATAGTACAAGTAAATGAACCTACGTAGAGTCCAGTGGCCATTGGGTGTACCGCATGCTGCTGACTCAATGGAAAGGGTGGGCGCTGGGAGTTCAGTGTTGTAGAGTAACAGGAAATCTGTAAAATGTCATAAATCATGATTTACTGACTAGGGGTTTGTACCAGGCACAACATCATAGATAGAATATCAGCAACAAGTACAGAGCCCCCCGAGTCACAATCTGCCAACACCTGTCGCATTCTATCCCTCATCTATACTTCATCTTAGTTATAAAGATGAAAATTTCTGCAAACTCTGGAAAAACTTTACAAAGATGTTTTGGAGAAAGTCAGAGCTGACTCAGTGCATGGAGGAATCCAAGGTGAATGTACAACAGGTAAATCTGCCATGTCTGAAAGATGGGATCTTAAATTAAAAATTAGAGTGGCGCCCTGGGTGGGAAGGGGAGTGATTAACTATTTCATTGCCAAGTCAAAAAAAAACTATTGATGATGTTACTAATCATCATTGGCTCTATTTTGTTGGTTGTCTTCTGACGACCAGACAGGCTTTTTCTGGAATCCAAATTGGTAGCCCAGCACTTGAGAGTCTGAGGGTCTAACAGCTAAGAGGGTGTAAAGACCCCTGCCACTCATTATGCAGATGAGAAGTGATGACCCTTTCACATAAATACAGGCTGTAACTAAAGAAGAGAACATTTTTCAAGATTTCTTTTATGTCATTTCAGATTTAGTTGGTTCTGGCCAAAAGTTTCATGGAAGTTCAAACTGGGTTAAAAAGTTAGGATAGCCTATAGCCTCTAGAGCTATACATAACCCCTATCTAGTTATTTAATGCAAAATCAGACTTAGTAATATCATTAGATATGGTTATGGGTAAATGACTGGTAGCCGGTGTTAACAAACTGCTTGTTTAAAAACACATTGCATTTCTTTTGCTTTATAAAATTTTCAAAAAAAGTCCAAGAATTATCCCTTTTTGGTGGCAGCTGCCTCCCAGTGCTTCTAAACACACAGTGGTATCAGAAATATTTTGTCTGCCACCACCCCCAACAACAACTAACCTTGCCATAGGAGTTCTACCTATGTCCCTAGCAGGTTTAGATCCTATGATGGTTCAGATCATTATTGACTCCCCTACCCTGTTTTGGTTTCCAAGTTCTGACTAACATATAATCAACATCATAGTCAATGTCACTGTTGTCGTCCAACCAGTTTTTTCAGGCTGTGGTATGTCATGAGCTTGGCCAAGGGCTTCTTGCTTTGCATCAGTATTCTCACCTGTAGATTTACTCCTAATGACCCTACCAGTACCACCACCATGTGCCACTACTGCTATCAGCATGTCCTCCACCTCCGCCAGACCCTCTTCCACATGACAGTCCAAATACTGACTGTTCTCACCAAGCTCATGAAAAATTTAGAACACTATCTTAAAGGTGTTGTCCAGGCAAAAATGGACAACCCCTTTAACTTTTAAATCAGCCAGGGGCAGCAAAAAAAATAAAAAAAAATTCATACTCCTGCCCCCGATGCTCCAGTGTTCTTCTGACGCGTTCCAGTCCTTCTGCTCAACGGGTCTCTTCCGGAGTTCCGAAGGGCATGTGATGTCACTACCTGTAACATCACAGGTCTCTTGCTGAGGCCGCTGATTGGCCTTATCGGTCATGTGATTGCTGGGGCCAATCAGCGGCTTCAGCGGAACTCATGAAGAGACCTGGGAGAAGTCGCCGGAGCAGAAGAACATTTGTCCATTCACAGAGCCGTATGAGCACTTAATATTTGCAGGACAAATTGGACTTTGTGGTGCTACCATTTAAAATTCTGTACAATGTACTGGGAAGCTGGAAAAAAATTCAGAATGGGGTGGAATTGGAGAAAAACTGTGGTGATGCCTCTTTCTTATGGGCTTTGTTTTTTTGGCATTCACTGTGCAGCCAAAACTACATATTACCTGTAATTCTATGGGTCAGTATGATTCTGGGGATACCAAATTTGTGTCTACTTTTTTTTTTTTATATTTTAACCCCTTTAAAAAATTCTAAAACCTTTGCAAAAAATAAAAGTTCTGACACCCGACACTTTTTTATATTTCCATGTACAGGGATGCAGAAGGTGTCTTTTTTTACTGTGCCAGGTGCATTTTAGTTATACAATTTTGGGGAATGTCTGATGTTTTGATCGCTTTTTATTCAAATTTAGATAAGAGACAAGGTTTGTATAAAGAAAAGCTCTACAATTTTCCGATATACTTTCTGTGTCAATTCCTGACGATTTTCTAGATCTCTGCTTGCTGTCATTCATTCTGCTTACAGTCAGTGGATAAATACAGAGGTGCATCCACTTTGTACCACCTAATAGGTAATAGTGTCTCCTCATAGATAACAGTTTATCAGCTATAGTACCTTTTTGTGATAGAGCCCCCTTATTAGTTCTAGTTACCCCTTATTAGAGTGTCCACTATTAGTTCTAGTTCCCACTTATTATAGTCCCCCCTTACTAATTCTAGTTCCTCCTTATTATAGTGCCACCTTCTTAGTCCCCCCTTATTATGGTACCCCTTATTTCCCCCCTTATTATAGTGCCCCCTTACTAGGTCTAGTTCCTCCTTATTATAGTGTCACCATATTAGTCCCTCCTTATTATAGTGCCTCCTTACTAGTTTCCCCTTATTATAGTTCCCTCTTATTATAGTGCCTTCTTATTAGTTCTCCCTTATTATAGTGCCACCTTATCATAGTGCCTTCTTATTAGTTCCCCTTATTATAGTGCCACCTTATTAGTCCCAGCTTTTTGCCTTTATTATAGTTTCCCCTTTAGTGCCACCTTACTAATCCCCTTTATTATGGTGCAACTTATTAGTTCCCCCTTATTATGATGCACCTTATTGGTTCCCCCTTATTATAGTACCCCTTATTATAGTGCCTTCTTATTAGTTCCCTTTATTGTAGTGCCACCTTATTAGTTTCCCTTATTATAGTCTCACCTTATTAGCTCTAGTCCAAGCTTTTTGCCTTATTACAGTTTCCCCTTTAGTTCTAGTGCCCACTTATTATAGTGCCTCTTATTAATTACAGTGCCCCTTTACAGCTTTAGTTGAAAGTGGTGCTCTCATGATCGGAGGCACCAGGGGAAACTTCAGGTGCCCCAGATCCACTGGGGGCCCCTTTGGACTGCGGGGCCCTGGGCGGCTGCCCAGTTTGCCCCCCCCCCCAATGCTGGCTCTGTGCAGGGCCCTCAGTCCCATTGTGTGAATTGACCATTAGGCCCACTTTTACATCTGTAGGCAAAATATTTTGATTATATTTCTTATTATATTAGGAGTGGATTGAGCAGAAGGGAGAAGTATAAGAAGCTTCCAATACATTTGCCATTCCATTTGTTGCCATTCTTGGCTCTGACTCAAAAAAACACAGTAAAATCTGCAACATAAAAAACTACCGTGGTCGAGATCCGTGTGCTATCCGTGTTTTTCGCAGATAGCACACTGACCCATTCATCAGTGTGCGAGCTGTGAGTCCGCACCGCGAAATATAGAACAGGTCCTATTCTGTTCAGTTTTTACGGAACGGACTCACCCATAGAAGCCTAAGGGAGACTAAAAACCTAGGACAGCTCACTGATGTAGACAAGGTGTCATCAGTGTGCTGTCCATTTTCGCGGACAAGCTAGGGATATCATTAGATGTCTCCTGTTTTTTTCTGGTGGATCCGAAAACTAGGATCACACACTGATGGCACACTGTCCGTTTTTGCGGACCTACTTCACTGATGCTGAAGAAACACTGAAGACACACTCAACACACACTGAAGACACTCTATCTGCAAAAACTGAACACTAATTACTAGTTTGATGACCGCAAAATACACACGGTCGTCTGCAACTAGCCTGACGCTAGGTTCACATCTGTGTTCGGGGGTCCGCTTGGGGACCCCCCATATGGAAACCTAATCCGCTTAAAAAAGCAGTTACCTGCTGAAACCCGAGAACCCCATAGACTATAATGGGGTCTATCGGATTACCGCCTGGTTTCCACCCGAAAAGGGCGAAAAATGCGGAGGGAAAAGCGATGCATGGAGTGCTTTTATCGCCGCATTTTTTAAACAGGTTCGGGGACGGAAACCCCAGACAGAGACCAGGCGCAGATGTGAACCCAGCCTTACTCTGTAGTGTCTTTTTGTTTGTACTTGAACTCTACAATTTGAAAAATGCTGTGGAATATATTGGCGCTATATAAATAAAATGTATTATTATTATTTTTATGTTGTTAACACTGTCCCAAGTAGGGCTCACAATCTCAATTTCCTATGAGAATGTCATTGGAGGAAATCTACGCAAACATGAGGAGAACATACAAACGCTATGCAGATGTTGTCCTTGACCAGATTCAAACCTAGGACTCAAGCGCTGCAAGACAACAGTGTTAACCACTGCTATTCCCCAATATATAATTCAGCAAGTATTAATCTTAATTAGTTATTGCTTTCTATATCAGAAATTCATGGTATCCTTCTCTTCAGTTGGGTCATGTGCAGTTTGCAAATCCCAGGAAGAAGTATTCCATGAAATGCCCTAGGAACAGATTAGGTTAGAATTCAACTAGTTAACTGCTACCACTTGCCCAACACTATTTTAACCCCTTAAGGACCAGGCCAATTTTCATTTTTGCATTTCCGTTTTTCCCTCCCCACATTCCATTTGCCATAACTTTTTAATTTTTCAGTTCACAGAGCCACATGATGGCTTACTGTTTGTGGGACAAATTGTACTTTGTAATGGCACCATTCAATATCTTGTACAATATACTGGGAAGCTGGAAAAAAATTCAGAATGAGGTGGAATTGGAAAAAAAATGCATTTGCACCAATTTCATATGGGTTTAATTTTTATGGCCTTCACTGTGTGGTAGAAATTACATGTTACCTGTATTCTGTGGGACAGTATCATGTTTCATATTTACAAGTATGGAGCTAGGTATGGCAACTTTTATGCGGGACAAGATGACATTTTTGTTGATACCATTTGGGGAAAGTTCTGATGGTTTGATCACTTTTTATTCATTTTTTTAGGAGGCAAAGTGTTGAAAAAAAACGCCATTTTTTACGACGTTCACCGTATGGAATAAATATCTTAATAGTTTGGGCACTTTTGAGCACGGCACCACCTAAAGTGTTTATGTGAACTTCTATTTATTTATCTTTATATGTGATCTAAGGAAAGGGGATTTGAACTTTTTTTTTTTTTTCTTCTTCTTTTAGTTTTATGATCAGACGCCGTGGGAACATTGAACCCTAGGGGGTCTGATCGCTCAATACTAATTTATTGCAGTGAATAGTAAAATCCCTTGACTTCTATTACACGCTGCCTATGGCAATAGCAAGCAGAGATAGTACTGTCTCTAGATGCCCATGCTGCGTTGAAGCACTACAGGATTAATAGCAAAGCATAGAAAAAATCTAGTATATAGTATATAGTAGAGTAAAATAAGGAAGCTAAGTAGCAGGGAAATGAAAGCAATATAGATTTAAAAAAATTCAAAGTGTACTAGACAATCCGGGAGGGGGTGTAGTGATGGAAAAAAAATATTTTCACTGGACCGCTCTGTAAGGGGCATAACAAGTAACCATGAAGGCCCATAACAAAATCTGTAACGGGGTACTATTCTGCCATGCCCACCTTAAGCAGCAAGTTCAGGCTCAGGTCTGTTTTACACACAGGGATAACATACATAATGACTTTACAATACAGATAATGTACACAATGATGTCACAGTACAGGGATAGCAAACACAGCAATATCACAATACAGGAATAATGCACACAGTGATGTCATCAGGGGCGTAAATATCGGGGTAGCAGCGGTAGCAGCTGCCACAGGGCCCGAAACATTATGGGGCCCGGGACCCGGAGCCCTGTGGCAGCCGCTACCGCGAACCCCACAAACACTGCTATCATTATACTCGGGGGTATTTTGAGACCCCTGAGTATAACGATCGGGGGCCCACGGAAGGTGAGGGAACATAAAAAACACTAACTTACCTCTCCTACTCTCCACAGGCTTCGGAGTTTGGTGACGTCCCAGACGTCAGCCAACGTCATTATGTGTCACGAAGCCGGCCTCACTCACGCGAGATCTGGTCCAACATTGAAGATGGGCGAAGTAGCGCACGGGAGTGCAGCGGAGCCAGGGAGAGGTAAAAAGCATTGTTTTTTATGTTTGTATCCTCCCCTGGGTCTCCGATCATTATACTCTGGGGTCTGAAAAGACCCCAGAGTATAATAATCGTTCATGTGTGGTCCACAATAGGGCATAATACTGTGTGCAGGGGCCACTATGGGGCATACTACTGTGAGCAGGGGCCACTATGGGGCATAATTCTGTGTGCAGGGGCCACTATGGGGCATAATTCTGTGTGCAGGGGCCACTATGGGGCATAATACTGTGTGCAGGGGTCACTATGGGGCATAATACTGTGTGCAGGGGCCGCTATGGGGCATAATACTGTGTGCAGGGGCCACTATGGGGAATAATACTGTGTGCAGGGGCCACTATGGTGCATAATAGTGTGTGCAGGAATGCGGTTTATGCAGGGGGGGTTGGGGGAGGCGATTTGTGCGGGGGGGTTGGGGGCAGCGGTTCGGGGGGGGGGGGGCCATGTCAAATGTTCGCCTTGGGGCCCAGCCATTCCTAGTTACACCACTGGATGTCATAGTACCAGGATAATGCCCACAGTACATGCACAATTAACAAAGTGATGTCACAGTACAAGGGTAATATGCACTACTGAAGAAATCCTCCCTTGACCCGTCCTGTGCTGCTAACTATCGACCTGTCTCTAACCTTCCTTTTATCTCCAAAATCTTGGAATGCTTAGTCTATTCTTGTTTAATCCGCTATCTTTCTGCTAACCCTCTTCTTGACCCCTTACAATCTGGCTTCCGCACTCTGCACTCTACTGAAATGGCCCTCACAAAAGTCTCCAATGATCTCCTGATGGCTAAATCCAAAGGTGATTACTCTCTTCTTATTCTTCTAGATCTCTGATCAGCATTTGACACTGTTGACCATCAACTCCTCCACACTATGCTCCGTTCTGTCGGCCTCACACACACTGCTCTCTCCTGGTTCTCCTCTTATCTCTTTGACCGCACTTTCTGTGTATCATTTGCGGGCTCTGTTTCTTCCCCTCTTCCCCTTGCCGTTGGGGTTCCTCAGGGCTCGGTCCTAGGTCCCCTGCTCTTCTCCCTCTACACAGCCCCCATTGGACAAACCATCACTAGATTTGGCTTCCGGTACCATCTTTATGCTGATGACACCCAATTATATACGTCATCCCGTGACATCACCCCTGCACTAATACAGAACACCAGTGACTGTCTCTCTGCTGTCTCAAATATCATGTCTTCACTTTATCTGAAACTGAATCTCTCAAAGACTGAGCTACTGCTGTTTCCACCATCTAATAGATCTGTCCCTGATATCTCCATTGCAGTCTCTGGCCTTACCATAACTCCTAGGCAGTATGCCCGCTGCTTTGGGGTTTTGTTTGACTCAGACCTTTCCTTCACCCCACATATCCAATCACTCGCATGCTCATGTCATCTCCACCTCAAAAGCATCTCCAGAATACGCCCTTTCCTTACCACAAATACACTAAAGACACTTATTGTTGCCCTGATTCACTCTCGCCTTGACTACTGTAACTCCTTACTAATCGGTCTTCCCCTTACTAAACTCTCCCCTCTACAATCTATTCTGAATGCGGCGGCCAGGCTCCTCTATCAGTCTAGACGCTACAGCGATGCCTCCGGTCTGTGCTGGTCACTACATTGGCTGCCTATTCAATACAGAATACAATATAAACTTATCACCCTCATTCACAAGGATCTCCATAATGCTGCACCTCCCTACATTTCCTCCCTCATCTCTGTCTATCACCCAACCCGTACTCTCTGTCTACTCAATGACCTAAGACTAACATCCTCTATTATCAGAACCTCCCACGCTCGTATACAAGACTTCTCCCGAGTTGCAACACTTCTCTGGAATGCTCTATCCCAGACTATTAGATTAACCCCCAATTTCCACAGCTTCAAGCGTAAACTAAAGACATATCTTTTCAGACAGGCCTATCAAAACTCCTAATGTAAACCCTTCTGTAGTTAGTATCCCTAAAACATACCCTCCACTGTTCACGCTCCCGCATTACCTCACAGGATATGATGCCGTATCAGACTAACTTTATATGTCCAGGCACCATCTGCACGTTAAAGGACATGACTGATGACGGCTCATACAGCTTTATATATGTGTAATGACAGTAACCTCTATTACAGAATTGTCTGACCATTACACAAGCAATGCTACGTCTGTTGCCGCCCCTGCTACCTCCTGTGTCACCCCCTCTACCTCATAGATTGTAAGCTCTTGCGAGCAAGGCCCTCAGTCCCAGTGTGTGAATTGAATATTTCTTAGTAATCTATCTTTTTTGTCAGTACTTGAACCCTACAAATTGTACAGTGCTGTGGAATATGTTGGCGCTATATAAATAAAATGTATTATTATTATACAGTCATATCACTGTACAGTGATAATGAACACAATAATGTTACAGTCAGGGCTGGCGTTAAGGGGGGGCAAACTGGGCAATTGCCCAGGGCCCCGACCCCAAAGGGGCCCCCGGAGCCTGATGACTCCAGATCTCGGAGTCAGGACCGGCCATATCGATAACATAAAGGGACCCAGTGTCATGTGCCGCAGGGCCCTTTCCGAGGCGAGTAAAAATAACAAACATTTTTACTCACCTGTCCTGGTGTCCGACATCATCTTCTGGCGTTCTGGACATCACCGTTCCGTCCACAACGTGTGACGTCAGCCACAGAGAAGAGGTAGCCGACGGGGATAGTGGAGCAGCGCGAGGAGGCCCAGGAGAGGTAAGGCAAGGTGAGTATAACTGTTTGTTATTTTCCCTTACCTCCCCGGGCCTTCGATTATACTCTGGGGTCTAAAGAGACCCCAGAGTATAATATAATAATAGCACTGACAGAGTCTGTAGGGCCAGTGTGGAGCCTTATACTGGGGGGAGGTCCCTCTGGATAGCATATTATACTGTGTGGGGCCTCTGTGAAGTATTATAATGTGGGGGGGGGCTCTGGAGAACATGTGATATTCTCTGGGGCCACTTTGGAGAATTATACTGGGGGGCCCTTCTGGAGAGCATATTATAAAGTGCAGGGCCACCGTGGAGCATTATACTGTGGGGGGGGGGGCCCTCTGGAGAGCATATTATACTGTTTTGGGCCACTGTGGAGCATTATACTGGGGGAACCTCTCTGGGCAGTATATTATACTGTGTGGAGGCCATTCTGGAGCATGTTATACTGTGTGGGGTCACTGTGGAGCATTATTCTGGGGGGGCCATCTGCAGATCATATTATATTGCGTGGCACCACTGTGGGGCATTATTCGGAGGGGAACTAAGGAGCATTATACTAGGGGGCCCTCCGGTAGTATATTATACTGCGTGGGGCCTACTGTGGAGCATTATACTGGGGGAACACTCTGGGGAGCATTATATATTGCGTGGGGCCACTGTGGAGCAAAATCCTGGGGGGGCACTGTGGAGCATTATACTAGCGGGGGCCCTCTGGGGATCATATTATACTATGGGCCACTGTGGAGCTTTATACTGGGGGGGAAGGGGCAGTGTGGGGAGCCTGTTATACTGTGTGGTGACACTGTGGAGTGTATTATATTGTGTGTGGCTTCTTGGGAGCATATTATACTCTGTGAGGCCATTGTAGAGCATTATACTGGGGGGGCTGTGGGGAGCATATTATACTGTGGGGGACCACTGTGGAGCATTATACTGGGGGAACCCCTCTGGGCAGTATATTATAATGTGTGGAGGCCATGGGAGCATGTTATACTGTGTTAGGCCACTGTGGAACATTATACTGGGGGGGCACTGTGGGATGCATATTATACTGTATGGAGCATATTATATTGTGTGGGGCTGCTGGGGAGCATATTGTACTGTCTGGGGCTACTAAGGGGGCGTTCACACTACCGTTGGTGAACGTCAGTAGTGTCCGATACAAGATTTTAGCATCGGACACTAGCTGAACCGTCAGAATTCCGTTAAAATTTCCATTCATTTCAATGGGTTTTTATATTGTGTCCGTTAGTGTCCGTTTACACCAAATCCGTCAGAAGTCCGTTTTTTTTTCCCGCGGACAAAAAATCCTACATGCAGGACTTTTTTGTCCGTTTGGAAAAAACGGATTCTTGACGGACAGCAAGTGTCCGTTATTTTTTTAACATTGAAGTCTATGGGTAATGGACTTATAACGGACAGTAACTGATAGCCATTAATCGGATCAGTAAAAAAAAACTGACACATTAACATCAGTTAGTGTCCGTTAATGTCTGTTATGATAGGTGTCCGTTTTTTTTTTTTGTTAACGGACACTTTCATAACGGAATCCAACGGTAGTGTGAAACCTGCCTAAGAGGTAGTATACTGTGTGGAGCCTAATATACCATGTGGGGCCACTATGGGGGGCTCAGGGGAGCATTTTATACTGTGTGGGTCCACTGTGGAGCATTATATACCATGTGGGGAAACTGTGGAGGGCTCAGGGGAGCATTTTATACTGGGGAGCATTATACTGTGGGGGGGGGGGTGCTCAAAATTCCTGCTGGCAGCCCTGTGTGCTATGTCTGCATCACAGCTCCCTCACTATAATCTTGTACATACGTGTAGTGCTCCATGGCCATGTCATTCCCCATACAGTACTGTGCGTGAACCGGCCATGGAGTTATTGGGGCCTGCACAGTACTATAGGGGCTGACTATACTGGGAACATACTCAGTAACACCAGATAGTCAGCACATATGTAAGACTTCAGTGAAGGAGCCGTGGTGTAGGCTATTAGCAGGAAGCTGTTGGGTGGGGCCCCAGAACAAGTTCCTCTGGTGGGCCTAAGGCCCTTCAGTCCGACACTGTATAACGGAGAACTATTATATATAAGGATGGTTTACTATATATAATTGGGAAACTTAAATATGAGGGGGCTATTATAAGGGGGAACTATTATTTATATGACGGGCTATTATTTATAAGGAGGAAACTATTATATATAAGGCATCCATTATAAGGGGGAGCTATTATTTAGAAGAGGGGAACTATTTATAAGGGGGGTGTAATTGTTAAGTGGGCTTATTTATAAAGGGGGCTATTAGTGATAATGGGGACTATTATTTATAAGGGTATTACAGTATTATTTTTACGGGGTGACTGTTACTGATAAGGGGGAATATTACTGATACAGGGCACTATTTATCATTTATAAGGGCGCTATTACTGATAAAGGTGTAATATTATTTATAAGTAGGGACTATTATTTATAAGGCGCTATAATAACTGATGACTGGGTGCAAAAATCTATTAGGTGGTACTAAGGTGCTCATTTGAATTGTGTGTGGTAAAATGGGGCTTGTTATTACTTCTTTGTTGGCAGAAAGGAGGCGTTATTATAGGGGTTGTCACTGGAAGATGATGGTGTTGTTTGCATATCAGCATTTGGGGCCCCGCTTTTAATTTTGCCAAGGACCCCACTTTGTGTAAAACCGGCCCTGGTTACTGTACATGAATAATGCCACTATGACATCATAACACAGGGATAATTCACACACAAAAATTTCACTGTATACACTGTGTCATCACAGAATATGAAGAAATCAATTATAATAATGTCACAGAAAAGCATTATGATGCCCCTGTAGAGAAATTCAGTTTTCCTCATCCCTTCAATCATAAATCACTAATCTCACCCTAGGCCTCAATAGACATGGGCCTTTTTAGTTGTTGGGCCGCATTGCAGCTGCTATATCTGCTACCCTAGTAGTTATACCCCTGCATTAAGTAATGCAATGTCTGTTGTGACAATTTGGGGAATTAGTCTTAAAATGGCGGCAGACTCCTGGTCCGGACAGCGGTGGTTCATGGTACTGGCCGCCGGAAAGATAGCTTTCAGACGGTCCAAGTGTAAAATAAAAGTGGCTTTATTCAGCTTAACTGCAACATAGCAAAACAACAAAAAACCTAGACCACAGTTAGGGTCCTAACTCACTCCTTGAGCCCCTAACTGTCCTGACTATTGCTCAGCTCCAGCAACAGTCCCCTGTGGACCCCAGCCCTTCTGGGACAGAGCCTCTCTCTCTGTCCTTAGCTGGTCCACCATTTCCTGCTTCCTGCAGGATACTCCAGCCCCTCTGGAGTTACGCTACCACCCAAAGGCGTGGCTGAGAGCCTTGCCTGGCCTGGGTCGCTCAACAGCACCCTCTGGTTCACATACTCACATACCCTCACCCTCAGCTCACTACCCATGGGGTGAGCTACAATGGGACGAGGCATGCTATGTCGAAGTCCCTCTTCAACCATGTATGCCTGTCCTGTAATTGTCCACATGTCCCAATCTGGCGGTCTCATTTTCCAGATTCCGGTTACTCGACATTTCTTTTTTCTCATCACTTTGTATGCTACGCCAAGATCCTGGCCATTCTGTGCAAAGGCAAGTTTTGCTTCATCACCTTCGCAATTCGCCATACAGTGGATCACATCATTTTCATCACATTTCTCGCCATAGTCTTCAGCCATCCCATTGCATGACTTTGATCCCTTTAGTGAATAGCCGTAAAAATCTTCATCTTCACCTATCATGAATTCACAGGAGCTCAGAGACCAACTAACATGTATTTCATGCACATCAATGTCTTTAGAGTATAACTGTATCACGGGAACTTTTTCCGTAACCTTCATCTCAAAGCAAACTTTGCCATCACCATCAAGGCTTAGAAGTTTAGGTGACATAGGCTGCTTGCTCTCCTCTTTGTTTGAGATACACAAGCTCTGTACCGCAATAGCTTCTCCTTCTGCACGGGGGCCATACCGTATACCCTCACATAATAGATCACGCTGAACTACATTTTCTGGCATGTCTTTAACAACTGTCACATCATTGATGACATGTAAGCATCTCTTACTTCTGCATGCAAATGACGGCTGCTTAGTCTCTGTATTAGAACCTCTACCACGGTTACTTCCATTAGTTAGGGACATAGCAACATTGTATCTCAGCCTCTTCTTGTTGCTATTAGCATCAGGCGGTAAAACAACTTCTGCCTCTTCTCTTCTTTTTGGGTTGACTGTATTACTTCCTGACTCCCCCTTCACAGACAACATGGAGTCATTATTCACCATTTGTCCACCAGACATTTGGCTAGAGACAGGCACAGCAACACCGTTATCCACAATGGCTTCAGACACTTTAGCTGTTGGGACAACATATGCGTGGTCAGTCTTCTTACGGATTCTTGTTCCACACTTTTGATGACCCTTCACCTTATTTACCATCTCACAGCCCTCTAGGCTTTGGACCTCATTGGCCCCTCTGGAGTTACGTGCCACCACCCAAAGGCGTGGCTGAGAGCCTTTTCTGGCCTGGTCTGGGTCGCTCAACATCGCCCTCTGGTTCACATACTCACAATGTACAAGGTGAATCTTAAAAGCAGAATAATACATACTGTTACAGTGGGGAAAAAAGTATTTAGTCAGCCAGCAATTGTGCAAGTCCTCCCACTTAAAAAGATGAGAGAGGCCTGTAATTGTCATCACAGGTAGACCTCAACTATGAGAGACAAAATGAGAAAACATATCTAGAAAATCACATTGTCTGATTTTTAAAGAATTTATTTGCAAATTATGGTGGAAAATAAGTATTTGGTCAATAACAAACATTCATCTCATTACTTTTGGTGGCTGACTAAATATTTTTTTCCCCCACTGTATATGGTATAATGCAGACTGTAATTCAGGATCAGTGAAGATGAATAATGTAATGTATGTAATGGGATTGCAAAGTATGGTGAGTTGGAGTGGGGCATTACACCATGTGAATGCCAGAAGGGAGCATTTTACTCTGTGGAGACCACAAATGGGCCTTATTCTGTGTGTATGTGTGTTTGTGGGGGGGGGGGGCAACAAAGATACATTGTACCATGTTGGGGCCACAAGGGGGTCTTATACCATGTGGGGGCAAAAAGGAATATTATACCATGTGGAGACCACCAAGAGGGCATTTTAGTGTGTGTGGGCCCCTGTGGGGCATTACAGTGGGTACGGAAAGTTTTCGGACCCCTTTAAATTTTTCACTCTTTGTTTAATTGCAGCCATTTGCTAAAAGCAAAAAAGTTCATTTTATTTCTCATTAATGTACACTTAGCACCCCATCTTGACAGAAAAAAAAACAGAAATGTAGATATTTTTGCAAATTTATTAAAAAAGAAAAACTGAAATATCACATGTTCATAAGTATTCAGACCCTTTGCTGTGACACTCATATTTAACTCACTTGCTGTCCATTTCCTTCTGATCCTCCTTGAGATGGTTCTACTCCTTCATTGGAGTCCAGCTGTGTTTAATTAAACTGATTGGACTTGATTAGGAAAGGCACACACCTGTCTATATAAGACCTCACAGCTCACAGTGCATGTTAGAGCAAATGAGAATCAGGAGGTCAAAGGAACTGCCCAAGGAGCTCAGAGACAGAATTGTGGCAAGGCACAGATCTGGCCAAGGTTACAAAAAAATTCTGCAGCACTCAAGGTTCCTAATAGCACAGTGACCTCCATAATCCTTAAATGGAAGAAGTTTGGGACGACTAGAACTCTTCCTAGACCTGGCCATCCAGCCAAACTGAGCAATCGTGGGAGAAGAGCCTTGGTGACAGAGGTAAAGAAGAACCCAAAGATCACTGTGGCTGAGCTCCAGAGATGCAGTAGGGAGATGGGAGAAAGTTCCACAAAGTCAACTATCACTGCAGCCCTCCACCAGTCAGGGTTTTATGGCAGAGTGGCCCAAAGGAACCCTCACCTCAGTGCAAGACATGAAAGCCCGCATAGAGTTTGCCAAAAAACACATGAAGGACTCCCAGACTGCGAGAAATAAGATTCTCTGGTCTGATGAGACAAAGATTGAACTTTTTGGCATTAATTCTAAGCGGTATGTGTGGAGAAAACCAGGCACTGCTCATCACCTGCCCAATACAATCCCAACAGTGATGGTGGCAGCATCATGCTATGGGGGTGTTTTTCAGCTGCAGGGACAGGATGACTGGTTGCAATTGAAGGAAAGATGAATGCGGCCAAGTACAGACCGGCCAAGTACAGAGATACAGGTGTGCTAAAAAGTTTACATACCCTGGCAGATTTTTTGTTTTTTTGGCCTTTTTTCAGAGAATATGTATGATAACACAAAAACTTTTTCTCCAGTCATGGTTAGTGGTTGGTTGAAGCCATTTATTGTCAAACTTCTGTGTTTTCTCTTTTTAAATCATAATGACAACCAAAAACATCAAAATGACCCTGTTCAAAAGTTCACATACCCTGGTGATTTTGGCCTGATAACATGCCCAGAAGTTGACACAAAGGGGTTTGAATGGCTACTAAAGGTAGCATCCTCACCTGTGACCTGTTTGCTTGTAACCAGTGTGTGTGCATAAAAGCTGAGTGAGTTTCTGGGATCCAGATAGACTGTTGCATCTTTCTTCCAACCACTGACATTTCTGGATTGTGAGTCATGGGGAAAGCAAAATAATTGTCCACAGATCTACGGGAAAAGGTAGTTGAATGGTATAAAACAGGAAAGGGATACAAAAAGATATCCAAGGAATTTATAATGCCAGTCAGCAGTGTTCAAACTGTGATCAACAAATGGAAACTCAGGGGCTCTGTAAAAACCAAACCACGGTTAGGTACACCAACCAAAATTTCGGCCACAACTGCCCGGAAAATTGTTCGGGATGCAAAGAAAAACCCACACATAACATCAGCTGAAATATAGGACTCTCTGAAAACTATCAGTGTGGCTGTTTCAAGATGCACAGTAAGGAGGCACTTGAAGAAAAATGGGCTGCATGGTTGAGTTGCCAGAAGAAAGCAATTACTGCGCAAATGCCACAAAGAATCTCGCCTTCAATACGCCAAACAGCACCAAGATAAGCCTCAAAACTTCTGGAACAAGGTAATTTGGAGTGATGAGACAAAAATCAAACTTTTTGGCCATAACCATAAACGTTACTGTTAGGGTCTTGCCAGATGTAACAATACCCTACAATACTGCAGCAGTCTGGGAGGAAGGACAGAGACAAGTGAGCCCTAATCTCACCCCAGGCACTGTCCCTTCCTATTGCCTCAGTTACCCTAAACGGTAAAAGGACAACCTGATGACGAGCCCTATACTGAGTAAGTGACCACACAGAACACAGACAAAACAAACGACAAAAAGAGAGGTCAGGAAGCCAAGGGTTCAGTAAAAGACGAGCAATGCAGTACAGAATCAAAATTCAAGAGAATAGTCACAAGGCAAGCCAAAGGTCAGAGAATCAGGTAACAAAGCAGCAAGAGATATAACAAAGAGAGCAGGCAAAGACAGTGCAATAACCGGCGACCATGTGAGGGCTGACAACCTGTTTATAGAAAGTCTGGGCAAGCCCCAGACTGGATTGGTAGACAGGCTGTCAATCACACAGGCAAGACTGAGATTAACTATATGCGGTCCAGAGAGAAATGCTCAGAACACGGGTGTGGCTGGAAATCCATTACATTGTCTAGGGCAGTGTTCAGACCCGAACAGGCAGAGACATTACAGTACCCCCCCCCTTTATGAGGGGCCACCGGATCCTCACCAGATAAACCAGTTTTAGTAGGACCCAGTATTTTCTCTGCCTTCAATTCCAGATCTCCAGCTTTTTTATTCGCCTGGCCAGAAACAGATCTGTCCCCAGAGGACAGAGACATAGATAGCAACATCTTATTGTTATTTCTGGTAAATACCTGGTTGCCTGAGTGGTTCGTCTGATTACCACTCAGGCACTGAAGCTTTTCTGCTGGTCTGCGAGGTCTGATCGAGCAGTCACGGATGAAATGACCGGAAGCACCACAGTACAGGCAGAGGTTGTTCCTGAGACGATGCTCTCGTCGCGTCTTGGCGTCCATAACTCCCAGTTGCATGGGTTCCTCACCAGGAGTGATGGGAGAAATAACAGGTTTTTCCGGAGAGAGAGAGGGAGAGACAGAAAACTTGGAAGAAACAGACCCTATTCTCTCTTTAATATTTTCCCGGATCCTACGGTCAATACGGACAGCCAAAGTCATGGCCTGCTTAAGAGTAGGGGGATCTGGGTGACCAACCCAGACCTCCTTAACACGGTCACATAGGCCTTGTTTAAAGTGGGCCTTTAGAGCTGACTCACACCAACCTGCAGTTACACTGCACTTGCGGAATTCTGCGCAATATTCCTCAGCAGAGCGTTTGCCCTGCCGCATGGTGAGGAGTTGCGATTCTGCAAGCCCAATGTGGTCTGGCTCAGCATATATAGACCCCAAAGACAAAAAAATTTTTCAAAGTCAATCCAGTCCTCAGCCCCTGGAGGGGAGTTTAAGGGCCCAAGCTTGTGGATCTCCCTGTAGGAGGGATATAACTACTCCCACCATTTGGGCCTAGGATGCATGTGGATTAATCCGAAAGTACAAACGACAAGATTCCCGGAAAGTCTCAAATTTTTCTCGGTCCCCCGAGAAACGATCCGGGAGTAGCATCTTAACACTGAAAGGGGCAGAAACAACTGGGGATGCTGCAGCAGCATCAGTAAGGGTCTGCACCTGTTTAGCAAGCTCAGCTACCAGGCCTGCCAAACCTTCTAACTTGGCCGCAAGGCCCTGAATAGGATCCATGCTGACCCTATGGGAAGCAATGGCAGAATGTAGTGGCCAGTTATTCTGTTAGGGTCTTGCCAGATGTAACAATACCCTACACTACTGCAGCAGTCTGGGAGTAAGGACAGAGACAAGTGAGCCCTAATCTCACCCCAGCCACTGTCCCTTCCTATTGCCTCAGTTACCCTAAATGGTAAAAGGACAACCTGAAGACGAGCCCTATACTGAGTAAGTGACCACACAGAACACAGACAAAACAAACGACAAAAAGAGAGGTCAGGAAGCCAAGGGTTCAGTAACAGACGAGCAATGCAGTACAGAATCAAAATCCAAGAGAATAGTCACAAGGCAAGCCAAAGGTCAGAGAATCAGGTAACAAAGCAGTAAGAGATATAACAAAGAGAGCAGGCAAAGACAGTGCAATAACCGGCGACCATGTGAGGGCTGACAACCTGTTTATAGAAAGTCTGGGCAAGCCCCAGACTGGATTGGTAGACAGGCTGTCAATCACACAGGCAAGACTGAGATTAACTATATGCGGTCCAGAGAGAAATGCTCAGAACACGGGTGTGGCTGGAAATCCATTACATTGTCTAGGACAGTGTTCAGACTGAGCAACAAGAAACCTACGCAAAGAACCAAACTGAACACGCCTCCTTCGCCGCAGCATGCGAGCGGAGGGTGGCCCAGAGACCCGAACAGGCAGAGATGTTACAGTTACATTTGGAGAGGTGTCAACTAGGCCTATGATGAAAGGAACACCATTCCTACTGTAAAGCACGGAGGTGGATCACTGATGATGTGGGGATGTGTGAACTTTAAAGGCACAGGAAACTTGGTCAAAGTTGAAGGAAAGATGAATGCAGCACGTTATCAGCAAATACTGGAGGCAAATTTGCACTCATCAGCCAGGAAGCTGTGCATGTGACGTACTTGGATGTTCCAACATGACAATGATCCAAAACACAAGACCAAGTCGACCTGTTATTGGCTGCAGCAGAAGAAAGTGAAGGTTCTGGAATGGCCATTTCAGTCTCCTGACCTCAACATCATTGAGCCACTCTGGGGAGATCTCAAGCGCGCAGTACATGCAAGACAGCCCAGGAATTTACAGGAACTGGAGACTTTTTGCCAAGAAGAATGGGCAGTTTTACCATCTGAGAAAATAAAGAGCCTCATCCACAACTGCCACAAAAGACTTCAAGCTGTCATTGATGTTAGAGGGGGCAATACACGGCATTAAGAACTGGGGTATGTGAAATTTCGTACAGGGTAATTTTGATGTTTTTGGTTGTCATTATGATTTAAAAAGAGAAAACACAGAAGTTTGACAATAAATGGCTTCAACCAACCACTAACCATGAGTGGAGAAAAAGTTTTTGTGTTATCTTTCATATTCTCTGAAAAAAGGCCAAAAAAACAAAAAATCTGCTGGAGTATGTAAACTTTTTAGCACAACTGTATAATAGTGATTGGCAAAAATTACACTGTATATGTCTTTTTTTATTACAAACAACTATTGCAAGAAAATTAGCAAGGCACTAAAGATACTAAAAGAGTGCACTAGTCAGTGAATATTAGACTAGAACTGTGTCAGTCATCTTTAAGTAACTGAGTTTTTTTTTTAGATTAGCACAGGGTGTGAGACTGTATCTATGAGCAGCAGCAAAAAAAACACCCTGAAGAAAAGAATATTTTTTCAGATTACCACACTCCGTCACACTGTGTATTGGGTAAGCAGAGCATAAAAACCCCTTATATAACATAGTTTGTTTTTTTAAGATTAGCGCAGGCTGTGAGACTATATATTAACAGCAACACAAAGAAAAGAATATTTTTTCAAATTGCCACACTCAGTCACACTGTATATTGGGCGAGCAGAGCAGAAAAAAAAAACTTATATAACAGGTTTTTTTTTTTTTTAGATTAGCCCAGGATACAAGACTGTATACAGTGGGTGAAATAAGTATTGAACACGTCACCAATTTTAAAGTAAATATATAACTAAATATGCTACTGACATGAAATTCTCACCAGATGTCAGTAACAACCCATCCAATCCACAAATGCAAATAAATCAAACCATAGATATCCATAAATTAAGTTATGTGTAATAATGACAAATGGCACAGGGAAAAGTATTGAACACATGAAGAAAGAGGCGCAAAAAGCCATGGAAAGTCCTGACACCAACTGAAATTTATCAGTAATTAGAAAGCTATCCTGTCACTTAGTGAAAAATAATATCAGCTGGTTCAACTGGTGGCCTATAAAATGGTGTCTCATTACTAAGGTGCCACCAAATAACATCTCACGATGGGTGAAACGAGTGAGCAGTCTCAAGACCTTTGCGACCTTATTGTTACAAAACATACTAACCACATTGGTTACAGAAGTATTCCTAAATTACTAAGCACTGTTGGGGCCATAATCAATCAAACCATAGAAGTGGAAAGAACATCATTTCACTGTAAACCAGCCACGACCAGTTGCTCCCCGCAAAATTTCAGACAGAGGAGCGAAAAGAATTATCAGAAGCGTTGTCCAAGAGCCAAGGACCCCCTGTGGAGAGCTACATAAAGACCTGGAATCGACAGGTACAATTGTTTAAAAGAAAACAATAAGTAATGCTCTCAGCCTCCATTGCCTGTATGCACGCTCACCACGCAAGACTCCATTGCTTAACAAAAAGCATGTTTAAGCGTATGTAAATTTTGCTCAACAACATTTAGACAAGTCTGTGAAATACTAGAAGAATATAGTCTGGTCAGATGAGACTAAAATGGAACTCTTTGGATGCCATAACACACATCATGTTTGAAGGCCAAAAGCCACTGCATATCACCCCCAAAACACCATACCAACAATGAAGTTTGGAGGTGAGAACATCATGGTGTGGGGCTGTTTCCCTGCATACAAAACTGGCAATTTTCATATAATTGAAAGGAGGATGAATGGACAAATGTACTGAAACATTCTTAATAAACAATCTGCTGCCAACTACCAGGATGAAGATGAAATGAGGGTGAACATTTCAGCAAGACAATGATCCCAAACACACAGCCAAGGAAACTCTCAATTGGTTTCAGAGAATATTTTTTCAGATTACCACACTGTGTATTCGGTGAGCAGAGCAGAAAATAACCCTTATATAACAGCCCAGGCTGTAAGACTGTATACAGCATATGAACAGCAATAAAAGAAATGCTTAAGAAAAGAATATTTTTTCAGATTATCACACTCTGTCACACTGTGTATTGGGTGAGCATAGCTGGAAAAAACTCCTTAAGGATGAGGCCCCACTTAGTGTAAACATCCCGATTTAGCAGTGGCGAAAATGCCATGGCAAAAACCGCAGTGTTTTACAGTCCCTGCAAAGTGGATGGGATTCTGGCAAATCCTATCCACACTTTGCAGAAAAATATACACAGCAGACATGCTGCAATTTAAAAAACTGTTGCGTTTTTGTAAATCGCAGCATGTCAATTATATCTATACGGAAATGCTGGTGTTTTCCGTATAGGTATAATTGAAGCAGAAAGCCCACAGAGGAAAACTCTGTGAACTTTCTGTGAAAAGCGATGCAGGAAAAACCATGATGCATTTTCATGGCGATTTTTCCGTCAGCACTTTTTGGCTATGGCTCGCTACGTGGGGCCTTAGCCTTAATAGCAGAGTTTTTTTTTTCAGATTAGCACAGGCTGTAAGACTGTATACTCGGTGAACACAAAAAAAAATAAATTTCAGATTAGCGCAGGTGGAATCAGTGTTTTGGTGATTGCTGATTGGCAATGAAAGGGTTAACTGTACTTTGTATGTGTATTAATGCAGCAATGCTGCTGTCAGGCTCACAGTCACGACTGCAACACAGATATTGTCCCTCACTAATTGATTAAATCTAACGAAACTATTCTGTTTCTAAGATTCTCTAACTCTATTGCTTTTCAGAACTGAGTGCTTTGTATGATGCTGTGAGATGAATCACAGGTCCTTCTCTATCTCCACTATTACTTCAAATGCCTGATGGCTCAAGCTTACAGCACCTTATATAGTGTATATGACAGCAGCACTGTAAAGTGTCCTCCTACCACTGTCTATTGACTGAGAGGCTGTCAGCTGATGTCTGGCGGTACTAGAATGTTACACTGACTCCTAGACTCACTGGGGCACATTTATTAAGCTACTTGTGCCCTTTTTTGCGTAAATTGTGTCTTTTTGAGGTCTTTTTCTGTGCTATGCTTCATTTATGAAGCATTTGTGCCTTTTTTTCACACCATAATGCTGCTCGAACTACTTTTGCTTTTTGGCCAGAAAAGGGGTGTGGCCTAAATGAAGATCCTTTTCACACTGTATTTATTATGACTTGCGCCTTTTTTAAAAAGGCGCAAAAAAGGCGCAAATGCACTCCAGTCCATGGACTGTGTAAATGAGCCCTTCAGGTTAGAATGCTTTAGAAAGGCGCCTCTAAACTAACTAAAATGTGCGCAACATTTAACAAGGAGATGCGCCTACATCATAAATAAGCACCACAGTAAAACTAAAAAAGGAGCACCTGCTAAAAGTATGGCCAAAAGGGGCAAATGATAAATACTGTAAACCCCACTGAATAATAGGACAAGTAGGTGGCGCTGTCAAAGGACGGGCAGCTGAGGAAGCTGGCACCTCCTTCCACTTTATCACCTGAGGAAAATAACAGAAGAAGAATTAAGATTCTGCAAAATCTCCCTCTATCTCTGTCTACTTTGTGACAGAGGATCCATTGGGTTGTCTCAGACATCTAAGCTTTGGTGTGACTTCTTTTTCTGCTTCCCCCATAGTTACACCCCAGCATGACTGGTAGATATCCATGCTAGTCCACGCCCTCATAATCTCCCGCCTAGACTACTATAACACCCTTCTCCATGGCCTCCCAGCAAACACTCTCACCCCCCCCCCCCCCCAGTCCACCTTAAACTGTGCTGCTTGCTTAATACACCTATCCCCCGTTCTTCATCGGCTGCTCCCCTCTGCCAATCCCTTCACTGGCTACCCGTTGCCCAGCAAATAGATTTCAAATTACTAACGCTGACATACAAAGCCATCCACAACCTGTCTCCTCCATATATCTCCGACTTAATCTCCTGATACCTGCCCACACGTAACCTCTGATCCTCCAAAGACCTCCTACTCCGCTCTGCTCTTATCCTCTCTTCACACAATTGTCTCCAAGACTTCTCCCGTGCATCCCCCATACTCTGGAACTCATTACCAAGACACATCAGACTTTCCCCCACAGTCACAAGCTTCAAGAAGGCCCTGAAGACTCACCTATTCAAGAAGGCCTACAACCTCCAATAACACTACTGTCACCACACCACCATCTGTACAGCCTCTACCCTTACCTTCTGTCTCTATCCCTCTTCCCTCATAGATTGTAAGACCTTACGGACGGGGCCCTCTATCCCACTGTGCCAGTTGGTCACTGTTAGTATCATATTTGTTTTATATATTTTGTGTACCGTATGTAAATCCTCAAATGTAAAGCACCATGGAATTAATGGTGCTATATAAATAAACAATAATAATAATAATAAAAAAAAATAATAATAATAATACCTCCCAACCTTCCCAGATTCAGTGGGACAGTCACGAATTCCGGGTCCTGTCCCGCTGTCCGGTTCGGCGGGAGGTATGTCCCGGATTCAACTCATCTGTGTCCGGAGGACGCGGATGAGTTGAATACAATGATGAAGCAGGAGCCATCCGCAGACAGCTCCTGCCTCACCACTTTGCCCCTGCGAGGTGGGGGCATTAAACTGGGGCAGATGGAGAGGGGCATTAAACTGGGGGCATATGAAGGGGGGAATTAAACTGGGGCAGAAGAAGGGCTGACATTAAACTGGGGACAGATGGAGGGGGACATTAAACTGGGGGGTAGATGAATGGGGGACATTAAACTGGGGACAGATGGAGGGGCAATAAACTGGGGGGCAGATTGAGGGGGGACATTAAACTGGGAACAGATGGAGGGAGGGGACATTAAACTGGGAGGGGATTAAGAGGGACATTAAACTGGAGGGGCAGATGGAGGGTGACAGTAAACTGGGGGCAGTTGGAGGGGGACATTAAACTAGCGGCAACAGGAGGCAGACATTAAACTATAGGAGTACCTGGAGGGGGACATGTCTGCCTCTAGTTTCCCCCAGTTTAAAGTCCCCCTCCAGCTGCCCCAGTTTAATGCTCCCCTCTAGTTGCCCCCCAGTTTAATGTCCCGCTTCAACTGCTCCCAATTTATTGTCCCCCTCCAACTACCCCCATGGTTTAATGTCACCCTCCAGCTGCCCCAGTTTAATGGCCCCCTCTAGTTTCCCCCTGTTTAAACTGGGGCACCATGAGAGGGACTTCATACTGTGGGGCAATTGGAGGGGAAAATTATAATGTGGGGGCATATAATGTTAGGGTGACTGTAGGAGCATTATACTGTGTGGGGGCACAAAGAAAAATGGAAGAGAATGGGCGGAATCAACGTAGAAGTGGGTGGAGCTAAACGTGCAGTGGCACGCATAGTGTACCGCACATTCTGTCCCTCTTCCAGTCCTTTGAAAGTTGGGAGATATGGATATCTGAGGAGATAAGGATCAGGCAGTTGGACTTTTACTGCCCATTTATTTTGTCTTTTTGTTTGTCAGCAGATATCACTGGAGAGGGAACTGACATAGGTACCCACTGCATCCTAGTATTGAGAGGTGTTGGTTCTGGTTGAACATTTTCAGATCTTGGAATTATTATACTGGACAACTTATTCTGAGGATCATGAAACTCATGGAGATCAAGGTGTAATTTCCCTTTAAGGTCCTTGCTTGAATTCATGTGTAACAGAAGTTGCTTCCATCCCCGAGTCACTGCATGTGCTTACACTCCCCTGGCATTAATGTAGTCTCAAGTGTCCTACATAGAGGGAGAGGTCCCATTAAAGGTTAATCATGGACAGAGCAGGGTTGGTGTAGTTGTTCACTACAGTGTTTCTTCATGAGACACCCAGCATTTATCTCCGCTGCAATCTCTCCCCACCCACCATGTACATTCCTGTCGATATTGGCCACTATGCAGCTGTAATTTAAGAATGTGCGATCTCTTAATAAGTATGCGTGTTTTTATCCAAATATGTAGAGACTGTGGCCATTGGCTCCAAGTCATTGGATGAATGAGCCACTGTGGTGGGGGCGGTAAGATGTGAGGGCGCAAATTAATTCCTAAACAAATCAACCTAATCTCTGCACTTGATCGCTGAACATTCACTCAATGTGAATGAGCGCTGAACCCTGGATCTACACAGTCGCTGTCTCCTCTAATAAGTCAGTTCAACCACAGCTGTGGTGGAAGTACAAGAGCGACCCTCCCACCACCATTACATATTTACCTCTAAAATCAAAAGAATATTCCAGATGAAATGAAATGGTGCTTAATAATCGTACTATAAAGAGTCCTGCAACTTTCTTATACATTTTGGAATATTTATTACAACTGGTGTTTTATATGCCAATTTTAAACTAAAGTGTGCTGAGTACAATGCACCAAATTTATTAAAAGGTGCCACCTAAAGGGGTTGGCCACATTCAGACCTCTCTCAATATTGGTCTGAAAGTGGCCAACCCCTTTATACATTTGGTGCATTTTAGGCTGTCTTTAATCCTTAACCCTTTCCCGACAGCCGCCGCTTCCTCTGGTCCATGTTGAGTGTGATACTCACCATGTCACCAAACAGCACAGTGAGTATCTGTAGCCCTATATACAGGCCCACTGACTGATTACAAGATTGTAGACACCTGTGATGCTAATTAGTGGACACACCTTGATTTAACACGTCCCTTTGGCCACATTATTTTCAGGGGTACCATCATTTCTGTCCAGGCATGTTTCATGAGTTTTCTTTTTTAAAAAATTCTGTTGAAGCATGGTTGAAAAGCAATGTCTGACTTTCATTTGTTCAATTTCATAGAATTTTTATATATTATTACTTTTGTCAGATTCAAGTTATTTCTGTGACCATTGTGGGTTTTTCTTTCATTAATGAGGGGTACCAACAATTTTGTCCACATGTGTATTTTTCCGCAATATATGGATGTGATTCGCTAGAACCCCATCCACCTTGTAGTGACTGTAAAACACTGCATTTTTTTCACGCTATTTATGCCATGTGGGGCCCCAGCCTTAAAGGGGTTACCACGACTATTATTTATTATCTATCCTTAGGATAGAGGATAAATTGATGACTGGTGATGGTCAGACCAGTGAGACCCCTGCCGATCCTAAAAACAGAAGGGGGTTTTACTCTCATTGAGAATTTACTGGTGGACACAGATGGGCTCCATTCACTGCAAACAGAGTGCCAGAAATATCCAAAGTGCAGCACTTAGCTATCTCTGTTATACCCACTGAAATGGAGTGGGGGCATGTCTGTGTCCACTGTTACATTCTCACTGGGAAAAAAACACCCTTTGTTTTCAGGACCAGCAATTTAATCATGTGCGTTTTTAAAAATTGCACACAGTTTTCAGAAACTCATGTGTTTTTGTATGCATTTTTATGCAAAAACTCGCCATATAAACCCAGTCTTAAAACTAAGCGATACGCTGAATTTATTCCAGGCTATTTCTCATTACGGACTGTGAAGTGTTGCTGCTACCGAGGCCAATGTGAAATTGTTAGTGTGTTACTTACTCTATATTCACACAAACATCATAATCGTCCATGTGATGGACTTTTTTTAATGGCAGTGACATGGCTGTAGTAATATTCATTCATGTGAATGGGGCTATTCACATTTCCAATATTTTGATGGTCCGTTGTAACAGACCATCAAAATATAGATCATGTTTTATATGAGGGATCCATGAAAACGCATGTCCCTCGACACTACCATTTGTGAAAAAAACAAACAAAAAAAAAAAACAGCAATATGTTGTATCAAAGATACGCCTCATCAATGCAAGTCTATGGTTGTGTGCAGACATGCGGATAAAGCTTAACTACGTTAAATAGTATATCACCACCCTTACATCATTTGGGACACTGTGACGCTACTCACATGCCCTCCGTGTGTTGTCTTTTTTTTTTTTTTATAGAATTTAGACATTGTAAAGTTTAGGAATTTTGTTAAGGACTTTTGGAAGGCACGGTATTTTTCACTAAAGTAAAGAACATATCTGAGACTAAGGCCCCACGTTGCGGAAACGCAGCTTTTTTTGTTGCAGATTTTGCTGTGTTTTTTTGAGCCAAAGCCAAGAATGGCTTCAAATGAAATGGAAAATATATAGGAAGCTCTTATACTTCTCCCTCTTGCTCAATCCACTCCTGGCTTTGGCTCAAAACACCGCAGCAAAATCTGCCACAAAAAAATCTGCGTTTCCGCAACGTGGGGCCTTAGCCTAAAATATTAATAGGACTGTGTGCTGTCAATGAAGAACAAGGACAGCACCCATCCAAGAAAACAAAAGTCTTTAGTTATATTTGTCCCTGCGAAAGCTAAATGACAAGTATTATGAAAGTAACTACAGCTCTGACAGATGTTCTAGGTTCACTTCTGACTGATGAATCTAATTCTTCATTCCATACTGTAAGAGTATATTCACACAGAGGAATCTGGCACTGATTTTGAAGCAGATTTCACCTCAAAATCAGCTGCAGATTCCACCCTGATTCTGCCTCCCATTGTTTTCAAAGGGAGGCAGTGATTGAAGCCAGACGCTGAAAAAGTAGGCATCTGCTATCTTGCCGTGAATTCCACAGCTGATTCAGCCACAGAATCCACAATGAGAGACACCCTGCTGCTTAGACCCATTCATCTGAGGCTGATCGACAGTGGAAAGTCACAGTAGAAGCTCTGCTTCAGCATTCCGCCGCCCGAAGCCAGAAAGCTAGAAAATGAAGAGGAATCTGAGTCGGATGTCCACCTCAAAATCCTCTTCATTTTTGGCCTTGTGAATGGCCCTTATTTCTTCCAGTTCTGCAAAGTGGCACCTAGTGAACATCCGCTTATATAGCAGGGAGAGTTTCGGATGCATATGGCTACTGTTCCATGAGCAAGATCCCCAAGATCACAGCTACATGGTGCGGAGTCTGCAATGTGGTTGCAGCAGTCAAGGTAATGGAGAAGACCTATTACCAGTATTGGTCAAAGCATTGGGAAGGAAAGAATTATTGTTGATTCACTTGTGTATTACCAAATTAAGCAACAACCCACTCAGAAGCACAAAGATGACCTCACATTCCACAATAACAGGGGAGTAGCTATAGGGAGTGCAGAGGTAGTCCCGGAGCCTTAGGGGACCCAAAGGCTCTCTACAACATAAGAAGATACCAGTATGATAGATAACACATGGTAAGTGGGAGCCCCATTAAATATTTTCCATTGGGGCCCAGGAACTACAAGTTACTCCTCTGCACAAATGACCTGATAATAGGGACATGTAAAGGCAGGCAGTCTAAGGGTAATACACGTGATGTAATGGATGCGGCCATAGCTGCATCCAGTCCCCAGACCACCGGTGCTTTCATTTCATCACACCACACAGCCTGTAATGATATGCAGCTGAAAATAACCTGAGTTTCACTTACTTAAAATGCATCAGATTTATCATAGTATCAGGAGCTGGATGATCCGTCCACCTGTGTTACATTATTCTTATTGTTGTCACTGGGCACAATTGTTTAAGGCCGGGGCCCCACGTGGCGTAAACGCTGCAGTTCGCCCGTGGCGGAAATGTCGTGGAAAAAAACGTGGCGTTTTACAGTCACAGCAAAGTGGATGGGATTCTAGCAAATCCCATGCCCACTTTGCGGAAAAATACGCGGTGCGGACATGCGGCGATTTCCAAAACCGTTGTGGTTTTGAAAATCGCAGCATGTCAATTATAGCTACGGAATTCTTTGCATTTATTTATTTACACATTTGGCCTCATCCTCATTTTTTCACAAAATTCTCACAGTCACAGCCGTCACACTGCAGCAAATGGAATATCAGTGACCAATCAGCGCCAGACTGCGGTAATTCAGGGGAAGCCTGCAGACTGACCGCTGGCTCTGGACCTGGCCCTAGTTCCATGTTCAGCTTTTTCCCAAAGTGTTTCTGTCCCATCCCACAGCAGGTTGTGGGATGATGATGGAGAAGAAACCCTGAATCATTGCCATGGAAGGGTCTGACCCGGAAACATGATTGGCGCATCCAACCGTGTCCTGAATCTCCCAGAGATAACAGACAGATGGGTGAAGTGTTTGTTCATCCCCTCAGTGACAGTCATCAGGTCAGTGCTCAGGATGAGACTAGGACATAAAGACTGCAGCATGATGACAGCTTCATGTGTCTGTATGCAGGGTACTGTATGGATTAGATGCTGTTTGCAGACACAGACATGGCGGCCATAGAAGAACTTACAGATGGTCTCACTGTAACCTACAATGCAGTTGTTAATACAATGTTACTGCATTTTATGTAAGATTATGCATTACTGCTTTTTATGTTATTTATATTAATTTAATGTTACTATTTATTTATGTTGTGACTGGTTTTGTTTTGTATTGTGAGTAAAAATAGATACACTGGGGGCTATGCCAGTCTAAATAAAGGCCCCCTTTTGCATGAGATGTGGCTGAATTATTAAAAGGCTCCGCCAGGTAGGGACTGGTTACTGGTTAGTTGTTTTATGCAATATAATAAATACGTCAGGCCAGGGCTCACCCCGCTTTCAGTCCTGGACTTCCCACTTTTGCAAAAACTGGTGAGCAAGTTGCAGAAGGGGGAACGTGACACATCTTTGGGGCACAAAAAGGGGCAATGCGCCAGAGATGCACCACAATTACACCGATCTATGATATAAAACTGGTATAGATGGAATAAAAATATTCCATTAATTTTCCTGTTTTTCTGTACTATCAGAGGAGTAGAAAAATGGAAAACACACAGCAGACCATTATTGGTGTACACCAATTTTGCACCATTAGACCCCGCATGGCGTAAACGCCACAGTTTTACAGTCCAGTGTTTTACAGTCCCTATAAAGTAAATCCCATCCACACACAAGTTTCCACAGATAAAACTGACAAGCTGTGTTTTTCAAAAACGAATGCATTTTTTCAAACGTGGCTTTTTCGCAGCGTTTTTTTTTTCTGCCATGTGTGGATGGGTTTAGCCAGAATCTCATTCACTTTGCTGGTATTGTAAAAAGCAGTGTTTTTTTCCTTCTGTGTTTCCGCAATGTGGGATATCATATTTTTTCATATTTTTCATGGTGACTTGTGAGGTGAGTTGGGTATTTACAGGTGGCTGCAGATTATAGGAATGATGCCTGTGGCATTTTTCGCTTCCTTATTGAAGCCGTATAAACCCATAGTAACTTCCAGTAGACAGTAGAGTGCAATAAAAAAAAAAAAAAAAACATCATCAACATGAAGGTGCTGTTAGATTCAGCTAGTTTGCTTGTTCATGGTTTCAGAAACAGCAATTTAGATAATTAACAATAGATAGATAGATAGATAGATAGATAGGACAGAAAAATAAATAGATATACACTAGGTTCACACTAGCGTTTGATTCTCCATACAAGACTCTGTCCCCCATTTCGCTTAAAATCAGTGGAGAGAAAAGTCCTGCAAGGAGGACATTTCTGTCCGCGGAAATTGAGCGGACACCATTATGGTCACCCCTTTTTTAAGAGGACAGGGTTTTTGTCTTTCGGGTCCCGAAGCAGACCCTAAGGACGGAAACCAGAACGCTAGTGTGAACCTAGTGTTCCTTGACAAAATATTATTAATACATTCTTTCTGTCTTAGGTAGATTAAAAGTGTAGAGAGATTGTATAAATATATATATATATATATGCATAAAGGTAGATAGCTATGAGACAGAGAGATTGATATGAGATATACAGACAGATGTAGCAAGATGTATGAATTTTTATGTCTTCTTCACTGTGGTTGATTTGGATCAGTCCCCAGTGTATACTATATGTCACCCTGGGAGGTGGGGGCACAGGCTGCATTTCTCTTACTCCTGGCTGTTGACCCCATCTATTTTAGAGATGCCCTCCCCCCCTCCATGTCTATGTATGTCACAGTTCAAGCCAGCAGGTTCTCCTAATTCCTGAGCCAAATGGGGCAATTACAATCTCAGTTACCAAATGGTCACCAGATGCTTCTCCCTCTCACACTGGAGATGTAATGAGGTTCTTGGGTGTAACCTCAAGACGTCTCAATCCACCTTTACTGTATGAATGCATGAACCAGACTCGTCTGGGTCACTGTCGCCTGGGAAACAGTGTGTGGGGTGTAGCGTCTTACATGAAATATTAGGCAGTCAGTAGCATACACAAAGTCAAGTGGCTCCTTTCTGTGTCACTGAAGTCACCAGTAATGGCTGATGGAGAAGACCCGACATAGTAGAAAGAATCTGCACACCCAATTTAGGACAAGGGAACAATAGCTGAAAACGAAAATACTATAATAAATAAAATAAGATGAAGACCACAAAGGGCACCTAACTTTCCCATAGACCTGAATGACAATATGCCTAGTTATGCAGTAATACAGGGTTTTTGTGGGTGCAGGGGCATTTGGAGTACATAAAGTAATCTGGAAAGTTGCGAGACATCCTCTTTGGATCTGTAAAAACATCCCTTCCAACTTTCAGATGACAGAAAGAAGTATAAAATTTACACATAGTATAATGTCCCTAGTATAACGTTCTAATAATAATGTATAATGGGGCTCCAAAGCTGAATAACAGAGACATAGCACTGGGATAGCACACTGACCACTCATATGGTCGTGTGCAAGGGGGCTAAGGCTAGGTTCACATCTGCGCACAGATCCACAAAAACAGCAGTTACCCGCGGGCCCCATAGACTTTAATGGGGTCTGTGTAGGTGTCCATCGAGTGTTTGCCGTTTTTATACTGAAACCGGCGGAGAGAAAACTGCTCCGTGCTTTTCACAGAAAGATTCTGCGGACTTTCTACTCCCATTATACCTATAGGGAAACTGCCGGCGTTTCCGTAGGCATAATTGACATGTTGTGATTTCCAAAACTGCAACGCAACTGCGTGTACTTTTTCGCAATGTGTGGATAGGATTCGCTAGTCACTTTCCAGAGACTGTAAAATGCCTAAGGCTAAGACCACACATTGTGGAATGCAGCTAAAAATGATGCAGAAAAACGCGCAGTTTTTCTTCATATTTTTTCTTCCCCTATTAAATCTATGGGGAAAACACAAGAGTTTCCACAGATAAAACTGACAAGCTGTGTTTTTCAAAAACGAATGCATTTTTTAAAACGTGGCTTTTTTGCAACGTTTTTTTTTCTGCAATGTGTGGATGGGTTTAGCCAGAATCTCATTCACTTTGCTGATATTGTAAAAAGCAGTGTTTTTTTTTCTTCTGTGTTTCCGAAACGTGGGATGTCATATTTTTTCATATTTTTCATGGTGACTTGTGAGGTGAGTTGGGTATTTACAGGTGGCTCAGATTATAGGGATGATGCTTGTGGCAGGACTTTTCTCTTTGACAATTTTCTGCGGTTTCTGTGACGGAGTCTCCAACGGATGTGAACCTAGCCTTATTATCACACCGAAATTCAAACTTTGTACACTTTGCTACCTTTTGTGACTGTTTGCACAAATTGCAACTTTTGGGGGTTTAGTTTACCCCAAAAACTACTATAAACTGTTAAATAAATTTGGGGCTGTGTGTTAGGATCATGAACTGCAAATATAAGGACAAGGACATCAAAGTTTCACCATGGCTAAACATTAAACTGAATGGCTGCATAATGTTTTTAGAAAAGTAGTTTGTAGAGCTGTGGCTCTTCAGCAGTTGAACAACTACAACTCCCAACATGTCCTGACAGTTTTAGGCATCTTATGAGATGCATTCTCTGCTAGGAGCACATTGGAGAACGAGAAACCTATAAGTAGACAATTCCTTTAAGAGAGGGTAAATTTCTAAATATTTATAGGATCCCATAATCCCTGTAACCGAGTGCTGAGAGCTGGATAGGGAGGGGAAGGGCTTCACTGCTCAATGTGAATCATGTCCTGTGGGAATTTGGCCCTTGTACAGAGCCAAAAAATGGGGCCACCTGGGAATAATTAAGAGCGCAGCTCTGTATGAATCACGGTACACTGCTGCACTGAATGCCTCATTGAAATACATCAGGCGAATGATTGAACTATGACCCTTCTCTTTGGCATCACTTAATGTTAGCTGGACGCTGTGCTGGAGAGAATTCTAACCCACGAGAAGTAACTGGAAAAGAAGCAAAAACCCAAAAGTAGAGGAAATGAGGGGAGGAAAAACGCTGCCCTACGGCATGGAAACTGCCAGAAATACCGACGTACACTCCTCTATACATTTTCACATCACCGACTGTAATTATTGCTGCATTATAGTTAACCCCTTAAATTATTGTTGCATTATGTTTAACAATGTATGTTCTAGCAGTGTGGTAGAGGCTCAGGAGCCTCTATATGTAGCAGCTGCTAGCTGTGTTATACAGCTGATACCCACCACTAACACTACCGAATGGTGAGAGTATCAGTTGTGGCTGTTTAACTTATTGGATGCCACTGTCAAAAGCAACTGTGGCATCTAAGAGATTATACAGGGAGCCTCCAAATTTGACTGATTGACTTTCCCACAATGTCATAACAGGCTATTGATCATTTGTCACGGCAGCCAGAAACTGAACATAGACAGAAGTATATTGCAGCATACTGTATGAGCAATCACATGGCCGCATGTTTGAAATTACACAAAAAATTAATGTTAAAAACTTAATTGGTATTTTTTGTCTCTTGTCCAAAAATGCCCAACTGCCACAACAGAAAAGAATATCAAAGGCCCAAACTGCTGTTTTTAAATTTCCTCTCCCTCCCAAAAAATGGAATAAAAAGTGATCAAAAGAGTCATATTTACCCAATCATGATACCAATAAAAATGACAACTCGATCCCCAAAAAAGAGCCCTTGCACAATCCCAAAGACAGAAATATAAAAAGAGATGGGTGTCAGAAGCAATTTTAATATTTTATAAAGTAGTAAGGCAAAATGACTGAATGTACTGACCTGCAGAATAGTTATTTTTACTGCACAGTCAACACTGTGAAAATGAAGCCCAAAAAATAAATGCAGAATTAAGTTTTTTTTTACAATTCTACCACAACAAACAATTTTTTTTTACAAACCATTATATGGAAAATGAAATGGTGACATTGAAATATACACCCTGACCCACAAGAAAACACCTTCAGGCTAAGGCCCCACGTTGCGGAAACGCAGCTTTTTTGTTGCAGATTTTGTTGCGGTTTTTTGAGCCAAAGGGGGGACACAAAAACAACCACCACCAACCAGGAGTGGCTACAAAAGAAATGGGAAGTATATAGTAAGTTCTTATACTTCTACCATCTGCTCAATCCATTCCTGGCTTTGGCTCAAAAACACCGCAACAAAATCTGCATCAAAAAAAGCTGCATTTCCGCCTTAGCCTCAGACATCTATGGTGATTAAAAAATAGAACTGTTATATCTTTTGGAAGGCAAGAGGAAAAAATAGAAATACAAAAACAAAAGTTGGTCCTGTCCATAAGGGGTTAATAAGGTATCCAGCACTTTAAATGCCACACATAGAAAATAATAGTACTAATAATAATGATCATCATCATAATAGCACTTCCTACCTAGAGGACAGACTTTCTTTCCACCAGACTGCTATAACCAATGCTCTTACAATACACCACAGCAGAACATCCTCCAATGTACCAGCAAAAGGCAATTGAGAGTTTCTGTAACCAAACAGCTAACAGGAAACTGAATTTTGGTTGCAGCTCTGGATGTGACTGGAGTATGATGAATTTCAGACAAATAGCTGAATAGCTCAAGAATAGATCATGCCCTGAAATGCCCCAGTAACAGTTTAATTCCTAACACACCATTTATTACTCTATAAAGACTCCAATCACTATGGAAAACAACAGCCAGGAGTCGAGAGCTGCAGGGAGACATGACTTACTGTGGTGCCGCCATGACACATCGCTGCCACGACCTCTCATCTACATACAGGAACCTTGTATGCTGTGTCACAGGTTTGGAATGTGACATGTTTTATTGTGTTATAGAGACAGTGAAATATCATCCAACATGAAGGCCAAGCCATCAGACTGAAGTTGAAGTGTAGATTTTACTGTGTATACATATGGATCATTTGTACAATATATGCAGTAAAGTTTGTACCTTTATTTACAGTTTCATCTTCAGTCTGGTGCCTTGGCGCTCATGGTAGATAGCTGGTAGAATCTTAACATGAAAGTCTTTGTCCCATTTGTAATGGGATGCCCACTTACTACGTGCTAACTATAATACTGGTATTTTCTTATGTTGTAGAGAGTCCTTTGGAACCCATCCAGGGCCCAGTAATTATTGCTACCTCTGCTCCCCCTGTAGCTTCTCCCCAGGTTGCTGGGAGCCTGGTGGATTCCAGAGACAAAACTGCATGCAGGATCCATAATTGGTGCTGAGGGATACATTGGACCTGACACACGTGGAATTCGGTCCGTGTGTTGGCTGGATCTACCAGCCTGAACAGTATGCTGGGAGAGGGACTCCTAGCATAGTATTTCTAAAAGTAGAAGTCTCTGCCTCACAGCAACATACTGTCCGGTAGTGATTATCACACAGGACATTATTGTGAGCCGGTGTGCTGTACAAGCCTGCTGGCTATTCACCGGCCGTGGAGAGGAGACTTCCCTTTGGCTCCCCCCTCCCTCTGGCGCACCAACAGGTCGTTGGATGCAGGGAGAGGGGACAGAGCTCTGGGTTTTACTTAGTCTGCGGTGCTGGGCAGGGACTTCCTCTCGGATCCCCGCCAGCGTCTCGGCCACATCGCTCCCTTCCGCCCTCCCTTGTTGTATTTGCACTGGTGTGGTTGTTTATTTTCTTGTATTTATTTATTTATTTACATTCCCAGGTGTCACAGTGGCATATGGCAGGACCTTGTCCCCTTTCACCTGGAAGGAACAGCACGGACGTGTCACCCTGGGAACATCGAATACATGCCCACCATGGACGCGGTGGCTGGCATATGGTGACACGTCAGTTAGGGTCGTCATGGGGTAACAGGATTCTGCTGATATGTTGTAATTTATTTAATAAAGCTGTGGCCGACCCCCCACAATTTTACCCACAAGATCGTTGTCCGTGTTTTATTGTTGCCAAGTTAAGGTGTTGGTGCTGGAGGGAGGGCGTGTTTTAAAGTGTCCATTACGGTTGGTCGTAACTGGGAAGCCGAGACTCCTGGCAGCATAGATAACTAATAGTCCCTCGACCAGCACAGGACCAAGTGTGAATGTGGGTAACAGTAACTAAACCAGTCCCATGTACATAAAGCTAAACCAATGTGTTATGGAAAGTCTTGCAAGTGTTAATAGATGTTTGGGGCATTTATTAATGTGTGGTCTGATGGCATCAGGTAAAAAAAATGGCACTTGCCAAAAATTGCACTTTTTTATGCTGGTTTTGGTTCCATGAATGTGCCCCTTTGTGTCCCTCATGTTACAGGATCTCTGCATGCTGAGGCTAAGATAACATATGCATTTAAGACTCCGCTACAGAAACCGCCAGAAATCAGCAGAGAAATAAGTCCGGCGCGGATGTCCCGGTAGACACCCGATGGATCCCTTATAGTCTATGGGAACTGTTGGTGTCTGCGGGTAACCTCTGTTTTAGCCATGCGCAGATGTGAACCTAACCTAAGAGGCTAAAAACCTGTCCTGTTCTTATACTTCTCACAGCTGTGAGTTTGTTACAATTGGATCTGGTTTAAGCAACCATAATTATGTATCATGCGAGGTTATGCTCTAATGGCGTGGTGGTGAGCCCTCTCTGTGGGCATGCATTTCGTCACCGCAGCTAGGCTCCTCCATCGCTCACTAACTGGGAATCCGGGACAGCTGTCCCAGATCCCCCGGCGAGCGATCCAGCACTTCTTTCAGTTGTATGTGCAAATGCACATACACCTGAAAACTGTCAGTGTAGGCAGTGGGACCCTGGCTTACACTGACAGAAGATTATGACCTCTGCCCGAAATAGGCGCGATGAAGTCATTCATCAGCGCCTGCTTTGCGGTGGAAGAAGGAGGTCACCCTGCTGCTCTTCATGGGAGTGCAGATACAGTGGGGAAAAAAAGTATTTAGTCAGTCACCAATTGTGCAAGTTCTCCCACTTAAAAAGATGAGAGGCCTGTAATTGACATCATAGGTAGATCTCAACTATGAGAGACAAAATAAGAAAACATATTTAGAGAATCACATTGTCTGATTTTTAAAGAATTTATTTGCAAATTATGGTGGAAAATAAGTATTTGGTCACCTACAAACAAACAAGATTTCTGGCTCTCACAGACCTGTAACTTCTTCTTTAAGAGGCTCCTCTGTCCTCCACTCATTACCTGTAGTAATGGCACCTGTTTGAAATTGTTATCAGTATAAAAGACACCTGTCCACAACCTCAAACAGTCACACTCCAAACTCCACTATGGTGAAGACCAAAGAACTGTGGAAGGACACCAGAAACAAAATTGTAGACCTGCACCAGGCTGGGAAGACTGAATCTGCAATAGGCAAGAAGCTTGGTGTGAAGAAATCAACTGTGGGAGCAATAATTAGAAAATGGAAGACATAAAAGACCACTCTTCCTCGCTCAGGGGCTCCACACAAAATCTCACCCAATGGGGTCAAAATGATCACAAGAACGGTGAGAAAAAATCCCAGAATCACACGGGGGCACCTAGTGAATGACCTGCAGAAAGCTGGGACTAACGTAACAAAGGCTACCATCAGTAACACATTACGCCGCCAGGGACTCAGATCCTGCAATGCCAGACGTGCCCCCCTGCTTAAGCCAGTACATATCCAGGCCTGTCTGAAGTTTGCTAGAGAGCATTTGGATGTTCCAGAAGAGTATTGGGAGAATGTCATATGGTCAGATGAAACCAAAGTAGAACTGTATGGTAGAAACACAACTCGTCATGTTTGGAGGAGAGTGAATGCTGAGTTGCATCCAAAGAACACCATACCTAATGTGGGGGTGGCAACATCATGCTTTGGGACTGTTTCTCTGCAAAGGGACCAGGATGACTGATCCGTGTACATGAAAGAATGAATGGGGCCATGTATCGTGAGATTTTGAGTGCAAACCTACTTCCATCAGCAAGGGCATTGAAGGAGTGGCTTCATAAGAAGTATTTCAAGGTCCTGGAGTGGCCTAGCCAGTCTCCAGATCTCAACCCCATAGAAATCCTTTGGAGGGAGTTGAAAGTCCATGTTGCCCAGCGACAGCCCCAAAACGTCACTGCTCTAGAGGAGATCTGCATGGAGGAATGGGCCAACATACCAGTAACAGTGTGTACCAACCTTGCGAAGACTTACAGAAAACGTTTGACCTCTGTCATTGCCAACAAAGGATATATAACAAAGTATTGAGATGAACTTTTGTTATTGACCAAATACTTATTTTCCACCATAATTTGCAAATAAATTCTTTAAAAATCAGACAATGTGATTTTCTGGATTTGTTTTCTCATTGTGTCTCTCATAGTGATCTACCTATGATGTCAATTGCAGGCCGGCTTATAAGTGGGAGAACTTGCACAATTGGTGGCTGACTAAATACTTTTTTCCCCACTGTAAGTACAGGAGCATATTGGACTGTGTGGGGGCCACTGTAGTGTATATTGTACTGTGTGGGGGCCAATGTGGCCTATATTGTACTGTGTGAGAGACACCATGGTGTGTATTGGACTGTGTGGGGGCCACCGTGGAGCAGATTGGACTGTGTGGGGGCCACCATGGAGCAGATTGGACTGTGTGGAGGCCACCATGGAGCAGACTGTACTGTGTAGGGGCCCTTCACTATTTATATCACACAGTGATATCTGTTTTATAGCAGACGTGTGATGTTATTACAGGCTGTAATAACATTGTACGGTCACTATAAAACAGATCCTGTGCGATGTAAATAGTGAACATTAATTGTTCAAAAGTATACCAAATGCAAACTTCTACCTTGCAGTACAAAGTTGTTTTGTATCATTGAAATTTCTGTAAAACTCCATTCACACAACCGTATTTTGAGGGTCCGTAACTGTCTACAATTGTGGATCCGCACAGTATTAAGGTTAAATTGCTGTGTTGGCATTTTTAGTCAAATTAGTGGGTTTTGGGTTGCAGTTAGGACACTTGATCTCTAATAGGTTCACCATCACTGCTCTAATGTGTAGCATTCATAATTCATTAATTTTCTAACATCATTTCACAGACTTTACTTATAGTGATACTCAGTTACATCTTTTACTCTAGTTACATCCGGAGCTGCATTCACAATTCCTCTTGCTGCCATTTGGATTATGTTGGCACAATGTTGACACAAACATCCTTAACAATTAAGCTACTGTAAATTTTAGAACACATCATGGTCTGCTGTGATGCACTGTAGGAGATGTATTATTTTAAGCTATTGTACAATACACTACCTAGAATACACAACAGTAGAGCAAAGACAATGAATAGGGAGGTCATAGGAGAAAGAGTCCTGCAGCTTGAGCGCTGACTGGGAACATGGAGGACAATGCCATGCGAGTTGAGTGTAAGACATTGCGTAATAGCAGTTCTGTAGAAGGAGCACTGGATGTGTCTGGAGACATAGCGGGATGGTGGATGCTGCTCTGGATGTAACTGAAGTATAAATCATTATGTAAGAGCAAAATTGTGAGTGCTGCTCAGGATATGACTGATATGTAAGGCTCTATACAAACAAACCTCAAAAACCGGCAATGCGACAGACGTTTTTAAAACAAGAAGGATCTACTCAGTTTTTTTAACGGAATTTTCAAAATAATATATGTTCTATTTTTTGCCTGTTTTCACAGATCATGACATAGATGCAAGCCTTTGAGGGATCTATAAAAACAGGTACCCCAGGGATACAAATATTATCTGTGTAGTCTGGATCATTTCGCCTTGTTCTATTATGGCCAATTTCAGTCTTAGGCCTTATTCACACGTCCGCATTTCATGTACGTATGGTGTCCACATTTTTCGCGGATGCCATACATGCCTATTCACTTCAATGTGTTAATTCAGACTTCAGACTTGCATGAATGGCTAGAAAAGTAATGGGAAATATTTAGGAAGTTCTTATACTTCTACCTTTTGCTCATTCCTACCATTTTACCTTTTGCTCAAAAAAACTGCAACAAAATCTGCAACAAAAAAAAAGCTGTATTTCCACAACATGGGGCCTTAGCCTAAGGCCGGGGCCCCACGTAACATAAATGCTCAAAAAAAACCGCGGTGTTTTACAGTAACTGCAAGAGGATGGGATTCTGGCTAATCCCATCCATACATTGCAGAAAAATATCCGCAGCAGACATGCTGCGATTTCAAAAACTGTCGCAGCCTGCTACGTGGGGCCTTAGCGTAAAGGTGCACTGTATCTAAAATAACATGTGCACAACATTTAACAAGGAGGTATGCCTACATCATAAATAGGCACCACTGTCAGATTGAAGCTCCACGTTGTGAAAACGCAGCGTTTTTGTCGTGGTGGAAACACCGTGGCAAAAACAGCTGTGTTTTACAGTGCCTGCAAAATGGATGAGTTTCTGGATAATCTCTAATAATAACTGCGGAAACGCTGGCGATTTCCGTATAGCTATAATAGTGACATAAAGTCCGCAGAGGAAAATTCTTTGAAATTGTAATGAAAAAAACTGTGGATAAAAATGCAATGCATTTCTGCTACGTTTTTTTCCACAGCATTTTTTTTGCTGTGCTTCGCTATGTGGGGCCTTAGCCGCAAACTAGACTAGAAAAAAGTATACCTGCAAAAAATATGGCCAAAAATGGGCAGATGATAAATAACCCCCATTAACTTCAATGGTTGTCAATTGCCCATCAAAATGGACAAAGGCAGGACATATTTGTCTTTTTGATGGACCTCTAAAACAGTCAGTCAAAAAAAAAAACAGACAAGTGAATAGACATATTGGGGCATATTTATTAAGCTAATTTTCTGCCCTACGCATCATTTATGAAGCATTTGTGCCTTTTTTTCCAGATGTAATGCTGCCCTCGCCACTTTTGCTTTTTGGTGAAAAAAAGGGGGAGTGGCCGAAATAGAGATCCTTTTCACGCTGTATTTATGACTTGCACCTTTTTAAAAAGGGGGAAAAAAAAAGGCGCAAATGCACTCCAGTCCATGGGCAGCGTAAAAGAGCCCCTCATGTTAGAAAACATTAAAAAGAGGCAATTGCACAATTTTTTAGCAATTGCGCTTTTTTGAACACAAAAGGGGCAAAGTTCACATAGCTTATAAAGACGCATTTAACTAACTAACACATGCACAACATTTAACAAGGAGGTGCGTTGACATCATAAATAGACACCACAGTAAAACTAGTCTAAAAAAAAAATCTGTGTTGATGGTACCAAAAAATGGCCCCCCCCCCCAAAAAAAAAACCAGGGAGCGCACTCCTCAGGTCAATTAATATTACATACACCAATTGGTGCAAAACACTTCAAGCTTTATTAAAAAGAGTGAAATAACGCGTTTCTGGGTTTATGGTGCTAAGACACACCCCTTCATCAGATCTTTTGTCAGATGCTCAGATATCAGAAAACACACAAGATGTGTTCAGCTGAATGCCAGTATCTGTTTGTTTAATAAAGCTCGAAGTGTTTTGCACCAATTGGTGTATGTAATATTAATTCACCTGAGGAGTGTGCTCCCTGTTTTGTTTTTTTTGGGGGGGGGGGGCATTTTTTGGTACCATCAACACAGATTTTTTTTCAAAAAGGTTGCATCTCTTCCTGAAAGTCCGTTAACCAGTTGGAAAGCGACCCTCTCCCCTATACCTAATGACAACATCACCAATCTCTGAATTGAGTATGGTAAATATCCCTAAATCCTGAGAAAGTTTGGGGACCCCTGAAATACTGACATATTATTTTGGTTCTAAAAAAGGAGCACATCCCTTCTGCAATTTTCTTTCTTACACTAAAGATAGTCTAAAAAAAAAGGTGCACCTGCTAAAAGTATGGCCAAAAAAGTGGCAGATGATAAATAACTCCCATTCACTTTAATTTGGTGAATTTACTAAAACATACACACCAGTAAAAAGTGAGTGGCACATTTATGCACATGGCAGTTTTCTCTAAAAATGTACCACTGTCTCCTGTTCACCACTTTTTGGAAAAGAGGACGGAGCAGTGCAGAGATCAAGAGATGGAATATAACTCATGCTAGAAAACAGACTAGTGTAGATTTCAATTTTGGAACCTCACAAGATGTGCCAGAGTTATTAAGAGGTTTTGCACCAGCAGGGGAATAAGTAAACACTGTTGGAGAACACACCAATGTTAAAAGGTTTGGCCAGGATCTGACGATAATTTATACCGATGACCTAGCCACAGGTTAGACAATGACCAATCTGATACTGATGACCTAGCTACAGGTTAAGCAATGACCAATCTGATACTGATGACCTAGCCACAGGTTAGACAATGACCAATCTGATACTGAAGACCTAGCCACAGGTTAGACAATGACCAATCTGATACTGAAGACCTAGCCACAGGTTAGACAATGACCAATCTGATATTGATGACCTAGCTACAGGTTAGACAATGACCAATCTGATACTGATGACCTCGCCACAGGTTAGACAATGACCAATCTGATACTGAAGACCTAGCCACAGGTTAAATAATGACCAACCTGATACTGATGACCTAGCTACAGGTTAGACAATGACCAATCTGATACTGATGACCTCGCCACAGGTTAGACAATGACCAATCTGATACTGATGACCTAGCCACAGGTTAGACAATGACCAATCTGATACTGAAGACCTAGCCACAGGTTAAATAATGACCAATCTGTACTGGCTAGCTACAGGTTAGACAATGACCAATCTGATACTGATGTCCTATCCTTTGATTAATTACCCCCCATTGTTTTAAAATGGTTGCCCAATGACAGTTCAAAAATTGGATGTCACACGTCATGTGAATAGGTTCTAAGACATGACATAACTTATACAGAATATACTGTATAAGATTACATGTTCCATTCTATGGGGATTTGACTGAAGAATTTTTGTTCTGCAGCTATTGCACATGAGAACATGTACCACCTGCAGCCGTCAGCTCTTCACATAAATGTGCAATAAATCACATCATGGTCCATGGTGCCAAATTTTTGCTGTCACTACAAGATTTCTTATTTAAAAATAAAGCGTCTGGTGAGGAATGGCAGTGAGGGATATATTTAGAAGATTCATTTATAAATCTGCCGGCAGTTCGAGACACGTAGAAATGACCTTCACCAGTCAGACAGTAATTGAAGATAATTGTGACTGATTCGTCTACACAGAGCCGGTCACTGAGACTGGAGCAAGGAGCTGCCTGCAACTAAAACCACTACTGATGACTCCACCCTGAGGAGCAAGAAGCAGAGAAGGAAAGTGTCATATGCCCAAGCAAAGACATGTATTACCATAATGAGGATGGTAAATATGATAAATCACCAGCATAATAATAATACAATATTACAATGAATCATAATAATATTATCCCTTACATCCTTAAGGGGGATTTTACATGTACAGGTATTGATGAGTTTTGTTTGCAGTGTTGTAGCCAAAACTAGGAGTGGATCATAAAAGAAGAGAAGGAGATAGATGGCAAGAGCTATGTATCCTCTTTATTGCATTTACTCCTGGCTTTAGCCTAATAAGTGCATTCAAACACCTAAGCAAAATCCCAACAAACCTGCAAGTGTAAATATAACCTTAGAATGCATTCACAAGCTGCACTTAAATTGCATGGGTTTTGATGCTGCTTTTGGTAAAGTTTCTTACTTTTCCAGTTGAAACAGTTTTAACTACACCCATCTGTACCATGTGAATGCTAATGGTACCCTAATGCACAGTTGCGAGTAGTGGGCTGTCTGTGGTTGATCCACTTTTCACGTCTGTGTAAAGCACATCAAGCCTTTATTTCCAATTTCATTTTGTACATTTTATATGTCTCTGGGTCCATGAAAAACAGATGACACACTGATGTCATCCTTTTTTTTTTTCATGGAACCATCGGGGCACATTTATCAAGTACCTTGCACCTTTATTAGGTATAAATTGTGCATTTTGGGGGGCTTTATTTATGACACATTTGCACCATCTTTACAGATGTTTTTCTTCCCTTTCCACTATCGCTTTTTGGCAAGGAAAGGGGGAGTGGCCAAAGTGGAGTTTGGCGTAAAAAAAGAGGCAAATGCTCTCCAGTACATGGACAACATAAAAAAATGAAAAAAGGCCTTTTTTGTCACACAACATTGGAATTACAATTCTATCTGGTACGTTTTGTGCAAAATTAGTGCACCTTTTTAGAGAAAATAGGTGCAAAGTGCACATGGCCAAAAAAAAGACCTAAAATACCTGTTCTAATAAGCATGTGCTCAACACTTATCAAGGAACTGCTCTTATTTAATAAATAACCACTATCAAAAAAGCTGAGAATAAAAGGTGAAACTGTGAAAATTTTAGATAAAAAAAGGCGCAGTTAATAAATAACCCCCATAGACTTTCATTGACGTGATGCATCTGTGATACATCTGCATCACTGAGAAAAAAAAAAGAATGTGCTTTTGTTGCTTTTTGTGAACCGTCTAAATAAACACAGTGGGGCACATTTATTAAGCTGCTTGCACCTTTTTTGGCATTAATAGCTCCTTTTTGTGGTCTTTCTCTGCCCTACACTTCATTTATGAAGCATTTGTGCCTTTTATTCCAGATGTTATGCTGACCTACCCACTTTTGCTTTTTGTTGAGAAAAGGGGGAGTGGCCTAAATGGAGATCCTTTTCAGGTTAAGGCCCCATGTGGCATCCTGCAGCAAAAAAGCACTGCAGGAAAAACCGTGGCGGGAATGAATCGCGGTTCTTCCCACAGCGCTTTAGACAGAAAGTTCGCAAAGGTTTCCTCTATGGACTTTCTGTTTCAATTATACCTATGGGGAAACCACCAGCATTTCCGTAGGTATGATTGACATGCTGCGATTTCCAAAACTGCACTGGTTTTAGAAATCGCCGCGTGTCCGCAGCGTGTTTTTTACCGCAAAGTGGGCATGGGATTCACTAGAATCCCATATCCACTTTGCTCTCACTGTAAAATGCTGTGATTTTTTCCGCGGCGTTTACGCCACGTGGGGCCCCAGCCTCACGTTGTACTTATGACTTTTTTAAAAAAAGGCACAAGTGCACTCCAGTCTATGGGCAACATAAAAGAGCCTATCGGGTCAGAAAGCATTAAAAAGGGGCAATTGCGCCTTTTTGAACAAAAAGGCAAAACATTTAACAAGGAGCTGCGCCTACATCATAAATAGACACCACAGTAAGGCCAGGGGCCCCACTTGGCGTTAATCATGTGGTTTTACAGTCCCTGCAGAGTGGATGGGATTCGTGATTTCGGAAATCGCAGCATGTCAATTATACCTACGGAAACACTGGCGGTTTCTCTATAGGTATAATGGAAGCAGAAAGTCCGCAGAGGTTTCCTTCACTTTCACTTTGCCGACGCGGTTTTTCCCACAGTGCTTTTTTGCTGCAGCCCGCTACGTGGGGCCTTAGCCTAAACCTAGTCTGAAAAAATGGTCAAGAAAGGGGCAGATGATAAATAACTCCCATTGAAATGAATGGGTACTTATGGTATCTGGGGAAAAATGCAGATGCCACACGTACATGATATGCTGATGTGTAAATAAGGAGTTAGTGTTTTAGGCCACGACTCCACATTGCGAAAACGCCACAGCAATATCGCAGCATTTTACCATAGCTGCAAAGTGGATGGGATTCTGACTAATCCCATCCATACAGTGTAGAAAAAAATCTGCAGCAGAAATGCTGTGATTTAAAAAACGCAGACGTTTTTGCAAATTGCAGCATGTCAATTATACCTATGGAAACGCTGGCGTTTTCCGTATACATATAATAGAAGCAGAATGTCTGCAGAGGAAAACTCTGCGGACTTTTCTTGTGAAAACTCTGTGGAAAAAAAAACCTGATACATTTCCGCCGCAGTCTTAGACATTAGACATGTTTTAGGCTATGGCCCTACGTTGCGGAAATTCATCTTTTTTGGCTGCTGTGGAAATGCAGCAGAAAAATTACAGAGTTTTAAAATAACATCAAAGTGAATGAGATTCTAGCTAATCCCATCCACACATTGCGGAAAAAAATGCTGTGGAAAAGCTGCGTCTGTCAAAAACGCATGTATTTTTGAAAAACGCAGCATTTTAATTTTACATCCAGAAATGCGAGTGTTTTCCCTATAGATTTAAGAACAGAAGATAAACCGCAGATAAAAACACAGCGGGAGAAAAACAATATGCGTTTCTGCTGCATTTTTTAGCTGCAGTTCACTACGTGGTGCCTTAGTCTTAGACAACTTATAAAAAAAATGGCATGTCCTATTGGGAAAGGGGTGTGGCTTCATGGGAGTTGGGCATGTCCTACGTTGCAACACTGTGCGCCAAAAATGTGCCAAAAAGTGTCAACAATTTTTAAGCCAACTAGTAAGTGGTGTAATGTTAAAGAGTCTAACAATACACCAGATTCATCAAACAGAAGCAACCACTTTGATAAATCTTGTGCAGTTTACGTCTGTCTAGTCTAATCTACACTGTCTAAATTTTAGACAATATTTGTAAATCTGCCCCATTAAGTTTCATTTGATTCCAAAAACTCCTTGGTGTGTTTTTTTTTTCTTTTGTTTGTTTTTTTCTTTTTATTTTTTTTAACAATAGGTGTAAATTTTATTTTCTCACTTTATTTCCTTTTTCTATTTACTTATTTTCAATAGTTCTTATTATTTATATATTTTATTGTTATTGATAAATATTTGCTTTATTATTATTGCTATTTTTCTATCCTGCTACATTAAATTATTTGATAGCTGTTATTAATTTTATTAATAAAAGTATAGTAGCACCAGCATAGTATTATTATTATGGTGCTTCTGTTTTATACAAGTGACATCATATTTCAGTGGGACCTACAGGAAGGCTGTCAGTTCTGAACTCTGCGCACAGATACTGTCTGCATGAACTACTCAACAACTCCTGTCCTCAGTTTCTAGTAGTATGAGCTCCATCTGCTGGATGTATAAGGAGAGACCAGCAATCTTAGAATTCCCTTTAACCTCAGGTCACAGCCACCCAAGAGCAGTAAATACGCCTCACCTTCTGGCAGTCTCATTACACTAATTTTGCAGTAAAGCTGTATTTTTTCATATCTCTTAAAAGGTTAATTTAAATGTTTGAGAACATGTCAGCAGTGCAGTGTGAGGGCAGTCAGGGCCCTCTAAGGTGATTCTCCAGCATGTGACTTTCTATACAACAGTTTTAAACAAAGATGGGCAAATCAGAAAATCAATTTTCTGGTATTTTAACAATTGACAAATAAGACAATAGAGAACATAATAGGGATCCGTAACAGGGTTGTATACCTTCCATTATCCTAAGTGAAGGAAATACAGCTCTTTAATTAAATAGTCACTTGATGGTAAATTACTGGACATAAATGTGTAAAAAAACTTGCTTAATGCTAATTGGAATAATCTTCAAAAAAAGACAAAAATGCAAAAATCACCTTGATTACTTATCTTATTATATTTATTTATATTATTATTATTCATTCTGGATTAGAGACATTACAATAAACTCCCTAGGGAGGTTATAGAAAGAAAATAAGCATCTACAATTATCTATCCGATAACTGGTTGTCAGATATTGATATGAGGCTGAAAACACACACACAGTTTTTATGCCAAAGACAGAAGTGGATCAAACTAGAAGGATAAGTAAAAGTCTTTCTTTTATATTTCCCATTTATTTTGAATCCTTTCTTGACATATGTTTAAAAACTGTATTATAAATCCCACAAAAAAACTATATGTGTGATTCCAGCCTAATAGTAAACAATAACAATAACAATAATACAATATTACAATAAAGTATAACACAATAAAAGACACATCAGAAATATCCAATATGAAGAAACACAGTGAATCTTTCTAGACTTTTATATCTTTAACTTTTATTCTTTCTAGATTGTAATATTAAAAGAAATAACATTGTTTAATAAAAATTTTTGTAAAATATTTGTAAAAAATTCATTATATTTCTTCTCTGTATCAATAACCTAAATCCAATTATTTTCAAGTCATTACAAATCACTTACAAATATAAAAAAAAAAATTACCCAGAAAATAGAGGAAGCTATTGTTACAGTATTATAGAAGATACCTGAACACTACACATACCGTACATGTGTGTATATAGATATTATAAAGCCACCATAAAACATTTTCCAATGTAATGTGTAAAGAGTGAAGGTTTACACACTAAGTATTGTTATTATTATTATTATTATTAATGTCCACATAATAATCATATAATATAAATATATAAATTGATACATATATTTTCAGGTTTTACATATAATTTTTTATTTCTTTAGAACCTACCTATACATCATACTGATAACCTTTAGGATTATTCTCATGACGATGATTGAAGATTACTATTATTTTTATTATTATTATTTAGAACTCCCTCTTACTTCCTTATGTGTCAGGTAAAAATAACAATCACCTTTTTTCTGGACCTGAAACTCTATCAGATATTTACAGCATATGTGAATTTCCACAATATTTTAATAACAGTTGATATAACAGTTTTCACTATTTTACATGGTATATTTCTCTGTAAATCTATTATAAAATTTACATCAGGATTTCTTGTTATCTGAACTGTAATTATCTTCAAAATTATGAAAATAGAAAAAGTGTTACAGATAAAATACCAATACTACTAATAAGAGTGTAAAGCGCTGCAGAATATGATGGTGCTACATAAGTAAGTAAAATAAATACATAAATAAGAGGGAATAACTACAAATAGACTTAGTATTGATATTGACAGTCATGGATGTTTTTAATTACATTATTTCATAATTAATTTAAAAAAAAAAATTTTGAAATGTAAAATGGGTAAATATCTAAATATTACATAAAATCTGAAATAAAATGAGAAGTGATGATACATGTGAGGTGAAGACTTACACACTGTGGAATGTTCTGCCTTCAGCAAGTTATAGTTTAGGAATTGGGGGTCTGGCTCTTTCCTTTCCTTCTCTTGCAGGAGTTGAGGAGCCGAATGAATGTGCATATCTCCTAGAGGCAGTAACAGAGTAATATTTCGCCTCTTACACGAGAGTCTGACAGTGAAATGAAATAATGATGAAAACAAACAAAATCTGGAAGTTTTGTGTTTATATTTCCTGATGAAGCGTCAGTCGTGTTATGTTTGCAGCTTTATTATTTACATTGTAAACAGATCAGTTGTGAAAGAAAAATAATTAAAAAAAAAACCTTTCCACTTTACTAGGAAAATATATGATCCCCCCCCCCCCTCCATCTGCCAGTCCAGGCGAATGTGGACAGACGCAAGCAGGGTTAAAATATGCCCCCAATCTTATCGTAGTCACCCTCACACTCCACAATTTATTATGTTGAAACATTATTTTTACATATGTAAATATTTGCTTTTGATAATAATAGCAGCAATAATAATAATTAGTATTATCACTAATATATATATGACACCCATCCTCCCTCTTATCACTATTGCTTGTGGTTCCATAATGTAATATGTACTCCATATCATACATAGAATGCATATAGTGCATACACAGATGCATAGAAAACATTTCTGTAATTATAAGAATTTACAAGTTCTAAATGAAATGTAAATGTTTTACAATATTCACAAGGACTTTGGCTTTAGTCAACACTTAGTTGCTAACCATGATAATTTTATTATTATTATTGTTGTTGTTGTTGATGTTATTATTAATATTACGTTGTTGTTATTTTAGGATACATTAATATTTGAATTAAATATCAAAATAAGGTAGACATATTGATCAAAAATAAATCTAATAACAGATAAAAATCGGACAGTATCTCAAAAATTATTCTTTTTTACTTTTCTACATTACAATGGTTTGAATGAGGGTAATAGGACAATGACACACATTAAGAATCAAGAGTAGTACAATATAATAGAGATTATACAATAGAAATCTTTGGAGTTTTGCAGTGAGTTGTGAGCCTGGTACTGGCTGTTCAATGTCTAATATCCAGTTTTCCCCCCCGTTTCGTAATCTCTCATTTACTTTTAGATTCCTGTATGCAGGTTTTTTCTTATACCTATATAATCTGATGTCATTTAATCATGGTTGTATTTTTCTTCTTAAATTCTTATATTAACCAGAAAAAGTGAATTATTCTTTAATAAAAAAAAAAAAAAAAAATTCAACAGAGAGATTTTTTTGTTTATTTTTCTCCTCCCAGATGGGAAAAATTCTGAGAATTGATAACATTCCACTCAATGCACCCATTCACCACCACAAGAAACCTCCAAGGCCACACAGAGCAAAAATAATGGAAGGGATAAAGGTTAGTTTATGGCTCATAACATTTACAGAATCCAAATGAGATTACTGGAATCCTGTGTGACTGTCACCGATTTATAGAGATAGCCAATTACAATTACAGTTTTTACTGAAAAAAATTCATGCAGATCAGTCTTGGATGCAGCAAAAATCTAAATATATTCGAAAATGGGGGAAGACTCAAACCAAAATTTTATGACGTCTCCTCCTCCAAATCTAAATTGTATGTTATTAGTGGTGGCAATTTACTGTTACCACATAATCATATAACGCATGGTGGAGGCTCCACATTATAAGGGAACATTATCATTATATCAACAGAGGATTTTCCACTGGTTGAGAAAAATAATCAATGCAAAAATATTAAATCCAATTTTACATCTGTCACATTCAGCTTCTTTTCAATAGTACAGTTCTGACATTTATCATATATATCATGACATTATAGAATCTTCCAGAATATTCTGCTTATAATTCTGCAGGGAGATCAGATTTTCTACTAATTTGTTAAATTTAAGCTACATTGACATATTTTCAGTTATTACATTTTATCGTTATCAACAAAAATAATTTTCAATTTTATTATTATAAACAGACAATTTAATATATTTAATATATGTGACAATCACATCTGGATTTGACGCTACTACTGATCAGTTATTGCTGCATATATTTGGCGCTGTTTACATAGCATATTTCAATATTTATTTTTGAGCGAGTCGGATTCCTGTGCCGCTCGGTTGGATTAATAAAGTATGGAACATGAAGGCGGCTGTGATAACCTCATGGAGAGCACATGTTGATGTACATCTTGCATAACAGGCTTGGTTTGTTATTACACACCAGCCTCATAGGGAAGGTCTCACCTCGCTAGAAGTCGGTGCCACTTACAACACATCCCTGTCCTGACCTCCACCAAGACCTCAACACAACAAGGCGTTGCCTCTACAGTCCACTAAGCAGGCAAGTGCAAAAGTGACCATGTGTGTCTCAAGCATCCACCCAAGACTCAATCTCCAGCATTTTAGTGTTTTAATAAGGCCTCTGTGACACCAGAAATATAAGGGGTGATAGGGAGAAAAGCAAATAGCCCACTAGCCATTTGGAGACTAAGCACAAAATATGCCTTCAAAACCCTACATTATTTCCTCTTTTGCTCCAGGGTTTATTTTCCCTCTAAATGCAATGGAAGATGGGAAGAGTTTTAGCTTGGTGGCTAAAGAAACATTGGGTCTCCATTGGGTCCATCCATAACTGGAAAATGTCTGTGCTTCTCTTACTGTAAAGTTCTATAAATGAAAGTCTCTTTGGTTATACATGACTAATCTCTTATTAGAAGCTGTGTTGGTGAATGTTATAGGATTCAGTAGTGGAATTGATGATAAATATGTGAGATTATCTCCCCTCCTCCAGTTCCAATACAACAGAGTCACTTTCCCTTTTTATAGACTGTAGGGGTTAATGGAGAACGCTGACAACCCTGGGGCATAGCCGTGCAGGAAACTGATTTACATGGAGAAAGCTGAGCCTCTGTGACTTCAAGGCCTCATAAACTTGTCTTCCACACAGTGACTTTATATCTGCAGTGACACTTTAATGTGGCCAATAAAGTCCCTGAGCTGCGGCCGCCTCCTTATAATGTGGTAATTAGTGGCCGCTAATATTCTGTTTGCCGCGATGCTTTCAGGACTTTATTTAATGAAACTCCAGTTTAAGGAGGAAAGGGGGGTAAGTAAATCTGTGGCGCAACACATGCGTCATATTTATTCATAAATCTTAAAAGAAACATTTTGTGCGCTCAGGGCCAAGTTATAAATTCATGAAGAGTACAGGAATTTTTACTTTCCGACAATTTTTTAGATATTTCACATCATTGACATGTGCCCCTTCCCCCACAATAAGCAATTTCTGAAAAGTCAAACTGTATCTTCCTTAGATGAGAAGGTTGCAGAAGACTCTTGAAGCCTCTTCATCAGAAGTCTAATATATTTGACATGTAATGACCCCCCCTGAGGTGCCCAGCGCTCCAAAATCCAACGTTTTATTAACCTAATAAAATGCAGGAAAAAATGTAGGAAAGTTGAACTGGCAGAATCATGTGCAAAGTCAAATAAATGTGAGCAAGTCATGTAACCTGACACTCCTCGAGAGCAAAAACACCGAGAACCCAGGCACTCTACAGTACTGTGGCCTTTAACCTGTTGTCTGCTGGACCGCTAAGAGGATGAATGTTGTGCATTATTGCTGCTTTTTATTGGAAGTCAGCTGCAAATATTTTCATACAAAAAAGGAAAATGGCAAATTACAAAAATATGGCGATAACGCATTATTGCTATCTCACAAAGTGAATATACCAAGCAGGGAGGCAAAGGTGCCCAACGCACGTTTTGCTGTGGCCTTCTCCGGAAGAAGCCATAGCAATATGTGTACTTCGCTTCCCTATTCTGTATATACATTATACTTTGCTACGTAGCATTGCAAAATGTTATTTTGTTTATGCATGTGCTGGTCACCTGGGGACATTTATCTAAAGCACCAGTTCATTGTGATTTGTGTGTGATTTTTTTTTTTTAGGATATTACACTGCCCTTTCAATTTATCTTAAAGAATTTTCCCATGAACATAACCATGTTTAAATTTGTAGACAATTAAAAATGAAACATTTTTGCAAATATAAATAAAAAAAATTGCAGAGTTTTAAAGTTTATTTTCTCTAACTATCTTAGTGGTGAGAGGCTGTTGTCTTGATTGGTGGCCAATGGATACGACCATGAATGCAGGGACTATGGTCTGGTACTAGTCAGAAGCCCATCCAGGATTATCTCCTCCTGCACGTGGTATCCCTGCCTGATAACCTGCTCACATTAAGGAGATAATGGTTGGATTTATAAGTAGTAGACTATAGAAATTTTCTGTATCATTAAGAAATTTAGAGAAAATCTTTAAAACTCTGCAAAATGAACTTGTATTTACAAAAATGTTTAACTTTTGTCTACAAATTTAAATATGGTTATGTTCATGGGAAAACCCTTTCAGGCTAAGGCCCCACGTTGCACAAACACACCTTTTTTGTTGCAGATTTTGCTCTGTTTTTTGAGCCAAAGCCAAGAATGGGAAATATATAGAAAGTACTTATACTCCTCTCATCTCCTCAATCCACTCCTGGCTTTGGCTCAAAAAACTACAGCAAAATCTACAACAAAAGAAGCTATGTTTCCGCAATGTCGGGCCTTAGCCTTAAAAAGAGTCTATCAGGTCCAAAATGCCTCCCAAACCAGTAACAGGAGCAGAAACATACCTTTGTGGACACAAACCAATGAGGCAATGCAGAGATCATCTTTGTATGGATGTGAATAAGCCTGCAAGTGCATTAGAGGTGGGCCAGAAATTACAGATTTGCCTATAGACAGTTGCAAATGCTCTGGCTCTCCTCTGGAATTGATGCCCAACATTTCCTCTTTAGTTGTGATTAACATTTTCAGCTTCTTTCTGCATTGTGGAATCATGAATGTCTGTAGGCAAATCTGGGAAATCAGGCCCTGCCCCCGATGCACTTACAGGCTGATTTACATAAAAAGATGATCATCTCTACTTTGCTTCATCAGTTTGTATCCACAACGGTATGCTTTTGTTCCTATTAAAGGCCCCTCCATGACACTATTATTGGTTTGGGTGGCACTTTAGACCTGAGAGGCTTCCTTTAATACACTTGTTAGTGACAGTAACATCCAGGTGAGAGGGATTACTTGTTACCTTTTTACATGTTTTTAATGTGAAACAAAATGAGCAGCTACACACACATCAGTCACAGGGACTATTATGGTTGCTGTGGTCTGGATTTCATGTTTAGCTCCACTTCAGAGTTGCCCGTAGATACATTGCCTTGCGAAAGTATTCGGCCCCCTTGAACTTTTCAACCTTTTGCCACATTTCAAGCTTCAAACATAAAGATATAAAATTTTAATTTTTTGGTGAAGAACCAACAACAAGTGGGACACAATTGTGAAGTGGAACGAAATTTATTGGTTATTTTAAACTTTTGTAAAAAATAAAAAACTGAAAAGTGGGTCGTGCAATATTATTCGGCCCCTTTACTTTCAGTGCAGCAAAAGTTTAAAGCCAGATTTGGATACAAAATGATTTCCCAAACTTTAAACATCCCAAGGAGCACTGTGCAAGCGATCATATCATCATAAGACTTGGAATTGGACCTTTGTGATACTTTTTTTTGTTTTTATCTGTCTTTTTGTCCTGCTGAAATGGGGACTCTTGTGTCTGCAGGCATTTCTTTTGTCTACACAAGAGAGAAATTACTGCAGCTTAGAGTCACAACAACAGGGCTGCATACCATTTGCCCACCCATCCCCCAAGAACTCTGGAGAAAGAAAAAGCGGGGGAGGGGCTGCAGAGCAGGAACTCTTCAGAGGATTAAAAAGAGGCGTTACCGACCAACTGTTCCCTCCATCATTATGGACAATGTGAGATCTCTTGCAAACAAGATGGATGAACTAACAGCGCTCACCAGGCATCATCAGGAGTTTCGGGTGTGCAGCATGATGCTACTTACAGAGACTTGGCTCACTGAAGTTACTCCTGACTCTCTGGTCTCCTTGGATGGTTTTAAACTCCTTCAGGCAGACAGGACAAGGGAGAGCGGTAAGAGGAAAGGAGTGGGGCTGGCAATGTTTGTGAATAATAGATGGTGCAATCCTAGGCACATTGTGATTAAGGAGCAAACTTGCTGTAAGGACATTGAACTATTAGCTGTGAGCATGAGACCTTTCTATCTACCAAGGGAACTATCACATGTCATCGTGATAGCTGCATATGTCCCCCCCCTCTGCGAAAGCTGACGCTGCCTGCGAGGTCCTACAAGCCACGCTGAGCCAGTTACAGTCTCAGCACCCCCAGGCCCTCCTTCTTGTGTCTGGCGATTTCAACCACGCCTCTCCATCATCCACACTTCCCAGTTTCACACAGTATGTAACCTACCACACAAGAGACAACAAAACACTGGACTTGTTCTTTGCCAACGTGAGGGAGGCATATAACTCATCAGCCCTACCGCCCCTGGGAAGATCGGATCACAACCTAGTACATCTCCGACCTGTGTACAAGCCACTTGTACGTAGAGAACCAGCTGTCACCCGCACAGTGAGGATATGGTCTGAGGAGAGTGATGAGGCTCTGAGGGATTGTTTTGACACAACCACATGGGAAGTTTTGCAGGATTCGTATGGAGAAGATATAGAAGGACTCACACACTGCATAACGGACTACATTAATTTTTGTGTGGACAACACAGTACCCACAAAAGTGGTGAGGTGCTTCTCCAACAACAAACCATGGATTAACTCTGATATAAAAACACTACTTAAGGAGAAAAAGATGGCATTCAGGACAAGAGATAAGGAGGGGTTGAGGGAAGTGCAAAAGGAGCTGAGGCATCTAATCAGGCAAGGAAAAGCCAGTTATAAGTTAAAAATGGAAAAGCAAATGGAAAGAAAAGACATAAGGGGGGGTCTGGGAGGGGCTTAAGTCAATTTCGGGTCATAAACAGTCTGTCTGCCAGATTGAGGCAGATGTTAACTGGCTTAATGAACTAAACCTATTCTTCAACAGATTTGATCACACACCAGCTCCTCCCACCCCAGCATGTCCTTCAGCTCCCCTCACCACAATGACTTCACCCCATTCACCCCATGTGGCTACTTCCCAACAGACCAGTAAATCCAGAAATCTGTCTTTATCTGACCACAGTCTGACCTTCACACGGGCCCAGGTGAGGAAGGAGATGAAAAAGATCAAGGCGAGGAAAGCCGCAGGGCCAGATGACATCAGTGCAAGGCTAAGTAAGACTTGTGGGGACCAGCTGTGTGGTATAATTACATATATGTATAATATGAGCCTGAGGCAGTAAATAGTCCCTGAATTATGGAAATCTTCTTGTGTGGTACCAGTTCCAAAGAAACCTCACCCTATGGACCTCAACGACTACAGACCTGTAGCACTGACATCCCACTTGATGAAGATCTTAGAGAGATTGGTTCTCACACATCTTCGCCCTCTAGTGAGCCCCGTTATGGACCCTCTCCAGTTTGCTTATCAACCGGGCATTGGGGTAGATGATGCCATCATCCACCTTCTGCACAGGGCTCTGTCTCACCTGGAAAAACCAGGGAACACGGTGAGAATAATGTTCTTTGATTTCTCCAGTGCTTTTAACACCATACAGCCCAGGTTACTGAGAGACAAGCTGGGCCTTGCTGGAGTGGACCACCACCTCGCCAACTGGATCCTAGGCTACCTCACAAATCGACCTCAATACGTGAGAGCCCAAGACTGTGTGTCAGGTACCGTGATCTGTAATACGGGGGCACCTCAGGGTATGGTTCTCGCCCCTTTCCTCTTCACACTGTACACTGCTGATTTTAGGTGCAACTCATCCAGCTGCTACCTACAGAAGTATTCTGATGACTCTGCAATAGTAGGCCTCATCACAGACGATGATGACAGGGAGTACAGAGAACTGAACCGGTTTTTTGTGGACTGGTGCCACCAGAACCACCTGAAGATTAACACGGGGAAGACCAAGGAGATGGTGGTGGACTTCCGTAAAGGAAGATGCCCTCCAAAACCAGTGGACATCCTGGGGACGGGCATCGAGATTGTGAACACCTATAAGTACCTGAGTTTGCTCCTTAATAATAAGCTGGACTGGGCAGATCATATGGAGGCCCTGTACAGGAAGGGCCAAGGCAGGCTCTACCTGCTTAGGAAGCTGAGAGCCTTTGGAATCCGGGGGGCACTTCTTAGGACTTTCTTCAACTCGGTAGTGGCATCAGCCATCTTCTTTGTAGTGGCCTGCTGGGGGAGCAGTATATCAACCAGGGACAGAAATAAACTTGACAAGCTGATTAGAAGGGCCAGCTCTGTCCTGGGGAGCCCACTGGACCCAGTGCAGGTGGTGGGTGACAGAAGGATACTGTCCGTGGTGAGCTCCATGCGGGAGAATAACTCCCATCCCATGCATGAGACTGTGATTGCGCTGGGCAGTACTGTCAGTGACCGACTGCTCCACCCTAGGTGTGAGAAGGAGCGCTATCGGAAGTCTTTCCTCCCCCACCGCGGTTAGGCTGTACAACCAACACTGACCTAAGGCGGAGATCATTACATACAGAGAAATGAAATATCTCTCTGCCTGTTAAATCCCCCCCCCCCCCCTCTGCTACGTCCTATCTGTCTGTCTGCTATTAATGTAATGCCTCTCACCTTGGAACATTCCTGTACATGTTGTATTTGTATTTGTATCTGCTTATCTTATCTTATCTTTGCTGCTGTAACACACTGAATTTCCCCACTGTGGGACTATTAAAGGACTATTATTATTATTATTATTATTATTATTATTATTATTATATTGAAATGGAAGGAGTATCAGACCACTGCAAATCTACCAAGACCCGGCCGTCCCTCTAAACTTTCATCTCAAACAAGGAGAAGACTGATCAGAGATGCAGCCAAGAGGCCCATGATCACTCTGGATGAACTGCAGAGATCTACAGCTGAGGTGGGAGAGTCTGTCCATAGGACAACAATCAGTCGTACACTGCACAAATCTGGCCTTTATGGAAGAGTGGCAAGAAGAAAGCCATTTCTCAAAGATATCCATAAAAAGTCTCCTTTAAAGTTTGCCACAAGCCACCTGGAAGACACACCAAACATGTGTAAGAAGGTGCTCTGGTCAGATGAAACCAAAATCGAACTTTTTGGCCACAATGCAAAACGATATGTTTGGTGTAAAAGCAACACAGCTCATCACCCTGAACACACCATCCCCACTGTCAAACATGGTGGTGGCAGCATCATGGTTTGGGCCTGCTTTTCTTCAGCAGGGACTGGGAAGATGGTTAAAATTGATGGGAAGATGGATGGAGCCAAATACAGGACCATTCTGGAAGAAAACCTCTTGGAGTCTGCAAAAGACCTGAGACTGGGACGGAGATTTATCTTCCAACAAGACAATGATCCCAAACATAAAGCAAAATCTACAATGGAATGGTTCACAAATAAACGTATCCAGGTGTTAGAATGGCCAAGTCAAAGTCCAGACCTGAATCCAATCGAGAATCTGTGGAAAGAGCTGAAAACTGCTGTTCACAAACGCTCTCCATCCAACCTCACTGAGCTCCAGCTGTTTTCCAAGGAAGAATGGGCAAGAATTTCAGTCTCTCGATGTGCAAAACTGATAGAGACATACCACAAGCAACTTGCAGCTGTAATCGCAGCAAAAGGTGGCGCTACAAAGTATTAACTTAAGGGGGCCGAATAATTTGGCACGCCCCACGTTTCAGTTTTTTATTTTTTACAAAAGTTTAAAATATCCAATAAATTTCGTTCCACTTCACAATTGTGTCCCACTTGTTGTTGATTCTTCACCAAAAAATTTAAATTTTATATCCTTATGTTAGAAGCCTGAAATGTGGCAAAAGATTGAAAAGTTCAAGGGGGCCGAATACATTCGCAAGGCACTGCAACTGATCACTAGCGGTCCTATATGTAGATGGGTGGTCACTGATCTTGCACTGTGCATCTTTCCAGGAAGACTTTTTTCCACTGGATAATCAACTTTTTCATTGACAACAGTTTGTCCCAGAACCAAATCACTTTCCTACAGCTCATCACTATAACATTATCCGGCATCTAACCATATCTGCTTGTATTGAAGTGCACACAGCACAGGGCAGATGTTGTTCAGATGATGGGGGTTGTAATCCAGAGACAATATTATCTCATATGGGAATCCTTCCTTTTAATCCACAGGTTATTGTGTGTAATCAGACAACATTGATTTCCTGGGAAAACAGGAAGACAGGAGGCGGCAGCTGATAATGTTGGCGGGGAGAGGGGGTGCAGGACTCTAAAAAATATTAACTGGGATCACTACAGATCAGATATTGCAGAGACTATACAGAGCATCCCCATCCAAAAGAACAAGGGTGTAATTTGAGGTGCAATCACCCCCCTAAGGTGTCCTTTTCAAACATGCAGGTACAAATATTAAATAAACAATATATTGTTGTACTGGTACAGATTTTGCACTGGGGCCCAGGAACATCATATTATGCCTCTGCAAAAGAAGAAACTCTTCAGTAGGTAAAATCTCATTGATCTCCTTTTGTTACATTAGTAAAAAGTTCAACTATGTATCTGCTACATTTGGCAATAGTGAATTTGGCTACCAATATAGGGCAGTATAATGAGGAAGCCTGCAAATACGTGACTCCTTCTCACTATGTCAGCACATTGAACCTTTTTTTTTGTTTGTTTCTTTAAGCAAAAACAAGAAAATCTAGATTAAAATCGAGAGCCATGCATAAACTTGAATAACATTTAGATTTTATTTTTAGGTAAAATTGCAAAGCCCTAATAAATAGATAGATAGATAGATAATTCAGCACTTTTCACCACGTGTACTGAAGAGCTGCAACCTTTCATGCAGATAGATAGATAGATAGATAGATAGATAGATAGATCGTCTAGAGGAAAAAGATTGCACTGATTTTAGCAGGGCTATGTCAGGGTATTTTACATTAGTTACAGGGGGTGATAAAACTGACTTTAAAGACCCTCTACCTGTAATGTCTGGCACATTCCTCTGCATTAATGGTCTGTAGTAAAGACCTCTGGGTTTGGCACAGTCATTCCCAGGATCAGACCTCATCCTCAGACCTGGAATTATGTCCCTGGTGTATTGTTGTCCTGACATTTCCTGCATTCACTCCCTACATCTTCCATTCTTAGGAGGAGGACAGATTGGAGAATAGTCTGCCATCTTCCCAGGATCCCTGTCCTCTCAGAGTTATGACCTGGCCCTGCAATTACCCAGTTGACTTTAACTTTGTTAATCCTTTCTTTTTTTCTAATCTTGAACTTCATCATCTTTTATGGTTCAGTCACATCCCAAGCTACATTCATGATTTTCAGGTTGCCACTCCATCAGCACTGTGCTGACAGCCACATGAACATTGATGCTTTGCTCTAAACACTGAAAGAGAAGCCAGCAGAATTTCAAATACAGCTTTGGATGTGACTTGAGTATAAGGTTCAATACAAATCAGGATCAACATCAATAAAAGATAAGAGATTCTTTGCATGTAGATTATATCTAGAATCACTAAATTGTCTAAAAGCGAATATATAAGGATTTTCCAGTTTTATGTAAATATCAATGTAAAATTAAAAGTTCTGCAAGTTTCTAACAGAATTTAAATATGCTCAAACCATCATCATTTTCAAGACCTTAGGCTAAGTACACATCTACACCTGGCTATCCGTAATTCAGGTCCGCCCCATAGACTATACAGGACTTTTCTCTCTGCCAGTTTTTGACAATTTCTGCGGCGGAGTCTCCAACGGATGTGAACTTAGCCTTAGCTTGCTGACAGTGAATGGGAACATTCTTGTTTGTATCCAAAGGCTAAGAACCCCTTCTGCTCACTGCCAGTGGTGCAACTTGAGAGGGTGCAGAGAATGCAGTCGCACGGGGGCCAGGAGCCTTAGGGGGCCCATAAGCACTGGCATCAGTATTGAAATTGCAGCTTCCTTCTGGCCCATAAGCCAAGGAGAGCCATAGATTGCCCTAACCACACTAAGGGTGATTAAACTTCTTAGCAGCCATAACTAGCATTATCAAGAATTCGCTGTAGGGATGAGGTTGGGGGTCCCGGACAAAAGTTTGCACCGGGGTCCACAAGACTTTAGTTACGCCGCTGCTCACTGCTGGGGGTTTGTTTCAGTGTATCACTCCTGACAATCATCTAATCCCCAGGCTGACACATTTTACCCACAGTGATACATTGTAACAAATAATCAGAACAGGAGAGATATTTCTGCAACTCACAGAAGATTGCCCAGACTGGATACAATTGTAACAAACCCTCAGCTGAATGTGCATAAGCAGACATCTTCAAAATTGGGAATAATTGGAGTAAAAAATCTATTAGAAAGTTGCACAACTTCTCGTCATTCAATGATTATATTTGGCAGAAGTTTTAGAAGATGAAGCAGCCATGTGGAGGAATGTAAGATTCTTATTACTCCGACTCCTCAGAGACATCATCTAACATCTTGACCCATTATAAGAAAATCATCTTCATAAATCCCTGCGGGGTTTTTATCTAAAAGCAAGATCGCAGCAGAGTGGTCTCGTCTGCTGGGTGGTCTGGAGATGACAATCTCCCCGGTGCACACAGACGTTCTGGCAGCCTTCAAATAATGGAAACTCTTGTTTTACAGTTTTACATCATCTACTGGAAATAGTCGGGTCTGATAGTGAAAGTCCCCCACACAATACCCCCCAACTCTCACAAACCCCCACAAGAGGCTGAACTCCGCCGGGTGCATTTGTTTTGCATTAGTAGAACATCCTGTTTGTCTCCCTCATTACTACTGACAAATTTTCCTGTTCTCGTCTTGTGGCAGCCGCTGGGCCCAGTGTGGGAAGTGACTGGAAACAGTAAGTTTAAGTGTGAACAGTGCTCGTAAACCGCGCTCGCTCCTTTTATGGTGAAATGTGTGAAAATGGACAAAAGCTCAAATTCTTCCCACTGGATGTGTTTCTAACAATGCAGGAATAGTACAATATTAATGGACCATGAAATGGACAAAACTGGGATGTGACCACTGACTGCACACTGCAATATCAGGCTATGGTGTTACAAGGACGCAGTGCAGAGTATTCTGTGCTCAGTATTTTCTCTATTATCACTATTGCTTCTTTGTCTATTTCTTTACGCTGGAACTGTTTATTTCTTAATAAACCCAATAACAGGAATCATCATTAAAGAGATTATTGTTATGTTTATTTTTAGCACACCATTAATTCGACATTGCTGTACATGTAAAATGGGTTTATAGCTATAGTACAAGGACTGGTATAATAAAGCTAAACTAACTCAGTGGCTGAAGGTACAGAGGGAAAGAAGTACCTGCCTTCAAGAACTTCCAATCTAGGAGAAGGAAGGAGATAATAGGTGAATAGATAAAGGTAGAAGCTGTTGAGATGGTGGTGTGGTGGAAGCAGGATTATTGAAGGTTGTAGACTGTCCTGAAGAGTAGATTTTTAGGTGTCTCTTGAAGGATGTGATTGGAGGGAAAGCCTTATGTATTGGGGTAGCAAGTTTCAGAGTATGGGGTGTGCATGGAATCTTGGAGAGTTGTTGTGACAGCAATGTGAAGGGCAGATAAGAGGAGAACAGAGAAGGAGGTCCTATGAGGAGCAGAGATTTCTTGTCTGGAGGTATCAGGAGATTAGGTCAGAGATGTATGGAGGGGATAGGTTGTGGATTACCTTGAAATGTCAGTGCTAGAATTTTAAACTGGATTCTTTGGGCAATGGGTATGCAGTAAAGGAACTGGCAAATGGGAGAGGCTGATGAGAAATAAGGGAAGAAGCATTAAAGTGAAATGGAGGGGCTGAGTTAGTTGGGGGAAAGATCATGAACTTTGTATTCTCCATACTGAGCTTTAGAAAGAGGGAGGAGGAAAAGGAGCATATAGGTAATAGACAGTCTAGATCTTTGGATAGAAGAGTGGTCCTATTTGAGGCAGAAATGCAGGGGTTGAACTGGGAACTTAAAGTAGTCCTGAAAATTTTTTTAAAAGTGGCCCCATGTTGTAGGTGGTTTGTAATTTAAGGAGGTAGAGCCAACACAAGTGGGAGGGTCTGCAAATTGTTATTCATGTGCAAAAACGTGTAGTAATGAGCATGTTGAATAAAGAGTAATGTTCACAACCTAGTATATTAAGGTGAGAGGGTCCCCTGATCGACTGGCCCCCTATTCAGCTGCACAGGTTGCACCAATAGTATGTCCACCCCTGATACCAATCAAGTAATGGGGAAATGGTAGGGCACTTGTTTACCTACATCCACTAGTGAGAACAGAGACAGAAACCCAAGCATAGCTGAACAGTATGAATGCAGTGTCTTCTTTTTCCAGAAGTCGCTTGCTGTACTCTCATTGCCCTTTCTCATCACCATAAGCCCACTGTCAGGTTAAAACATGACAGAAAATAATAAAATATTCCTTTACAATATTTACATTTTAAACTGACTAGTGGCTACCACAAGGAAGAAAAATATGTCCACATCACAAGAAGATGGAGCCAGAGAGGCAGAGGAAGCTAGAGGTGGAGTTGACAGCAACACCACAAACTGACGTTCTGACACTGTCTATCACTGACAATGAAGTTAAACTCCCTTATAACAGAAATCTCAGTCAGGCAAAGCCAGAAACTTGTGCAGATGATGCCAACACTGTTGCCCTAAAAATAATTTTTGTCGCTTAAATGGCCTACTGAACAAAAATTTCCAAACTCAGATTCAGTAGCTGGTTCACGTACTGGGAAACCAACCATACCCTACTAGTGGTGACATAGGTTTTAGGACGCAGGTGATTTTTCCCCTGCACCAGCGAAAGCGCAGTGGTTGTTGCCAAGGGCCTGAAGAATCACCCGTAACTTCTGTTTACAAGAACTGCTGTACTACTGTCTTGGTAACTACTATACAGTAAAGAAATGTGTAGGAAGAGGCCCAGGTGTCTCCAGTGTGTGTGCCTAAAAAGAGACCTGGAAAGCAACCTGCAAGGGAAAGGGGTTGTATGCTTGGAAAGACTGTGTGGAGGGGCTGCTATGGGATATTATACTGTCTAGAGGCCACTTTGGGACATTATAATGTGTGCAAATGGGGCATTATATTGTGTGGGGGCCAGGAAATGGGGCGCTATGCCATTTGGGGGTGGGGGGCCCAAGTCACAAGTATGCTAAGGGGCCCAGTCTTTGCTAGTAAAGCCCCGGGTCAGGTAACATCACCTTCTTTATCAGTTTGCCTTGGTGTGTGGGTCTGAGCCAAAGCACAGTTTATTTTGGCCCTCATTCCTGGACAGAATTGATGGCCTAGGTAGTTAGACAATGTGGCAGTGGTCAGGGACCCTCCTCCTTTTCTCCTGAATCTGTTTTATTGTCAGGTGGCAATGAGGTATCCCGTTAAGGTGTCTAGTTTGCTGTTACATGCCTTGTAGGGCTGTGGGTTTGGTTCCTGAGTAGGGTGACATCTGCTGAGCGTTTGTATGATTTCCAAGACATATATAATTGATCCTAGTCCATATCATTATATACTGAATGGCTATTTTATGAGAGACATCTACATTATTATGCAAATAAGATTTAAGTGCCATAAAAATTAATTTTTTATTTTTTGATTAAACTCCTGGCTGGTCTTGTGTCTGAAGGCCCTTTGGATCACAAGAAATCAATCTCAAACACCTGTGATAATTATTTTGCTGGGTGAGCCCAACTGAAGGAAACCTACTTAAAGGGGTATTCCCACGAACATAATCATTTTTAAATTTGTAGATAGTTAAAAGTTAAACATTTTTGAAAATATAAGTAATTAAACATTTTGCAGAGTTTTAAAGATTTTCTCTAAATATGTTGTGGTCACAAGTTGTTGTCTTGATCGGTTGCCAGTGGATACGACCATGAATGCAGGACCTTTCTAAGGTCAGAAAATCAGCCATGATTTCCTTATTGTGGCCGGGATATCTTCTGATACATGTAGTGTCCCTGGCGGATAACCCAGGTACAATAAGAAAATCATGGCTGGGTTCCTAACAAGTCGCAGACCATAGAAAGTTTCTGCATTCGTGGTCGTATCCATTGGCAACCGATCAAGACAACAGACTGTCACCACTAAGATGGTTAGAGAAAATCTTTAAAACTTTGCAGAATTTTTAACTACTTATATTTGCGAAAATGTTTAACTTTTAATTATCTACAAATATAGATATGATTATGTTCATGGGAATACCTCTTTAAGGCTGGGGCCCCACGTGGTGTTTTACAGTCCCTGTAAACTGGATTCTAGCGAATCCCATCCACACATTGCAGAAAAATGCATGCAGCGGAAATGCTGCGATTTCCAAAACTGTGGCGGTTTTGGAAATTGCAGCATGGCCATTATAGCTATGGAAATGCCAGCGGTTTCCCTATAGATATAATTGAAGCAGTTTTCCTCTACGGACTTTCTGTGAAAAGCGCTGTGGAAAAAAAATGCGATGTGTTTGTGCTGCAGTTTTTCCCGCAGCGCTTTTCCGCTGTGGCCCACTATGTAGGGCCTTAGCCTTGAGCCAAAGTCAGGAGTGGTTTGAAAAAGAATGGAAAATATAAAGGAAGCTCTTTGACATTTCCCTTCTGTTAAATCCACTCCTGACTTTGGCTCAAAAAACCACAGCAAAATCTGTAACAAAAAAAGGCTGCATTTCCGCAATGTGGGGCCTTAGCCTAAGAAGGACATTCCACATGATTAAGCAGGCAACAGGTTTCAAAGAAAAAGGATTTCTCTGTTGCCGAAAAGTGTCAAATAGTGCAATGCCTTGTGTAATGCAACAGTCTTGTGTACTGATAAGTGCCATGCAAAACTGGATGGTTCAGATGGATAGAGTAGTAGTGGATAGCTGGTGGATGGCCACCATGTCCCATCAAGTGTGTAACGTCAGGAAGGAGGTGCCGGAGTTATGTTTTGGGCCGGAATCATGGGGAGAGAGCAGGTAGGTCCCTTTGGATACCTGAAGGTGTGAAAAATGCCTCTGCCAAGTATATAGAGTTTCTGACTGACCACTTTTTCCCATGGTACAAAAAGAAGAACCGTGCCTTCCATAGCAAAATCAACTTCATACATGACAATGCACCATCTTATGCAGCAAGGAATGCTGAGTCATTGGCTGCTATGGGCATAAAAGGAGAGAAACTCATGGTTTGGCCACCATCCTCCTCTGACCTCAACCCTATTGAGAACCTTTGGAGTATTCTCAAGCAAAAGATCTATGAGGGTGGGAGGTAGTTCACATCAAAACAGCACCCCTGGGAGGCTATTCTGACATCCTGCAAAGAAAGACAAGTAGACACTATCCAAAAGCTCACAAGTTTGTTTGAGTCAAGAAGGTGTGAATTGTGAAGGTGATATCAAAGAAGGGGTCCTATGTTAACATGTAACTTAGAGGTTTTTGATTGAAATAGCTACAAATTCAACAAATGACCATTTTCAGTTTTTTACAACCTATGAAATGTTTAGAAACTCTGTTGTGTATAATAATTTGGAACAGTGGAGTTTGATTTTTTAATTTGTGAAAAAAAAAATTTATCATTGGGAGATTTGTCCATGAAAATTTGATTTATGCTCTAATGGTTGAAGATTTGTACATTATACTGACTGTCATTTGCATCGACCATTTAGGAAAATCAGAGAAAAATATCTGCATAATAATTTGGAAGTAGTAGTAGCGATGTAGCAAGTTTGACCTAGTTTAGCCTTCAGTATTGTGCTCTGTGCTTTTGTGCTCTTTTACCGACTGAAATCTAGTTCCCTTGGATGACATTGACATCTGTACTGGTTGTCTGTTGTTAAAACCCATCCATACTAAAGGAAAAAGTTATGAATTCTGACACATTAGGACCTGGGAAACAGATGACCTGAAGTGGTCCCAGAATTCATATCCCACAAATCTAAAATTGATCTCCTATCCTATAGTGCATCAATTTTAAAAAGCTGGATAACCCCTTTAAAAATTCCACCAATGGTTTACACTGCTGCCATTACACTGCTAGAGCCAATAAACCAATGGCCCTGAATACTCTCTCAGGACAACTATCATTATTTAATGCCAGCCGCAATGTTACTAGTCAGCTAATCATGGAATAGATACAACCAAGAAGAAGTCACTGAATAGAATATCTGACTCCTTGACAGGAGTTGAGATTTGGGGACTGATAATTCTGGGAATTTTCAAGCAAATGATGTTAAAACTATGAAGATATTTTCTTTTTTTTTCCTTTTGTCTTCACGTTTGCAGGACTCATCTGTGTTAAATAAAAATCTGTTTCCATTTGAAGCAAAAACAAACATTGACCACCATGACACGGGCTGGGATAATATGGTTGTAACGTGATTAGCGAGGCGTCGCGCTGTGCCTCTTGCCCGCAGCTTTGCCCGCAGAGACGCAGGTGTACAAGGCATCTAAGAAGGAGCCATTGTCTGCTCAGGACCATGTCAGAGGCTTCCTGTTCACTCTTCCTGGCTGCGCTCGCTCTGGGACCTTAAGCTCCAATGCAAAATGCATCTGCTGCTGGAAATGTGAATTTTCTCCTGTTCAGGAATCCTGCAGGTCACCCTGGAAAAACAGAGTAAGATGTAGAGTCAAGACCTCCCTGAAAAGCAAGATGAGGCTGACACATCACTCTGCCTGAACACTACCTGACACATCACCCTGACCAAGTACTGTCTAACACATGACACTGAACAATGAACCGCCTGACAACCTGACTGAACACCTCCATGTTCACATAGCAAAATATATACGACGGAAAAAACCCAGTATGTATTTTTACCATGGAGCCCATGGCAGAGATCCAAATTTGAACCTTGGTTTTCTGTTGCATTTACCACTGCGGATTGTCATGCTAACTTGCCTCATTCAGTGGGGCTGATAAATGTGTAGCCACTGCTGCGGTTTCAGTGCTGTTTCCAAAGCTGAAACAGAAGCAAGATAGGGCAAAATGCTTCCTTTTTGAACATGCAGAAAAATAAAATAAACTCTTGCATAATCCCATTAAAATCAGAAGACACTATGGCTCCCAATCACTGCCAGTGACCACTAGTACAGCCCAGAGTCATGGGAGTGCAGCAGGTGAAAGTTGACAGTACACCACTGCAGAGGAGTGCAGCAGGTTGGTGATGTCAGTACATAACAAGGACTATCTGCAAAGTCCCATGAGGCCACCACATGGAATAAGAGTAAGAAGAAGTGCCAGGGTAACATGCCAGCTCAGGTGTCAGAGGCAAGTTTATTGCCAGAAGTTGTTGGGAGGGTACTGTAGAGAATAAGGCTAGAATAGAGTAACACAACCAGGCAGCTGGAACCTTCCTACAAAGAGTTGAAGTCTATTGGATATATCTGTGGGACCTTGGTCTTTGGGGTTCTTCTGTATTTTTACATGTTGACCAAGCAATGCCTGATACATCACCCTGACAGAGTACTGCCTGCTGCTTGATCCCGACCATGCACCACCTGACATTACCTTGACCTTGCACTGCTTGATACATCATCTTAATTTAACATTCCTTGACACCCTGACTCACCACTGCCTGACACACATCATTTAGTAGTCCTGGTTTGTTGTTTGCATTAATTCTATCATTCCAAATTATTTAGTACAATATTCTGCATTACTTTAATAACAAAAGAAATGCTTCTGTGTGGTCATAGAGAATGCCTCATACTCATCTATCACTCCCATAATGTACAGACTGCAGTGTACAGCAGCAGGGATAGACAAGCAGAACATCCCAATAGACAATACAGCTGAGCTAACCTAGAGTCACTCATCATAGCAGTGCAGAGGAGCAGAGGCAGATAGTAGATCAGTATGACCTGGTGATGATAACAGGTTTTCTAAGAGCTGTAACTATCAAATCAGGAATATTTACCAGATTTCCGGGAACAGAATGGATGAGGACGTGTCTTAGAGTATTGGAGAATACCCAAAGTTGCGGGCTATAAACTGAAGCCCTAGGATTTCTGGCACCTTGGAGTCAGCCAATTATATCTTTTTCTCTGTGCAGTCGAGTAGAAGTATTTGATTTATGTCATTCTGTTGCTGGTAAGGCCCCCCCTTCCCCCACCGTCAGAGGAGATCCCACAGAATCTGTCAGACATATCTGGGAGGGTGAGATGTGATTCCAATAATAAACCTTTGTGAGAATTTTAAGCTGTTATTTTGACACGTTGTGACAACTACACGGAGTCATTGACGCAGACGTCGGCTGGGCAGGCAGAGACAAGACCTTCATCAATGATGATGAAAAGTAAAGGTTTCAGGCTAAGCAGTGAAAGCTCTACACCAATGACAAATGGGAAAGTGCCACAGAACCCACATGAAAAATGTTTTGTACATGTGGAGTATTGTATTCCTTGCAATTTCTTTATTGATTTAATGCATCAGCAAGAACTGGACAGCCACAGATTGGAGACTAGTCCTAGGGCAGATGTGTCAATAAATAAAGCAGCTTTGCAAATAATCGTGATTAAAAATTCATCCCATTTAACCCTTAGGAGACGCAGACATTTCTCATTTTTCTGTTTACGTAGTCATATGAGGGCTGGAATTTTGCGTGACAAGTTGTACTTCAAAGTGGTGCCATTTGTTATTTTGTACAATGTACAGGGGAAAAAAAATCCAGAATGAGGTGGAATTGAGGGAAAAAAAAACAAACAAAAAAACAAAAAACAAAAACACAGTACCGCCATTTTCTTATGGCTTCCACTCTGAGGTAAAAATGCTATGTTAGCTTTATTCTGCAAGTCAGTACAATCATGGTGATACCAAATTTATATAGTTTTTTTCATCTTTTAATAACTTTACAAAATTCTAAATTTTGAAGAAGAAAAAAAAAAAAAATTCTTTGTATCACCATATTCTGACCCCTGTAACTTTTTTATATTTCAGTATACGGAGCTGTGTAAAGCACCTTTTTTTTTGCGAGACAATGTGTAGTTTTTATTGATACCATGTTAGGGGATGTATGATGTTTTGATCACTTTTTATTCCATTTTATTAGTGATGTAATTTGGCGAAAAATGCCAAATCAGCCATTTTGATATTTTTTTCCTGCTACGGCGTTTATCGTATGGGACAAACGTTTTTATATTTTAATAGTTTGGGCATTTTCGGACTTCGGGATACCTAATGCATTTATGTTTACTTTTATTTATTTATTTACAGTATATGTGATCTAGGGAAAGTTGGATGATTTAAACTTTAGTTTTTTTTTTATATATTTTTAAAAACTTTTCTTTTCTTTTTAACTTTTTTTTTAGCCCTCCCTCCGGCGGGGGGGGGGGGGAGCTTGAACATGTGATCTTTAGATCACCTGTGCCATACTTGGTTGCAATACTACTGTATCTGCAGTCTTTGGGCAGATTTGCTATGTAACTATTGAAGCCTGCTACACATAGGATTCAGTAGTTACAATACAATGGCAGGGCTGTGAGCCTTCAGAAGGGCTTTTCGGTAACGGGACGCTCCCCGCCTCGCAGGAGGCGTCCCGTTACCGAAAAGCAAATAGAAAGTGAAAGTAACCACTCAGATGCCGTGGTCACACTTGACCACGGCATCTGAGTGGTTAAATGCCCATGATCAGAGTCATCTCTGATCACGGGCAATGCTGCCGGGTTCCTGCTGTATGAAACAGTGCAGAGCTGGCAGCTAGCGCGGCCGCCATGTTTAGTCACGTGCACCAGGATGTAACTGTATGTCCTGGTGCGCCTAAGGGTTAAAGTTCTTATGCAAAACCAATATGTTTCCATGGTTTCAAAGATCAAACAAACCTGGAGTGGCCTTGTCTTCGTTCATTCATTCTACTTTTTGTACAGAATGTATGTTTACATAAACTATGGAACAATTAGAGGGAAGTAAAAAGATTTTCCAGTTTTCAGTAAATAAAGCTTAACAAAATATTCTGATTCAGAAAACAAGGCATAATACCTATATAGTGAAAAGTTTTCTAACTTTACAATAATACATTTAATAATTTTATTTAACCACTTCAGTACCGGGCCAATTTCTGGTCCAGGACCAGACACATTTTCAGGTTTTTGAGGGCTATTACATTATTATCATATGCGTTATTCAACTAATTTCTGCAACTTTTTTCGGTGACACATAGGGCTTTATTTTTATTTTTGCAGGTGTTTAAAAAAAAAAAAAAAAACTAATAATAATTAATAGCCGGGAAAATATAAACAAAAGAGGAGGGAGAACATGTCTGTTTTTCACTGTTTTTTTTTTTTTTTTATTTCATAACAAAGTGCTACTAAAAAAACTTTATAAAATAGTTTTTCCTCTCCGTTCCAGTAATTTTTTATTTTTTTATGGTGTCGTCAGGGGTGGTGCTATAACCTCTAATAAGGGCATTTTATTGCCCATAAGGTCATAATAGATCTTTGGGGACATCTGATTACCTTTTTTGTTGGGGAGGCTGATTTCCCCTGTAACTGGGGCTGATACATTTAGGGAGCGTTCACACTACCGTTGGTGTCCGTCAGTAGTGTCCGTGGCTATTGTCCGTTACAAGATTTTAGCTACGGACACTAGTTGAACCATCAGAAATCCGTTAAAATTTCCTTTCATTTCAATGGGTTTTTATATTGTGTCCGTTAGTGTCTGTTAGTGTCCGTTTACACCAAATCCGTCAGAAGTCCGTTATTTTTTCACGGACAAAAAAATCCTACATGCAGGACTTTTTGTCCGTTTGAAAAAAACGGATTCTTGACGGACAGCAAGTGTCCGTTACTTTTTTAACAATGAAGTCTATGGGTAACGGACATATAACGGACAGTAACTGAAAGCCCCAGCGCACTGCCGGCTTTCCCGGTATGTGCCCTGGGGCTGGAGATATCGGCGGTGTAATGTTTTACTGTTAGAAGGGCGCTGCGAGGAACTCCTTCCCCGACACTTCTGTTTGTTCAGAGACTTGTACTGAGGGGGCGTTCCTCACAGCTTGAGCGTCATCGCTGGGCAGTAAGGAACGCCCCCTCTCTCTGTACTGGTCTATAGCCCTGTACTGTCAGAGGGGGCGTTCCTTACTGGCCGGCGATGACGCTGAGCTGTGAGGAACGCCCCCTCAGTACAGCGCTATGGACCAACGAGAAGTGGCAGGGAGGGAGTTCCTCACAGCTCCCTTCAAACAGTAAGTAAAGTAAAACATGTAACTCCACACCGCCAATATCTCCAGCCCCGGGGCACATACCGGGAAAGCCGGCAGTGCGCTGAATTCAGCGCGCTGTCGGCTTTCTAGCGGTATGTGACATTAAAAAACGGACACTACCTGATGCTCATCAGTTAGGGTCCGTTATGATAGGTGTCCGTTTATTTTTTTTTAACGGACACCTTCATAGCGGACTCCAACGGTAGTGTGAACCCTGCTTTAGCCCCAGTTGCAGGAGGAATACAGCCTCCTGCACGTTACTTTAACAATACTAAAGAGCGGATCTGGGTCCTGTAGGACCCAGCAGCTCTTGCAGATGCTGTATCCGGTGGATCACATGACTGCTGGGTCAGAGGGCGGCGCCCATAGCGCTGTATACACAGCGATCGGGAAGGTAAACCTTCGTGCAGCTACTGAGTTCTGCTTGGACGTACCAGTACGTCCTTGCAGAACTAGACAACCACCCATTGGACATATATAGTCTATGGGCAGTACGGAAGTGGTTAAATAGCACCAACATAATCCGCAGCACTTTACAAATCATACAAAAAGTACAGACATAACGAGAAAGAGTAATAAATCAATTCACACAATAGGAGTAAGGGCTATGCTTGCAAAAGCTTACGATCTATGAGGTAGTGGGGTGATATAAGAGGTAGCATTGCTTATACAGTGGACCAGCCATTTTTATGGTAAAGGTTATTTTAATTACACAAAGCTGTACGAGCCATCACCAGTCAGTGTCTTTTTATGAATAGATCCAAAGTGTATGGGCTTACAAGGTTACAGTCCGATAGGGCATCATGCCCTGTGGAATAATAGGAGAACTAGAATAGAGGAGGATGAATTTTAGGAAGCTTAGCTGCAGAAGGAATTGTGATAGGCCTTCCTGAAGAGATGTGTCTTTAGGATGCGCTTGAAGCTGTAGAAATTGGGAGTTAATTTGATTGTCAGGGATAGAGCATTCTAGAGAAGTGTTGCAACTCGGGAGAAGTCTTGCATACAGGAATGGGAGGTTCTGATCATAGAGGATGTTAGTGTTAGGTCATTGGCCAAAGAAAGAGCACGGGTTGGGTGATAGAGAGAGATGAGTGAGGAAATGTAGGGAGGCGCAGTACCATGGAGAGCTTTGTGGATGAGGGTGATAGGTTTAAATTGATTGAGGCTGGAAGAAGCGGAAGTCCGCAAACGGCCGTTGTCCAGACCACGAGCTGCATGTTTGACGTGCTAAGGGCTATCTAATGAAGATTTGGTTTAAATTTATCACGAGTGCTGCCTTTTGGATTTTTCTGGTTCCACTATTGAACTAATTTTATTCTATAATGAATAAGCAGCCAGTTTAGTGACTGGCACAGATCGGTGAAGCATTTAGAGTGATAGATGAGCCTGGTCACTGAATTCAGAATAGATTGTAATAGCCAGAAGGTTATGGTCAGAAAGTGGGAGGGAAGAGTAAGTAAATTTAGAAACTGCAAGGAGTCGGAGGAAGACCAGATTAATTGTGTTACCATCTTTGTGTATGAGACAAGAGGAAAGTTGTGAAAAGACAAAAGAAGTAGTTAGTGAGAAAAACTGGGAGTTAGCTGGGAAGACACGAATGTTAATAGGGATGTTAAGGTCACCCATGATGAAGGTAGGAATTTCACATGATAAAAAGAGAGAAAACCATGAAAAGTAGTCCAGAAATGAGCAGCAGCATGAGAGTGCCACCATGTTGACTCAGGTCCCCATTTTGTTGATCAATTACCTTTACAGCCAAGACCCTTAGACAGCCTGTAATAGAAGTCAATGGATTTTAGAATATACTGCAATACATTAGTACTTGGATTGCGCCAAGGGCATTACTGCTATGCTGTATATATAAATAAAAGAAAGTGATGTTCTTAGCGCATATATTGATCAAACTGTGTGAGCCCATCTGCCAGCGACAAGGCAACCTATTTAGATGGAAAAATACTTGCCTCTGTCTGGGCCTAGGCCTCAAATTAGTTCACCTCTCTCTGGGCCTACCTAGACCCCCAAATTAGTTCAGGGGAAGTGCAGTTTAGCCATATCATGTTCTAATTAAAACCAGTCTTGGATATTATGCACAACCAAAATGGAGTCAGCCCTACCCCAATAAGCACAATCCAAACTATCAAAATTAGTGAGCACTTCCAAACAATATGATATATATGTTGAGGTGCAATGGAAAGCTTCAAGTCTCCTAGAGGGGTCTAAAAATGAAAAAAAAAAAAAATCTGCGATTTCAAAAACGCTTGTGTTGTAACATGTCAATTATACCTACAGAAACACTGGAGTTTTCCGTATAGTTATAATAGAAGACTCTGGACTTTTTGCGGAAGAAAAAAAAAAAATCCACACGCAATGCCTTAAGCAGCATTTTAAAAATTCAAAAGTTACAACAGTACCAAATGTTATCAAATCATCCCTTTCCCTACATCACAGATAAAAATAAACCAACACAAACACATTAGGTGCACCTGCATCTGAAAATACCCAAGCTATAAACAAAAATATTTATCCCATATTGTCAATACCGTATGTCAGAAAAAATGTCAGAGTCCACAAAATGTTATGAATAAAAACTACAACTGTAAACAAAGACATCTTAGGCAGCTTCATACAAAGAAATATAAAAAATTTTTTTTTACAGGGGTCAGCATATGGCAGTCAAAATTTTTTTCTTTCAAAATTTTGAGCTTTTGTAAACGTATTAAAGCATATATACTACATAAATTTGGTATCTCTGTGATCGTACTGATGCTCAGAATATAGCTAACTTGTAATTTTTTTATATTTTTTTTTAAACAGTGAACACGATAAAAACAAAACCCATAAGAAAATGGTGCAAATGCTAATTCTAATTCCACCTTTGGGGAACCGCTCAGGTAGATACTGGGTAGCAATGCAAGAAACAGGGACACAGAGACTGGATCACACAAGTCTGGTGTTCAGTTTTAGGTGCATAAACAGGTTGCCTTTACAAAGGCACAAACAAAAACAAAACCTTCTCGGCTGAGAACTAACTACTACAACAAAATGTTCTCTCTCTATACAAGAGCATGGCTGCCAGACTCCCGCTCTGGTTATTCAAACAGGGGTGGCACAGAGTTACCTTGTTTGCAGGTTCAGATAATATGTCACTTTCCTCAGTGTAGTGCCACACCGTTCTAACACACAACTTACATCAGGCCTTAATTAGTCAGCTGACCTCCCTGCTGTGGGCTTCTACCACACACCCTTTAACTGCCTGGCTGGAAGATACCTGTTCTCCCAAACCACACCCTTCACTTTCTCACACACCTCAGTTTGAACTTTTTTACAGCTTCCCCTGTACATCATATGGAATATTAAATGGAGGGGATTAAAAAAACGAAAATGGAAAAACAAAATTGCTACTGCAGGAGGGGGTTAAAAAGTGGGTGATAAGTTAGCAAACTGAACTCATGTATACCACATTTACTAAATGTAACTTAAAAAAGACGCATATATTGTCACAATCTCTAACCCTAGTAAGGAGTTGGATAGCAAGTGAAGTAACATCTCAGGACAGAAGTGTTAGCCTTGAAGATCAAAGGATCTAGATCAGCTCTGTGTTGTATACTATGAGACTGTACTTCTCTTGTAACAGGGGCTAATATATCAGTCTCAGTAAGGGCCGGTTCACATCTGCGTTCGGGTTTCCGTTTGGGGAGTCCGCTAGGGAAGCCCCTGAACAGAAACCTATATGTATAAAAAGCGGTTTACCCGGGAAACCACACAGAACCCATAGACTATAATGGGGTCTGTGTGGTTTCCGCTCGGTTTCCGCGTGAAGCAAGCGAAGAGAAAAGTGCTGCAAGCAGCACTTTCCGCATGTTTTCATATGTTTGGTGCGGAAACCGAGCGGAAACCACACGGACCCCATTATAGTCTATGGGGTCCGTGTGGTTTCCCAGGTAAACCGCTTTTTATGCGTATAGGTTTCTGTTCGGGAGGGTCCCCAAGCTGACTCCCCCGAACGGAAACCCGAACGCAGATGTTAACCAGCCCTTACAGGGCAAAACAAAAAGTAGAGTTAAAATGACCCTCTATGGTCTATTATGACCTTATAAAAAAAAAAAAAGTAAAATTAAATAAAAATACTGCCTCTACCATATCACAAGTTCTAGCTCTGCTCCCAGCGACACAAAATTATGTCACCTACATAAAAATCTCCCCATATTTTTAACATTCATATGGATTTAAAAAAAAAAGAAAACTGAAAAAATAAAAATGACATTAAAAATGAAGCCCTATGTATCATTAATAAAGTTAACAAAAATGTATTTGAATAACCCAAACAAAAAAATGTATAGCCTTCAAAATCACATATCCCTCCATCCCCCTCAAAAAAACAACAACAAAAAACAAAAAAGGAAAATGGCCCTGTCATGGAGTGGTGAAGGTTTATTTACATAAGACTGGACAATCCCTTTAAGGCCAGCACCCCTAGTGATTATTGTTGGATATACAGTATACAGAATCTCCTGCAGTTATGTAATAATATAAGCATTTCTGCATGTGGAGGGTTAGAAGTGAGTGACAACTTTACCAGAATGAAGCCCTCTCCTCCCCTGCTTCTGACATGGCTGCCCAGTAACAGACGTTCTGTTTGGTAACTACAGTGTTGGCTTCTTCAGCAGATTCAGTTCTATGTCACATCATTAATAATACTGGAGGACATTATAGGCGATGGCGCTGCCAACCACTCACCAACTGGCAGATCTGCAAATCAGCAGAAATTCTGCTTAAACCAGAAACCTCAGGTCTGTGAGTTCAGCAGCAACGAGCCAAGAGCTACACACATATTTATCAAGAGCACAACGTCTATGAAGACCTGACTGCAGGGGCAAGATAGGCCAAAGCTTACATACCAACCACATTTGACCAACCCTCAGCACCTTCTCAGCCCTTATCTGGATTAAAAATTTGTTTTCTCTTGAGTCAGCACCCAGCTTTTCTTAATGCACAATGCCAAACCTGTTGCGATATATATATATATATATATATATATATATATATATAACACAGTACAGACCAAAAGTTTGGACACACCTCATTCCAAGAGTTTTCTGTATTTTCATGACTATAAAAATTGTAGATTCACACTGAAGGCATCAAAACTATGAATTAACACATGTGGAATTATATACTTAACAAAAAAGTGTGAAACAACTTATATTCTAGGTTCTTCAACGTAGCCACCTTTTGCTTTGATTACTGCTTTGCACACTCTTGGCATTCTCTTGATGAGCTTCAAGAGGTAGTCACCTGAAATGGTCTTCCAACAGTCTTGAAGGAGTTCCCAGAGATGCTTAGCACCTGTTGGCCCTTTTGCCTTCACAGGGCTCCAACCACCACACAATAAAGGGGGTGCAAAAGAGTGGGATGCAGACAGTGAGTGACAAGCTGCACTGCTGTCTGCCCCGAGGCACAGCCCACCCTGCTCACTCTGTGCCTCTGCTTCCACAGTATTAGGGCACTTTAGGGTGCAGTAACAGTATTACAATAATAGTATTAATTATGTGGGGGGGGGCTGTTACCTGTGTGGGCACTATTAGGGCACTACAGTAATAGTGCCTCCTTACAAGTAATAGCCCCCCCCCCCACAAAGGCAATAGTTCCCCCAGGTAATTAATACTATTACTTATGTGGGTTGGACTACTACCTGGGGGGGGGCACTATTATACAATTGGGGCAGGATATGTACGATGAAACAGAGCAGGATATGACCTGCTCTATTTTCATTGAAACAGAACAGACCCACAGAAGCACTCTTGGATGGCACACTTGGACGTGTGCATGAAGTCTTAGGGTAAGGTCACACAGTAGAACTTTTTACAGCGGGATCCACCACAAAAAATCTGCCTCCCATTTATTTCCCCCGAAAAGAATGGGAGTAGAAATAGTTTTGCCAAAGTCAGGAAAATTTCAGCAGCAGTTGCATGGTAAGTTCTGGCCATTAGACCCGAGGTCTGAACAGGATTTGCAGCAAATCTGGACCCATTAAGTCCAAGTATGGTTGGCCCAAAGAGCCAATATGCAGCAAATGGGCACCAAGTCCTTCACTACAAAACATATTAAGGACTTTTTTTATCATGGGTGAGGGGCATCACAAGTGGATTCCACACTGGGGGCACCGCCCGACCTAAGCCAGCCCTGCCTATAGCTACGCCTCTGGTACCAACCAACAAACCAACATGTCTCCTACTAAATCTTCAAAAGGCGTTGCTAGTCCTTCTAGTTGTGCAGTTATCCATTTTCCGCTGATACATCTCTACACAATATGACAGTCTTATTGTTTTAGCCTTCTTTTCTGGAGGCTATCATTGTTCATTACCCAGCTTTCCCAGGAACAGATATAACTAAAAAAACATAGAAAATACTTTTCATTAACTTGAATAAACACAACTCCAAGACTCATATTTACCAGGGAGTCTCTTTATTAGGGGGCTTTGCTACTTTAACTTCTCCGTGTGGTGCAATGCTTCTGTATCCACCAGGTGGTCAGAATTCCTGTATGGATCTTCAGTGATTTCCAGCATTGTGGAGAACCTTAGTGATGCATCACTTTAAATCCCACTGGCAGCCTCAAATCCACAAGTGCAGATCATCTCCTCATTCCTGTGATGCTCATCTCTTCTGCAAACAGGATTTCCAGCAAGATTTTCCTGTATGGGTCTGACCTGAGCATTGAGCAAAGCACTGACCCCTCAAAGATGCTTCTCACATGTCCAACAGCTGCAGCAGTGACCTGCACTCAGCACTAAAGACCTGACATCTTCCCTGTGACACGTGAGCCTGGACGACCACCTTCATTGTTCAGGCAGCACAGACCCAAATTTACAAAGTTATTGACAGAGAGGACTTCACTTAGCTGAAAATGTTGGAAGAGAACATTCCAATTTCAGCAGAACAGAAGCTGCAAAATGGTGGAACAACTAGCTCCACATAGAAAGCAAGATCATAATGGTGAGAGTAAGGGTATGAAACCCAAATGTTATAGTGTAAAATATACTATGACAGTGTCGGACTGGGGTGCCTAGATTAGAGCCCAAGTAGATCTGTGAGCAAGATGATTAGTGATGGTGGCCCTATAGAGACAATAAGGAGATGGAGCCCCGGAGGAAAGATAGTGGTTGGCCTACTTCTGTGCCTAGTCGTCATCTCAGCCACTCAATGCATCTATATATAATAAACTAGGTAGTTTGTTAAATATTCTATTAAATATTCTACCCAGTATATTATATGAGCATATACTGTAGACTGTGTAAGATTCTGTATTCTGTATTAGAGATGGGCAAACTTGGATCGCTGATTCGTTTTGAGGTCGCACAAGTTTGGTAAGAACCACAACATAAATTGGCTTAAAACATAGAGTAGAATACTCTTAGGGCTCCTGGGAAACTATCTATTCAATTTCTACCTCTCTAAGGCAAACACAGCCGGAGTTACATCAAAGTGAAAACTGACATTATTATGACTATAATAGGTGGAGGCCCAGGGGGAAGGGATGTTAAAAAAAAATATTCATACTCACCTTTCGTTACCTCTTTGGGCCTCCATGTGGCGTTCGGCCCTCTCCTGGTATTGTCCAGAGCTCTTCTGTGACAACATTTTAGTTTGTCTGAGACGAATCTCCATTTGTTTCAGTTTTGTAAAAAAAAAAAAAAAAGAACAATTTGGAATATTTAACCCGGCTCTGTATGAACTGATTCGCCTATCTCTACTGCCTATACGTATTTAGTGCACTATGGTATACACCACTCTGGCAGAGGTTGGGGGGCTAGGGGCCAACTAGTACAGGGGTACACTGGGGGATTCATCTGTTCCCTGTGGGCCAGTCTGAGCCTGATATCACACAACACTAGATGCCCGTCAATACTGTGCTATCCACACTGCCCCTAAACATCGTACTTACTAATAGTGACATTGATAATGCACCTCAAAGTGCTATGCTACACTGCACACCAACATTCCACCCACTGTCATCCAGTGGCACTCCCAAAGTGCCATCCATTGTGCCCTCAATGCCACAGCACTGCCAAAATTGGTACAATTAGTAGATGGGCAAAAGTGCAATACATGAAGCATGTACACAGCAATCTTATAGATTGTAAGTCTGGGAGGCAGGGTCTTCTGTCTAAGGCTTCATTCACATCTGCAAGAGACTCCGTCGCAGATTCCACCACAAATTGGCAGAGAGAAAAGTCATTATAGTCTATGGGGTCCGTGGGTAACCTCTGTATTAGCGGCCACGCTCTCCATCGTTCAGGTCCCACGGCGGATATGAACAACGGACAGCATGGCACAAGTGTGAACCTAGCCTTACTTGCATCAGGTTAGTCATCTTGTTAGTTTTGGGTTTATTCTACTTGTTGTATTTGTACTATATACTGTATGTAAACATCCTCACAAATGTACAGCACCATGCAATTAATGGTGCTCTAGAAATAATAATAATATTCTTAATAATAATAATAATGCCCTCTAGTAACAGAAAACCAACTTTTCTGCTCAAGAATTGATCTTTGATGCAAGTTTTTGAATGTCAATTAAATTTGTGTCATTGTTTATGGTTTAGTTCCAGATTTTCCCCAATGATTTGAACTGGGAATTCAAATTCCTCAATAAAACCACAAGCTAGGTATAGTTGCAGATCTTGCTGTAACTCATCAGCAGGTACACACCAAAATCTAGCAATGTGGATTTTAAATTAATTATTTTTTCAGATTCTTAGGAAATCTGTGTAAAGTGTACAGTAGCAAATCTGAATCGCATCTACACCAAAATCCATGCCATTTGGTACTGATTTGTCTTGCAGATTTTTAGTGCAGATTTCTGTGCATTTATTTGATATAGAAATAATCTGCAGCAAATCTGATCCAAATGGATTTACCCATAGAGGGAATTATACAACATCAGCCTGTAAACTAAAGGATAGCAATGCCCTCTGTTATAACGCAATCCATGGCCACATTAAAAATAAAAAACCTTTATACTCACCCTGCCGCTGTACTCCCCGCACCTGCGCAGTTCTTCAGTGAAGCCAGAGAAGAACACCTCGGCTTCAGTGCACATGCCCCGCAATTACGCAGTGAAGCCGGGGTGTCCATCTTTGGCTTCACTGAAGAACAGCGCAGGCGCCGGGAGGTGTGCCTCATGAATAAATCGGACCGTTCTCACCAAACAGCGTCGATCGGACCCTTATCTAGGTAAGTATAAAGTTTTTTTATTTTTAATGCGCCTGCGGATTGCATTACAACAGGGCGATCTGGGACACTAAACCCCAGGTGTATAAGGACCTGTGGGTGGTTTAGTGTCCCAGATTGACCTGACAGATTCCCTTTAATCATCAATAGGGAGGGAGGATATTAAGCAGCTATGTCTCCATTTCTCTTCTGCTATATTCATATGAAAACTAAAAAAGGACATGAAAAATAGATGAATAGTCAATTTTTTTATGGCTATTTTGCATCCATGGGGCATCTATTTTCAAGTATCCCTTATAGACTTGAGTCTATTGAAGGATTTGAGAAATCCTTGTTCTATTTTTGATGGTCTAGTAATATAGACTGTCAGTGTGAATAGCCACCGTGAAATGGGGGAAATTAATCAAAGCATCTATGCCAGTTTTCTGGTGTAGATGGGTGATAATTTGGTCCCTTTGTTGCACCAAAGAAGCGCCACGTCCCCTGTTCTGCCCCTCACTTGCCACTTGTCATGAATGTGGGCAGAGCAAGATTGAGAGCAGGGCAGTCTGGGAACTCCTCAGCCCGACATATTAATTACAACTCATGCCAATTTTGTGGTGGAGTTATGGGGGAAATCTATGCCTGACTCTTTACAAATCAGGTGTGCCTTGTACCCTTCAGGCCCTTTATTAAGACTGAGGTATGAAACACCAGTGTCAATACATCTTCCCTGATGTGTTCTAAAAAATAAAACTTGTGATGGCCATAAAAAAAAAAAAAAAATGACCGTCACAATGCTGTTTTTGATTTTAGTGTGAATAAGGCAAATGAAAGATACGTAAAAATCCAATCAATGTAGAAGTGGGATAATTGGAGGATCCTATTATGATCAGAAGAATCTAGAAACATAAATGTGATGTTTATAGACAATTGTAGACTTTGAAATGTCATTTATGATTCTTGCCCAAAGTTCTTACATTGTAAGACATATTCCTGCAGGTTATAGGGTCCTATATTCACAAAGCAATAACTGTAAGCATTATACAAGTAGATTGGCAGATCATAGAAGGAGTGGGACCTCATGTCTGTTTTCTTGACCTGATGCCAATCTATAAACTGCCGCCCGCCCTTTACATTGTGCTGATTCTAACTGAAGGCTATGATTACAGTTACGACATAATCCAAATCTGAATTGTGAACAATATAATGATGATGGCGTCCTCCCAGCTCCAAGGAATGAATGTGAACCTCCCAACATCATCCACATTATATAAATATCAGATAATCATTAGGCCACAATGTGACTCATCTAATGATGGCGGCTGAACGAGAAGCGGGAATTAATTACTGGGATTTATTAGGAAGATCAACAAAATGTACAAAGTAATAAAGACATTTATAGCAGCGTGCGCAGGTTGTAATTAAACGTGAAGCCATTAGTGCCTTAATCCCATGTAAATCCAGAAAATAAACAATGGTGCATACTAATGTCCCAGCTATTTCATGTAGGAGCAGGGAGTCAACATGGGGAAATAGGTTAGGAAAATATATGTTAATTAGATTGCCAGCGTGTAATATTTATGTACAAAATTTTATTCTTAAGAAAAATAATGAAAGGCAGCAGAGCAAAATGCTGAGAACTCAACTTTGATCCACATTGTGAATGCATTTCTGCTAAAAAAAAATGTAATTTCATTAAATTTGCTTATTTTTGATTTGACTTTTTTTGCAGCTTGTAATTTAGATTTTTTATTTTATTAGTATTTTAGTAATTTTTAACTTGTTACTGTGCAAGAAGCTGTATGTTGAATTTCTCTTTCTTAAGTAATAACATGATTTCAAATATATTTATCATTTTCATATATTCTTTGTCATATTTAAAATTTTTAATATTTCATTAATTTCACCCATTGTCTTACTGAAAATTACTTTTTTTTATTTATTTTTTTAATGATATTTTTTTTTTATTTTATGTACTCTTATAATAGTTAATTTTATTGTAATTAAGGGAAAATGATCCATGCCCCCTCTCCTGAAATGAGCACAAACTTTGCCTTTGATGATTTTAGGGGTAACTTTATATAAGTAACTTATTATGTGTTTTTATTGCAGTCCTAAAGTAAAACACATTTGTTATTTCTGCTCATGTTGGTCAAGTGACATCAAAACCATGATTTTTTTTTTCCAAGTGTGTCTTTAAAAGTGAGAGTCTTTTTGAACATTGATGGGTGGCTGATTTTTTTTCACATGGTCGATGTTCTGTCAAACTACACAAAGAGGTTATGTGACAGCGCTCATAGAAGTTAAGCCAAATATCCTTCTGAAACGCGCTCTCCGGGGACGGCCCCTCGCAGTGAAAAACGGCTGTAAGTTCATATAAATATTGGGGCAGGGAGCCAGAACAAACACAGCTCTGCAGCTTTGCTTATTGCACAGAATTCCTCTTTTCTCCGCTCCCTCCAGACATTTCTTTCTTAGAAGCCAAATTCCTTCTTTTTGGCAAATTGGAATAAACATTTGTAAAATATTTTGTTGTGTTTTTAAAAAATAAAGTTATTTATATATATTGCAAATTAGAAAAAGCAAAACCCCTGATTTCCCAGCAGTGTTGGAACATAACATGGCCTCTGATAAAAACAGTTACACCGGAGAAGCCATACAGAGTATTGAGATGGAAGAAACCCAAGCAATAAAAACAGTAAAATAAAAATTGATATATTGCAGTAGGTCAAGGTGACGTTGACGTGAAAAGTGCCAAAAATCGTCACTGTTGTATGAAACGCATGTGAAACGGCCATGTTCAGTGACTGATTAGATACCACAGCTCTGACGTATCACATTCAAGTGCTAGGCCCCCGACAGAAATTAATATTTCGTTCCATACATACAGTAGGAGCAACATTAGATTAGAAACTACTAGGTAAGAAAAATTATCTGAGGTTTATCTACAAACAGTAGAAAATGGTCCAGCCTTGATGCAAAATATTGAGCCTGAATTTGCCATTTTTATCAATAAACTACACCATCAAGAGAAGAAACAAGGCTCAAAAGGAATACCACTTATTGAGTAAATATTGCTATTGAGACAGTGACTTCTTTACTCTGCCTCCATCATTCCGCATCATTCTGCAGTTCGCTCTGCTCCTCTGTGGCCTCCATAGAGGAGTCTGTGGAACTAGAAGAACCAGAGACTAAACACAAACATTACAAGGGAGATTTTAAGAACGCGAGGGAATGGTCCTGTCCATCAAACTTACCAGTTCTCAACCGTGGCATCAGCTCTGCTGTGTGTAAGTTGTCAGTGGCATACTATATATTGTATTGTATATTGTGTATGCTGTATAATGTATGTTGTATATTGCATATTGTATACTATATATACTGTATATATATATATTTATGTTATATATTTTATAATAGATATTGTACTGTATAGTTTTGTATAGCATATATTGTACATTGTATTGTAAGTTAACTCTATGGAGTATGTTGTATATTATATAGTACAGTAGATATTGTGTTCTTCACAGTTTTTGTTGCATTTTGTTTAGTGTAGCTTGTGTGTAGAGTAAACTGTTAATGGAACACAAATCCTTCTCTAATAAGGATCTGTTCTTATAAAAATACTTTCTCCAGAATATGACCCAACCTGAGTAAAACAACATCTGAAGCTTTTCCAGTTATCTAGTGACATGTGACCATGCACCTGCACCATGGGGACCAACTGAGGGTTTGCAGACTTATAAACAGTTACATTTGAAGAAGATGGATGATGCTTGACAAAGGGCAGGACACCCTCAGAGCTGTCATGAGGGCAATCCTAGGGTCATGTGCAGTGGCGTAACTAGGAATGGCTGGGCCCCAAGGTGAACATTTGACATGGGGCCCCCCGAACCGGTTACGGGTCCCCAAACAGTAAAATATGCTCAACAGTGGCCCCAGATAGTATTATATGCTCGACAGTGGCCCCCACACAACATTATATGGTCCACAGTGGCCCCCATACAGCATTATATGCTCTACATTGCTCCCCCCACACACAGTATAATATGCTCCCCACAGTGGCCCCACACAGTATAATATGCTCCACACAGTGGCCCCCACCCTGTATTATATGCTCCCCGCAGTGGTCCCCATCCAGTATTTTATGCTCTACAGTGGCCCATACTCAGTATTATATGCTCTACAGTGGCCCCCACCCAGTAGTATATGCTCCACAGTGGCCCCCACCCAGTATTATATGCTCTACAGTGGCCCCCACCCAGTATTATATGCTTTACAGTGGCCCCCACACAGTATTATATGCTCCCAACAGCCCCCTCCGCTTCGGTGTTATTATTATACTTTGGGGTCTCCTCAGACTCCAGAGTATAATAATCGGAGGTCCAGGGAAGGTGATTAAAAATAACAAACACTTATACTCACCTTGCCTTACCTTTCCTTGGCATCCTCACTCCATTATGCTGTCTTCAGGCCTTCTTCAGACGTCGCTGCTGAGGCCTGTGATTGGACCTCAGCGGTCACGTGGGGGCGCACTGACGTCATTACGCGGCCGCGCCCATGTGACTGCTGGGGCCTAATCACAGGCCCCAGTCACATGACTGAGGAGCGCCGGAGAGGACTCTGTACTCAGGAGAGGTGAGAATATGTATTTATTATTTTCAGTCACCTCCCCTGGTGCCCTGCCTTTATATCTATTGGAACTGGGCCTGCAATATGCCAAGGCCCCTTTCCAATAACAGTATGTATAGCGGTCAGGGAACCAGGCTCTCCCCAACCGCTATCATAGTGGTCCGGGGCCCAGCCATCTCCAGCTGGCCGCGGGCCCCGTACCCCGCCGGGTCCATTTGCAGTCGCACCCCCTGCAACTGCGATCGTCACACCACTGGTTTGTGGGGTTTGCTTTAGCAGCTGCCACAGGGCTCCGAGCCCCCTAATGTCCCGGTCCCGCTAATGTCACGGGCCCTGTGGCAGCCGCTACTGCTGCTACCCCGGTATTTACGCCCCTGGTCATGTGACCAAAGAGCGCCCAATGACCACAGAAACTGAAATCTAAGACTAGGTTCATATCTGCGCCTGATCTCCACTTGGGTATTCCGTTCCCCATACCGCTTTAAAAATGCAAGAAGGACTTTTCTTTCTGCATTTTTCCACATTTTTAGGCGGAAATCGGGTGGAAATCCAGCAGACCACATTATAGTCTATGGGGTCCGTGGGTAACAACTTTTTTTAAGTGGATTAGGTTTCCGGATTAGGTTTCGTGGGGCCCCAAGTGGACCCCACAAACGGAAACCCAAACTCAGGTGTGAACCTATCGTAATAATGTTTTGGCGTTTTTGTGTGTCCTAATTACGGTAACCTGGACTGAATCAGGGAAATTATTTTATACAATATCAAAGCCCTGGGGAGAGATCATCCAAGTGTCATCCGAGTGCATTCTGTGATGCATTCACGTCTATGAGGGCTTCTAATCCATTCCACTCCGATGACACAGATGATTATAGAGCAGGTCATCGGAAAAGGAATGGATTAGAACCCCAATAGATGGGAATATACTCAAATACCATGGTCAGATGTTACAGGTTATTCAATAAGTAATTATGAATGACCTGACTTACTTTGTTTTTAATTGCCTTTTTTAACATTAGCTGGTGTTTTTGCTTCTTTGGCTTACTCAGCATGCTTGGGGCTGGCATTTTTCAGGTGTTTTTGTATAGATTTCATTATAGGGGACAAAAAGCACCTATAAAAAAAATTCAAGAAAAACTTTGTGTGCATAAAAAATTATATCTGCAAATGTCCAAAAACAACAGAAAAAATCCACTAGATATTCTACCATATTTTTATTTACCTGAAGCAGCTAAACTTGGAGGTCAGAGTCATGTAAAAGACAATACCTACAGGGATGAGAGGCTGAGTATTCAATGGATAGTTAGCAACTAATTCCACACCCTCATCTTCCACACACATATATTCTATTTAGTCTCAAAGAGCTGAACGTCTTTGACCTGTGACATTGTATATGTCATCTCATCTCATGACGCTAAATCTGGATTATCAATTCTTTTATTCCAGGATTAAAATGCTGTCAACAAGTTCTGCACCTGTTCCCTCTGCCCTGCAACTACTCATGTGCAAGATGGGGCAGAACAAGGAGGGATAGGTGTAGACAATTTCCTAGAGCCCCAGACTCATCATTTCACACAACAATTCAACATTTTCCGAGTTATCTAATAGACAGATAACAAAGGCTTGCTCATATGAATTGTCACCCTACTTTCTACAGACAGAACTAGTTTTAGACTGATGTGGAAAAAATGTTGCAAAGTAACAATGCTTTAAAAAAAATGGAAGCAGAAAGTCTGCAGAGGAAACCTATAAAACTATAATGCCAGGAGAGGGACTCCGAGCATTATAGTTACTCCGATTATAGTACTGGACAGTATGTCGCTGGGAGGCAGGGACTCTTAGCATCATAGATAACCATAATGCTAGGAGTCCTTCTCCCGATATGATGTTCTGGACGGTAAATCTGGCACACACACTGACCAAGTTTCAGGGGTGAAACCCTGTCATGTGAATGCGGGGTAAGATGTGTGGATCTCATGTTGATGGCAATATAATTATATTACTATTATATTATATTCAGTGATGTCAGTAACACGGCTGTAGCAACCTCTCAGTCATGATATAGAGGCTGGTATGGAGTACATACATTTGTGCTATAGAGCCATGTAGACTGAATAGTGACTGTTTTCGTGCTGCGCGTTGCTTGAAATGGTTCCAGTCCTGCCAATAAAAGTTATCGCTTTAATTCGAAATCTTGTTCAAGCTGAGAAGAATAAACTCCAGGCGCGGCTCTATAAAATGAGTTGGGCTTAAAGGGAAACTGTGTGTGAATGGCTCGGAGGAGGGGGGGGGCTGATAAGAACAGATGCTGGGAGTCATTGTACAAGGCCAGGGCCAGAATTCTGGTTTCACTTACTACACAAATAATGCGGGGACTGTAAATATCCTCCATGAGTGTTTACGATAAATCGGTGTGACGGCTTTACGACCTTCACAAGCAATAAATGCCCCAATTGGCCTCATTACCATTAACCCTTTATGAGCTGAGAGGAATGCAAAGCCGTCTGCAGGAAGCCAACTGGTGGGACTATCAGAGAACAGATAACAGGTTCACACAATGCGAATTGTTTTATCCCAGGCTGCATCTTGTCATAACACAGCACAGCTATTCCTCCAACCACAGCAGCATTGTTCAGTTTTAATGAAATCAGCTCTTTCCTTCCCCCAAATTTTAATGCCGTCTCCGCGCTGACATCTTACACCACAAACAATGAGCATTGTAATCACAACCGAAAGGCCTGCGGTGGAAAGGGAAATTATCCACAGAAAGTCTTCAGTTAAGGGATAGACAGGGAACGTAATAATAAATGATCATGATTACAAAAAATAATAATAATGGGAAACTCCATTAATCCAGCATGAATGAATACTGATAGGTTATAGATTATCAAATACTGTGGATTATCAGACTACAGAGAGCTCAGAATATAATGTAACCACAGTATCACCAGGACAGTCTCTGTATATTAGGGAAAATGGACATCATAGAGGCGGGTCCCCCCTTTCAGGTGCCCACTCTATTAGTTAGAGCAAACTGTTGCAAATTTAATAACCACACCAGCAGCGATCCTACTGGCTGTGCCTAGCACAGAATGGATGGTGTAGTGTAGTTGGTTAGAAAGGAAACCACCAGACACTTATAAACCAGAACTGAAACTTTACTGGGCTAATTTTAGAAATAAAAAGTGAGATTCAGTATATACAACATTACAGTGCACTTCTCAGTTAGAGACTACACTTAGCTGCAGTTTGTGAAGTAACAGGCATTATTACTGTTCTCACAGGCAACACTCCCTTTCACATCCATGGACTAGACCTCGGGACAGCACAGACCAAACCACCGAACAGAGGGACTCTGTGCACAATTCCCACTCCAGGAAAGCCACAAAGGATGCTCTTATACAGTGTGCCTTCACCTAGGCAAAACCCAAGCAAGACACTGCAGCCAGCATTACATTGTAATACTATTGGACATGCCAAAACAACTCCCCCTGTGGTATAATACCTGAGCGCAACCACAGTTCCACCCTACGCTTTGCACCTGCAATGAAGACTCAACAATCACACATTGCATTAATACAGCAATACATGGAAAAGGAATATGCAAATTAATTTAAAAAGGAAAACTCACTCTAGTGCCACCTTTTGGAAGGTAGCTCCCTATAGATCAATATCTAGTTTTCTATGAAGCCTAGAGATATGGGGAAAGATTTATTAAGACTGACATTGCATACTGTATTGCAAAGGGATGCCTGATTTATGGGACACCAGAATGGAAATCTATGCCATTCAGGAAGTGGTGTAGATTTCCTGTATAAATCAAGCCATAAAACTGGCATGTGTTATAATAAATATGGCTCTACTCTGCACCCTGATCTGGCCTAAATTCACGGAAGGTGTTGAACAAGGCGCATTATAGGGAAGATCACTTCTTTGGTGCAAGAGAGGGCCACATTATTACATATCTACACAAGAAAAGTGGCATATATGTGTAGATAAATTTCCCCATTGTCTGGGAATAAAGCCAAACCATCTCTTCCAAGGTGCCTACAAAGGTAAGTCTCCCTATGTCGGTGACCCTCCCCCAGCCAAACTAGTACCCTGTTTCACACTGATGAGGGCTAATAAGCCCAAAACAGCTGTCTACGAATGTGTTTTGCTGTATTCTCAGACAATGGTTAGAATTCATCATTCCCTACCTGGCATAAATTTCTATTCTGGTGCTGGGATCTCCAACACATTTTTGAAGAGGCCCCTTTATAAATCTCTTGGTCCTTGCATATGATACGCCAGTCTTATTAAATTTGCCCCAGTTTCTCTTGGTTTCATAGAAAACCAGCTATTATGGAGCTACCTTTTAAAAGGTAATTCTAGAGTGAGTTTTCCTTTTTCCAACCAGGAGAACTTATTTGCTTATTCCTTTCCCAAAATCCCTAGTACAGCATGAATGGTCTATTAGACTCTATGCACCATAAGATAACCAAAAGTGCTGTCTCCTTAAAAGGGTTGTCTTTGATAAAATTATATTTCTACACTAAGCTAAATACCCTCCCCTGCCTACCTTCTAACTTACTTAGTTTTAAAAAAAAATGTATATTTACCCAGATCACCGTAGCGGTCATGTGACTGCCCCAGGCACATTTTCAGGTGTTTCAGATGTTTCCGGAAACGAAACATCACCTATGCTAACCCCACCCCATCATACTTACCTGTCTTCCTGTACAGTTCTTCTGGGCATGGGACATCACTTCCTTCAGGGGTACCGGCTCCTCCTTTTCTTGCCATTTGACAGTGCCTGTGCACTAGAGCTGGACTGCCGGCATGCGTTGTACCCGGCACTCCGGCTGTATTGCACAGGCATGGGCGGCTGGTAGACATCAAGAAGAGGAGGAGCCAGCCCCCCTGAAGGAAGAGATGTCCCGTGCCCAAAAGATCCAGACAGGAAGACAGGTAAGTATGATGGGGTGGGGAGGGTTGAGTTATTTGAGAAGAGCTAGTAGTGGGTGCGCTACCTAGGGAGACAGGGAAGGGGTGTGAGAGAGGGAGTAGGAGGGAGTGAGGTAGTGTGAGTCAGCTCTGAGTGAAGCACATCATGGTAGTTGTAGGAAAGGAGAACAGGAAGCTACCAATGTAAACAAATGCAGAAGATACCAGGAGCTCCCAGAGAAACCCAGAAATCACTCAAAACACTGCTAAAGGTATTTGGTTGCACTTATTAACCTATTAATACACTAACTGACCTTTTTGAAAAATGTTTTTTTTGCCCAGAAAACCCCTTTAAGGAGGCATACTACCCCCTCTGACCCACAGCAATACATCACACATTATATATTGGTCAGTGAAACACCATAATGTAAAAACACAGAAGGATTGTTAATCTGTCATGGGTAGGGACACTGCATTTGGCCATCCATACGCACCCACCTAAGGTCTCCAAACTAAAGAGGTTAACCTTAACCTCATTACACTAACAAGTATTTTGATCATCTGAATGGCTGCCATGTAATACTAGAAGTGTCTGGATAGCAGTGGCTTTACCAAGCAAAGGCAGATGATTTTATTTTACCTCAGAGCTTCTGTAACTGCCAATCTAGTGTAAATATCCAAATTGAGCCTCAAGTGCACATGGTGCCCTGTCGTATTTCCAGCCAAAAGACTAGGTCCGCATGTATGGTGTTTCTAAAATCAGGAAACAGAGCATAATAACTGGAGATACAACTTTTCATAGTGCCACAGGCTGGACATGACATATCAGGCACTGAAATAGGATATAGAAATTTTCATTCTGCACCATCAGCTGTGTATTTCTTTATGGAAGGCATCTCTGAGGTCAAAATGCTCACTATACCCCTTGATAAATTTTTTGGAGGCGTTTAGCTTACAAAATGGGATCAATTGTTGGGGGTTTCCACTGTACTGTTACCATATGGGCTCTGCAAATGTGACATGTCTCCTGAAACTGATTCCATGCAAAATCTGCCCTTCTAAAAGCTCAATGGTGCTCTTGTAGCAACCCAGAGTGAAACTGCTTAAATTGTCTTGTGTTGTATTATGTAAAATTGTATTATGTCCCTCTGAATGTATATATGTATATTGTATGTGTTTTATGTATTTACAGCTTCTCTATTGTGTCACCCCTTATGGTTTGTCCCCACTGTTGGCTACCCCTTCATCTTTTATGGCTTGATACAGCCCTGGCCAATCACAGGCCAATGGGTGGAGCCTGGAGACCTCCTCCAGAGGAGGTCTCTAGAGAAACGTTAGGGTATGTTTACATGGTGGAAAATGAAGAGGAATTTTCTTCATTTTCCGCCGCCGGCATTTTCGCCGCGGTCTAGCCGCAACGGGATGCCAATGCAGTGCATCAGCATTCGATCACTCGATCCCGCTCCTGATTAGGCCTGGATGAAGGGGCCTATTCAGGAGGGCGTCTCGAGCCGCGGACACCGAGGGCGGAATCCAATCAAGATCGAGCAGGACGCTTCTTTTTTCTATGTCCTGCTGCAATCTCTGCCTCCCATTGAAAACAATGGTAGGCGGATTCCGGGAGGAATCTGCTCCGGATTCAGGGGCGAATTCTGCCCCCAAATCCACGGCAAATTCCTCCGTGTGAACACACCCTTAGAGTCTCAGTTTTCAGTTTGTGCTGGCATTGTGACAGGATCTCTGAGGTGCTCTCAACAGCCCTGGAAGGTGAGGTGAACACAAGACAGGCAAGAGTCAACTGTCTACTTCACAAGACTGTGAGTGTGCCTACAAGGAGGATAGGAGTTGTGCTTCTCTAGAAGTTGTATTCTGGGACCCCCTGGGACTTCATTGTGAACTGCCCCCAGATCCATACACTGGATGAGGCAAAGTATAATACTTACTTGGAGTGGATTAAAGGCACCTCATTAGCACCATAGTCTGGGCAACCCTCATCCCACAGGAATGCCAATGAGCTTGAGTTACTCAAGCAGGTAATGGGCACTATTTATTTACCAATCCCCGATCCTGCCCATGGCCACCTTGGCTTCCCCTTCAGCCCTCCAGGGGGCATGTGCGTCCCATATCACATCACTGACAGGGATAGAGCTTAAGGACAAATGGAGGCAGCCATGGGCAGGAGCGGAAATGGGTAATTAGGGGTGTGGCAAGAGTATTTGTTGATCGAACCTTGTTAGATTCATCTTGCAAGGTTCACCTGACGGTTTCGTTTAGACCAAACACGTCGGAAGCAAAACTGCTATTATTATACTCTGGTACAGGCCTTTCCAATGACATCCTTACTGAGTGTAGGATCCACTAAGGGACATTATACTGCATAGGGGCCACTATGGAACATTATACTTTATGGAGGGACCACTATGGGACATTATACTGTGTGGAGAGGTCACTATGGGACATTATACTGCATGAAGGGGCTGCTATTGGATATTATACTGTGTGGAGGGGCCACTATGGGATATTATAGTTTGTGTAAATGGAGCATTATTTTGTGTGGGAACCAGGAGGTGCTATGCTGTTGGGGGGGGGGGAATCAAAAGTTTGATATGGGGCCAAGTCTTTGCTAGTTACACTCCTGCATAAAGGGTTAACAAACCTCCAGTATGCTTTTTTCACTTATTTAAGAAGTGCAGGTTTGAAAATGGAGTGATTCATTGGTGATTCTAATACATGGGCTTTTCAAAGCCCCTTTTGATCTAATTAAGTCCTTTGAAAAATGGGTTAGGTTTTGGAAATTTTCTTGAAAATTTGAAAAATTGCTGTTTGACTTGTAAATCTTATATTGTTCAAAAAATTAAAGGATGTTTAAAGCTTCATCAAAACATAAGGAAAAACTATGGTATTATATTTCTGAATTCATTTGGGTGGTATAACTATCTGTATGAAAGGCAGATCATTTCAAACTTTGTAAATTGCATATTTTCCACCAAATTTCCTATTTCCTAAAATTTGCCACTAACTGCCTTACATTTACAGCACTAGGTCTCATGGACATCTGCCAGATATGTATGGCATTATCATGACATGGATATAGGAACTGAGCAAAATTCAGCAGGAGCCATCTCTAAGGCCTTATTTATGTCTGAATTTTCCTGACATGTGATCTCTATGATAATCATGGACAGGGACAATTATAACAAGGAAAAAATGGTTTTTAGCCTAGGGTCCAAGGCTGCAAAGTGCCCATCTGCCACCATTATAATCCTACCTCATAATCAACTGAATTGGAGTGTACAGTACTGGTGGTGAGTACTTTTTGGGCTAAGCATGCATCTCATGAATATTGCTAGGTTCGCCCCGCAGTTTTGTTTGTCCCCAGAGTATAATTAGTGTAGGCCCAGGGAAGATGAGAAAAGCATAACAAACAGCGTTACTCACCTCTCCTGGACTCCCATCGTGGGTCCCTGTACTTTTCGTGCCTCTTCCAACCTCTTGAATGACTTTAGAGACTGTTGAGTCCTGTGGTTGGGGCATGTCAATGTCAAGACGCTTGCTTAACTGATGCCATTCAGGAGGATGGAAAAGGTCTGAAAAGAACATGGAGATATTCTGGAGCCCATTATTTTACTCACCTCCTCTGGGTCTATGCTTATTATACTCTGGAGAGACCCCAAAGTATAATAGTGGTAATAGTGGTAAATTTTGGTGGAAAAACTGCAACGACAGCAGGTTCATTCATTCCTATACGGTATATGTGTTTCTTTTTTCAATTTATTAGCAATGGGTCCACTCTGGGACATTATCCTGTGTAGAGGGGCCACTATGGGACATTATACTGTGTGGAGGGCCGATCAGGGACATTATACTGTATGGAGGATAACTGTGGGATGTTATTCTGTCACAAGGTTCTTTGGTGTGAACAGGGCGGGAGGGGCCCCATACTTTCTGAATGGCCCGGGGCCATGGTTACAGGCCTTTGCCACTTTCTCCTGTATTCTTTGCTAGGCTAGGCCAGATAAGTCAGCTGATCTGTGTACCTGTAGTGTAGTGTGTTGCCTGTGATTAACCCGGTTTTAAGAACAATTGATTTTCATTTCCTATACTTTCTATGTCTCTGGATCTGTGAAAAATATATGACACACAGATGCCATCCGTCTTTTTTTCACAAACCCATAGATTTTCATTGGTGTGATGCATCAGTTAAAAAAAAACAAACATGCTGAAGTCTGAAGAAGTTCATTGAAATGAATGTATACATATCCCATTTGTAAAAATTGTGGATGCTATATATATGTTGTGAGTATGTGAACCAGAGGGCGCTGTTGAGCGACCCAGTCCCAGGCCAGAAAAGGCTCTCAGCCACGCCTTTGGGTGGGGGGCGCGTATCTCCAGAAGGCTGGAGAAACCTGCATGGAGCAGGAAATGGTGGACCAGCCAAGGACAGAGAGGCAGTCTGTCCCAGAAGGCTGGGATCCAGAGAGGACTTACAGAGACTAAGTCAAGTTCTTATTGCCCCAGAGGCTAGTTAGGGGCTCAAGGAGTCAGTTAGTGCCCTAACTGTGGCATAGGTTTTTTGTTGTTTTGTTATGTTGCAGTTAAGCTGAATAAAGCCAGTTTTATTTTACACTTGGACTGTCTGAACACTATCTATCCAGCGCCCAGTACGAGTCTGCCGCCATTTTGAGACTAATTCCCCCAAGTTGTCGCATATGGTGCTACGGATTCGGGCATAAAGAGATCCACGTAAGTCCTGGAGGACAAGTGGTTGGTGACTGCAGTACTGCTAAGTGTGCATTGTGGCCTACAGCTGGAAGAAATCTGTGATTTCAACGGAGAAACCCAGGAAGGGGGTGAGTGAATTGCAACATAGCAAAGTGTGTGCAAAAACTGGTGAAAGTAAAACTCTGGAAGAGGAATTCAGGGAATGGACTTTGTGTATACTGTGGCTCAGAAGTCTGTGAAGTGTTTGCTGATGGCAAGAAAGTATGCAATGTGTATAGAAGATGGATATTGCAAACAGTCTATGTGAAAGGCTATGGTGCCATGTTTGTGTTTTCTGTGGAAGACAGAAGAAAATGCTGGTTGTTGTAGTGCCACATAAGTTAACTGTTTGAATACATGTGACTGCAGAAGATAGCAAAAAAAAAAAAAAAGTTGCTGCCGGTTGAACCCAAGGTTGCTGTGGAATATTGTGTAATCTTGTTATTAAACCATGGGCAAGAAAAAGAGAATTTCAGCTTGTAAAAAAGCAGAGAAGTTATGCACAGGTTTATTATTGCAGCAGTCTGAATGCAGAGAGACACAAAACCCGGAACAGAGCATGTGGAATGCAAGTAAAGTTAATAGGTTGCATGACGGTGACTCAGTTTCTCTAAAGCACCTCTGTTCTATGAATGAATATGTCCCTGCTGTCTGTATGTCTCATGCTGGAGTGCATCAAAGCGCCAAAGATGAAAATATTATGGTGCAGCAGCTTCAAGATGAGATTAAAACCATCAGGTTCATTTATGAAGATGAAATATCTGATTGGAAATGGCAACTTGAGGTATCAGAAAAAGAGAACCTTAAGTTAAAGAAAGAGCTTGAGACTATAAAGAGTTCATATCCTAGTCATTGTGAAAATGTGGTGCTGGGTTTGCCTGGAATGGACTGTGTCACTAAGAAGGAGTTTGCAGAAATGAAATGTGCTCTATCTAATAAAGTCCTACAGAGTGTAGAGCAAAAGCAAGTGCTTGAAAAGCAATTGCAGGATTTAAAGGAGCAGCATGTCCAAGACTCCATTGTCAAAGAGAGTGTCATTGAAAAATTAAGAGATGAGCTTGAAACTGCTAAACAAAGAGAAAAGGAACTCAAAGCTAGAATATGTAGCCTGGAGAGGGCACTGTCAGGATCTTGAGAAGATAAAGAGAAATTGTCTGTTTTGGTGCAAAATAAAGACAAAAAATTGATGGAGATGTTGTCTGTCCATGCTCAGAAAGTGCAAGCCTTACAGGAGAGTCATAAAAAAGTAGAGACTCAACTTCAAGAGCTGCAACTAAAAGTCCCAGAAAGGGGACAGGTTTCAAGCAGAGCTGCTAGACAAGGCAAACAGACTACAGGTGGAATTGAATAATGTCACAGGGCTTCTTTCTCAAGCAGACAGCAAGTTTATCAAATTTTCCAAAGCTTTTTCTACACTAGAATCTCAGCTTCAGGACACTCAGGAACTTTTGCAAGAAGAAACTCGTCAGAAGTTTGATCTTAGTACACAACTAAAACAAATGGAAGCTGAGAAAAATGGTTTCCTTGAGCAACTATTGGAAGAGGAGATAGCAAAAAGAGATTTGACAAAGCAGATTTCAACACTGCAGGCTCAGGCGACTGATATGAAGAAAAAAATGGAGGATAGTATTGGGTCCTTGGACTCTGTTGAAGAACTAAAGAAAAAGTTGCAAAAGGAGCTAGAAGCTACAAATCAACGATTTGAGGAGAAGGCTGCTGCTTATGACAAACTTGAGAAGATGAAAATTAGACTGCAGCAGGAACTAGAAGATGTAGGTGTAGATCTTGATCATCAACGTCGGATTGTGTCAAATTTGGAAAGGAAGCAGAAAAAGTTCGATCAGCTGCTTGGTGAAGAGAAGACTCTTTCTGCTAGATATGCAGAAGAACGTGACCGTGCTGAAGCAGAGGCCCTTGAATTGAAGGCCGAGTTAGAATGGCTCAACAAGCAACTGCGCACTGAAATGGAGGATTTGGTTAGCTCCACGGATGAAGTTAAGAAAAGCCTGGAATCTGTGCAGATATTGTATGAGAACAAAGCTAATGCTTATGACAAGCTGGAAAAGGCCAAGAGAGAATTGGACCTCCAGATAGAAGACATGAAGATTCAGTTTGAGGGAAACCGGTCTAATTTGTCTGCTGAGATTGTAGATCTAAAAATGCTTGTTGCTAAACTAAAGGTGCAAGTGAACAAGCAGGAGGAAATCAAGAAACAGCTGGAGTTTCAGATGGATCAAGTGAAGCGCGAGTCAGAAATAAAGTTGGAAGAGCACACTTTTCAGATAGAACAGTTAAAAACCGAAGTGGAATCTAAAAAAGAATTGGATCGATTGCAGCAGTCTTTGTCCAATACTGAACAGTCGGCATCTGCACTATCTTCAAAGCTGGCAGCACTAGAAGATGAGAAGGACTCGTTGCAGAGCCTGTTAACCTCTAAAGAATCAGAGCTGTTATCCATGAAAAACGTGACTCAAGAGAGAGAGTCTTTATTCAACCAAGAGCAAGATAAGAGAGCTACTGAGATACAGGACTTGAATGAAAGACTTGACAAAAAGTCTGCAGATGAGCAGAAGCTTTATCAGAAGATGTTGGAGGATCAATTCAATATAATTCGGGAACAGTAAGGGAAGCAGAAAATATCATCCAGGATGCTGACCTGACAAATGTTAGAACGCTGCAGAATATCCTAGAATTAGGAGGCATAGTGGATAAAGAGATGGTATCTACATCTGCTGCCATAGAAGATGTCAGGAAGATTGAGGAAGTTCTGCAAGTTGCACTAGTAAAAACTGAGATGGAGGCTGCTCAGAAAAATGCGGCAATGAAGAAAGTTCCGGAGCTGGAATCAGAGATTTGTGCGCTACAGAAGGTGTTAGAATTGGAGAAAGCTGCCAGCATAGAGGCAGAGAAAGCAGAGCCATTAAGGCAGCCAGAACATGTAACCAAAAAGCATCTGGGTACTGACAGTAAAAACTGTGATGTTGAAAACTTGGTATCCCAGTCCTCCGGTGTTAGCACAGAGAATGAAAATAACTGGGAGAATGGTGAAATGACAATATCACCAGCTCCTGTACTGTCAGAAAGGGGTTGGCATGAAAATTCTTGCAATCTATCACAGTACCGCAACATGCCTCCAGAAAGTTATGCGTATGAGAAAGAGGAAGTAAGACTAGAGTGTGGAAGTGGTTCTCCAGCTGCTGTACAGGTGTGGAAGCATTATACAGAAACCATTCCAATATATTGATGTGATAGTTGTTAAAGACATACCAGAAAATGTAGTTCAGCGTGATCTATTTTGTGAGGGTGTACTGTATGGCCCTTGTGCAGAAGAAGATATTGCGGTACAGAGCTTGTGTATCTCAAACAAAGAGGAGAGCAAGGAGCCTATGTCTCCTAAACTTCTAAGCCTTGATGGTGATGGCAAAGTTTGCTTTGATATGAAAGTTATGGAAAAAGTACCCGTGAAACAGTTATACTCTAAAGACATTGATGTGCATGAAGTACGTGTTATTTAGTCTTTGAGCTCCTGTGGATTTGTGATAGGTGAAGATGAAGATTCTTACGGCTATTTGCTAAAGGGATCAAAGTCATGCAATGTGATGGCTGAAGACTATGGTGAGAAATGTGATGAAAATGATGTGATCCCCTGTATGGCGAATTGTGAAGGTGATGAAGTAAAACTTGCCTTTGCACAGAATGGCCAGGATCTTGGCATAGCATTTAAAGTGATGAGAAGACGGGAAACTCGACGGAGCGGAATTTGGAAGAAAAGACCGCCAGATTGGGACTTCTGAATAGACACTGGACAGGCATACATGGTTGAAGAGGGACTTTGACATAGGATGTCTCGTCCCATTGTAGCTCACCCCATGGGTAGTGAGCTGAAGGGAAGGGTATGTGAGTATGTGAACCAGAGGGCGCTGTTGAGCGACCCAGGCCTAGGCCAGAAAAGGCTTTCAGCCACGCCTTTGGGTGGGGGGCGCGTATCTCCAGAAGGCTGGACAAACCTGCATGGAGCAGGAAATGGTGGACCAGCCAAGGACAGAGAGGCAGTCTGTCCCAGAGGGCTGGGATCCAGAGAGGAATTACAGAGACTAAGTCAAGTTCTTATTGCCCCAGAGGCTAGTTAGGGGCTCAAGGAGTCAGTTAGTGCCCTAACTGTGGCATAGGTTTTTTGTTGTTTTGTTATGTTGCAGTTAAGCTGAATAAAGCCAGTTTTATTTTACACTTGGACCGTCTGAACACTATCTATCCGGCGCCCAGTACCACGAACCACCGCTGTCCGGACCAGGAGTCTGCCGCCATTTTGAGACTAATTCCCCCAAGTTGTCACAATGTGAAATACAGACATGTGAATAAGGGCTAATACAGAGCCAGGCTGAATACATAGCCAGGCCAAATACATAGCCAGGCTTCTGCTACAAAAAGGAGGTAACTTCAATCTTCACAAGAGGTTTGCAATTGGTGCCTAGTGTATGACTGTACATCCATCTATGTCTGTATGTTGTATACAAGAAGGGAGGTTGCCCTGTTAAGCGCTGTTTTTTTTTTTTGGTTTTTTTTTTCTGCAGGTATTCTTCAGATCACACTGTCACACTGATACAATCACACAGGTACAATTACAGAGAATTTATATAAGCAGATTTGTGTAATGATACACAGGCTTCAGGACTTTTCATGTGGACCCCCATCCTCCTCACACATAAATAATTGATGTTATTTTGATTCATTTAATTTCCTGTCTGGAAAAACGCGGTTATTTTAGTGCTGGAGCCACAACAAGACCATCACCGAATAGAGGCGAGAGCCTGGCCAGCTGTGGAGCACAGCGAGATGCCCGATTCATGTTTGCTTGCGGAAATGAGCAGTTTCCATGTGGGTGGAGGTCACAGTCCCCCTAAATCTTAGCCCTAATGTTCACCTCTGGGGAGACACTATGTACCAAAGAAGATGCTTTGCTCAGTAAAGAATCCAGACATAAACTGCAGGAATAAAGTATGTCGCACAGTGTGTAGGCGGATGTGTAATATCTAGAATTAGAACACATAAGACCAGACAGAATTTTTCTATAATGGAATTTTTCTAGAACCTGCAACTTTCTCATAGACTGTGTTTCATTCCTACTTTTAAGATCTCAGCTTCCTGCCAATGAACATGAAAACTCCTTCAGCTGAGTGTTTGTTGCAATGTATATAGTCTAGATAATAATCTGTAAACTATACAGCCTGAACTTCAGGCTGATATTCTTTACATGCACTGATACATTGTAACAGTCCTGGAATCATTCTCAGTTGTTAAAAGAATTCTGTCAGGTCAAAAATGCTACCCAAACCAATAATGGTGCCATGTAGGGTCCTTAAGAAGAAGTAGACACATACTTTGTGGTCAGAAACTGATGAAGCAATGCAGAGATATGGACATGTAAATCAGCCTACAGGTGCCCCAGGGACGGGTCCTTATTTACCTTTTATTTGCCTACAGACAGCCATGCTGACAGAGAATGAAATTGTTAATGACCGCTAAAGGGGAGAGTTTGGGCACCAACTCCAGAGGCGAGCTGGAGTTTTTACCATTGCCTGTAGGCAAATTTGGTAGATCAGGCCTGTCCCCTGATGCACTTGCTGGTTGATCTGCATATCCATAAAAAAGAATCTAATCTTTGACTGCTTCATCCATTTCTGGCCACAAAGGTATGCTTCTGCTGGGTGGGGTGGAGGGACAGGGAGAGCGGCCGCACCTAGGCCCATTATCTTACAGATACAGTTGAAATACATAGTAGAGTAAGAAAAACAGTTTCCTGCTCTACCATTCTATAACCTGTAGGCCGCAGGCCTGTAGGAGCTTGTGACCTCCAGTTGTCCTGGCAACTGCTGAAAACGTCAGCGTCCTGACAGAGGGGATGATGTCACTACATTGCGTCTCCTGAGCCAGGACACTGACGGTGCCTGAAGCGGATTGCGAAGAAGTGGCAAGTCAGGTGCATCATAGGATTGAAGGCAAGTACAGTCATGGCCAAAAGTTTTGAGAATGACACAAATATTATATTTTCACATGATCTGCTGCCCTCTGGTTTTTATGTGTGTTTGTCAGATGTTTTTATCACATACAGAAATATAATTGCATTCATATTATGAGTAACAGAAGCTTATATTGACAGTTAGAATGAGTTAATGCAGCAAGTCAATATTTGCAGTGTTGACCCTTCTTCTTCAGGACCTCTGCAATTCTCCCTGGCATGCTCTCAATCAACTTCTGGACCAAATCCTGACTGATAGCAGTCCATTCTTGCAGAATCAATGCTTTAATTTTGTCTGAATTTGTTGGTTTTTGTTTGTCCACCCGTCTCTTGATGATTGACCACAAGTTCTCAATGGGATTAAGATCTGGGGAGTTTCCAGGCCATGGACCCAAAATCTCTATGTTTTGTTCCCTGAGCCATTTAGTTATCACCTTTGCTTTATGGCAAGGTGCTCCATCATGCTGGAAAAGGCATTGTTGAGCGCCAAACTGCTCTTGGACGGTTGGGAGAAGTTGCTCTTGGAGGACATTCTGGTACCATTCTTTATTCATGGCTGTGTTTTTAGGCAAGACTGTGAGAGAGCCGATTCCCTTGGCTGAGAAGCAACCCCACACATGAATGGTTTCAGGATGCTTTACAGTTGGCATGAGACAAGACTGGTGGTAGCGCTCACCTCTTCTTCTCTGAATAAGCTGTTTTCCAGATGTTCCAAACAATCGAAAAGGGGATTCATCAGAGAAAATGACTTTACCCCAGTCCTCAGCAGTCCACTCCCTGTACCTTTTGCAGAATATCAGTCTGTCCCTGATGTTTTTTCTGGAGAGAAGTGGCTTCTTTGCTGCCCTCCTTGAGACCAGGCCTTGCTCCAAGAGTCTCCGCCTCACAGTGCGTGCAGATGCACTCACACCTGCCTGCTGCCATTCCTCACCAAGCTCTGCACTGCTGGTAGCCCGATCCCGCAGCTGAAACACTTTTAAGAGACGGTCCTGCCGCTTGCTGGTCTTTCTTGGGCGCCCTGGAGCCTTTTTGGCACCAATGGAACCTCTCTCCTTGAAGTTCTTGATGATGCGATAGATTGTTGACTGAGGTGCAATCTTTCTAGCTGCAATACTCTTCCCAGTTAGGCCATTTTTGTGCAGTGCAATGATGACTGCACGTGTTTCTTTAGAGATAACCATGGTTAACAGAAGAGAAACAATGATGGCAAGCACCAGCCTCCTTTTAAAGTGTCCAGTGGTGTCATTCTTACTTAATCATGACAGATTGATCTCCAGCCCTGTCCTCATCAACACCCACACCTGTGTTAATGGAGCAATCACTGAAACGATGTTAGGTGGTCCTTTTAAGGCAGGGCTGCAATGATGTTGAAATGTGTTTTGGGGGATAAAGTTCATTTTCTAGGCAAATATTGACTTTGCAAGTAATTGCTGTTAAGCTGATCACTCTTTATAACATTCTGGAGAATATGCAAATTGCCATTAGAAAAACTGAAGCAGTAGACTTTGTAAAAATTAATATTTGTATCATTCTCAAAACTCTTGGCCATGACTGTACAGTAAGTATTTTTTATTTATTTTTTGGTTTGGGGGAAGGAGGGGGTACCTTAACATTAGGGGGGAAATAACAATACAAGGGGGATTATTAATATAATGGGGTAATGGGAGGTAGCATTTATGTAAGGGGGTATTAACCTCTGCAGTATTGGACTATATTAATTTAAGGTGACCATTATTGATTTAAAGGGTTTGTCCAGGAATTTCAGAAGTCAGGGAGGAGGTTGGGAAGGTGAAACGAAAAAAAACCATACCTGTCCCCAGCATTCCGGTGTCCGCCCACCACTGTTCCGTCCAGCACGCACTTTGCCTTTACCGGTGCAAGTCCTGTGCATCATATGACTGGTGAGGCCAATCAGCAACCACAGGAAAGGAACCAATGATGTCACTCATATACATCACCAGTTCCTTTCCTATGGGCGATGCAAAGGCAAAGAGTACAGGGAACCGGTGAGTTTTTGTTTTTGTTTTTTTTAATGTTTCACCTTCCTCGCCATCCTCCCTGACTACTGAAATACCTCTTTAAGGGGATATGCAGGAGTATTATTAAATAGGGGGAACACTTTTATTAATTATGATCCCAGATCATAACTTTTAATGTAGGCAGCAGAGGAAGGTTATAATGTATCTTCCCCTCCTTACCTGCGCTGGGTCGGCTGTCACCTTGTATACAGACAGCGTTGAACTGGCCCACCGGAGAGCCGATGAATCCCCCGGTTTGTCTGTGCCTTTAGTGGGCCCTACTGGACCCCCACTTTTTAATAGGCAGTGGAGGTCTGGTAATGGGCGGTGTAATGATTGCAGTCGCATGGAGTGCAAACTGGAGTGCTACGGGGAAAGCCTGGTTAATGGAAAAGGGACCAGCATTATGTCATACACTGGGGTCATCTCAGACCCCAGAGTATAATAATCGGAGGCCCAGGGGAGGTGATTAAATATAACAATTACTTATACTTAACTCTCCTGGGACTCTGACAGCTCCCAGCATCTTCTTCAGGGCTCTTCCAGCCTGTGACTGAGGTCACCCACCCCAGATGTCATTGCTGTGGCCTGTGATTGGGCCAATCACAGGCCCCAACAGTGACGTCTGGGGCTCGTGACCTCAATCGCAGGCAGAAGAAGACTGAAGAGGGTGCTGAAGAGAGCCAGATGGAGTGATGATGCCCAGGAGAGGTGAGGTAAAGTGAGCATAAGTGTTTGTTATTTTCTATCACCTCCCCTGGGCCTCCGATTATTATACTCGGGGGTCTGAGGCAATCCCAGTGTATAAAAATAGTACTAAAACTAATCAGAGTGCTGAATCTCACGAATATTCATTAAATTTTGTGGGGTTCGTGGGAGCATTTTATACTGTTTGGGGCTACTGTGGGAAGCATATTATACTGTGTGGGCCCACTGTGGTTCATATTTTACTGTGTGGGACCACTGTGGAGCAAATTATACTGTGTGGAGCTATTGTGGAGCATATTATACTGTGGGGGTCACTGTGGAGCATATTATACTGTGTGGGGGCCACTGTGGAGCATATTATACTGTGTGGGGGCCACTGTGAAGCACTTTATACTGTGTGGGGGCCACTGTGGAGCATATTTTACTGTGTGGGGGCCACTATGTAGCAAATTATACTGTGTGTGGGCCACTTTGGTACATTATACTGTGTGGGGGCCACCATGGAGCGTATTATACTGTGTGACTGTGTGAGGGCTATTGTGAAGCATATTACACTGTGTGGGGCCCCTTCACTATTTACATCACATCCCATCCATTTTATAGCACACTTGTGATATTATCACAGGCTGTAATTACATTTCACGGTCACGAGAAAACAGAGTAAATAGCAAAGGGGTGAGGGCGCTTGCAAAAGCATCATGGTCCCTTCAAACAGTTGATCAGCAGGGGCCCTGACCTCCACTGATCTCTTACACTGTTAGGACCCCGCAGATCAGATGTTTACCAATACATGCAGCTCCCAGTATTGTTTCAATGCTGAGCACTGCTCACTCATCATATACTTGATAACTGCAGTTGTGGGTACTATAGTTGTATGGGCCATGTTAATGTTAACAATTCCAGGAGCCACCCTGCTTGCTTGCCATACACAGTGTAGCGGTGGGTTTAGGTAGTGCAGTGGTGCATATTGTATGGCGGGTGAGAAGCATGGCATTGTTATTACCTGTAGCCGCACTGTGTCGTATAGCTGATCTTCAGGGGTCCTGGAGATGGGCCCCTAGAAACAATTCCGTTGGTGGGCCCTAGACATCCCAGTTCGACTCTGTATACAGAGCAGCTGCAGTGGTGAGGTCGACAAGACCATGAGCAGCCAAAAATTGTATACTGATGCTGTAATAATGAGCGCAGTGATTGGCTGTAGTAGTCCCATTAACTTGACATGAATGCTGCAGCCACTCCATATACAGAGTATATGCAGTGTAGGTGACAGGCTGGCCAGCATACGAACAGAGGGAAGGGTGCAGGTAAGTGCATTTTTATTTTATAACCCTCCCCTGCTGTATGTATTAAAATGTCTGATTCTGGACAACCTCTAAGAGGGCAAACACGAGGTATTATTAACTGAGGGGGCACGCAGGGGCATTAATTTAAAGATTCATACAGGGCATTATTCATTTACAGGGGATTTTTGTACTATATATTTTATAATTGGGGGGTAGCAGCAGGATGGGGACTTTGTGTAGGTGAGGACAATGTGGGTCTTGTGCCTGGAAAAGTGAGGAGCCAAAGATGTTTGTGCTGGAAACTTTACAGAGAGAAGTCACAGCTGAAAGAAGTGGTCATGGCGGGATGGGAAGACAGAAGAAATGTGAAAGATTACATTCAGGAACATCACCTATAAGCAGGGCCAGTTTTAGACAAAGTGGGGCCCTGGGCAAAATTAAAAGCAGGGCCCCAAATGCTGATATGCAAACACCATCGTCTTCCAGTGGCAACCCCTATAATAACGCCTCCTTTCTGCCAACAAAAAAGTAATAACAAGCCCCATTTTACCACACACAATTCAAGTGAGCACCTTTGTACCACCTAATAGATTTTTGCACGCAGTCATCAGTTATTATAGCGCCTCCTTATAAATAATAGTCCCTGCTTATAAATTATATTACACCTTTATCAGTAATAGCGCCCTTATAAATGATAAATAGTGCCCTGTATCAGTAATATTCCCCCCTTATCAGTAACAGTCAACCCGTAAAAATAATACTGCTCCCTTATTAATAATAGCCCTCTCATAAATAATAGTTACCCTTATAAGTAATAGTCCCCATTATCACTAATAGCCCCCTTTATAAATAAGCCCACTTAACAATTACACCCCCCTTATAAACAGTTCCCCTCTTATAAATAATAGCTCCCCCTTATAATGGATGCCTTATATATAATAGTTCACCCCTTATAAATAATAGCCCGTCTTATAAATAATAGTTCCCCTTTTTAAAATAGCCCCCTCATATTTAAGTTTCCCAATTATATATAGTAATCCACCCTTATATATAATAGTTCTCCGTTATACAGTGTCAGATTGGGGGAATGACATGGCCATGGGGCACTACACGTATGTGCAAGATTATAGTGAGGGAGCTGTGATGCAGACATAGCACAAGGGGCTGCCAGAAGGAATTTTGAGTCCTTCCCCCACAGTATAATGCTCCACATGGTATATAATGCTCCACAGTATAAAATGCTCCCTTGAGCCCTCCAGTTTCCCCACATGATATATAATGCTCCACAGTGGCCCCACACAGTATAAAATGCTTCCCTGAGCCCCCCCATAGTGGCCCCACATGGTATATAAGGCTCCACACAGTATAATACTCCAGAGTGACCCACACAGTATACTACCCCTTAGTGGCCCCAGATAGTACAATATGTTCCCCAGCAGCCTCACACAATATAATATGCTCCCTACAGTATAATATGCACCCCACAGTGCCCCCCAGTATAATGCTCCACAGTGGCCTAACATAGTATAACATGCTCCACAATGACCTTCACACAGTATAATATACTCCCCAGAGGGGTTCCCCCAGTATAATGCTCCACAGTGGTCCCCCACAGTATAATATGCTGCCCACAGTCCCCCCCAGTATAATGCTCTACAATGGCCCCACAGAGTATAATATAATCCCGAAAAGCCCCACACAATATAATAAACTCCACAGTGGCCCCACACAGTATAACAGGCTCCCCACACTGCCCCTTCCCCCAATATAAAGCTCCAGAGTGGTCCATAGTATAATATGCTCCCCAGAGGGCCCCCGCTAGTATAATGCGCCACAGTGCCCCCCCCCCTCCAGTATTTTGCTCCACAGTGGCCCCACACAATATATTATGCTCCCCAGAGTGTCCCCCCCAGTATAATGCCCCACAGTGGCGCCACGCAATATAATATGCTCTGCTGATGCCCTCCCCCCAGAATAATGCTCCACAGTGACCCCACTCAGTATAACATACTCCAGAATGGCCTCCACACAGTATAATATACTGCCCAGAGAGGTTACCCCAGTATAATGCTCCACAGTGGTTCAAAACAGTATAATATGCTCTCCAGAGCCCCCCCCCCCAGTATAATGCTGCATGGTGGCCCAAAACAGTATAATATGCTCTCCAGAGGCCCCCCCAGTATAATGCTTCACAGTGGCCCAAAACAGTATAATATGCTCTCCAGAGCCCCCCCCCCTCCCTAGTATAATGCTCCACGGTGGCCCCCTCTGGAGAGCATATTATACTGTGTGGGGCCACTGTAGAGCATTATACTGGGGGGCCCTCTGGATAGCATATTATACTGTGTGGAGCCACTGTGGAGCATTATACTGGGGAATGGTCTTGGGAGAGCATGTTATATTCTGTGGGGCCACTTTGGAGCATTATACTGGGGGCCCCTCTGGAGAGCATAATGCTCAAAAGTAACCCCACAGAATATAACATGCTCTCCAGAGCCCCCCCCCCACATTATAATGCTCCACAGAATATAACATGCTCTCCAGAGGGCCCCCTCCCCAGTATAATGCTCCACAGTGGCCCTACACAGTATAATATGCTATCCAGAGGGGCCCCCCCAGTATAATGCTCCACAGTGGCCCTACACAGTATAATATGCTATTCAGAGGGCCCCCCCCTATATAATGCTCCACAGTGGCCCTACACAGTATAATATGCTATCCAGAGGGGCCCCCCAGTATAATGCTCCACAGTGGCCCTACACAGTATAATATGCTATCCAGAGGGGCCCCCCCAGTATAATGCTCCACAGGGGCCCTACAGACTCCGTCAGTGCTATTATTATATTATACTCTGGGGTCTCTTCAGACCCCAGAGTAATCGAAGGCCTGGGGAAGGTAAGGGAAAATAACAAACAGTTATACTCACCTTGTTTTACCTCTCCTGGGCCTCCTCGCGCTGCTCCGCTATCCCTGCCGGCTTCCTCTTCTCTGCGGCTGACGTCACGCGTTGTGGACGTCACCGCTGATGCCTGTGATTGGGCCTCAGCGATTATGTGAGGCAAGCTGTCAGCACGCCCCACGTGATCGCTACGGCTGAGGCCTGGCCTCAGCGGTGATGTCCGCAACGCTAGAAGATGACGTCCGACGCCAAGGACAGGTGAGTAAAAATGTTTGTTATTTTTACTCACCTTGTAAAGGGGCCCTGCGGCACATGACATGACTGTTATTGATATGGCCGGTCCTGACTCCGGGATCCGGGTCATCAGGCTCCGGATCCCGGTGGCCCCTTTGGGGACAGGGCCCTGGGCAATTGCCCAGTTTGCCCCCCCCTAACACCGGCCCTGCCTATAAGTCACTAAATGTTACTGCACTGTATTCACCTAAGTGGTCTGCAGAGCCCTGTGTAGAGCCGATATTTACCACTATATTGTCACTGTATAGTGATAATATCTGTATAACTGGGTAGGGGGCCCACTTGGACATGCTTCCCCCCCCCCAACCCCCGTGCCAAACCACCAGCTACTCTGCTTCTGCTCCTATTAAAGGCCCCAACAAGGCATTATTATTGGTTTGGGAGCGCTTTTGGACCTGACCTGTCTTAATCCCCTTCCCGCTGCTGCCATTTTTGTTTTTTTTGATTTTCTTTTTTACTCTTTTTACTCACCTGCCTCCAAAAGCAATAACTTACAGTGGGGAAAAAAAAGTATTTAGTCAGCCACCAATTGTGCAAGTTCTCCCACTTAAAAAGACGAGAGAGGTCTGTAATTGACATCATAGGTAGACCTCAACTATGAGAGACAAAATGAGAAAACAAATCCAGAAAATCACATTGTCTGATTTTTAAATAATTTATTTGCAAATTATGGTGGAAAATAAGTATTTGGTCAATAACAAAAGTTCATCTCAATACTTTGTTATATATCCTTTGTTGGCAATGACAGAGGTCAAACATTTTCTGTAAGTCTTCACAAGGTTGGTACTCACTGTTGCTGATATGTTGGCCCATTCCTCCATGCAGATCTCCTCTACAGCAGTGATGTTTTGGGGTTGTCGCTGGGCAATACGGACTTTCAACTCCCTCCAAAGGTTTTCTATGGGGTTGAGATCTGGAGACTGGCTAGGCTACTCCAGGACCTTCAAATGCTTCTTATGAAGTCACTCCTTCGTTGCCCTGGTAGTGTGCTTGGGATCATTGTCATGCTGAAAAACCCAGCCACGTTTCATCTTCAATGCCCTTGCTGATGGTAGGAGGTTTGCACTCAAAATCTCACGATACATGGCCCCATTCATTCTTTCATGTACACGGATCAGTCGTCCTGTTCCCTTTGCAGAGAAACAGCCCTAAAGCATGGCGTTGACACCCCCATGCTTCACATTAGGTATAGTGTTCTTTGGATGCAACTCAGCATTCACTCTCCTCCAAAAACTACGAGTTGTGTTTCTACCAAACAGCTCTACTTTGGTTTCTTCTGACTATATGACATTCTCCCAATACTCTTCTGGAACATCCAAATGCTCTCTACCAAACTTCAGACGGGCCCGGATATGTACTGACTTAAGCAGGGGGACACGTCTGGCACTGCAGGATCTGAGTCACTGGCGGCGTAGTGTGTTACTGACGGTAGCCTTTGTTACGTTAGTCCCAGCTTTCTGCAGGTCATTCACTAGGTCCCCCCGTGTGGTTCTGGGATTATTTCTCACCGTTCTTTTGATCATTTTGACCCCATGGGGTGAGATCTTGCGTGGAGCCCCTGATCGAGGGAGATTATCAGTGGTCTTTTATGTCTTCCGTTTTCTAATTATTGCTCCCACAGTTGATTTCTTCACACCAAGCTGCTTGCCTATTGCAGATTCAGTCTTCCCAGCCTGGTGCAGGTCTACAATTTTGTTTCTGGTGTCCTTCCACAGCTCTTTGATCTTCACCATAGTGGAGTTTGGAGTGTGACTGTTTGAGGTTGTGGACAGGTGTCTTTTATACTGATAACAATTTCAAACAGGTGCCATTACTACAGGTAATGAGTGGTGGACAGAGGAGCCTCTTAAAGAAGAAGTTACAGGTCTGTGAGAGCCAGAAATCTTGCTTGTTTGTAGGTGACTAAATACTTATTTCCCCCCTGTGAAAGATTCTCAGTGCGCCAACACCGCTTTGGCCCACACTTGAGACTTCTTTAATAAAAACCACACTCACCGCCAGTGAGTGTTGGGTTCACAAGATAATACAAGACAACCTTTCTAAATTTTGTATATTTATTAACCCCTAAATGGGTCGGTATTAACGTCTAACACATGCAGTTCAGAACAGATAGGCAGATATATACAAGCATTAACAGTTACTATTTACAATATACAGCACATAAAATAAAAAGGGAATAAAAGTGAAATAATTACTTTACCACACATATCCTTGATGTGGCTCTATAATCCAACACTCACACATGCCCTGCCATGTGGGGATAACCAGTGGAGGCTCCTAGCAGCAGCATCAACACAGCATTCCTGCCAGCAACTCATCATAGTAGCATCTCACCCACTGATCCCTACCTCATCTTATATACCCTTTATGCCACCACCCAGAATGAGGTCACCAGCGACAGCAAGTCTGATTGACTAACGCACTCAAGTCCAGATTCTTTGTAAGAAGATGGGATTAAGTGGAATGACACAATGCCGTCTATATGTTATCAACCATGTCTGATCCAATAGCCTAGGCTAAACAATACATGTGTATTTGATCACCAAGGGGCTATGTAGGAATTCAATGGAGCCATTCTGGGATGAGTACAAAGCCCTATTGTTACATTGTTGCCACTACTGACAACATACACCTACAGTCATGGCCAAAAGTTTTGAGAATTATACAAATATTAATTTTTACAAAGTCTACTGCTTCAGTTTTTCTAATGGCAATTTGCATATACTCCAGAATGTTATAAAGAGTGATCAGCTTAACAGCAATTACTTGCAAAGTCAATATTTGCCTAGAAAATGAACTTTATCTCCCAAAACACATTTCAACATCATTGCAGCCCTGCCTTAAAAGGACCACCTAACATCGTTTCAGTGATTGCTCCATTAACACAGGTGTGGGTGTTGATGAGGACAGGGCTGGAGATCAATCTGTCATGACTAAGTAAGAATGACACCACTGGACACTTTAAAAGGAGGCTGGTGCTTGCCATCATTGTTTCTCTTCTGTTAACCATGGTTATCTCTAAAGAAACACGTGCAGTCATCATTGCACTGCACAAAAATGGCCTAACTGGGAAGAGTATTGCAGCTAGAAAGATTGCACCTCAGTCAACAATCTATCGCATCATCAAGAACTTCAAGGAGAGAGGTTCCATTGGTGCCAAAAAGGCTCCAGGGCGCCCAAGAAAGACCAGTAAGCGGCAGGACCGTCTCTTAAAAGTGTTTCAGCTGCGGGATCGGGCTACCAGCAGTGCAGAGCTTGCTGAGGAATGGCAGCAGGCAGGTGTGAGTGCATCTGCACGCACTGTGAGGCGGAGACTCTTGGAGCAAGGCCTGGTCTCAAGGAGGGCAGCAAAGAAGCCACTTCTCTCCAGAAAAAACATCAGGGACAGACTGATATTCTGCAAAAGGTACAGGGAGTGGACTGCTGAGGACTGGGGTAAAGTCATTTTCTCTGATGAATCGCCTTTTCGATTGTTTGGAACATCTGGAAAACAGCTTATTCGGAGAAGAAGAGGTGAGCGCTACCACCAGTCTTGTCTCATGCCAACTGTAAAGCATCCTGAAACCATTCATGTGTGGGGTTGCTTCTCAGCCAAGGGAATCGGCTCTCTCACAGTCTTGCCTAAAAACACAGCCATGAATAAAGAATGATACCAGAATGTCCTCCAAGAGCAACTTCTCCCAACCGTCCAAGAGCAGTTTGGCGCTCAACAATGCCTTTTCCAGCATGATGGAGCACCTTGCCATAAAGCAAAGGTGATAACTAAATGGCTCAGGGAACAAAACATAGAGATTTTGGGTCCATGGCCTGGAAACTCCCCAGATCTTAATCCCATTGAGAACTTGTGGTCAATCATCAAGAGACGGGTGGACAAACAAAAACCAACAAATTCAGACAAAATTAAAGCATTGATTCTGCAAGAATGGACTGCTATCAGTCAGGATTTGGTCCAGAAGTTGATTGAGAGCATGCCAGGGAGAATTGCAGAGGTCCTGAAGAAGAAGGGTCAACACTGCAAATATTGACTTGCTGCATTAACTCATTCTAACTGTCAATATAAGCTTCTGTTACTCATAATATGAATGCAATTCTATTTCTGTATGTGATAAAAACATCTGACAAACACACATAAAAACCAGAGGGCAGCAGATCATGTGAAAATATAATATTTGTGTCATTCTCAAAACTTTTGGCCATGACTGTAGGATTAGAGCTACGCACAGCTAGATTAAATGGAATTAAGAGAGAGATACGCTACCCAGAGATCAAAATACATTTTTGAGTTATAGCCATATTTAAGTGGAATCATCACACCCCATAATTTGCAAATAAATTCTTAAAAAATCAGACAATGTGATTTTCTAGATATGTTTTCTCATTTTGTCTCTCATAGTTGAGTACCTATGATGTCAATTACAGGCCTCTCTCGTCTTTTTAAGTGGGAGAACTTGCACAGTTGGTGGTTGACTAAATACTTTTTTCCCCCCACTGTAAATAGCATGTATGTATCTCATGTAGGTACTGAGTAACATGGTATTTTTGAACTCATAACAGTCGCTTTAAGTTGCTAAACATTCTATTGAGCCTAAACTAATTATAGGTTGGGTTGTATTTTAAGTCATGAATAGACTTTCTTTATTAGACTAAGGCCCCACATGGCGAGCTGCAGCAAAAAAAAAAAAAACACTGCAGAAAAGACCACGGAGGAAACACATCGCAGTTATTTCCACAGCATTTTTCACAGAAAGTCCACAGAGTTTTTTAAAACGCACTTTTTCCATGGTGTATTCTTTCTGCAATGTGTGGATGGGATTAGCCAGAATTCCATCCACTTTGCAGATACTGTAAAATGCAGTATTTTTTGCTGCAGAGTTTCCGCCACGGCCAAAAAGCTTTTTCAAAAGCTTTTTTGTTGCGTTTTCACAACGTGGGGCCCAACCTTAAAGGGGTTGTCCAGGCAAAAATAGACAACCCTTTTAAAGTTTAAATAAGCTGGGGGCAGTGAAAAAAAAAAAGTATACTCACCTGTCCCCGTTGCTCCAGTGTCCTCCGGTGTTATTTGCTCCCAGGATTGTGTTGAAGCCGCAGATTTGCCTCAGCGGTCAATCAGCGAAGGGCTTGAACGTCACTACCTGTGACATCACGGGTCCGCTGAGGCCAATCGCAGCATGTCATTGACCGCTGAGGCCAATCAGCGGCTTCAGCACAACGTCGGAAGAGACACAGGAGAGCAAACGAATCGGGAGGCAAGGGACGACAACGGAGCAACTGGGACAGGTGAGTATGTATTTTATTTTTTTTTTTTACTGCCCCAACATATTTAAACTTTAGAAATTTAGCCTGGACACCCCCTTTAAGGGTTTTCACTCTTCAGCAACCTATTCTCTATCCATAAAATGGGGCATAAATTGCAGATTGGTGAGTGTCTGAACTGGAGTGTCTGTCATGCTTGCAGGATTATTCTCTCTGCACTTTTTAAGCAGATTCCGGGGCGGAGACCCCGAAGGGAGTCCGGGTACAGGTGTGAACCCAGCCTTATTCTGTATATATGAAAACTGCACAGTACAGTTTCTCTAGTCCTGTATGTTGGTGTAATTTTCAATATTTGTTCTCATTAGATTCATATGGTCAGTGTACTGCAGCACTTTTCTATACTGGGTGCAATTCTTGGTCCCTACTCAGATTATACTTGGTAAGAGGTATGTAGTCATTTTGAGATCTGTATTTATTTTGGGTTCTGGGGTTTGTATTTTTTATTTATTTTGAGGTCTGGAGTCGGTTTTTATTTTGGGGTCTGGCATAGTGCTGTGTTCACATATCGCAGCTGACAATTATGTAGATATGCCGGTGGTCAGTATTTTTATTGATTTTGAAGATACTCAGCAGTTTTATCAGGTAAAATCATGCTAATGGTTGAATATTTCAGCAAGTAAAACTATATGTTCACCAGGAAAATAATTTTAAATGTTTCACCTTATTAACCACTTGACTCAAGGATCCTGTCCCCACCCTCAACAGAGCGGTACCGCATGCCAGTGTCCATACCCATAATGAGCCAAATGTCTGCTTGTTAAAGGAAACAAATGGAAAACTCTGCAGTGAACTGTTACAGGGGCAAAACACCAGCAAGAAAATGTGGCACAACACACAATGTCATACATCATAGCTTTGCATAACCGGTACTGGTTAACTTAACTAGTTGAGACATACCTGGTTAATGCACAGTTCAGGTTGTAGGTAGTTTACCTGAACTACTCCCTTACAAGCCTTCACTGTTGGCAAGTGACACACTCTGTGCTTTTTCACAGGTTGCACACCTCTAACCCCGCAACCACACGACTAAATTTCTCCGGTAAAACTCAGTCTGTGTGTTGGCGGGGTTTACTGGCCTGAACAGTATGCCACGAGAATGACTCCTACAAGTATAGTTATCTACAACACTAGGAATCCCTGCCTCCCAGCACATACTGTCTCATACTGATTATAGTGAATGCAGGGTAAGGCTAATGTGTAACATCTCTGCCTGTTCGGGTCTCTGCGCCACCCTCTGCTCGCATGCAGCGACGAAGTAATTGAATTTCAGCCACACCCGTCTCTTGCATCTTTGTTTCTCTCTGCTCCTCTAATAGTTAATCTCAGCCTTGCCTGTGTGATTGACAGCCTGTCTACCAATCCAGTCTGGAGCAGGTCCTGTCTTTCTATAAACAGTTTGTTAGCCCTCACATGGTCGCTGGTTATTGCATTACGCGTACTGGATATACTCCTTGTTCTTTGTTACCTGTTCTTCTTATTTCCTGACCACTGGCTTACCTTTGACTTTTCTATTGGATTGTGATTTTATACTGCATTGCTCGATTGTTACCGACCCCTTGGCTAGCTGACCTCCCTTTGTTGTTGTTCGTCTTGTCTGCGTTCTGTGTAGTCACTTATTATAAGCAGGGACTGTCGACTTGTTGCTGGCTGTTGCCTAGGACAGATCGGGCAAGTAGGCAGGGACAGTGGGGGGTTTTCAGCTTAGGGTCCATTGTCTTGTTGTGCCCCTCCCCCAGAGTTCTCCAGCAGCTACTCGGGAATCGCTCCTCTAGCGATTCCCTTACATAATGTCCTACATTGCAGAGAAGCTGCTTTTTTTTACTGCAGATTTTGCTGCTTTTTTTTGAGAGCCACAACCAGGTGCGGATTGATCAGAAGGGAGAATTATAAGTGATTCCTTTATATTTTGCAATTCTTTTGAAGCCACTCCAGACTTTGGCTCAAAAAAAACACAGCAAAATCTGAAAAAAAGAAGCAGCTTTTCTGCAACCTGAGGCCTCAGCCTAAGGAGGGCCCTGGTCGACACATATAGCGTAATTGCTGCTCCGAGAGGGATTGCCACTCAGCTGTCTCTGACTTTCCTAGATACGAAAAAGTGGAATGTATCTACGTATTGCTAGATATTCATATTGTTTGTCACTCAAAACTCTCTGAATCAGATAAAATGCTTAATTATCAATGTCAATTTTTAACAATTTTCCAGAAGAGAACCACAGATTTGGGAAACGGTATTTTAACAGTTTTTGTCAGGAGGAGATGGGGTGAAGCTACTTCTTGTGTTTAGGGTTATGACTATAACTAAGACGTATAACTGCAAGAGAAGGGGCTTCATCTTTACAAGCATCACATTTCTCCTGGTCTCCAGTAAATGAGAAATGAACTTTATATGGGCAAATACCTGAAATCCTGAACAGCTCAGATTTAATTAAGGAGAAGTTTAATGTCCCAGAAGGACCCCGACTGTAATGATATTATGTTAATAGATGTTTGCAGACGCTGGGTAAACAGCATTGGGGACCTCGCCAACAAAACTGATCGTGATAGATCCAATTGTGACCAAAGGCCAAAATCAGAGACTAAGCTCCGGGATTGTGTTCAAAATTTTTACCCTGTCATCAACTGTTTATTTATTTCTCTTACTTGTATAGCGTCAATATATTCTGCAGCGCTTTACAGACATTGTCACAGTTAGCTGCCATTTTCAGCTCAACTGTCAAAATAATACCACTATAAAGTGACCTTATATTACTGTCATATAAAAAAATCCTGATAACTGTATTGAGGTCTTGAATTTCCAAGCCAAAGATGAGAGTCTGGAAGTGAAGCATCCTGAAAAGAGTAGTGGTAATTCCCCAGATGTGGAGCACTTGCTCCATTTTACCCGTGCATAATCCAGTCTTGCTTGAGGCTAAGGCCCCATATAGCAGGCCTCAGCAAAAAAGTTCTATGGGAAAAACTGCGGCAGCAACGCATCATGGTTTTTCCCGCAGAGTTTTTTACAGAATGTTTCCTCTGCGGACTTTCTGCTTCCATTATACCTATAGAGAAACCGCTGGCGTTTCCTTAGGTATAATTGACAAGCTGCGGTTTCCAAAACCACAACAAAGTCACTGTGTAGTGTCTAGTGAATCCCATCCCCACAGTGCGAGGAAATACCTGATTTCCCTGATTTTGGAAATTACAGCATGTCCATTATACCTACGGAAATGCTGGTGGTTTCCCTATAGATATAATTGAAGCAGGAAGTTTATGTAAAAAGTGCTGCGGGAAAAATTGCGATGCGTTGCCACCGCGGTTTTTCCAACAGCGCTTTTTTGCCGCAGGTCTCTACGTACAGCATTAGCCTTTATGCAACGTGGGGCCTCAGCCCTAGGGTACGTTCACATGTAGGAATTTTCCCAGGATTTGGGGGCAGATCCTGCAGATGGTTTTCAATGGGAGGCAGAGATCACAGCAGGACGCTAAAAAAATCAGCGTCTTGCTCGATCTTGCTTCGGATTCCGTGGCTCAACACACCCTGCTGATTAGGCCCATTCATCTGGACCTAATCAGCAGCGGAAAGCCGCAACGGAATGCTGATGCCCTGCATATATTCCATCTCCCAATATAGCAGCGGAAAATTAAGCATTTCTCTTCATTTTCCATGTGTACATACCCTTAGCCTAAAAGTTCACCTCCTGTTTCATCAGAAAGATGCTGCTCTACCATTCTTTACACTTTACTTATTTTACATTAGCTCACAACTATTATCAATGACTTTACTTTGATTTGTCTGTTGTTGTTTGCAGAATACTGAAATTCACCTTCTCTCTAATCAGAGACTGAGGCAAAGTCCACATCTGTGCCGGAGACCGCCGCAGAAACCGCCAAAAATCGGTGGTGAGAAAAGTCCTGCATGGAGGACTTTTCTTTCCACTGCTTTCAGTATGAAAACGGCAGACACCTAGCTGATCCCATTCTAGTCAATGGGGTCTGCTGATGTCTGTGTGCAATCGCTGTTTTAGCAGTCCGACTCTCCATCGTTTGGGTATCCTGGCGGACCCAGATGATAGCGAGCCCGACACAGATGTGAACCTACCCCGAGGATACTGATCTGTGCCTCTCTCATGCTTAACACTATAGCTGTGCTTTTTCAGATTGACTGCTCTGTATAAGCACCAGTTCTATTACGGCACAGCAGTTTAATTAACTACAAGCTTCTACATGTAGATCAGGGGAATGAACCCCAATATCATTATGAACCCCCAATACCCATATTGCTGCATGTGTGTCTGAATCTGCTGTATGTGAGCATGTTGGGTGTAATCCTCATTATCCAGAAGCAAAACCACCCGTTGCCATGTACTCTCCCAGCCTCCCCCCTTCATTGCTTGCTAATCTGCTTCTGACATTTGCCAATTCCATTCTCCACATTTGCGTCTCAGATTTCCAAGATATTAGCAGCAATAGCTTTATAACAATCATTGTTGGCTGGATCTGAGCTGCTTTCTGGTGGTCTCATAATTCCCCAGCAGCAAACTTTGAAATCATACACCAAAAGCTAGAAGAAGAAGGATTTGTCTATTTCTCTCCCCGCAGTCTCATTTCCCATTGTGAACTTCTGTTCTAGACTGTGTTCTAGCAGCGAGGGGCAAATTCCACCCTGCAGGGTAGAAAAACCTTTTCTAAAATGAATGATCACACTGGCAAAATACTATATAGATGCAAAAACATTCCCATCTTGTCTCAGATTCTCTCCATCGTTAAAGTTCTGTAAATATTAGAACATACTGTTATCACATTCGCATCAAGAACTGCAAACGTGCGAAGACAATTCTACTGAGAATGAAGCATGACTTGTTTTATACAAAGTAAATTATTAAGCTTAACAATAATCACTGAAATTATGTAGTATAAGTAACACTAAGCTTCATAGGGGCCCTGGTGACTGCCACCCTTATGTGCTAAGGAAGCTGAGAACTAGCTTGTTAACAGATACAAGAGTGACACAGTAGATACAACTATTGTTACATATAGATAAGTGTATATGAGTAAGGGTGGGTTCACACTTGCGCCCGAACTCCATCCACCATGAATCCGACCTAAATGTCTGAAAAAAGGATTGGGAAAGGATAGGGAAAGGTTTGAGATGGTTTGCTTACAAACCCATTCACTTCAATGGGTTTTTAAAGCAATGTGCGGGTGTGCGATTGCAGCCTCTGCGCCGCAAAGCTGTTTTTTTCATCGGAAACAAAGTCAGACATGCAGGACTTTGTGTCTGACTAAAAAAGCCGGCTTTGCGGCGCAGAGGCTGCAATCACACATCCGCACATTGCTTTAAAAACCCATTGAAGTGAATGGGTTTTTAAGCAAACCATCTCAAACCTCTCCCAATCCTTTTTTTCAGACATTTAGGTCGGATTCACGGCGGACAGAGTCCAGGCGCAAGTGTGAACCCACCATAAAATGCTTTTGAAAGATGTTGTAATTAAAACATTCAATTATAAACATACAAAGCTTTCTAGAAACTGATGCCATGATTACAAAAGAATAAAGAAAACAATATAATAATAGAATGTAATGATGGCATTTCTTTAGGCTTCTGGTCAGAGTGACTGCCACCTACTTATGCCTAGAGAGCTGAGATCAGGTGCAAAGTCATTGTCTAAAGTACTGTAACAAAAAGTAATAGTGGTGCAGACATACAAAGAACTGAGACAAGCCCATAGCAGCACTTTAAAGGAGTCAGACTATAAATCAGTACAGTGCTGAATATATAATGTAGGTTGTGAGTTTTGAGTAGTTAATCTTTATTAATCTGATGTAATTTATTACATATGTAACAGAAATGGAAAAAAAAGTTATTTTTACTTCCATAAAACACTAAGACCTTAATCCAGGGCAGAGTGACTTGGGCATGTAGAAGTAAGATACTCAGAGCTCAGATCACGGCTCACCAAGAATCAGAGGTAGAAGGTTTTGCCAACATATATAAATAAATATACTAGTTAGTGTATATATTGTGTATATGTATAATAAGAGTCTCGCACTAAATTTTATGTCTCCATTCACAGCCATTCATTCTTTATTCCAAATCATCTAATATAAGTAAAACGTGTAAAATAATTAAAGAAGTAACACCTTACCATTCCCCTGCTACTCTGGTGCCATCGCTTATGAGCCAGGCTCAGTTCTTCCTGCTCCAGTCATCACATGGCTGACAGTGTCTGTAAAGCGCTGCGGAATATGATGGCGCTATATAAGTAAGCATAATAAATAAATAAATAAATTACAATATGTGAACACTGCAGCAGATAACACATACACATGTTACACATGTACATATCACTCCAACCACACATTACATATGTGAGGACAATCTTTGACCTGTGGTACGTGCCACAGCCATAAATCAGCATATAGAGACTCAATTTCTGAGGTTAAAACTGAACAATATGTTAGTCAATATATAAATATAAATTGTGAATTATCTTCCATTTCATCAGTTTTTACAACACTAGATACATGAGCCCTAATGTAACAGGGTGAAAGGACAGTGACAGATACAATGTAGCAGGGGGTAGCAAAAACGTCAATGCAAAGGAGTAAAAGTTAATATAAGAGGGCGACAGTATAGTGCTGCATGGAGAATGGTGAGTGTAAGATGTGACTGACTGCTTATAGCAGTGTCCTCCCAGTGCCCTCTGTTCCTTTCTGTGCAATGGAGTTACTGGTATTTGGGTGTTTATTAATACTGATATCATCCTGACTATTCCCCTCATCAGACACATGCAGCATTTGTTCATAGTTTAACTCAAGCAACTGGTCTTAAAGCTTAATATCTCTGGAGAGTAACATAAATGGGCTGTAAATTCTACATAAAGCCATGCCTGGGAACAGAAATACAATGAACTGGATTTATACTCAAGTGGGAACTGAGGACTTGTAAATACACAAATAGCTTCACAATAATACAAACCATAGTAATGGAGGAGGGTGAGGTGGGAGCGATGTAGCGTTATCTACAGAAGTAATATGTAATAATGTAATAGTACTACATTCTATAGTGCCGTATGGTCAGGCGTACCAAGAAATATCAAAAATGACAAATAATGATGAATACACAGGGGCCAGCTTAGCTTTCTAAGACTCCTGAAGGGCAGAAGGGCTCAGTTATGCAGCCATAGGGGAGTCTTGGATATGTAGCTGTATGACTAATATGACCTGGTGGCCAGGATGCTACAAAGTTAGGAGTGACAATCCTGTGGGTAGATTTGAAGGTGGCCATATTGGTTATCACCCAACTTTCCCAGAAGTAGATTTAACTGCTTTTTGCAAATAAATTTCTTTATAACTTTATAACAGAAGAAACAAATACAGGTGCATCTCAATAAATTAGAATATCTTTGAAACGTTCATTCATTTCAGTAATACAATTCATAATCAGCGTCTTCCATGATTGTGTGTCCTACTGAACCAGACTGAGGGACCATTTAAAGGCTTAGGAAACCTTGGCAGGTGACACACTGAATTTACAATACTGAACTTTTTTACAATATTCTAATTTTCTTAGATTTGGGTTTTCATTACCTGTAATCCATAATCAACATTTACAGAAATAAAACCCTTGAAATAGAACACTCTGTGTGTAAAGAATCTAGAAAATATAGGAGATCACTTTTTTAATTTAATTACTGAAAGAAAGAAATGTTTCAAAGATATTCTAATTTATTGAGATGCACTTGTACTTTACTGATATTATGATGTTTAAGATCATCCCTGCTTGCATTAAACTGAATGATATGGATGCTGGAGGGAAGCGAAGCAGATATCACACGGTTACCCTTCTGACAGTAGCTGATTTATGATTGTGATATAACTGACATAAGTTTCCATGTCCAGTAGTCAGATTACATCATCATCATGTATTTTTATAGGTACAACACTCTGGACCTTCATAGCTCTCTATGAATAAAATGTGACTGTAAAAACTTCTCCATAGTATGAGATCTGAGATTTCTGACTTCACAGCCACAACAAATCAATGCAGCAAATGTCAACCTGTAAGCGGCCTCCTCCAACATTTAGGAAACTGGGTCACCATTCCAAGACATATGTCTCAGGATAAGGAAACCATTACACAGGATGAGATGAGGCCGAACAGGACCCATTAGGCAGCGACCAGTGTGGGCACAAGAGGAAGCTGTGTCCAGACAGAAGAATCAGTGCGATAAGTGGAAGAGGAAGTAGAAGCTCGACCAGGGTGAGAAGTCTGATTGTGACTTCCTGCCAGAGGGAACATGGATCTCAGAGGGCGCAGACTCTATGGGACCCCCCTGCCCCCTCATCTATGAATTATCCCATGTGAAGGTGTCACTACCCTGCGGGCCAAGCAGACTCATCCTTCAGACGGGAACAAAGAGAAATCCTTCAGGAAATGGGAAATTCTTGTCTCTTTACTCAAGATAAAAAAAACACAGTCCCCTGTAATGATCGGCTGTAGGCGATGGGGTCGCGTCTGATATCATGAGCACTCTAGTCCTACGTATTGTCCGCATTACAGAGGATTCCCATCCAAAACGTAACAAATCAGATACAAGAGAATCACAAGTTCCAGCTAGCAGAGAAAAGTGACAATAGATAGTTTGTTTTTTTTAAAGTGGAATTCTGTTTTTTTTTTTTTTTTTCATTATTTGTCTATAAAACATAATGCTATAAAATTTTCTAATATACAGTACATGCAATTAAAATTCTGTTCAGATACATTTATTATATCAGTGCTGACCCCTTCTGCAAAGTAGAATGGTATAACCTATGGATCAGGCCTATGTAACAAATCCATAGGCTAACAGAATAGGACTACTGTAAACATGGTATCTGCCATGTGATACCTCATGGTGACCCGTAGCATTTAGTAAGAAACTAGGTTACAGACGTGTTTGGTTGGCACATAGAACACATGTGATCTTTATTATAACTGCCTCACTGCATGTATTTACATGTCTGTCTGTCTTTAGGTGATTTGTAACATGACTGTGCAGCATCCTAGTGGGCACTGCTTAAAATGTTTTATTTTATTTTATTGTGTTTGTGCCACTGTATAAATAGTTTGTGTATATTCTATTGTTTTATGTGTATTTTACCCTGAAATGTCCCAGTGACCGTTGGTCAGTTAGTAGCGTTCCATCAACAAAGACAAACCTACTGTGTGTCCTCTGCAGCCCCTGAGGGAGAAGAGGTTATCTATAGCCCTGAAGAATTGTTGTCAGCTTCATAGAGGAAAAAGTGCCTATTATTGGAGTAAGCCGTTATTCACAGAACCCATCATCTCGGACCCTTGTATCTCCAGGTACCTGGGCCCTGGGTCTTCATTGAACTCAGCCCCCATAGCCATATTGGGAGAGGCAGAGAATTGTATGTTAGTTTGGAGTGGAAAAAGGCACTATATACCATCATCTTATATTGGGCATCCCTCATCCCAAGTCCAGGGATAGCCAGTACAGTGAAAACTGCATCCCCCATTGGGAAGCTGCATGAGTTGTCTGTTACCAGATCACACAGTAAAGTTACTTCTTGGCTCAACTGCACCACTGCCTCCTGAGTCATTTTTGCACTTGCCATCAGGGCCCTTGCGAACACCACCACATGGCTCAGGGTAAGAGAGGACCCCTCTCCAACTGGAAGTGCCCCAGGGGAACAACTACCACCACCATCAGGTATCACGCAGGCCCCCTCGTCAGTTTCTGGCCTGGGAGGTGGGCTGGAGGAGTTTGGTTGAATATCCTTGCCCTACCTGTGAAATCACTTGTGACTACCATCCCCTGGGGCCATCCATTGTGGTGCGGCAACTGACTATCTCTAGGTAATGTTGTCATGTTTTTAGTAAAGTGAACTACAAAAAAATCAACACAACAACTAAACTGCAGAGTCACAGGAAAAAGAATATTCATTCTTCTTCTCGACAGATATGATGATGAGATGATGCTGTAGTAATATTGTGTGTGTCAAGCACCTAAATGTACTACTGGTAATTTGTCTACTGGACAATTAACTGAATGCCAAGAGTCACATGATATGTGTGAGGGTCACATGACTGACATCATATTTAGTCCTATCCAGTTCTCCTATGAATGCATTTCACAGGATTAAAACAGACCATTCCATTTTTTTTTCTTTAGAAACAGACTACTGCACTGATAAAATAAAGAAATGTGAACAAAATTTTAAAGACATGTACAGACATGTCAACTCACTCATCAGTCTCCGATTATCAGACCCTGTCACCTGAACAATCATTAATGAATTATACTGTCAATGTTTGTGTTATCAGTGTATTATATTGTTATGTATGTATATATGTGGTGTCTGGGACTGGTCCAGAGTGAGTCGTTTCCTTCCTGTGATCACAGGATCAGTCTCCCTGACGTTTTATGACCTGAACTGACAGCACACTCTTTCATGTAATACAGGCCAGGCCAGTTTTATTCCTTAAAGGGGTTGTCCAGGATAAACTCAAACTTTAACACTAAACCCCCTCCCCCCGCCTAACTTCTAATTTACTCCCTTTAAAAAAAAAAATGTATATTTACTCAGGCACATTTTCTGATTTCCTGGTGAAGTTCCATTTCGCTGTTTCCGGAGATGGGAGGTCACCAGTACTCCTCTCGCCTTCCCCATCATACTCACCAATGCTCAAATCCTTTTCTTCTGCTGGGCGTCGCCTCCTTCACAAGGGATCCAGAGCCGGCGCCTGCGCAATATAACACTGGCAGAAGCGAAGAGAAGCAGCGTTCTATTGCGCATGCGTGGTAGGCCTGCTGCTTCTCTTTGCTTCTCTTCGGTTGTATTGCACAGGCACCAGCCTCCAGATGCAGGCAGAAGAGGGGACAGCGGCACCAACGAAAGTCATCCCCAGGATGAGAAGACAGGTAAGTATGATGGGGTGGGGAGGGAGTTGGGGGTCTGTGTTAGTTAGCTAGGTAGGTAGGGCTAGTAGTCCGCAGGATAGCTAGGGAAACAGGGGTGGGCTGTGAGGGAGGAAGTTAGAGGGGGGATCTGAGTAAACTGCAATGCATCATGGTAGTTGTAAGCTAAGACAGCAGGAAGCTACTCATGTAAACAAATGCAGAGGATACCAGGAGCTCCCATAGAAAGCCAGAAATGACTCAAAACACTGCTAAAGGTATTTGGGTGCACTTATTAATCCATTGATAGCACCTTTTTTAAAAATAATTTTTTTGCCCGCAAAACCCCTTTAACAACTTTCTGTCACTACCAGGTTTCACTCAGTCCTGGGGGGGAGGTTGTGATCAGAGTTAACCTCAGAGGCCGGCACGTATTCAGCTTTCCAGGGTGAAGATAGAACCATTCATGCCCCAACTTTCCTAGATGAGGACGAATTAGCTCATCCCCCACCTCAGGGAGTAGATAGGGAGAAGGGCAGACTGGCAGAAGGTGTGGATAAGAACTTTGTCACACTTTGGAAGCCAGCAAACAAGCAGGGTGTTGGCAATTCCATCTGAGAGATTGCCTAAGCTTCATGGAAACAAAAGGACTCTAAATTACCAGATTTATTCTGTTTTTTTCTCCCTTTATTTAGATACTCTTTTGCTTATCTTGTCATCTTTTATTTGTCTTTCTCATATATAGCACTGAACCCCTTGGGTATTTAATCCTTAAATTTAATGGTACTTTGTGTGTGCTTTATGAACCAGTTACCTTTTTAAAGTGTGTTTGAGTCTGACTATTGGATAGACAAGTGCATATGTGACTGAGGTTTCTGCTGAGCCTGGCAAGTCAGTACTGGTGGCAGCATGTATTTGGGGTGCATGAACTATGTTGGGATGCAATTTACACTCAGTTTGCAACCAGAGTGAAGGGTGAGTGCAAGATTCAGTGAGTGGAGTGACTCCTGACAGCCACAGCCACCAAGGCTGTCAGAACGTGACACTGAGCAATCTTCAATTTCTCTCAGCTACCAGCACATTAGAATTCACTGCACTGTAACCAGTGGAATAACTAGCTCCGTAGCAGCCATAGCTTTGGGGCCCGTGACCTTAGGGGGCCAATGGGCTCCAGCAGGTAACGGGCCCTATTTACTTACCGATCCTTGGTCCTGCTCACAGCCGCCTCCACTTCCCTTTCAGTCCCCCTGACAGAGACATGATATGCGACGCACGGAGCCCCCTGGAGGGCAGAAGGGGAAGCGGAGGCAGCCATGAGCAGGAACAAGGATCGGTAAGTAAGGCTGCGGGAAACTGAAACTGCTATTATTATAATGATCAGAGGCCCAGAGGAGGTGAGCGAACATAAAAAACACTGCTAGTTACCTCTCCTGGTTTCTGGCGTGACTCCCTGATACCTTGGAGCCTCTTTAGTTATGTCACAGATGTCACGTGGGTCAGGTCGGCGTCACAGCGCATAATGACGCCAGCGTAACCCATGTTTGTGACATCATTGAAGTGGAGGTAAGTAACACTGGTTTTTATGTTTGTCACCTTCCCTGGGCCTCCAATCATTATACTCTGGGGTCTGAAAAGACCTCAGAGTATATTAATAGTTTGTGGGTGGTGTACCCCCAAAGTTTCAGTTTCTGCTGAATGTAGTAAATTTGGATGGCTATTTGAAGTATATTCTAGACTCCATTTTGTATATTCTAGTCTCCATTTTGTATTATAGATTCCATTTTGTGTCTTATGCAAAATTTCTCATTGATGTATTAACTCTTGCATACCTTTGCTATCTTAGTTATTTTGTTTTTTTCACAGATCTATGTGAACAAGTGTATGAGATCTTTCTCACCCAGGAGCCTATTATCATTTTCTGAAGGTTGTTTTGACTACCTTATCTGAGGCTTCGGAACTGTCCACTCCATGGTACAGGATGATGTAGACAAACAGCACCTGCGCAGTTCAAGCTTATGCAACAGTAGGTTCTATCAGCCATTTTGTTTAATGGGTATAAGAAGTTGAGGGGGAGCTGATGAAGTCAGAAGCTCTGTACCCGTGTGTAGAGGACACTCTTTACAGTGTTGTTTCCCAAGGGTTCTCTGCCTTCGCTGGTTGCTTCCACAGTTGATGTTTTTTCTGGGCAGATGATATTGATAAACTCTTGGTGATGTTTGTAAGTAATTTCTGTATCTTAATCTTTGTACTTTAATCTTTGTATCTAGCATTTTACAAAAGTGTAGGCAATATCACACTATTTCTTGTAATCAATTTATTATATCACTTATATACTATAAGTTTACCATAATTGATTTGTCATTATACTATAATGACCCAAAACACACAGCTAAAAACACCCAAGAATGGCTAAGAGGAAAACATTGGACTATTCTGAAGTGGTCTTCTATGAGCCCTGACCTAAATCCTATTGAGTATCTTTGGAAGGAGCTGAAACATGTCGTATGGAAAAGGCACCCTTCAAACCCGAGACAACTGGAGCAGTTTGCTCATGAGGAGTGGGCCAAAATACCTGTTGAGAGATGCAGAAGTCTCATTGACAGTTACAGGAATCGTTTCATTGCAGTGATTGCCTCAAAAGGTTGTGCAACAAAATATTAAGTTAAGGGTACCATCATTTCTGTCCAGGCCTGTTTCATGAATTTTCTTTTTTTAAAAATTCTGTTGAAGCATGGTTGAAAAGCAATGTCTGACTTTCTTTTGTTCATTTTCATAGAATTTTTATATATTATTACTTTTGTCAGAGTCAAGTTATTTCTGTGACGATTGTGGGTTTTTCTTTCATTAAACGAGGGGTACCAACAATTTTGTCCACATGTGTAAGCTCACTCTCAATATTTAATGATATTTCATCACTAAATAAATGGGTAAATAAAATGGTGGAGTTGTTTATTTTATTTAATCAGTAATAATGTGGAATCCAATATTATTACATATGGTATATTGAGTATATTTACATGGTGTATATTGAGTATATTTAGCTGTGCCCTATTATATAGGCCATGCCCTTTTAAAAAGCCACTCCTATTTTTGCTGCTCTGTGAAGGGTTCTCCCAGGTAGTTGTATCTGCACGTATATGAGAAAAGTATAAAATATCCTATTATCTACAAGAATGAATTAAGGCATGAAAATCAGAATACCTTTTTCGAAACAGCCACCATATTGGTTGTTACTTGAAGTAATGTCTCCTCCATGACTAATCATTGCTTTCTCTGTCAGAGCTATTAGTAAAGTAAAGTAAAAGTTATTGTGGGTTGCTGATAAGCTCCTGCAAAAACGACAACCAATATGGCAGTTAATATGGTTGTCAGTTATGCAAAGCTGCAGTCGTACAGAAACATATAAATATGTGTTTGGGAGGGGTACTAAAATAAAAAAAAAATTAAAGAGGACGTTTCACCACCTCCAACAAGTCCAGCTCTTTGTCTCAATTAATAGCTGCTACTCCACTAATTCTGGCACAGTTGGAATTTTTTCTCTAGCCCCCGAGCTATCAATGCTGTTAGTTTTGGTGCCTGATATGGTATTTAGGCTCTGTACTGTCAGGAGGGTGGTGTCAGGCAGGAGCAGACAAGGGGTGTGATTCTGAGCTCTGACATTGGTTGCCTCCGATTGGAGCTCTGAATCTCACTCCCCTGCCTGACACTGCCCTTCTGACATTACAGAGCCTAAAGGGAGTCTGTCTGCAGGAAAATTGGTATCAAACTAATGACCTTGTAAGATGGCTTCTACCCTTTCAAAGAATGCCTTTCTGATTCTTCATTTTATCTATTTTCTTGAAAATCAGTGTTTTATTCTTATGCAGGTTAGTTGAAAAGGGCTTTAGGGGCGTTTCTTCTCCTGCCAGGGCTTCGCTCTGCACTCTATATAATAATAACTTTATTTATATAGCACCAACATATTCTGCAGCACTTTACAAAACAGAGGGTACATGAGTAGACAGTATTAGACATTACAATGTGACAAAGAAATGAACATATCAAACAATAGGAGTGAGGGCCCTACCTGTGTGCGTTTACAAACTGTGAGGAAATAGGGAGACACAAGAGGTCAGAGGGCTTGTTTGGTACAATGGTCCAGCCATCTTTTAATAAATAAGGTCATATAACTGAAGCTGTATGAGCCGTCACCAACTGGTATCTATGACTATACAGATATTAAGTGCAGGGAGCACAGGGTAACTTCTAAAGAAACATGAGTCTGGTGGCTGCATTCAGGACAGACTGTAGAGGGGAGATTTTAGTGAGCGGAATCCCAATTAGAAGAGAATTTCAATAGTCAAGACGAAAGTGGATCGGAACGACAATGAGGGTTTTGATTTTTCCACAGTCCTGCATCTGCTGTCCCGCCGGGCTGCCCCAGTTGCATACAGTGCTGTCCGCTCCCTGCTTCACCATTATCCTCTCTTCACCTGGAGCTGCAGGCGCGATGTGATGACATCACTTACATCATGCATGCAGCTCCATGAAGACTCAGGACCAAGACAGCAGGGGAGAGAGAGGGACATTAAACTGTGGGGGGACCTTAACCTTTTAACTGCCATCAGGCCAGGGTGGCACTTTAGTTGCAGTGGACGTATGTTATACATCCTTGCTACTGATGCCAATTTCTCAGGATCAGTTAGGGGTATGAAGATGATCTTGGATTCATTTTAAATATGAGAATCTTTAAGATCATCATGATAGCCCTTACTGATCCAGAGCGATTCGCTGGTGAAAACGATGTTCGGCATTGACATCCCAATTCAGAGCTCAATTCCCGACAGCATTTTTAACAGCAAATCGCTCCGAATCTGTAACGGCTATCATGATGATAAAATTAATCCAAGATCATCGCCATAGCCATAAGGGATCCTGAGATATGAGGCTCTAAAGTATCCACCACCCCCTCTAGCCTCAGGCAGCATCTTAAGAGCTGTGTGAAGGAGGGAGGAGGAATAAGGAGCAGAGCTACAGAATGCAGAGACAATGAGAAATCCTCATTGTCTGCGCATAGCCTGGATGTGACCTTGGGGGAAGTGGGTATCAGGGACTTCTGTCCATGTTATCTACTCTTCTATCAATCAGAGAGCATACTATACCTTTGCTCTCTGATTGTCACATAAAGGGATAATGTAATACACCTCTGAGTCTAATCACAGGGGTATTGTTCTGTAATACCCCTCTGAACATAACCAGGTAGTTTATTGGTGCTGTGACCCTGACGTTTACCATTGTCGAGGTGACAGCGCCAAAAGAGTTGCACCAAACACTTACACAACACATACTCAATAAAGTCATCAATAAAGTTTACATTTGACCCTGTCCCTATCCTGTCCATACTTGATTTTTATAGAGTAAAATACGCCGACCACCTCTCTAGCAATATCCGTTTCACGCTAAAATAATAGCAATAATGATTATCACTAGAGATGAATGTATAAAACATTTCTGACAGGCAGAATGTTTCATCAGTCAGATAACATATTTTCACCCATTGAATGGCACCATATAAAATCCCAGTTTTCAGTAGCAAGAAGTTCAGTTTTTGAAAGATTCAGTTTCAGATAAAGAGAAGACATGATGTTAGAGTCAGCAGAGAGACAGTCACTGGTGTTCTGTAGTAGTGCAGGGGTGATGTCATGGGATGAGGTATATAACGGAGTGTCATTATTATAAAGATGGTACTGAAAGCCAAATCTGCTGATGGTTTGCCCAATAGTGGCTGTGTAGATGGAGAAGAGGAGGACCGAGCCCTGGGGAACTCCAGCAGAAAGGGGAAGAGGAGAAGAAATCGCACGAGCAAATGATACACTAAATGTTTGGTCAGAAAGATAGGAAGAAAACCAAGAGAGTGGTGTCCCTGAGTCCAATAGAATGGAGCATAGTGAGGAGGAGTTGGTGGTCTACAGTGTCAAATGCTGCTAAGAGATCCAGAAGAATAAGTAGTGAATAGTTCCCTTTAGATTTAGCTTCAGGAGATTGTTGGAGACTTTTGTACGGGCCGTTTCTGTAGAGTATAGTACACAAAAACCCTATTGTAAGGGGTCGAGAAGAGAGTTAGCAGAGAGATAGCAGATTTGGCAAGAAAAAACCAGGTCGCCTTCCAGGCGTTTAGAGATGATGGGGAGATTAGAGACAGGTCGGTAGCTAGCAGCACAGCATGGTTCAAGGGAGGGTTTTTTAGTAGTGGGGTTACTAACTGCCCCTAACTGCAAACAAAGTGTAACAAAATAGATGTCACTCAAGCAGTTTGGGGGGGGGGGGGGTTGCATAAGAATAAAATTCAGATTTTCATGAAAATGGAGCTGCAATGCAAAATAAGAAAGATATCTTTGGAATGTGTAGAAGCAGACCTACAGACTGACAGACTCCCTTTAAATAGCACATCAGGCACCAAAATTAAAAATTCCAACTGCGCTGGAATCAGTGGTGCAGCGCCTATCAAGATATGCTAAAAACTTGAACTGGTGGAGGTGGTGAAAGGTCCTCTTGAATGTACCCAATTTATTTAATGATCAAAATATTCTCCATTCTGGAGAAGAATTTATACCAGTCTGTGCCACACTGATCAGGGCAGAGGTGAGAAATTGGTACTATTGGATTTTCCCTGCAGTTCTTATGTATAAGTGTATATTAGAGATTTGTAATTTCTCTGATATATTGTAATTATGCACATGAAATATTGCTTCACTATAAGGTCCCATTAACATCAGACCCTGAGGAAATTACACAAATATCTAATGCATGGTCTTATCACCCAGTCAGCATGTAAAATATATTGACAGGATTAATATTGTGCTCACTGTGGTGGAAAATAATGGGAATTTCCAAAGAAGATAAGAAAAAAAACATCAAAGAAAGTGACAAGTCTCCATCGGGTTATTGTTGCAGGATGAAGGAAGACACAATGTTATGAAGAAGATATGGGGGGAGGCTCTTTGTGAGCAAATATGTCATGAAATAAAATGTTCACATAAGAGCGAATTCCCAGGGAACATATAGAGTAAGTATTGTCTGAGGCTCCACACCCTGTCCATCTGCTGCCCGACCCACAGCAGGCTCACGCCAGTGGCTGGACCGTATGGAGGCTTTGCTCAGCTCTGGGTCAGTCAGAGGCTGGGAGAATCTGTAAGGCCTTTGCTTCATATGGTTCTAATTAGGATCCTCCTGTATGGGGCAGATTGCAGCTTCCAGGGTAATATTTATTATTACGGCTGTAGATCTTCCCGTAAAAACATAACAGGCGATGGAAGGATAAGGGAGAAGAGGCCGGAGGCAGAAACGGTTCTGCAAATCATTCAAAGAAACACTTCATAGATGCAGAGTTGTGTATATTCAGGGATGAACTGACCTACACACAGTTCTGATGGTTCACAGTCCAGTAGTCCATGTAGCACTCAGTAAAGTAGAGTCATAACTTAAAGTTCCTGGGTCCCAATGCAAAATCTGTTATAGGTCCCCTACCTACCTTGTGCTATTTAGAATAGTGGTATATTTTATGTAGCAGAGGGACCTATGGCAGCCCCCTCAGAGTCTAGGGCCTGGTAGTGACTGCTACTGCTGCACCTCCTATGGCTGCACCCAAGTGGTTTTACAGTTAAAGGTTATTAAAACTTAATCACTGTTTCATTGCAAAATTCTAGAACCTTCTAATAGACTGTGTTCTAGCTCCTCATCATTTAAAGAAGACCTCTGGCACCAACGGTATTATATACCGCTAGAAAGCTGACAGTGTGCTGAATTCAGTGCACTGTCAGCTTTGCCAGTATGCACTCAGGTGCTGGAGATATCAGCACTGGTGCCAGAAAATGTGAACGATCCTCTTTAAAATCTCTGATGACAGTGAATAGAAACACTCTTGTTTATAGTTCACAGCAAGTTCTGCTCACAGCTGAAAAGTGAATGCAATTATATTGTAGAAAATGTCCTGATAGGTATATTGAGCAGCAGGTCATCATATCTCTGTGGTAGTTTGCTACAATGCTAAAATTACAATTGTAACATAACAATATGACAGTAACAATATTAATGGACAAAGAACATAACAAGGACAGAAGGACATATAATAATAGACATAACAGAACAAGATAAAATAACAAGTGATTCATCCATAATACACTAAATAGAATACAGTATATAGATGTTAACCCATAACCATAAAATAGCTCATTGCCTGATCTAGCCCCATTTACACCAAACAGCTTAATAGAATCCCAAATACCATATCACACACCACACCAATTATATCCTGTAGTTCTTTTATTACTAAAAATATAAATTATTACAATAATAATATACCAATATGGCAGTAACGATATTAATAGACGAAGAGCATAACGGTATCAAGAACAAAAGATATTACAAAATATAAAATAAATAACTAATCTATAATATACTATATACATGTTAACCTACAACCATAAAATAGTATGTTGCCTGGTCCAGCCCCATTCACACAAAACAGCTTAATAAAATCCCAAATACCATATCAAACACAGCACCATTTACATCCTGTAATATACTCCAGAGCTGCACTCAGTATTTTACTAGTGTAGTTACTGTGTACATATGTTACTTTACTTATCCTGTACCTATTCTGAGTTAAATCCTGTAATATACTCCAAAGCTACACTGACTATTCCTCTGGTGGAGTCACTGTGTACATACATTACATTACATAATTTGTTCTGTGCTGGTCCTGAGATATGGCGTGTATTATACTCAAAGTTGAACTTACTGTTCCACTAGCGTACTCACTGTGTACTTGCATTAAATTAGTTATCTTGTACTGATCCAGAAATACATCTTGTATTATATTCTAAAGCTGACCTCACAATTCTGCTGGTGGAGTCACTATGTACCTCTATTACATTATTTCATACTGATCCTGAGGTACATCTCGTATTATACAGTAGAACTGCGCTCATTGTTCTGCTGGTGGTGTCACTGCTAAATACTTGATATTACTTATCCTGTACTGATCCTGAGTTAAATTCTGTATTATACAGAACAACTTATACTGTATTCACTATTCTCTTGGTGGAGTCAGTCTAGGTTCACACCTGTGCCTGCATTCTGTTCGGGGTTTCCGTCCCTGAACTTGCTTACAAAATGCAGAGAGAAAAGTCCGGCAAGCAGGACTTACTTTTCCGCATTTTTTCGGGCAGAAACCCGGCGTATCCCATTATAGTTTATGGGGTCCACGGGTAACCGCTTTTTAAGAGAGTTAGGTTTCTGTTCTTCGGGTCCGCTTGGGATGGAAATCCAGGCAAAGGTGTGAACCTAGCATAATGTTACCTACATGACATTACTTATTGTGCACTGATCCTGATTTATAGCTTGAAATATACTCTTGACAGTAAGGTCTTAGTATCTTTAGTATATCTTTAGTGCATTTCATTATTACATGCCTGATCAGTTTTCTAGGATGGCGTTACAGTAGAAATCTGAAAGAGACAAAGGCCCAGATTTACTATTGTGGTTATGACCAGACATTGGCATAAATGTAGTGCATCTTTGTGCAGGCGGCGAATCTGTGGTACAATGTGGAGAATTTTTGATGATTCTGTGTGCATTTAGTTTGGCTAATTTTTTTTTTAATTTGCTAGGCATGTGGGTATGAATTCTCAGAAAAAGGGGCACGCCTATAAATGATGCATCAAAAATGTGCTAAACTTTTGTCGTAAAATTCTGGTTCAAAGAAAGCCAACTTAAAGGTGGTATGAATGTAGACTAGACAGTTAAAGATAAACCAGATGTATCATCCAGCATCAGTCACTGTGATAAATCTACTGTAGACTATTTTCAAACTGCCTGTCTAAAATTACACTGACTATTAGTAAATCTGAACCAAAATTTGAAATGTCTCTTCTTTTTTTTGGAATTTATGTTCTTTGTCCCCATCAATCCTGATCCTCTCATGCTCCACAATCCTCACTGGTAAAATCCACATAGTTTAAGGATCACATGACAAGGGCATTGTCCCTCCTGAGCATTCAGATTTAGCAGCTTCAGTCACCAGGGAGCTCACCTGTGAAGAAGAAGAAGCTGAGAAATGGGTGGAGTTATCTTCAGGACAATAAGTCCACAGACAGGTCACTTCACATGTTAAACCCATCACACAGTCCTGACAGGACTGATGGAATGAGTGTGTCAGTCATAGGAAAAATACAGAACACCAACAGTGATCACGATGACTTACCTGTCTATAGCGCTAATAAGTCTGAGGTTCCTGATGTATGAACAAAATGCTTTAGCTACAGTATAGACTGATACACGGTCAGATTGAACTGCCTGGTATTACAGATTTTTTTGGTCTAACTTTACAAATGGGATGACAATCCCTAACCTAAGATGGAATTGTGTAGGGTGAATGTAGAAATAATGTGTGTGGGCAATCTGACACAGTTATTATTGGCACAGTGTATAGAGTATATGTGTCTATAAATGGATATTACAGCCACATGTTACTACAGTGTAGAAACCATACTGTAACATTTCACTGTGCACATTTACACAGTAAAGGACAAGGATGTATCCAATAATTGGGGCTGTTGTATTACAGGTGACTACATGAAGTGTTATTATGGGTGACTGCAGGAGACAATGATTTTATGAATGATGTGTGAGTTGCAGATTCTTTGATATTTATTGATTTATTTTTTCAGATTTGTTTTTCTTCCTGTGTTTAAAAAAATGAAAATCCTCTTTCCAATAAAGCTGAGTGGGATATTTCCTGAGAATGTTCGGAGACGCTGGGGGTCATGTGTCGTCTGCCCGCAGGAATTCCTGATGAGGAGCGGAGATTGATCCAAATTCGGGAATAGGACTCACAACTTACTTCCTGGATCCCCAGATGTGTCTAGAAAATGGAGAAACATAACGTCAAAAAATAAAAAAATATGCCATCATATATATCCACATGATAAGCGCCATCAGAGGTTACCAAATACCAAACTACAATACTAAAAAGTGGCGACTTGTACAGAAAGGGGGAGTCGCTAAACAGATACAATCTTGCATCCTTAACTATGTATCCACTCATTCATTTATAAGAAAAAATAATAGCAGCTCACCAGTAAATAGTATGTGAATCTTCCAGGCACGTGATAGAGTGCAGAAGATCATGTCTACTGGACTGGCAGATCAGAGTGCAAAACCAAGAATGAAGATAGATCCAGCACTGAAGACTGGATCCGTTTAAAACATAACTATTAAATCCATATTAAAAACAGTATCAACTCAGGACACCGGGGAGAAAACTATCTAAGGTGCCCCATTTCTTTTAGGGCTTGCTACTCTCTCTTTGTGTCTTTTATATTGTGCTTGTGCCTAAATCCTCAAGTTAGGACTGAATTCACTGCTGTAGGACATTTAGGGATCGCGTTCATGGGGCGTAGAATGAACTGAACTGAAATAACTTGTTTCCTGTCAGAATCTGTAAGATGATTTGGAATTTCCAATAAACTTGTCAGGTGTAATTTGGAAAGCGCTGTCATGTGTGAGTGGCAGTGTTACAATGTATCAGTGTTATGTCCCTGTACAGTGCCAATATTTCTGTGCGGTGTTGGTGCTGGGGGAAGTGGGCAAGTATATATACTGTAGTTTTTGGAGCATTAGTCTAAATTCTGTTCCTGTGTCTCAATGCAAAATTTATAACATGGCTGCCACCTACCATGTGTCATGTATAACACTGGTGTCTTCTTATGTGGCAGTGGCGGGTTTCCTCCCTTTTACACACAAAAGCCTGGGTGCGAATGCTATCTATGTGCTCCTATGTCTATGCCCCATTTTTGATGGGTCTATTGTGTAGGTGTCTGCACTACACAAGTCAGGCAGTGGGGAAGATTGCGCAGTTGGGGTAGAAAATGGATGGGTTTGGGGTGTTGTTGCAGTTGTTCAAGGTATTATCTGTGCAGAATATGTAGTATGGGTGTTGGTGGAGTCTGTGCTCTGTTTTGAGTTTGGGGAGTTGTATTATAGAGCTTTGAAGGGTACAGTGTATGGTGTGTTTTTGGAGGGATCTATGCTATACATGTTGTGTGTTTTTTGAGATTGGGTTGTCTGTGTAATTGCAAGATTTGGGGGAATAAATAGACTTGGGGGGATAAATGATGAAGGTGATGGAACGGTCCATGTGGCAGGTGTTGGGTGGATTTGTACAGCACAGGTGTTGAGGTTTAGTAGTGTGTGCTGTGTAGGTGTTGAGGGGCAGGCATATATACAGTAGGTGTTGAGGTCTGTACTGTGTGTTTTGAGGTTGTGGGGGCTGCGCTGTAGGTGTTGGAGGGGGGATCATTGTACAAGACTAGTAATTCCTTCAAGAATGCAGAGAGTAAGTGGTGGAGCTGCCAGCGCCGAGTTCAGGAGTTGATTAGAACCATTTGTGCAGTGAGTAAATTAGACTTACACAGGAGTTTCACTGAGACAATCCCTGTTCTGTTCTAACCTACAAAAACCAGATCTGCTAACTTTACAGCCGTGAGCGCCTGGAGCTGACATTAGCCCACCGTTAACTCTCTCCGTGCCAAGGAAAGGGTTAACAAAATATTGAAGTCTCCAAATATTATTTGAGATTTCATTGTCATGTATTTATGTAACTGATTTAACCAAATGAAATCTTTGTGATGCAAATAAAATAAGGAATCAGGAAACTCAATAAAGAAAGAGCTACTACTGAGCTACAGCTGACAACTTGGGATATTTAGGTTGTGCATGAAGATGAGGATGATAAAAGGTTCATCACAATTTTCCACCACTGAATCACAAAGCACATATTACCACCTGGTGGACACTAAGAGTCACTGCACCTCAAGGAAAGTAGAGAAGTTATTTTTACAATAGCTTTTGCATGATACTTTAATCTTTATCTAAAATGTAAAAATAATAATACCTATATATTTAATGATTAAATAAACAATCTATAATCAATCCACAGCAGACCACCAAGTCATTCCCTTGACCCCAGCCCCTCATAAACAACACAATTTAAGAATGGCAGTGATGTGTAGACAATATGTGTTATGTGGGCGCTATATTGTAGCATTATTTAATGTTTGCATTTTTGTGAACAATATATGATAGAGTTGCATGGACCCTGTATGGTAATATCATTTGGATGCTGTATTATTTGACCATTGAACGTGTGTAAATTTTTGTTGGTTATATATAGTAATATTTGAGTTGGATATTTACATATAAAAGTGCATAGCTATCTATCTATCTATCTATCTATCTATCTATCTATCTATCTATCTTCTTCCTACTTTAACAATAATTATCTAACATGGGTCCTACTTTGGTTGCTACTCAAGGTCCCATTTTGTATAAAACCAACCTTGTTTCATCCCTCGTAGAGATCACATGACCTGATTCTCAGAATTCACCAATATCATGTGACTTGTCCGGCTGCGATTCTTGGCGTCAGCCGAGCTGTCGACCTCTGCACATTGTCTGCCGCCCACATCTGGCCACAAGTGATTTCAGTTTAATATGTAGGAGGCACGTGGTGCCAGTCCCATGGCGAGTGCAGGATTGTGGTGGTCCGTCTGTGTTTGTTTGAAATTGGGCCCGAGAAGCTGACTTGGAGCAAAGACTCTTTGGAATGTGAGCCATGGCCTACCCAGACGGCTCTGTCAGCAAGCTCAGGAAACTGGCTGACAAATACTGGGAAGAGGCCCAAGTCCTGCAACAACCTGCACAGCTCTCATGAGAACCAGGGAGCAGGATTCCTTCATTACACGTACAGTCAATTGTGCTAATGAGCCTGGCTGGGGTTCAAGCAACAGATAGTAGTGACTGAGCACAGAGAGCACAACTCTCAGTCTGTACAATCATTTCCAGATGTGGAGGGGGCACAGACGTCACTCACAACACCCCCCGCCCTCCCCCCAGGAATGAAAATGAGGTTTACACTTCATAATAATTATAATCATTAAACACCGTCTGCTCATTTACAACGAAGTAAAATTACTGCGCAACCAGGACGCGAAAGGTGGCAATAGTGAGATGCTGATCAGAATAACATAACAAGTAGATAAAAAGTAATGAGGACTAAATAGTATACTAATGTGGATTAAATGGAAGTAGTAGTAATACACTTTCGGATGGTTGGTTTGGTTTTTCAGGGGGTGTTGCTGGTAATGAGCAGGGTCCCCAGAATATTCAATGCTTAGGATATGTTCATACAATAGAACCTAGAGCTGATTTCAAGGAAGTTTCCGCCCCCAAATCAGTGGCAGATTCCACCCAGGTTCTGCCTCCCATTGTTTTCAAAATAGTGTCGAAAAATTCTGGGAGAATGTAAATATATATGCCAAATATAAGTTGGTATAAATGCAGACTAGACAGTCTAAAGATACGCCAGATTTATCATCCAACATCAACCACTGTGATAAATCTGGCATATTTGGAGACTGCCTAAATTTGCACTGTCCAACTATTAGTAAATCTGGGCCTTTGTGTATTGCACTGTGATATTTATTTAGCACTGCTGTAGAGCTATTTTATGCCTTATGTTTATTTTAGCACTACTAAGGGGATATTTTGAATTGCATTGTGGCATTTGTATAGAGCCTCTTGGGAGGTATTGTGCCGCATTGTAGTATTTATTTAGCAGTGCTGGAGAGGAATTTTGTGCAATAATGTAGTATCTGTTTTGCTGGGGAAGTATTAGTGCTGCATGCTGGATTTTGGTATTTCTGAGGAGGTATTTTGTGCTGCACTGTAGTGTATGTCTAGCACTGCTGGGGAGGTATTTTATGCTGTAATGTAATGCTTGTTTAACACTGCAAGGAAGATATTTTGTGATGCACTGTGGTATTTGTTTAGTGCTTTTGGGGAGACATTATGTACTGCGCTGTAGTACTTGTTTAACAGTGTTGGAGAGGAATTTTGTGCTACAATGTAACATTTGGTTAGCCCTGCTGGAGAGGTATTTTATGCTGTAATGTAGTATTTGTTTAGCACTAATGGGGAGGTATTTTTATTGCACTATAGTGTATATTTAGCACTGCTTGGGAAGCATTTTATACTGTAATGTGTTTTTTTTTTTTTTCGCTGCACTGCATTTTTGGAGAGGAATTAGGCAGAGAGATGTGGAAAAGCTGTGTTTTTGAAGAATCCCAGGATGTACAGTGGGGAAAAAAAGTATTTAGTCAGCCACCAATTGTGTAAGTTCTCCCACTTAAAAAGATGAGAGAGGCCTGTAATTGACATCATAGGTAGACCTCAACTATGAGAGACAAAATGAGAAAACAAATCCAGAAAATCACATTGTCTGATTTTTAAAGAATTTATTTGCAAATTATGGTGGGAAATAAGTATTTGCCTGTGCAGGTCTACAATTTTGTTTCTGGTGTCCTTCCACAGCTCTTTGGTCTTCACCATAGTGGAGTTTGGAGTGTGACTGCTTGAGGTTGTGGACAGGTGTCTTTTATACTGATAACAATGTCAAACAGGAGCCATTACTACAGATAATGAGTGGAGGACAGAGGAGCCTCTTAAAGAAGTTACAGGTCTGTGAGAGCCAGAAATCTTGCTTGTTTGTAGGTGACCAAATACTTATTTTCCACCATAATTTGCAAATAAATTCTTTAAAAATCAGACAATGTGATTTTCTGGATTTGTTTTCTCATTTTGTCTCTCATAGTTGAGGTCTACCTATGATGACAATTACAGGCCTCTCTCATCTTTTTAAGTGGGAGAACTTGCACAATTAGTGGCTGACTAAATACTTGTTCCCCACTGTATATATCAGGAGACAGGGAATATCTCACTATAGGGCACTATCTAATCTTGTGTAGAAAATAGGGACTAATCGCTAGGCCTCTCAAAATGAACAAAAATAAATAAAACGTAACCTTTATTAGGGCAATGTTGAAAGAAGATATTGTGTGACATAAACAGATAACAACCATAAATAATATTATTGTGTTAAGACTGTCTCCATGGTTCCATGACAACAATAAAAAGTGTGTGTGAGGGTCCTGCCCGGATTCTACCAGGGGTAAATCACTGTTCTACAGCGTCCAGAGTTAACATGAACACTGTAAATAGTGTTCAATAATACCAATCTCCATGTAGAAAAAACTCGGGATTTATGAACTAGGTATAATATCTGTCTGATGCACCTGAGATCCCTTATACATTTATGGGATCTTTTTCAGCCAGTATATTTTAGTACATACCTAGGGGTCATCCTTTTTGATATCTGCAGATCACCCTGTATTTTTGCACTTGAACCACTGACATCCCTATAAAAGATGTGGCTGTGGTACACTACCTATAGAATCTTATAGGCTGACAGTTTTTTACCTGTAGCTGGTCATACTTAAGGGTCTATTATCTCATAAATAGTGTATAGCCCGAGTTTTTTCTACACGGAGTCGACATCGTTGATCACTATTTGCAGTGTCCATATTAACTCTGGACGCTGTGAAACAGTGATTTACCCCTGGTAGAATCCGGGCATGACCCTCACACACACACTTCTTATTGTTGTCATGGAACTATGGAGACAGTCTTAACTCAATAATATTATTTACGGTTGTTATCCGGTTATGTCACACAATGAATAAAACGTAATCTTTATTAGGGTAATGTTAGAAGACTTTTAACATTACCCTAATAAAGATTACTTTTTATTTATTTTTGTTCATTTTGAGAGACCTATCGATTAGTCCCTGTTTTTGAAAAATGCAGCATGTTAATTTTATCTACATAATCCTGAGCGTTTTTCCTATATATTTAGTAGGGGAATAAAAAAAATGCTGAGAAAAATGCAGCAAAAACTCGTTTTCACAGAATTTTTTTCAGAACTTTTTAACTAATGACCTATCCTTAGAATACTTGCTAGACGCTACATGTCACTCTACTGGGTTTGGTACCCAAGTAGGGTTCCACTCCATATAGACAATTGTATACAAACACTTGGCACTCAATGAGGTAATGGTGAAAACCAAAGTTTTTTATTTTGATATACAATCCAAGTATAACGTTTCGGCTAACTCAATGTAGCCTTAATCTGTCAGATTGTGGCAGAGGAGAAGGATCAAAAATGTGCTGAACGATCATAGAATAGAGTAATGGCTCTGGGAATGAACGCCATTCCCAAAGCCATTACTCTATTCTGGAGGGTTTTACTGTTCTGTTATTTTTTCAGGCTAAGTTCACATCTGCGCTTGAGACTCCACCGCAAAAAACGGCAAAAATCAGTGGAGATAAAAATTCTGCACGGAGGACTTCTTTCTTTGTTAGTTTCAGTTTTGAAATGGCGAACACCCGACGGACACTGGGTGGACCTCATTATAGTCATTGGGGTCTGCCAGTTTCCGTGTGAAAGCACTAAAACAGCGTTCTAGCTCTCCATTATTATTATTATTGTTGTTTATTTATATAGCACCATTAATTCCATGGTGCTTTACATTTGAGGATTTACATACAGTACACAAAATATACAAAACAAATATAATACTAACAGTGACCAACTGGCAAAGTGGAATACAGGGCCCTGCCCACAAGGGCTTACAATCCCCGGTGGACCCAAATGAAGAAGAGACCAGCGCACATGTGAACTTAGCCTTAGTTTTGCCTTCCCCCATATAAGTCTATAAGGAAAATAATTAATATGCTGCATTTTTCAAAAATGCACTCACTTTTTAAAGTGCAGCTTTTTAACAGCATTTTTCTTCCTGCAATGTGTGGATGAGATTAAACGAAATCTCATTCATTTTGCTCGGACTGTAAAACACAGTTTTTTTCCACTGCATTTCAGCAACAGCCAAAAATGCTACAATGTGTGGCCTTAACCTAAAACCTCATAGACCCTTTGATGCAATTTTAGCCTTTGTTTTCTTCAGCAGTTTTTCCTTAGCTTTTCCCTCACAGCTTTTCTGCAATGTATGGCTTTAGTTTAAATCCATTTCATTTGTACAAATTTCCATTCCAATGTTTCATTAAACAGGCCCAGATCCTGAAGCCAGTGGTTTTTGGTTGGAAGTTCTTTCTGATAACTAGTGAGCTATGGTTTTCAGCATTACCAACCACTGGATACACAGGATAAAGGAAGGAATCTGAGTACACAGGATGCAGGCATAGATCACAGGGTGCCCTGGATACAGACAGAATACAGGCTCAGGTTTCAGGGTACACCTCAGGTTTAGGAGTTCACATGATTCAGGTACAGGTTTCAATATTCACCTTAGGTACTGGGTTTCACATCAGGTTTCAGGAAGGACTGGCTAGAATCTGAGGCAGAATCCACAGACAGGGCAAAATTCGGTTCAGGTCCAGAATAGCACAAACAGAACAGAATGCATAGCATGACAAAACAATCCTCAAGTAAAGGTTGATGGCAGGTTGATGGAACAGGGAGGTTTAATCAACATGAACAAGCAATGCAGAGATTGCAAAGGGTAGGACTCCAGAACAGGGGTGGGCGGGTTACGCGTTACTACCTGCTCACAGGCTGCAGTGCAGGGTGTGGTTGATAAATGTAATAATAATAATAATAATAATAGTCCTTTAATAGTCCCACAATGGGGAAATTCAGTGTGTTATAGCAGCAAAGATAAGCAGATACAAATACAAATACAACATGTACAGGAATGTTCCATGGTAAGAGGCATTACTTTGATAGCCGACAGACAGATAGGAAGTAGCGGGGGGGGGGGGGGATTTAACAGGCAGAGAGATATTTCAGTTCTCTGTGTGTATTGATCTCCGCTTAGGTCGGTGTTGGTTGTACAGCCTAACCGCGGTGGGGAGGAAAGACTTCCGATAGCGCTCCTTCTCACACCTAGGGTGGAGCAATCGGTCACTGACAGTACTGCTCAGCGCGATCACAGTCTCATGCATGGGAGAATGAAGCAGAGTCAAACAGATGAAACAGTGAAACAGACTTTGTCAAGAAAGCAGTTTGTGGCAGCTACAGCCTTGTCAATAGATATGTTTGAGAAGCAAACTCTGCAGTCTTCAGGGGAAACTGTCATGATGTTCTAGGCCTAATGGAGGAGTAAAGGAAAGTGAATAAGTCTATTCAGAATAGATATCACCTGTGATTTACTAGATTGAATAATGTATTCTGCTTGTGTCATCGTGTTTAAATCTTTTATGTTAATAAGTAAAGTAGTTTTAAATTGATTAAACTGGGGAGGGAAAGAGAAAGGGAAATGAAGCACAATTGCTTCATCAGCCTGGGGCACCAAAATAACTTGTCCTGGTCCTGAGTCCTAATCTGGCCAAGGGCAACCTCATGCATTGAGTTTACATGTTCTCTCCATGCTTGTACATTAGTAATAACACTATTTCTGTCCAATACATAACATACATTTTGCTCCAGAGCGGTCTCTCACTCACGTACAAATGGCCTCAGGAACATGCAGAACATACATGGAGAAGCAGTGAACTTAAGTCATGTGAATAAAGTGCTTTGACTATAATAGAAAGCACCTAGTCAGCTCCAACATCATACTAAGCCTCTGTTTTTACTTGTAACACTCAGTGGGTGTGGACCAACCATGTCAACTAGCAGTTTGAGTCCTATAGGCACTGACCAAGTGGCCTCCTCAGTTTTCTCACTTTAAGAAAATGTACCCCCCCACAGTGGCATAGAGACCTCTGCTGACAGTAACACTGCTGACAACACACTGGACCCCCTTGTACCTCTTTTGAATCAGATGCCTATAAGGTCTCCTCCTCTTCACCTCCCATCTCAACTTCAGCCTCTAACAGTTCTCTCTCACTTGGTTCACTTACAGTAAGTTTTGGCCATGTTGACCCAAATAGCTGCCATGATTCTCTTAATGGAATGTCCATTTGTAAAGGCAGTCTACAGTACATTAATCTCCAGAATTGCACATCACTCTCCACTTGCCTGTCAGGAACTTGATAGGTCAGAGCCCCCACCTTTGTGGGACATGGACTCGCATATACTCAATGTGGTCACCAACTTCCAAGTTGTACACTTCTGTTGGCATCTCCTTCCAGTAGGGAGGTGGGCCATTATACTGAGTGGGAGCATAAGGGGGCAATATATTGTGTGTGAGCATAAAGGGACCATTACACTGTGTGGGGGCATAAGAGGACCATTACACTCTGTGGGGAATAAGGGGGGCCATTATACTGTGTTGGGGCATAAGGGGGAAATTATGTGTGGGGGCACTAAAAGGACAGGTGACGCAGTGAAGAGGATCAGGAGGCGGTTTCTTTTTCAAAGAAGGGGGTGTACCAGAAAGAACCAGGAGGCATTATGCAGGTGATGATGCTGTGCTCAGAGCACAGGGATAATGCCCCCTGTGCTCTGTGAGCTCAGTTTGCATATCAAGAAAAAGGATTTTATTCATAAGCAGCTGAAAGGAAAATAATAACAAAGGTATGCCTAGAATAGCCTTTCTAAAGGCTATTGGAACATGTGCTTATTTAAAAATGCCTATATTCAATGATAGACTCCCTTTAAGGAAGAACCTGGGAAAAGACCAGAACAGAATAGAAGATGAGGCGCAATCAGGGAGGGGGCCAGGAAGAAATGATGAGCAACAAGCAGTTTAGAGGATCAAGGGGTGGACACAGACAGCTGAGGCCCCCAAAAAGAGTTAAGGGCCCTTTTCTTTCCAATGTCTCAGAGCAACCCTCTTATTTCTCTCTAACAGTCCACCAGTAATTGTTAGCCATGAATTAGATTAGGCATTGCCTGCAATCTAATAGATCCTAGAAAGCTGTTGTTAGGGTGATAAGAGCCCCTGACCTACTGGGCCCCTATGCAGCTGCACAGGTTGCACCAATGGTATGTCTGCCCCTGGGGAGCATCCAAGAAGGAAGACAGGAAGAAGAGATGAGGAGTAATCAGGGAGGGAGACCAGAAAAGTGGAGCAACCAGGAAGGAGTAACCTGTAGGAAAAGGAGATGAAGAGCAGTATTAAGTAAATCTTTGGATTCTCAGACACAATATGGATGCTCCATTAAGATATAGTTGCTCCATTAAGTTCTTAAAAGTGTTTATCCACGTTTAAGAACTTAAAGTGGATAAAGCTTTGAAAGCTTCTCTGCCATGTTTATATTTTATATTGCATAGTAAATTAGAAATAACTGATAGCCAAATATACACACGTGGACAAAATTGTTGGTACCCCTCGTTTAATGAAAGAAAAACCCACAATGGTCACAGAAATAACTTGAATCTGAAAAAAGTAATAATATATAAAAATTCTATGAAAATGAACAAATGAAAGTCAGACATTGATTTTCAACCATGCTTCAACAGAACTTTTTAAAAAAGAAAACTCATGAAACAGGCCTGGACAGAAATGATGGTACCCTTAACTTAATATTTTGTTGCACAACCTTTTCAGGCAATCACTGCAATCAAACAATTCCTGTAACTGTCAATGAGACTTCTGCACCTCTCAACAGGTATTTTGGCCACTCCTCATGAGCAAACTGCTCTAGTTGTCTCGGGTTTGAAGGGTGCCTTTTCCAGACGGCATGTTTCAGCTCCTTCCAAAGATGCTCAATAGGATTTAGGTCAGGGCTCATAGAAGGCCACTTCAGAATAGTCCATTGTTTTCCTCTTAGTCATTCTTGGGTGTTTTTAGCTGTATCTTTTGGGTCATTATCTTGTTGCAAGACCCATGACATTTGACTGAGACCAAGCTTTCTGACACTGGGCAGCACATTTCTCTCTAGAATCCCTTCATAGTCTTGAGATTTCATTGTACCCTGCAGAGATTCAAGACACCCTGTGCCAGATGCAGCAAAGCAGCCCCAGAACATAACAGAGCCTCCGCCATGTTTCATAGTAGGGACAGTGTTCTTTTCAAGATATGCTTCATTTTTCCGTCTGTGAACATAGAGCCTTGCCAAAAATTTTGATTTTTGTCTCATCTTTTCATAGGACTTTCTCCCAGAAGCTTTGTGGTTTGTCAACATGTAGTTTGGCAAATAACTTTTGTCAGATTCAAGGTATTTCTGTGACCATTGTGGGTTTTTCTTTCATTAAACAAGGGGTACCAACAATTTTGTCCACGTGTGTATTATCAATAACTCAAAGCATTGTGCGTAAACAGCAGAGAAGTCACCATGGTCCAGCTTCAGAAAAGCTTCTATTCTGGATCACGCCTTCTCTACAATTTAATTGACCGTAAACTATAAAAAAAATTTCATTGACCATAAAAAAGACCAAAAGTTAAAAATAGAATGAAAAAATAATCCTGGAGCAGAGGTAGAGTTGCACATTCCTGGCACGATGGTGACTTGCACAAGATCAGAAGGTTCCTTCGCCTCAGCTCTGTGGAGAACACTGACCCCTTTGACAGGGCTGGATTTACACTGGCTCTGGAGCGCACCTCGTAAAGAGGGTGACTGGGCTGGGAGATTAGGGGATGCTGTGAAGTTAATTTGGTTTCTTTGGAGAATTACATGAAGTCGTGGATTTTCTTGTATTTTTTTTTTCCTCTTTCTCTCCATTAATGGGGGTATCCAGCAGCAATCAATGAGCTGCGCGTTTCGAGTCACGACCGAGGCTTTACAAGGTGAAATGTTGGGGTACAGCCAGCTCGGCCACATTACAATCACAGATGGAGCAGCAGATTCAGGCCCATGGAAAACTTGTCCTAAACAAACAGAACCTTGTGATGTTGGCAGCAGCTTTAACTCCACTGGGGCTATGAAAAGGTTCTTTTTTTTTTAGCAGGTTTTAGAATGTTTCCTATTTACTAAATCATTTATTTTGTGTCATTTTAATCTTGAATGAAGGGACAATTTTTATTACAACATTTAGGGAGGAGGGAGGAGCTTATGAGCGCTTTCACTCTCCACACCTGAAAGGGGAAAAAGGGGCTGTCACCGCATACACAGGACGCTCCTATATAACCATTTACTGTAGTTATTTCAGAGCTTCATAAACAGGATCAAACTAGGAAAATAACACCTTTTATATTGGTTATATACAAAAATAAATTACATACAAAAGTTATACAACAATAAATTAAAATTAAATGTAGGAATACATTTTTCCAAGGATTTACATGTGCATCTTCATATCATTCAATAATTCATGATTCTGCCATGGCAGGTGGCGATGATGACCTTTGATGGTGATGATAATAATGACATTGGATGGTGGTGATGATGATGACACTAGATGGTGAATTTGATTATGATGATAATATTAGTATGAATAATGATGATGACACTTGATGGTGGTGATTACATTTGAAGGTAATGACATTTGATAGTGATAAGACAGATGATAATGGCGTTGATTGATAATGATGATGATATTTCATGGTGTTGATAAGATTTGATGATCATGATGACACTTTATGGTGATAATGATATTGATGATACTTGATGACATTGGATGGTGATGTTGATGTGATAGTGATTAGAGATGAGCAAATTTCTCAAAAGTTCGATTCGGCAGTTCGATTTGAAGTTCCAAAAAAATTTGGTTCGATCCGAAATTACTTTGCGGCGAATAAACAGCTATTTCCGGACTGCAGAGATCCGGGGTGGGCGGCAAAATGGCGGAAACCCTTGGATGCCGCGGTCATGTCTCTGTCTCTCTCTCTCTATCACGGACAACTTTTATTCATGTGGAAGGATCTGCTAACAAGCAAAGACACGCCTACCCAATCACATCACTAGAGAATATCTTGTGACCGTCTGATGTCATAAAGGTCCTTACTAAATATTCGTTACCACGAAGCATCAGGAAATCGTGGAGAATCGAAGATTTCATGAAATTCGGATCGAATTCCACTTCTGCAGAATCGATTCGCTCATCTCTAATAGTGATAATGAGGATGACATTTGATATGATGATGACATTTTATGGTGATTATAATGTTGTCAATAATATGATTAATTATATACAGTGCCTTGCGGAAGTATTCGGCCCCCTTGAACTTTTCAACCTTTTGCCACATTTCAGGCTTCAAACATAAGGATATAAAATTTTAATTTTTTGGTGAAGAATCAACAACAATTGGGACACAATTGTGAAGTGGAACGAAATTTATTGGTTATTTTAAACTTTTGTAAAAAATAAAAAACTGAAAAGTGGGGCGTGCAATATTATTCGGCCCCTTTACTTTCAGTGCAGCAAACTCACTCCAGAAGTTCAGTGAGGATCTCTGAATGATCCAATGTTGTCCTAAATGACTGATGATGATAAATATAATCCACCTGTGTGTAATCAAGTCTCCGTATAAATGCACCTGCTCTGTGATAGTCTCAGGGTTCTGTTTAAAGCGCAGAGAGCATCATGAAGACCAAGGAACACACCAGGCAGGTCCGTGATACTGTTGTGGAGAAGTTTAAAGCCGCATTTGGATACAAAAAGATTTCCCAAACTTTAAACATCCCAGCACTGTGCAAGTGATCATATTGAAATGGAAGGAGTATCAGACCACTGCAAATCTACCAAGACCCGGCCGTCCCTCTAAACTTTCATCTCAAACAAGGAGAAGACTGATCAGAGATGCAGCCAAGAGTCCCATGATCACTCTGGATGAACTGCAGAGATCTACAGCTGAGGTGGGAGAGTCTGTCCATAGGACAACAATCAGTCGTACACTGCACAAATCTGACCTTTATGGAAGAGTGGCAAGAAGAAAGCCATTTCTCAAAGATATCCATAAAAAGTCTCGTTTAAAGATTGCCACAAGCCACCTGGAAGACACACCAAACATGTGGAAGAAGGTGCTCTGGTCAGATGAAACCAAAATCAAACTTTTTGGCCACAATGCAAAACGATATGTTTGGCATAAAAGCAACACAGCTCATCACCCTGAACACACCATCCCCACTGTCAAACATGGTGGTGGCAGCATCATGGTTTGGGCCTGCTTTTCTTCAGCAGGGACAGGGAAGATGGATAAAATTGATGGGAAGATGGATGGAGCCAAATACAGGACCATTCTGGAAGAAAACCTGTTGGAGTCTGCAAAAGACCTGAGACTGGGACGGAGATTTATTTTCCAACAAGACAATGATCCCAAACATAAAGCAAAATCTACAATGGAATGGTTCACAAATAAACGTATCCAGGTGTGATGAACCGACCCTCAGTTGTACATCTTTCTTAGAAATGTATTTTTACTTGCTCATGTCCATCCTCCCCCTACCTGTTGGAATGTTGTGTTTAACTTGGGTTTTACATTGCTGGACGATACGCTTCACTGGTTTTATGTGTGTTCATTGGAGATGGCTTGCTATAGCCAGGCACTTTTATTATCCCTGGCCAGATGGCGATGGGGGGATAGCAAGCCAGTGACCTTAACTTCACCCATCTCTCCGAGGGTTCTGCAAAGGAGGGAGAAGGGGGGCTGCCTGTGTGCAAGGGGTGGGTGGGGCACTAGCCATATGCTGTGGGCAGACCTGGATTCTGGGTTCATTCAGCAAAGAGGCAGTAAGGAGCTCTGATCTGGGAGAAGATGAGAGAGCTTGCCCTACTGAGGAATGCATTGAGGGCCTAGCATTGAGGCCTGAAGCCTTTCACTTTGTTCTGGACAACATGTAGAAGGATTGTTTTATGCAACTTGCTTAAGCTTGCGTCCTAGGCCCAAAACTCTGCTGTGGCCTAGAGAAACGGACTACGAACCTATGCCGGTATTTTCTCTATCTTTTATTTCCATTTTTGTTTTGTGCCGTATCATTGCTCTTTTGCTTGTATGTTTATGCTTGATCATATTAATATTGTATATTTCTGTATATGCTATTAATTCATACCGACCCACTTGGGTTATTAAACATATAAAATTTATATCGCTCGTTTCGTTCTATCCTATGACCCGGTCTACTCACGGTGTGTGAGTGGGAGGTTAAGAAAGAAGTTTGATCGCAGGCATGCCAGGTGGCTGGGCGAGGCGATATTCTTCACAGTGGTGGCAGCGGTGGGATCTTAGGATAACAGGGTGTGGGTGTGGTATCACGCAGACCCTGAGGATTGTGGCAATCCTATGGAACGAGCACGGTATGAGATCAAGCTTAAAATACAGTGAAAGTTTGGTACAGTACTGTTCCCATCCTTCTTCTTTTTTCTGTCCTATCTTTTATTTGGCAACGGCTTCTAGTGGATGTCTTACACTCTGAGAAGTGGAGCCAGGGGACGGCAGCAGGACTGGCTATCCCCCCATCGCCATCTGGCCAGGGATAATAAAAGTGCCTGGCTATAGCAAGCCATCTCCAATGAACACACATAAAACCAGTGAAGCGTATCGTCCAGCAATGTAAAACCCAAGTTAAACACAACATTCCAACAGGTAGGGGGAGGACGGACATGAGCAAGTAAAAATACATTTCTAAGAAAGATGTACAACTGAGGGTCGGTTCATCACACCAGGTGTTAGAATGGCCAAGTCAAAATCCAGACCTGAATCCAATCGAGAATCTGTGGAAACAGCTGAAAACTGCTGTTCACAAACGCTCTCCATCTAACCTCACTGAGCTCGAGCTGTTTTCCAAGGAAGAATGGGCAAGAATTTCAGCCTCTCGATGTGCAAAACTGATAGAGACATACCCCAAGCGACTTGCAGCTGTAATCGCAGCAAAAGGTGGCGCTACAAAGTATTAACTTAAGGGGGCTGAATAATTTGGCACGCCCTACTTTTCAGTTTTTTATTTTTTACAAAAGTTTAAAATATCCAATAAATTTCGTTCCACTTCAGGATTGTGTCCCACTTGTTGTTGATTCTTCAAAAAAATTAAAATTTTATATCCTTATGTTTGAAGCCTGAAATGTGGCAAAAGGTTGAAAAGTTCAAGGGGGCCGAATACTTTCGCAAGGCACTGTATATAATAATATTGGTTGGTAATGATGTCGATGATACTAGATGATACTGATATCAGATGTTTATGATGATATATGATGGTGACGATGATGACACTTGATTGTGGTTGTTATGATGACATTGAATGGGGATGATGAAGATCACACTTGGTGATGATGATATATAGTGTTGGTGGAGATGATGATGGTGATATTTAATGGTTAGTGTTAGATGATTAAATAATGGATGCTTGTGGCTAATAGACAATAGTGATCTTGAAAACAGTGACTGATGGACAATAATGGAGGCTGAGAATGATGTTAAGGATATGAATGATGATCATGAAGATAGAATAATATTGGTATAGATCAGACCAGGACGTTGTATGGCCAGCGGGCCACATCCGGCCCTCTAACTATCTCTGACCGACTCTCCATAATGCTGCACCTCCCTACATTTCGTCCCTTATCTCTGTCTATCAACCCATGCTCTCCATTCACTCAATGACCTGAGACTAACATCCTCTATTATCAGAACCTCCCACTCTTGTATACAAGACTTCTCCCGAGTTGCACCACTTCTATGGAATGCTCTATCCCGGACAATCAGATTAACTACCAATTTCTACAGCTTCAAGCGCAAACTAAAGACATATCTTTTCAGACAGGCCTATTACAATTCCTAATGTAAACCTTTCCGTAGTTAGAATCCCTAAAACAAACCCTCCTCTGTTCACGCTCCCGCATTACCCCACAGGATATGATGCCGTTTCAGACTAATTTTATATGTCCAGGCACCATCTGCATGTTAAAGGACACGACTGGTGACGGCTCATACAGCTTTATATATGTGTAATGACAGTAACCTCTATTACAAAATTGTCTGACCATTGTATAAGCAATGCTACCTCCGATTCCACCCCTGCTACCTCTTGTGTAACCCCCTCTACCTCATAGATTGTAAGCTCTTGGAAGCAGGGCCCTAAGTCCCTTTGTGTTAATTGACTATTTCTTTGTAATGTATCTTTTTTGTCTGTACTTGTACCTACAAACTGTAGAGTGCTAGGGTAGGGTTATCTATGTCTCCTGAAGGACAAGGAACCTCAAAAGTGGAGAAAATGATATGGGTCCCTAGAAAAAAACAAATCACATGACGCGGTATCGCTCAGTCCTTCCACCAGACTCCCAACTACTTCACCTGTATAAATGAGACTTGACACCGTAGTTGGAATGAATTGGCCACAGCAGCCATTTTATTAACAAACATACATATAAAACATTGTAAACAATATATAAACCAATCGCCAGTTCCCCACTCTAACTCTTTTGACAAGGAGGTCCTCGGAGCCCACACTCTGGCCTAACCTTTATATTCCCGTTAAATTGTTTACCTCCAGCCGTAAGCCCAGCTCGGAGGCACCAAATCACCCCACCATGGTGAAGGATCTTCAACTTACAAAATCCCCACTCTCAGGCCAGCTAAAACCGCACATAGCCAAGCTATTCCTTTTGGGGAGTCCAGAGCCTTATGAGCTCCCCCCCCAACCAGCCATCCACATCCTTCGTCTCCAACTCCGAGGACCCCCCGCCAACAACGTCAAGTCTTGACACCTTAAGACTTGGCGTCCCTCCACACCCCTAGCGCTTTTTCGATCCCGTCCTGAATGGCTAGGCACCACAAATCTGTTCCAACGGCATTAAGATGCACCCCATCCCTCCGCCAGAAACTACCTTCGCCAGCCTCCAGCTCCCTGTGCCTAACTGCCACGCAACCGTTGCGTTTGAAAAACCGCGCCACTGCCCTATTTACCTAATCCTAGCTCTGTTGATACTTTCCACACACCTGGCCCCTCTCCAAGTATGCCGATACACCACATCTGACCAAACCGTCACCAACCCCGGAGACAGAGCCCACAGACGCAACATATCAAATTTGATATCTCTAATAAGCTCCCTAAATGGCCTAGCCCCCAAATCATTCCCCCCAATGTGTAATACCAAAACATCTGGTGACCTATCCAGTCTCGAGAACCTATGGAACTCGGGCAAAACCCTGGACCAACACATCCCTCGGAACCCCAACCACCTAACCACCACACGCTCCCTCGGAAACCCCAGTTGCAGACCTTCCGGGCGGACGGCGGCCCGCAGCGCCCCCCAGAACACGTAGGAGTGACCCAGGATCCACACCAGTTCCCGCACTCCTTCACCTAAAAGAAAGCAGACATAAATAACAATGAGAACCGTGTACCCCCCTCCCACATGGGTAACCTCCCCTTTTCTTCCCCCCCAAAACTGCTTGCCTGCTTTACAACCATGCCGGCCTAACATATGACCTGAACCGAACGGATTCCCACCGCCCGATACGCTGCACCACCTCGTCGCCCAGACTCCCCTAAACAATTCTTAAACACTGCCAGGAATTGAAAACGAGACAGGAAAGTCCCATCCCCGTGCCGCAACAACGGCTCCCCTGACACTCGCAATTCAGGTAAAAACGCCCCCAAGCACTTGACCGGGCACATCTCTACCCCCGGGACCGCAAATAACACCACCTTTGCCCCCTTACCCGTCTGGTCAGTTTTGGACCGCCGAATTCTGAATTCCACCCTGTCCTCATAAAGGTCTACATCCTCCGCTAACAACCCTCCCGCCCGACGAACCGATGGGCTCACCAACTTTCCCAATCTGAGTGCCCCAAAGAATGCCAACGAGAATGCCAAATTAAACAAACGAACCTCGGCCGGTGAGCGACACACCTGCTCCACCGAACGCCCCAGTTCCTGCAATAACTGAAACGACACTGGCCTCCGCTGATCTTTCGAAGACCATCCTCGCCGCCACCCCTTAAGAGCCTGCCTCACTATGAAGGCTTTTGTCACGTCCAACATTCCCCGAGCCCGAAAACCAAAAGCCAGTCCTGCTATTAGTCTACTTACCCGAGATACCGACCACCCTTCCTCCTTACACTGGCCCACCAATAGAAAAAGCAACACATCCTCACCCCTCACCTGAGATCCAAACAAGGCCTTCCATTCCTCCCACTGCTCCCAAGCCGCCTCATAAGCCACCCATGTGCCCTCTGCCAGAGAAGAGTGAATCAAACCACACACCGCCCGAACGGCAGCTCCCAAAGATCCACAGGCCACGCGTCCCCCTCCATCTCCGCCTCTGGCGCCAGTTGACGAAACCGCTCCCACTTCAGACTAGACAACGCATCAGCAATGCCGTTCTCAACGCCCGGGACGTGCTCCGCCACGACCCAGGCATTCAACGATAAGCACAATAACACTAAACGCTGTAATAAACAAACTACCGGCGGTGAGGATGCTGTCAGTCTGTTAATAGCCTGCACCACCCCCATATTATCACAAAACAGGCACACCTTCTTATTTTCAAACCGGTGCCCAAACATGGCCACAGCCACCACTATGGGGAATAACTCCAATAATGCTAAGTTCCTACCCCAACCCTCAGCTCTCCACGAATCCAGCCAGGAACCCACACACCAGCGTCCTTGACAATACGCCCCAAAACCTATACTCCCCGATGCATCGGTAAACAGCTCCATCCCCCTGGAATCCACCACTTCTTCTATTACCAGCGACCGGCCGTTGTATTTGGCCAGGAACGAATCCCATACTGCCAGGTCGTCCCGAAGCTCCCTCCCCAGGTGCACGTAATGATGGGGTACCGTAACCCCAGCAGTCGCCACCGCCAACTTCCTACAAAAAACCCGCCCCCATGGGTAAAATCCGGCATGCGAAATTCAGTTTTCCCAACAGGGATTGCAACTCCCTCAAGGTCAACTTCTTCCGCCGCTTTGCCCCCTGAATCTCCAAACGAAGCTGCCCTAACTTGTCCGGCGGCAAATGACATTCCATTGCCTCGGTGTCAATCAATATCCCCAAAAACGTCAAGGCCGTGACTGGCCCCTCCGTCTTTTCCGCCGCCAAAGGGATCCCATACCACCTCGCTACGCCCTCTAACGTGTGGAGCAAGACCGAACACGCCCTTGATCCCGCCGGCCCTATACATAAAAAGTGATCCAAGTAGTGAATGACTGATGACCATCCCGCCTCTCTACGGACCACCCATTCCACAAACGTACTAAACGTTTCAAAATAGGCGCAAGAAATAGAGCAGCCCATGGGCAAACACCGATCCACAAAATAATTCCCTTCCCAGTAACAACCTAATAAATGTAGACTATCTGGGTGGACCGGTAACAGGCGAAAGGCAGCTTCCACGTCCGCCTTCGCTAATAGCGCCCCCTTTCCGCATTCCCTGACCCACTTAACCGCCGCATCAAATGAAGTGTAGACCACCACACATAGACTGAGGTCTATACCATCATTCACCGTCGTCCCCTTGGGGAACAAGTGGTGAATGAGCCTAAATTTCCCGGGATCCTTTTTCGGGACTACCCCCAGTGGTGATACCCGCAAGTTGGGAATTGGAACCTCCCTAAACGGACCTGCCATACGCCCCAACGAGACCTCTTTCTCCAACTTATCCGTTACCACCCGAGGATGCTGGCACGCGGACCTCAAATTCTTTCTGGACACACCCAACCCCCCTTCAACAAACGGAATCCTAAACCCAACTGAAAAACCTTCTAACAACAATCGTGCCGCCTCGGCGTCTGGGTACTCACTTAGCTGCGGACGCATCGCGTCCAGCACTACCGGAGTCTGACCCTTTTCCAGCACCGTCCCCACCTTTGGATTTTCCCCCTTTAAAACAACGCGATGCCCCGTGACTCCCTCCACAGGAGGAGCATTCGTGCTTAAATTTGCACTTTGCCCCAAACTTGCACGAACCCTCATTAAAGGAAAAAAAGAGTCCCTTCTGCGATGCAGCCGAGCGCCCCGACGTATCAGGACTCCCGGCTCCCGCCTGAAAGGTCTGCCCTGACCTAACTGGAGCTGTCACCCGCAACCACAGCCCTATATCTTTGTGATCCCAGCGTATGCTGGGCCGCACCGCTTTACGTTGACGAAATTGCTCGTCATACCGTAACCATGCCTGACCCCCATAAAGTCTGTATGCCTCCCCTATGGCGTCCATGTAGCAAAAAAGTGCGGAACAATTTTCCGGCGCCTTTTCGCCTATGACACTCGCTAATATTGCAAAAGCTTGCAACCAATTCGCGAATGTACGGGGAATCAACCTGTACCACCTCTTCTCCTCCTCCTCTTTCTTAGACTCATCCTTTTTGGCCCTGTCCAAATTAAACCTTTCTAGCGGGAGTAAGGAAAAAATTTCCACATACTCCCCTTTCCAAATCCTGTCCCTCACTTCCTGCTTCAAATGGGCCCCCCAGTGGCCCCTCGAAACATACATATACCTCGCCCTTGGCTGAATTATCCAATCTCGGCGCTTCCTCCCCCTTCTCCTTCCCAGTCGCCTCAGCCGCCTTCTCCGCCTCCTGACCCACACTAGCCGCGGCCCCCCCGGCCCCCTCAACTACCGTGGACACCGCTGATAACCCAACCCCAGTACCCATCGACCCCCCAATACTACCCCCGGACCCCTCACCGCCCCCCGCCTGCGAAACCCATGCCGGCACCGGGGACTGTGCCGGCGGAGCTTGCCAACCCCTAACTACTTGCCCTAACAAACTTAATACCTCCATAAACCCCCTGCCCACCTCCCCCGGGTGACTCACCACACCCTGGGGCGGTAGCAAGGGAGACAGTGAAGACAAAATGGACGTACACCCACCTGACAGCCTGGGTGCTGTGGGCCCCGCAGTCGCCAGGCCTGTATCCGGACGAATCGACATCCCGCCGTCATCTGCGTGGTCCAAATCCGGGAACACTAATGCTGAAGACACACGTGCTGCAGACCCTCCACCCCCCCCGGAGCAGGAGGCCGATGGAGCCGGTGACTGTGCCGCCTCCCACACGCTGCCGACAAGGCCCAAGGAACCTGGCCCGGCGTCTGCCAACCGCTGAGGGCCTGCCGACAGCAGCCCCGACTCCAGAGGTATTACTTCCTGCCGAGCAGCCCCCAAGGCATCGCTACCCCCTTGAGAGGCCGCTGATCCCGCTCCTGCCACCCGGTCGCCATCCTGTAAAGGCGGAGGCGCAGCCACTCCGCTCCATGGACCTCCGCAGAAGCCCGCAACTGTTCAATCAGGCCCTCGATTGCTGACATCGCGCTGGAGATTTCGCAAAGGTAACCTGCGGAGATCTGCTGTCCCACTCTTCTCCCCACGCCACTGCTTCTCTTTTCGCGGGCTTCTCTATTTAAACCCCCGCGGTTCAACCACCCCTAGCACCCCCTACCCTGCTTCTCCTCCGCTCTGCCAATGGCTGCAGTTTGCTCGGGCCCACGTCATGTGAGGCCTTCCCCTAGCCTGCGTCCTCAGTCCGGCCTCTTCTATTGTCCTCTATATGACAGTCCATTAATCTCCCTACAACTCTGAGTAGCTCTGTAATCGTTCATTTATCTTATTCTGATTCTTTGTTATAGCATGTCTTATGCTCCAGTTACACCTATAGCTGCAGTCACAATTCTGCTGTTAAATAATCTCTTATATTCCAGTTGTATACAGAGGTGCAGTCACAATTCTTCTGACCCACTATGTCTTACATTCCAGTCACATCCAGAGCTAAAGTCACTATTCTTCTGTCACATCATATCTTATATTACAGTTATATTCAGATCTACAATGTCAAATCTGTAAATTGACCTTAGAAGTATACTGAGCATACTGCAGTTTGTCTAGGTCCTTCCTCCTATAGCCATGTAACAACAGCTGTGCACTGTGCAGAAGTCACCTGAACTTTCACAGTGCACTGCTCTCTAGCTACCAGAAACCAGGAAAAAATATATGCTGCTTTAGATGTGACCGGAGTGTAACACATGATCAGTTTTAAGAGAGTAAGCAAGGATTCACAAAGTTTCTCAGTGCTTTAAATAGATTCCACTTGTTCAGCCTGTACAGCATTGGCGGAGGCATGTGACCAGTCTATAGGGTAGGGGCACTTATTTATCCCTGTGCAGAGTCTTTGCCTAGTCACTGAGGTGTTATGTGTTGCTACATTTCATGTAAATCATTGATTTTGGCCGAGCCACTTCCTTAGTCGACACAATGTCCATTAGAAGGTCATAAAACTCCTCATTTCCTGGTTGTTTGGAGGCCGGGCAGCGACATTTTAGGAAAACTTTACAGAGGATATAGTATTTTTTTCAGTGAAGGTGTGATATTTGGCGGCCTGTGCCCGGCTGCTCCAACCTGAAGTAATTAGTAATCTGGTCACTTCCAAAGTAAACATGGCACAACCACAGCGTCTCCTCGCCATTTTACCGGAAACACAGAGAGTAGTGACAAAAAAAAAAATAAAAAAAAAATTAAAAAAAATAAAAAAAAAAAAATAATTATAAAATTATTAAATATAATATAAATAAATATTAATAATAATAAAAAATAAAAAAAAAAAAGAAAAATCTATAATTTTTTTTTGTATATTATTTATTTATAATAAAAAAATAAAAAATAAAAAAAGAAAAAAAAAAAAAAATAAAAAAAAATAAAAAAAAAAAAAAAAAAAAAAAAAAAAAAAAAAAATAAAGGGGGGGAGATGATATGATAAAATAATAAAATAAAAAAAAAAAAGAATTAAAAAATTTTTTAAAAAAAAAAAAAAAAATAAGAGGGGGAAAAGGATTTTTTTTTTACCCACCCAAATAAGAATAAACAAGTAATATTATTTTAATAAAAAAAAAGTAGTTGATATATTTTTTTTGACAATAATATAAGTTAGGATTTTATTTTTATTTTTTGATAGTGGGGTTATTGTGGCCCACCAAAACCCCATTAGGGGGGGGGGGCGTCCCCCCGGGGGGGGAAAAAGTGGGGGGGGTCCCTGGGAGTGGACTCAGCAGAAGGGGAGACCGGAGCGCTGCGCAGTAAAGCGCAGGGATCTTGACTGGGGGCGGGCTGTAGGGGGACCAATAACGCGCTAGGGCGCGAAGAATTGGGGGGCGGGGCTTAACCCCGTTCGAATTGACTATGCCGCGCAGCCCGGGAAGCGGCCATTCCGGGAGCTGCGCGGCATGCTAACGAGCGGTCAGCTCCCTCCCCCCCACCTTTTCACTGTAATGGCATCCCTCGATACCATCCTGGAGCAGATCAGAGCTGCTGCTGGCGTCCATGGTGAGGCCTGGCTGCAGGAGCGGCTGGCTGATATTATGCAGCCTGCCGCCCCCCCCCCCATTAACCCTTCACTACCCCCGGAGGCGTCTGAGCGGCGGCGGCCACGCAGGACTCGCCCGCCAGCACGTTTGAGCCCTGATGAGCCCCCTAGGGCCCGGCGACATAGGAGTCCCTCTCGGGCCCCTCCAGGCCGGGCAACCCGCTCCACTGCTCAGGGGCGGAGGTCCCGGTCTGGGAGGAATCCTGCCAGTCGCCTGGCCCCTGCGGAGGTGGAGATCCCTGCCACTGGCCTTAGTGGGGGGACCTCCACATCCAGTCTCCATATGGCTACAGCACGTGGTGCAGCGGTCCCCTCCTGTGATGCTCCAGCGGGAGGGGGACTGTGTCTTCAAGTCCCGTTGGTTCCGGCTTTCCAAGTGCCCTCGGTACAGCAGCGGGAAATTCTGAACGACGAGCAGCACGGCGCTGGCCCCTCCTTCACGGCACCACAGCCCCGGTCCGAGGTGCATCCAGTGGTTTCAAGTGCATACGCGGGTGCAGGTCAACCTTCCCAGGGATGTCGGTCGTGCTGCAGCTGTCAGCGGGATGGTTCTCAACAATCAACAGGCGCCAGCGTTCTCCTGTACAGCGACCCAGGTCAGCAGGATGCAGGACCGTCGACTGGTGGGCCCACAGCACCTACGCAGTCTGGTGAGTACCATTCATTGTCGTGTCCGTTTCCTCCTATTCTAATGTCCCAGGGGTTAGGGATAGATAGGCCGCAGTCCCCAGTGGGTGGTGGTGTAGCTTCTGAGGGGATTAGGGAGCTATTGGGTAGCGTGAGGGAGCTACTGTCGCGCTGCGAACAGAGTGTTAGCGGTTCCCCGGTGGCGGCTTGGGTCCCTCCTGCGGTTCAGTCAGTAGCGTCACAGAGTGCGCCGGTGGTAGGGGCTCCGGCGGGTGTCACAGTGTCTGTCCAGACAGATAAAGAGAAGGTTGATTCGGTGAGGCTAGACGACAGGGCTCGGGGGGAGGTTTATGTGTGTTTTGAGGGTCCTCTAGGGGCGCATTTAAAAAAGGAAGTGAGGGAGAAGATTTGGAAGGACGAGTACGTCGAAATCTTCTCCTTGCTCCCTTTAGCTAAATTTAACTTTGACAAGAGTAAGAAGGAGGATAGCAAAAAAGAGGAGGAAGAAAAACGTAGGTGGCGCCTGATTCCACAGACTTTTGCTAATTGGCTTCAGGCCTTTGCCATTTTAGCGAGTGTCATTGGTGAAAAGGCTCCTGACAACTGTTCGGGGCTTTTTTGCTATCAGGACTCTATAGGTGAGGCGTATCGGGTGTATGGGGGTCAGACATGGCTGCGGTATGATGAGCAGTTCCGTCAGCGTAAGGCGGTTCGGCCCAGCATACGGTGGGACCAGAAAGATATAGGTTTGTGGCTTCGGGTTATGGCGCCAGCTCGCTTTGGTCAGTCCTTTCCTGGGGCGGCCGGTGGAACCGGCCATGGTGGTCTCAGTTACGGCTCAGGGGGGGCAGGTGCACAGGCCCAGCAACGTTACGGGCTGTGTTGGCAGTTCAATGAAGCCCAATGTAAATTTGGCTTCAACTGTAGATTCAAACATGCCTGTTCATTCTGCGGAGGGGTGTCCCATGGTGCGGCACGTTGCTTGCGCAAACAAAGGACCAAGGCCTTGCCTAATAGTGGACAAGGGGCAGACGCCGGTGAAGCTGGAAGCCATGCTTCCGTACCTAAATAGTTATGTTAACAGGGAGAGTGCAAAGTTTCTGGTAGAAGGTTTTAGGGAGGGTTTTAGGATTCCCCTGCCGACGCACACAGTCCCCTTTTGTATAACTAACTTGAGGTCGGCAGCGGAACACTCGGGGGTGGTGTCCAAAAAACTGGGGAAGGAGGTGGCCTTGGGGTGCATGGCGGGCCCCTTCGCATCACCCCCCTTTGGAAGGTTTAATTGTATCTCCTTTGGGGGTGGTGCCGAAGAAGGAGCCGAATCAGTTTCGGCTCATACATCATTTGTCTTATCCCAAAGGAGCGTCGGTCAACGATGGTATTGCACCCGAGCTTTGTTCGGTAGTATATACCTCGTTTGATGCAGCTGTGCATTGGGTACGGCGTTGCGGTCCAGGGGCCCTCTTAGCTAAGACGGATGTGGAGGCGGCGTTCAGGTTGCTGCCGGTACACCCTGACAGCGTTAGGTTACTGGGCTGCTACTGGGACGGCGGGTATTACGTGGATCGTTGCCTTCCTATGGGTTGCTCAATATCGTGCGCATACTTTGAGGCGTTCAGCACCTTTTTAGAGTCGGTAATTCGGGAGGTGTCGGGGGTTGAGTCAGTGATACACTACCTCGATGATTTCCTCTGTATAGGTCCGGCAGGCTCAGATGTATGCGCGGTTTTGCTGGCAACCACGCAGTGGGTCGCCGGTAAGTTTGGGGTACCGTTGTCACCGGAAAAGACTGAGGGTCCGTGCACTAGATTGAGTTTCTTGGGCATAGAGCTTGACACTGTGGCAATGGAGTTCCGGTTGCCTGGTGACAAGCTGGTTGATCTTAGGGAGAGGGTGAGGCGTGCTTGTCACATGCGAAAAATTACGTTGCGCGACCTCCAGTCATTGTTAGGCAGTTTAAATTTTGCCTGCCGCATTATCCCCATGGGTAGGATTTTTTTGTCGCCGGCTGGCAGGGGCCATGAAAGGGGTGTCAAATCCACGACACTTTATTCGGCTGGGGGTGATACATCGGGAGGACCTGGCAGTATGGGACACATTTTTAGACCAGTTCAATGGTAGATCACTGGTCCAGTCAGCAGTGATCGATGTGTTCGATTGTGACCTCTTTACGGATGCGGCAGGGGGCCACGGTTTTGGGGCCTATTACAGGGGGCAGTGGTGCGCCGCTCCTTGGCCTGCGTCGTGGCGTGAACAAGGTCTGACGCGGAATTTGACTGTACTTGAGTTATTCCCGATTTTAGTCGCGGTGTCCATATGGGGTGGGGCGTTCCAGGATAAAAAAGTTAGGTTTCATTGTGATAACATGTCAGTTGTGTCGGCCATTAATAATGTGACTGCGTCTTCTCCTCCAGTTATCAAGTTGCTTCAGCGTTTAGTATTGCGTTGCTTGTGCCTGAATGCATGGGTGGTGGCAGTGCATGTTCCGGGGGTTAAAAATGACGTTGCTGATTCTTTGTCTCGTTTCCAGTGGGAGCGGTTTCGTGCCCTGGCTCCGGGGGCGGAAGTGGAAGGGATTCCATGTCCTCCAGAATTATGGGACTTGGTTTGCGAAAAGCAGGGACATTGATTCAGGCATCGTTGGCCCCCGGCACCTGGGATAAGTATTCAAGGGCTTGGCAGCTTTGGGAGGATTGGGTGGGAGATTTAGGTCAGGTACATACTGATGAGGATAGGGTTGGGGCTTTATTGTTCTTGTTAAGCCGTTGGTCTTCAGATGGATGGTCCGTGGCGAAAGTTAATGGTGCGGTAGCGGCGTTGGCATTTGGTTTCAAGTTGAGGGGTTTGGCGGACTTTACCAAACATTTCTTGGTTCAACGTGTGCTTAAGGGGTTCCGCAGGGGCAGGGGAAGTAGTGACACACGGCGCCAGGTTACATTTCAGCTTTTGGAGCGTTTGGGGTTGGAACTGGGCCGTTTTTGTTCTTCGCACTATGAATGCGTTTTGTTTCACCTGGCTTTTTCTCTAGCTTTTTTCGGGGCTCTCAGGGTGGGTGAGTTGGTGTCCGTGTCGACTAAGCGGCCGGGTGGTTTACAGGTGGATGATGTGTACATGGAGGAAGGGGTCCTAGTGGTCAGGGTTCGCAGGTCTAAGACGGATCAGGCGGGGGCAGGGAAGTATCTGCGCCTGGGTGCGGTTGTAGGGTCAGATATGTGCCCGGTGCGTTGTTTGCTTGTTTTTCGGGGGGTTGGTTCCAGCTTCTGCGGGCGGTCCCCTCCTGCGTCATGAGGATGGTTCGTTCCTTTCCCGTTATCAGTTCTCGGCTGTTTTTAGGGGTTGTTTGGACTCGCTGGGCCTTGACGCCTCTCGATATGCTCCACACTCTTTTCGCATTGGCGCAGCGACTGAAGCAGCTAGTTGGGGGTTGGAGCTCGGAGGTGGTCCGACGTATCGGTAGGTGGGAATCGCAGAGGTATAGATCATACATACGTCCACACCTTGCCCAAATGTGAATCATTGTGTTGTTGGGTATTTTCTCCGCCCTCCCCCCTACTTTATTTCTTCTTTCGTAGGCCCTCCTGCTCGGTTAGTCTGGATCTTCGGCCATTCTTTTGTGTTCTGGGGCGCGGAGAGGGCCGGCGTGCGGCTGAATGGTCGGCAGCTGGGGTTCGACAGGGCTGCGGTCGTTGTACGTTGGATTGGAGTCCGAGGTATGGTGTGGAGTCGGGTCATGCCCGAAATCCACAGGTGCACGAGGTTGGATCGGTCTCCGGACATTATCGTGATACATGCTGGTGGCAATGACCTGGGGGTTCGTCCCTTTCGCGATTTAGTGAGGGACATAAAGTATGACCTGTTGAGGTTGTGGTCCATGTTTCCGGGGATTGTTACCGTGTGGTCCGATATTGTACCGAGAAAAACATGGCGGGAGGCTAGGTCTGTTGAAAGGCTCAACAAGGCCAGGATTAAGGTTAACCGGGCTGTTGCGGGGTTTGTGTCCAGGAACGGCGGTGTGTGCGTGCGGCACAAGGAGTTGGAGTCTGGGGAGGGGGAGTTTTGGTTGCGGGACGGGGTCCATCTGAATGCGGTGGGTATAGATTTGTGGACACTAGGTATCCAGGAGGGTGTTGAGAGGGCCCTGGAAGTGTGGCGGGTCTCTCACGCTTAAGGGATTAAGGCGTGCTCGCAGTGGCGGGTGGGGTCCTTGGAGTTGGTGGTCAATTGGCTAAAAGGGTGGAGTCAAAGGTAGGCTCCACCTATACATTTGGTGGTAATTGCACATTTTGGTGGATGGCCTGGCGCACGGTGAACGGTTACAGGGTAAATTGGCCCTGGGAGCTGGTACATGGAAGAAGGAGTTCGTCTTTATTCATGGTGCCGCCGAGCCGGTGGTCGCGGCTGGTGGTAAATTTATGGTGTGGTTATGTTAGCGCCAGGCCGGGGGATTGATAGTTTTTTGTAGCTCCAAGGACTCTTACCCAGGTTAAGCGTTTATTGTTAAATTATTTTAAGTTATGCAAATTATAATAAGTTATACTTGTTGTTATTTATTTGTTGTTTGTTAATAAATACGGCTGCTGTGGCCGATTTAATCCAACCCTTTGGTCTTGGTTTATTTCTAAGGGGTGGGGGGTTTGAGAGCTGGGGGGCAGGGGTCGAGGCTGGAAAAGAGGGGGAAGGCATTTAGGCCCAGCAGTTTGGGTATCAAAGGTGGTGGTGGGGTTCATAGGGGGACCCCGTTATCAGCAATGCCCAGTCACCCCCCCCCCCCCCCCCCCCCCCCCCCCCACCCGCCACCCCCCCCCCCCCCCCCCCCCCCCCCCACCCCCCCCCCCCCCCCCCCCCCCCCCCCCCCCCCTTCCCCCGGCCCCGGGGGGGGCTCCCCCCCCCCCCCCCCCCCCCCCCCCCGGCGCGCCCCCGGGGGGGGGGGATTAGACCGCGCGGGGGATAAAGGGGAAGGGCCGCCCCCGGGGAGGGAGCCACAACCGCCAAGCCCCCCGCGGAAGGGGCCCCCCCCCCCCCCCCCCCCGCCCCCCCCCCCGCCCCCGGGCCCCCCCCGCCCAGGCGCCCCCCCCCCCCCCCCCCCCCCCCCCCCCGGGGGGGGGGGGCGCCCCCCCCCCCCCCCCCCCCCCCCCCCCCCCCCGGCCCCCCCCCCCCCCCGGCCCCCGGCCCCCCCCCCCCCCCCCCCCCCCCCCCCCCCCCCCCCCGCCCCCCCCCCCCCCCCCCCCGCCCCCCCCCGCGCCCCCCCCCCCCCCCCCCCGCCCCCCCCCGAGAGTTAGTGGGTAGACTTTCCTGTAATTTGCTGTACTACTGTTAGAAGGTTTATGAGAACTGTAGTAGAAAGGATTTGCTGTGTCTATAGTGCACCAACGTTTCCTGAATGCACACCATCGTCCGGGGCAACTGGGCCCCAAAGGATGGACTGTTCTGTTCATTGCTGCAGCCATTAGTAATTCTGCATTGTGTGATGTTATTTAGGAGTGCAAGCTGTTACCTGCAGTGTGATTGCATGTGTGTGATGACTATCATCTGTGGGTCATTATCTTAACCCTGTGCTATTCCCTATAGTTTATTATACCCGCCAGGCCTGGCACATAGTCCATTCCCACCACTAGGGGGTTAATACTATAGGATGTACCTGTGCATTGTCATGTGAATTACTGAAACATTTCTCTGTTCACATTTTATTAAGTTTGCCTTTGTTTACTCTTCCCATAATAAACTGGTTAAGTAGTTTTACCCTCAACATTTGTGAGTGTGTACTGAGCTTAGGTGGGGGTTTCCCGAGTCGACCCCTAGCAGAAGAGGAAGACCCTCCTGAATTCCTGTAGAGCGCCTAGCAAGATTCGGGTGGAGGCAGTGCGCCATAGTGAGGTGAGAACTACAACACACCCTGCCTACATAGGTCGGCTCAAAGGGGTGTTACAGTGGAGGCACTGCTGAGATTGAATAAGACGAGAACAGCTGCCATGGAACTTTTAACAGAGGGAGAGGTGTCTGAGTCGTGTGAGCAAAAATGTGTCACAGAGGAGTGCAGCTTTGCAGTGTGTGGTGAACTGCTTGAAGCATCTGATGACGTAATACTGCAGATAGTGAGCAGGCTTAATGCGATTGTCAACCCCAAGGTGGTTGACCGTCGGAGTGTTGAAGATGGGCCACTGACAGCAGCTTTAATAGCCAGCGAGAAAGTTTTATAGAAATTATACTTCCCATCTGTCCTAGCTGTGCCATCAGAATATGGCCAACGATGGAAGATTGTTTGGCCTATGGGGCCTGCACCTGCCTCTGCTCAAGATCCACATACACAGAATAAGAGGCCCAGTAGATGTCTACCTCCAACTCTGCCTCGGTCTAAATCTGAGGAGACTTCCACTGCGACTGAAGTGCTTGTGGCCGCCATGGATAAGTTAGTCAGCCAATTTTCAAAGATGCAGCCTGAGGGGAGCTACCGCCGTTTGAAAACTTTCTCAGGAGTCGCCCCTATCCCAGCGGGAGAAGAAGGGTATGACACATGAAGGGATGTTATTCTGCAGTATCTGGAAGAGTGGCAGTGTACTGATGCTGTGAAGAAACAGAGAATAGTGGAGAGCTTAAAGGGTCCAGCTATGGAAGTAGTACAGGCTGCTTGGCGAAGTGAGCCCCAGGCAACTTCTAAAGACTATATGGCTGCCCTCGAGGATGCTTTCGGGTCCCCAGAAGATGCCACTGACCTCCTATATAAACTCCGAACCACCTATCAGGATCCTGGGGAGAAGCTGTCTGACTATCTTTGCAGATTGGACAAGCTGGTCCATCTCATTGTATCAAAAGGCGGGATTAGCCCTGGAGAAGTTGACCGGAGCTGCCTTGATCAATTTCTACGTGGAGCTATGACACATGACCCTATTGCTCAAAGGCTGAGGTGCTGCAACAAAGAGAAGATTCCCCATTCCTTTCATCAGTTGCTTAAGGAAGTGAGACAAGAGGAAGGGAGGCAGGGAGAGAAAATTGCACAACTCTCAAGTGCCCAGGCTAAGGAAGTGGAGCTGTTGAAACAGATTGCTCAGGCAGCCACTGAAAGTCCCCTACAGTCTCTAAGAAGGGAAAATGATGATCGGCATAGAGGCAGAGATATGAAGACAGAGGAGTGCTTTGTATGTGGGGATCCCAGCCACATTGCTCTCCAGTGCCCAAAGAGGTGGAGTTCTCAAAAGGCTCTGTCTCCTCCCCACCCCAAGAATAGGCTGTCGGGAAATGGGGAAGGAGGCCAGTAGAGTCCTATACTGGCCTCCCCAGTGATATCCAAGGCATACTCTACAACTCCACCCTCGGTTGCTAGCTTGGAACAGCTTCCAGAGGGCTTAGTAGGATCCGCTCTACAAGTACCAGCCTTTATCAATGGACAACCCTGCACTGTGCTGTTGGATAGAGGATCTCAAGTGTCCATCATTTTTGAAAAATGGTACAAGAAATACCTGTCAGATGTGCCCCTAAAGCCTTTATCGGGACTTGTGGTTTGGGGATTGAGTGAAAATAGTTATCCCTATAGAGCAGGGGTCTAAAGCTCGCGGCCCTTGGGACAATAGTTTGCGGCCCCCACCTCAATATCAAAGTTTAATGTTAGTGCGGCGCGAGTTTGATACGAATGGCACTTTTCAGTGTTGTGTGCGGAGCTGAATGAACCTACCAATCACGGTGGGGTATATTGCTCTCGGAGGTGGGACATCAGCCGGGCTTATTGCGAACTTGTGCCATTACCCCGGGTTCAGAAGCGGAGGCGGCCGCGGAAATAGCTACTCAGCGGGACAGAAAAAAAAGCGGAAAAGACGCATCGGCTAAACACTGAAACAGTGACACCAAGTGGAATTATATATTACACAGCCCCAAACATGTCTTTTTCAAAGCCTGCATTGAAGAGAAATGTTGGTGATGAGCACAGACAATTTCAGGAAAAGTGGGAAGTGCAATATTTCTTTGTTGAGCACAGGGGCATCCCGACGTGTCTTATTTGCACAGAGAAAGTTGTGGTGCACAAAGAATACAATTTGAAACGTCATTACACAACTAGACATGCTGAGGAGTCTGCAAAATACCAGGAAGATGAGAGAGCAAACCGGGTTGCTAATCTTAAAACATATCTACTGAGGCAACAAGATTTCTTTAAGAAAGCAACCAAAGAGAATGATGCAGCAGTCGAAGCTAGCTACAGTCATGGCCAAAAGTTTGGGGGGGGGGGTGAGAATGATACAAATATTAATTTTTACAAAGTCTACTGCTTCAGTTTTTCTAATGGCAATTTGCATATACTCCAGAATGTTATAAAGAGTGATCAGCTTAACAGCAATTACTTGCAAAGTCAATATTTGCCTAGAAAATGAACTTTATCCCCCAAAACACATTTCAACATCATTGCAGCCCTGCCTTAAAAGGACCACCTAACATCGTTTCAGTGATTGCTCCATTAACACAGGTGTGGGTGTTGATGAGGACAGGGCTGGAGATCAATCTGTCATGATTAAGTAAGAATGACACCACTGGACACTTTTAAAAGGAGGCTGGTGCTTGCCATCATTGTTTCTCTTCTGTTAACCATGGTTATCTCTAAAGAAACACGTGCAGTCATCATTGCACTGCACAAAAATGGCCTAACTGGGAAGAGTATTGCAGCTAGAAAGATTGCACCTCAGTCAACAATCTATCGCATCATCAAGAACTTCAAGGAGAGAGGTTCCATTGGTGCCAAAAAGGCTCCAGGGCGCCCAAGAAAGACCAGCAAGCGGCAGGACCGTCTCTTAAAAGTGTTTCAGCTGCGGGATCGGGCTACCAGCAGTGCAGCAAGCTTGCTGAGGAATGGCAGCAGGCAGGTGTGAGTGCATCTGCACACACTGTGAGGCAGAGACTCTTGGAGCAAGGCCTGGTCTCAAGGAGGGCAGCAAAGAAGCCACTTCTCTCCAGAAAAAACATCAGGGACAGACTGATATTCTGCAAAAGGTACAGGGAGTGGACTGCTGAGGACTGGGGTAAAGTCATTTTCTCTGATGAATCCCCTTTTCGATTGTTTGGAACATCTGGAAAACAGCTTATTCGGAGAAGAAGAGGTGAGCGCTACCACCAGTCTTGTCTCATGCCAACTGTAAAGCATCCTGAAACCATTCATGTGTGGGGTTGCTTCTCAGCCAAGGGAATCGGCTCTCTCACAGTCTTGTCTAAAAACACAGCCATGAATAAAGAATGGTACCAGAATGTCCTCCAAGAGCAACTTCTCCCAACCGTCCAAGAGCAGTTTGGCGCTCAACAATGCCTTTTCCAGCATGATGGAGCACCTTGCCATAAAGCAAAGGTGATAACTAAATGGCTCAGGGAACAAAACATAGAGATTTTGGGTCCATGGCCTGGAAACTCCCCAGATCTTAATCCCATTGAGAACTTGTGGTCAATCATCAAGAGACGGGTGGACAAACAAAAACCAACAAATTCAGACAAAATTAAAGCATTGATTCTGCAAGAATGGACTGCTATCAGTCAGGATTTGGTCCAGAAGTTGATTGAGAGCATGCCAGGGAGAATTGCAGAGGTCCTGAAGAAGAAGGGTCAACACTGCAAATATTGACTTGCTGCATTAACTCATTCTAACTGTCAATATAAGCTTCTGTTACTCATAATATGAATGCAATTATATTTCTGTATGTGATAAAAACATCTGACAAACACACATAAAAACCAGAGGGCAGCAGATCATGTGAAAATATAATATTTGTGTCATTCTCAAAACTTTTGGCCATGACTGTACGTGGTTAGTGAGATGATTGCTAAAGCAGGAAAGCCATTCAAAGAAGGTGAATTTGTAAAAAAAGTGCATATTACAGGCTGCAAGTATTGTCTGTCCAGAAAAGAAAGGTCAGTTTAGCAACATCAGCCTTTCTGCCAACACCGTAGCAGAGCGCATTTCTGACCTGTCAAGTGACATTTATGATCAACTGTGTCAGAAAGCAAAATGTTTCAGTGTATACTCAGTCGCTCTTGATGAGACCACAGACATCACCGACACTACCCAGCTTGCAATCTATGTCTGTGGTGTTGATGACAATTTTGAAGTCATAGAGGAGTTGCTCACAGTGATTGCAATGCATGGCCAGACCACCGCTCAGGAGATATTTCACCAGCTGTGTGATGCCATTGAGAATGCCGGTTTGCCTTGGAGGAGGTTTGTTGGAATAACAACTCATGGCGCGCCCTCAATGACAGGGAGGAAAAATGGACTGGTGGCACTTGTTCAAAAAAAACTGGAAGAGGAAGGTGTGGAGGAGGCCATTGCTCTGCACTGCATTATCCATCAGCAGGCCCTTTGCAGCAAATGCCTGAAGTTTGACAATGTGATATCTTTCGTTGTGAAATGCATCAACCAAATCAGATCCAGGGGCTTAAAGCACAGAAGGTTTCGTGCTTTTTTAGAGGAAATGCAGTCAGAATATGGGGATGTGCTCTACACCGAGGTACGTTGGCTCAGCAGGGGAAACATATTGAAGAGATTTTTTGAGTTGAGAGCGGAAGTGAAAGCCTTCATGGAGATGGGGTTGCTGTTCCTGTGCTAAGTGATCCAAAATGGCTCATGGTCTTAGCTTTTTTTTGTTGATATCACACATGAGCTTAATGTACTGAACAAGAAGTTACAAGGCCAGGGGTAACTTGTCAGTTGTCAGTGCTGCCTATGACAACGTGAGAGCATTCTCTACAAAACTTATGTTATGGAAAGCCCAGCTTTCTCAGACAAACCTTTGCCATTTCCCAGCATGCAAGGCACTCATGGATGCAGGCACACCATTGAGTGGTGAGGAGTATGTGGATGTCATTTTGAAGCTACAGGAGGAATTTGATCACAGATTTGCAGACTTCAAGACGCACAGAGCCACATTTCAAATTTTTGCGGACCCCTTCTCCTTTGATGTGCAAGATGCCCCTCCTGTGCTTCAAATGGAAGTGGGCGGTGGTGGATAAGCTGCATGACTACCTCTATGGTGTGCATTTTGAAGTTCAAACTGACAACAACCCCTTGACCTATGTGAGGACCACAGCCAAGCTTGATGCTACTGGACATCGGTGGTTTGCAGCCCTGGCTGTGTACGATTTCAGCTTGAAGTATCGACCAGGCACCACCAACATTGATGCTGATGCTCTCTCCCGATTGCCTAGGCACACATTGGATGATGAGGAAGATGCCTTGATAGAGGTTCCTGCCCCAGATGTCAAAGTCATGTGTCGCAGACACCACACTAAGATTGTTCCTACAGGGGGTTGTGCCAAATTTTTAGTGGTTTCAAAGGAAGCTCTTCCACCCTTGTTCTGCCAGTTGACTAAGGTGAATACAGAGTCCCTGCCTCAATTGAACCAGAGCCAGCTTGAAAGGGCACAACAAGAAGATCCCTCTGTGGGAGTGGTTCGATAGTCTGTGAAAAGGGGTCAGAGGCCTGAGAGGAATGCTCTGAAGACAGAAGACTCCCTGTTGCTGGCTCGACAGATAGAGTTTCTAATAGTAAGAAAGGGCTTGTGGTATCGGGAGACCAAACAACAGAATGGAGAGGTCCAAAGCCAGCTGGTGCTGCCTGCCCAGTTCAGGGAGGTAGTTATGAAGGCTTTACATGATGACCATGGACATCTTGGAGTTTAAAAGACAGCTGGTCTTGTTGCAGACCGATTCTACTGGCCACGGATGGAAGCTGACATCGAGGGTTATTGCAAGTCCTGTGCTTGGTGCATCCTAAGAAAGACTTTGCCAACTCGATCAGCTCCTTTGGTCAACATCTCCAGCAATGGCCCACTTTACCTAGTGTGCTTTGATTTCCTTGCTAATGAGCCTGACGAGGGCGACATCAGTAATTTACTTATGGTCACTGACCATTTCACCCGTTATGCCCAAGCCTATTCCACCAAAGACCAGAGAGAAGTCACCGTGGCCAAGACATTGAGGGAAAAGTTCTTTGTGCATTATGGACTGCCAGCCCGCATCCATACTGACCAAGGAAGAGACTTTGAGAGTCGACTAGTCAAGGAGCTATGTGAAATCTGTGGAATCAAGAAGTCAAGAACCACCCCTTTTCACCCACAACGGGATCCACAGCCAGAAAGGTTCAACCATACACTTCTCAACATGTTGGGCACCTGGGACCCCAAGCAGAAAGGACGCTGGAGTCGCCACATAAGTCAGTTAGTCCATGCCTACAACTGCACCAAAAATGAGTCGACTGGATACTGCCCCCTACTTCCTCATGTTTGGTAGGGAAGCCCGGCTACCTGGGAAGACCTACTTAAGGTATCACAGTTAAAAGAAGAATTACAGGAGGCTTATAGACTGGCTAACCAAGCTTCTGATCGATCAGGAAAGCGAAACAAGACCCGCTATGACCGCAGAGTCCGAGAGCAAGTACTAAAACCAGGAGATAGGGTTCTCATTCAACAGATGGGTCTACATGGAAAGCACAAGCTTTCTGGCTTCCCTGACCTTATGTGGTGGTGGAAAAGCTGCCAGGTGTTCCAGCTTACAGAGTGAAGCCTGAAAATGGAGGAAGGCCCCTCAAAACTTATCATCGCCAGCATCTGTTGCCTGTAGGGAAAAATATCTCTTTGCAACCCTCACAACAAAGTGGAGCTCAGATGATCCCCCTGCTTCCTAGGAGAAGCCGTTGGTATAGACAAGTGGTAAACCCAGAGGTTACCCAAGAAGAAAGAGATAAAGAGTCAAGTAATGAATGGGGATCAGGCTACAGATGGGTAGACGACCTTTGCCTTATCAGTCAAGACAGTACCAGGCAGTTAATTGACAATGAAGAAGAATCCAGGGTACTCTGTCCCCAGTTGGGGGAGATCTCATGGGAACAAGAGCCACCCAGTGAAGAAGTGATCATCATGGAGCCTGAGTCTCCAGACCAAGAACTAGAGATCGAGGAGGGGGCTCCCATAATACACACTCGTCCTAGACTGGACATTAGGCCACCAATGATGTTGACCTATGATAGGCTGGGGCATGCTACTGAAGCGCCCAGGGTTATACACCCTAATGTTGTTAACATGTGGCCATATTTTACATCCATGCCATTGTACGGAGGTGATTTGTGTATGACTGATTGTGGTGTTAGTAAGGATGCTTTAACGCCCATTTGTATTTCAGGTGGTGAGTCTTTACTTCATGCACAGACATTTGCAGTGACTCACCAGGGGGAGAGTGTAACCCCTCCAAGGAGCACTTTGCATACAGCAGATGCTGCAGTTAATGCCAAGCCAGGACCCACTACAGCAGACATCAGCCATTTTATCCTGAGGGACAGTGGATTACCTTTCCCTACATCCCTTACTCCAGGGGGAGGAGTATCAGAGAAAGGGACTGATTTGCTGAGCAGGGAATTATGGGAAAGGTCTGCACAGGAAAGAATAGAGACAGCCACATGGGCTGCAGAAAAGGCTTCTTCCAGCAACTGCCAGGTAGCACATAGCTTGGCACTGGGTAACCCAGGACATAGAGACAGTCCTGCCAGCCCACCAGCTCACTCTGAGGGAAGAAGCAGCATCCCTGCAGCAGCAGCACCATCTGTCCAGATTGACCAGACTCCCAAAAGGAACCCAGGGCAGCATCCAAGAAGACTCCTGCCTCATACTCCATTAGTATCCTGTCACCTGAAAGCTGCAGCACCCAGTGATACTCCAGGCTGGCACCAGATTCCCTGCAATAGTTAGTGAGTAGACTTTGCTGGAATTTTCTGTACTACTGTTAGAAGGTTTATGAGAACTGTGGTAGAAAGGATTTGCTGTGTCTATAGTGCACCAACGTTTCCTGAATGACCGCCATAGTCCGCGGCAACTAGGCCCCAACGGATGGACTGTTCTGTTTATTGCTGCAGCCAATAGTAATTCTGCATTGTGTGATGTTATTTAGGATTGCAACTGTTACTTGCAGTATGATTGCATGTGTGTGATGACTATTATCTGTGGGTCACTATCTTAACCCTGTGCTATTCCCTATAGTTTATTATACTCGCCAGGCCTGGCACATAGTCCATTCCTACCACTAGGGGGTTAATACTATAGGATGTACCTGTGCATTGTCATGTGAACTACTGAAACATTTCTCTGTTCACATTTTATTAAGTTTGCCCTTCTTTACTCTTCCCATAATAAATTGGTTAAGTAGTTTTACCCTCAACATTTGTGAGTCTGTACTGAGCTTAGGTGGGGGTTTCCCGAGTCGACCCCTAGCAGAAGAGGAAGACCCTCCTGAATTCCTATAGAGCTCCTAGCAAGATTCGGGTGGAGGCACTGCGCCATTGTGAGGTGAGAACTACAACACACCCTGCCTACAGAGGTCGGCCCAAAGGGGTGTTACAGTTAGACCAAAAACAGCAGGGAAAACATCTGAGAAGCTTGCAGAGAGGTCAACTACAGCATACTAGCTTGGAGAGCCTTGCAGGAAGGACCATGGAAGGGTTACTCATCTGTAGAGATTGCATCAAGTGTTCTGACTTGTCTGGGGAATAATGGGATACATTGCTCTGGCACAACCACAACCTTCTTGGTCCTGATTGGGGTGCTGGTGATTTACCTTCCAAAGTACAACAGAACTGGCATAGTCTTAGAGGATTGACAGAAGAGACTGGAATCTACTGCTTGGCTATGCAATGTGAACCGACACTGCAGAGGCCGTTAAAAAGCCTGTCAGGTCCAAGCCACACTTGCAGAGCTGCCTGGAAAGACCTGGGTGGAGATGACCTGCAACGTGAAAGGTACGGGGCCGGTTCCCACCGGCCCCGGGTATAGCTTCTCTGCTTTGGGGGGTTGATTTGGAGGGGGGGTCACGGACTGGCACACTCAACAATGCCCGTGATCAGAGTCCACTCTGATCGCGGGCATTGACTGCGGGTCTCTGCTGTACAAGGAGACCCGGTATAGTAGCTATAGGGGGTGGGGACCGGCCCTAGGAACTGCGGGGGGGAAGCGCTTAGGAGGTCACACTTAGCAATGCCCGCGGTCAGAGTCCATTCTGATCGCGGGCATTAACTCTGGCGGTTCTGCTACTTTGGTGGGCAGGAGAGGGGGTCACGCTCAACAATGCCTGTGATCAGAGTAGACACTGATTGCGGGCATTAACTCCAGGTCTCTGCGGAGACCCAGTACGGCAGCTATGGTAGCCGCTCTGCAGCAGTGCGGCCGCCATCTTTAAGGACCCGGCATCCGCTGTAATTGCTCGGCAGATGTCGGGAAGGGGTTAAATTAGCTAGGGCTTATTTTTGGAGTAGGGCTTATATTTCAAGCCTACTCCAAAAAACCTGGAAAATGTAGCTCAGTCTTATCTTCGGGGTAGGTCTTATTTTTTGGAGAAACACGGTATGCCCCACAGCAGCTCAAGCACACTCTATTATGCCCCACAGCGGCCCCTGCACACACTATAATGCCCCACAGCATTCCCTGCACACAGTATTATGCCCCATAGCGGCCCCTGCACACTCTATTATGACCCACAGTGGCCCACCCATGAACTACTATTATACTCTGAGGTCTTTTCAAACCCCAGAGTATAATGATCGGAGATTAGGGGAGGTGACAAACATAAAAACCACTGTTACTTACCTATCCTCCACTCTCCGGTGCAGTCCCTGCTTTAGGCTCTCTTCAATGTAGCACAGAAGTCACGTAGGCCAAGGCCGAAAAGACCCCAGAGTATAATAATAGTATTTGGCTTTGTGGCATCCCAGAGCTGGCTATGGCTGGGCTGAGGGTGATCTCTGTGCATTGTATTATTTCCTGTTGCTTCATAGCCTGTGTGACATAGCAGGGGGTCCTGAGTCTCACACAACACAGCGCCACCTAGTGAGCCTCACACATGCATTACACCTCCCATAGGATTGAATAGTAACCAAATGTCCAATGGGAGGACATTGCCTGGGAAAAGGGGAGGAGTCAGCTGATCACTGGGTCCCCATGGTAACACCCCTGCAGGAAGGTCCTGCGTGTGAGGAGTTAGAAGTGTGGAGTGTTAGGAGGAGGAGGTGAGGAGATAAGTGTGATGTCCAGTGAAGAAAGCAGTGAGTTTAGTGCAGGAATCTCAAGTCCTAGACAGGCCCAGGAAGGTTGGAGAGCTGACATACTCCAGCTATTCAGAAGATCCTGTCCCCTGTCTGCCTAGCCATCGCCCTGAAGGAAGTCAAGCATCATCATCTTGTCAGCATGAGACTGTGGAGAGAACATTCTGGAACACGTGCTCCATAGCCAGTATCACAGGATCCAGGGGCCAAGGCCAGACCTGTGGAATATCCTGCCACCCTGACTATTGCACCCCGAAACTCTGAGCTATCAGGACCACATAACGTGAGTGGGGAATATTATGTACTAGTATCATGGTGGGCATCCTCCTATGAGCCAAATAGGAGCCCAGACACACCTTAGGGCTGTAACACTGAAGTATAAGGGGCTAGTGTAAGAGACAGCCAATGTTGTCCTAAGCTTCATTTGTCTGTATAAACTGTTAATGTTGAATGTATTTCTGTGATTCTGTTCCTTTAAGACAGCAGCCATTGTAATTGTGACATGATGCTGGAGTGAGACCCCCCCTTTTTATGTCAGCCTGCCTGTTCTGCAGACAGAGTGTGAGCAGAGAAGCAGGAAGTGACGAGACAGAGAGCAGCAGCCATCTTGGCAAGTGTTGTATTGAACTGGTGTGGAGATTTTTCTGTACAGCTAAGCTGTATCTTGGTCCAGAGACAAACAGAGTGTAAAGAGACAACAGGACTAGTGAGTCCATGTGAAAGGAACTGTGCTCAGTGGCTGATCAGTGAGACTGACATTGTGACTGTGTATATGGATACCACAGATAGAGACTCGCAGTGCTGTTGATGTACTGGACAGCACCTGCTAAATCCCGGCTTACATCCCAGCTCAGTGTATGGATTCGGCAGGACTGTCAGTGTGCTGAGTGGAATCTGCTGTTGGATTACATTGCATTCATTGGGTTTCCCTGTTAAAGAGGACTTCATTTCTCCCAAGATCCTGATAACCGTGAGGAGAGGACGCTTCACTATAAAAGAAAGGAATGACTTTGGGCCCCACCGCGCGCTTCTACGGACTGTAAGCGGTCCACCTGGACCACTGGGGAAAAGGGGGTGCACCCAAATGTGATGTCAGGGTCAGTTAGGGATAGTTTTGAGTATATTGTTCATTCAGTGTCCATACTGCAGAAGTGGACAGAGTAAAAGTAGAAACCATTGCAGAATTTGCCTTGAAATTGTTCATGCTATATTGTATATTTTGCTTGTCTTTATCCCTGTCATTTTACCTTCAAATAGCCTTTATTAACTTATAGTAAATATATATTCTTTTCTTGAACTACCGCGTGTGCGTTCATTTCTGGTTGCGGAGTCCAAACCACCTGCCTTGCTCTCGGTTCACACTAGGAACACCTTTCATCAAGTCTACCCTGCACCCCAGGACTTTGCTGTGTCACCAGGCGTACCCCGTTGTTTTGTATTGAAGAAACTGTTTAAGCATTTGTGCCTCCACACCCATGGAAGTAAAAGTTCAACTTTACAACCGTTTCTGTGTCTGACTCTGCACCGACAACATCAGGGCGCCCCAAACACCACCAGTCGGCACAGTATAGGGGAAGCGCCCCGGGGGAACAATCACCACCAACATTTGTGCAGCCCCCTCATCACCGGTATCAGTGGTGGTAACGTGGGACAGCACCAGCGCTGCGCCCTCGTGCCCAGAGACCGTGACAAGTCTGCGCTGTTTGCACCCCGCAATCCCAACTGCAGCGTTACCTTCCATCTGGTCACCGCAAGAAAAACTGGCGTCACGAACAGGATACGGGTGTGTGCCATTTTGAGAAAGTCGCCACGAAAAGTGCGCCAAATTGTCTCCAGAGCATCGGTCTTTATTGTGGACTTTGCTAAGATCAAGTTTATTCCCTGAGAGTGCTTGCCACAAAGAGGGGGAGCCCTATACCCCTGAAGCAAGCCCTAAAGACTGTCCTCTCAGTGTGTTACAGCCCTGGAAGAGTTAAAACGCCCAGGACTTGTTTGCTGCGCCACATCGCTGTGTAAGAACGCCCACAAAGGGTTAACTGTACCTTGCAAAAGTGCGGGAGATTTTTAGCACTGCCCATGAGGCCAGGAGACCCATCTGCCGCCATCTTAGGAGAGCCCAGAATGCTGAGCGCAATGCTCCAGCGCACCCATACAAGAAAGTGAAAGGCGAACGTGCCAGCGCCATTTCTGACTCTCCGGTGCCGCATCACCGTCCCTGCTGTGCACCGCTGATCTCTGGTCCACGCTGCAGTTGCTGTCAGTGAGTACTGTGCCTCCCTGTCCTTGTCTTCAGTCCTCCCACGGCCCCAGCGAGTGTTTTCCGTGTACAGTGTCCGTGGGGAGTGCCACCATTAAAGAGGGGGAGCACACCGTCAGCCTGCATCACAGTGACTCTGTTAATAGCTACAGCATTCTTAAAGGGACAGCATTCCAAGTTGTAGTCTCCATTCCCTGCCAGCAAGCAGTTGAGTTTCTTAAAGAGACGGCGACCTAATTTCAGTCATACCTGCAAACAACATGACTGAGCAAAGTGACATTGTGCCATCTGTTTCTAGTGATCCAGCAGTGCCCATGGTGAGCAGCCTACCATTCTCCATGCCATTTTACCCTGGCGCACCATGGCTGCCGTGCTACAAAGGGGAGGCGCATACCCTTAGGGACTTTCGTGAGAAGATGCTGTCTCTCTTCCAGTTCTATCCTCTGAATACAGAACAGCAGATACAGATCCTGCTGGGCCAGCTTGAGGGTGCTGCAGCTAGGGAGGTCAAATCCTGGCCTGCCTCTGACAAAAGAACCCCTGGGCAAATTCTGGACAAACTCCAGGTGAACTTTGACGTGCGATCTGTCTCCGAGGTAAAGATGCGCTTCTTTTCCAGACGACAACTACCTGGTGAGACCCTGCGGGACTATGCTTTATCCCTCCAAGAGGCGTTCAGAGCTGTGGTGCAAGTGGATCCACGTGAAAATGTGGACTCTGATAAAATCTTGCTTGACCGCTTCATAGAAGGGGCGGGTACCACATTGCTCCAGAGTCAGTTGCGAATGCTTGCTGCACAACATCCCAGCATCACGTTTGCTGACTTCAAGGCCCTTGCCATCCAGGTCTTGGGACAGGAGCAGCCCCAGCCGAGCCCAGTCATCTGTGCTCCCTCACCTGAACCCTCAACAAGCATCGCTCCAGTTGTCCTGTCACTACCTCTGGGTACCTCACCTGCTGCCCAAACTGCGCAGACTACACCAGCAGACTCCAGAGATGACCTTCTGGCCCGAGTGGATCATCTGACCCGTGCCATGGAACAGATCACCGTCCGTCTAGATCGTCTGACCCAGCCGTCTTCATCGTCCAGTGATCCTTTGCGAAGTCTCAACATCTCACCTGAGTCGCCGCCCAGACGTTCGTCTTCAGTGAAACCTCCGCAGAGTGAGAGGCAATACTGTACCTATTGCCATAGATATGGACACACCAGGCCTCAGTGTTTTCAGTTAAACGGGCCACCCCCGAGGCAGCGGGCCGCCCCTCGGGAGGAAAGAAGAAGGGCCCAGGTGAATCTTCAGTGCCATTGTCACGCTTCGTCTCAGCCTGCCCACACATCACAATCCGGGTGAACGGCGTCCCTCTGACAGCGTTGGTGGACACTGGATCTCAGGTAACAACCCTGCGCAAGCAGGTGTTCCTTGAACATTGGGACTTAGGTGTGTTGAATAGAACACCTGACACATGGATAAATCTGTGTGCCAGCAATGGACAGCCCATACCACAGCAGGGTTATTGGGAACCCACTATCCAGATTGGGGACTTGAAACTGCCTAGACAGGGTGTAATTGTCACTGATGTAGGGGATGATAGGTTTGCAGTTGTAATATTAGGCATGAATGTTTTACGCCATTGCTTTGCAGAAGTGTTGGATGCCTTGCATGCCTCTCTCCTTACAGCTTCTCCCAGTGACCAGCAGACCATTCAGCGGGCCATTCGTGTACTCAATGCCCAGCACAAGTTCGCCAACAAACAAGGTGAAATTGGTCGAGTCCGGATCCAAGATACCCGTCCAGTAACCCTACAGCCTGGAACAGAAACTATGGTGTGGTGCCGTGCCCGTCCGGGCATAGAAAATCAGGACTACGAGGCCTTGCTACAACCCATACAGGTAGATGGCCAACCACTTGTCATGGCTGCCCGCAGCCTTGTCACAGTTTCCAATGGACGTGTTCCTGTCCGCTTAGTAAACTTGGGCGATGCTCCCGTGAACCTCCACAAGTTCCACTCTGTGGCCCTGCTACACCGGTTAGCACCAGAAGACATTCTCTCTGGTGATTCTACTGCCACACAGCGTTCCACCCAAGCTGCTGAGAACATTCAAAATGGAGCCACGAAGTCCTGGTGGGATGAATTGAACGTGGGAGACGCCAATACCCCTATAGAGCACATCAATGGGGTTCGCAATGTGGCCAAGCGTTACCAACAGGCATTCAGCAAACACCCATTGGACTTTGGTAAGACCACGACCATACAACATCGCATTCTGACTGGCGACCACCATCCAATCAAGGAGCGTCACCGTCCAATACCACCAGCGATGTACCAACCGGTGAGAAAGTTGATCCAAGAGATGCGAGATGCTGATGTCATCCGGGAGAGTAACAGCCCCTGGGCAGCCCCGCTAGTCCTTGTCAAGAAGAAAGACGGAACCCTACGATTTTGTGTGGACTATCGTAAACTCAACAACGTCACGCACAAAGACGCATACCCATTGCCCCGGATTGAGGAATCTCTAACGGCTTTGGGATCAGCTACCTGTTTCTCGACCCTGGACTTAACCAGTGGATACTGGCAAGTCCCTATGGCGCCTGAAGATCGTGAAAAGACTGCGTTTACGACCCCGATGGGACTCTTTGAATTCAATAGTATGCCATTTGGGCTATGTAATGCCCCAGCCACATTCCAAAGGCTTATGGAGAGGTGCCTCGGCCATGAGAATTTCCAGAGTGTGCTACTGTACCTGGACGATGTTATTGTATTCTCCCGGACATACCAAGAACACCTTCGTCACCTGTCCGAGGTATTCAAGGTACTTATACAGCACGGCCTAAAGTTGAAGCCCTCCAAGTGCTACCTGTTGAAACCCCAAGTTCACTACCTTGGGCATGTCGTGAGCGCACAAGGCGTCCAACCTGATCCTGAAAGGTCACTGCAGTCCAGAACTGGCGAAGACCAACTACCGTCAAAGAAGTCCGAAGCTTCCTTGGATTCGCAGGTTACTACCGGCATTTCATACCACACTTCGCCCAAGTAGCCGAGCCTCTGAACGAGTTGTTGCGCGGTTGTCCCAGAGAAAACTACAACCGAAAACTTCCGGTAGACTGGACAGCGCGTCAAGAGGAAGCCTTTCAAGCGCTTAAAGCACTTCTGACGCAACCACCAATTCTAGCCTATCCCGACTACAGTCAGCCATTCCGCTTGTACACAGATGCAAGTCACCAAGGTTTGGGTGCAGTGTTGTCCCAGGTTCAGGACAACAAAGAGCGAGTCATCGCCTACGCCAGCAGGAGTCTGAGAGGCGCGGAGAAGAACGACCAGAACTATAGTTCTTTCAAACTCGAACTTCTGGCGCTTGTCTGGGCCGTGACAGAGAAGTTTAAAGACTACCTGGCTGCCACACCCTTTACCGTGTACACAGATAACAATCCGTTGGCGCATCTGGACACTGCTCGACTGGGAGCCCTTGAACAACGGTGGGCCTCAAGACTCGCGAATTACAAGTTCTCTGTCAAGTATCGCAGTGGCAAGTCCAACGCTAACGCTGATGCACTCTCAAGGTTGCCTGTGGGAGAAGAACCACCCCGAGAAGACATCTGGGAAGAGGTGGAGATGCCACCATTCTACAACAAATTTGCCCAACAGGTTGCTATTGGTGTCCCTGTAGAAGGAGAATCTCTGGCGAAAACAGCTGCCGAATCCCTCCAGGAGCCATCTCTGTGGAAAACGTTCCAAGAAGAGAGCAGAGTTTTAGGAGAATTGTCAGATTTCCTGCTTACAGGAAGAATACCAACCCGTGTAAAGAGAGGTCTTCATGACGTGGAATTAAAACGCCTTTGGCGACAGAGGAAGTGCCTGTTTGTCCAACGAGGTCTTCTACTTAGAAACACTCTTGATCCTGTCACAGGTGAAAGGCTTCATCAGATCCTCGTACCAAGAAGAGACGCACAGATGATACTTGAGGCGTATCATGACAGATCCGGTCACTTCGGGGTACAAAAGACCGAAGCTACCATCCGTCGTCGCTTCTATTGGGTTGGGATGAGGAGTGACATTGAGAGTTGGTGCCGAGAGTGTCCCGCCTGTAGTATCACCAAGGAAGGTCGAAGAGATCAGAAGGCCCCTCTACATCCAATTAAGACTCAAAAGCCGTGTGAAATTGTTGCTCTGGACCATGTGAAGTTGGGTCCCACACGTTCCGGCTACAGCTACGCTCTGACAATGGTGGATCATTACTCCAAGTTCCTTGTCATCGTGCCTGTCAGAGATCTTACAGCAAGAACTACGGCTGAGACCTTCTACGCAGAGTTTGTCCGCCATTACGGTTGTCCTGAGCATATCCTCACCGACCGTGGATCGGCGTTTGAATCCCAATTGTTCCGTGAGCTGTGTCAGTTCCAAGACTGCAAGAAGTTGCGAACCACAGCGTATCACCCTCAAGGGAATGGTATGTGCGAGAAGGCAAATCAAGTGATCATCGGCATGCTAAGAACAGCCGCAGTTACACCTGGTGTTGAGTGGCCTGAGCGTATCAAGGACTTGGCCTATATTTACAACAACACACCCCAAACATCTACGGGATACGCACCATTTTATCTAATGTTTGGAAGACAAGGTCAACTTCCTTCAGACTTAACCCTTGGTGTGAAGGTCCCTGACACCATCAATCCACTACCCATAACAGACTGGGTTGTTGAACACCGCCGACGTATGGAGGAAGCTAAAGAGATAGTTGAAACGCGCATGGATGAGGTTCGTAGGAGACAACAGGAGGATTACAACCATCGCGCCCATGCAGCGCCCCTGAAAGTTGGCGACCGTGTATGGTTAAGGAATAACCATCGGAATGGGAAATTGGATCCATTCTGGGAGAAAGAACCATACAGTGTCATCTCCATACCATATCCTGAATCCGACGTGTATGAGATCTCTAAACCTGGGAGACAGCCCCAAGTAGTACACCGAAACCGTCTGAAGCTGTGCCTTAAAGAAGGACTACCCACAGAGGTGCCCCCAGCTGAGACGAGTACAGAGATCTTGTCACCTTCTGAAGCGAAAGAGAGACCCCCAACGTTAACTGAGCTTATGTGGGCGCCTAAACTACTACCATTTAGCTGCTATCCACCAATTGCTCTAGTGCAAGAGAACCCTTCGACAGATGATTTAATTGATTTCAGTGACTCTGTTCCTGATTCAAATCTCGTTCCACTTAGGCGTTCTGAGCGTACCACAAAAGGCATACCTCCAACACGCTATAGTGATGCCATGGCTGTCCTTGGGTAAAAGAGGTTAACTGTCTCTGCTTCTGTATATATGTTATTCCTGCTCTGATTACATTAATGTTTTTCCTGTGTGTATATACAGTATATATATAATATCTTGCCATGTAATATAGTATTTACATTTATATGCAACAATCCAAGCCATAGTGCCTGGCTCACCGAGCCAAGGAAGTTCTGTTACCCCATTGCGGTATGGACATTCGTGCTAGAGTGCCTACTCTTCCTTACAGAAAGGACTGTTTATTGTTTCTCAGAGAGACTCTCATGGTAATGGACACTCACGAAATTTGTGCCAGAGAGCCTCTGGACCCATTTGCACTACTGTTGTTTCTATATGGACTGTCTGATGGTACCGCCAAAAGGTTCCATAAGTCTGAGTTTAATTATCTCTCCGTTACCCTTCAGACTTCTCATGGACATTCCAGGACTATGACGGGAGGTCTTACCTCAAGTTTCTAAGTATTATATTTTTCTAAACTGTTAGTGACATTTGCACTTTATTCGTATTTATTAACGTTATGTTACATTTCTCACCTTCACCCCAGCCCGTCGCCGAGGTCGGCTCAGTGAAAGAGGGGGAGTATGTGGCATCCCAGAGCTGGCTATGGCTGGGCTGAGGGTGATCTCTGTGCATTGTATTATTTCCTGTTGCTTCATAGCCTGTGTGACATAGCAGGGGGTCCTGAGTCTCACACAACACAGCGCCACCTAGTGAGCCTCACACATGCATTACACCTCCCATAGGATTGAATAGTAACCAAATGTCCAATGGGAGGACATTGCCTGGGAAAAGGGGAGGAGTCAGCTGATCACTGGGTCCCCATGGTAACACCCCTGCAGGAAGGTCCTGCGTGTGAGGAGTTAGAAGTGTGGAGTGTTAGGAGGAGGAGGTGAGGAGATAAGTGTGATGTCCTGTGAAGAAAGCAGTGAGTTTAGTGCAGGAATCTCAAGTCCTAGACAGGCCCAGGAAGGTTGGAGAGCTGACATACTCCAGCTATTCAGAAGATCCTGTCCCCTGTCTGCCTAGCCATCGCCCTGAAGGAAGTCAAGCATCATCATCTTGTCAGCATGAGACTGTGGAGAGAACATTCTGGAACACGTGCTCCATAGCCAGTATCACAGGATCCAGGGGCCAAGGCCAGACCTGTGGAATATCCTGCCACCCTGTCTATTGCACCCCGAAACTCTGAGCTATCAGGACCACATAACGTGAGTGGGGAATATTATGTACTAGTATCATGGTGGGCATCCTCCTATGAGCCAAATAGGAGCCCAGACGCACCTTAGGGCTGTAACACTGAAGTATAAGGGGCTAGGAACACCTTTCATCAAGTCTACCCTGCACCCCAGGACTTTGCTGTGTCACCAGGCGTACCCCGTTGTTTTGTATTGAGTAAACTGTTTAAGCATTTGTGCCTCCACACCCATGGAAGTAAAAGTTCAACTTTACAACCGTTTCTGTGTCTGACTCTGCACCGACAACATCAGGGCGCCCCAAACACCACCAGTCGGCACAGTATAGGGGAAGCGCCCCGGGGGAACAATCACCACCAACATTTGTGCAGCCCCCTCATCACCGGTATCAGTGGTGGTAACGTGGGACAGCACCAGCGCTGCGCCCTCGTGCCCAGAGACCGTGACAAGTCTGCGCTGTTTGCACCCCCGCAATCCCAACTGCAGCGTTACCTTCCATCTGGTCACCGCAGCTTCACATACTACCAATCCCCGCTCCTGCTCACAGCCGCTTCTGCTTCCCCCTTCTGCATCCTATAGCAGAAGGGGAAGTTGGGGCGGCCATGAGCAGGAAAGTAAATAGGCCGTTACCTGCTGGGATTACTCCTATTACTCCTAACGGCCTATTAAAAAAAAAAAGTTATCCTCACCTATCTCCGATCCCTTGATGGAGCCGCCGCCTCCTCTTCACTTGCGCATAGGACGTCTGTGTCTCAGCGCAGGAGGCGCGATAACGTCATAGCATCGCTGCCTGTGCCAAGATACAGACATCTCCTAAGCCAGCCCAGGACAAGCCTCTCTCAGTTTGTTTTCAGAGCGGCCTGCCTTGGGCTGGTTTAAATTAAAAAGAGAGAAAATATATCAGTGGTCTTATATATCTTCCATTTTCTAATTATTGTTCCCACAGTTGATTTCTTCACACCAAGCTGCTTGCCTATTGAAGATTCAGTCTTCCCAGCCTGGTGCAGGTCTACAATTTTGTTTCTGGTGTCCTTCCACAGCTCTTTGGTCTTCACCATAGTGGACTTTGGAGTGTGACTGTTTGAGGTTGTGGACAGGTGTCTTTTATACTGATAACAATTTCAAACAGGCGCCATTACTACAGGTAATGAGTGGAGTACAGAGGAGCCTCTTAAAGAAGAAGTTAGAGGTCTGTGAGAACCAGAAATCTTGCTTGTTTTTAGGTGACCAAATACTTATTTTCCACCATAATTTGCAAATAAATTCTTAAAAAATCAGACAATGTGATTTTCTAGATATTTTTTCTCATTTTGTCTCTCATAGTTGAGGTCTACCTATGATATCAATTACAGACCTCTCTCATCTTTTTAAGTGGGAGAACTTGCACAATTGGTGGCTGACTAAATACTTTTTTTCCCCACTGTATATGCTATTCGCATGCTTCCCATTCTTCTGCCTACCTCAACTCCTTGTGATCTCTCTTCATACTCTTCGTTTAGAAGAATAAACTTGCTCACCTCCCCTATAGTCTACTGATTAGAGGAAGAGAGAAAGGCGGGATATCCCTCCCAGATGTTACTACCTACTACAAGGCGAACCTTCTATCCAGATGGCTATCCTTGAGCGCTCCAGTGGATGGCTCCATTATTTGGGAAATGTCTGAACTTTCTCACGGTCACCGCCTAAATGCACTACTATGGATCCCTGAGCAGAAGACCTTCCGCAACTGTCAGTCTGATATACTCCTTAGAGGCCCTTGTGAAGTCTGGTACATTCATAACCCTCCTCTTAGCTCCTCGCCCATCAAGACTCTATCCTGCAGAGCTGCTCCAGCATCTTCTACAACGACCGGCTCAAGGATATGAAGATTTTTGGGAGAAACTCAGGGGTAAACGTCTTGGTGACCTCTTCTCGGACAGCTCCCCTCTCTCGCAGGACTCCTTGCAAGTTCTCATGGATAACGTGTCACTGACTCACTTGCACTATCAGCACTATCGATGGTGTGCAACCTCACTTTCCCAGGCCTCTACCCTCACCAGACCTCTGACCAAATTTGAGAGGCTTATAGTTCTAACCTCCCCGAGTGCAAAGAGACTGTCGCACTGTAAGTCAGCCTTGATAGCAGCAACTCCTACCGGTAAGCCAGCTTACCTCTCATCCTGGGAAGCAGAATTGGGTAGCTTCTCATGGCTTCTCTATGTGTGTGAGACTTCAAGAAATGCATTTTAAACTCCTTGCTAGATGGTACAGGACCCCAGCCTGGCTCTATGCCCACAAACTTACCAGCGATGATCTATGTTGGCGCTGCCACGCTGAACGGGGTACCCCCCTACACATATGGTGGACCTGTGATCTGATACAACCATATTGGTCTCAAATTTTACTCCTAATTAAAAAAAATCACCTCATCTAATATCACTCTTACGCCAGCCTCTGTTCTTTTGTCCCTACCCACACCAGCTTACTGACCACAGAACCTGACGACTCATTTGATTGAAACGGCAAAGTCTCTCATTCCTCACTTCTGGCTCCAGACCAGCACCCCTTTGGTTTCGCAATGGATAGAGAAAGTCACACAAACTGCCAGATTCGAAGAACTCTTAAGTTGGTCTATTGGGTCCCATGATCGTTTTCTACGTCTCTGGTCTCCCTGGCTACATCATCGGCACACTGAGATTTCTACCAACCTCCCCCCGGTCTGAATCTTGACTCCGCTCTGATGTACCTTACCTTACCCCGGACTTCTCCTTTTCTTTCTGCTTCCTCTTCTTCTTTCTACTTTTCTCCGCTTCTTCTTCCCCCTACTGATTCCTCTTCTTCCTCTCATCCCCCTCCTCTGGTCTTGGCCTGTCTTAGGCGCGCCTGTCTCACTTTCTTCTCAGATCAATCTCTGGCCAAAGTTAGCAATAGGATCCAGTTCAGCATAATGTTGATTATTTGTTTCTCTTTGTTCTGGACCTGATTATGTATGTTGTGATGTATACAATTCGACCATTTACTTTGTATGTTACTTACAGTCTGTAGTTACTACTTGATTGTTGCTATTGATGACTATTATTCATACTACTGTATTGCTGTTTATGGTTTGTAAAATTTTTGTAAAAATAATAAAAATTGAGATTTAAAAAAAAAATTCCTAGAATTTTGCCAACATAAATCTATTTTTCAGTAGTGGGGATATGTGCTCAGATAGCAGCAGGCCTCAAGTAGCAGCAAGATGCTACAAGATCATTGATGATTGAAGCCCCTGTTTTGTGATGGTGTAGGTGGGGTCCAATGAAAATGGCCTAATTCTACACCAAAATGACATCTCAGCCACCCATAGTGTGTCTACAGTATAAAAATAATCTGGGTAGTTATTTATATAAGCTACCCAGTATATTATACTGACACATAGCCTTGTGGAGATGCTGTACAATGAGTATCTTTATGAAGTACATTTAGTGTACTGTTACATGCTAAGGTGACCTGGGGGCCCTCCTGGCTATAGGGCCCACTGGGGATTCACCTATTCATCTATGGGCCAGTCCAAGTCTGCTGCCCAGGATGTACAGATCCTGTGAGAACACCACTGGTAAATGGGGACAGCAGATCCAGCTAAAGCCACTCTCACATTGAGCCTAGTATGGGCAAGAAGCTCCCAGGGAAAGTCTGATTTAAATGAGTTATTGTAACTCTACAGTCATGGCCAAAAGTTTTGAGAATGATACAAATATTAATTTTTACAAAGTCTACTGCTTCAGTTTTTCTAATGGCAATTTGCATATACTCCAGAATGTTATAAAGAGTGATCAGCTTAACAGCAATTACTTGCAAAGTCAATATTTGCCTAGAAAATGAACTTTATCCCCCAAAACACATTTCAACATCATTGCAGCCCTGCCTTAAAAGGACCACCTAACATCGTTTCAGTGATTGCTCCATTAACACAGGTGTGGGTGTTGATGAGGACAGGGCTGGAGATCAATCTGTCATGATTAAGTAAGAATGACACCACTGGACACTTTTAAAAGGAGGCTGGTGCTTGCCATCATTGTTTCTCTTCTGTTAACCATGGTTATCTCTAAAGAAACACGTGCAGTCATCATTGCACTGCACAAAAATGGCCTAACTGGGAAGAGTATTGCAGCTAGAAAGATTGCACCTCAGTCAACAATCTATCGCATCATCAAGAACTTCAAGGAGAGAGGTTCCATTGGTGCCAAAAAGGCTCCAAGGCGCCCAAGAAAGACCAGCAAGTGGCAGGACCGTCTCTTAAAAGTGTTTCAGCTGCGGGATCGGGCTACCAGCAGTGCAGAGCTTGCTGAGGAATGGCAGCAGGCAGGTGTGAGTGCATCTGCACGCACTGTGAGGCGGAGACTCTTGGAGCAAGGCCTGGTCTCAAGGAGGGCAGCAAAGAAGCCACTTCTCTCCAGAAAAAACATCAGGGACAGACTGATATTCTGCAAAAGGTACAGGGAGTGGACTGCTGAGGACTGGGGTAAAGTCATTTTCTCTGATGAATCCCCTTTTCGATTGTTTGGAACATCTGGAAAACAGCTTATTTGGAGAAGAAGAGGTGAGCGCTACCACCAGTCTTGTCTCATGCCAACTGTAAAGCATCCTGAAACCATTCATGTGTGGGGTTGCTTCTCAGCCAAGGGAATCGGCTCTCTCACAGTCTTGCCTAAAAACACAGCCATGAATAAAGAATGGTACCAGAATGTCCTCCAAGAGCAACTTCTCCCAACCGTCCAAGAGCAGTTTGGCGCTCAACAATGCCTTTTCCAGCATGATGGAGCACCTTGCCATAAAGCAAAGGTGATAACTAAATGGCTCAGGGAACAAAACATAGAGATTTTGGGTCCATGGCCTGGAAACTCCCCAGATCTTAATCCCATTGAGAACTTGTGGTCAATCATCAAGAGACGGGTGGACAAACAAAAACCAACAAATTCAGACAAAATTAAAGCATTGATTCTGCAAGAATGGACTGCTATCAGTCAGGATTTGGTCCAGAAGTTGATTGAGAGCATGCCAGGGAGAATTGCAGAGGTCCTGAAGAAGAAGGGTCAACACTGCAAATATTGACTTGCTGCATTAACTCATTCTAACTGTCAATATAAGCTTCTGTTACTCATAATATGAATGCAATTATATTTCTGTATGTGATAAAAACATCTGACAAACACACATAAAAACCAGAGGGCAGCAGATCATGTGAAAATATAATATTTGTGTCATTCTCAAAACTTTTGGCCATGACTGTACAACAATATGGTGCATGCAAATACTGGCTACTCCCCATTTAGGCTGATGATCGGGCAGAGTGGAATATGTCTGTTAGACATGATGGTGAGTTTGTGTAAACAGCTGTAGACCTAGATGACACAAACCTAGATGGGACACCATAGATGACAAATGCAAGAGATGTATGATCTTTTGGCCCAACTGTTACTGTATGTCTCCAGTCCCTGTCAGTTAACTGGAAGTTAAAGGAGCTACCACTCCATATTAGGGGCTGGGTGCTGTAAGGAACCATTCTGCCCAAGAGGGTGGGAAACTGAAGTGGAGATGGGAGCCCATCCCATACGTGTTATTGGTACAGGCTATCCTATGAGTGCTGGTGCATTAGGTGCGGCCTGAAGATGGTTCAAGTTTCACCTGTGTGGTCCACCACAACTTGTTGCAACCTTGCACTTTGGTGGCATATCCAAGGATTCCTCCCACCGCTAAAAAGAATCTATGAGGACGAAGACTATTGGATCATGCTCCCCATGCTACCGCCACAAGAATGAGTCCTTCAATATTAATGTGAGCAGCACTCTCTTTAGCTTGTAGGTGGGTGCAGTTATTCCATCAGTGGTTGACCGGAACCCACTAATTTTAATAGAAGCTTGTTTTAAATGATGGACAGAACTCCAGGTAGTTGAGCTTGTCACCAGGACCCTGGAGAAACTTCCCTTGGAAAAGGACGGGTCAACAGACACAGTCCCAAGGTGTTCATAGTGCGTGAATTTCAGTAGAAGGCCAGCAAGGTACAGAGATTTGATCCTCAGTGTGAGGTCACTGCTACAGCAACCCTTAACACACAGCGGGGAGGGGGTGAGATGTAGTTGGCCATTAGCACACTAAGCAGCGCCACCCATATTACCATTAGTGGAGGCTTGCAAAGTCACTGAGGGTGAAGTCAGCGGAAAGTACAGTATATCAGACCCAGCAGTTGGGGCACCCTGAAGTTGGTGCACAGACAGTGGGAAAGACAACAGAGAAGATTCCAGAGTTGCTAACCTTTCCAGGCTAACTTAAAGATCCCTACAGGAAAGGAGAACTATAGCAGGCTTGTTCTCCTGTAGAGAGCCTGTATGAAGTATTCTCAGTCTGATATTTCATCTTATTTTCCTATCCATTATATTTCAATTGGCAGTATTTTTATTGCCAGTAAAGTAAAACATTAAGCATAGCTGGTTTTCCGCGTCTGTGTACATTACCTGTACATTACATAATTTCCTCACCCTGCAGCCAGAGGTGTAGCTAGCGGGTGGGGAGTGCATGAGACTGTCACAAACACTAGCAGCGCCTTCAACTGTATCAGCATCTGCTAGACATCGCTACTGTTGAAATACATGGCAGAACAGGGAGCGTGTTGGTTTCTGCTCTGCCACTCTGTATTTGTAAGCTGCAAGCCACTTCAGTCCTGCGATTTACAAGTTGCCATGATCACCAACAATATGTCTGCTTTCTCAGAATTGCACCCCCGCTGTGTTGGGACCAGACATTTTGTCTGTGGTCAGGGCGTCTTCACATCATAATATGCCATTTATAAAATGCCACTTAAAATACCATTATAAGTGGTATTTTATATTATAAGTGACATTATAAGTAATATAAAGAGGCATAATTTATATAAGGGGGGGTTATTATTATAAGGGGGTAGTATTTATGTCAGGGGGCATAATGTAACAAGGCAGTTGGGCAGTATTACGGTGGTACTTGGGCTGTCCTGCTCATTTTTATTGATAATCAATCCTCAGGATAGGTGATGAATAAGAGATCAATGGTGGTCCAACACCTGGGACCCCCACTGATCAGCCATGACTTCTTAATTGTTTACATTGCATGCTCTCTGTTTTATAGTAGCTGTGCTATGTAATTACAGCCTCACCCCATAGAAGTGAATAGGAAGAGGCTGTAGTTATATCGCACAGCAGCTATTAAACAATACAGTGTAAACAGAGAAGGGGTCAGTGGTGAACCTAGCCTCTTTGCTGCCTGAGGTGCGCTATAGAAAGACACCCCCCTCCTCAAAAAAAAAAAAAAAAATTGAGTTTCCATGCTGCTAGCTTCACACGCTGCTATCTTCGCACAATAAACAAACACAAAGTTATAAAACAGTTTTTAAGAATTCTTCATACTGCATAACTTCAGTATCAGAGATCAACAACAAGGCATTAACACTGAAAGTAACTTCAGATAGCTGAGTACTGTACTTCGGCTATCTTTGGCACTCCCATTGAAGTGAATGAGAGCCACTCAGGTTCATCCATCCACCAAGCTACACGCCTATATTCAACCACGGCCAGGCTGAATTCTGACCCAGTGGGGGGGAAAAAATCCCAATTCTCAGGCTCAGTGGGGGTCTCAGCAGACAGACCCCCATCAATCAGGTATTTATCCTCTATCATTTAGGTGAATACAGGGCAGTAACATTTTGTGACTTACCGGTGACGTCTCTGACTAATCCTTCACATTTCCCTTCTCTTCCCTTTTGAACACCATGACCACTTCTTCCAGCTGTGACTTGTCTCTGTACAGTTTGCAACACAGACATCTTTGGCTCCTCATTTTTCCAGGCATCCAACCAACACTGTCCTCACCTGCACACCCATCCTGCTGCTACCCCAATTATAAAATATATGATATAACCCCCCATAATGAATAATACTCCCAAGTGCATCTTTATATTAATAATGTCTGTGTGTAACCTGTATAAATAGTGCCCCTTATTAATAATGCCTCAGGTGTTAACTTATTAAAAGGTTTTCCAGGTCATTAATAAACTAATCAGTGGGGCTCAAAAACCTAGGACCCCTACTGATCAGCTGTTTGAATGGTACCTGTGTAAGCGCCGTGACAGCGTCTCTGTTTACATAGTGTCATTCATCTCATAGCGGCTATGTAATGTAACTACAGCCTCGTCCTATACACGTCTATGTGACAAGGCTGGAATGACATCACACGGTCACTATAAACAGACAGCGTGTGATATAAACAGGCGCCATAGCCCCTGTTTATAAGGCCCCTGCACACTGTATTATGGCCTGCAGCGGCCCCTGCAAACTGTATTATGGCCCGCAGCAGCCCCTGCACACTGTATTATGGTCCGCAGCGGCCCCTGCACACCGTATTATGGCCCGCAGTGGCCCCTGCACACCGTATTATGGCCCGCAGCGGCCCCTGTACACTGTATTATGCCTTGCAGCGGCCCCTGCATGCTGTATTATGCCCCGCAGAGGTCCCTGCACATGGTATTATGCTCCATAGTGGCCCCTGCACACAGTTTTATGCTCCATAGTTGCCCCTGCACTGGTATTATGCTCCATATTGACCCTTGCACACGGTATTATGCTCCATAGTGGCCCCTGCACTGGTATTATGCTCCACAGTGGCCCCTGCACATGGTATTATGCTCCACAGTGGCCCCTGAACACAGTATTATGCCCCATGCTGGCCCCTGCACTGGTATTATGCTCCACAGTGGCCCCTGCACACGGTATTATGCCCCATAGTGGCCCACCCATGAACTATTATTATACTCTGGGGTCTGGGGTTTCAGACCCCGGAGTATAGTGATCGGAGACCCAGGTGATGACAAACATAAAAACCAGTGTAACTTACCTTTCCTGGACACCGATGCACACCCTGCAGATTTTGGCCCTGTTTAATTGCACACAGACGTCACGTGATCAGGCCGGCATCGCGACCTGATGATGTCACCAGAGGGCCGAAGCCTGCTGGGAGTAACACCGTATCGCAGGAGTGAGTAACAATGGATTTTATGTTCCCTCACCTCCCCTGGGCCTCCGATTATTATACTCTGGGGTCTGAAAAAAAAAAAGTTATCCTCACCTACCTGCGATCCCTTGATGGAGCCACCGCCTCCTCTTCTTGTCCGCGATGTCTGCATCTCAGCGCAGGAGGCGCGGTGACGACATTGTATCTCCGCCTGAACTGAAATGCAGAGGTTTCGTAAGCCAGCCCAGGACAGGTACCACTCAGCTTTGTTTTTTTTTTTTTTTAAAGTGGCCTGTCTTGGGCTGGTTTACGTTAAATAAATAGTAAAAATGCCGTCCCCCAGATAGTGATGGATAGTGCTGCCTGAGGCGGTCTCCTCACTTCGCTTCATTAGAAGTGTGCCCCTGCTCACAGTGCTTCTACAAGCACTGCAGTTTCTTCAAACAGCTGATCATTGAGAGTCTTGGGTGTTGGACCCCCACTGATCTTTTATTGATGACCTATATTGAGCATAGGTTATCAATAAAAATGAGCTGGAATAACCCCTTTAATGGATGGGAAATACATGGGCTTTATTTAAAGGGGTACACTGGAAAATTATTCATTTAAAAATGCACAAAGGGATATTATTCATTTCCAGGGGCTTTTTATATTATATATTTTATAACTTGTTAGCAGCAGGATGAAGGTGTCTGAAAAATTGAGAAGCCAAACATGTCTGTGTTGTAAATATTACAGAGAGAAGTCAGTTGGAAGAAGTGGTCATGGCGGTCTCGATTGAAGAGACAGGAAGTGTGAATGATTACAGTCAGAGACATCACAAGTCATGAAATTTTTCCTGTACTGTATTCATTTACATGGTCTGCAGAACCCTGTGTAGTGCCGGTATACACCACTATATGGTCACTGTATAGTAAAAGTATTGGTATACCTGGGTAGGGGGCCTACTCGGACACCTTTGCTCCACCTGTGCTGAACCACTAGCTATGCTAGTGCAGCATCCTGTAGCCTCCTTTCCCTGCAGACGCTCCATAAAATGTTAGTAGAGGACAGTGTCATCTTCTCACCTCCCAGAAGCCTGTAACCACCTCTCCCTGCCTGTAAATGTTCAGAAATCTCCTCAGTCAGTAAAAGCTTCTGTGTAGTACCCACTAAAGACACAGAGGAGAGGAAAGAAAGACGAGCAGCACATCTTAGTGTGTGAGACTGTACACTGTGACAGAGGAGCCTGAGCAGCAAAGTGAGACAACTGACCGCAAAGCACAGCTGTGACATCACATGAAGTAGATCCCGTCCACTCAGCAACCATATAGACAGACAATGTATATATACTGAGATGATGCAGAGGAAAGGAAAAAGACCAAAACTCTGCAGGTTCCGTACAACTGGCTGCTTGATTTATTGCAGCATAACTCATCAGATTTTCCATTGAATAGTCTGAAGCTAAGTAATAACCTCTGTAGGAGCTGTAAGGGCAACCATATTGTTTTCACCCAATTTTATCCAAAATATTATGATAAACTATTATCATATTCCTACATAATGAAGAAAAGTTGGGTGAACACCCCAGTGAGAGCTGAAGTAGGAACCATATTGATTATTACCCAATGTTCCCACAAACAGATATAACTAGAAACAGTGTCAGAATGGCTAGCCTATTGGATTTTGGGAGGTGAAAGTTCAAGGGTATGTTTCTCAATTAGATACAGTGGTGTGTTGGAAAGTGGCATGGGAGTTGTGCTACATTTAAAATCATTTATGTCAAATGATCACTGAAATTTATACCAGCTACAAATTGGTGTACATTCCAGTATAGACACAGTGCCAGACGGAGGAGTAGCTGCATTTATGAAGAGGTGTGCTCCTTATCATAAATGAGGCAGCTCTTCCACAGGCTCAGGGAATATAAAGTCTGGCATTGAATACACCATTCCCCAATGAGTATATTCACATGTCCGTTTTTTTAATGGACCATGAATAAAGTCCAATAAAGATGGGATATGTCTTATTTTTGCTGTTTTTCACAGTCTGATGGGCCCAATTCAAGTCAGTCAGTCTGTCAATTGGTCTATCGCTGGCCAATAATGTTTTAAACTGCCCATTGGCTACTGGCCATTAAAAATAGATCAGTAGATTGGGTTAAAAATAAAGACCAGTGAAATTCATCAATTTTTTTTTAACTGTTAAATAGGGATGAAAAATAGATGACAAATGTTAAAAATAGACAGTCAGAAAAAGGATGAAAAATATTTAACAAAAGGATGGAAAACAAATGTTAAAAATGGACCATTTCATGTTTTTAATTATCTTTTTTTCAACAACAGTAAAACTGTCTGTTTTTAATGTACATTTTCCATCAGTGTGTCATATTTTTCATCCATTTTCTAACTGTGTGTCAGTTTTTAATGTCCAGCATGAGGCGTCACAAATGAGGCAGCTGAAGCAAAGGTTCATTACGCTGGTCTTCATGAACATGCCCCAGTATGTTTTCTCTCTATGTAAAGGCGAAGTGGGAAGATGACTATGGCACTACTGAGGACGAACAATGGCAGAATAGCATTGCTATTTGCCCATACTGTCCCTTAGTGAGGTCCTTTGCCTTTCTTATATTTACATGCTTCATAGGGTATATAAAACAGCAGTCTTCTTATACAATATTGTCAGTTTATTGCTCAAAGGTGGCTACAGAAGTTTTCTCCTACACGCAGAAACATCATTGATAAAACAAACTGGCTTATTTCTATGGAAAAGCCCATCCACTTAAAATGAGGCATGATGAAATAGTATGAAGAAATGTGGGTGAAATGACTGGACGAATTGGGCATGTGAACCTCTAGTGAGCGATAAGGCTCTTATTTGCTGGTGTTATGTAACTTAGCCATTTTCTTGTTATCAGCTTTGCCAAATAACCTGGGTCTATCCACAGCCACATACACCTTCTAGAGTCAATGGACTAATGGCGTAAATTTAGTGTGTTGCTAGATTAGGTACTGTTTAGTTTCAGTTTTTGTAGTCTGGCAGTTCTGATTGGGTCTTCTTCTAACACATGTATGCCAGGCTTTGGGATGGGAGTAGAGGTTGGTGAGGAGGTTATTTTTGTATTTCTATGTATTTTTTAGTAGAAAAAAAAATACCTGATCAAAAAGAGAAACAGGAACAGTAGAGGACAACACTTGCAGCGGGTGCATTTATATCTCTGATGCCATGTGTTTTGTGCTTCATCTTCATCTTCAATTCACCCAGGTGGAAAAATATGCGCTGTCAATCAAACAGTAACAGCCCCAGAGGATTATGGGTCTGCAGTGGTAAGTGGTGCTAAGCTCCTCAGCTTATCGTGTTGTTTTACACTTGGGTGCAGGAGAAATAATATTCAGCATAATTAGATGTTTTATCCAGAATTTTGCAGCCATGACGGAATCAGCCATGAACCTGTAATCCCCCAAATCTTCAGAACTAAATGAGGCCGCTCGTCAACGCTGTCACTCGCCTCGTTTTCAGGGATTAAGGGACGCGGTCATATACTGCAGCTATAAATCTACAAAAGAAACAGTAACTGCTCTCTGGAGGAATTATTGCAAACATGAGGCATTTAATAAACTTGAGCTGCTACAGAACTGATGCCTCCTGTTCACACCTAGAGTACTGGTCCATTCTGCAACATCCTAGGGCTAGGAGTGTGGAGGTGATGCCAGGGGGAGGTGCAAGATGGTGGCTACTCATGCCTTCTTGTCACTGCCAAACTCTATTACGTGTCTAAGGGGTGGAAGACCCTGGGAATGTTGAGCTGGATTATTTGTGCTTACTTTAACCCCTTCCCGCCGCAGGCATTTTTAGATTTTTGTTTTTGATTCTCCGCCTTACAAACCCCATAAATTTTTTATTTATCTGTTTACAGAACCATATAGGGCTTAATGTTTACGGGACAAATTGTACTTCGTAATGGTATCATTTGCGATATACTGGGAACAGTGGCGTAAACACCGCCATAGCAGCCATAGCAACTGCTACAGCAACTTCTATGGGGCCAGGGACCTTTGGTGGCCTAGTTGCTTTTTTTTTTTTTTTTTTTTTTTTTTTAAATAGGCCATTACCTGCTACAGTAATCCCAGCAGCTAACAGGCCCTATCTACTTACCTCGTTCCCCGTTCCTGCTCACGACCGCTTCTGCTTCCCTTTCTGCCCTCCTGGATTCCCTGAGCATTCATAACACATTGCTGTTCAGCGTCAGTGACTTGATATGATACAGACACATGGGGCCCCCTGGAGGTCATAAGGGCAGAGCCATGAGCAGGAGCAGGGATCAGTGAGTAACGCCGCGGGCCAGTGGCAAGAGTATTTGTTGGGCGAACTCCATGCTCTTTTCTGCCGAACCCAAAATTTTTGCAATATCTATAACAAACACTTGACGAGGTAACGTCCAGTCCTTCTGATTTAGACGTCATTCCCAACCTAAATAAAAACTCGACACCACTGTAATGGAGTTGAATTGGCCACAGCAGCCATTTTATTAACAAAAACAACACAATTTAACAAATAACAATAAATAATAAATATTCCTGAGTTTTTAACCCTCTTATCTAAAGGAGTTCCTCGGAGCCAACAATTCTGTCCTATTAACCCTTAGTTTAAATTACTTCCAGCCGTACACCCACCTCGGAGGCACCAAATAACCAAACATAGGTGAAAGGATCCCTCATTAAAGATCCTTACGTTCCCAGGCCAGACCGAAATCAATCTGAGCCATTATTTTTGGGGAGTCCAGAGCCTTACAGCTCCCCCCCAACCATACCAACAGGTATTTCCTCCCCAACTCCGAGGACCCCCTGCCAACAACGTGAAGCCTTAACCCCTTAAGCCTTCTCGTCCCGCCACACCCGCAACGCCCCCTCAAAACCATCCTGTATAGCCAAACACCAGAGGTCCATCCCAATTGCATTAAGATGCACCCCGTCCCTTCGCCAGAAATTGCCTTCCCCCGACTCCAGTTCCTTATGGCGTATTGCCACATACCCATTCCTCTGAAAGAAACGTGCCACCGCTTTGTTCACCTTAATTCTAGCCCTGTTAATGCTGTCAATGCAACAGGCCCCCCCTCCAAGCATGTCGGTGAACTATATCTGACCAAACCGTAACCAAATGAGGAAACAAAGCCCACAAACGTAACATATCAAACTTTATGTTCTGGATAAGTTCCCGGAATGGCCGTGCCCCCAAGTCGTTCCTGCCAACATGAAGAACAAGCACATCAGGTGCCCTATCCAACCTAGAGAAGCGATGAACATCCGGTAGGACCCTGGACCAACATATACCCCGGAAGCCCTGCCATCTTGCCACCACCTGATCCATCTGGAATCCAAACTGCCGACCTTCGGGATGGACCGACACCCTGAGTGCCCCCCAGAACACATATGAGTAGCCCAGGATCCAAATCAGTTCCAAGTCATCGCTCCCTACAAAAGAAAAAACAAAACACCAAAGCCAAACCCAACCCCCTCTTCCCCAAATTCAATTAACCCACACAGGACGAACATAAGACCGGAAACGGAGAGACTCCCACCTCCCAATCTGACGTACCACATCATCAGACAATCCGTTACGAGCCGCCTCCGTCGCCATCCCAATTTGAAAGGAATGACCCTCAAATTCCTCAGGCCTTCTACCACAATCCCGCAAACATTTCCGAAATACCGCCACAAACTGGTACCTTGAAAGAAAAAAATCCATCAGAATGACTAAGCAATGGAACCCCCAAAAAACGCACATCCGGCACAAACGCCCTAAGACAACTAACAGGACACATAGCAGAACCAGGGACCTGGAACAAGACCACCTTTGCGCCTCTCCCATCCTGATCCGTCTTGGATTTCCGGATCCGGAATTCCACCCTATCCGCATAAAGAATAACATCCTCTGATAGAAGCCCATCCGGCCGCCGTACCGACGGTCTAACCAGTTCAATCTCAATGCCCCAAAGAAGGCTAAGGAGAAGGCCAAATGAAACAACCGAGTCTCCGACTCCGAACCACAAACCCTCCCCGTCGACACCCCTAATTCCTGAAGCAACTGGAACGACACTGGCCTCCTCTGATCCACTGACTCTCAGCCACGCCTCCAACCCTTAACCGCCTGTCGAACCGCAAATGCCTTGCTAACGTTTACCAACCCCCTAGCCCGGAACCCAAACGCTAGACCTGCCAACAACCTATTCACTCTAGAGACAGACCAACCGTCCTCTTTGCACTGCCCCAACAATAAAAACAGTAACACCTCGTCGTTAAAACCCCACGACCTGAAAGTCTCAAGCCAAGACACCCATTGCTGCCAGGCCGCCTCATATGCCACCCACGTGCCTGTCACTAACGAAGCCCACATAAAACCGTTTGCAGCCCGAAGGGCAGGTCTCAAAGGTCCTCTGGGAAAAGATCTCCAGCCTCCTCTGCCGTTGGCGCCAACTCCTGGAACCGCTCCCACTGCAAACGAGACAGCGCGTCAGCAATGCAAGTAGAAACACCCGGCACATGTACAGCAATTTTCCTTGCATTGAGAGACAGACATAGTAGAACTAACCTTCTCAACACACAAACCACAGGAGGCAAAGACGCCGACAAATTATTGATGGCCTGCACCACCCCCATATTATCACAATAAAAACAAACTTTTTTATTCCTGAACCGATCCCCCCAAACCGATAACGCAACCACAATAGGAAATAATTCCAATAACATCAGGTTACGAACACAACCCTGTTCCACCCAGGAATCCGACCATATGCTGACGCACCAATGCCCCTGACAGAAAGCCCCAAAACCCACACTCCCGGCCTCATCCGTAAACAATTCCAAATCCACCGAATCCACCACCTTGTCCAGAACCATAGATCAACCATTCTAAGTCTCCAAAAAAGAATCCCAGACCCTCAAATCCTCCCTAAGCTCCCTCCCCCAGGCGTACGTAATAATGGGGGCGCAGCTAACCTCCTGCAAAACACCCGACCCATAGGCAAAATACGACAAGCAAAGTTCAGTTTCCCCACCTTGCACTGCAACTCCCTCAACGTCAGCTTCCTCCTCCTGCAGGCCCCCTTAATTTACCCCCGCAACTGAACCAGCTTGTCGTCCGGTAGCCTACACTCCATCCGCAATGTGTCAATGCATATACCCAAAAACGACAAGCATGTAGACGGCCCTTCCGTCTTTTCTGCCGCCAACGGTATGCCAAAGCACCCGGCCACGACTTCCAACATGTGGAGTAACACTGAACACACCCCTGAACCAGCCGGCCCTACACATAGATAATCGTCCACGTAGTGAATGAAGGAAGACCACCTTGCTTCCTTCCGGACTACCCATTCCACAAACGAACTAAAACACTCAAAATACGCACATGACAATGAACAACCTATCGGCAAACAACAATCCACAAAATAACCGCTATGAACATTTTACTGTGTGTAGGAGCTATTATGTGATATTGTACTCTGGTGCAAACTCCTTTAAATTTAGGGGCTCCTATGGAACATTATACTGTGTGTAGGGGCCAATATGGAAATTTTACTGTGTGCAGGAGCTATTATGTGATATTATACTCTGGTGCAGACTCCTTTAAATTTTTGTTACTCAAATACCCCTTTGTATTAAGAGGTAGATATTCCTAAATCACTCTCATAGCAGAGCTTGTGGGTGTAAAACTCTTCAGTAGTGCTTACAGTGAATGTAAGCTCCACCTCCTAATCCCGTCCATTAATAAGAGCGGGTGGGTGTGTACTAGGACAGCCCCAGTACCCACCCACCCGCTCCTATTGGTGGATGGGGATTAGGAGGCGGAGCTTATATTCACTGTAAGCACTACTATTAGCACTACTATATATATATGTGCAGCATCCCATCCCAGCATGCCTCTGGGTTGTGTTCGTATGTCCTGTCCTGTGTGTTTCATCTAGAGACAGGGAGTTCAGCTGTCTGGACTGTTGCACTTCGAGCCAGGAGGAACAGTGGAGGACACTGACAGGAGGAGTTCACTCGGGCCTAAGTAAAGGTAACTAGATCCCTTTCAGGACTCCCTGCACCACTATCCCCAGTATCCATAGCTGGGAGTGGCACAAGAGGAGGTGTAGTTAGAGGAGAAGTCTGCCATAGAACTTGTATTATTCCTGGGCACCAGGGGCGTAACTTGAGGGGATGCAGAGGGTGCAGTAGCACCGGGGCCCAGGAGCCTTAGGGGGCCCATAAGCACTGGCATCAGTATTGAGATTGCAGCTTCCATCTGGCCCATAAGTCAAGGAGACCCACAGATTACCCTAACCACACTAAGGTTGATTAAACTCCTTAGCACCCGTAAAAATCACTATCAAGAATTCGCTGTAGGGATGAGGTAGGGGGCACCGGACAAAAGATTGCACCGGGGTCCACAAGGCTTTAGTTATGCCACTGCTGGGCACCCTCCTATAACCAAGGCTGGGGGATTGGACACTGTGGTACTACTACGCCCATTTGGAAGCTGCTGTTGTACCTGTTCCCAGTTTCTGCAATAAAGTTATCACCCTGTTCAACTGTTACCACTGGCTACCTGAATCGTGCCTGCTGTAAGATCAGGGCCCTTCCGAACACCATCAGACTGGCTCAGAGAAGAGAGGTCCCCTCTCCAACTGAAAGTGCCCAAGGGGAAACTACTACCAGCACCATCCAGGCAGTGCTGTAGGACCCCCATCAGCGGTGTCCGGACAAGGAGCGGGGCTGGGGTGCGTGGTTGTGCTCAGCGTTGCAGGTGGCATATCATCCGCCACTACTACTCCCATCCTCCAATTCCCTCCATCCCGGTTGCGGCAAATGTGTATTGCTTAAGAGAGGCAAAACAGCGAAAAAACAGAGGTTCGGTTTGTAGACCAGGCATTTTTCATCACGGGGATACCTAATGTGTATGTGTTTGACTTTATTTTTTTTTACTTTTATATGTGTTGGAGGGAAAGGGGGGTGATTGACAACACTTGCTGCATAGTGCAGACTGTAATAGAAGTTAATGTGAGACAAGCCTGGGAGCCTTCAATAGGCTCTCAGCTATCACAGCAATGGCTCGTTGGCTACGGGCACTGATTGCAGGCATTACGGCCAGGTCTCCGCTGTATAATACAGCGGAGTCATGGCGGCTGCTCGGCTCCTGAGTGGCTGCTATATTTAGATACCCAACATCTGTTATTCAGCTTTGGAGTCCTATTTTCATGTAAAGCACCATTTTATTCATGTACAAATGAGTTGAAAAGTGCTTTTCCCGGGAATCTAGAGCTGAGTCGAAAGCCCACACAAGCTCAGACATGCCCAAAGCAGTTTTCCCCTCATTTACATATGAATAAAACAGTGGGTTTATGGGTCCCCAAAGCTGAATAACAGAAGCATACAGTGGGGAAAAAAAGTATTTAGTCAGCCACCAGTTGTGCAATTTCTCTCACTTAAAAATATGAGGCCGGCCTGTAATTGACATCATAGGTAGACCTCAACTATGAGAGACAAAATGAGAAAACAAATCCAGAAAATCACATTGTCTAATTTTTTAAGCATTTATTTTCAAATTATGGTGGAAAATAAGTATTTGGTCACCTACAAACAAGCAAAATTTCTGGCTCTCACAGACCTGTAACTTCTTTAAGAGGCTCCTCTGTCCTCCACTCATTACCTGTAGTAATGGCACCTGTTTGAAATTGTTATCTGTATAAAAGACACCTGTCCACAACCTCAAACAGTCACACTCCAAAGTCCAATATGGTGAAGACCAAAGAGCTGTGGAAGGACACCAGAAACAAAATTGTAGACCTGTACCAGGCTGGGAAGACTGAATCTGCAATAGGCAAGCAGCTTGGTGTGAAGAAATCAACTGTGGGAGCAATAATTAGAAAATGGAAGACATACAAGACCGCTGATAATCTCCCTCGATCAGGGGCTCCACGCAAGATCTCACCCCGTGGGGTCAAGGCTACCGTCAGTAACACACTACGCCACCAGGGATTCAGATCCTGCAGTGCCAGATGTGTCCCCCTGCTTAAGCCAGTACATATCCGGGCCCGTCTGAAGTTTTCTGGAGAGCATTTGGATGTTCCAGAAGAGTATTGGGAGAATGTCATATGGTCAGATGAAACCAAAGTAGAACTGTTTGGTAGAAACACAACTCGTCGTGTTTGGAGGAGAGTGAATGCTTAGTTGCATCCAAAGAAAACCATACCTGTTGTGAAGCATGGGGGTGGCAACATCATGTTTTGGGGCTGTTTCTCTGCAAAGGGACCAGGACGACTGATCCGTGTACATGAAAGAATGAATGGGGCCATGTATCGTGAGGTTTTGAGTGCAAACCTCCTTCCATCGGCAAGGGCACTGAGGATGAAACGTGGCTGGGTCTTTCAGCATGACAATGATCCCAAGCACACCGCCAGGGCAACGACGGAGTGGCTTCATATGAAGCATTTCAAGGTCCTGGAGTGGCCTAGCCAGTCTCCAGATCTCAACCCCATAGAAAACCTTTGGAGGGAGTTGAAAGTCTGTGTTGTCCAGCGACAGCCCCAAAACATCACTGCTCTAGAGGAGATCTGCATGGAGGAATGGGCCAACATACCAGCAACAGTGTGTGCCAACCTTGTGAAGACTTATAGAAAACATTTGACCTCTGTTATTGCCAACAAAGGATATATAACAAAGTATTGAGATGAACTTTTGTTATTGACCAAATACTTATTTTCCACCATGATTTGCAAATAAATTCTTTAAAAATCAGACAATGTGATTTTCTGGATTTGTTTTCTCATTTTGTCTCTCATAGTTGAGGTCTACCTATGATGTCAATTACAGGCCTCTCTCATCTTTTTAAGTGGGAGAACTTGCACAATTGGTAGCTGACTAAATACTTTTTTCTCCACTGTATTTGGAAACTATAGAATCACCCGGCTGGGTCATAGCTATATAATACAGCTATAACTCAGCTGGCAGCAGGCAGTGGTTCTGTGCCTGTTACATTGCAAAGCTATACTATTATACAATACGTGAGAGCCCGAGACTGTGTGTCAGATACTGTGATATGTAATACAGGGGCACCTCAGGGTACAGTTCTTGCCCCTTTCCTCTTCACACTGTACACTGCAGGTTTTAGGTGCAACTCATCTAGCTGCTACCTACAGAAGTATTCTGACGACTCTGCAATAGTAGGTCTCATCACAGACGATGATGACAGGGAGTACAGAGAACTGAACCGGGATTTTGTGGACTGGTGCCAGCGGAACCACCTGAAGATTAACGCGGGGAAGACCAAGGAGATGGTGGTGGACTTCCGTAAATGCAGATGCCCTCCTAAACCAGTGGACATCCTGGGGACGGGCATCGAGATTGTGAACACCTATAAGTACCTGGGTTTGCTCCTTAATAATAAGCTGGACTGGGCATTTCACATGGAGGTCCTGTACAGGAAGGGCTACAGCAGGCTCTACCTGCTTAGGAGGCTGAGAGCCTTTGGAATCCAGGGGACACTTCTTAGGACTTTCTTCAACTCGGTAGTGGCATCAGCCATCTTCTTTGGAGTGGCCTGCTGGGGGAGCAGTATATCATCCAGGGATAGGAATAGACTCGACAAGCTGATTAGAAGGGCCAGCTCTGTCCTGGGGAGCCCACTGGACCCAGTGCAGGTGGTGGGTGACAAAAGGATACTGTCCGTGGTGAGCTCCATGCGGGAGAAGAAGTCCCATCCTATGCATGAGACCGTGATCGCGCTGGGCAGTACTGTCAGTGACCGACTGCTCCACCCTAAGTGTGAGAAGGAGCGCTATCGGAAGTCTTTCCTCCCCACGGCGGTTAGGCTGTACAACCAACACCGACCTAAGCAGAGATCAATACACACAGAGAAGTGAAATATCTTTCTGCCTGTTAAATCCCCCCCCCTCCTCTGCTACTTCCTATCTGTCTGTCTACTATCAATGTAATGCCTCTTACCTTGGAACATTCCTGTTCATGTTGTATTTGCATTTGTATCTGCTTATCTTTGCTGCTGTAACACACTGAATTTCCCCATTGTGGGACTATTAAAGGACTATTATTATTATTATTATTATTATTATGGTGATGAGTGTTAGTTACCCGCTCAGTGTGATGTAATAGTAAGGTGAAGAGCAGGAAGGGTTTAAAACTACATTGGAAAAACCACATATGGGTAAGGCCCAAGTAGTGAAGCGCTGCAAAAAAAACTCTAAGAACTTTCTGCCCGTATTGTGCCTATACAGAAAACCCCAAAGTTTCTGCAGGTATAATTGACATACTGCGCTTTTCTGCTGCTGATTTTTTTCTGCAATGTGTGGATGGGATTAGCCAGAGTCCCATCCACTTTGCAGGTACTGTAGAATGCAGCGTTTTCACAACGTGGGGCTTCATCCTAAGGTTAAAAAATCCATCACCAACACTTATCTTGCTTGCTGATTGTTTCCAGGAGACTGCCTTGCAAAATGAAAACTAAGAGTAAGAGTACATGGTCCAAATGACCAAAGCCATGCCCACACTTCAGTTTTACCCACAAGTTATACAGCTTTTGCCCACCACACAATTCAGCTGTTTGCAGCTGTCAGGCCATATAGCCTAACCTTTACTGAAAATAGCAATAAAGTTACTGTGGATAAATCATACAGATGCTCGGATCAGGTTATTGTCTTAGGTTTTTAACAAATGAAGTAACTCATGTGAATTCCACTCCACTACTTCATTCTTTTGATCATGTTGTCAGACTGACAGATTACAGCAAGTCTCAGTTCAGGAGCCCCCAGATCTGCATTACCAGGTGACATCATCTTAGTGCAAGGTAACAACATTGATTTCCTTAAACAAACCCTAGCTACAAGTTAACTGGGGTGAAGAAAGGTTCTGTGTGTATGCAAAGGGTCAGACACTGCCACCTAGTGGTGAAATGCAGCAACACTGGCAGGAATATGTTATCATGGTGGCATAGCCAAAACTAGAAGGGCTATTTGTCCTACTTTTCTCTATATACCAATGAAGAAAAGCATTCATCTAGTCAGTGTGATTCTCCCAAGGTAAGCATTATATTTATTAGGCAGGAGATAGACCTTACAGCTATGTTCACACAAATTTTGGCGCTTATTCCATCTCTAATAGATTTTAATAGAAATGTGTAACATGTGGCAGATTTTTTTTTAGCGTCAGTTAAGTTGGCCTTACACTGGCGGATTTGGTCTATGATATACAAACCAGATGGCAGCTGTATTTCCCAGCTGCTAGGCTTCCCTGCCTACCCACAGAACTACTGTCCCCTACTGAAAATATGATTACAGTACAAGACACTAGAGCTGTGTGGAGGCAGAGACTTCTGGCATAGAAGCATAGACGCTATAAATCTGGGAGTCTTGGTCCCTGCTCAGTGTTTGGTCTGAGGCAGTGCTGTAACTAGGAATGGCTGGGCCCCAAGGTGAACATTTGACATGGCACCCCCCCACCCCCGAACCATAAAATTTATCGGTCTGGAGTATAGGCTCTTCGGCCAGCCATACAGCCAGCCATCAGATCTATGATGAGATTGTAAACTCTTTCAAGCACAACCCTCACTCCTATTGTGTGAATTGAATTATTAATCTGTAATGTCTCATTTTGTCTGTACTTGAACCCTATGATTTGGCAAGTACTGCAGAATATGCTGGCGGTATATAAATAAAAATTTTGATTTGGATCATTTTTATGAAGGAACTCACCATCATCACTAACAACTAAATAACTTGATCAGGGGGTAGTTTATTTGATACTAAAAAACAGCAAGCACAAGTCTGCACAAGTTGGCTGACAATCGGCCAAGAGCAGCTGATGCACTTGACACACATGAATAATTTCTGCCGAGTGCCCACAACCAAAAATATGATCAACCTACTTTTCATAAATGAAAGATTGCCTTCGGTCATCCACTGTAGTAACATACCCAAAAATGTAAGTGTATGACCAACTTTAGTATACAGTGGATTATCTAGATTGCCTACAATTATAACAAATCCTCAGTTCTGAGAAGTATTAATGGCCAGGGCTGACTGTGAAAGTACCCATTTACTAACACCAAGCAGAGATCTTGCAAATGGTGAATATTCTATATTCTTTAGTGGAATTGTGAATGCAGTTCCATGTGTGACTGGAGTATAAAATGTGGAAATGTACAGTATTTACAGAGTCACTGAATCTTATCTGAAGAAAGTGTGAAACTTGAATCAGTTCACAGAGCTGTGACACATATCATACCATGGTTGCTCTTCACTGCCCCCCACTCTTGCTCTTTCCTTTTCTGTATTTTTCTCGCTCAGTTGGCAGCTCTGGTTTTATTCATTGTTAATTTTGGGTAACATCCAGCACAAGTCATTAAAAGTGCAGCCTCAGCAGCTTCAGATTTTTTTCCAAATCACACAACTTATTGAAATCACCACGTTCGTTTTCAGGAGTGAGCAGCAGAGGTACCCGGGTCAGGTTGTAAAATTCATGGAAATTATTGAATGCAAAAAGAAATTAATAATTTATACTGTTTACATCAGAGGTTACAAGACTGTGTCTGAGCTGAATTAAAATTATTCGCTTCAGGTCAGAGTCATGTTAAGAATTTAGCGGACAATGACACTGGAGTTGGTGGCTCCATAGATACAGAGCCTGTAGTTGTTATGGGAGTCACTGAGGTGATGACCTGCAGCCATCCTCTTTTCCTAGGAAAGATTTGACTGTGTGCAGAGCTCCTAAGAAGATGTCCTATTCTGGTGGTTTTTAGCATGGGGACCCCCTCCAGAATGTGTTTCAGCTCTTCAAAATGTTCAGGTTCAATGACTGGTGTTGGTAGATGTTAGGAAAGAGTTCAGTCCCATCCTCTAAACTATTACTCTTCTAAGGCTAGGTTTAAATCTGCGTTGGAGTCTCCATAGGAGACTCCACCACAGATTCCGTCTAAAATCAGCGGAGAGAAAAGTCCTGCATGGTTTTAGTATAAAGCCATCGGGACACCCGCCGGATCCCATAATAGTCTATGATGTCTGCTTTTTTAGCAGACAGGCTTTCCGTCTTTCTCACCCACATATGGACCGGAAAGACGGTGAGATGAATGCTAGTGTGAACCAAGCGTAAGGTTGTGGAAGCCATCCCCTTCCACAATTGTGCCTTAAATTGTAATTAAACTTTCAGACAACCTTTGATTTGTCAGTATTTGTGTCATTAATACATTTTGTAATATACTTTATTAACAAATTTTGTCTCCTTTCTGTGAAATCCTGCATTTTTTCACTCTTTCCCTTATTTCTGTATTGAGAGCTGTTTCTGCCTCTCACTGAATGTTACTGTGTATGGAGTAGGGGCTGTGTAACATGTAGAGATAATGAGCGGGGGGGGGGGGGGGGTTACTTCAAATAGTTATATCCTGAACATTAGAAAAAGTACAAACTTAGAGTCAAATGAAAGAAGAGAAACTCCTTTTTCATATGATACCAAAAGCAAGTTAGTATGTTTCGTTTATAATGTTCGAGATATAAACTGTTTGAAGTGACCCTCCCCCCTCATTATCTCTACATGTTACACAGTCCCTACTCGCACACAGTAACATTCGGTGAGAGACAGCTGTCAATACAGAAGCAATGGGAAAGAGTGAAAAAATGCAGGATTTCACAGAAAGGATCCAAAATTTGTTAATAGTATATTAAAAGTATATTACAAAAATTTTTAATGACGGAAATTCTGCCAGAAAATCAAAGGTTGTCTGAAAGTTTAGTGACGCTGTAAGTGGGAGAGTTATAGGAGACCCAACGCTAGCAGATTTCTACCGTTTGTTGCAGGCCTTTATTCTCTGCATTGGGTAAGGAATAGTCAAATAGAACCTCATTGGTAGAAAAGAGGAACCTTCATCTGGGAATAATAGTCTAGTCAGAATAACTTCTCCAAAAGAAAGAGAGTTCCTTTTGCAAACAGCTGTTTCAAGGTTTCAAGAGCTCCATAGCATACTTTTGACTTTGCCCACCACATGGCATAACGCCCCCTTTCCTGGCCCCAACACAGTATAACACCCCATTTTAAAACACTATAGTGTCCCAAAGTGGCCTATAGACAGTATATATCATAGCGGCCCCTCCACACAGTATAGCGTCCCATAGTGGCCTTCACACAGTATAATGTCTCATAGTGGCCCCTCCACACAGTATAATGTTCCATAACAGCCCCTGTACACAGTATAATGTGCCATGGCGGTCCCTCCACACAGTATAATGTCCCGTAGCGGCCCCTCCACACAGTATAATGTTCCATAGTGGCCCCTCCACACAGTATAATGTTCCATAGCGGCTGCTTCACAAAGTATTATGTCCCATAAGGGCCCCTCCACATAGTATAATGTCCCCTAGCGACCCCTCAGCACAGTATAATGTCCCATAGAGACCCCTCCACACAATATAATTGATCCATAGTGGCCCCTTCACACAGTATAATGTCCCATAGTGGCCCCTCTATACTGTATAATGTCCCACAATGGCCCCTACGGTGTTCGTTGCAAATATTGTAAAACTTTCAGGTTTGGCAAAACCCCAAATTTTTGGGGTACACCACCAACAAACTATTATTATACTCAGACCCCAGAGTCTTTTCAGACCCCAGAGTATACTGATCAGAGGCCCAGTGGAGGTGATAAATATAAAAACCAGTGTTAACTACCTCTCCTGGACTTGGGCATGACTCCCTGCTGTCTTTGGCCATCTTTGTGACAGAAATGACGTGACAGACATGGGTTATGCTGGCATCATTATGCGTCATGACGTCAGCCTGACCCATGTGAAGTCTGTGACACCACTAAAGAGGCCCAAAGACAGCAGAGAGTCATGCCAGAGCCGAGGAGAGGTAAGTAACACTGTTTTTTATGCTTCCTCACCTCCCCTGGGCCTCTGATCATTATACTCTGGGGTCTGAAGAGACTCCAGAATATAATAATAGCAATTTCAGTTCGGTGGTATTTGGAACTGCCAGCAAATACTCTTGCCGTGAGCCCGCTGCCTTACTTACCGCTACCCGCTCCTGCTCACGACTGCCTCCACTTCCTCTTGTGCCCTCCAGGATACATGTCATAAGTCAAGGGTCATACCGTCAGTGGTGGAAGGTCTCATGCCGTGAGTTCTGCAGCTGATCAGCAGGATGCCCTGGTACAGGGCAGATATTGGCAAAACTGAAAGTGCTCTGACACTCCCAATCTTAGAGAACATGAAAGGTCCTCTTTAAATAAATTTCCTTACGAAAAAAAGCATCAAAAAAATGTTCCAATGCAGTTTTGATGCAGTTTTAACTGCATTGTAACTGCACCATGTGACTGCACCCGCAGAGTTTCACTATCCTAAGCTTCCCAGTCAACCACTCACAACCAACCCATATAAAACTCATTTTTTACTATTACCATTTTACCATATGGGCCCTTACTGACCATCACATAGCATCATGCTCCCAAGTGGCCCAATACACAATATATGGCTTCTCAGGGGCTTCATATACCTAATAATGTTCCCCAGTAGCCCTTGGGCACCTACTGCTCACCAGTGGCCACCAGGCACTTAATAATGTTTCCTAGTGGCCCTCAGGTACCTCGTGTTCCCCCAATAATGCCCTCCATCCATGACTACTCTTAAAGTAGCAGTAATATATGAGTGAAAATTTACATAAACTATCTTAATTAACATTAAAATTCTTTTTCCAGTTCTTCTACTTCATGTGAATCCCCTGTACAAACAGGAATACAGCTGATGTCTCTGTGAGCTTTTCTTTTCTGACACCGTCAGTGAGGGCTGTCAACTGTCACTATTGTGATTTCCCTGTGAACACGTTGTATCTAATGAATCCGAATCCTGAAAGTGCCTAACTGCTTATTTGTCCACATCTTCCCTACATACACTTAGGGAAAGCAGAGAGGTAGATGCCCTGATCTACGTCATTGAGTTAGCTAGTGCAGCAAATGGCACGCTTCTGGGGTTTCTTTGCATAACCTGCTACAACAACACTACTTGTGGCCTAAAACTATTTTTCAGCCCTGTCTAACAAGTGTTTGGGTTTGGTGAATTAGAGAGTTTATTAAGACCGGCATTTTCTATGCTAGATAACATCAAGGACATCCCACATCTAACACCATTCACCTTCCCTGAGACCGTCATCAGGGTATGCCCCGGTGGAACCTTAACCATCATCATCAGCTGCTGCTGAGGCCAGACTGCGACAGAACCAAGTGAGGTCAGTCACCATTTTGGACCTCTCTCCTGCTTCACCACAGGACAGAGCCCGGCATGCTACATAAATCTGCCCGATTATCAGGATGCTTGTAACATTATATGGTTCATATTGCGGCATCCCAGAGTGTCACTGCTTCTACCGTCTTTGTTTTATGTGCTTCTGGTTGTGTTATGTGTATGTATTATATGTATATGTGTTTAGCAACTTCCCTTATGTGTTTTCCCATTGGTTTACCCCACTGTTAGTCACGCCTGCACTTGGGTTTTGGAGACTCAAGTCTCTGCAGGACCGTTAGAGTCTGGTTAGTTTGCACTGAGTGTTGGCACTGTCACCGTCCAGTACTACCGTGTTCCTAACAGCCACTGAGCGAGAGGAGTTATACAGCCCAATAGTTGCCAGAGACAGCCCTGAGACAGGGATTATCCGCCTGCCTGCTGCACAGTTCGAGTGCCAGGAGGAGAGATGGACTCCCATCTGCTAAGAACTATATTCCGGGACCCACCTCACAAGGCATCTGGGCCTAAGAAACTTTCTTGCTGCCAGCCTTCAGAACCATCTACTGGCTGAGGCTAGGCTTGCTGCTAAGTAGATGGAGTGAAGTACAAGGCACTATTATACCATTCAGTCTCGGCATCCTTCATTCTCAAGTCTGGGCATACCCAACAGTCGGGAAACTACTACCCCATCGGGAAGCTGCACTGGTTCACAGTTTTATAGTTTGCCATAGTAAAGTTATTCTGTTTCACCTGCATTACTGCCTCCCGAGTTGTTCCTGCGATTACCATCAGGGCCCTTCCGCGGGTCAGGATAAGAGAGGACCCCCTCTCCAAATGGAAGCACCACGGGGGAACCTCCAGCACCATCTGGTAGCATGCAGGCCCCCCTCGTCAGAGTCCGAACTAGGAGGTGTGTTGGAGGAGATCAGTTGAGGGCACTCGGCCTATCTGGTGACATAGTCAAAGCCACTACTATTCCCATCCCCCGGTAACCTCCATCTGGGTTGCGGCAATATTGCAACCACCTCTATTTTCTGTGGTATTAGAGGTATTTTTGTCGTTGTTGCTCCATGTGTTTGCTGTGGTATACAGCAGATCTGCAGTTACCTGTATCTATTCATATTAGCTCACTCCAACCCTCCATTACTGCTGTCAGTGTTTCATCAGTCATGTTTATTTTTCCTTGGCACTGACCTTTGTATGCCCGACCTGTCACTTTGAGGGGCTCTATCAACACCTACCATGTGAATCAGCCTATGCTTCGTAGTCTCATCTGTCATCATCAGGCTGACGAGAAAGGATGTCAGGCATCTGCTTGTTGGTTGACACTGATCAAATAATCACATTGTAGAGAGCAGCCAGGACCCAGCTCTCCTCCCACTGTCTGAACTTATATATGGCTGCCATAGCTGTGATCAGGCAGGAGTGGGGTGGAGGGGTTCTAATAAGCAGATGCTTAACTTGAAAATCCTGGGCCTAAGTGCAAAATGTGCAACGTGGCCCCTCTTACTATGGGCTATCTGTAACACTGTTGTCTTTTTATGTTGTAGAGAGGCTTTTAGGCCCCTTGAGGTTCAGGGACCTGGTAGCGATAGTTACCTTTGCTCCCCCAATATCTATGCCCCTGCTAATGAGGAAGCTAATGAAATCTAATGTCAGTACAGTGCAAAGTTTTCTAGAGGACAGGATCATGAGGTTATGTGATGTTAGCAATGACATATTCCATAGCACTCCCATCAATGTATCACTGAATCTAATCTACCTAATCTTAATACATAATGTACCACTCCCTACATCCCTTGCCCCATGAGTTCACAATCTAATCTATGTTACACACAAAATGTATTATTCCCATCACCCTGGACCAGGAGCCCTGAATTTTGATATCCATCTCTTGTAACCTCTCCACCTATGGTTGTGGTCTGGGAACACACCAGATAGTTGTAGTTAGTCCAGTGCAAACCAGTTTTACTGGAACTCTTGTCAGCCGTACAATGATAGACAGTACCACATTAGCAGAATAATCTCACATAATTTGGTGTCTCAAGCAATTGTCTTTAGGAAATGTATTGTTGAGCAATTATCTTTGGCCAAAGTTTCTTTAAGCAGCAAACTCAGGCAAAGTTCCCTCTCTCACTTAATGATACAGAGTCACCATGCCAATGCACAAGACTCTACATAGAGCTATAACTGCAACCAATTCTCAGCCATCACAAAGGTTCTACCTACCCCTATGGACACCTAGCAAAGAAGAGAACCAGAAGCATATAGGTACATCATGGAAGTCTGAAAGGAATGTTACAGCCCACAACACTCCCTTAACTGCATACCTCCCAACCGTCCTGGATTCTGCAGGACAGTCCCGGATTGTGGTTCCTGTTCCGCCGTTCCGGTTGGCGGGAGGTATGTCCCGGTATCAATTAATCTGCGTCCGGAGAGGACACAGATGAGTTGAATACAATGATGAAACAGGAGACATCCGCGGAGAGCCCCTGCTTCATCACTGTGCTCCTATATGCTCCGGCCCCAGGAGCTGCAAGTGCAATGTGATGACGTCACTCACATTGCACCTGCAGCTCCCTGAACACTTCAGGAGAAGAGACAGCAGGGGAGTGAGGAGAGTTGAGTATCAGTATTTTTATTATGCTAAACTTTGGGGGCAGATGAAAAGGGGACATTAAACTGGGGCAGATGAAGGTGGGGACATTAAACTCGGGGCAGATGAAGGGGGGGACATTAAACTGGAGGCAGATAAAGGTGGAACATTAAACTGGGGGCAGATGAAGGGGAGGACATTAAACTGGAGGCAGATGAAAGAGGGACATTAAACTGGGGGCAGATGAAGGAAGGCATTAAACTGGGGACAGATGAAGGGGGAACATTAATCTGGAGGCAGATGAAGGGGGGACTTTAAACTGGGGGCAGATGAAGGGGAACATTAAACGTAGCAGATGGAAGGGGGGCATTAAACTTGGTCAGATGAAGTGGGACATTAAACTGGGGGCAGATGAAGGGGGGCATTGAACTGGGGTCAGATGAAGAGAGACATTAAACTGGGGATAGATGGAGGGGAGGGCAGATAGAGCATTACATTAAACTGGGGAAAAGTTGGAAGGGGACATTAAACTGGGGGAAACTGGAAGAGGACGTTAAACCGTGGGGGTAGCTGGAGGGGGACATTAAACTGTGGGGGTAGCTGGAGGGGGACATGCCTGCCTCTAGTTGCTCCCAGTTTAATGTCACCCTCCAGCTACCCCCACGGTTTAATGGGGAGGACTTCATACTGTGGGGTAATTGGAGAGGAACATTATAATGTGGGGGCATATAATGGATGACTGTAGGAGCATTATACTGTGTGGGGGCACATAGAAAAATGGACCAGAGTGGGCAGAGTCAACATAGAAGTGGGTGGAACTAAATTTGCATAGCACGCCGCACGTACTGTCTGTCTTTCTGTCCTTTAAAAGTTGGGAGGTATGCTTAACTATATAACTACCATAATATTGTAGGTATCTACCATGCAACACTTCTGTCATGTCTCACAGCTCTGTCATGTGATGTGGCTCTACTACATCACACTGTTCTACCATGTGATGTGGCTCTTCTGGGCCTCAATGACCACTGATACAATGTAACTGTCTGGAGCCTCAGTCATCAGAGGTCACTTGTAACAGCCACTGTGTTCTTGTCATGTCCATGCAGAGGTTGATTTCATCCCTGGTTTGGGTATTGTCCAGTCTCTAAAGATGTTGACGCTTTTCTGTCCCCTGGGGGTCATTGGCGGATGATTTATGGCTTACTGCTTTGTTATCTGTTTGGCTGTGACTGAGGCCTTCATAACAGGAAGGAGTCCGGCTGAGCTCATTATAACAGTATAATGATACAATGATGCCAGTTACACAAAAAAAGTGCAGCATAAACAGGGTCCTCTGTGAGTGCTGATAACAGGATGTGCAGAATGTCGAAGTGGGCACAGCGCTCAACTGATAGTTACCATGGCAACTGCAGTTATTTGGGGAAAATATTGTCTTACTCCAGTAATTCAATGTACAAGAAGTAATAAAACCAGCACTGTGCAGTGGTCTGCAGAAGAGCTTAAAGAGGACCTGACTTGAAGTAGTAAATTCTAAATAACATATATTACTTGATCCTCACTGTACCCTAAAACAATCTGGTGTTTTTCTTCTTAAAAATCGTCCAACCATTCAAAAGATATGGCCCTTGGAAGGTTATATGTAAACTACCTCTTCCCAAATGGGTGGGAACCTTTTATTTTCTCAGAGACAAACAAAAGGTTACCGCCCACTTGGAGAGCTATAACCTTCCAAATGATGTATTTAGTATTTTATTTATTTTTTTTTTTTTTTTTTTTTTCCTTCTTCTCTTCTCCTCTTTCCTCTCTTAATATATAAATAATTTTTATATATTTAAATTAACCCCCCCCCCCTCTCTCCCCCTCTATAGAGAAAAAAGGAGAAGAAAAAACACCAACAACACCCACCCCCACCACCAACAACCACCACCCCCACCCCCCCCCCCCACCACCACCCACACCAACCCCCCCACACCCCAACAACACCACAACACCACCCCCCCGCCCCCCCCCCCCCCCCCCCCCCCCTTCTTACTTTTTAACACCCCCCCCCCCCCCACAAAAACAACAACAGAACTTTTTCATTCTTTCCATTTATTAGGAAAAAACACTTCTCCTATTATAAAAAATTTTTATCCCTTCTACCCCACCCCCTTGGCTTTGGGAAAACCAAAGACACCCTGCAGGGGGTGTTTTTTTTATAAAAAAAGGGGGAAATAAATAAGAGGGGGGGGGGGCGGGAGGAGAGATTTTTTTTTTGTGGGAGTAAAAAAAAAAGGAGAGGTAATAATAAAAGGAATATATATATATATATTTAAGAATCTATATCCTTGGGATCAGCTAGTGAAGCTGCCCCACCTTATTTCAGAGCTACCTGTGCCACTTTATTTCACAGTATATAGTTTGGTAAAGTGTTACCCCTATATACTCACAGAACCTAGCTAGTAACTGTAGTTCAGGGCAGTGATAGGTTAGGCTTCTGACGGCCAACTAGCTAGTTAGAGGCACGGTTGCACTAGTAGTTTAGCTGGCAGGTTAAGGACTCAGTGTTAGGGTAGTCAGGCCTGCATCTACTACCGTTACTGTCGCCCTGTTTGCTGCCTGTGAAGGATCTCATCATCATCATTATCTCCTGATCGGCTATCTGTCATCTCCTGGAAGAATCCGATGGATCCACAGTCATCCACAGGGCCCCCCCCCCCCCCCCCCCCCCACACCCCCAACACACCCCCAAAAAATAAATTAAAAATATTAATATATATAAAATAAATATAAAAAAAAAAAATAAAAATAAACACAAAAAAAAAACACAAAAAAAAAAAAAAAAAAAAAAAAAAAAAAAAAAAAAAAAAAAAAAAAAAAAACAAAAACAAAAAAAAAAAAACAAAAAAAAAAAAAAAAACAAAAAAAAAAACAAAAAAAAAGAAAGGGGGGGGGGGGGAAAAAAAAAAAAAAAAAAAATACCCCCCCCCCCCCCCCAACCCCCCCCCCCCCCCCCCCCCGCCCTCCCCCCACCCCCCAACCCGGGGGGGAAAAAAAAACAACCCCCCCCCCCCCCCCCCCACACCGGGGGCGGCACCCCCCCACACACACCCCCCCACCCCCCCCCCACCACACCCCAGGGACGGCCCCCCCCCCCCCCCGCCCCCCCCCCCCCAACACCCCCCCCCCCCCCCCCCCCCCCCCCCCCCCCCCCGCGGCCCCCCCCCCACCGCGCCCCCCCCCCCCCCCCCCCCCCCCCACCCCCCTCCCCCCCCCCCCCACACACACCCCCCCCCCCCCCCCCCCCACCCAAAAAAAGGGGCGGCACCACCCCCAAAAAAAAAAAAATAAAAAACCGCCCCCCCCACCCCCCAACCCCCCCCCCCCCCAAGCCGGGGGGGCCCCCCGCGCCCCCCCCTGTACAGGGCCCCCATATGATCTGCCCAGTCCAGCTTATTATTAAGGAGCAAACCCAGGTACTTATAGGTGTTCACAATCTCGATGCCCGTCCCCAGGATGTCCACTGGTTTAGGAGGGCTTCTGCCTTTGCGGAAGTCCACCACCATCTCCTTGGTCTTCCCCGCGTTAATTTTCAGGTGGTTCCGGTGGCACCAGTCCACAAAATCCTGGTTCAGTTCTCTGTACTCCCTATCATCATCATCTGTGATGAGACCCACTATTGCAGAGTCGTCAGAATACTTCTGTAGGTAGCAGCTGGATGAGTTGCACCTAAAATCTGCAGTGTACAGTGTGAAGAGGAAAGGGGCGAGAACCGTACCCTGAGGTGCCCCCGTATTACAGATCACGGTACCTGACACACAGTCTTGGGCTCTCACGTATTGCGGTCGATTTGTGAGGTAGTCTAGGATCCAGTTGGAGAGTTGGTGGTCCACTCCAGCAAGGCCCAGCTTGTCCCTCAATAACCTGGGCTGTATGGTGTTAAAAGCACTGGAGAAGTCAAAGAACATTATTCTCACTGTGTTCCCTGGTTTCTCCAGGTGAGACAGAGCCCTGTGCAGAAGATGGATGATGGCATCATCTACCCCAATGCCCAGCCGATAAGCAAACTGGAGGGGGTCCATAGCGGGGCTCACTAGAGGGCGGAGATGTGTGAGAACCAATCTCTCCAAGATCTTCATCAGGTGGGATGTCAGTGCTACAGGTCTTTAGTCATTGAGGTCCATAGGGTGGGGTTTCTTTGGAACTGGTACCACACAAGAGGATTTCCATAATTCAGGGACTATTTCCTGCCTCAGGCTCATATTATGCATATATGTAATTATACCACACAGCTGGTCCCCGCAAGTCTTAATTAGCCTTGCACTGATGTCATCTGGCCCTGCAGCTTTCCTCGCCTTGATCTTTTTCATCTCCTTCCTCACCTGGGCCCGTGTGAAGGTCTGACTGTGGCCAGATAAAGACGGATTTCTGGATTTACTGGTCTGTTGGGAAGTGGCCGCATGGGGAGAAGTCATTGTGGTGGGGGGAGCTGAAGGACATACTGGGGTGGGAGGAGCTGGTGTGTGATCAAATATATATACCCGGGTATATAACCTAGGACTGTTGCGGACTTGTTGGTTGTTTTATTACTGCTGTGTTCTGAGTATATTGTATGTATGTACTATTACCCTTTTGATTCTTATAAAGCTACTGTTATAACCTTATGTGGTATCTGTATGTATTCTTCAGACTGTGAGATGAGTACAGTAATCCTTGTTAAGGCTACTAACTGTACTTCATGGGTAAGTCCCAGGAAGAGATCCTCCCTGTAATACAGAGGCTCTATCCTGGGCGGAGGCACTGATATATTTCATATATGTTCCCACTCTTCCCTTCAGCGAAGGCTTCAGGTCCCATTATACACACAGGTCAGCGCCAGAGTCTGTTGCGGGAGGGATAATACTCATACCCCCCCCAAATAGGGCTACACATTAAAAGTCCCGCCCCCCGGGGTTCAAGACCCCTACAGGGTCTAAAAACTACAGTAAAAATTAATTCAATGGCCACCACTCTATTGCCTACAGTTCACCCATCATTTTACATATTTTACAGATTTAGCATGTACCTCTGCATTGCTTTTCTTCAACTAGGATGAAGATAAGTATAGATTTCTCACAGACTGGGTGTTTTACATTGCAGAGGATTGTGGGAGCTGAATATTTATGATAGGCAGGGCCAGTTTTAGACAAACTGTGGCCCTGAGCAAAATTAAAAGCGGGGCCCTAAATTAGTAATAAATAAATAATAGTGCTCCCTTATAAATAGCCCGCCTTATAAATAATAGCCTCTTTAACAATACCCTCCTTATAAAGTTTCCCTCTTACAATAGCCACCTCCATATATATATATATATATATATATATATATATATATATATACAGTGGGGAAAAAAAAGTATTTAGTCATCCACCAATTGTGCAAGTTCTTCCACTTAAAAAGATGAGAGAGGCCTGTAATTGACATCATAGGTAGACCTCAACTATGAGAGACAAAATGAGAAAACAAATCCAGAAAATCACATTGTCTGATTTTTAAAGAATTTATTTGCAAATTATGGTGGACAATAAGTATTTGCTCAATAACAAAAGTTCATTTCAATACTTTGTTATATATCCTTTGTTGGCAATGACAGAGGTCAAACGTTTAAGTCTTCACAAGGTTGGCACACACTGTTGCTGGTATGTTGGCCCATTCCTCCATGCAGATCTCCTCTAGAGCAGTGATGTTTTGTGGCTGTCGCTGGGCAACACAGACTTTCAACTCCATCCAAAGGTTTTCTATGGGGTTGATATCTGGAAACTGGCTAGGCCACTCCAGGACCTTGAAATGCTTCTTATGAAGCCACTCCTTCGTTGCCCTGGCGGTGTGCTTGGGATCATTGTCATCCTGAAAGACCCAGCCACATTTCATCTTCAGTGCCCTTGCTGATGGAAGGAGGTTTACACTCAAAATCTCACGATACATGGCCCCATTCATTCTTTCATGTACACGGATCAGTCGTCCTGGTCCCTTTGCAGAGAAACAGCCACAAAGCATGATGTTGCCACCCCCATGCTTCACAGTAGCTATGGTGTTCTTTGGATGCAACTCAGCATTCACTCTCCTCCAAACACGACGAGTTGTGTTTCTACCAAACAGTTCTACTTTGGTTTCATCTGACCATATGACATTCTCCCAATACTCTTCTGAAACATCCAAATGCTCTCTAGCAAACTTCAGACGGGCCCGGATATGTACTGGCTTAAGCAGGGGAACACGTCTGGCATTATAGGATCTGAGTCCCTGGCGGCGTAGTGTGTTACTGACGGTAGCCTTTGTTACGTTAGTCCCAGCTTTCTGCAGGTCATTCACTAGGTCCCCTTGTGCGGTTCTGGGATTTTTGCTCACCGTTCTTGTGATCATTTTCACCCCACGAGGTGAGATCTTGCATGGAGCGGTCTTGTATGTCTTCCATTTTCTAATTATTGCTCCCACAGTTGATTTCTTCACACCAAGCTGTTTGCCTATTTAAGATTCAGTCTTCACAGCCTGGTGCAGGTCTACAATTTTGTTTCTGGTGTCCTTCCACAGCTCTTTGGTCTTCACCATAGTGGACTTTGGAGTGTGACTCTTTGAGGTTGTGGACAGGTGTCTTTTATACTGATAACAATGTCAAACAGGAGCCATTACTACAGGTAATGAGTGGAGGACAGAGGAGCCTCTTAAAGAAGAAGTTACTGGTCTGTGAGAGCCAGAAATCTTGCTTGTTTGTAGGTGACCAAATACTTATTTTCCACCATAATTTGCAAATAAATTCTTAAAAAACTAGACAATGTGATTTTCTGGATTTGTTTTTTCTTTTGTCTCTCATAGTTGAGGTCTACCTATGATGTCAATTACAGGCCTCTCTCATCTTTTTAAGTGGGAGAACTTGCACAATTGGTGGCTAACTAAATACTTTTTTTCCCCACTGTATTTATAATGTCCCCCCTTATTATAGGCCATAGGCCTATTATAAATATTTGTTCCCTTATAAATAATAGCCCGCCTTATATGTTTCCCCCTTATAAAAGCCCCCCTTATAATAATCTCCTCTTATATTTTATAGCTACCTCCCTTATACATAACAGTCTCCCCCTTATAACAATCCACCTTATATATACTAGTTCCTCTACTATAATAACCTCCTTATATATAATTCTTCCTCCCTTATACATAATAGCCCCCCTATAACAGCCAACCTTATATATAATAGTTCCCCCTTATAATAGTGCCCCTATATATAATAGTTCCTCTCCTATAACAGCCCCCCTTATAATAGCTCCCCCTTTTATATATAACAGTCCCCCCTTATATAAAATAGCGCCCCTTATATATATGTCATGTCTTATAATAACCCACTTACATATAACAATCTCCCCATTATAATAGCCTCCTTATAAATAATAGTTTGCCCTTATTTATAATAGTTTCAATCTTATAATAGCTCCACTTATTTGTAATAGTTCTCCCCTTTGAAGGGGGGCTATTATAAGGGGGGTACAATTATATTATTGTTTATAATGGGGGCTATTATAAGGGGGAACTATTATTTATAAAGGTGCTGTTATAAGGGAGGAACTATAATATATAAGGGGATTAATATAAGGGGGGAACAATTATATACAAAAGACCTCCTTTATATATAATATGTCATCTTTTATAATAACCCCCATATATATAACAGTTTCCCCTTATAGTTAGTAGCCCCCTTATATATAAGTTTCCCCACTATAAATATTAGCCTCCCCTATAAATAATAGTTTGCCCCTTTATCACATCCCTTTCCCTTACCAGAAAACAATAAATCTTTCATTCACCATACAGCGATCCCACGATGAGCGGAGTTGCCGAAGGTTCCCCCTGTAGTAGTGGCACAGGTGGCTGCCTGCACCATGACATCCCGTACATTTCCATCCTCTATGTCAGAGCAGGGACTTTTGAGCTCCCTGCTCTGTCATAGAATTGAACAATATCAGTGTGCACAGCACACCAATACAGCTGTGGAGCTCCCGGGATCCTGGGGGCCCCTGGGCAATTGCCCAGTTTTCCCCCCTCTAACGCCGCCCCTGATGATAGAATGAATCCATAATATTAATTATTATCAGGGACAATGCTACTTCTGTGGCTGGCATTTATGGGATCCTAAGGGAGGTTCCTGGAGGTATATATGTACACCTAGAGTGAAAATGTAAAGCTGGTTGCACGCTAAAGATTTTTGGATATTTTCATGGAGTTTTCCACTGCATTTTTTCAGATTTTTTTTTCTGGGAAAAATGGCACATGCAGGTCTTCAATAGGTTTTCATGAAATTCCATACAAGCAGTGAGGAGTTTTGCAAGTTTTTTTTTTTTTTGTCTTTTTTTGTAATTTCTGGCATTTTTTACAGTTATTTTTTTAATGATTTCTTTATAGGAGAAAAAAGCACCAGAAAAAACACCAGTAAAACTATGTATGCTCAAAAAATGGGGAAAAAAACAGAAGCTAAAAAATGCAAAGCAACAGTGGTGTTTTTTATGACTTTTTTTAGGCAGAAAAGTGGCAGGACAAAACCTCTACGGAAACGCTGCAGAAATAAACACTACACTTTACAGTTCCAGCAATACAAATGAGATTTTATTTAATCTAATTCCCATATTGGAGAGCTAAACGCTGTAGAAAACGTTACTTTAAAAATGCAGAAAATGTATTTTATGCAAAAACACCACCAGTCGTTGATTGTAATGTCAATCTGTATTCCCTTAGTCCAGACAGCAGCACAATATGGGGTATCTCTGCCCCTGTGTGTTGTTTAGGACAGGTGGAACCTTTAATTAGCACCAAAAAGGTGCCTCCTACTAGCCCTATAAGAGGGCATAAGAGACCTCCCTCCACTGTGTAAATTATAAAGTAAGAGGAAACAAGCTTCTAGGGAGGGAAGCCTTGTGCTGCTGTCTGGACTAAGGGAATACAGATTGACATTACAATCAACGATTCCCCTTACGTCCGACAGCAGCACAATATGGGGAGATAGCAAGTAATTCCCCTAGGGAGGGTTTCCTCGCCTTACAACATCAAGGACTGACTGACCAAAGGCAGTTGTCTGGAAACTGCGGATGTCCAATGATAATGTTTAACAAAAGGTCAACTGAGATGACTATGATGCAGCCGCACAAATCTGGTCCAATGGTAAGGACCGATACTCAGCCAAAGAAGTCGACAACCCAGGTCGAGTGGCCGTAGAAAGACTGGAGGGAATAACTCCTGAATAAGAAAGGAAGACTTAATTGTCTCCTTGATCCATGTGGATAGAGTAGGCTTGGAAGCCTAGAGTCCTCTGTTTTTAAACTGCATATCAATTAGTAGGCTTTCGGCCTTCTTAAGCGGTTGAGTGTGGAATAGGTAAATCCACAGACACCTTACCACATCTAAGGTGTTGAGCTTTTCTTCCTCCTCAGAGGTTGGAGAGGGGAAAAACACAGGTAACGAAATTAGCTGATTGCTATTATAGTATGAGGGGACCTTAGGGATAAACCCAGGCAAACCTAAGGTGCACCCTATCTGCAAAAACAAAATGTACGGTTCTCTAGAAGTGAGGGCCTGGAGTACCCCTACTCTTTGGCAGATATAATAACCAACGAAAAAGTGGTTTGTAGGCTAAATATTTTATCCCCGTAGTCCACAAGGGTCCAAATGGAGGACCGCACAGGCCTGTAATGACTACCGCAAGGTCCCACTGGGGATGATACTGAGGGCTTTAGCCTCATTGCCCCTTTAAGGAACCTTGCAACCAGAGGATCCTGAGACAGACGTCTGTTCAAATGAGCGGAGAGGGCCGCAATCTGCACTTTCAAAGTGGCAGGGGCAAGGCCCTTATCCAAACCGTCCTGAAGAAAATATCAGCCGTTGAAGGTTCTAGATTATTAATACCCTTCTTGGAGCACCACTCCATGAAAATCTTGGCTGTCCTCTGGTAGTTCTTATTGGTAGATTCTGCTCTTGCAGAATAAAGGGTCTTCAGGACGGCCTCTGACAGTCCTCTATCCTGCTGTAGGGACTGCTCAACCTCCAGGCTGTCAGGTTGAATCTCCAGAGATCCTGGCACTTCAGAGATCCTTGGGAAACCAGGTTCTGGATGGGGGGAAGCCTCCAATATATCCATCGACTCATCTCCATGAGTTGGGAAAAACCAAGCTCTTTTTGGCCAGAATGGAATGATGGCTATCACAGAGACTTGGTCCTGTCTGATTTTCATTAATACCTTTGGTATTATTGGAATTGGAGGGAAGATGTATGCCAGCCTGGACCTCCAAGGGATGGACAGGGCATCCACTGCCAAGGGATTGTCCTCCTGGTAAAGGGAACAGAACTTCTCCACCTTGGCGTTGAGTCGGGTTGCCATGAGGTCTATTTCTGGAAGACCCCTGTTCAGGGTAATCTGATGAAAGACTTCTGGATTGAGTGACCATTCTCCTGATACGGCCTAACCCCCGACTCAACCGATCCGCTACTATGTTCAGGGAGCCCTTGATGTGAACTGCGGATAAATGGATTAGATTTTTCTCTGCCCATGTAAATATCAGATCTGCCTCCCTAAGGAGGGTTGGTGATCTGGTGCCTCCCTGTCTGTTCACGTACAGCACTGTGGTCATGTTGTCTGACCGGATTTTGACTGCTCTTCCCTGGGAAGAGGCAAGCAATAGAGTAAGGCACGATATACGGCTCTGAGCTCCTTCCAGTTGGACGAGGTCCTTTTTTCAAGAGCGCTCCAGACTCCCTTTATGGAGTTTTCGTCCAATGGGCTCCCCATCCCGAGAGGGATGCATCTGTAGTCAACAGGGTCCAAGAAGGTTGGACCGTGGACCTTCCGTCTTTCAGGTGCAACCACCACTTGAGGGAAAAAGACGGGTCCTGGGGGAGAGTCGAATCTTCTTGTTGAATGTAAGAAGGGAGCGATCCCAAGCCTCTAGTAACTCCTTCTGGAGGGGACGTAAGTGCCACAAGGCCCATGGGACTGCCTCCACTGAGGAAGACATCAAGCCCAGGATCTTCATCAATGTTCTGATGGAGGCTATCGGCTTTTTGAAGAGGTGCCGGACTGCCGCAACCAGCTTCTCCTTCCTTGCTGGTGTCAAGGAGATTTGCAGGCGGACTCAATCTAGGAAGTAGTTTTCTCAGAGGAACTTCCTTCGAGTTGAAGGGATCGTTTTTGACTTCTACCAATTTATAAGCCATCACAGACTCTGAAGGCTGTCTGTAGGTACTGGAGCAGAACAGACTCTGACTGGGCCTTTATCAACCAGTCATCTAGATAAGGCACCAAGAATATCCCCTGAAGCCTGAGGGCGGCCGTTATGGGGGCCACTACCTTTGTAAAGGTGTGGGAAGCAGAGGAGATCCCGAAGGGTAGTGCTGTGAAATGAAAGTGCTTCCTGTGGCCGGAAACTACTATGGCAATCCTTAGAAAAAAACCTTCTGTGTGGAGGTAAATAGAAATATGCAAATAGGCGTCTTTTATATCCAAAGTCACAAAAAACATCGCCTTAGAGGAGAAAGGTGGTGACAGACTTTATGGTTTTCCTATGGAAGCGCTTCTTTTTGATGAAGCGGTTGAGGTACCTTAAGTCTATGATCATTCTCCACTTGTCTGCCGGTTTTGGCATCAGGAAGACGGGAGAATAGACACTGGATCCTTCTTCTAGAGAAGGGACTTCCACCAGGGCTCCCTTGTGAATGTACTCTTGGATGAAGCATTCCAGGGAGGCTGCGAGTTAACACAAACCGATCCTGAGGAGGACGGAGGAACTTCATTGCATAACCTCTTTGGATTACCTACCGGACCCATGGGTCTCGAATTTTTTCCTGCCCGCAGTTGAGAAAGTGGGAGACACGACCTCCGACAGGAATCTCGGCCACAGGAAAACTGCTTCTGATGTCAAAGCTAGGCTTGACTTTTTTATCATCAGACTTCGGAATCTCCGGCCGGCGCCTCTAGAGGAATAACTAGAGCCTCTCTGGACTGCCTTCCACGATGAGGCGGATAGCCTCTACCACAGCCAGAGCCAGACCTACCTCTGAAGGCCTGGGGTAAAGGTTTACCCTTCTTGTCGGCCAAGCCCTCTAGGATCTCGTCTAGGGCACAGCCAAAGACTCTACCCGGCTCAAAGGGTAATGCGCACAAATTATACTTTGAGGGGAACACAGCTCTCCAAGGTTTTAACCATAGAGGTCTTCCTGCTGCAGTGTTCTTGGTAAGTGCCAGGGATTTGGCCGCCAGCCTTAATTGATGGTGGGAGGCTTCCGTTAAATATTCAGCTGCCAGGGAAACTGAGCCTAGAAACCCTAGCAGCTCATCTCGGGAGACTCCAGGGTCGGTCACTTTCGAGGTGGACCAGGTCAGTACATAATTTGGCTGACACTTCACAGGACGCAACCGCCACAGCGGTCTTGGGCGAGGCAGCTGAATAAGCCTTCTTGAAGGTATTGTCGAAGCGCCTGCCATGGCGTCGTGCAGATTTGCTCCATCATCTGATGGTACCTTAGTGCGGCAGGACAGTTTAGCCACCGCCATATCCACCTTGGGAGGAGAACCCCATTGATCCCATTGAGCAACTGGGAATAAAGCGCTGAACCTCCTAGGAACCACAAGAGGTTTTTCAGGACTTCTCCACTCTGAGGACATTAATTTTTGTAATGTCTGGTCCACTTGGAAGACCCTAGGCCCTCTATAGGTGGACGCGGAGGCTTCCCCGTCAACATCACGATCCTTAGACCGGATGGACTTCAGCAGCCAGCTTAATTTTTCAAGTGGAAGCACGGCCTGCTGGGATCTTCAGTGGAATCGTCAGATGAGAGTGTCTCGTCCACTATCTGATAATCTTCATCAGAGATCCGTAAGGAAGATTGTGTCTCAATCTGCGGTCTCTTGGCAATTTGGGCGATGGAAGAACGAATCTCCTTTAAGAGACTCCTCATAAAGTCCTTTACCCAAGTAACAACCTCTTATAGAAGGTACTTCCGGCAGGGTCCGCGACACTGGTGACAGCGGGTAAAATCATAGCCGTCAGGTAAAGGGGTATTGCATTCCAAACACATTAGATGTTTCAAGTTTAGAGGAATTTTTCCTCCTAAGCGCATCGCCATTACGTGCTGCAGAAGATGACATCTGAAACATCAAACAGCCACGTGACACTGAAACAGGGAAGATCGCCAAGCATCACATAAAAACCCAAGGGGTACCTCTTTTTTTTTTTTTTTTGAATCGGTCACTTGAAGAGAGAAAAAACCGTCAGAAAAAAACCAGCCACCACAACCCGCAGCAGAGGAGCTAGAAACCACTCACTCAACAAATAAAGGACTGCATTCAGACCTTTTAAATGTAATCCAGCAGCGAGGGGAGGAAGCCAACAAAGAAACATTTATACAGCACCAAAACAAGTCAAACGCCATACTGGAACATAGAGGAGCATAAGCCTAAGCCAGAGGCTCAAAATACAAGAAGCAAAAATCAATTTTATATTTTGCCTTTAAATTTTAAATTTCCAAACTTACCGCACTTTTTCCGAGAAAACCGGAAGTAGGGCGCGGTGGTGCGCAAAGGCTTCCTTCCCCTGGGAACACGGAACCGGAGAAAAGTTCCGGCCGAGGAGGTTCCCCGCTTACTTCCGGGATCGCGCTGCCTGCAGATGGATGCAGGATAACGCTGCGCTGCGGGGCGAAGGCCCGAAGGACCGGAGGTTTTTTCTTTGGGACCGAGGTACCCCAAAAAGGTAAGCCAGGAGTAACTAAAACCCCTAGCAACGGGAGGTCACAAGAGACCTCCGTCCACCTGTTCCACACAGGACAGAAAAAAACACAGTGGAGGGAGGTCTCTTGTGCCCTCTTATAGGGCTAGTAGGAGGCACCTTTTTGGTGCTAATTAAAGGTTCCACCTGTCCTAAACAACACACAGGGGCAGAGATACCCCATATTGTGCTGCTGTCGGACGTAAGGGGAATAAACATTTTATGCTGTTTTGTACAGTTTGTAGTTATTCATAAATCCACTAGATGGCGCCAAACATTACTGCAGCCATGTATCAGTGCAGGTTTCATCCTGGAATACAGATGACAGTTTGTCTTTAAACATAAAAAAGTCATAAAAATGCTTGTATTGTTTTGAGTATTTTAAGGCTTTTTTTTTCCTTGGCTCTTTTTTGTCACATAGTACATTTTCTGCATTTTTTTCCGAGCATGCTGCATTTTGAAAAGAGGCAAAAAACACAACAAAATGGGCAGATCATATGGAGGCCCTGTACAGGAAGGGCCACAGCAGGCTCTACCTGCTTAGGAAACTGAGAGCCTTTGGAATCCGGGGGGGAACTTCTTAGAACTTTCTTCAACTCGGTAGTGGCATCAGCCATCTTCTTTGGAGTGGCCTGCTGGGGGAGCAGTATATCAACCAGGGACAGAAATAAACTTGACAAGCTGATTAGAAGGGCCAGCTCTGTCCTGGGGAGCCCACTGGACCCAGTGCAGGTGGTGGGTGACAGAAGGATACTGTCCGTGGTGAGCTCCATGCGGGAGAATAACTCCCATCCCATGCATGAGACTGTGATCGCGCTGGGCAGTACTGTCAGTGACCGACTGCTCCACCCTAGGTGTGAGAAGGAGCGCTATCGGAAGTCTTTCCTCCCCACCACGGTTAGGCTGTACAACCAACACCGACCTAAGCGGAGATCATTACATACAGAGAACTGAAATATCTCTCTGCCTGTTATATCTCCCCCCCCCCCCCCTCTGCTACGTCCTATCTGTCTGTCTGCTATTAATGTAATGCCTCTCACCTTGGAACATTCCTGTACATGTTGTATTTGTATTTGTATCTGCTTATCTTATCTTTGCTGCTGTAACACACTGAATTTCTCCATTGTGGGACTATTAAAGGACTATTATTATTATTATTATTATTATTATTATTATTAAAATGTATAGAAAAAATAATTTTTAAATTAATAACCTGTACCATTTCGCCACAGCATTTGTAACTGAATTATTTGCTGTAAAAAATGGCAAAAAAACATGTCTGTGAAGCCAGCCTAACACTTTATTTCTACAATTGGAGGCCAAAAAGAGGCCTGAAGAGGCCGTCGGGGAATGCTGGATGCCCAGGAGAGGTGAAGCAAGGTGCTTGTTATTTTCCTTCACTTCCCCTGGGCCCCCACTTATTATACTTTGTGGATGAAGAACCTCAAACGTTTTGCATTTGGATGACTCCAAAACTTTTGGAAATTTCAGATGAAATTCGCTACTAAACAAATCAGTTCACCCATCCCTAACTCTAACAAACATTTGTTGGAAGACTGGTATATACACTCATTGACAAAAAAAATAATGCACCAAAAAGGATTTGTTGGAAGCAAATTAAACTTTTTATGAGTGAATGTAATGATATATGTAAGTGATTTACAATACTAGCGCAAAAGGATTAGCTTATTGGGAAAAACTGTACAATTGAATTGAGACTCCAGTATCCTGTTAGGTGCCTCCAGCCTGAATGCAAGATGAGATACGGTTGGACATGGAGGCAGTGTTGGAATGGGGTGCCTAGGGCCCAGACTCGGACTGGCCCACCGGGGAACCGGTGAATACCCCCGGTGGGCCCCAAGCCCCAACTATCGCGGTCGCAGGGGGTGCAACCAGCAGGGTACGGGGAATGCAGCCATCTGGAGATAGCCGGGGCTCCGGACCACTATGATAGCGGTCAGGGAAAGCCTGTATCCCTGACCGCTATACATATTGTAAATGAAAAGGGGCCCTGGCCTGTCACTAGGCCCCTTTCCAATAGATGTCAGCTCAGGGGAGGTGACATAAAATAATAAATACTTATACATAGCTCCCAACCGTCCCGCATCTGGCGGGACAGTTTCAATTTTACACTGCTGTCCCGTTGTCATGGATAGCTTACAGTTTGTCCCTCTCTGTCCCTGAAGTGTTTTGCTGTTAACAAACTTTATTAAGGTAGGGTAAAGGCTAATTGGTAGATGCTAAATCCTAGAGGGCTAAAGGACCTTTGATAACGTCATGACCATGTGATCAGACTTGTGTGGGCAGAGCTATTCTGGATACTACGGGACAGTGTGATGTTACACAGAAAGCTGGAAACGAGAGTGATCGAAGAGACAGAGAGACAGCATGTATGAGCAAGAGGGGGGAACTGGGGGCAGATGTAGGGGGCAGTTAAACTGAAGTCAGATGTAGGGGGCAGTTAAACTGGGTGCAGATGAACAGGCAATTAAACTGAAGGCAGATGAAGGGGCAATTAAACTGGGGGCAGATGAAAGGGGGCATTAATCTGGTGACAGATCAAGGGGGGACATTAAATTGGTGGTAGATAAAGGGGGGACATTAAGATGGTGGCAGAAAAATGGGGACATTAAACTGGGGGCAGATGAAGGGGGGCCATTAAGATTGTGGCAGATATACAGGAACATTAAACTGGGGGCAGATGGAGGGTGACATTAAACTGGGGGGGGCAGATGGTGACATTAAACTGGGGGCAACTGGAGGAGGACATTAAAACGTGGGGGGTAGCTGGAGGGGGACATGTCTGCCTCTAGTTGGCCCATAGTTTAATGTCCCCCTCCAACTACCCCCACTGTTTAATGTCACCCTCCAGCTGCCCCATAGTTTAATGTCCCCCTTCAACTACCCCTACTGTTTAATGTCACCTTCCAGCTGCCCCATAGTTTAATGTCACGCTCTAGTTTCCGCCAGTTTAAACTGGGGCACAAAGAGAAGGACTTAATACTGTGGGGCAATTGGAGAACATTATAATGTGGGGGCATATAATGTTAGGGTGACTGTAGGAAGATTATACTGTGTGGGGGCACATGGAAAAATAGATGAGAATGGGCGGAGTCAACATAGAAGTGGGTGGAGTTAAATTTGCCGCGGCGTGCATAGCGCACATTTTATCCCTCTTTCTGTCCTTTGAAAGTTGGGAGGTATGCTTATACTCACCTCTCCTGGGCTCTGCATCCTTTCTGGGGCTGTTTGGTCATGTGACTGAGGCCTGTGATTAGGCCCCACCGGTCACATGGGGTGCTGCAGCGTAATGACGACAGTGCACCCCCACATGACCGCATAGGACCAATCACAGGCCTCAGCAGGGATGTCTGAAGATGCTGTAGACAGCTGGACCGAGCCAGGATGCCCAGGAAAGGTGAGGCAAGGTGAGTATCAGTGTTTGTTATTTTTATTTACCTTTCCTGGGCTTCCTATTATTATACTCTGGGGTCTGAGGAGACCCCTGAGTATAATAATAGCACCGGAAGGGAGGGGGGGCTGTTGGGAGCATATAATACTGGGTGGGCGCCACTGTGGAGCATATAATACTGGGTGGGGGCCAGTGTAGAGCATATAATACTGGGTGGGGGCCACTGTAGAGCATATAATACTGGGTGGGGGGCACTGTGGAGCATATACTAGGTGGGGGCTACTGTGGATCATATAATACTGGGTGGGGGCTACTGTGGAGCTTATAATACTGGGTGGGGGCCACTGAGAAGCTGGAGATATCGGTGCCGATATTTTCAGCACTGATATCTCCCCACTGTCAGAAGGGCTCAGTGTCATTGCTGAGCTGTGAGGAACGCGCCCCCCCCCCCCCGACAGTACCCTAACAAAGTCCTCTAGTGAGCTCGGCTATGGACTCTCTCCAGTTTGCTTATCAGCCGGGCATTGGGGTGGATAATGCCATCATCTACCTTCTGCACAGAGCTCTTTCTCACCTGGAGAAAACAGGGAACACTGTGAGAATAATGTTCTTTGATTACTCCAGTCCTTCTAACATCATACAGCCGGGGTTACTGAGAAACAAGATGGCCCTTGCTGGAGTGGACAACCACCTCTCCAATTGGATCCTAGACTACCTCACAAAGCGACCTCAGTATGAGAGAGCCCGGGACTGTGTGTCAGATACCGTGATCTGTAATACGGGGGCACCTCAAGGTACAGTTCTTGCCCCTTTCTTCTTCACACTGTACACTGCAGATTTTAAGTGCAACTCATCTAGCTGCTACTTAGAGAAGTATTCTGATGACTCTGCAATAGTAGGCTTCATCACAGACGATGATGACAGGGAGAACAGAGTTGAACCGGGATTTTGTGGACTGGTGCCAGCGGAACCACCTTAGGATTAATGCTGGGAAGACCAAGGAAATGGTGGTGGACTTTCGTAAATGAAGATACCCTCCTAAACCAGTGGACATCCAGGGGACAAGCATCGAAATTGTCAACTCCTATAAGTACCTGGGTGTGCTCCTCAATAATAAGCTGGACTGGGCAGATCACCTGGATGCACTGTACAGGAAGGGCCACAGCAGACTCTACCTGCTTAGGAGGCTGAGAGCCTTTGGAGTCCAGGGGGCACTTCTTAGGGCCTTTTTCAACTCAGTAGTGGCATCAGCCATCTTCTTCGGAGTGGCCTGATGGGGGAACAGTATCTCAACCAGCGATACGAATAGACTCAATCAGCTGATCCCAGTCTGACTCTGCTAGGGCCCACTTGTAAATTTTATTCTGGGGCCCACTGTATTACCTGCAAATTCCTAAGATTGTGCAACACATTTTTTCAGTAGAAGTTTGCCGTGTAGTCCTGGAAGTTTTGAAATCTGGTATAGACATTCCTGAGAAGCCCTTGCTGTGTGTAGGCAACCATTATCCTACTGAAAAATTCTGCTGGAAGCCCTGCCAAGACATATAGTGGCTTGCAAAAGTATTCATACCCATTGAACTTTTTCACATTTTGTCACTTTACAACCACAAACGTAAATGTATTTTATTGGGATTTTAAGTGATCGACCAACTCAAAGTAGCAGATAATAGTGAAGTGGAACGAAAATGATACATGGTTTTCAAAATTTTAATCAAATAAAAATCTGAAAAAAAAAAAATCTGATGCAAGTTGCATAACATTCAATGACCATAAGGTGGTGTAATATTCACTCCTGTGGAATAAATGGAAGAAATGGGTCAGTCAAATTTAGCACTATGTAAGCAATTTCCTGACACATTGGGGGAATTTACTAACCCATGTACACCAGATGGGTCTAAATGTGGTGTATCTTTGGCACACTGCCATTTCTTGGACCAAAGATGCACCACAATTTTCCTTCTGCACCTACTCACAACTTTTTACAAAAGTGGACGGAGAGGAGTGGAGACCAAAGCAAGACAAGTACACTTCAGCCTGACAGATTTACCAGAAATCTACACCAGATACTGACAGAGAAAAGAGAGGATGGAACTTAATAATTCAGGAGCATCTTGCAATAGTTTGGCACTTGATTAAAATGGACCTTTCATCACCTTCACCAATTCAAGTTCTTAGCATCTATAAATAGGTGCCTCCCCACTGATTCCAGCACATTTGGAGTTTCCTCTCTAGCCTTCACCATTCCTGAGCAAAACAAGTGCAGTTAGTTTTGGTGCCTGATGTGCTATTTATTTAAGTTCTGTAATGTGAGAAAGGCAGTGTCAAGCAGGAGGGTGTATTTCAGAGCTGCAATCAGAGGCAACTAGTGTCTGAGCTCAGAATCACACTAATTGCCTGCTCCTGCCTCACACTGCCCTCCTGACAGCACAGAGCCTAAATAACATATCAGGGACCAAAACTAACAGCATTGATTGCTCAGGAACAGTGGGGGCTAGAGAAAAATTCCAACTGTGCCAGAATCAGTGGAGCAGCAGCTATTAATTGATGTAAAGAGCTAGTCTTGTTGGAGGTGGTGAAAGGTCCTCTAAAATTGACGTACAGAATGTGAGCCTTAAAGGGGTATTCCCATGAACATAATCATATCTATATTTGTAGGTAATTAAAAGTTAAACATTTTTGCAAATATAAGTAGTTAAAAATTCTGCAGCGTTTTAAAGATTTTCTCATTACCATCTTAGCAGTGCCTTGATTGGTTGCCAATGGATATGACCACAAATGTAGAAACTTTCTATGGCCTGGGACTTGTCAAAAACCCAGCCATGATTTTCTTATTGTAGCTGGGTTATCAGGCAAGGACACTACATGTATGAGAACATATCCCTGCCACAATAAGGATATCATTGCTGATTTTCTGACCTTAGAAAGTTCTTGCATTCATGGTCGTATCCATTGGCAACCAATCAAGACAACAAGACTGTGACCACAAGATATTTAGAAAAAAATCTTTAAAATTCTGCAAAATTTTTAATTACTTATATTTACAAAAAATTTGAACTTTTAATTATCTACTAATTTTAAAATGTTTATGTTCGTGGGAATACCCCTTTAATAAATCACCCCCCAACTTCATACCGCCATTGTGATATTGTTTATAGTTATTTGTGAAGCAAAAATAGAATTAAAAGGAAAAGAAGAGGGGAGGTGGGGAGAAAAGGAGAAGACAGAGGAGATGAAAAAGGAGAAGAGATTAGGAGAGGAAAAAGGAAGAATGGAGAGAAGGAGGAGAGGAAAAGATAAGAGAGCAAACAAGTAAAGGAGCTAGGAATGTAGAAAAGAAGATGGGAGAAGACAAGAGGATTGAAGATGAAAGAAGAGAGGAAAGAAATGTAGAGAAGATTAGTAGAGAAGGAGAAGAAGTGGAGAGCAGAAAGTTTGAAAAGGAAAAAATGGAAAGGAGAAGGAGTGAAGGTGAGAGAAAAGGAGAGTAACAAAAACAGAAATGAAAAGGAGAAGAGACGTACAGAACAGAACAAAAACAGAGATAGTATGAGGAGAAATCTGTATAAAAAAAAAAACAAAACAGGTTATGGGTAAGCAGTCCTTAACCCCTTAACGACCCAGGACGTAATAGTACGTCCTGAGTCGCATGACGATGTATGGAGAGCGCTCAGGAGCTGAGCTCTCTCCATACACAGCGGGTGCCGGCTGTATAATACAGCCAGGACCCGCCGCTAACAGCAGTGATTGGTGCCTGCACCGATCGCAGCTGTTAACCCTTTAGATGTCGCGGTCAAACAGGACCGCGGTGTCTAAATTGCACAGCCGCCACGGGCACCGCCATTATTCCCCGATTGCCGCCCTCCAGAACGTCATCGGAGGGCGGCGATTGGTTGCCATGACAGCCAGGAGCCTATTGAAGGCCTGTCATTACATTAGAGCTATTACACGACGCATGCCAGAGGCATTGTCTAATAGAAGTAAAGGCATTTTGCTATTCACTGCGATACAGTAGTATCGCAGTGAATAGTATGATCGATCAGACCCCCTAGGTTTCAAGGTCCCTAGGGGGTCTGATCATACAAGTAAAAGTATGAAGTAAAAGTTTTTAAAAGTATGAAAAATTAAAAAAAAAAAAAACACAAAAGTTCAATTCACCCCCCTTTCCCTAGATCAGATATAAAAGTAAATAAACAAAAGTAAACAAACACTTTAGGTATCCCCGCACTCCAAAATGCCCGAACTATTAAAATATTAAAATATTTATCCCATACAGTGAACGGTGTAGCCGGGAAAAAAATTAAAATGGCCAAATAGCGTTTTTTTCAACACTTTGCCTCCTATAAAAAATTGAATAAAAAGTGATCAAACAATCAGATCTTTCCCAAATGGTGTCATTAAAAACGTCATGTTGTCCCGCATAAAAAGACGCCTTACCCAGCTCCATACATGTAAATATGAAAAAGTTACAGGTGACACAATATGGCGATGCAAAATTTTTTTTCTATTTAGCAAAGTTTTGAATTCTTTAAAAGGTATCAAAACATTACAAATACTATATAAATTTGGTATCGCCGAGTTCGTACTGACCTGCAGAATACAGGTAACATGTCATTTTTACCACACAGTGAATGCTGTAATTTGAATTTGTAATATGAATTTGGCGCAAATGCAGTTTTTCTCCAATTGTACCTCATTCTGAATTTTTTTCCAGCTTCCCAGTATATTGCACAGCATATTGAATAGTGACATTACAAAGTACAATTTGTTTCGCAAACAATAAGCAATCATGTGACTCTGTGAACTAAAAAATTAAAAAGCTATGGCTCTTGGAACGTGGGAAGGGAAAAACGAAAATGCAAAAACAAAAAATGGCCCGGTCATTAAGGGGTTAATAGTCCAATCGTATATTCATGCAGAGCTGAAAAGGTACACAGAACCTGTCTGCTGAACTGGCAGACACAGACAAAAATCCAAAGTGTAGATAGGTCCAGCACTACAGTCATGGCTAAAAGTTTTGAGAATGACACAAATATTATATTTTCACATGATCTGCTGCCCTCTGGTTTTTATGTGTGTTTGTCAGATGTTTTTATCACATACAGAAATATAATTGCATTCATATTATGAGTAACTGAAGCTTATATTGACAGTTAGAATGAGTTAATGCAGCAAGTCAATATTTGCAGTGTTGACCCTTCTTCTTCAGGACCTCTGCAATTCTCCCTGGCATGCTCTCAATCAACTTCTGGACCAAATCCTGACTGATAGCAGTCCATTCTTGCAGAATCAATGCTTTAATTTTGTCTGAATTTGTTGGTTTTTGTTTGTCCACCCGTCTCTTGATGATTGACCACAAGTTCTCAATGGGATTAAGATCTGGGGAGTTTCCAGGCCATGGACCCAAAATCTCTATGTTTTGTTCCCTGAGCCATTTAGTTATCACCTTTGCTTTATGGCAAGGTGTTCCATCATGCTGGAAAAGGCATTGTTAAGCGCCAAACTGCTCTTGGACGGTTGGGAGAAGTTGCTCTTGGAGGACATTCTGGTACCATTCTTTATTCATGGCTGTGTTTTTAGGCAAGACTGTGAGAGAGCCGATTCCCTTGGCTGAGAAGCAACCCCACACATGAATGGTTTCAGGATGCTTTACAGTTGGCATGAGACAAGACTGGTGGTAGCGCTCACCTCTTCTTCTCCGAATAAGCTGTTTTCCAGATGTTCCAAACAATCGAAAAGGGGATTCATCAGAGAAAATGACTTTACCCCAGTCCTCAGCAGTCCACTCCCTGTACCTTTTGCAGAATATCAGTCTGTCCCTGATGTTTTTTCTGGAGAGAAGTGGCTTCTTTGCTGCCCTCCTTGAGACCAGGCCTTGCTCCAAGAGTCTCCGCCTCACAGTGCGTGCAGATGCACTCACACCTGCCTGCTGCCATTCCTCAGCAAGCTCTGCACTGCTGGTAGCCCGATTCCGCAGCTGAAACACTTTTAAGAGACGGTCCTGCCGCTTGCTGGTCTTTCTTGGGCGCCCTGGAGCCTTTTTGGCACCAATGGAACCTCTCTCCTTGAAGTTCTTGATGATGCGATAGATTGTTGACTGAGGTGCAATCTTTCTAGCTGCAATACTCTTCCCAGTTAGGCCATTTTTGTGCAGTGCAATGATGACTGCACGTGTTTCTTTAGAGATAACCATGATTAACAGAAGAGAAACAATGATGGCAAGCACCAGCCTCCTTTTAAAAGTGTCCAGTGGTGTCATTCTTACTTAATCATGACAGATTGATCTCCAGCCCTGTCCTCATCAACACCCACACCTGTGTTAATGGAGCAATCACTGAAACAATGTTAGGTGGTCCTTTTAAGGCAGGGCTGCAATGATGTTGAAATGTGTTTTGGGGGATAAAGTTCATTTTCTAGGCAAATATTGACTTTGCAAGTAATTGCTGTTAAGCTGATCACTCTTTATAACATTCTGGAGTATATGCAAATTGCCATTAGAAAAACTGAAGCAGTAGACTTTGTAAAAATTAATATTTGTATCATTCTCAAAACTTTTGGCCATGACTGTAGATATTGGACCCGATTAAAACATAGCGTTTTATCATGTTTATTCAATGTATGCATTTCAAGCTAAAGAAGCTCTTAGGCTGAGGCCCCACGTTGTGGAAACGCAGCTTTTTTGTTGCGGATTTTGCTGCTTATTTTGAGCCAAAGCCAGGATTGGATTGAGCAGAAGGGAGAAGTATAAGAACTTCCTATATATTTCCTATTCCTCTTATAGCTATTTTCGGCTTTGACCCAAAAAAAAAAAAAAAAAAACGCTGCAAAATCTGCAACAAAAAAAAAGCTGCGTTTCCACAATGTGGGGCCTCAGCCTTACTCATAGTGCAGCTGGAGGAACAAGGCAACAAACATTTAAAAGACAAGCTGACCAATAAGGATGCATTGGCGTCACATAAAGTTGCACATATCATGGGTCCATAAACATATCACTCAATAACCAATGAATTCCAAAAAAAAGGGGATAAAAAAGAAAACACAAATAAGCAAACTCTAACCACTATATAAAGAAAATATATATGTAGCGAAGCTACAAACAATACACACTGTCCATGCAGCAATACACAATTTATTTTGTGGCAACACATATTGTTATAAATTGACCAACAAATCTTTCTAACACATAATACAAATGTAATCCAATACCAGCCACCTAAACAAAATATAACAGAAGAAATAATAAAAACTAAAGTGAACATATAAAGTTAGGAAACCAATGTGCCAATTTGTACATGATGAAGGAATATATAAATCTGCTACAAATATATATACATGTCATGATCAAAATATATACAAATTGCTGCCCTAAGACATTCACAGGACAAGGTTCACATTAATTATATAAATCTAGATTTACATGACAATCCCCTAATAGATGCCTACAATATAAGTGGAATAGCATTGGGGAAACAACTCTCAGATCAGAAAGCAACTCCGGCACACAGTCCTGACAAAAAAAACTGAGACGTGCTTAACAGGTTGCAGAACGATTCTGGAAGAAAAGCCACTCCAAGGAAGATTTCATCAGGAGTAGAGAGGCAATTCTCAACTTCAAGAATGCACTCACCTCTGCAAAACAGGTCTATTTCACCACACTCATATCTTCCCTATCCCACAACCTCAGTTATTTAATACCTTCAACCCCGTTCTCCATCTTCCAGGCCCTCTCCGACATCACTTATCTCAGCCGAAGACTTTGCCTCTTACAAAATTGACACCATCTGAGACAGCCTCAACCTACACCCCCACAACCACTCTACCCAACTGTTCGGTGCTGTTCATCCTTAACCTCATTCTCCACTGTCACCGACGAATAGCTCTCCATCCTAATTTCAAAATCCCCCCTCACAACCTGCTCGCTTTACCCGATCTAGTCGACCTCTTCCCCAACCTCTCTGAAGTCTTTAACCCTGCTCTAACCCACCTCTTCAACCTATCTCTAACCAGAGGTACCTTCCCTTCTGCCTTTAAACATGCTACTGTCACAACCACCCTTAAAGGGGTATTCCCATGAACATAACCATTTTTAAATTTGTAGATAATTAAAAGATAAACATTTTTGCAAATATAAGTAATTAAACATTTTACAAAGTTTTAAAGATTTTCTTGTTGTCTTGATTGGTTGCCAGTGGATATGACCATGAATGCAGGACCTTTCTTAGGTCATAAAATCAGCTACAATTTGCTTATTGTGGCCGAGATATCTTCTGATACATGTAGTGTCCCTGCCTGATAACCCAGCTACAATAAAAAAAATCATGGCTGGGTTTCTGACAAGTCCCAGACCATAGAAAGTTTCTGCATTTGTGGTTGTATCCATTGGCAACCGATCAAGACAACAGACTGTCAGCACTAAGATGGTTAGAGAAAATCTTTAAAACTCTGCAGAATTTTTAACTACTTATATTTGCAAAAATGTTTAACTTTTAATTATCTACAAATATAGATATGATCATGTTCATGGGAATACCCCTTTAAGTAACCATCCCTCGATTCATCCTCTCCAGCTAACTATCGGCCTATCTCACTGCTTCCATATGCCTCAAAACTCCTTGAACAACATTTCCACTTTGAACTATCCTCCTATCTCTTGTCCAACTTACTCTTTGACAGACTACAATCAGGCTTCTGACCCCATCACTCCAAAGTATCTGCTCTAACCAAAGTCACAAATAACCTACTAACTGCCAAAGCCAAACAGTACTACTCTGTCCTCCTCCTCCTTGACCTCTCCTTCACCTTTGACTCAGTCAACCACTCCCTCCTGTCACAAACTCTCTCATGCCTTGGCATCACCGACTTTCTCCAGGATCTTCTCATACCTCACCAACCCCACATTCAGCATCTCCCACTCACACACCACCTACTCACCATGCCTTCTTTCTGTAGTTGTCTCTCAAGCCTCTGTCCTGGGACCCCATCTACACCCTTGGCCTTGGCCAACTCATAGTATCCCACGGTTTTCAATACCATTGCTCAGCCAACAACACTCAGATATATCTCTCTGGCCAGAGTGTATAGCAGCCGAGGCCTCCTTCTTCTCCTCCTGCTTTCTTAAACTCAATATGGAGAAAACAGAGTTCATCATCTTCGCCCCACTTCGCACAGTCCCCCTGCCTGACCCATCTATCAAAGTTAATGGGACTACACTTACCCCAATCCCACAGGTCCATTGCTTTGGGATAACTTTTGACTCTGACTTATGCGACACATCCAAGCCCGGAACTCTTCTTTCTGCCTCCAACTCAACAACATCCATCAAATCTGCTCCTTCCTCACCCCTGTAACTACAAAAATGCTAGTCCATGCCCTCATAATCCCCCGCTTAAACTACTGTACCACTCTTCTCCATGGCCTCCCAGCAAATGCCCTCGCTCCCCTCCAGTCCACCCTAAACTCTGCTGCTCGCTTAATCCACCCCCCCATTTTTCATCAGCCACTACCCTCTGCCAATCCCTTCACAGGATAATACCCATTGCCCAGCAAATAGAGTTTAAAGTGTTAACGCTGACATACAAAGCCATTCACAACCTGGCCCCTAAATATATCTCTGACCTTATCTCCCACTGTGTCCCACCTTCGATCCTATCAAGACATTCTACTCCTCTCTGCTTTTATCTGCTCTTCACACAATTGCCTCCAAGACTTCTCCCATGCATCCCACCATACTCTGGAACTCACTACCACAACACATAAGACTGTCCTCCACAATCACAAGCTTCAAAAAAACCTTGAAGACTCCTATTCAGGAAGGCCTACAACCTACAACCTCCTGCTGCCACCATTCCACCATCTAAACATACTCTACCCTCACCTATTGTCTCATCCCTTTTCCCTCATAGATTGTAAGCCCTTGCGGGCAGGGCCCTCTATCCCACCATTCCGGTTGGTCACTGTTAGTATTGTACTTGTTTTGTGTGGAATTAATGGTGCTATATATATATAAATATTATTATTATTAATAATAATAACTCTAGTCACATGTTGAGAATAAACCAATGATGACAGAATAACCAATAATGTGAGAAAAAGCGGAAAGAAAATAGGAAGCGAGAAGAAAAGAAGGGAGTAGGTAGGAGAAGAGAAAACAGGAGGGAAGATTAAGATAAAACTGAAGAGAAGAAGACGAGGAAATAGAAAATGAGGAAAAAAAAGAAGTGAAGAAGAGGAAAGTTGAAAAAAAGAAGGGAAAAAGAGAAGAGAGTGGAGAAGAGGAGAGTAGATGAGAAGAAAAGGTGAGAGGTAGATAAGAGAGAACAGCAGACAAGGAAATGAGAACAAGAGAGGTCAGAACATAAAATGTGAGGACAGGGAGGAGGAGACGGAAAATATATATATATTTTTATAAATCAGCAGAAAACAACTAATAGGTAGTGTTGAGCGAACCCGAACTGAACAGTTCGGATCAGTGCCGAACTTCGTGCGTTCGGGTACCCGACCCCGAACGTCAATGCTGGTCCCTTAAGATGCCGCGGTCAATAGCAATCGCAGCGTCCTAGGTATTTCTCAGTGAAAGTTAATGCCACGGGCGGCATCGACAGCGGGTGTTAGCTGTAACTGACAGCTAACACCATGCTCATTAACCCCCGCTTGGGGTTTTAACCCCTTTGATGCCGTGGTCAAACATGACAGGTTCGCTCAACACTACTAATAGGCGAATTTTACTGTCTCTTTAAATGCTCTTACCCCATAAAAGAATTCAACTAGGCCCCATCCTCTACCACCTGTGCCCATCCTGAAGGTAGCAATACACTCATGGGTAATTCCAACAGTTGACTTTTTTGAAGAATTAAAGGAAGGATTGTAAATAACGGGTCTGACCCTGGAGTCAAGAGTTGCAGAAACATCAAACTTCTGACCTCCTAGATGAGAGAATCCAACATATAAGTTAATAAAGGGCAGTTCAATCACCAGACAGCAAGCCCCTGCTTCTAGATGATCACCGCAGTGATTAGAGGCACTAGGAGTAGAAGCAAGGCAGTTAGACAAACACATTTGTTCTTTTTGTTTTTTAACTCTTCAAGTTATGCCTCCCTCCGGCATACTTCTTTTATGAACACTTATGGGCTGGCAGCATGGTGGATAGGAAGAGTAAAGGAGATGAGCAACATGTGCAATAGATGTGAATGCTTGATCTTCAGCATCATGCACAGTCCTGTTCACACTGTATAAAATGTATTTTGGGCAATGTATGTTCTTTTTAAAAACGAATTTGCATGTGATTGTGCTTTAAAGACACTCAGTCACTATAGATACAGATACCAATACGTATTCTTATATATATATATATATATATATATATATATATATATAAAACACACAGTGGGGAAAAAAGTATTTAGTCAGCCACCAATTGTGCAAGTTCTTCCACTTAAAAAGATGAAGCCGGCCTGTAATTGTCATCATAGGTAGACCTCAACTATGAGAGACAAAATGAGAAAACAAATCCAGAAAAGCACATTATCTGATTTTTTTAAGAATTTATTTGCAAATTATGGTGGAAAATAAGTATTTGGTCAATAACAAAAGTTTATCTGAATACTTTGTTATATATCCTTTGTTGGCAATGACAGAGGTCAAACGTTTTCTGTAAGTCTTCACAAGGTTGGCACACACTGTTGCTGGTATGTTGGCCCATTCCTCCATGCAGATCTCCTCTAGGGCAGTGATGTTTTTGGGCAACACAGACTTTCAACTCCCTCCAAAGGTTTTCTATGGGAATGAGATCTGGAGACTGGCTACAGTAGGCCACTCCAGGACCTTGAAATGCTTCTTACGAAGTCACTCCTTCGTTGCCCTGGCGGTGTGCTTGGGATCATTGTCATGCTGAAAGACCCAGCCACGTTTCATCTTCAATGCCCTTGCTGATGGAAGGAGGTTTACACTCAAAATCTCACGATACATGGCCCCATTCATTCTTTCATGTACACGGATCAGTCGTCCTGGTCCATTTGCAGAGAAACAGCCCCAAAGCATGATGTTGCTACCCCCATGCTTCACAGTTGGTATGGTATTCTTTGCATTCACTCTCCTCCAAACACGACGAGTTGTGTTTCTACCAAAGAGTTCTACTTCAGTTTCATCTGACCATATGACATTCTGCCAATACTCTTCTGGAACATCCAAATGCTCTCTAGCAAACTTCAGACAGGCCTGGATATGTACTGCTTAAGCAGGGAGACACGTCTGGCACTGCACGATCTGAGTCCCTGGCGGTGTAGTGTGTTACTGACAGTAGCCTTTGTTACGTTAGTCCCAGCTTTCTGCAGGTCATTCACTAGGTCCCCCCGTGTGGTTCTGGGATTTTTGCTCACCGTTCTCGTGATCATTTTGACCCCACGGGGTTAGATCTTGCGTGGAGCGCCTGATTGAGGGAGATTATCAGTGGTCTTGTATGTCTTCCATTTTCTAATTATTGCTCCCACAGTTGATTTCTTCACACCAAGCTGCTTGCCTATTGCATTTTCAGTCTTCCCAGCCTGGTGCAGGTCTACAGTTTTGTTTCTGGTATCCTTCCACAGCTCTTTGGTCTTCACCATAGTGGAGTTTGGAGTGTGACTGTTTGTTGTGGACAGGTGTCTTTTCTACTGATAACAATGTCAAACAGGAGTGGAGGACAGAGGAGCCTCTTAAAGAAGACGTTACAGGTCTGTGAGAGTCAGAAATCTTGCTTGTTTGTAGGTGACCAAATACTTATTTTCCACCATAATTTGCAAATAAATTCTTAAAAAAAAAAATCAGACAATGTGATTTTCTGGATCTGTTTTCTCATTTTGTCTCTCGTAGTTGAGGTCTACCTATGATGTCAATTACAGGCCTCTCATCTTTTTAAGTGGGAGAACTTGCACAATTGGTGGCTGACTAAATACTTTTTATCCCCACTGTACATATATATATATATATATATTGGCATAGGTAAATATGTATATGGAGATACGCATGCATATATATATATATATATATATATATATATATATATATATATACACGCACATATATACACACATACATATACAGTGCCTTGCGAAAGTATTCGGCCCCCTTGAACTTTTCAACCTTTTACCACATTTCAGGCTTCAAACATAAAGATATAAAATTTTAATTTTTTGGTGAAGAATCAACAACAAGTGGGACACAATCGTGAAGTGGAACAAAATTTATTGGACATTTTAAACTTTTGTAAAAAATAAAAAACTGAAAAGTGGGGTGTGCCAAATTATTCGGCCCCCTTAAGTTAATACTTTGTAGCGCCACCTTTTGCTGCGATTACAGCTGCAAGTCGCTTGGGGTATGTCTCTATCAGTTTTGCAAATCGAGAGACTGAAATTCTTGCCCATTCTTCCTTGGAAAACAGCTCGAGCTCAGTGAGGTTGGATGGAGAGCGTTTGTGAACAGCAGTTTTCAGCTCTTTCCACAGATTCTCGATTGGATTCAGGTCTGGACTTTGACTTGGCCATTCTAACACCTGGATACGTTTATTTGTGAACCATTCCATTGTAGATTTTGCTTTATGTTTGGGATCATTGTCTTGTTGGAAGATAAATCTCCGTCCCAGTCTCAGGTCTTTTGCAGACTCCAACAGGTTTTCTTCCAGAATGGTCCTGTATTTGGCTCCATCCATCTTCCCATCAATTTTAACCATCTTCCCTGTCCCTGCTGAAGAAAAGCAGGCCCAAACCATGATGCTGCCACCACCATGTTTGACAGTGGGGATGGTGTGTTCAGAGTGATGAGCTGTGTTGCTTTTACGCCAAACATATTGTTTTGCATTGTGGCCAAAAAGTTGGATTTTGGTTTCATCTGACCAGAGCACCTTCTTCTACATGTTTGGTGTGTCTCCCAGGTGGCTTGTGGCAAACTTTAAACAAGACTTTTTATGGATATCTTTGAGAAATGGCTTTCTTCTTGCCACTCTTCCATAAAGGCCAGATAAGTGCAGTGTACGACTGATTGTTGTCCTATGGACAGACTCTCCCACCTCAGCTGTAGATCTCTGCAGTTCATCCAGAGTGATCATGGGCCTCTTGGCTGCATCTCTGATCAATCTTCTCCTTGTTTGAGATGAAAGTTTAGAGGGACGGCCGGGTCTTGGTAGATTTGCAGTGGTCTGATACTTCTTCCATTTCAATATGATCGCTTGCACAGTGCTCCTTGGGATGTTTAAAGTTTGGGAAATCTTTTTGTATCCAAATCCGGCTTTAAACTTCTCCACAACAGTATCACGGACATGTCTGGTGTGTTCCTTGGTCTTCATGATGCTCTCTGCGCTTTAAACAGAACCCTGAGACTATCACAGAGCAGGTGCATTTATACGGAGACTTGATTACACACAGGTGGATTATATTTATCATCATCAGTCATGTAGGACAACATTGGATCATTCAGAGATCCTCACTGAACTTCTGGAGTGAGTTTGCTGCACTGAAAGTAAAGGGGCCGAATAATATTGCACGCCCCACTTTTCAGTTTTTCATTTTTTACAAAAGTTTAAAATAACCAATAAATTTCGTTCCACTTCACAATTGTGTCCCACTTGTTGTTGATTCTTCACCAAAAAATTTAAATTTTATATCCTTATCTTTGAAGCCTGAAATGTGGCAAAAGGTTGAAAAGTTTGAGGGGGCCGAATACTTTCGCAAGGTACTGTATATGTTGTATATAGATATATGCATTTATATGTAACTGTATAGTGTATATATACGTAAATATACTGTATATATATATACTATATACAGAAGTGAAAATAAGTATTTTATTCACTGGCGATTTTGCAAGGTTTTCCACCTACAAAAAATGGAGAGGTCTGAAATTTTTATCGTAGGTACACTTCAACTGTGAGAGACAATCTAAAAATCCAGAAAATCACATTGTGTAATTTTTAAATATATTGTAAGTATTCGATCACCAACCAGCAAGAATTCTGTCTCTCACAGACCTGTTAGTTTTTCCTACTCTACACTCATTACCTGTATTAATTGCACCTGTTTGAAGTCGTTACCTGTATAAAGGACACCTGTCCACACACTCAATCACACTCCAACCTCTTCATCATGGCCAAGACCAAAGAGCTGTCTAAGGACACCAGGGACAAAATTGTAGACCTGCACAAGGATGGGCTACAGGACAATAGGCAAGCAGCTTGGTAAGAAGGCAACAACTGTTGGCTCAATTATTAGAAAATGGAAGAAACACAAGATGACCGTCAATCTTCCTCAGTCTGGGGCTCCATACAAGATCATTTCTCGTGGGGTAAGGATGATTCTGAGAAATGTCAGGAATAAGCCCAGAACTACACGGGAGGACCTGGTCAATGACCTGAAGAGAGCTGGGACTACAGTTTCCAAGACTACCGTTAGTAACACACTACGCCGTCATGGGTTAAAATCCTGCAGGGCACGCAAGGTCCCCCTGCTCACACCAGCACATATCCGCCGTTTGAAGTTTGCCAATGACCATCTCGATGATCCAGAGGAGCCATGGGAGAAGGCCATATGGTCAGATGAGACCAAAATATAACTTTTTGGTATCAACTCCACTCGCCATGTTTGGAGGAAGAAGTAGGACGAGTACAACCCCAAGAACACCATCCCAACCGTGAAGCATGGGGGTCATACAATGTAATTTTCTAGATTTTCTTTTTAGATTCTGTCTCTCACAGTTGAAGTGTACCTACGATAAAAATTATAGACCTCTCCATTCTTTGTAGGTGGGAAAACTTGCAAAATAGCCAGTGTATTAAATACTTATTTTCCCCACTGTATACATATACTGTACATGCACATACATATGTAAATATATACATGAAAATAGGTAAATATGTATATGCGAACACATATACATTATATAACAGGGTTAGTATTGCACATCATCAGAGGTTGTAATGGGTGTGAAAAACTGCAAGGAAGTACAGTGGGTGGATGATGGGAGGAGCTAACTAGAAAAGCACTGACACTCCCACAACCATGAAGTTGGAATGGTCCAAACACACATACAGATACTCAATTACAGTGGTGTAAGTACCAGGGTAGCAGCGGTAGCGGCTGCCACAGGGCCCGGGACCTTAGGGGGCTTGGAGAGCCCCTGATGCTTTTTTTTTTTTTTTTTAAAAATAGACCGTTACCTGCTGGAGTACCCCATTTACTTACCGATCCCTGCTCTTGCTCACGGCTGCCTCCACTTCCCCTTCTGCGTCCCATATCATGTCGCTGGAGCCCCCTGGGGGGCAGATGGGGAAGCGGATGCGGCTGTGAGCAGGAGTGGGGAACGGTAAGAGAGACTGCGGGCTCATGGCAAGAGTATTTGTTGGACGAACCCTAACAAATACTGCTATTATTATAGTCTGTGGTTTTTTTCAGACCCTGGAGTATAATGATCGGAGACTCAGGGAAGGTGAGGGAACATAAAAACATTACTCACCTCTCCTGCACTTCGGTTTGACTGCCTGCAATCTTTGGACCTCTTTGGTGATGTCCCAGATGTCACGTGAGCCAGGCTGGCGTCATTATGCGTCGCGACGCTGGTTTGGCCCACGTGACGTATGTGCCGACATTGAAGAGGACCGAAAGCAGCAGGGAGTTCGTCGGAGCTCGGGAGAGGTAAGTAACATTGTTTTTTATGTTTGTCACATCCCTTTGGTCTCCAATCATTATACTCTGGGGTCTGAAAAGAGTTCGTGGGTGGTCTACTATGGGACATAATACTGTGTGCAGGGGCCACTGTGGGACATAATACTGTGTGGAGGGGCCACTGTGGGACATAATACTGTGTGCAGGGGCCACTGTGGGACATAATACTGTGTGGAGGGGCCACTGTGGGACATAATACTGTGTGGAGGGGCCGCTGTGGGACATAATACTGTGTGGAGGGGCCGCTATGTGACATTATACTGTGTGGAGGGGCCGCTATGGGACATTATACTGTGTGTAAATGGGGCATTATACTGTGTGGAGTCCAGGAAAAGGGGCGCTATACCGTGGAGGGGGCCAAGTCAAAAGTTTGCTGGATGGCCCAGTCTTTGCTAGTTACACCCCTGCTCAGTTATATTTGTTCATTCATATAACAGGCATTTCCTTTCATTAGTACATTTTCTTAGTCTCGGGAAACCCCTTTAACTCTTTTTCTCTCTGTAACATGACCATCACTCTGGTGCTGTGGTCTGTGATGCTTATTAGCATAGGGGACATCAGCTGAAATGACATAACTCACCGGCAGTAAAAGAGATCTCATAATTCTCCTTAATGACATGGTCATCAGCCAGGTTCGAGAGGTGAGCGTCAGACCATTCAATCCCCGCCTTCTTACAGTCAGGAAAAAACACGTAACCTACAATGAAACTGAAACAAAATATTGATTGTAGTAACTTAAGGAATAACAACTTGGGGACTACATTCAGTGTTTCAGAGCATCTCAAACAATCATTGCCTGCAGCCTAGACTGGATACAAATCCATTGAGGCTGAAATGTAAGAAGTTGGAAGCTACCACCTTCCACAGACTTAGACCCCATAGAAATAACAGTGACAAATTTATGCTTTTTAATGTCCATCACAAGTCCATTTTTAGAACAATGGAAGTCAATGGGTAGATACAAATGTCGTTTTGTCATGTCATGTTTTTTGACAGTGAACTGAGTGAATAATGTATGTCCTATTTTTATTGGCCTGATGGATCCATTTTAAATCAAGATGAGTTGTTTGTCAAAAAACACCAATGAAATTCATTTTTTTAAACTGACAGTTAAAAGTGGATGACAGATGGGCTTAAAAACTGCGCACAGGCAGAAAATAGATGAAAAATATATTTTTTTAATGTATTTTTTCCATCCACAGGTCACCTATTTTTCATCCATTTCCTGGATGTCTGACCATCTTTAACATCCATTTGTCATCCATTTATCATCTAATTTTATCAGTATTAAAAAAAGGATGAATTTCATTGGTCTGTTTTTTACCCAATTTAAACGACTATCACTCAGATACAAATTCGTTTTGACAACCAATTGTGTCATCTACGTGACAGAAAGTAAATGGGCTATTTGAAGTCAAAACCAAGTGTGGATGGAAGAAGAGAGTACAAGTGGCACCTACCCTTTATTCTTTCTTTCCCTTTCTGATCCACACCTGATTTTGGCTTCAAAGACTACAAGCAACGTGAAGGTAGAAATCCATCCCAAAGCCTCCATACACAGATTTTCGATGGCCGAACCAGTTGAATTTAGCCCTTTGGGCAGATGATCGGCCATGTAGATACCATGAATTTTTAACAATCAGACTGCCCCCTGATTAGGCAGATTAGTTGTTAATGTTGATGATAAGATTGTTCATATGACCAATGTTGGCCGACCAAAGTCTAATATATATGGCCGATTGTAGGGCAGCTTCACATAGATCAGTTATCAGCTTGTTAGGTTGAATATTGTCCCATGTTAGGCCAGCTTCACATGGGTGTATTTGGTCTGTGAAATACAGATCACATGTCAGTTGTATTTTCTAGACCAACACTGAGTCATCTATGATGCTAGGAGTCCCTGCCTACCCACAGAACTACTGTCCATCCTGAAAACATGATTGCAGTATGTAACAGTAGTCCTCCGAGCAAGAGGAAGCATCATAGGTGACTCATACAGAATAATTATCTTGCTCTGCGACTATGATGCTTGGAGTCCAGTCCCTGCAAAGTATATGTGACTCACACAGGGTCCACATTTTACTGACCAAATATGCCCATATAAAGCCATCCTTAGGCTGGGTGTACAGGTTACTTTTTTCCTCCAAAATGCATGTAAAAACAAACACATTTTTATATTAAAAACGCTTTAAAAAAAATAAATATATATATAAAAAAAAAAAGGCTTCCCTAAGGCCTCATTCACACGTCAGTGTTTTGCATCAGTGATTGTAAACCAAAGTCTGGAAGGGAGGCTACACAGAGGTAGGTATAATGGAAATATTTGCACTGCATCCACTATGCTGCAACTGTAAATTGCCAAACCTGCAGCAGTTTGTGGCTGGCCTTTCATGTTGTTAATGTCTTTCTCAATTAGCTTCCAAAGGGAGGAAATAGAGGGCAAAACCATATGCAAGAAAGTTACCTCCTATTTCTCACATCTCCAAAATACTTTTAAAGAAAACTGGGTTTGTAGCGTTTTGTACCATCTAGGTAACAGCTTGAATGAATTCTCTTAGAGTTGAACACATTTCAAGAGCCCATGAGAGTAAAGCTGTCCATTTACATTAGATTTTTGTAAACCAAAAGATGAGTCCATCCTGAGTGAACAAGCACAGTACTACACTGAGACTTCAATTACTTTTAGTGATCGGTGTAGGTCTTAGCATCTGGACTCAAAAATCAATACTTCTAGCATGTCACTGTGACATGTCAGAAGTTTTATAAAATGACAGATGCACATTATAAGTAAATTGGATGATAACTACTGTAGTTAGTACAGTTTTATGCTTGAGGGGCAGAGTTAAGCCCTTAGAAAGAAAGAAGCACTGAATAAAGGGGCATTCTGTGATCTTAGAACCCAAATCCTATTCAAACAAAACAACTTCTCAATATAATTATATTGATGAAAATAGACAGCACCTTTTCAGCAATTGGGGAATAGAATAAGGGGGCATTGTACTGTGTGGAGGGCACTAATAGGATATCATTACTGTGATGGGGTATCATAATTGTGTGGGGGCACTATTACTTGTGAAACACAAAGATAACAGTATTAAAGAGTGTGGAGCACAAATGACCACTAATGTGCTGCACTATGGTGTGCACATCTGGATGGTATTTTCTGATGGATGCTGGTATTTGGAACTGCTAGGAATGTATTTTTGTGCTGAATCTGGTGTTGCTAGGGGTATTATATGTTCTGAGACCACAATATCATGACAGATTGGCAATGACCAAGTCAAAAAAGATTGAGAACCTCTGATCTAAATAATAGTATATTATGTTAAATAATATTAGTAAATTTGTCACAATGTTCTCATACATTGACAAGAAAACACAAATGCCCACATTTAAAAAGTTAAAGCTAGACTACTTTATTGATTTTGTCGTGATACATTAAAACATCTGTCTAAAATTACATCAGTTTTTCCACGGCAGAGTATGTGTGAAATAGAGAAGTGACCAAGCTTATTAGAAACTTGTAGTCTTATATACATAAAGCTGGAAATTCCGTTTTCCTGTAAAGTGTGTCCTGTAAATGATTAGTCATACTGGAATCTCTGTGATTCATTATCTGCCATCAATACTTACTGGAAGAGTGAAAAAATCAGGCGATACCTTTTAGAAGCTAACTGAGTATATTTGATAAGTAAGCTTTCGGAAGCCACTTACTTATATTTGATAAGCTTACTTATCAAATATACTCAGTTAGCCTCTAAAAGGTATCGCCTGATTTCTTCACTTTTCCACTACTTTCTATGGCTAACACGGTACAACATTATACTACTATCAATACTTACTGTCTGGTGGTTTTGTGGAGGCTGACAATGTTCAGGTGCACAGACATCCCATTCTAGAGAGGAGATAATTACTTTTAGATCCTGATAAATTCTGAGTCCCTGTCTGAGCAGCTCTTATGTAACACTCTATACAGACTGGGTTCCTGGAGTATTAGATTTTGCAGGATATTGAAAGTTTTTACTACTTAAGGCTGGGGCACATTGTGGTGTAAATGCTGTGGTTTGCGTGTGGCGGAAACACCGCAGAAAAAAAAAAATCGGCATTTTACAGTTACAGCAAAGTGAATGGGATTCTAGCAAATCCCCACTTTGTGGAAAAATACATGCAGTGGACACATTGTGTTTTCAAAAACTGCTGCAGTTTTGGAAATCGCAGCATGTCAATTATACCTACAGAAACGCCGGCAGTTTCCCTATTGGTATAATTGAAATAGAAAGTCCGCAAAGGAAACCTCTGTGGACTTTCTGTGAAAAGTGCTGCGGAAAAAAACGCAATGCATAGCCGCCGCAATGCCACAATGCATGTGGGGCCTTAGCCTTAAGTGAGCTTGTCACAAAGAAAAAGAACTTGCAGCCAGAATGTTAGGGAGCAGAAGGAACTGATTGATTGATATACAGTTTTGTATAAAAGATTGATATATAGTTTTGTTGGAAAAGTTTCAGTATTATTTGTCATTTATTCATTGAGATCCCTGCTCTTTCTATGCTTAGGAGCAGTGGCATAGCTAGCAGAGGGGGCAGCTGCCCCGGGCCCACTGACATTGTGGGGGCCCACCCCGGGGGCCGCCATTAATACATGCTTTACTTTTAACTAGATCGGTGTCTTTATCCTGCAACTAACTGTCTTGTAAACCACAAACCTGCGCAGTAGAGGTGGATTATCGGTTGCAGAGCACAGAGCAGTGCAGGGACTATTGCGCGTGCTGGCAGTCAGAAAAGAGGGAGGAGGGGGGGGGGGGGGGGGGGGGAGTAGTAGTGATGTTCCGTTTCCGAAAACAGGGAAACGGATCATCACTGGATAACCAGCAAATGTACCTGGATATAGGTGAATATACATTTTTGATAAATTATGTTATTTAGAAAGTAGGTGGGAGGGAGGGTGTTTAGATTGCTGTAGGAATTAGCTTTTATCCCAGACAACCCCTTCAAGGCTAACGTAGCGGGCCGCAAGAAAAAGACTGCTGCAGGAAAAACCACAGTGGTAACGCACTGCGGTTTTTCCGCAGTGCTTTCTGCTTCCATTATACCTATAGGGAAACCACCTGCGTTTCTGTGGGTATAATTGACATTCTGCGATTTCCGAAACCATGATGGTTTTGGAAATTGCAGTGTATCCACAGCGCATATTTTTCCACAATTTGTGGATGGGATTCGCTAGAAGGAACTGTAAAACGCCGTGTTTTTTTTCCGTGGCGTTTCCACTGTGGCCAAGCCGCAGCATTTACGCCACACGGGGCCCTGGCCTTAAGGAGTTTTCCAGATCATTTTTATTGATGAACTATCTTCAGGCTAGATCATCAATAAGAGATCAGTGGAGTTCCCCCCCCCACTGATCAGCTGTATGAAGGGGCCATGGCGCCTGTTTATAACACAAGCTGTCTGTTTATAGTGACCGTGTGATGTAATTACAATTTTGTCACATAGACATGCATAGGACAAGGCTGTAGTTACATTACATGGTCACTATGAAACGAATGACACTATGTAAAAAGAGAAGGAGCCACAGCGCTTAAACAGGTACCATGGTTCATTCAAACAGCTGATCCTGGGGGTCCCAGGTATTGGAACCCCACTAATTTCTTTTTTACCTTTTTTTTTTTTACCTGTGAATGAAGGCTAAGACTGTCCATTATACCATTGTGGGAATTTTCTCACATTCCACTATTGTTGTTTTGCCGCTGTGGTAAATTACTGCAGATGTTACATCGTAGTGAATGGTTTGGCAGCAGCTCCCTCCATCCACACCCCAGATTCATAGACCCAGCATCACACTCACCTCAAAGTGCATTAAAAACATAACATATCTGTGGAAATCTGCCCAGTTCCTGACACCTGCAAGAGAGAAGGAGCCCTGTTATGACATAATACTAAGTTTTATACATATGCGGTGACCAGATGGGGGGGTAACGCTGCAGTTGGGATTGCGGGGTGCAAACAGCGCAGACTTGTCACGGTCTCTGGACATGAGGGCACAGCGCTGGTGCTGTCCCACGTTACCACCACTGGTACCAGTGATGAGGGGGCTGCACGAATGTTGGTGGTGATTGTTCCCCCGGGGCGCTTCCCCTATACTGTGCTGACTGGTGGTGTTTGGGGCGCCCTGATGTTGTTGGTGCAGAGTCAGACACAGAAACAGTTGTAAAGTTGAAACAGAGTTGAACTTTTACTGAAAACTCTTCCATGGGTGTGAAGGCATAGATTCTTAAACAGTTTCTTCAGTACACAATACCAGGGTACACCTGGTGGCACAGCAAAGTCCTGGGGTGCAGGGTAGACTTAATGAAAGGTGTTCCTAGCCCCTTATACTTCAGTGTTACAGCCCTAAGGTGCTTCTGGGTTCCTATTTGGCTCATAGGAGGATGCCCACCATGATACTAGTACATAATATTCCCCACTCACGTTATGTGGTCCTGATAGCTCAGAGTTTCGGGGAGCAATAGTCAGGGTGGCGGGATGTTCCACAGGTCTGGCCTTGACCTCTAGATCCTGTGATACTTGCTATGGAGCACGTGTTCCAGAATGTTCTCTCTACAGTCTCATGCTGACAAGATGATGATGCTTGACTTCCTTCAGGCGGCGATGGCTAGGCAGACAGGGGACAGGATGTTCTGAATAGCTGGAGTATGTCAGCTCTCCAACCTTCCTGGGCCTGTCTAGGACTTGTTATACATGCACTAAGGGTAGATGTTAAATCCTAGTAGGCTAAAGGACCTCTAATGATGTCATGACCACGTGATCAGACTTGTGTGGGCGGAGCTATTCTGGATTGTACAGCACAGTGCAGTGTTACACCGGAAGAGGAAGCTGCAACGGAGACGGAAGGTAAGGAGTAGACAAGAGGGGGACATGGGGGTGCAGACTGTGTGTGATGAAGAACGGAAAGTGGGGTGCAGGCTGCGTGTGAAGAAGATGGGGGTGCAGGCTGCGTGTGAAGAAGATGGGGGTGCAGGCTGTGTGTGAGGAAGATGGGGTATGTAGGGGTGCAGGCTTTGCGTGAGCAAGATGGGGTGCACGTTGTGCATGAGCAAGATGGGGGTGCACGCTGTGCGTGAGCAAGATGGGGGTGCAAGCTGTGCGCGAGCAAGATGGGCGTGCACGTTGTGCGTGAGCAAGATGGGGGTGCACGCTGTGCGTGAGCAAGATGTGGGTGCAGGCTGTGCGTGATCAAGATGGGGGTGCAGGCTGTGCGTGATCAAGATGGGGGTGCAGGCTGTGCGAGGGGGGGGGGTGATCAAGATGAGGGTGCAGGCTGTGCGTGATCAAGATGGGGTGCAGGCTGCGTGAGCAAGATGGGGTGCAGGCTGTGCGTGAGCAAGAGGGGGAATTGGGGTACAGGCTGTGCGTGATCAAGAGGGGGGATGTGGGGGTGCACGTTGTGTGTGAGCAAGATGGGGGTGCAGGCTGCGTGTGAGCAAGATGGGCGGTGCACGTTGTGTGTGAGCAAGATGGGGGGTGCACGTTGTGTGTGAGCAAGATGGGGGTGCACGTTGTGTGTGAGCAAGATGGGGGTGCACGTTGTGTGTGAGCAAGATGGGGGTGCACGTTGTGTGTGAGCAAGATGGGGGTGCAGGTAGTGCGTGAGCAAGCTGGGGGGACATGGGGGTGCAGGCTGTGTGTGAGCAAGCTGGGGGTGCAGGCTGTGTGTGAGCAAGAGGGGGAATTGGGGTGCAGGCTGTGCGTGATCAAGAGGGGGGATGTGGAGGTGCATGTTGTGTGTAAGCATGATGGGGGTGCAGGCTGCGTGTGAGGAAGATGGGCGGACGTGGGGGTGCAGGCTGTGCGTGACCAAGAGAGGGGACGTGGGGGTGCAGGCTGTGTGTGAGCAAGATGGGGGTGCAGGCTGTGTGTGAGCAAGATGGGGGGATGTGGGGGTGCACGTGTGAGCAAGATGGGGGTGCAGGCTGCGCGTGAGCAAGATGGGGGTGCAGGCTGCGTGTGAGGAAGAGGAGGGACGTGGGAAGTGCAGACTGTGTGTGATCAAGAAGGGGGATGTGGGGGTGCAGGCTGTGTGTGAGGAAGATGGGGAGGAATGGGGGTACAAGCTTTGACAAATGGGGCAGTTTCATTGAAGCTAACATTTAAAATATGAGGGGCTGTGTTCACTGTTTTGTTTTTCATGGGGCCTGTGCTTTTGCTGTCACGTGGAAATCTGGACGCTCCTCTGGTTCTGATACTTGCTTTTTTTTTTCTAGGTTTATGTGGGTAGAAGAAAGTGACCTCAATGGTGTGAAAACTCCACTACTAGATCCCTAGGTGCTGGTGCTGTAGACTGCTGGTGTCCAGAGCTTCTACCTCATGTGTTCTGTATAGTATATGATGTGTAGACCTCACTACAAGATCCCTAGGTGCTGGTGCTGTAGTTTGATTGTCCATGGCTTCTACCCAGGGGCCCACCTTCCATGAGGCAACCGTAGGGGATGGCCTTATTGCATGTTTTATTGCAATAAGCAACTGCTGATAATTTTTACTCACCTCTCGACGCACTAGTTACGTCACAACGCTGAAGAATGCCGGGATGCTACGTACAAGTCGGCTACGGTGCACACTGAAGGGCGGCCAAAACAATGTTTCCTCACCTGTCCATGATCCTATTGGCCACTACTTTGTGATGAAGGGCGGGGGGTTCCTAATTTTAGTTGCTGGGGGGGAAGGTGTGTGTGTGAAAAGAAACAAAAAGGGGGGGGGAGGTCATTCACGGCTTTAAAAAGGGGGTCATATACTGTGTGGGGGCCATAAAAAAAAGTGTCAGATATGGTGTGGAGTCCATAAAAAGGGGTCACATTGTTGTGGGTGCCATAAAAACAGTTCATATACTGTGTGGGGCGAAAAAAGGGGGTCAGATATTGCGTGGGGGCCATAAAAAGAGGTCAGATATTGTGTGGGTGCCATAAAAGTGGGTAGTGCCATAAAAAGGTGTCATATACTGTAGACGGCAAAAAGCCCACTAGGATTTAGCATTCTCTTCTCCCATTCTTGACACACCGAGAGCAATACCGCAGAAGAAATGCTACCACAGACCTCCTGTATCCATTGTTTCAGGTGCCCCACATCACGGATGTTTACAGAGTATACCATAGCCTTGCTCTCGGTGTGTCAAGAGTGTGAAAAGAGAATCGCGTTGACAATTCAACACAATGGGCAGCACTTTGAGCACATCCTTTAGTGGGTTAATGTCGTTGCTCCATGTCATAAATGTGTCAATAACTCAATGACGAATAAAGCTACGTTAAAAATGAGCACACCATTGTTTTTCTTGTGCAATTCTCCATGTGTTTGATGTGTCACATGGCCCCCTTCCCATTGAAAAACGTAAAGTTGAATCCAAAATGGCTGCTTTGCAGATGGCCGCCATGGGCGTCACCCGGCCTCAAATGTTTCCCCCCCTCCCATGTACTAATATGCCACAAACAGTAAGGTGATATCAGCAACCACTTCCATTTTATCTGGGTGTATCCATACTTATGGCCCACCCTGTATAAAATGACTCTCACAGTGCGACCACTTATAATAAAATGGTCCCAAGTGAAGTTATTTTTAAGGAGCAAGTGGTAAGCTGCATTCATTACTTACCATTCAGGTGGATTTAGGGTACCTTTGGATGTTCAGAAAGCGAGGTCCCCCCATTCATGCCAAAGATCCCTGTGACAGTATGTCACATAGCGTCCCTTGCACGCAGTATAATGTCCAAACAATTTTGGGTTTGGCCAAACCCGAAATTTGAGGCTTCGCCACTACTTTTATACTCTTGGGGCTATTCAGACTTGAAGTGAGTAGTAAATATAAGAATAGAGTTAATCACTTTAACTTGGGCTCTGGCACGGATCTAGTCCTCTTTGGCATACCTCCCAACCGTCTCGGATTCAGCAAGACTGTCCCAGTCGGCTGGAGGTATGTCCCGTCTTCAATTTATCTGCGTCCTCTCTGGACACAGATGAGTTGAGTGCATCGTTGAAGCAGGAGCTGTCAGCGGACAGCCCCTGCCTTATCACTCTGCCACCTGCATGCCCTGGCCCTGGGAGCTGTAGGTGCAATGTGATTTCTTCACTCGTATTGCGCCTGCCTCTCCCTGAAGACGCCGAGAAACGAGACCTCAGACAGAGCGGTAGAGGAGAGGGGAGGAGCAGTGTTTTTTTATTTTTGAGTGCTTTTGCTGGTTTGTTACCAGCAGGAAGACCTTAAACTGGGTGGCCAGATGAGGGGAACATTAAACTGGGGGTTCAGATGAGGGGACATTAAACTGTGGGGGGGGGAGAGATGAAGGGGACATTAGACTGTGGGGTCAGATGAGGTGAACATTAAACTGGGGGAGGGGGGGTCTGATGAAGGGGGACATTAAACTGAGGTAGATGGAGGTGGACAGTAAACTGTGGGAGCACCAGGAGGATGACATTATAATGTGGGGGTGACTGTAGGGGCATTATACTGTGTGGGGGTACAAAAGAAACGGATGTGAATGGGCAGAGTCAAAGTAGAAGTGGGTGTCCCTCTTTCTGTTTTTTTAAAGTTGGGAGGTATGCTCTTTGGACCTCTTCTGGTCTCCTGAGTGACATCAGGGACAGCTGAGGCCTGTGTGTTATACTTACATCCCCATTGTCTTTGCTAATTATTTTCTGAGGGTCTAAAGAGCCTCCATACTATAGAAAAAGTGTGTGGGTGGTGAACCCCATCAACTACTATTATTTGCCTCTTACTGCTGCACATTTCCCTGGTGATAGCTGGACATACATTGTACAGTAAATGATGTTCTAGTTTAGCAGAACTGTCTTTATTGCTATTAACAAACAATCCCAGTGCAGTGCTTATTCAGCTTTCTGCTCTGTGTTTTTTTTTATATATGAGGCCTTCTCTGGATAATATATTTTTATAAAGATTTCTCCAGTATAATGTTTTGCTCTTTTTCTTTTGTGCTTAAAATATAAAAATAAAATGGATTTTTCACTAAAGCCATGTATTGTCCTGTTTTTTTTAATTTTTCTTATTTTTTTTTCTCTGTGGATTATAAAAAACTTTCTTTAGGCTAAGGCCCCACGTTGCGGAAATGCAGCTTTTTTTGTTGTAAATTTTGTTGCAGTTTTTTGAGTCAAAGCCAAGAATGGCTGCAAAAGGAATGGAAAATATCTAGAAAGTACTGATACTTCTACCTTCTCCTCAATCCACCCCTTGCTTTGGCTCAAAAAAACTGCAACAAAATCAGCAACAAAAAAAGCTGTGTTTCCGCAAGCTGGAGCCTCAGCCTTACAGAGTTTATTGCTCATAGGCAGACTTTTAATAAACCTCTTAAGGGCACAGACAATTGCCAATACTAATTAAAGGGAATGTACAGTGCCTTGCGAAAGTATTCGGCCCCCTTGAACTTTTCAACCTTTTGCCACATTTCAGACTTCAAACATAAGGATAAAACATTTAAATTTTTTGGTGAAGAATCAACAACAAGTGGGACACAATCGTAAAGTTGAACGAAACTTATTGGATATTTTAAACTTTTGTAAAAAATAAAAAACTGAAAAGTGGGGCGTGCCAAATTATTCAGCCCCCTTAAGTTAATACTTTGTAGCGCCACCTTTGCTGTGATTACATCTGCAAGTCGCTTGGGGTATGTCTCTATCAGTTTTGCACATCGAGAGACTGAAATTCTTGCCCATTCTTCCTTGGAAAACAGCTCGAGCTCAGTGAGGTTGGATGGAGAGCGTTTGTGAACAGCAGTTTTCAGCTCTTTCAGATTCTCGATTGGATTCAGGTCTGGACTTTGACTTGGCCATTCTAACACCTGGATACGTTTATTTGTGAACCATTCCATTGTAGATTTCGCTTTATGTTTGGGATCATTGTCTTGTTGGAAGATAAATCTCCGTCCCAGTCTCAGGTCTTTTGCAGACTCCAACAGGTTTTCTTCCAGAATGGTCCTGTATTTGGCTCCATCTTCCCATCAATTTTAACCATCTTCCCTGTCCCTGCTGAAAAAAAGCAGGCCCAAACCATGATGCTGCCACCACCATGTTTGACAGTGGGGATGGTGTGTTCAGGGTGATGAGCTGTGTTGCTTTTACGCCAAACATATTGTTTTGCATTGTGGCCAAAAAGTTGGATTTTGGTTTCATCTGACCAGAGCACCTTCTTCCACATGTTTGGTGTGTCTCCCAGGTGGCTTGTGGCAAACTTTAAATGATACTTTTTATGGATATCTTTGAGAAATGGCTTTCTTCTTGCCACTCTTCCATAAAGGCCAGATTTGTGCAGTGTACGACTGATTGTTGTCCTATGGACAGACTCTCCCACCTCAGCTGTAGATCTCTGCAGTTCATCCAGAGTGATCATGGGCCTCTTGGCTGCATCTCTGATCAGTCTTCTCCTTGTTTGAGATGAAAGTTTAGAGGGACGGCTGGGTCTTGGTAGATTTGCAGTGGTCTGATACTCCTTCCATTTCAATATGATCGCTTGCACAGTGCTCCTTGGGATGTTTAAAGTTTGGGAAATCTTTTTGTATTCAAATGCGGCTTTAAACTTCTCCACAACAGTATCACGGACCTGCCTGGTGTGTTCCTTGGTCTTCATGATTAAACAGAACCCTGAGACTTGTTGTGGATTCTTCACCAAAAAATTTAAATTTTATATCCTTATGTTTGAAGCCTGAAATGTGGCAAAAGGTTGAAAAGTTCAAGGGGGCCGAATACTTTCGCAAGGCACTGTATCAGCAGGAAAACCAGTATGAAACGAATGACAGAACCTTTTAGGGCTGTTTCTAAACTTTAAAAAGATGTCTTTGTTAAAGGGGTTGTCCAGGATAATCACATTTTTAACATGAGGCTCGGGAAGGTGAAAAAAAAAATGAAATAAAAAAGAAACTTGCGCAACTGTCCCTGGTGCTCTGATGTCTTGTTTTGGCAGAAGTCTCCGTGGGGATGTCAGCTGGAAGAAAACACTTGAGCACCAGAGACAGGTATGTTTGTTTATTTATTTTTTTTTCAACTTCCCTGGCCTCATATAAAAAATAGTGTTATCCTGCAACAGATGTTTAATCAAAGGAAAATGAGTATTTTTCTCTTATTGGGGCACATTGCAACATGGGTATAGACCTGGACACTAGAGGCTGACACTAGGAATACCAACAGATGTTGGCTACGCCTCTTGACTATAATCACTCCACAGACAATGTGCTAGTCAGTTTTAGCCTACTGTCTGTAGGAGGTAGACACGACATGCATGCAGGTCGGCTAGGCTGTAGGCTGCGGAGGTGGAGAACAATAACACCTTAATGACACTGCACTCCTCGTATTTAGTATCTGTTCATTCACAGATACCGGCTGCTGATGGATTCATACAACTTCAGTCACACAACCTTTTCTAATAAAAGATGGCTGGACCATTGTAGCAAACAAGCCCTCTATCCTCTTATGTCCCCCTATCTCCTCATAGAATGTAAGCTCTTGCGAGCAGGGCCCTCACTCCTATTGTGTGATATGTTTATTTCTTTGTCATATTGTAATGTCTCATATTGTCCATGTGTCCTCTGGTTTGTAAAGTGCTACGGAATATGTTGGTGCTATATAAATAAAGTTGTTGTTATTAATATTGTTGTTATTATTATTGGCTGCCACCTGAGCATCAGTCCACACTTTGACCAACTTCAAATGGATCCATTCTGTGGCCTCTTAAAATGCTAGCTTGGGTTGTAAGGTTCTTCAAAAATAAAAAAAATAAAACTCCATTACACTTCTATATACATTACATGTCCTTTAGCCCACTAGGATTTAGCATTCTCATATAGAGCAAGCTAAATTCTAGTGGGCAAAGGGACCTGGTCCTTCTGCTGAAAACTAGCTATCTGTAGTGGGCAAAAGGACCTAACTCAGTTAGCCTCTAAAAGGTATCGCCTGATTACTTCACTCTTCCACTACTTTCAATAGCTAACACGGTACATTATACTACTTCCTCACAGGACATCACACTTATTTCCTCATCTCCTCCTCCTAACACTCCACACTTCTAACTACTCACACATGACCTTCCTGAAGGGGTGTTACCATGGGAGACCCAGTAATCAGCTGACTCCTCCCCTTTACCCAGGTGATGTCCTCCCATTGGACATTTGGTTACTATTCAATTCTATGGGAGGTGTAATGCATGTGTGAGGCTCACTAGGTGGCGCTGTGTTGTGTGAGACTCAGGACCCCCTGCTATGTCACACAGGCTACAAAGCAACAGGAAATAATGCAATGCAATTACTGCAGAGATCACCCTCAGCCCAGCCATAGCCAGTTCTGGGATGCCACACATATATGGAAAATGATGGCGGTAAACATACCATAGGAATGGCTCCGTATTCCGTTCAGGGACATCTTGCACTCTGCATTACCACTGATGAATACCTCAGCCCAGAGGCTTCCCCACTGCTCATAGCGGCAGTGCTCATCCTTAGATCTGCAAAGATACAATAAGACACTGATCACAGCAATAAATAGTAAGTACAGTACTAATAGTAGTAGTCATAGTACTAAAGTGGTTGCAGTAGTGGAGATAGCAATATTAATAGTGGTAGTAGTATGAATGGTGGTTGCAATAGTGGTGACTGCAGCCATAATATACAGTGTCCATATTAGGACATCCTTAGATATCAGAGTCAAACATCAGATTAATGGCAGTTTACAACTCTGATACCTGACTTTGATAACTCTCTGACACCTGACTTTGATACCTGACTCTGACACCTGACTTTGATACCTGACTCTGACACCTGACTTATTATATCTGACACCTCACTATATACAGTTTCTGATTGGCCAACAGATGAGGTCTGCCCCCTATATAACTGTACTTTACAGGGGCTTCAGACTCTTCAGACCTCATTCCTCACAATAGTGGCAGAAGAATCATTTCAGTTCATCAATAGGAACAGACATTTCTGACTTTTACTTATCCTAAATAGTACTTCCTTTTTACTTCTCCCTTAGGGGGGCGTTCACACTACTGTTGGATGTCTGTTATGATAGGGTCCGTAAAAAAAAATGGATATCTATCATAACAGACGGTAACTGATGTTAAAGAAGACCTTTCACGTCGTCATGCATATGCTGTTTTACATACCGCTAGAAAGCCGACAGCGCGCTGAATTCAGTGCACTGCCGGCTTTCCTGGTATGTGCCCCGGGGCTGGAGATATCGGGGGTCGTAGTTTCACCGTTCACTGTCAGAAGGGCGTTCCTGACAGTCTAGCTGGTCTGTGAGGAACACCCTCCCTGACAGTACTTGTTCATAGACTTGTACTGAGGGGGTGGGCGTTCCTCACAGCTCAGCTTCATCATTAAAAGTTAAACATTTTTGCAAATATAAGTAGTTAAAAATTCTGCAGAGTTATAAATATTTTCTCTAACCATCTTACTGGTGACAGTCTGTTGTCTTGATCAGTTGGAAATGGATACGGCCACAAATGCAGAAACTTTATATGGTCTTGGACTTGTCAAAAACTACTCCATGATTTTCTTATTGTAGCCAGATTATCAGGCAGGGACACTACATACAGTGGGGAAAAAAAAGTATTTAGTCAGCCACCAATTGTGCAAGTTCTCCCACTTAAAAAGATGAGAGAGGCCTATAATTGACATCATAGGTAGACCTCAATTATGAGAGACAAAATGAGAAAACATATCTAGAAAATCACATTGTCTGATTTTTTTAAGAATTTATTTGCAAATTATGGTGGAAAGTAAGTATTTGGTCGCCTACAAACAAGCAAGATTTCTGGCTCTCACAGACCTGTAACTTCTTCTTTAAGAGGCTCCTCTGTCCTCCACTCATTACCTGTAGTAATGGCTCTTGTTTGAAATTGTTATCAGTATAAAAGACTCCTGTCCACAACCTCAAACAGTCACACTCCAAACTCCACTATGGTGAAGACCAAAGACCTGTGGAAGGACACCAGAAACAAAATTGTAGACCTCCTCCAGGCTGGGAAGATTGAATCTGCAATAGGAAAGCAGCTTGGTGTGAAGAAATCAACTGTGGGAGCAATAATTAGAAAATGGGAGACATACAAGACCACTGATAATCTCCCTCGATCAGGGGCTCCACGCAAGATCTAACCCCGTGGGGTCAAAATGATCACAAGAATGGTGAGCAAAAATCCCAGAACCACACGGGGGGACCTAGTGAATGACCTGCAGAAAGCTGGGACTAACGTAACAAAGGCTACCGTCAGTAACACACTACACCGCCAGGGACTCAGATCCTGCAGTGCCAGATGTGTCCCCCTGCTTAAGCCAGTACATATCCGGGCCCATCTGAAGTTTGCTAGAGAGCATTTGGATGTTCCAGAAGAGTATTGGCAGAATGTCATATGGTCAGATGAAACCAAAGTAGAACTGTTTGGTAGAAACACAACTCGTCGTGTTTGGAGGAGAGTGAATGCTGAGTTGCATCCAAAGAACACCATACCTACTGTGAAGCATGGGGGTGGCAACATCATGCTTTGGGGCTGTTTCTCTGCAAAGGGACCAGGACGACTGATCTGTGTACATGAAAGAATGAATGGCGCCATGTATCGTGAGATTTTGAGTGCAAACCTCCTTCAATCAGCAGGGGCATTGAAGATGAAACTTGGCTGGGTCTTTCAGCATGACTATGATCCCAAGCACACCGCCAGGTCAATGAAGGAGTGGCTTTGTAAGAAACATTTCAAGGTCCTGGAGTGGCCTAGCCAGTCTCCAGATCTCAACCCCATAGAAAACCTTTGGAGGGAGTTGAAAGTCTGTGTTGTCCAGCGACAGCCCCAAAACATCACTGCTCTAGAGGAGATCTGCATGGAGGAATGGGCCAACATACCAGCAACAGTGTGTGCCAACCTTGTGAAGACTTACAGAAAACATTTGACCTCTGTTATTGCCAACAAAGGATATATAACAAAGTATTGAGATGAACTTTTGTTATTGATCAAATACTTATTTTCCACCATAATTTGCAAATAAATTCTTTAAAAATCAGACAGTGTGATTATCTGGATTTGTTTTCTCATTTTGTCTCTCATAGTTGAGGTCTACCTATGATGTCAATTACAGGCCTCTCTCATCTTTTTAAGTGGGAGAACTTGCACAATTGGTGGCTGACTAAATACTTTTTTTCCCCACTGTATATGAGAAGATATCCCAGCCACAATAAGGAACTCATAGCTGATTTTTTGACCTTAGAAAGGTCCTGCATTCATGGTCGTATCCATTGGCAACCGATCAAGATAACAAGACTGTGACCACAAGATATTTAGAGAAAATCTGTAAAGCTCTGCAAAATGTTTAATTACTTATATTTGCAAAAATGTTTAACTTTTAATTATCTACAAATTTTAAAATGGTTATGTTCGTGGGAATACCCCTTTAATGGACAACATATCAAATCCCAGTGAAATCCCCCTGGGCTATCTACAAATTTGCCAGAGGCTAACTTGTGGCAATTTACTGGCACAGCATAGTGAATGGCATCTAAACAGGTCCCATTCACACTGTGCAGTCTGTGGGCTGGTTGAAAAACTCAGATGACTTCTGACTTTAATCTCTGACTGAGTCACAACTCAGTAGTCATCTATGACGCACATACATTGTTACACTGTGTGCCTCCTAATCAGAGGCGTAGCTAGGGGTTCAGCACAGGGGGGGGGGGGGCGAAGTGGGCCCCCAACTTGGACTTGTTCGTATACCGATACTATCAGTATACGGTGAGCGTATAGTGGTATATAACGGCTCTACACAGGGCTCTGCAGACGATTTAGGTGAATACAGGGCAGTAGCATTTAGTGACTTACCGGTGACGTCTCTGACCAATCCTTCACATTTCCCATCTCTTTCATCTGGACGGCCATGACCACTTCTTCCACTCTCTGTAAAGTTTGCAACACTGACATCTTTGGCTCCTCATTTTTCCAGGCACCTGACCCACATTGTCCTCACCTGCACAAAGTCCCCATCCTGCTGCTACCCCAATTATAAAATATACAATATAACCCCCTATAATGAATAATACTCCCAAGTGTATCTTTAAGTTAATAACTTCCCTGTGCACCCCTTTAAATAGTGCCCCTTATTAATAATGCCCCAGATGTTTCCTAATTAAAAAGGAAAAAAAAAGGGAAAAAAAAATTATTGGGGTTCCAATACCCCGGACCCCCAGGATCAGCTGTTTGAATGAACCATGGTACCTGTGTAAGCGCCGTGACCCCTTCTCTGTTTACATAGTGTCATTCATCTCATAGCGGCCATGTAATGTAACTACAACCTCATCCTATACACGTCTATGTGACAAGGCTGGAATTACATCATACGGTCACTATAAACAGACAGCGTGTGATATAAACAGGCGCCGGGGCCCCTTCATACAGCTGATCAGTGGGGAATCACTTATCTCTTATTGATGTTTTATTCTGAGGATAGACCATCAATAAAAATGAGCTGGAAAACTCCTTAAAGAGGACCTTTCACGTCCTCATGTATATGCTGTTTTACATACTGCTAGAAAGCCGACAGCACGCTGAATTCAGCGGACTGCCGGCTTTCCCGGTATGTGCCCCGGGGATGGAGATATCGGTGGTCTTAGTTTCACAGTTTACTATCAGAAAGGCGTTCCTGACAGTCTAGCTACGCTGTGAGGAACGCCCTCTCTGACAGTTATCATTCATAGACTTGTACTGAGGGGGCGTTCCTCACAGCTCAGCGTTATCGCCGGGCGAGTACAGAGAGGGGGCGTTCCTTATAGCCCAGCGATGACGCTGAGTTGTAAGGAACCCCCCCACCCCAGTACAAGTCTATGAACGAAAACTGTCAGGGAGGGTGTTCCTCACAGCGCAGCTAGACTGTCAGGAACGCCCTTCTGACAGTAAACCGTGAAACTAAGACCCCCGATATCTCCAGCCCCGGGGCACATACCGGGAAAGCTGGCAGTGCTTTGAATTCAGCGCGCTGTCGGCTTTCTAGCAGTAAAACAGCATATATATGAGGATGTGAAAGGTCCTCTTTAAGGCTTAGGCCCCACGTGGTGTCCTGCAGCAAAAAAGAGCTGCGGGAAAAACCGCAGCAGCGACGCATCGCGGTTTTTCCTGCAGCACTTTGCACAGAAAGTTCGCAGAGGTTTCCTCTGCAGACTTTCTGCTTCAATTATATCTACAGGAAAACCGCCAGCATTTCCGTAGGTATAATTGACATGCTGTGATTTCCAAAACTGCGTCTGTTTTGGAAATTGCAGCGTATCCGTTGCGCATATTTTACTGCAAAGTGGGGATGGGGGCCACATGTGGCGAAAACCCACAGAAACAAACCCGGCATTTTACATCTAGCAAATCCCATCCACACATTGCGGAAAAATACGTGCAGCAGATGCACTGCGATTTCCAAAACCGTTGCGGTTTTGGAAATTGAAGCATTTCAATTATACCTACAGAAACACTGGCGGTTTCCATATAGGTGTATTGAAATCAGAAAGTCCACAGGGGAAACCTCTGCGGACCTTCTGTGAAAAGTGCTGCGAGAAATACCACAATGTTACCGCTGCGGTTTTTCCTGCAGCCCACTATGTGAGGCCTTAGTCTTAATAAAGCCCAAGTGCCACCTTAATTAAATTAATTGACCCTCATATTATGCCCCTGATTCACCCTGACATAAATAATGCACCTCTAATGGCTCCTTATATTAATGACCATCCCCTTATGTTCATAATGCCCCCTAATATAAATGATGCCCCCTAATGGCCCCTTATATAAATAACCTCCCACTTGTATTAATAATACCTCCTAATAACCCTTATATAAATGACCCCCCATTGTCATAATGCCCCCTAATGAATCCTCCCTTTATAGTTATATTTCCCCCTCCTAACCATCCCTTATACTATTAATACAGGACGTCTGTGTCTGAGCGCAGGCGGCGCGTTGTTGTGACGTCATCGCGCCGCCAGTGCTGAGAAGCAGACATCGTCTGTGGTCTCGGCGTCTTGTAAACCACGGTTTACAATACTGTTAAGTTGCAGGTTACGTTTTAACTAGATCGGTGTCTGCAGACACCGATCTAGTTAGAAATAAAGGATGTATTAATGGCGGCCCCAAAAATTCAGTGGGCCCGGGGCAGCCGCCCCCTCTGAATCCCCCCCCCCCCCGCTAGTTACGCCTCTGCTCCTAATGATTGGCCAGGATTACTGACCTCTGAGTGAACTCACTGCTCACACTCAGGAGTAGAAAATACATTGTATAAGACTGCAGGCTGAGAAGCTGCATGAGGTCTGATAAAAAGAGGTCTGATACAAAGTTGTCTGATACCTGATACCTGACTCAGTCAGAGATGAAAATCAAAAGTCATCTGAGTTTTTCAACCAGCCCACAGACTGCACAGTGTGAATGGGACCTGTTTAGATACCATTCACTATGCTGTGCCAGTAAATTGCCACAAGTTAGCCTCTGGCAAATTTGTAGATAGCCCAGGGGGATTTCACTGGGATTTGATATGTTGTCCATTAATGTCCTTTTTCACCAAATCCATCACATGTTGTTTTTTTTAACGGACAGAATAATGCGGGGTGCAGGCATTAACCGTCCATTATTTTTTAACATTAATATCTATGGCTAACTGATAGTAATGAACGGTCGTCCATATTACTGCTGGGTTTTTTCTGCATATGCTCAGAAAGAAAAACAAAAAAATAAGCAAAACGGACAGTCTAAAAAATGGACACATTAACATCAGTTACCGTCTGTTATGATAGGTGTCTATTTTTTTTTTTACGGACCCTATCAGAACACACATCCAGCAGTAGTGTGAACGCCCCCCTAAGGGAGCAGTAAAAAGGAAGTATTATTTAGGATAAGTAAAAGTCAGAAATGTCTGTTCCTATTGATGCACTGAAATGATTCTTCTGCCACTATTGTGAGGAATGAGGTCTGAAGCCCCTGTAAAGTTATATAGGGGGCGGACCTCATCTGTTGGCCAATCAGAAACTGCATATAGTCAGGTGTCAGGTATAATAAGTCAGGTGTCAGAGTCAGGTATCAAAGTCAGGTGTCAGAGTCAGGTGTCAGAGTCAGGTATCAAAGTCAGGTGTCAGAGTCAGGTATCAAAGTCAGGTGTCAGAGTAAGGTATCAAAGTCAGGAATCAAAGTCAGGTGTTAGAGTCAGGTGTCAGAGTCAGGTATCAAAGTCAGGTATCAAAATCAGGTGTCAGAGTCAGGTGTCAGAGTCAGGTATCAAAGTCAGAGTCAGGTATCAAAATCAGGTATCAGAAGTCAGGTATCAGAAGTCAGGTGTCAAAGTCAGGTGTCAGACAAATCAGGTGTCAGAAGTCAGGTATCACAGTTATAAACTGCCATTAATCTGATGTTTGACTCTGATATCTGAGGATGTCCTAATATGGACACTGTAATAATACTGTAGTGTTGTAGTAGTGGTGATAATAGTATTAACAGTAAGCATAATAATAACAGTGGCAGCAGTACTAATAGTACATGGGGTCATCTCAGACCCCATAGTATAATAACCAGAGTCCCAGGGGAAGTGATTAAAAATAAACACTAACACACCTTACCTCACCTCTCCTATGTTTCCAGCTGTCTGCAGCATCCTCCTCGGTCCTCTTCTGCCTTGCGACTGAGGTCACTGCTGGGGCCTGTGATTGGGCCTCAGTGGTCACATGGGGTGCGATGATGTCATTACGCTGAACCTCAGTCACCGGCCTGAAGAGCCACGGAGAGGATGCTGAGCCCAGAAGAGGTGAGTATAACTATTTTTTTATTTTTAGTCACCTTCCCTGGGCTGGCATCTATTTCCATTAGCAGTATGTATAGCAGTCAGGGAACCAGGCTTTCCCCAACTGCTATCATGGTGGTCCGGGGCCCCGACCATTTCCAGCTGGCCACGGGCCCTGTACCCCATACCGTTACACCACTGCCAAGTGGGCACCCTCAGGAGCTTGGGGCCCCTGCACTTGCCTTGGTAAGCCAGGTGCTGATGCTGGTGGGTATAGTAATAACAGTGGCAGTAGTAATAATAGTAGTTGTAATGAAGGTGATTGTAGAACTAATAGTGGGTATAGTAATAACAGTGGCAGTAGTACTAATAGTAGTTGTAATAAGTGTAATTGTAGTACTAATGGTGGGTATAGAAATAACAGTGGCAGCAGTAGTAATAGTAGTTGTAATAAGTGTAATTGTAGTACTAATGGTGGGTATAGAAATAACAGTGGCAGCAGTAGTAATAGTAGTTGTAATAAAGGTGATTGTAGTACTAATGTTTGATTTAGTAATAATAACAGGAACAGTTGTTGCCGTAGTTGAGATAATACTACTAATAGTGTGTTTTGTAGTAGTAGTACTAATATTGATTGTTCTGATATCAGTACTACTGAAAGATTTTTTTTCCACCTAAATCGAACAGTCCTTGGCCTCCAACATATCTCCTCCTCTCTGAAAAAAGTCTCAGAATCTTTGTGTCTTAGGTCAAATCTTTGTGTCTGAGGATTTATATTTTATCTGACCTGATCACTTCTTCCTTACAATGTAAAGTGTAGTCAGGGCTTCTTCTACTTGAAATATTGTGAATTGGTCCCTCACAATTCTTGCTGCCCTTTTCCATGGTACTCAAGATTTTTCTGAATCTTACTGTTTTACTCTGGATAAAAATTCTTTGGTTAGGGGCTCCATTGCCAGTGCACTTGCAGCTGTCCCAGGATGAAAGTCATAATCAAAGTCAAACACATCAGTGGACGCCGTCCAGCTGCAAAAGAGACGCAAAGTGATATGATGTAACATTTACTATACATATGGAACATGCTGCAACCTGTAATCTCCAGAGTGAAGACCAATTTATCACATACAGCATTGTGAACTTTACATGCACTCTCTCGCCCTTGACTTCACTGTCGCAATGTCGGAATGGACCCTTCCTGGAAATTAGATGATTAAAAAGAATAATCAGAAAATGACATATTATTTAAAGCATGTTTTTATAAACATATTTTCAATTATTTTTGATATGACTATATAAAAGTGTTGTCTCATTATCATAAGAGGGTAGGATTGGAAGTGCAACCTGATTATCATAATTGGGTAGGATCGGCAGAGTCATCCTATTATCATTGGAGGGTTATGCAGCAGATTCATCACATTACTATTAAAGGGCGGAGTCAACATGGTTATCTCATTCCCATAAGTACAGCATCAGGCAGTTTACACTACCGTTATTCAAGGTCTGTTGCTCTCATCCATCACAGAATGAGAGCAACAAACAAATAACAGATGTATATGGAGCCCCCTACATCAAGTGTCTGTCTAAATTCACGCCAATGGAAAAAACATGATGTAAGCTTTCCTCTGTCATGTTTTTTACTGTATGCAAAAGAAGACAGCATCCTTCATGTTGTTTACATTATAGTCAATGGTAGTGGAAACAGTCAGTGCGGGCTCCATCCGTGTCCATTAGTCTGCTACTATTAATGTCCATGGTTGTCACCCTATGATGGATGACAGCAACGGACATTAATAACTAATTAATAATTAATTAGTGTGAACATAGCCTAATTCTCATTTCTGTCTCTCAGTGCCATAAAAGGGCAATAAGAAGGTGACATCTACCATAAGAGACCATCAAAAGAGATCCTCCATGTCTGATACGGAAGTACACACGTCATAGTAAGACCTCCTGCGCTCCAGCCATTGCTTGCATCAGTTGCCATGATGGTGATGGGATGTTCAGGATGCTACAGAGAAAACATATTTTCTTCAAATCTACATAGAAGTAATAATCATCCTTATGTGATCAGATTTATAGAACCTGTGGTCTTGTGCAACAATTAAAATAGTGGCCACCACCACCTACCAAAGTTGCCATATTAATACTGTTTTCAGTGTGATTTGAAAAGCAGCATTTCAAAAATAATGGTAGGTGATGTAGGGAATAAGTTAATGGTAAGGTCATTGGTAATCTAAGGCAGTGAAGGGGGTTAAAATCTTTAATACAGACTAATTCAGAGGAAGGCAAACAGCGATTACTGCCTGAGCTTGTAGCTGGCTAGGAGCCTATGGCCTTCTCCAAATATGCCACCTAAAGGAACCTGTTAGGTGGTTTATCCACCATAAACTGACCCCATCATATGCAGATAAGTAATTGCTTTTCCATTGCTGCCCCTCTGTAATATTCCTGCTGCTGCACAATGAAATCATAAATGTTTGTCATGAAGTCATAGGCAAATTAACCTAAGTAGTCATGGCGGGTGGGGAGTAGCTTCAGCCTAGTCACTCCTCCTAGGCATAACTAACATCTCTGTCATTATGTCAGGAACTAAAGGGACTGTGAAGGAGATGTCCATCATGTCCAAGAGGTGTGATTAGGAAGGGGGCAGTGTGACAGGGATAGAGCTTCTCTCCGGCCACCATGACTACTTTGAGTAATTTCCATATGACTTTTTATGATTTCAAACATTTATAACTTCACTTTGCTACAACAGAAAGATTACAGAAGGGCAGCAATGGAAAGGTCTTTATGTGATCCTGCATATGTTGGGAGTCAGTTTATGGTGGAAAAACCACCTGTTAGGTTTCCTAAAGTGTCCCTCCAGCAGGGCTCACCTCTTCCCACTCCATCCTACTTAAGGAAAGGGCAGCCAGAATTGCCACTTCTAGAGTGTCATGATTTCACAGCCAAGAAATACACTCTACTCACATAGGTTCATTGTTTACCGATGTACAGTCATGGCCAAAAGTTTTGAGAATGACACAAATATTATATTTTCACATGATCTGCTGCCCTCTGGTTTTTATGTGTGTTTGTCAGATGTTTTTATCACATACAGAAATATAATTGCATTCATATTATGAGTAACAGAAGCTTATATTGACAGAATGAGTTAATGCAGCAAGTCAATATTTGCAGTGTTGTCCCTTCTTCTTCAGGACCTCTGCAATTCTCCCTGGCATGCTCTCAATCAACTTCTGGACCAAATCCTGACTGATAGCAGTCCATTCTTGCAGAATCAATGCTTTAATTTTGTCTGAATTTGTTGGTTTTTGTTTGTCCACCCGTCTCTTGATGATTGACCACAAGTTCTCAATGGGATTAAGATCTGGGGAATTTCCAGGCCATGGACCCAAAATCTCTATGTTTTGTTCCCTGAGCCATTTAGTTATCACCTTTGCTTTATGGCAAGGTGCTCCATCATGCTGGAAAAGGCATTGTTGAGCACCAAACTGCTCTTGGACGGTTGGGAGAAGTTGCTCTTGGAGGACATTCTGGTACCATTCTTTATTCATGGCTGTGTTTTTAGGCAAGACTGTGAGAGAGCCGATTCCCTTGGCTGAGAAGCAACCCCACACATGAATGGTTTCAGGATGCTTTACAGTTGGCATGAGACAAGACTGGTGGTAGCGCTCACCTCTTCTTCTCCGAATAAGCTGTTTTCCAGATGTTCCAAACAATCGAAAAGGGGATTCATCAGAGAAAATGACTTTACCCCAGTCCTCAGCAGTCCACTCCCTGTACCTTTTGCAGAATATCAGTCTGTCCCTGATGTTTTTTCTGGAGAGAAGTGGCTTCTTTGCTGCCCTCCTTGAGACCAGGCCTTTCTCCAAGAGTCTCCGCCTCACAGTGCGTGCAGATGCACTCACACCTGCCTGCTGCCATTCCTCAGCAAGCTCTGCACTGCTGGTAGCCCGATCCCGCAGCTGAAACACTTTTAAGAGACGGTCCTGCCGCTTGCTGGTCTTTCTTGGGCGCCCTGGAGCCTTTTTGCCACCAATGGAACCTCTCTCCTTGAAGTTCTTGATGATGCGATAGATTGTTGACTGAGGTGCAATCTTTCTAGCTGCAATACTCTTCCCAGTTAGGCCATTTTTGTGCAGTGCAATGATGACTGCACGTGTTTCTTTAGAGATAACCATGGTTAACAGAAGAGAAACAATGATGGCAAGCACCAGCCTCTTTTTAAAGTGTCCAGTGGTGTCATTCTTACTTAATCATGACAGATTGATCTCCAGCCCTGTCCTCATCAACACCCACACCTGTGTTAATGGAGCAATCACTGAAACGATGTTAGGTGGTCCTTTTAAGGCAGGGCTGCAATGATGTTGAAATGTGTTTTAGGGGATAAAGTTCATTTTATAGGCAAATATTGACTTTGCAAGTAATTGCTGTTAAGCTGATCACTCTTTATAACATTCTGGAGTATATGCAAATTGCCATTAGAAAAACTGAAGCAGTAAACTTTGTAAAAATTAATATTTGTATCATTCTCAAAACTTTTGGCCATGACTGTAGATGTTTGCCACAACACAAGTTAATGTCAGTTGCTCTCCAGTAGCAAAATGGCCTTATGTGGGCATCGTGCTTACGTTCTTACCCACGATAGGCCCGTGTAACTGTTTTTTGCTGCTACACTGTCACATTTTTTGTGTATTTGCTGCTGAGACGTTGTGTCTACTTTGGTCTGATGTTTTCAAGAAAGGTTGCCGTGCAGTGGTAAAATCTGGTTGCACCCATTGGCTGTTCAGTGGGATGTGTCCCTTTGGCGCTGCTCAATGTATGGTCTTCATGCACTTTGGCCTGATGCCTTGTAGTTATGTGGAGCAGAAAATATAAAAAAAAGCGTTTTTCCAGGGCCTTTATTTTGTCCATCTGGATCTCCATTGGTACTGGTCTTGTGTTTGGATTGTGCAGTGCAATTCCAGACCTGAGCCTGGTGTTTCTGAAGACTTAAAGTGCCAAATCTGTTGTCAGCCTAAGAAATGGATACTGTGAGTGTTGACTACAAACTCCTGTGAGAATGTGAGAACTGGGAAATTGCCACTGTCATTCTTGTGTCATGAAAATCGTTCTGTTCCTGTCATGTGGACTGCTAATGTTGATCCTGGAGCAAGGGGCCCGTACTGTGTCTGCCCTGTACATAGGCTACTTAGTGACTGAAACTCTAATACCTATCCAGATCACCATCCCTTACATACACCTGGAGTTGTAGTTGTAAAATGAATAGAGACTTTTTGCATGCTACCATGGACAATAATAATATTCACAAGCCATCATATACTTACCTCAAAATCCCCAACTCCATCCACCGTCATAAAGATCCAGACTTCACAGATGTTCCCTGGCCTCCGGGCGACACGAGTGATGATGAAACTTTTATCAACCTCTGTGAAGGCTGTGAAGTAAACAGAATCTATTGCCTGTATGGTAAGAAAAAATATAATTATATATAATCTGCAGAGGGAGTACTATAGCTGTTATACAGTGGGGAAAAAAAAGTATTTAGTCAGCCACCAATTGTGCAAGTTCTCCCACTTAAAAAGATGAGAGAGGCCTGTAATTGTCATCATAGGTAGACCTCAACTATGAGAGACAAAATGAGAAAACAAATCCAGAAAATCACATTGTCTGACTTTTAAAGAATTTATTTGCAAATTATGGTGGAAAATAAGTATTTGGTCAATAACAAATGTTCATCTCAATACTTTGTTATATATCCTTTCTTGGTAATGACAGAGGTCAAACTTTTTCTGTAAGTCTTCACAAGGTTGGCACACACTGTTGCTGTTATGTTGGTCCATTCCTCCATGCAGATCTCCTCTAGAGCAGTGATGTTTTGGGGCTGTCGCTGGGCAACACGGACTTTCAACTCCCTCCAAAGGTTTTCTATGGGGTTGAGATCTGGAGACTGGCTAGGCCACTCCAGGACCTTGAAATGCTTCTTACGAAGCCACTCCTTCGTTGCCCTGGCGGTGTGCTTGGGATCATTGTCATGCTGAAAGACCCAGCCACGTTTCATCTTCAATGCCCCTGCTAATGGAAGGAGGTTTGCACTCAAAATCTCACGATACATGGCCCCTTTCATTCTTTCATGTACACGGATCAGTCGTCCTGGTCCCTTTGCAGAGAAACAGCCCCAAAGCATGATGTTGCCAACCCCATGCTTCACAGTAGGTATGGTGTTCTTTGGATGCAACTCAGCATTCACTCTCCTCCAAACACAACGAGTTGTATTTCTACCAAACAGTTCTACTTTGGTTTCATCTGACCATATGACATTCTCCCAATACTCTTCTGGAACATCCAAATGCTCTCTAGCAAACTTCAGATGGGCCCGGATATGTACTGGCTTAAGCAGGGGGACACATCTGGCACTGCAGGATCTGAGTCCCTGACAGCGTAGTGTGTTACTGACGGTAGCCTTTGTTACGTTAGTCCCAGCTTTCTGCAGGTCATTCACTAGGTCCCCCCTGTGTGGTTCTGGGATTTTTGCTCACCATTCTTTTGATCATTTTGACCCCACGGGGTTGCGTGGAGCCCCTGATCGAGGTAGATTATCAGTGGTCTTGTATGTCTTCCATTTTCTAATTATTGCTCCCACAGTTGATTTCTTCACAGCAAGCTGCTTGCCTATTGCAGATTCAGTCTTCCCAGCCTGGTGCAGGTCTACAATTTTGTTTCTGGTGTCCTTCCACAGCTCTTTGGTCTTCACCATAGTGGAGTTTGGAGTGTGACTGTTTGAGGTTGTGGACAGGTGTCTTTTATACTGATAATGTCAAACAGGAGCCATTACTACAGGTAATGAGTGGAGAACAGAGGAGCCTCTTAAAGAAGAAGTTACAGGTCTGTGAGAGCCAGAAATTTTGCTTGTTTGTAGGCGACCAAATACTTATTTTCCACCATAATTTGCAAATAAATTCTTAAAAAAATCAGACAATGTGATTTTCTGGATTTGTTTTCTCATTTTGTCTCTAATAGTTGAGGTCTACCTATGATGTCAATTATAGGCCTCTGTCATCTTTTTAAGTGGGAGAACTTGCACAATTGGTGGCTGACTAAATACTTTTTTTCCCCACTGTATTCTTGTCCATGGATGGCAATATTATAGCTTTAATATTCTTATACATATCTCCCAACTCTAAAAGAATGCAGAGGGACAACTCCTGTTACATGTATTTTTTTACATTAACTAAACTTCCAACACTGCCCAATTCCTGTCTATATGCATCTGAACTTGCATAGTCCTCTATGTGCCACACAGATGTTTATTGTATACTTATGTATAGCATACAATAGTGATGTTACCTTAATTCCCCCTAACAGTAGTGATCCATCCTTAGTGTCTTCCAACACATTAAGGATGATTTTTAGTACACCTCATGCATTAAAGATGTCCCCTTAGTGCCCACACACAGTGCCCCATCATACCCTCTTCACACCAGTGATTTCCCTTAATGCTCCCACAAAGTAAAGATGTCCCCTTAGTGCCCCTCACAAGCAAAAGTTTCCCCACTTAGTCTTAGCCCCCCTCAAAGTAAGGATGTCCTCTTGTTGTTCCTTATAGTAGTGATACCCCATTAGTGTCTGTACCCTGTAAAGATACCCATTTAGTGTCCCCTTCACAGTAAGGATGTACTCTCAGTGCCCTCACAAAGTAAAGATGCCTTTAATGATGCCCCTTAGTGCTTCACACAGTATGATGGCCCCCGAGTGCCTCCAGAATGAATACTCACCCAGTTTCCTTACTGTGACAATCAGAGCAGAACACTTAATGCAAGTCTACTCCAGTCTTGTGCCATCTCCAGCTTGGCACAGCAGACACAATGATGTCATTGCATTGTTGCTTTCTGTGCCAAGTTGCCAACTACAGGACTCGCAGGATGAATTGTGGGGCTGGGAACAGGGAATTCATGGTTCCCTGCTTTACCATTGTATCCATGTGTCTGAGAGTGGAAATACAGTTGAAAGTGGGACATGTGGCAGGCTTCCGGAGACCTGATAATATATTGTAAGCTCTTGTAAGCAGGGCCCTCACTCCTATTGTGTGAATTATTCCTCTGTAATGTCTTATTTTGTCTGATTTGTAAAGTGCTGCAGAATATGTTGGCACTATATACTGTATATATGTAAAAAAGTATTATAAATGTATTATTATTATTATAAAACTTCCAGTCTAGTAGTGTTCCTAGTCCAGTATTGCTTAATTCCAGTGGTTATTATGGTTTTTGTGCTCTGTTTCCAACTTTCTTGTAGGAATCTGCTTTTCCTGTATAATTGCTGATATTCAGTTCTGCTTAGTATTGTTTTTTTTGTCTCTGGGACTTATTATTATATATTTGGGCAGTATAATAGTAGTTTTAGTCTTATCTACTGTATAGCAGGCAATAGTACATTATAATATTTTGCACAGTACATGTATTTTAAAGTGTAACTCCCATTTTATTTTATTTTTTGCTATTGTAATGGGGGGTTATTTGTTGAACATTTTTGTAATATATTTTATTAGCCTCCTTTTAATCAAAAACAGACTTTAAAATTATCCCTAGCAACGCTCTAACTGAGGTGTTACCAGGAAAATCCGTACGCATTTGTACTGCCAGTATGTGGAGCTGAAGCATTTGCCAAAGGGGGAATGGTCACTTCAAATGGCTGTATCTCCGGTTTTAAACAACCCCAAAAGAATGGTTCTGGTATCACATGAAGCTGAGATTCCAGACAGTCAGTCAAGACTGTGTACTAGCTATAAAATAACTTTAGATATCACTAGTTAAAAACACAGTCGGGAATGTTAGCGTAAGTATATTACAAAAATGTTCACCAAATTTTAAGTTCTTATTGCATTCTTGAGAGGGGGCAACAATTTTTCGATGTAGACTTGCTCAGAGTAATTGTTACTTTTCTTCCCCCACTCTTTTTGGCTGCTGCGTCTTTCATGTTAGGCTAGGTTCACATCTGTGTTGAAGTCTCCATAGGAGACTCCGCCACAGAATCCATCTAAAATTGGCAAAGAGAAAAGCCCTGAGGACTTCAGTATAAAACTGGCGGACATTATAGTCTATGGGGTCTGCAGGTGTCCGCAGTTAACTGCTTTTTTAGCGGATGGGCTCTCCGTCATTTGGGTCATCAAAAAATGAATTAAATCATATCACGAAAAGAAAAAACGGGGGGGGGGGGGGTGGACTATTAATAATTAACATCACAAAAGGCAACAATAAGAAAGGTCAATTTCACCATATAATAACTCAAAGACATGAATCATGAAAAAAAAATCACAATTGCAAACAGGAAATAATATATTATCAAAGTTATAAATGAGCAGATGTGCATTATAAATATAGTAGTATAGTAATTGTTCTAAATTGGGACTGTAAAGCTATGCATATCAAATTATGTAGAATCCAACAAAGCACCAAAATCTTAATGGTGAGATATGAAGATGTTCTTCTAAAATCTCCCCCCAATCTACTTTGTAGTTGCTGAAACCCATAGTTGCCTGAAAATTATGGTACTCTTGTGCTGATTTTGTGTTGCTGCAGAAATACGGATGTCCATTCCCTAGGACATATGACAACAAAACTGATACAAAATTGACCAACTGATCGTCCAGCTAAACTTAGTTTGTTAGAGGACATTATCTCCAAGAGGAGGAGTTTCACAGTTGCACTGCAGCAGGCTCAGCACCACTCTTTGAGAATTCAATGCTCTAAGGCTAAAGCGCCACGTAGCAGGTGCTTTTCCTAAAACACTAAAAAGCATTTTCCTCTGCGTACTTTCTGCTTCAGTTATACCTATAGGAAAAACACCGGCGTTTTTGTAGATATAAGATAATCCTTTAATAGTCCCACCATGGGGAAATTCAGTTTGTTACAGCAGCAAAGATAAGCAATACAAATACAACACAATATAAAATGCTCCAAGGTAGAGGCATTACAGTAACAGTAGGTACAGATAGAGAGGTACAGGTAAAAAAAAGTAGCAGAGGGGATATCACAACTTAAAGATCTGTCAGTTCTCTGTATGGATTGATCTCCGCTATTGACATGCTGCGATTTCCAAAAATGCAGCATTTCCGCTGCGGGTGTTTTTCTGCAATGTGTGGATGGGGCCCTGGCTTAAAATGGATTTCACCAGGAATTACTCCAGAATGGTCCATGTATCTCTTATATATATAAAAATGAGTTCCTGTCTGTCTGTCTGTCTGTTCTTTATGCGCGACCAAACGACTGGACCGATCCTCACCAAATTTGACACACATGTACATCAGGTGTCCGGGAATATTATAGACTGAGTCTCAGCTCTCTTGGACGTACCTTTCCTGAGATACAGTATTCCCAAAAAATGACCAGCATTAGTCTATACAAGCCTGCAAGTCTTTCACTCATATTCCAACTGCCATACACACAGTCACATGTCCCTTATCAGCCAATAAGAGCTCGCAGGTGCTTACTCTCCTCAGGCACACAGGTTTCCATAGCAACCAAGCTATGTATGACCTGTATTAGTCAATAGCAGTTCACAGGACCTTAAATATTCAGTCATATCACGTGTATCAGCCAATATAAGTTCACATTTAATTTACCAGGTTTCCATAACAACACAGCCATAAATAGACTGTACCTATACTGGACTCAGTGGCGTAACTAGCAATGGCAGGGCCCCAAGGCGAACATTTGACATGGGACCCCCCCCCCGGCAACCCCCCCCCCCCGCACAAACTGCATTCCTGCACACACTATTATGCCCCATAGTGGCCCCTGCATACACTATTAGGCCCCATAGTGGCCCTTGCACACAGTATTCTGCCCCATAGTTGCACCTGCACGCAGTATCATACTGGCTCCTTCATAAAGTATTATGCGCACTTTCCGCTACTTCTTCAATGTTGGACCAGATGTCACGTGAGCCAGGCATGTATCGCAACGCATAATGACGTCGGACTGGCCCACCGACATCTGGGACGCCACCAAGGAGGCCCGAAGCCTGCTGAAAAGACCCCAGAGTATAATGATAGCAGTGTTTGTGGGGTTCACGGCCCACAGGCCTTACTTACCAATCCCCGCTCCTGCTCACAGCCGCCTCTGCAGAAGGTGAAGTGCAGGCGGCCGTGAGCAGGAGTAGGGATCGGTAAGTAAATAGGGGCCATTACCTGCTGGTGTTAAAAAAAAAAAAACATCAGAGGCCCGCCGGGTCCCCTAATGTCCCGGGCCCTGTGGCAGCTGCTACCACTGCTAAACCGGTATTTACGCCACTGACTGCACTGCCATACTGGATTTCAGCATTCTTATAAATTGAAACGTTTTTTAAACTACTCATGTCCCCTGCAGCAAAACGCATGGCTGCTGCTCAAACTAATGAAAACTCTCAGCAGACCCAAGCCTGTCTCCAATCTGATAAGGTATGTTACAGACAACAGCGAGCTGCTGAAACTCCCCAGCAGACCCAAGCCCGTCTCCAATCTGACAAAGCATTGTCAGCCACATGCACACTGCTGCACTCCAGGTTTCAATAACAACCCAGCCATTTTTCTTCACTGCTGTAGGTCAGCTTTAAAGGGGCAGGGCGCTGTGGATGACACTGTTACACAAGGTCACATACACACAGCTTTACTCCAGGTTTTCCATAACAACCGATCGCAGGTTTTTTACTGATATCCAAACTGAGATGCACATGATCACATGACACTTATGGACCAATGGAAAATCGCAGGTTCAGTCTTGACATACACACAGCTTTACACCAGGTTTCCATAGCAACCAATCTATTTATGACCTGTATGAGTCAATAGCGGTTCGCAGGTCCTTAAATATTCAGTCATATCACGTGTATCAGCCAATATAAGTTCACATTTAATTTACCAGGTTTCCATAACAAAACAGCCATAAACAGACTGTACCTATACTGGACTCAGTGGCGTAACTAGGAATGGCTGGGCCCCAAGGCGAACATTTGACATGGGATCCCCCCCCCGGCAACCGCCCCCCCCCCCACACAAACTGCATACCTGCACACAGTATTCTGCCCTATAGTGGCCCCTGCACACAGTATCCTAGTGTCCCCTTCATATAGTATTATGCGTCACATGACGTGCATCAGCCAATATAAGTTCACATTTCATTTACCAGGTTTTCATAGCAACACAGCCATAAATAGACTATACCTATACTGGACTGCCATACTGGATGTCAAGTGCAAAACTGGCCAATTCTTATGGGGTCACTACACAAACAAAAAATGAAATATACCCGTGCGAAGCCGGGTCCTTCCTCTAGTTGTTTATAAATCTCTTATCATAGAGCAGATTGAAGACACACAATGTTGCACTGGCTGCACATTGACCATGACATCAATGTAATTACTTACGTTGTTAATCATTTATTATTATTTATGTTATCACTCATGGTTTTATGGGTAAAGAATAAGGAATAATCTATCAATTATTAACCCTTTAAGGACGCAGGGTAGTTTGTATGCTAATGGTCGGCGACTTTTTCATATTTTCCTTCTCTGCCTTCCAAAATTCATAACTATTTTTCTGACGACATAGCTAAGTGAGGGCTTATTCTTTGTGTGATGAGTTCTACTTTCATTTGGCACCATTTTGGGATACATATAATGTTTTGATCAACTTTTATTAACGTTTTTAGGGGGTCCATGTTAAAAAACTCATATTTCTAATATAATGTTTTGCATTTTGTTTTTATGACATTCATTAAAAATGCCATGGCAGCTTTGTCCACAGGTCATTATGATTACGGTGATACCAAATTTATATTGATTTTATTATGTTTTACTGCTTTTCCAAATAAAATGTTACTTTTTGAAAATTAATGATTTTCTTGGGGTCACCATATTCTGACGCCTATAACTTTTTTACTGTTTTGTTGAAGGAGCTACGTCAGGGCTCTTTATTTGCGGGACAAGTTGCACTTTTTATTGGTACCAATGTTTGGTATGTATGACTTTTTGATCACTTTTTATTGCCATTTTTTGGGGAAACCAAAATGACCAAAATATGTTAATTTGTGCATTGCAGTATTTATTTATTTTTTTTACCGCGTTCACTGTACAGGATAAATTACGCTATTTTTGGATAGTGGGGGCTTATATGCACATGGGGATGCCTGGCATGTTTGTTTATATTTGTTTACTAAACCCCTTGGCTTCGCAGCCAGTTTTGGACTTTATGACACAGCCCCATTTTTCAAATATGACATGAGTCACTTTATGTGGTGATAACTTTGGAACGCTTTAACTTTTCCAGTTGATTTTGAGAATGTTTTTTCGTGGCACATTGTACTTCATCTTTGATATAAATTTGGGTCAATATTTTTTGTGTTTATTTATGAAAAAATAGGAAATTTGGTGAAAATTTAGAAAAATATGCAATTTTCAAAGTTTGAAATTATCATATTTTCATATAGAGAGTCATACCACTCACATTAGTTAATAAACATAATTTACTATATCTCTATAGCTTTATGTTGACATCAAATTTTAAACGTTCATTCAATTTTTTTTGGACGTTATAAGGCTTACAGTCTAAGGGTAGGTTCACATATGTCAGTTGCATCAGTATCATTTTTTTTGTCCTTTAGTCATTACAACTGATGCGAAAATGCATTAGTTGTCATCAGGCTTTTTCACAAATTTCTACTCCAAAACCATCAGTTGTCATGAGTTGTCATCAGTGTTTACCATCAGTTTTTACTTTTAGGGTGAGTTATAGCTGTATTGTACAACCCTCTTGGCCCTTACCTGGGAAACGAACCCCTGATGCAAAGAGCTGGAGACTCGGGAGCTGGCATTTACTGGCATTTCAAGAGTTCTGCTAAAGTGTCATGATGTCCAAAAACCAAACCGTCTAAATCTGTGCACCAAAAAACAAATTCCCCTTACGTCCGACAGCAGCACAATATGGGGTATCTCTGCCCCTGTGTGTTGTTTAGGACGGTGGAACCTTTAATTAGCACCAAAAATAAGAAGGTGCCTCCTACTGGCCCTATAAGAGGGCACCAGAGACCTCCCTCCACTGTGTTTTTCTCTGTCCTGTGTAGGACAGGTGGACGGAGGTCTCTAGTGACCTCCTGTTGCTAGGGGTTTTTCTACTCCTGGCTTACCTTTAGGGGGTACCTCAGTCCTTTCTGATGTTCCAAACAAACCTCTGGTCCTTCGGGGCCTTTTTCGCTCCGCAGCGCAGCGTTATCCGGCTCATCTCACTGCAGGCAGCGCGATCCCGGAAGTAAGCGGGGAACCTCTTAGGCCGGAACCTTCCGGTTTTCTCGGAAAAGTGCGGTAAGTTTGAAAATTGAAAATTTAAAGGCAAAAATATAGAATTGTTTTTTGCTGCTTGTATTTTGAGCCTCTGGCTTAGGCTTATGCTCCTCTATGTTCCATTATGGCGTTTGACCTGTTTTGGTGCTGTATGAATGTTTTCTTTGTTTGGCTCCTCCCCTCGCTGCTGGATTACATTTAAAAGGTCCTCAGTCCTTTACTTGTTGAGCTCGTGGTTTCTAGCTCCTCTGCTGCGGTTTTGCGGTGTCTGGTTTTTCCTGACGGGATCTTTTTTCTCTTCAAGTGACCGATTTAAAAAAGTAAGGTACCCCTTGGTTTTTTTCTTCTTGCTTGGCAATCTTCCATTCTTCATTGTCATGTGGTTTTTGATGTTTCAGATGTCATCTTCTGCATCAGGTGACGGCGATGGTCTTAGGAGGAAAAAGTCCTCTAAACGTAAACACCTAACGTGTTTGGATTGCAATACTCCTTTACCTGATGGCTATGATTTTACCCGCTGTCGCCAATGCCACGGACCTCCGTTGGAAGAACCTTATATAAGAGAGGTTGTCACTTGGGTAAAGGACTATATGGAGGAGTCTCTTAAGGAGACCCGTTCTTCCATCGCCCAGATTGCCAAGAGACCACGGGTTGAGACACAGTCTTCCCTACGGATCGCTGATGAAGATTATCAGATAGTGGACAAGACACTCTCATCTGAAGATTCCACTGAAGATCCCAGCAGGCCGTGCTTCCCACTCGAAAAATTAAGCCGGCTGCTGAAGTCCATCCGGTCTAAGGATTGTGATGTTAACGGGGAAGCCTCCACGTCCACCTATAGAGGGCCTAGGGTCTTCCAAGTGGACCAGACATTACAAAAATTAATGTCTTCAGAGTGGAAATGTCCTGAAAATCCTCTTGTGGCTTCTAGGAGGTTCAGGGCTTTATTCCCAGTTGCTCAATGGGATCAATGGGGTCCTCCTCCCAAGGTGGATATGCCACACAAACATTATCATTTAAATGTCCGCAGTTCCCAGACAACTGCCTTTGGTCAGACAGTCCTTGACGTTGTAAGGCGAGGAAACCCTCCCTAGGGGAATTACTTGCTATCTCCCCATATTGTGCTGCTGTCGGACGTAAGGGGAATCGTTGATTGTAATGTCAATCTTTATTCCCTTAGTCCTGACAGCAGCACAAGGCTTCCCTCCCTAGAAGCTTGTTTCCTTTTACTTTATAATTTACACAGGGGAGGGAGGTCTCTGGTGCCCTCTTATAGGGCTAGTAGGAGGCACCTTCTTATTTTTGGTGCTAATTAAAGGTTCCACCGTCCTAAACAACACACAGGGGCAGAGATACCCCATATTGTGCTGCTGTCAGGACTAAGGGAATACAGATTTACATTACAATCAATGATTATGCTCCCTCCCTTCTGCCTGGTTGTGTGCCCAAATATCAGTTTATACCCAGATATGACATTAAGTACAATATCCTGGGTACACCAGTGTCATACATGTGGGTATAAATTGCAGTTTGGGCACACAGCAGGGCACTGAAGGGAAGGAGCGCTATGTGACTTTTGGAGTGCAGATTTAGATGTTTGCAGGAGCGTAAATACCAGGGTAGCCGCGGTAGCGGCTACCACAGGGCCCGGGACATAAGGGGCCCGGAGCCCTGTGGCAGCCGCTACTGCAAACCCCACAAACACTGCTATCATCATACTCCGGGGTCTTTTCAGACCCTGGAGTATAATGATCGGAGGCCCAGGGGAGGTGAGGGAACATAAAAAACACTGTAACTCACCTCTCATACGCTCCGCAGGCTACAGGCCTGTTTGGTGACGTCTCCCGCGTCAGCTGACGTCATTATGCGTCGCGACGCTGGCCTGGCTCACGCGAGATCTGGTCCAACCTTGAAGAGGGCTGAAGTAGCGCACCGGAGTGCAGCGGAGCCAGGGAGAGGTAAGTGACATTGTTTTTTTTTTGTTTGTATCCTCCCCTGGGTTTCCGATCATTATTATACTCTGGGGTCTGAAGAGACCCCAGAGTATAATAATCATTCATGGGTGGTCCACAATGGGGCATAATATTGTGTGCAGGGGCCACTATGGGTATAATACTGTGTGCAGGGACCACTATGGGGTATAATACTGTGTGCAGGGACCACTATGGGGTATAATACTGTGTGCAGGGACCACTATGGGGAATAATACTGTGTGCAGTGGCCACTATGGGGTATAATACAGTGTGCAGGGGCCACTATGGGGTATAATACAGTGTGCAGGGGCCTCTATGGGGCGTAATACTGTGTGCAGGGGCCACTATGGGGCGTAATACTGTGTGCAGGAGCCACTATGGGGCGTAATACTGTGTGCAGGGGCCATTATGGGGCGTAATACTGTGTGCAGGGGCCACTATGGGGTGTAATACTGTGTGCAGGGGCCATTATGGGGCGTAATACTGTGTGCAGGGGCCACTATGGGGTGTAATAGTGTGCGCAGGAATGTGGTTTGTGCGGGGGGGGGGGTGGAGGGGCAGTGTGTGGGGGGGTTGGGGGCAGCGGTCCAGGGGGAGGGCCCCATGTCAAATGTTCGCCTTGGGGTCCAGCCATTCCTAGTTACACCACTGGATGTTTGGGATCTGGACGCCATGTCATGTTTGCAGAGCCTCTAAGGTGCCAGAAAAGTGGAATCCCCTAAGGAGTGACCCCATTGTGAAAAGTGCATCCATCAAAGAATTAATCAAGGGGTGTAGTGAGCATTAGTATCCCAGGCGTGAATACACAGCGGATGGGAAAAAGTGAATGTGTAAGCTGTGCGGAGTGAATTGGGAACACCAAATTCCCTCCTATTTCCCCAGTAGTTCCTATGATTGGGAAGGGAGGGGTCACTTCTGGTGTCTTTTCCCTCGTAAGCTCTAAATCTGGGGTGTACCCTCATATATATTAGCACAGTTTATACATTCCCTTCCTGCCGCAGCCAGTTGTGTTCTAATGATTTGGTGATTTTCGGGGGGTTTTGTCTTCACATTGTACAAGCTATATTTTCTTTATTTTTCTGGTGATGTAGCCATATGAGAGCTTGTTGTTTGTGGGATGAGATGTATTTTGTAATTACACCAGTTCTGGGTGCCTATAACTTATTGAATAAATTTTATCAACTCTTTTTTTAGTGGATTATAAAAAAAAACCATCAATTCTGGCATTGCGTTTTACCTTTATGCCATGCAGCATACAGCATAAGTAACATACCTCATTTATATTGTTTTTTTATGCGTTTCTAATTTTGCAGAACAAAAACCCATTTGGGGAAAGAAATCAATTATCTTTGTATCGCCATCTTCTGAGAGGCGTAATATTTTTATTTTTCGGTTTACAGAGTTAGTTGAGGGCTTCTTTTTTGCGGGACAACCTGTGCTTTTTATTGGTACTGTTTTGGGGTACATATGACTTTTTCACTTTTTATAGCATATTTTGTAATGTAAGATGGCGAATAATCATTAATTCCAGCGTTTTTTCCGGGTTTTTTTTCCCAACGTTCATTGTGTAGGTTAAATATTGTTTCAGTTTTATTGTACAGGTTGTTACGGACACAGCAATGCCAAATATGTATTGTTATTATTATTTTTTAGGCTTTTTTAAATATAATTCAGTTTATATAGGAAAATGGAATTTTTGGGGCTTAATAACTTTATTAATTTTTTTTTTTTTTTTTTTTTAGACACTATTTTTTTTACTTTTTTTTTTTTACATTTTGCCATTGTTCTCTAAGGACATCTGAACCAGCGATACACTGATCGCTGGTTCAGTACTATAGACTGCAATACACGAGCATACACGTGTATTTCAATCTATAGAGAAAGTCAGTCTATGCAGACGCATAGACTGACTTTCTCCATCGCAGGCAGGATCAACCAGGTACTTGGGGGTCCTAGCAGCCTCGGGTCACTGGCCAGACCCCAGGCTGCCGAAACGGCATAACGATCTCAACGCGGGGGGTGCCTCGGGTGTCATTATTATAGCGCAACCCCCTTGGATGCCGCGGTCACGTTTGACCGCGGCATCTAAGGGGTAAACACACACGATCGGAGCCCAATTCCGCCCACGGGTGTCAGCTTTGCGATCCTGAGCAATTCGCTCCGGTACAGAAGTGAAGCCGTCAATTGCCGGCTTCACTACTGTACAGAGACTGTGCAGAAGTCAGGTGCTGCCGCATCCATCTTCAGGCAGCACCCGGCGGCATCCGGCGCTAATGAAATTTTAAGGAAGCCGGATGGAAAAACGCTGCAGGTAGCATTTTTCCATCTGGCTGAGGCACAGATCCGGCGCCATATGGCGCCAGAACTGATGCCTCTTGTGCCAGAACCGTTCCATAGAAAACTATGGGATCTATCCTGGCATCAGTTTCCTTCTGGCTTGTGTGCACCACACCGGAGGAAAACTGACAGCTGTGTCGTACATATGTGAATGCACCCTAAGAGGAATTTTCAAGAGAATTTGCAAAACACATTTTTTAAGGTACTAATTTAATTCCAAAGGGGCTTTGAAAGGTCTTTGTATTAGAAACCCCCATAAATCATCCCGTTTTCAAAACTACACCACCAAAGCAATTCAAGACAGTATTCATTTAACCCTTAAATTTGCACATTCACAAGGGGTTAAAGGAGGGTTAAATGCATCCCATAGTTTGTTGTACAATTTCTCTCAAGCACTTAACTACCACATGTGTTGATTTTACCTGCTCTTTGGGCACACGACAGGACGCAGAAAGGGAAGGAGTGACATTGAGCTTTCAGTGGGCAGATTTTACTTGAATCGTTTTCAGGTGCCATGTTGCATTTGCAGAGCACATGAGGTACCAAAACAATAAAACCCCCATTAAATTACCCCATTTAAGAAAATACACCCCTCAAGGAATTTATGAATGGAATTTATCAATGCCACAGCTGTTTCACAGTATTTACTACCATTGGGACATGAAAAGGAAAAATTATTCTGTTTCCAGTAAAATGTCTCTTTAGCCCCAAATTTCTCATTTTCACAAGGGGTTACAACAGAAAAAGCACCCCACAGTTCATTATACAACTTCTTCTGAACGTAGCCGTACCTCATATGTGCTTGTAAACTGCTGTACGGGTACATGGTAGAGCTTGTAACAGAGAGAGCACTATTTGGCTGTTGGAGGGCAGATTTTGATGGATTGCTCCGGATCTGTAAGGGCTATCATGAAGAAGAGAATCTTATCTTTAAAATGAATCCAAGGACCTCTTCATAGCCATAATGGATCCTGAGAGAATAGAAAAAAAAAAATAAAATACTCACTTCTCCTCTCCCCTGCTGTCTGGCTGCCCTCTGTGAATGGTGATCGATAGCTAGTGGAGTCTGCAACAGGTCCCTCACTGATGCTCCGATCTCTCTATTCCAGGTCACTGCCAGTAAGCCCTGGGATCAGTACTGTGCATAGCTGCACTGTGAATGGTGGGTTTGTACAGACCAACCAATCACAGCGATCGCTGGAGAGGGGAGGCTTGTAGCGGTCCCTCTTTGGTCACAGGGGAGTCTCAGCTCCCGGCAACAGTTGAGCTCCCGAGACCTAGCCATACTCCCTGCCTGTGGCGTAACCAAAGTCTTGTGTGCCCCAGTGCAAACTTTTGTTCGGGGCCTCCTACCCCCTCGCTACAGCAACTTCTTGATATTGACAGTTACGGGGCCCCAAACAGTATAATATGCTCAACAGTGGCCCCAGATAGTATTATATGCCTGACAGTGGCCCCCACACAGCATTATATGTTCCACAGTGGCCCCATACAGCATTATATGCTCCACATTGCTCCCCCAACACACAGTATAATATGCTTCCCATGGTGGCCCCACACAGTATAATATGCTCCACACAGTGGCCCCCACCCAGTATTATATGCTCCACAGTGGCCCTCACCCAGTAGTATATGTTCCACAGTGGGCCGCACCCAGTATTATATGCTCCCCACAGTGAGCCCCACCCAGTAGTATATGCTCCACAGTGGTGATTAAAAATAACAAACTCTAATACTCACCTTGCCTTAACCTCTCCTTGGCATTCTCGCTCCATCCTGCCGTCTTCAGCATCTTCAGGTCCTCTTCCGATGTCGCTGCTGAGGCCTGTGATTGGTCACGTGGGGGCACACTGACATCATGTGACCGCTGGAGTCTAATCACAGGCCTCAGTCACATGACGGAAGAGCAGTGGAGAGAACGGTGTGCCCAGGAGAGGGACCCTTTCCAATAACAGTATGTATAGCGGTCGGGGAATCAGGCTTTCCCGGACAGCTATCATAGTGGTCCGGGGCCCGGCCAAATCTATCTGGTCACGGGCCCCATACCCTGACGGGCCCGGTCACGGTCGCAGGAGGTTACGCCACTGCTCCCTGCTAAAGAAAAGCCCCAGGAGCTGGGACGTAACTGTATGTCCTCGTGCGCTAATGAAGCTCTCTCCAGGACATACAGTTACGTGGTGGTGCGCCTAGGGGTTAAATATAAAGGTGGGGTTTTTTTTTTACTTTTTATTATTTGTTTATTTTTTTATTTTATGTTTCACATGTCCCACTGTGGGACTTGAACCTGGGATCTCAGATCCCTAGTGCTATGTACTGTACTATGTACATCACACATAGGTTCCCTATGGGAGCTGTGCATAAGCAGTCAGGAGGCTATAAAAGAGCTCACTCAGCCGTGACAGTTTCAGCTTTTTATAGAAGAACTACCGTTGTGCTAAAAAGTTTACATACCCTGGCAGATTTTTTGTTTTTTTTGGCCTTTTTTCAGACAATATGAATGATAACACAAAAACTTTTTTTCCACTCATGGTTAGTGGTTGGTTGAAGCCATTTATTGTCAAACTTCACCCCTGTGTTTCACAGCTGGGATGGTGTTCTCAGGCTTGTAAGCTTATCCCTTTTTCCTTCAAGTTCCATCATGTTGTGGGGTTGTTTTGCTGCAGGAGGGACTGGTGCACTTCACAAAATTTATGGCATCATGAGGAAAGAACATTATGTGGCAATACTGAAGCAACATCTCAAGACATCAGCCAGGAAGTTAAAGCTTGGGCACAAACGGGTCTTCCAAATGGATAATGACCCGAAGCATACTGCCAAACTGGTTACAAAGTGGCTTAAGGATAACAAAGTCAATATTTTGGAGTGGGCATCACAAAGCCCTGATCTCGATCCTATTGAAAATTTATGGGCAAAGCTGAAAAGGCAGGTGCGACCAAGGCGGCCTACACACATGGCTCAGTTACACCAGTTCTGTCAGGAGGAATGGGTCCAAATTCCTACCAACTATTGTGAGAAGCTTGTGGAAGGATATCCCAAACTTTTAACCCAAGTCATACAGTTTAAGGGCAATAGTGCCAAATACTAATGAAATGTATGTAAACTTTTGACTTTGCAGAAAGTAATAAAAATGCCTTAAAAATTCTCTCTCTCTCTCATTATTCTGGCATTTGGCATACATAAATTATTTTGGTAATCCTAATTGACCTAAAATGGGAAAGGTTTATTCTGATTTCATGTCAAATAGTGAGAAAAACATACATATGTGTCTTTTTATATAGTTTATGTAAACTTCTGGTTTCAACTGTAGATCTGAAATTGTCGATTCTTCTTCATATGTACTTAGTAATTAATAATAAGTAGAAATAACTCTATTATTGTAACATCCTTGTCCGTTCAGACTTCTGCGCCATCCTCCAACCACATGGTGCGGCGCGGGAGGTGTGTCCACTTATGATCCCCTGCTCCTGGGCCTCTTTTTGTATTCTTTTTAAGCACAGCTGAGAGTTTGTTTCTGTGTATCAGTCCAGCCAGTACTCTGAGTTCCCTCTCGTTCGTGAAAAGTTAACGTTTGTTGCTCTATGTTTGACATCTTACCTTCCAATCACGTCTGGGGTGGATTCCAGGCTTCCCATATACAAACCATTAGTCCACACATGGGTGCTTGCTATTAGCCTCTTAGAGCGTGCTAGTGTATTACCTTTTTCTCTGATATTCTGTATTCTAACCTTTGCTGAGACCTCTTGACTATTCTTCTGGATTCCGATTTTGTACCTAGTTTCCCGTCTGGTACCAACCCCTTAGTTAGTTTGACCTCTCATTCTTGTTGTTAGTCTTGTTTGCATTCTGTGTTTCACTTATCACAGGAAGGGAACGTCGTCCACTTGTCCACTGCCGCTAGGGTAGTCGTGGCAAGCAGGCAAGCAGGGACACGGGGTGGGCATAGCATCAGGGCTTACTGTCTCCGTCCTTCCTCCCAGGTTCCAGCAGCAGCTACTGGGGAATTGCTTAACGGGCAATTCCCTTACAATTATGTATCCTAATCAATCTAATATAAGAATTAATATGCGTATATCTATTAAACCTTTATAAGAAATGGCAGTCTGGAAGAGATGTTCGACATTGCATGGTTGATGTACCTAATCTGTATACCCTCTGAAGATTTCGCTACATAAAGCTAGCAATACACATTAGATGTATGTTAGGCAATCCCACCGACTTCATTGGAGCCAGCCAGCCATCTAATACTTATGGGGACTTCCCAACTCTCTCCTGACAGTTCATGTCAGGGGAGCTCAACTTTAGTTCTCAGATACATCTTTAGTTTATGTTTAGGGAGCTCATCTTTAGTTCTCGGATACATAAGCTGCTGCTAGAAGTGTATGGCAGCGTTTTCTCCCCTTTCCTCATTGAAAACAGGACCTTTCTCAAGCTTGAGATAGGTCCACTTTAATTTTGTTTTTGAATTGGAGTTACTTTTCTGGTTGATATTTATGTGGGATTATATGATATATTATATGATATTTATGGGGTCCATTCTTGAACGAGTAAATTACATGGTGCTGCTCTGCAAAGGAATTGCTATTAGATAGGTAAATACAGTGGATTGCAAAAGTATTCATACCCCTTGAACTTTTTCACATTTTGTCACCTTACAACCACAAACTTAAATGTATTTTATTGAGATTTTAAGTGATAGATCAACACAAAGTAGCAGATAATTGTGAAGTGGAACGAAACTGATGCATGTTTTTCAAAATTTTAATCAAATAAAAATCTGAAAAGTGTGACGTGCAAAATTATTCAGCCCCCTGTACTCTGATACCCCTAAATAAAATCCAGTGCAATCAATTTCCTTCAGAAGTCACTTAATTAGTTAATAGAGTCCAGCTGTGTATAATTTAGTCTTAGTATAAATACACCTGTTCTGTGAAGGCCTCAGTGGTTTTTTAGAGAACACTAGTGAACAAACAGTATCATGAAGACCAAGGAACTCACCAGACAGGTTAGAGATAAAGTTGTGGAGAAGTTTAAAGCAGGGTTTGGTTAAAAAAAACATATCCCAAGCTTTGAGCATCCCAAGGAGCACTGTTCAATCCATCATTCAAAAATGGAAAAATTATTCTACAACTGAAAACCAAACAAGACATGGCCATCCACCTTAACTGACAGATCGAGCAAGGAGAGCACTGATCAGAGAAGCAGCCAAGAGGCCCATGATCACTCTGTAGGAACTGCAGAAATCCACAGCTCAGGTGGGAGAATCTGTCCACAGTACAACCATAAATCGTGCACTCCACAAATGTGGCCTTTATGGAAGAGTGGCAAGAAGAAAACCATTGTTGAAAGGAAGACATAAGAAGTGCCGTTTGCGGTTTGCCACAAGTCATATAGGGGACACAGCAAACATGTGGAAGAAGATGCTCTAGTCAGATGAGACCAAAGTTGAACTTTTTGGCCTAATTGCAAAGCGCTATGTGTGACGGAAAAGTAACACTGTTCATCACCCTGAACACACCATCCTCACTGTGAAACATAGTGGTGGCATCATCATGCTATGGGGATGCTTTTATTCAGTAGGGACTGGGAAGCTGGTCAGAGTTGATGGGAAGATAGATGGAGCTAAATACAGGGAAATCCTTTAAGAAAACCTGATGGAGGCTGCAAAAGACTTGAGATTGGGAAGGAGGTTCACCTTCCAGCAAGACAATGACCCTAAACATACAGCCAGAGCTACAGTGGAATGGTTTAGTTCAACGAATATCCATGTGTTAGAATGGCCCAGTTAAAGTCCAGGCCTAAATTTCATTGAGCATTTGTGGCAAGACATGAAAATTGCTGTTCACATACACTCTCCATCCAATCTGGCTGAGCGTGAGATATTTTGGGAAGAAGAATTGGGCAAAAATCTCAGAGTCTCTAGCTGGTAGAAACATACCCCAAAAGACTTGCAGCTGTAATTGCAGCGAAAGGTGTCTCTACAAAGTATTGATATAGGGGGGATAAATACTTTTGCATGTCACACTTTTCAGATTTTTACTTGATTAAAATTTTGAAACCCATGTATAACTTTCTTTCAATTCACAATTATGTGCTACTTTGTGTTGGTTTATCACGTAAAATCTCAATAAAATACATTTAAGTTTGTGGTTGTAAGGTGACAAAATGTGAAAAAGTTCAAGGGGTATGAATACTTTTGCAATCCACTGTAGATATATATATATATATATATATATATATATATATATATATATATATAAAAATGAGTTCCTGTCTGTCTGTCTGTTCTTTATGCGCGACCATACGACTGGACCGATCCTCACCAAATTTGGCACACATGTACATCAGGTGTCCGGGAATATTATAGACTGGGTCTCAGCTCTCTTGGACGTACCGTTCCTGAGGTACAGTATTCCCAAAAAATGACCAGCATTAGTCTATACAAGCCTACAAGTCTTTCACTCATATTCCAACTGCCATACACATGGTCACATGTCCCTTATCAGCCAATAAGAGCTCGCAGGTGCTTACTCTCCTCAGGCACACAGGTTTCCATAGCAACCAAGCTATGTATGACCTGTATTAGTCAATAGCAGTTCACAGGACCTTAAATATTCAGTCATATCACGTGTATCAGCCAATATAAGTTCACATTTAATTTACCAGGTTTCCATAACAACACAGCCATAAATAGACTGTACCTATACTGGACTCAGTGGCGTAACTAGCAATGGCAGGGCCCCAAGGTGAACATTTGACATGGGACTCCCCCACGGCAACCCCTCCACGCACAAACTGCATTTCTGCACACACTATTATGCCCCATAGTGGCCCCTGCATACACTATTAGGCCCCATAGTGGCCCTTGCACACAGTATTCTGCCCCATAGTGGCCCCTGCACACAGTATCATAGTGGCTCCTTCATATAGTATTATGCGCACTTCCCGCTACCTCTTCAATGTTGGACCAGATGTCACGTGAGCCAGGCATGTATCGCAACACATAATGACGTCGGACTGGCCCACCGACATCTGGGACGCCACCAAGGAGGCCCGAAGCCTGCTGAAAAGACCCCAGAGTATAATGATAGCAGTGTTTGTGGGGTTCACGGCCCACAGGCCTTACTTACCAATCCCCGCTCCTGCTCACAGCCGCCTCTGCAGAAGGTGAAGTGCAGGCGGCCGTGAGCAGGAGTGGGGATCGGTAAGTAAATAGGGGCCATTACCTGCTGGTGTTAAAAAAAAAAAAACATCAGAGGCCCGCCGGGTCCCCTAATGTCCCGGGCCCTGTGGCAGCTGCTACCACTGCTAAACCGGTATTTACGCCACTGACTGCACTGCCATACTGGATTTCAGCATTCTTATAAATTGAAACGTTTTTTAAACTACTCACGTCCCCTGCAGCAAAACGCATGGCTGCTGCTCAAACTAATGAAAACTCTCAGCAGACCCAAGCCTGTCTCCAATCTGATAAGGTATGTTACAGACAACAGCGAGCTGCTGAAACTCCCCAGCAGACCCAAGCCCGTCTCCAATCTGACAAAGCATTGTCAGCCACATGCACACTGCTGCACTCCAGGTTTCAATAACAACCCAGCCATTTTTCTTCACTGCTGTAGGTCAGCTTTAAAGGGGGAGGGCGCTGTGGATGACACTGTTACACAAGGTCACATACACACAGCTTTACTCCAGGTTTTCCATAACAACCGATCGCAGGTTTTTTACTGATATCCAAACTGAGATGCACATGATCACATGACACTTATGGACCAATGGAAAATCGCAGGTTCAGTCTTGACATACACACAGCTTTACACCAGGTTTCTATAGCAACCAAGCTATTTATGTCCTGTATGAGTCAATAGCAGTTCGCAGGTCCTTAAATATTCAGTCATATGAAGTGTATTAGCCAATGTAAGTTCACATTTCATTTACCAGGTTTCCATAGCAACACAGCCATAAATAGACTATACCTGTACTGGACTGCCATACTGGATGTCAAGTGCAAAACTGGCCAATTCTTATGGGGTCACTACACAAACAAAAAATGAAATATACCCGTGCGAAGCCGAGTCCTTCCTCTAGTATATATATATATATATATATATATATATATATATATGTAATTTTGACAGACACAAATGTCTGGGTATGTTTTTCTCTCTGTCATTTTGAAACATGTCATATGAAGATGACCATCCCACAGATGATGACCACACAGAGACTAACATCCAAGGCCAATAAAGTTTCCAGACTGATAATCTCCATACGTTAAGGAAAGCTAACAAAGAACTTCTACAATGATGTAAGCCTAATAGACATTGATTGATATATCTATTATTCTGTACGTTTTTCCTGTATCTATTTCCTTGAAGACTTCAATACATTTCCATGTATTTATAGGAAGCTGAGTCCTGCAAATAATATTACCTTATGGGTCAACATGTGAGTAAGAATTCACCCAAATATACCATATTTTACACTGACCATTATTAATTTTCCATAAACCTCGTATTGCTTAATAATGTTATTCTTCCATCCTTAAGAAAAGCAGGGAAGAACCCACAAATAAAAGGAATGAATTAATAAATAAATAACTACGAAAGGAAATAAGAGCAGAAAAAACTATTAATAACCAAAAATACTGTATGTAATAAATTGTGACTCCCCATCAAGGTGGGTCAAAAGGATCTGTTGAACTTGAACTTTTTCACATTTTGTCACCTTACAACCACAAACTTAAATGTATTTTATTGAGATTTTAAGTGATAGACAAACACAAAATAGTAGATAATTGTGAAGTGGAACCAAAGTGATACATAGTTTTCAAAATTTTTATCAAATTAAAATCTGAAAAGTGTGATGTGCAAAAGTATTCAGCCCCTTGTATTCTGATACCCCTAAACAAAATCCAGTGCAATCAATTGCCTTCAGAAGTCACTTAATTAGTCCAGCTGTGTTTAATTTAGTCTCAGTATAAATACACCTGTTCTGTGAAGGCCACAGTGGTTTGTTAGAGAACACTAGTGAACAAACAGCATCATGAAGACCAAGGAGCTCACCAGGCAGGTCAGAGATAAAGTTGTGGAGAAGGTTAAAGCAGGGTTAAGCTATAAAAACATATCCCAAGCTTTGAGCATCCCAAGGAGTACTCAATCCATCATCCAAAAATGGAAAAATTATTCTACAACTGCAAATCTACCAAGACATAGCCGTCCACCTAAACTCACAGATCAAGCAAGGAGAGCACTGGTCAGAGAAGCAGCCAAGAGGCTCATGGTCACTCTGGAGGATCTGCAGAAATCCACAGCTCAGTTGGGAGAATCTGTCCACAGGACAACTATAAGTTGTACACTCCACAAATCTGGCCTTTATGGAAGAGTGGTAATAAGAAAATCATTGTTGAAAGACATAAGAAGTGCCGTTTGGGGGGGCGTGGCCTAGTTGTCTATGGAGTGAGACGCATCTCTCTCCCTCTCCGTTCTGCCGCCGCATATCGGGACCTACAGCCTTCTTCCTGCTGGTGCAATGGGAAAGTGACTGCCCAGGAAAACCCCCTTGGGCACTCCTGCCCCCGCTGAACACCAGAATCGGGCCACTACTGAGGAGTATCTTTCCCGGCAGCCTTCTCCAACGTGCCAAGCCACCGCAAGGCAGCTGCCATCTTTGATTACGCTGGCGCCATCCTCTCCTCTACAGCCACGCATTGACTCCCCCTCATATCCCCCCCCTGCCACGATGCAGCTTTCTTAGGCACCCTTCCTGCTGTCCCCTGCAGTTGTGCTCCCCCCTCAGATCCAGGGGAGGGTGATCTGTCCGAGGACTCTGACACTGGGGCTCTGCTGGCACGGACCCCCAAGATCCTGGCTGACTGTGGCTCTACCTCCTCCTTGCCACCAACTCTGCCTCCTCAGGCTTGTGCCTCAGACCCCTCTCAGGCTCCCCCGCCCTGGTCGGACCTTCTTCCTCAGCTGACTATTAAAGAGGACCTTAAATCCTTGGTCACAGAAATCACTGCATCCTTTCGGGTGGAAATCGCCGCTCTCTGCACTGATCTGCACTCTATTGCTAATCGAGTGGACACGCTAGAGGATGACCATGATACTACCAGGGCAAATGTGTCTCCTCCCTGCATGATACTTCTCCTGACCAGGCCTCGGCAATCTGTGACATGCAACGCCATCTGGAGGACCTTGATAACAGAGGCCGGCGTAACAATATCCGCATTAAGGGGCTCCCAGAGGCCACTCAAACTGAGGACTTGCAAGTTACCCTGAAGGCTGTTTTCAATTCTATTCTTCAGGAACCTCCTTCTCACAGGATTAAGCTTGATAGGGCCCACCGAGCCCTCCGCCCCAAGGGTTCCTCCTCCACCCCTCGAGATGTCATCTGCTGCGTGCATGATTTCTTACTCAAGGAGGCTATAATGAGCAAGGCACGGAGATTCAAAGACTTTAACTTCGACGGGTCTAAGTTACAACTCTATCAGGACCTCTCCCTTATCAAGCTCCAGAAACGCCGCCATCTTCGACCCCTCCTTCAGTCTCTTCGTGATCATCAGATCCTCTACCGCTGTGGCTTCCCGTTTGCCCTTATTGCCCTCAAGGATGGTCGCTCGGCTACACTTCGCTCATACTTTGACTTGCCTTACTTTTGCGAACTGCTGGATGTCCCTCTGCCGGAGTTAACAGATTGGGAACTGATTTCTCCACCCCCTCCTCCTCCCCCGGTGTGACATCACCTGGGACCCAAGTGACGTCGATCAACCTCTGTGGCGACCACCTCTCAGAGGTTGCCATAAATACCTGGTGGCAATATTTCATCTTTACAGTTCTATGCTATAGAACATGTTCATAAGCCCATCCGTGGGGGGAATTGGAGGAAATTAGTATTAAAAAGAGAAGCATTTTGGATCTTAAAATTAAATACCATATATCCGTATGGTCTTAATATCAGGTCTGATTTGTCCTATATTTATTAGTATGTTATACATAGAAATTATATTGCCGCTATATATATATATATATATATATATATATATATATATATATATAAAATTCTATCAATTTTAGCTTAATTATTTGCATTTTATTTTGACAAAGTGTTTTTTATAGTGTTTCTGTTTCAATATTTGAGATTTATGAATTTCATGATGTTATGAGATACTTTGCTATTTCCTGCTTTACTTTAGAATTTTATGACATTATGAAATATTTTGTTACTTTCCCGCTTTATTTTTTGAATTTATACACCATATTCATTGGTGTCGTATGTTCTGCGATGTTCCCGCTTTGTAATTCTAATTTTTGATTTAAATCTATTGGTATGTATTCATTCTATTGGACGACGGCAATTTTGCCGCTCACTTTTTTGACTATATTTATGGGAGATATCAAGTGACCTTTTTTGTATTGATCACATGTCATTAATTCACATGACTTTTTCCTTTTGAATTTTAAGGAGGGAAAGCCGCTGTGTATAGTATACACAGCTATTTTATCGGGTGACGGCATTTTTGCCGCGCATCCTTTTGAATATGGTCATGTGAAATATCATGTGATCTTTTCTGTATTGTGTTCACGTGACCTCTCCTCCCCCTTTTTTGAATTTCATGGAGGGAACTAGTGACGGTATTTTTACCGCTTGTTTTTTTGAATATAGTTCTATAAGATATTATGTGACTTTTTTGTAGCGGTCACGTGTTATTTGGTCATGTGATTTCTTCCTTTGAATCTTATGGGGGGAATGTATTGTATTTTACATACAGTACTTAAATGAATACACTATATGTATGTTCATATTTTCCATTTCATATATTTCTGATGTGTTTATATATACAGTGCCTTGCGAAAGTATTCGGCCCCCTTGAACTTTTCAACCTTTTGCCACATTTCAGACTTCAAACATAAGGATATAAAATTTTAATTTTTTGGTGAAGAATCAGCAACAAGTGGGACACAATTGTGAAGTGGAACGAAATGTATTGGTTATTTTAAACTTTTGTAAAAAATAAAAAACTGAAAAGTGGGGTGTGCAATATTATTCGGCCCCTTTCAGTGAAGCAAACTCACTCCAGAAGTTCAGTGAAGATCTTTGAATGATCCAATGTTGTCCTAAATGACTGATGATGATAAATATAATCCACCTGTGTGTAATCAAGTCTCCGTATAAATGCACCTGCTCTGTGATAGTCTCAGGGTTCTGTTTAAAGCGCAGAGAGCATCATGAAGACCAAGGAACACACCAGGCAGGTCCGTGATACTGTTGTGGAGAAGTTTAAAGCCGGATTTGGATACAAAAAGATTTCCCAAACTTTAAACATCCCAAGGAGCACTGTGCAAGTGATCATATTGAAATGGAAGGAGTATCAGACTACTGCAAATCTACCAAGACCCAGCCGTCCCTCTAAACTTTCATCTCAAACAAGGAGAAGACTGATCAGAGATGCAGCCAAGAGGCCCATGATCACTCTGGATGAACTGCAGAGATCTACAGCTGAGGTGGGAGAGTCTGTCCATAGGACAACAATCAGTCGTATACTGCACAAATCTGGCCTTTATGGAAGAGTGGCAAGAAGAAAGCCATTTCTCAAAGATATCCATAAAAAGTCTTGTTTAAAGTTTGCCACAAGCCACCTAGGAGACACACCAAACATGTGGAAGAAGGTGATCTGGTCAGATGAAACCAAAATCGAACTTTTTGGCCACAGTACAAAACGATATGATTGGCATAAAACAACACAGCTCATCACCCTGAACACACCATCCCCACTGTCAAACATGGTGGTGGCAGCATCATGGTTTGGGCCTGCTTTTCTTCAGCAGGGACAGGGAAGATGGTTAAAATTGATGGGAAGATGGATGGAGCCAAATACAGGACCATTCTGGAAGAAAACCTGTTGAAGTCTGCAAAAGACCTGAGACTGGGACGGAGATTTATCTTCCAACAAGACAATGATCGCAAACATAAAGCAAAATCTACAATGGAATGGTTCACAAATAAACATATCCAGGTGTTAGAATGGCCAAGTCAAAGTCCAGACCTGAATCCAATTGAGAATCTGTGGAAAAAGCTGAAAACTGCTGTTCACAAACGCTCTCCATCCAACCTCACTGAGTTCGAGCTGTTTTCCAAAGAAGAATGGGCAAGAATTTCAGTCTATCAATGTGCAAAACTAATAGAGACATACCCCAAGCGACTTGCAGCTGTAATCGCAGCAAAAGGTGGCGCTACAGAGTATTAACTTAAGGGGGCCGAATAATTTGGCACGCCCCCACTTTTCAGTTTTTTATTTTTTACAAAAGTTTAAAATATCCAATAAATTTCATTCCACTTCACGATTGTGTCCCACTTGTTGTTGATTCTTCACCAAAAAATTAAAATTTTATATCCTTATGTTTGAAGCCTGAAATGTGGCAAAAGGTTGAAAAGTTCAAGGGGGCCGAATACTTTCGCAAGGCACTGTATATATATTTTACATATGGTTAAAGTTATGTTTTTGGTTATATTATACTAGTATGTTAATAGTTAAATTTGTCAGTGGGTGGAGATTTCTGATCCATTTGTGTTTTAAATTCAGTGTGTTTCTGATCCTTATGTAGCCATGAAACGCGTAGGCTGTTTTATGGATCTTGTTTTTGTGTAACTGCTGTTACTTTTTTAAACTATATGGATTAAAAGTTACATTTTATTCATTAGCTATAATTGTTGGATGCTGGAACCTTTTTTATTCTCATCGTTTTCAACATATCTTGCTCAAAAGAAATCCAGTGAGCGTTCCTTGGCATTCCCTTAGTATTTCTTATATGGAATCTATTTACATGTGGATATGGTGAACTGAACATTTGATCTTTTTCCTTTTTGTGCTTCTGGAGGGAGGTCCGGACTTTGACGGATGCCCTTTTTCTACAGGGGGTCCCCCTTGATCCTCTAGTCTATCTCCTGAACCTCCCTCCTAGACACCTAGGTAGCAAGGCATCCGGGCTCTTCTTGTACCTCTGCACAGCGGCAAAGACCCTTATTGCTAGGAACTGGAAGAGTGTGAATCCTCCCTCTGGTCTTGAGCTTTTGGCTCAAATGAAGGATGTGAGAAGCCTTGAATTCCTGACTGCTAGCATCAAAAACACATTGGATGCCTTCCGCTCTATCTGGACCCCCTGGGGCACATATTGTACTTTACGGGGTCTCTGATCCCAGATTCCCCCCCTCCTTCCACTTCCTCGCTACCCCCCTTTGTTCCTTCCTTGTCTCCTGTGGTTGTCCTCTCACCTTGTTCTGTCTTGTTTTGTTGTTTGATTTATGTAATTCTCTCCTGTTTATTTTGGGATTGGCAGCCAGCCTTCCCCTCCCCCATTATTTTTGATTTGTTTACATTCTGTTTTGAAAAACTCCTTCAATAAAAATTACAGTTAGAAAAAAAAAGAAGTGCCGTTTACAGTTTGCCGCAAGTCATATAGGGGACACAGCAAACATGTGGAAGAAGGTGCTCTGGTCAGATGAGAACAAAGTTGAACTTTTTGGCCTAAATGCAAAGCGCTATGTGTGTGTAACATCCTTACCCGTCCTTTGGTGCCATGCTTCGACTGCATGCTGCAATGCAGAAGGTGTGTCAGGCTGTGATTCCTTCTTTTGGGTTCTTCTGGTATTGTCTGAACACTGTCCTATTCCCTCACCTCCTTAATTCATTTTCCACCACACCCATCTTCTTTACCTTGGTTTCTTTCTGCTCCTCTAATAGTTAATTTTAGCCTTACCTGTGTGCTTGACAGGCTTTCGTCCTATCAAGTCTGGGGCGGGTTCTTCCTTCCTATTTATAGTTTGCTCACATTCACATTGGCGCTTGCTACTGCCTTGTGCGTACTGGCTATTTACTCTTGCTGTTTGGTTACCTGTATTCCTATTCCTGACCTCTGGCTTTAACCTTGACTATTCTCTTGGATTTTGATTCTGTACTGCATTGCTCCACTGTTACCGAACCCGTGGCTTGCTGACTCTGCTTCTGTGTTGTTTTGTCTTGTCCTGTTCTGTGTGTCACTTACTCAGAGAAGGGATTGTCGCCAAGTTGCCCTGCTACCGCCTAGGGTAGCTGAGACAAGTAGGAAGAGACAGGGGCTGGATTGACTTTAGGGCTCACTGTCTCTGTCTTCCCTTCTTCCCTTTTAAGCAGCAGCACTAGGGAATTGCACAAGTAGCAATTCCCTTACAGTGTTGCGGAAAAGTAATATTGCTCATCACCCTGAACATACCATCCGTTCTGTGAAACATGGTGGTGGCAGCATCATACTGTGGTGATGCTTTTCTTCAGCAGAGACAGGGAAGCTAGTCAGAGTTGATGGGAAGATGGATGGAGCTAAATGTAGAGCAATCCTGGAAGAAAACCTTTTGGAGGCTGCAAAAGATTTGAGACTGGGAAGGAGATTCACTTTCCAGCAAGACAATGACCCTAAACATACAGCCAGAGCTACAGTGGATGGTTTAGATCAAAGAATATCCATGTGTTAGAATGGCCCAGTCAAAGTCCAGACCTAAATCCCATTGAGCATCTGTGGCAAGACATGAAAATTGCTGTTCACAGACACTCTCCATCCAATCTGGCTGAGCTTGAGCTACTTTGCAAAGAATGGGCAAAAATCTCAGTCTCTAGATGCGCAAAGCTGGTAGAGACATACCCTAAAATACTTGCAGCTGTAATTGCGGTGAAAGGTGACTCTACAACGCATTGATATAGGGGGGCTGAATACTTTTGCACGTCACACTTTTCAGATTTTTATTTGAGTAGATTTTGAAAACCATGTATCATTTTCATTCCACTTTACAATTATCTGCTACTTTGTGTTGGTCTATCACTTAAAACCTCAATAAAATACATTTAAATCTGTTGTTGTAAGGTGACAAAATGTGAATAAGTTCAAGGGTTATGAATACTTTTGCAAGGTACTGTACATTATCACATTACCTGCTATTCCACCACTTTAAACAAGCTATGTTAAAGAAGACTTCTTTTAGGAGCCCAATATATTCACTTCTGTTATTTATAGTACATACCAATGGCAGATACTCACATGAGGATTGTCAAGCAGCTTTTGTGGAGCCTCCAGGTCGTGTGTGGACAGTTGCTGAGAATTCCCTTTGTTGCCTACTGTATTATTTAAACACATTTCTTGTTCCCGAAGGGCTCCATATGATGTTGATTTTTTAGGCGAATAACGTATTAAAATAAGGTACATGAATCTCTTGATGCAAAACCATGGTCCTGGAGCTGGGTACCTCTCTGATGGGGCAGTTGGTATCCTGTCTATATAGCATTTTATCAGGAGTAGAAATGCCACAAACACCAGAAGTAAGATAGACATATCCCTCAACTTGTGCTAGAGACACTGCAGAGTTAATGATCTACTATGCTCAACTCCTACAGCTATAACAAGGACAATACACCACAGGAAACTGATTTCTTTGAAGCAGCATTCCAAAGAAAAGAAAAATGAAAGTGCTAAACTACTCATATAGGAACTAGAGTCAGGGAGTCAGGAACCCACCGGAGTGACAACACAGCCAAAGGTCATCACATATATCACTGTACGTACATAATAATAAATGTCATGGTCAATGGGGTCATCATTTCTATAGAGTGTAAACTCTTACGGTCAGCAGGGTCCTTTCTCATAAAGAGTGTATGGCCATACACTGAAGAATGTAGGCTCTTATGGTCATCTGATTCATCTGTCCTGTATAGTAAAAGCTCTTATGGTCAGCAGGGTCCTTTCTACTATAGAGTGTAAGCTCCTCAAAGACTGGTGTGTGCCCATAAGGTTAACCCTTCATGAGCACCTTCTAGGTAGCAGAACAGTGACAGTGCACCTGTCTCTCTTAAATACAGTGGGTACGGAAAGTATTCAGACCCATTTAAATTTTTCACTCTTTGTTTCATTGCAGCCATTTGCTAAAAGCAAAAAAGTTCATTTTATTTCTCATTAATGTACACTCAGCACCCCATCTTGACAGAAAAAACCCAGAAATGTAGATATTTTTGCAAATTTACTAAAAAAGAAAAACTGAAATATCACATGTTCATAAATATTCATACCCTGAGCATGCAGCCATAAGTTTTCTTGGGAATGATACAACAAGTTTTTCACATCTGGATTTGGGGATCCTCTGCCATTCTTCCTTGCAGATCCTCTCCAGTTCCGTCAGGTTGGATGGTGAACGTTGGTGGACAGCCTTTTTCAGGTCTCTCCAGAGATGCTCAATTGGGTTGAGGTCAGGGCTCTGGCTGAGCCAGTCAGGAATGGTCACAGAGTTGTTCCGAAGCCACTCATTTGTTATTTTAGCTGTGTGCTTAGGGTCATGCCGCATTCATCTTTCCTTCAATTGCAAGCCATTATATATAAGGGGGCTATTATAAGAGGAACTATTATATATAAGAGGACTATTATAAGAGAGGAACTATTACATATAAGGGTACTATTAAAAGAGAGGAACTATTATATAAGGAGGGTTATTATAAGGAAGAAACTGTTATATATAAGGGGCTATTATAAGGGGGAGTCTGTTTTATATATAAGGGGGCTAGTATTTATAATGAAGGAACTATTATAAATAAGGGGCACTATTATAAGAGAAGAATTATTATATATAAGGGGGGCTATTATAAGGGAGAGACTGTTATATATAAGGGGATTATTATAAGGTGGAGCTATTACATATAAGGGGGCTGTTATAAGGGGGAGACATATATAAGGGGCTATTATTTATAATGGAGGGACTATTTTATATAAGGGGTGTTATTACAAGAGATAAATTATATATAAGGGGGGCTATTATAAGGGGAAGACTGTTATACAGTCATATGAAAAAGTTTGGGCACCCCTATTAATCTTAATCATTTTTAGTTCTAAATATTTGGGTGTTTGCAACAGCCATTTCAATTTGATATATCTAATAACTGATGGACACAGTAATATTTCAGGATTGAAATCAGGTTTATTGTACTAACAGAAAATGTGCAATATGCATTAAACCAAAATTTGACCGGTGCAAAAATTTGGGTACCCTTATCATTTTATTGATTTGAATACTCCTAACTACTTTTTACTGACTTACTGAAGCACAAAATTGGTTTCATAACCTCACTGAGCTTTGAACTTCATAGCCAGGTGTATCCAATCATGAGAAAAGGTATTTAAGGTGGCCAATTGCAAGTTGTTCTCCTATTTGAATCTAGTCTGAAGAGTGGCATCATGGGCTCCTCAAAACAACTCTCAAATGATCTGAAAACAAAGATTGTTCAACATAGTTGTTCAGGGGAAGGATACAAAAAGTTGTCTCAGAGATTTAACCTGTCAGTTTCCACTGTGAGGAACATAGTAAGGAAATGGAAGACCACAGGGACAGTTCTTGTTAAGCCCAGAAGTGGCAGGCCAAGAAAAATATCAGAAAGGCAGAGAAGAAGAATGGTGAGAACAGTCAAGGACAATTCACAGACCACCTCCAAAGAGCTGCAGCATCATCTTGCTGCAGATGGTGTCACTGTGCATCGGTCAACAATACAGCACACTTTGCACAAGGAGAAGCTGTATGGGAGAGTGATGCGAAAGAAGCCGTTTCTGAAAGCACGCCACAAACATAGTCGCCTGAGGTATGCAAAAGCACATTTGGACAAGCCAGCTTCATTTTGGAAGAAGGTCCTGTGGACTGATGAAACAAAGATTGAGTTGTTTGGTCATACAAAAAGGCGTTATGCATGGCGTCAAAAAAACACAGCATTCCAAGAAAAACACTTGCTACCCACTGTAAAATTTGGTGGAGGTTCCATCATGCTTTGGGGCTGTGTGGCCAATGCCGGCACCGGGAATCTTGTTAAAGAGGAATGGTCAAAAATACCTTCATCCAGGATCCAGGAACTGATTAAAAGCTACAGGAAGCGACTAGAGGCTGTTATTTTTGCAAAAGGAGGATCTACTAAATATTAATGTCACTTTTCTGTTGAGGTGCCCATACTTTTGCACCGGTCAAATTTTGGTTTAATGCATATTGCACATTTTCTGTTAGTACAATAAACCTCATTTCAATCCTGAAATATTACTGTGTCCATCAGTTATTAGATATATCAAATTGAAATGGCTGTTGCAAACACCCAAATATTTAGAACTAAAAATGATTAAGATTAATAGGGGTGCCCAAACTTTTTCATATGACTGTATATAAAAGGGCTATTACAGTGCTGGCCAAAAGTATTGGTACCCCTGCAATTCTGTCAGATAATACTCAATTTCTTCCAGAAAATGATTGCAATCACAAATGCTTTGGTAATAATATCTTCATTTATTTTGATTGCAATGAAAAAACACAAAAGAGAATGAAAAAAGTCAAATTATTGATCATTTTACACAAAACTCCAAAAATGGGCCGGACAAAAGTATTGGCACCCTCAGCCTAATACTTGGTAGCACAACCTTTAGACAAAATAAATGCGAACAACCGCTTCCGGTAACCATCAATGAGTTTCTTACAATGCTCTGCTGGAATTTTAGACCTTCCTCCTTGGCAAATTTCTCCAGGTCCCTGAGATTTGAAGGGTGCCTCCTCCAAACTGCCATTTTGAGATCTCTCCACAGGTGTTCTATGGGATTCAGGTCTGGACTCATTGCTGGCCACTTTAGAAGTCTCCAGTGCTTTCTCTCAAACCATTTTCTAGTGCTTTTTGAAGTGTGTTTTGGGTCATTGTCCTGCTGGAAGACCCATGACCTCTGAGGGAGACCCAGCTTTCTCACACTGGGCCCTACACTATGCTGCAAAATTTGTTGGTAGTCTATAGACTTCATAATGCCATGCACACGGTCAAGCAGTCCAGTGCCAGAGGCAGCAAAGCAACCCCAAAACATCAGGGAACCTCCGCCATGTTTGACTGTAGGGACCGTGTTCTTTTCTTTGAAGGCCTCTTTTTTTTTCCTGTAAACTCTATGTTGATGCCTTTTCCCAAAAAGCTCTACTTTTGTCTCATCTGACCAGAGAACATTCTTCCAAAAAGTTTTTGGCTTTCTCAGGTAAGTTTTGGCAAACTCCAGCATGGCTTTTTTATGTCTCTGGGTAAGAAGTGGGGTCTTCCTGGGTATCCTACCATAGAGTCCCTTTTCATTCAGACGCCGACGGATAGTACGGGTTGACACTGTTGTACCCTCGGACTGCAGGGCAGCTAGAACTTGTTTGGATGTTAGTCGAGGTTCTTTAGCCACCATCCGCACAATCTTTCGTTGAAATCTCTCGTCAATTTTTCTTTTCCGTCCACATCTAGGGAGGTTAGCCACAGTGCCATGGGCTTTAAACTTTTTGATGACACTGCGCACGGTAGACACAGGAACATTCAGGTCTTTGGAGATGGATTTGTAGCCTTGAGATTGCTCATGCTTCCTCACAATTTTGCTTCTCAAGTCCTCAGACAGTTCTTTGGTCTTCTTTCTTTTCTCCATGCTCAATGTGGTACACACAAGGACACAGGACAGAGGTTGAGTCAACTTTAATCCATTTCAACTGGCTGCAAGTGTGATTTAGTTATTGCCACCACCTGTTATGTGCCACAGGTAAGTAACAGGTGCTGTTAATTACACAAATTAGAGAAGCATCACATGATTTTTCAAAGGGTGCCAATACTTTTGTCCACCCCCTTTTTATGTTTGGTGTAAATTATATCCAATTTGGCTTTTTGACAATTCTTTTTGTGGTTTTCCATTGAAGACAAATTAAATGAAGATATTATTACCAAAGCATTTGTGATTGCAATCATTTTCTGGAAGAAATTGAGTATTATCTGACAGAATTGCAGGGGTGCCAATACTTTTGGCCAGCACTGTATAAGGGGAGACTATTATATATAAAGGGGGTATTATAAGGGAAAACTATATATACAGTCATATGAAAAAGTTTGGGCACCCCTATTAATCTTAATCATTTTTAGTTCTAAATATTTGGGTGTTTGCAACAGCCATTTCAATTTGATATATCTAATAACTGATGGACACAGTAATATTTCAGGATTGAAATCAGGTTTATTGTACTAACAGAAAATGTGCAATATGCATTAAACCAAAATTTGACCGGTGCAAAAATTTGGGTACCCTTATCATTTTATTGATTTGAATACTTCTAACTACTTTTTACTGACTTACTGAAGCACAAAATTGGTTTTGTAACCTCACTGAGCTTTGAACTTCATAGCCAGGTGTATCCAATCATGAGAAAAGGTATTTAAGGTGGCCAATTGCAAGTTGTTCTCCTATTTGAATCTCCTCTGAAGAGTGGCATCATGGGCTCCTCAAAACAACTCTCAAATGATCTGAAAACAAAGATTGTTCAACATAGTTGTTCAGGGGAAGGATACAAAAAGTTGTCTCAGAGATGTAACCTGTCAGTTTCCACTGTGAGGAACATAGTAAGGAAATGGAAGACCACAGAGACAAATCTTGTTAAGCCCAGAAGTGGCAGGCCAAGAAAAATATCAGAAAGGCAGAGAAGAAGAATGGTGAGAACAGTCAAGGACAATCCACAGACCACCTCCAAAGAGCTGCAGCATCATCTTGCTGCATATGGTGTCACTGTGCATCGGTCAACAATACAGCACACTTTGCACAAGGAGAAGCAGTATGGGAGAGTGATGCGAAAGAAGCCGTTTCTGAAAGCACGCCACAAACAGAGTCGCCTGAGGTATGCAAAAGCACATTTGGACAAGCCAGCTTCATTTTGGAAGAAGGTCCTGTGGACTGATGAAACAAAGATTGAGTTGTTTGGTCATACAAAAAGGCATTATGCATGGCGTCAAAAAAACACAGCATTCCAAGAAAAACACTTGCTACTCACTGTAAAATTTGGTGGAGGTTCCATCATGCTTTGGGGCTGTGTGGCCAATGCCGGCACCAGGAATCTTGTTAAAGTTGAGGGTCGCATGGATTCAACTCAGTATCAGCAGATTCTTGAGAATAATGTACAAGAATCAGTGACGAATTTGAAGTTACGCCGGGGATGGATATTTCAGCAAGACAATGATCCAAAACACAGCTCCAAATCTACTCAGGCATTCATGCAGAGGAACAATTACAATGTTCTGGAATGGCCATCCCAGTCCCCAGACCTGAATATCATTGAACATCTGTGGGATCATTTGAAGCGGGCTGTCCATGCTCGGCGACCATCAAACTTAACTGAACTGGAATTGTTTTGTAAAGAGGAATGGTCAAAAATACCTTCATCCAGGATCCAGGAACTGATTAAAAGCTACAGGAAGCGACTAGAGGCTGTTATTTTTGCAAAAGGAGGATCTACTAAATATTAATGTGACTTTTCTGTTGAGGTGCCCATACTTTTGCACCGGTCAAATTTTGGTTTAATGCATATTGCACATTTTCTGTTAGTACAATAAACCTCATTTCAATCCTGAAATATTACTGTGTCCATCAGTTATTAGATATATCAAATTGAAATGGCTGTTGCAAACACCCAAATATTTAGAACTAAAAATGATTAAGATTAATAGGGGTGCCCAAACTTTTTCATATGACTGTAAGGGGCTATTATTGGAGAGGAAATTTTATATATAAGGTGGGCTTTTATAAGAGAGGAACTATGATATATAAGGGGGCTATTATAAGAGAGGAACTATGATATATAAGAGAGCTATTATAAGAGAGGAACTATTATATATGGGGGCTATTATAAGAGAGGATCTATTATATATAAGGGTACTATTATAAGAGGAACAATTATATAAGGAGGGCTATTGTAAGGAAGAGACTGTTATATATAAGGGGGCTATTATGTATAAGGGAGGAACTATTATATATAAGGGGGAGTCTGTTATATATAAATGGGGAACTATTATTTATAAGTGGGCTATTATATATAATGTGGGAGACTGTTGTATATAAGGGGGCTATTATAAGGGGAGACTTATATATCAGGGGACTATTATAAGGGGGAAGAAACTATTAAATATAAGGGGGCTATTATAAGAGGAAATTTATAAGGAAAGTTATAAAGGGGGGAACTTATAAGGCGGACTATTATAAGGGAGGAAAAGCCTATAATGGGGGGAATTACTATATATATGAAGCGGCTATTATAATATGGGAGCTTTTATTTATAAAAATGGAAACTTTATAAGAGGGTATTGTTAAAGGGGATATTATTTATAAGGGGGAACTATTATTTATAGGGGGTATAGTTGAGGGCTATTATTTATAAGAAGTCTAACTATTGATAATGTGGACTATTATTTATAAGGGGAACTATTATTTATGAGAACACTATTATTATTTACTTATTTTTTTGCAGTTCAAAGTTTATTGATTTTCCACAGAAATAACACAAGACAAGAAAAATACAGAAAGGCACAAGGTCATATCAAATACAGAACAATAATTAATAACAACAGGGTCAAGCACCCAAGCGAAGCTGCAGTGTAGAAGGGAGGAGAGAGAGAGAAGGAAAAGAAAAAAAAAAAATTGGAGGGGCAGGGGAGAGTAAATTACAGGAAAGTTAGGTCAACTGTGAAAATGAAAAGTGAAGTCCTGGTAAGGGCCCAAAAGTCCATGTAGTCTGGACCCTATAACGGAAGGGTTCATACAAGTCCACGTACCGTGAGATATAATTACCCGAGGTGGATATAGACAGCTAAGAGAGCCATACCTATAAGTGTCATAGTGATACAATCTAGTCATGTGGAGGGGGTGCAGACCTGAGAAGCGCCTGATATTCTCCAGTATGTTGGAACTCCAGCTAATAGTATTATTATTATTTATTTACTAGCAGAAGGACCCGGCTTCGCACGGGTATATTTCATTTTTTGTTTGTGTAGTGACCCCATTAGAATTGGCCTGTTTTGCACTTGACATACAGTATGGCAGTCCAGTATAGGTACAGTCTATTTATGGCTGTGTTGCCATGGAAACCTGGTAAATGAAATGTGAACTTATATTGGCTGATACACATCATATGACTGAATATTTAAAGATCTGTGAACTGCTATTGACTCATACAGGTCATAAATAGCTTGGTTGTTATGGAAACCTGGTGTAAAGCTGTGTGTATGTCAAGAGTGAAGAACCTGCGATTTTCCATTGGTCCATAAGCGTCATGTGATCATGTGTATCTCAGTTTGGATATCAGTGAAAGGCCTGCGATCCGTTGTTATGGAAAACCTGGACTAAAGCTGTGTGTATGTGACCTTGTGTAACAGTGTCATCCACAGCGCCCTGCCCCTTTAAAGCTGACCTACAGCAGTGAAGAAAAATGGCTGGGTTGTTATGGAAACATGGAATGCAGCTGTGTGCATGTGGCTGACAATGTCTTGTCAGATTGGAGACGGGCTTGGGTCTGCTGGGTTGTTTCAGCAGCTCGCTGTTGTCTGTGACATATCTTTTCAGATTAGAGACAGGCTTGGGTCTGCTGAGAGTTTTCATTAGCTCGAGCAGCAGCCATGCGTTTTGCTGCAGGGGGCATGAGTAGTTTAAAAACGTTTCAATTTATAAGAATGCTGAAATCCAGTATGGCAGTCCAGTCAGTGGCGTAAATACCGGGGTAGCAGTGGTAGCGGCTGCCACAGGGCCCGGGACATTAGGGGTCCCGGCGGGCCCCTGATGTTTTTTTTTTTAAATAGGCCGTTATCTGCTGGTGTAACATCAGCAGGTAACGGGCACTATTTACTTACCAATCCCCGCTCCTGCTCATGGCCTCCTGCGCTTCACCTTCTGCAGAGGCGTCTGTGAGCAGGAGCAGGGATCATTAAGTAAGGCCTGCGAGCCAAGAACCCCACAAACACTGCTATCATTATACTCTGGGGTCTTTTCAGCAGGCTTCGGGTCTCCTTGGTGACGTCCCAGACGTCGGTGGGCCAGTCCAACGTCATTATGCGTTGCGATGCATGCCTGGCTCACGTGACAGCTGGTCCAACATTGAAGAGGTAGCGGGGAGTGCGCATAATACTATATGAAGGGGACACTAGGATACTGTGTGAAGGGGCCACTATAGGGCAGAATACTGTGTGCAGATATGCAGTTTGTGTGGGGGGACGGTTGCCGGGGGGGGGATCCCATGTCAAATGTTCGCCTTAGGGCCCAGCCATTCCTAGTTACGCCACTGAGTCCAGTATAGGTACAGTCTGTTTATGGCTGTTTTGTTATGGAAACCTGGTAAATTAAATGTGAACTTATATTGGCTGATACACGTGATATGACTGAATATTTAAGGACCTGCGAACTGCTATTGACTAATACAGGTTATAAATAGCTTGGTTGCTATGAAAACCTGTGTGCCTAAGGAAAGTAAGCGCCTGCGAGCTCTTATTGGCTGATAAGGGACATGTGACCGTGTGTATGGCAGTTGGAATATGAGTGAAAGACTTGCAGGCTTGTATTAGCTAATGTTGGTCATTTTTTGGGAATACTTTATCTCAGAAACAGTACGTTCAAGAGAGCTGAGACCCAATCTAAAATATTCCCGGACACCTGATGTACAGGTGTGCCAAATTTGGTGAGGATCGGTTGAGTCGTTTGGTTGCGCATAAAAAACAGACAGACAGACAGACAGCTAGACAGACAGACAGAAACTCATATATATATATATATATATATATATATATATAAGAGATAGAGCACCATTAATTCCATGCAGCTTTACATTTGAGGATTTACATACAGTACACAAAATATACAAAAGAAACACAATGCTAACAGTGACCAACTGGCACAGTGGGATAGAGGGTCCTGCCTGCAAAGGCTTACAATCTATGAGGGAAGAAGGATAGAGACAGAAGGTGAGAGGAGAGGCTGTTCAGATGGTGATGTGGTGACAGTAGCGTTATTGGAGGTTGTAGGCCTTCCTGATTGTGGGAGTCAGTCTTATGTGTCTTGGTAATGAGTTCCAGAGTATGGGGGATGCACAGGAGAAATCTTGGAGACGGTTGTGTGAAGAGCGGATAAGTGCAGAGCGGAGTAGGAGGTCTTTGGAGGATTGGAGGTTGCATGCGGGTAGGTATCGGGAGATTAGGTTGGAGATATATGGAGGGGACAGGTTGTAGATGGCTTTGTATGTCAGCGATAGCATTTTGAACTCTATTCACTGGGCAATGGGTAGCCAGTGAAGGGATTGGCAGAAGAGAGTGGCTGATGAAGAACAGGGGGAGAGATATATTAAGCGATCAGCACACTTTAGGGTGGACTGGAGGGGGGCCCGAGTGTTTGCTGGGAGGCCACGGAGAAGGGTATTACAGTAATCTAAGTGGGAGATTATGAGGGCATGGACTAGCATCTTTGTAGATTCAGGGGTGAGGAAGGAGTGGATTTGATGGAGGTTCTGGAGTTGGAGGCGGTAAGAGGTGTTGAGGGTTTGGAGGTGCGACTTGAAGGATAGGTCAGAGTCCAAGGTTATCCCAAGGCAACGGACCCTGGGGACTGGGGTAAGTGTGGTTCCATTAACTTTGATAGATGGGTCAGGTAGAGGGACCGTGCGAGGTGGGGCGAAGATGAACTCAGTTTTCTCCATGTTGAGTTTGAGAAAGCAGGAAAAGAGGCTACAGCTGCTAGACACTCTGGGACTCTGGACAACAGAGTGGTAAAGTCTGGTCCAGAAAGATATATTTGAGTGTCGTCAGCGTAGCAAAGGAATTGAAAACCATGAGATTTTATGAGTTGGCCAAGGCCGAGGGTGTAGATGGAGAACAGGAGGGGTCCTAGGACAGAGCCTTGGGGGACATCTGCAGAAAGAGGGCATGGCGAGGAGGTGGTGTACGAGTGGGAGACGCTAAATGTGCGGTTGGTGAGGTATGAGGAGATTCAGGAGATGGCAAAGTCTGTGATACCAAGTGATGAGAGAGTTTCTAACAAGAGGGAATGGTCGACTGTGTCAAAGGAGAGAAGAGGCAGAGGAGAGGTCAAGGAGGAGGAGGACAGAGAAGTGATGTTTGGCTTTGGCAGTTAGTAGGTCATTTGTGACTTTGGTTAGGGCAGTTTCTGTGGAGTGATGGTGTCTGATGCCTAACTGTAGTCTGTCAAATAGTAAGATGGATGAGAGGTACGAGGATAGTTCAGAGTGGACGTGTTGTTCAAGCAGTTCAGAGACGTACGGGAGCAGTGAGATGGGGCGATAGTTGGCTGTTTGGGGTTGCAGGATAGGGAAGATATAAGTGTGATGAAGTAAACCTGCCTTGCAGAGGTGAGTGCGTTCTTGAAGTTGAGAACTCCCTCTTTATACCTGATGGAGTCCTCCTGGGAGTGGCTTTTCTTCCAGAGGCATTTTGCAGCCCATGAAGCACATCTCAGTTTTTCAGTCAGGTGCATGTGCCAGAGTTGCCTGTTGATCGGTCAGGCTCTGGTGTTTGTGAAGGGGGCCACAGAGTCAAGGGCTGAAGTAATGGTGGCATTACTGAAGGCAGCAGTGGCATCTGCATCCTGGAGCTAGAATACAGTATGTCAAGGCAGTTAAGGTTCCTGTGGGGGAGTGTTGGTTTTGGGGTTGGGGATGTCTATTACAGAGGAGAGGGAAGAGAATGTTAGTAAGTTGTGGTCAAAGAGCGCAGTCGGAGAGTTAGAGAGGTTGGATAGAGAGCACAGGTGGTTGAATATGAGGTCCAGTGTGTGTCCCTTTGTGTGAGTGGCAGAGGAGGACCATTGAGAGAGACCAAAGGAGGCGGTGAGGGACAGGAGATTGGAAGCGGAGGGGTGGTTTGAGTTAATGAGGATGTTAAAATCACCCATGATGATGGTGGGGGTGTCTGTGGATAGGAAATGCCTTAGCCAGGTGGTGAAATAGTCGATGAAGGTGGTGGTAGGTCTTGGCGGTCTGTATATAACAGCCAATTGGAGTTTGGAGGGTGAGTAAACACGAACAGATGCACTTCAAAGGATGGGGAGGGTGAGAGCAGATAGCAGTTGGATTGGTGCAAAGGAGCAATTGTTAGACAGGAGGATGCCAACACCTCCATCAGGTTTGTTGTTGGGGTGGGGAGTGTGCAAGAATTGCAGACCGCCATAGTAGTTGGTACCAGAACATCACAGTGACTCACAAGACACGTGTCTCTTTTGTATTTTTACTGTGTAGTATATGTGGCAGTGGCCATTTTAGTTTTTACAAGATGAACCGCCTTTATTCGTACCAGGATAGCATAAAGTGTCATGCGGAAGAAATATGTGTTCACAAAATGCTGGGAGCAGATAAAAAGCGTGGGGCCTATTGTTGGATGAGATTGAAGAGAAGACAGTAGTGAGGGTTCAAGCCAAGGAACTGTTTGGAATGGTACTGAACAGAACCCCTGTTCAATGTAAACCCAGGGTATCAAAGAACAATGTCTACACCAGTTCATCATTCGAGACAGATGGGCGGCAAAATAGTATAACTTGAGGTCAGGGAGGGCTAGATCCCCACTACTTTTCAGGCAGGAGAGTAGGGATTTGCTGACTCTCGCCGATTTGCCCGGCCAGATAAAGGTTAATTGAATGGATGATAGGGCCGAAAGAAAGAAGATGGAATGTGGATGGGCAGGGTCTGGATAAGGTATAGGAGACACAGTAGAATATTCATTTTAAAGATCTGTGCATCTACCAAACCATGTGAACGTGCCACTAGACCATTTAGTACAATCTGTTCGGACAGATCCAAGCATGGGTGGGAAGTTAGTTCAGAAGAGATCTTTTGGATCAGAGGTGAGACAGATTCCTAGATATTTCAGGTCACTGTCAGCCCAGAGGAAGGGAAAGGATTGTCTCAATGAGGAAACCTGGGGGGGGGGGGGGAGGAGTCACATTTCAAGAAATTAATCTTAAAGTTGGATAATTTCAAGTACTCATGGAAAGCAGACATTAGATTTGGAAGGGAGACGTGGGCGAGAAAGAAAGAACAGTAAGTCGTTGGCATATGCCATCACTTTATAAAGGCGAGACATGCGGGACACACCTAATATGTGGCGGAGAAAGGGCTCCAGGGTCAGAATAAAGATGAGTGGGGAGAGCGTTCATCCCTGCCTGGTACCATTAGCTATGGGAAAGGGAAGGGAGAGTAGGCCTTAAACCCGGACCTGTGCTGAGGGGTGAGAGTAGAGGGAGAGAATCCAGCTCATCATGTTCACTCATAGTCCTATGTGTAGCAGAGTTTCTTCCATGTTTCTTCCAACTGCCAATTAACCCTATCAAAGGCCTTCTCAGCATCTGTAGAAAGAAGCATGAGAGGCCCACCAGTTACCTTAGCACCATGGAGGAGATTAATAGCTTTGGTGGTATAGTCCCTAGCTTCATGTCCGGGCATAAACCCGGCTTGATCAGGATGTATGATGTCTCCTAGCAAAAGTGTGACCTGGGAAGAAAGTATTTTGGCGAGGATTTTAAGATCGACGTTCAGATGTGAAATCAAGAGGTAGCTGGGGCAAAGGAGGGAATCTTTACCTGGTTTGGGGAGCATGGTAATATGAGGAGGGAGTCATCGTATAGAGAAGAACCCCAGGTCAGAGTTGAAGTAGTAGGCAAGAGGTAACCTGTCCGGACCCGACGCCTTTCCCATAGCCATGTCTTTAAGCACCACAGAGAGTTCTTAGTCAGTTATAGGAGACCCTAGAACTTCTAAAAATATAGGTCAGGCAACACTCAGGTGATGAATTATTAGAGGGTGCATGTTCTATGAGGGGCTGGCCTCCTCCCCACTTGATTCAGCACAAAGATAAAGTTGAACTGCACTCCAATAAAGGTTATGTTTCTTTCTTTTTTTTTTTATAATTCAAATATTTATTGCATTTTTATAAGAATACAACAAGGTTCAAAATAAACCAATACACAAAAACACAAACATACAAAAATAAACAATGCGGACCGGGACCACCCGGGGAACCCCACAGACAGACCCAGCCAGAAGAAGAAAAGGGAGAACGAGTTGAGGAAGTACGAAGAGAAAGAAGGAGAGCAGAAAAAGCGACAAAAGCAGAGAAGAGAAGAGAGGAAGATGAAGGAAGAGAAGAAGAAAAAGGAAAAAAAAAAAAAACACAAACAAAAACCGAGGGTAGGGGGAGGGTAGATAAGGGGGTGTAAATAGGGGGGCAAACAGAAAGACATACCAGATAAGAGTCCCAAAGAGGGTTCAGAGAACCATCCATGTCAGGTCCTCAGCAGCTGGACCCGCAATCTCCAACATAGGGGCAGATATTAACATATATGCGGTTATAGTACCGAGGCCATGTACAAAGCACCACGCCCAGGACTAAGAGGAAGTCCCAGAGCCCAGAAGCGCCTGATACTCTCCAGAGCATTGGAATTCCAACCAGTAGTGCCAAGTTTTGTTAAAGACGTCAACTGTGTCATGCAGGAAGGAAGTGATGTTTTCCATGCACATAATCTCATTGACCTTTAGAATCCAGAGGGAGAGAGGAGGAGGTTCTACTCACCTCCAGTACTGCGGAATGTAGGCACAGGCAGTGAGGACCAAAAAACGGAGAAGTCAGCGCTTGTAAGTTCGCACCGAAGACTCGCAATGGAAGGCTATGTTTCTTAATAGTTTGATTGTTTTATAATTACAACGTTTCAGTTTGGACACCCATCATCAGGCTGTAGAAATATATACAGAGATCAGAAGATCAATAAGTACAGCAGCACATCATAAATACATCTATGACACATATAAATTGTGATAAATTGTCATAGATAACTTTATACTGTTTATCAAGAATATGCCCTTGCACATGTCATGAAATTGTGCCCATATCCTATTGTTGTAGTCCCTCAACATATACATAGTAATAAATAAATAATAAAAAAAATTTCATACTCACCTTTCCACAGTGCTCTGGTGCCTCCCAGCGAAGTCTGGTCTTCTCAGTCCAGTGATGACGTGTGGCGGAAGTCCCCGCCACACGTGACCACTGAGGCCTATCAGCGGCCTCAGCTAAGGGCATGCGATGTCACTCCCTGTGACATCACAGGTCTTCTCTTGAGGCCTGTTGAGGCCATTGATTGGCCTTAGCGGTCACATGGAAGAGATTGGCTTCAGCGGAACTCAGGAAGAGACCCGTGAGAAGACGCCCGAGCAGAAGTACTAGACCACGCTGGGAGGACACCGGAGCACCAGGAACATGTGAGTATGATTTTTTTATTATTTTTTTCACCTCCCCCGGCATATTTAAAAAAAAAAAATGCCTGGACAACCTCTTTAAGGTAAGAAAGGCCTTCATAGGCATAAGGTCTAAGAACTGTGTCTAGAAACTTGTCTGATGCTTGGAAGAGGGAGTTGGTCCCAGAGACAACTGGACGACCAGGTGGATTGTGCAAATTTTGATGCACCTTGGGTAAAGTGTGTAACTGGGATGCGTGGACAGTGAGGTCTCTTAAATTCTGCTCTTTTAGTGGAAATTGTGTTACTGTTTACTATGGGATCGGGCTAGACTTAAAAAAGAAGCAGAGGATATTTAAAATTGAGTGTATTAAGCTCAAAGGCCTTAACGATGGGATTTCCTTTGTACCATTAATTGAGTAGGAAGATGTGAATTATGAAGGGGTCCTGTTTCGTGGGTCTGGATATTCTCACTTACACCTCATATGGTGGCTTGTGGGATGCTCTTGCTGATTAGATGGTTCTGATCTCAGGTACACACCCATTAGTGTGTTGTTCTATCCTTTTAGCTACCACTACTGTATTTATAGTAGGGAGTTTGACTATTTATAGTTTACTATGTCTGTTTAAGTTAGGGATTTTGTTATTATTATTTTTATCGTATACTGTATATAGACTCACTAGGGGTGGTGGGGAACAGTGGTATATGTAGTGGTGTTCTGACAGTATTAGTCACACATGTCACTAGGAGGAATTGGGGGGGGGTAGATATGACTTCAGGGGATGCGGTTCTTTAAGAGTAGGGAGTTCTCCTTTGTCAACTATTACTACAGTGAGAAGAACCTTGGCTATGGCTTGAAAAAAACAGCATTAAAGAGATGTATCCTTTACCATGATGCATGAATTAGGACGGTGATAGCAGTCTGATGGCATGGTCTGCATGCATCAGGATAATGGAGCATCTTAGCTGATGTGGCTAAACTTAGTGTATCACATGATATGAAAAAATGAGGCACAAATGATAGAGTGCTGCTCTACTAATATTTAGATATATCAGTAAGGTGAGACTCCCCCCGCAGTATAAACATATGGAGAAGGCATCCTGAGGTTGACATTTAGTGTGACAGTTAGATCGAAATCTATTCCCTTAGCAGACACTCACATTATTGTGAAATCCCCGCATTGGAATATACCTTTTTCATGTTATATACACTTACCGCTTTGCCTATGATTGCTATAGTGTGTCTGTGCGATCACAACATATTCCATCTTGATACACACACTGTTTACTGAGGCAGACACATCTTTGATGGGCTGGATGTGGGCGTTTAGAACCAGGAACCATCTGATTGGCTCAGCGTGTGGGAGTCATCAGTAGGGGTAGAGCCTTGTGAGCAGACCCGGTTATACTGTATAAAGTGGGATGTGCTCAGTACAGCGTCGGCTATGCTAAGTACTGGAGCACACCATCAGTGCTCCAGGAACTGCAGTTTTTACTGCACATCTTAGGGAGCGTTCACACTACCGTTGGTGTCCGTCAGTAGTGTCCGTTGCTATTGTCCGTTACAAGATTTTAGCAACGGACACTAGTTGAACCGTGAGAAATCCGTTAAAATTTCCATTCATTTCAATGGGTTTTTATATTGTGTCTGTTAGTGTCCGTTTGTGTCCGTTTACACCAAATCCGTCAGAAGTCCGTTATTTTTTCACAGACAAAAAATGCTACATGCAGGACTTTTTGTCCGTTTGAAAAAAACGGATTCTTGACGGACAGCAAGTGTCCGTTATTTTTTTAACATTGAGGTCTATGGGTAACGGACTTATAACGGACAGTAACTGATAGCCATCAGTTACTGTCCGTTATTTTATGTCCGTTTACTTTCCCTGCGCATGCTCAGAAAGGAGAAACAAACAAAAAAAAAAAAAACTAGCAGTGTTAGAGGACATTTCGTGTCCTCAGGCACATGCGGTTTTCCATACCGCTAGAAAGCCGACAGCGCACTGAATTCAGCGCACTGCCGGCTTTCCCGGTATGTGCCCCGGGGCTGGAGATATTGGCGGCGTAATAGTTTACTGTTAGAAGGGCGCTGCGAGGAACTCCCCGACACTTCTCTTTGTTCAGAGACTTGTACTGAGGGGGCGTTCCTCACAGCTTGAGCGTCATTGCTGGGCTGTGAGGAACGCCCCCTCTCTCTGTTCTCGTCTATAGCCGGGTACTGTCAGAGGAATGCCCTCCCTGACACTTCTGTTCGTTCATAGCGCTGTACTGAGGGGGCGTTCCTCACAGCTGAGCGTCATCACTGGGCTGTAAGGAACGCCCCCTCTCTCTGTACTGGTCTATAGCCCTGTACTGTCAGAGGGGGCGTTCCTTACTGCCCGGCGATGACGCTGAGCTGTGAGGAACACCCCTCAGTACAGCGCTATGAACAAACGAGAAGTGTCAGGAGGGAGTTCCTCGCAGCGCCCTTCAAACAGTAAGTAAAGTAAACATGTATACACCGCCGATATCTCCAGCCCCGGGGCACATACCGGGAAAGCCGGCAGTGCGCTGAATTCAGTGCGCTGTCGGCTTTCTAGAGGTATGTGACATTAAAAAACGGACACTACCTGATGCTCATCAGTTAGGGTCCGTTATGATAGGTGTCCGTTTATTTTTTTTTAACGGACACCTTCATAACGGACTCCAACGGTAGTGTGAACCCTGCTTTATCATTCTATGGGGTTTATAGCAGCATAGATCCAGGTACAGTTGTGCTAAAAAGTTTACATACCCCGGCAGACTTTTTGGTTTTTTGGCCTTTTTTCAGAGAATATGAATGATAACACAAAAACTTTTTCTCCACTCATGGTTAGTGGTTGGTTGAAGCCATTTATTGTCAAACTTCTGTGTTTTCTCTTTTTAAATCATAATGACAACCAAAAACATCAAAATGACCCTGTTCAAAAGTTCACATACCCTGGTTATTTTGGCCTGATTACATGCCCAGAAGTTGACACAAAGGGGTTTGAATGGCTACTAAAGGTAGCATCCTCACCTGTGACCTGTTTGCTTGTAACCAGTGTGTGGGCATAAAAGCTGAGTGAGTTTCTGGGATCCAGACAGACTGTTGCATCTTTCCTCCAGCCACTGACATTTCTGGATTGTGAGACACGGGGAAAGCAAACGAATTGTCCACGGATCTACGGGAAAAGGTAGTTGAACTGTATAAAACAGGAAAGGGATACAAAAAGATATCCAAGGAATAGATAATGCCAGTCAGCAGTGTTCAAACTGTGATTAACAAATGGAAATTCAGGGGCTCTGTAAAAACCAAACCATGGTCAGGTAGACAAACCAAAATTTCGGCCACAACTGCCCGGAAAATTGTTCGGGATGCAAAGAAAAACCCACACATCAGTGGCGTAACTAGGAATGGCTGGGCCCCAAGGCGAACATTTGACATGGGGTCCCCCCCCAAACCGCCCCATCCAACCCCTCCAACCCCCCTGCACAAATTGCATTCCTGCGCACTATTATGCGCCATAGTGACCACTACACACACTATTATGCCCCATAGTGGCCCCTAAACACAGTATTATGCCCCATAGTGGACCCTGCACACAGTATTATACCCCATAGTGGACCCTGCACACAGTATTATGCCCCATAGTGGCCCCTTCACACAGTATTATGCTCCATAGCGGCCCCTGCACACAGTATTATGCCGCATAGTGGCCCCCTCACACAGTATTATGCTCCATAGTGGCCCCTGCACACAGTATTATGCCCCATTGTGGACCACCCATGAACAATTATTATACTCTGGGGTCTTTTCAGACCCCAGAGTATAATGATTGGAGACCCAGGGGAGGATACAAACAAAAAAAAACAGTTACCTATCTCTCCCTGGCTTCGGCGCACTCCCCGGTACTTCGGCCATCTTCAACGTTGGACCAGATCTTGCGTGAGCCGGGCCGGCGGCGCGACGCATAATGACGCAGGCCCGGCCCTTGTGACGTCACCAAACAGACCCGAAGCCCGCGGAGCGTAGGAGAGGTATGTGACAGTGTGTTTTATGTTCCCTCACCTCCCTGGGCCTCCGATCATTATACTCCGGGGTCTGAAAAGACCCCGAAGTATAATGATAGCAGTGTTTGTGGGGTTCGCGGCCCGCGGCCTCGCTTACCGTTCCATGATCCTGCTCACAGCCACCTTCACTTCCACTGAATAGGAAGTGCAGGCGGCCATGAGCAGGAGCGGGGATTGGTAAGTAAATAGGGCCCGTTACCTTCTGAGGATACTCCAGCAGGTAACAGCCTATTTAAAAAAAAAAAAAAGCATCCCGGGCCAGCGGCTACCGCTGCTACCCTGGTAGTTACGCCCCTGCCACACGTAACATCAGCTGAAATACAGGACTCTCTGAAAACTATCGGTGTGGCTGTTTCAAGATGCACAATAAGGAGCCACTTGAAGAAAAGTGGGCTGCATGGTCGAGTTGCCAGAAGAAAGCCATTATTGCGCAAATGCCGCAAAGAATCTCGCCTTCAATATGCCAAACAGCACAGAGACAAGTCTCAAAACTTCTGGAACAAGGTAATTTGGAGTGATGAGACAAAAATTGAACTTTTTGGCCACAATCATAAACATTACATTTGGAGAGGTGTCAACAAGGCCTATGATGAAAAGAACACCATTCCTACTGAAAAGCATGGAGGTGGATCACTGATGATGTGGGGATGTGTGAGCTTCAAAGGCACAGGAAACTTGGTCATAGTTGAAGGAAAGATGAATGCAGCACATTATTAGCAAATACTGGAGGCAAATTTGCACTCATAAGCCAGGAAGCTGCGCATGGGACGTACTTGGACGTTCCAACATGACAACGATCCAAAACACAAGGCCAAGTCAACCTGTCATTGGCTACAGCAGAAGAAAGTGAATGTTCTGTAGTGGCCATCTCAGTCTCCTGACCTCAATATTATTGAGCCACTATGGGGAGATCTCAAGCACGCAGTACATGCGAGACAACCCAGGAATTTACAGGAAGTGGAGACTTTTTGCCAAGAAGAATGGGCAGTTTTACCATCTGAGAAAATAAAGAGCCTCATCCACAACTACCACAAAAGACTTCAAGCTGTCATTGATGTTAGAGGGGGCAATACATGGTATTAAGAACTGGGGTATGTGAACTTTTAAACAGGGTCATTTTGATGTTTTTGGTTGTCATTATGATTTAAAAAGAGAAAACACAGAAGTTTGACAATAAATGGCTTCAACCAACCACTAAGCATGAGTGGAGAAAAAGTTTTTGTGTTATCATTCATATTCTCTGAAAAAAAGGCCAAAAAAACAAAAAATATGCTGGAGTATGAAAACTTTTTAGCACAACTATATGTATTAGAATATCACCTCCTGATGAACCTGAATATTGATAGGGAAAACGTGTAGAGTAGAAATTTATACTAGGGATGAAGACAATAGTGACCCACTATGTCTATTGACTGCGTATTAGTATGCGTGACAAAATAGAGACCATAACAAGTGATGGAGTCTGCACCTTTCAGAGAACTGATGGCTTGTGCCGAGCCGAGGTGGAGAGTCCCATACCGTCATTTATTTGCCAAAAAGGAAGTACCAGCCCTGCACAAATATGTAGAACAGAAAGTGGGCCAGTCCTTGAGCCTGTCAGTGTCTGCCAAAGTGCAGGGCAGTGCCGACATATGGAGCTGTAACTACGGTCAAGGACAATATATGTCCTTTACGGCCCACTGGGTGAATGTGGTTCCTGCCCAGACACACCAGCAACTTGGCCAGGTGACTCCGCATCCGCCTCCACGTTCTCACGCCATTGGTCCTGCAACAATGTCCGCCTCATCCTTCACTGTGTTCTCAGCCTCCACTGCAGGGACAATTCACAGTGCTCCTCCAGCATACCACATTTGCAGGGCACGGCGGTGTCACGCTGTTCTACACCTCGTTTGCCTGGGCGAACAGAGTCACACAGGGGAGGAACTGCTCCGTGTCCTTCATCAAGAAATCGAATCCTGGCTTTCTCCATGACAACTCAAAATCAGAACCATGGTAACCGACAACAGGAAGAACATGGTATCGGCGCTGCATCAAGTAGGGCTGAGCCATGCGCCCTGCATGGCGCACGTGTTCAATCTGGTTGTCAAGCGTTTCCTTAAGTCTTCCACCCATCTGCAAGACATCCTAAAAATTGCCAGGAAACTTTACATGCACTTCAGGAACTTGTACACCGCCAAGCACACCCTCCTTGAACTGTAGCGGCAGAACAGTGTCCCCCAACATAGGCTGATATGCAACATTTCCACCCGTTGGAATTCCACCCGCCATATGTTGGACCGACTGTACAAACAGAGAAAGGCCATAAACGATTTCTTGATGATCCAAGCGATCAGAGGTAGCCTACTCTGTAGCCTACTCATGCTGCTGCCAACTCCACATTATGTCGCCTGGCCACTCCGTGTCCTCCTCATGCTGCTGCCAACTCCACATTATGTCGCCTTGCCACTCTGTGGCATCTTCATGCTGCTGCCAACTCCACCTTATGTCGCCTTGCGACTATGTGTCCTCCTCATGCTGCTGCCAACTCCACATTATGTTGCCTTGACAATCTGTGGCCTCCTCATGCTGCTGCCACCGGGTTACTCTATGGCATCCTGATACTGCTGCCAACTCCACATTATGTCGCCTTGCCATTCTGTGGCCTACTCATGCTGCTACCACAGGGTCACTCTATGGCCTCCTCATGCTGCTGCCACTGGGTCACTGTATAGCTTCTTCATGCTGCTGCCACCTCCATTTTATGTCATCTTGCCACTCTGTGGCCTCCTCATGCTGCTGCCAACTCCATATTATGTTGCCTTACCACTCTGTGGCCTACTCATGCTGCTGCCACCAGGTCACTACATGGCCTTCTCATGCTGCTTTTACCGCGTCACTCTATGGCCTCCTCATGCTGCTGCCAACTCCACATTATGTCGCCTTGCCACTCTGTGGCCTCCTCATTCTGCTGCCAACTCCAGATTATGTCACCTTGCCACTTTGTGGCCTCCTCATGCTGCTGCCACTGAGTCACTCTTTGGCCTCCTCATTCTGCTGCCAACTCCACATTATGTCGCCTTGAGACTCTGTGTCCTCCTCATGCTGCTGCAAACTCCACATTATGTCGCCTTGCCACTCTGTGGCCTCTTCATGCTGCTGCCAACTCCACATTATGTCACCTTGCCAATCTGTGGCCTCCTCATGCTGCTGCCAACTCCACATTATGTCACATTACTACTCGGCCTACTGATGTTGCTGCCACCGGGTCACTCTATGGCCTTTTCATGCTGCTGCCACCGGGTCACTGTATGGCCTCCTCATGCTGCTGCCAACTCCACATTATGTCACATTACTACTCGGCCTACTGATGTTGCTGCCACCGGGTCACTCTTTGGCCTCCTCATGCTGCTGCCAATTCCACATTATGTTGCCTTGCCACTCTGTGTCCTCCTCATGCTGCTGCCAACTCCACGTTGTGTCGCCTTGCCACCTTGTTACATACTCATGCTGCTGCCAACTCCACATTATGTCGCCTTGCCACTCTGTGTACTCCTCAAGCTGCTGCCAACTCCACATTAGGTTGCCTTGACAATCTGTGGCCTACTCATGCTGCTGCCACCTCCACATTATGTCACCTTGCCACTCTGTGGCCTACTCATGCTGCTGCCACCTCCACATTATGTCACCTTGCCACTCTGTGGCCTACTCATGCTGCTGTCAACTCCACATTATGTCGCCTTACCACTCTGTAGCCTCCTCATGCTGCTGCCAACTCCACATTATGTCGCCTTGCCACTCTGTGGCCTCTTCATGCTGCTGCCAACTCCACCTTACTTTGCCTTGCGACTATGTGTCCTCCTCATGCTGCTGCCAACTCCACATTATGTTGCCTTGACAATCCATGGCCTCCTCATGCTGCTGCCAACGGGTTACTCTATGGTATCCTCATACTGCTGCCAACTCCACATTATGTCACCTTGTCCCTCTGTGTCCTCCTCATGCTGCTGTCAACTCCACATTTATGTCGCCTTGCCATTCTGTGGCCTACTCATGCTGCTATCACAGGGTCACTCTATGGCCTCCTCATGCTGCTGCCACTGGGTCACTGTATAACTTCCTCATGCTGCTGCCACCTCCATTTTAAGTAATCTTGCCACTCTGTGGCCTCCTCTTGCTGCTGCCATCGGGTTACTCTATGGCATCCTCATACTCCTGCCAACTGCACATTATGTCGCCTTGTCCCTCTGTGTCATCCTCATGCTGCTGTAAACTCCACATTATAGAAGAGTGAAGAAATCAGGCGATACCTTTTAGAGGCTAACTGAGTATATTTGATAAGTAAGCTTTCAGAAGTCTAGCTTCCTTCATCAGACATGGTGTTATACAAGAACTGAAAATTCACAGATTTTTTTATACCCTATACACATGGTCTTCAAAGGATTTTAGAGTCCTTAAAGAAAAAAAAAAATACAATCTAAGTAGAGAAGTTATTTACACCTGGTCAAAAAATAAACAATCTGGAAAGTTGTGGTGCGTGACAGAGGGATCTGTTATCTGTTTGCTATCAGGAGGTGATTTGTGACCCTCACAGTTCATACATAGTGTGACATGAAGCTGGCATGAATATTAAGTCCAAATTGCAGAGTTTTAAATTTTTGCATAAACTTGTACTCCCATTGTTTCCTCTCCTCCTGCGTCTTAAAATGTCCCATTAAAACCACAACCCGCAAATCTTCAATAGAGTGGTTTTCTCCAGAGAAATGTGCGGCCACTGGGAGATCAGTTCTGCTGTTATTAATGTTGGATCTGTGTGAGTTCATTCGCTGACTAAGTCTCTGCCCTGTTTCCCCCACATAGAGGCCTGTGGTGTGACATTGCACACACATTATGAGGTACACCGCATTGGAAGACTTGCAGGAAAATGTCCCCTTAATTCTGTGCACCTGTTGTGACTGTGGGACAGGTACACTGTCAGCGGTGTGGATGTGCTTGCAGTTCATGCACCTTTTTTGTAGGCAAGGTGAGGTGCCATTTTCAGTTGGGGCCTTCAGGGCACTCCAGACAATAATACGACTAAGGTTTGGTGGTTGTCGAAAGGAAAGGAGAGGGGGGACTGGAAATATGTCCTTGAGTTTGTTGTCCTATGTAGCACAGGTTGGAGCTCCTTGGCAATCCTTCGTAGTATTTCCAGCTGTGGGTTGTAGGTGACAACTAGGGGCACTCGGCATCTTTCTGGGTCTCTCTATATGTGAGCAGACTGTCTCTGTTAATGGCTGCCGCTTTGTTTAATTGGTTGTCTGTCACTTTTGGTTTGTATCCCAAACGGAAAAATTTCATCCTCAGATCCAGGAGGTGCTTGTCCAGGTCTGCCTTGCCATTCTGTGGCCTACTCATGCTGCTACCACAGGGTGACTCTATGGCCTCATGCTGCTGCCACTGGGTCACTGTATAGCTTCCTCATGCTGCTGCCACTGGGTCACTGTATAGCTTCCTCATGCTGCTGCCACCTCCATTTTATGTTATCTTGCCACTCTGTGGCCTCCTCATGCTGCTGCCAACTCCACATTATGTCGCCTTACCACTCTATGGCCTCCTAATGCTGCTGCCAACTCCACATTATGTTGCCTTACCACTCTGTGGCCTACTCATGCTGCTGCCACCGGGTCACTACATGGCCTTCTCATGCTGCTTCCACCGCGTCACTCTATGGCCTCCTCATGCTGCTGCCAAATCCACATTATGTCGCCTTGCCTTGCGACTCTGTGGCCTCCTCATGCTGCTGCCAACTCCACATTATGTCACCTTGCCACTCTGTGGTCTCCCCATGCTGCTGCCACTGGGTCACTGTATAGCTTCCTCATGCTGCTGCCACCTCATTTTATGTCATCTTGCCACTCTGTGGCCTCCTCATGCTGCTGCCAACTCCACATTATGTCGCCTTGCCACTCTATGGCCTCCTAATGCTGCTACCAACTCCACATTATGTTGCCTTACCATTCTGTGGCCTACTCATGCTGCTGCCACCGGGTCACTACATGGCAGTGATGGCGAACCTTTTAGAGACCGAGTGCCCAAACTGCAACCCAAAGCCCACTAAATTATCGCAAAGTGCCAACACAGCAATTTCACCTTAAATTAATCTGCCTCCCCTGCATTCCCCCTCTTGCTCACACTCAGCCTGCACCCCCATTCTCCCCTCTTGCTTACACGCAGCCTGCAGCCCCATTCCCCCCTCTTGAATGCAGCCTGCCCCCCGCATCTCTCCCCCCCACACTACACCTCGAAGTTCAACCCCCCACACTACACCCTGCACCTCACATCTCTCCCCCCCACACTACACCCTGCACCTCGCATCTCTTCCCCCCCACAGTACACCCTGCACCTCACATCCCTCCCCCCACACTACACCCTGCACCTCGCATCTCTCCCCCCCACACTACACCCTGCACCTCGTATCTCTCCCCCCCACACTACACCCTGCACCTCGCATCTCCCCCCCCACAGTATACCCTGCACCTCGCATCTCCCCCCCACAGTACACCCTGCACCTCGCATCTCCCCCCCCACAGTACACCCTGCACCTCACATCTCTTCCCTCCCCACAGTACACCCTGCACCTCACATCTCTTCCCTCCCCACAGCACACCCTGCACCTCACATCTCTTCCCTCCCCACAGTACACCCTGCATCTCACATCTCTTCCCTCCCCACAGTACACCCTGCACCTCACATCCCCCCACAGTACACCCTGCACCTCACATCCCCCCACAGTACACCCTGCACCTCACATCTCTTCTCTCCCCACAGTACACCCTGCACCTCAAATCTCTTTCCTCCCCACAGTACACCCTGCACCTCACATCTCTTCCCTCCCCACAGTACACCCTGCACCTCACATCTCTTCCCTCCCCACAGTACACCCTGCACCTCACATCCCCCCACAGTACACCCTGCACCTCCCACACTCTCTTCCCTCCCCACAGTACACCCTGCACCTCACATCCCCCCACAGTACACCCTGCACCTCACATCTCTCCCCCCACAGTACACCCTGTACATCACATCTCTTCCCCCACAGTACACCCTGCACATCACATCCCTTTCCCCACAGTACACCCTGCACATCACATCTCTCCCCCCACAGTACACCCTGCACCCCACATCTCTCCCACCCCACATCTCTCTCCATGTTCCTCCACTGCTCAGGATACAACTTTTCTTCATGTAGAAGGACCTTCTTACAAGTAAAGACACACCTACCCTGTCATGTGACCTTATGACGTCAGAAGGTCCTTCCAGAGTACAGTATTTAGCCTTTACCGATTTACACTGACAGTTTTCAGCTGTATGTGCATTCCCTGTTAGTGAGCGATCATGGCGACGGCGCGCATACCAACTGAGAGGGCTCTGTGTGCACTCTCTGGCACACGTGCCATAGGTTCGCCATCACGGCTCTATGGCCTCCTCATGCTGCTGCCAACTCCACATTATGTCACCTTGCGACTCTGTGGCCTCCTCATGATGCTGCCAACTCTACATTATGTCACATTGCCACTCTGTGGCCTCCCCATGCTGCTGCCAACTCCACATTACGTCGCCTTGCCAATCTGTGGCCTCCTCATGCTGCTGCCAATGCTACATTATGTCACATTACTACTCCGTGGCCTACTGATGCTGCTGCCACTGGGTCACTCTATGGCCTCTTCATGCTGCTGCCACCGGGTCACTGTATGGCCTCCTCATGCTGCTGCCAACTCCACATTATGTCGCCTGTCGCCTTGCCACTCTGTGGCCTCATCATGCTGCTGGCAACTCTACATTATGTCACATTACCACTCTGTGGTCTACTAATGCTGCTGTCACCGGGTCACTCTATGGCCTCTTCATGCTGCTGGTAACTCCACATTATGTCGCCTTGCCACTCTGTGTCCTCCTCATTCTGCTGTCAACTCCACATTATGTCGCCTTGCGACTCTGTGTACTCCTCATGTTGCTGCCAACTCCACAGTATGTCGCCTTGCCACTCTGTGTCCTCCTCATTCTGCTGCCAACTCCAGATTATGTCACCTTGCCACTTTGTGGCCTCCTCATGCTGCTGCCAACTCTACATTATGTCACATTGCCACTCTGTGACCTCTTCATGCTGCTGCCAACTCCACATTATGTTGCCTTGCCACTCTTTGGCCTCCTCATGATGCTGCCACCGGATCACTCTATGGAATCTTCATGCTGCTGCCACCGGGTCACTGTATGGCCTCCTCATGCTGCTGCCAACTCCACATTATGTCAGCTTGTCACTCTGTGTCCTCCTCATGCTGCTGCCAACTCCACATTATGTCACATTACTACTCTGTGGCCTACTGATGCTGCTGCCACTGGGTCGCTCTATGGCCTCTTCATGCTGCTGGCAACTCCACATTATGTCACCTTGCCACTCTGTGTCCTCCTCATGTTGCTGCCCCCGGGTCACTCTATGGCCTCCTCATGCTGCTGCCAACTCCAGATTATGTCGCCTTGCTACTTTGTTACCTATTCATGCTGCTGCCAACTCCACATTATGTCGCCTTGCCACTCTGTGTACTCCTCATGCTGCTGCCAACTCCACATTTTGTCACCTTGCCACTCTGTGGCCTACTCATGCTGCTGCCACCGGGTCACTCTTTGGCCTCCTCATGCTGCTGCCAACTCCACGTTATGTCGCCTTGCCACTCTGTGGCCTCCTCATGTTGCTGCCAACTCCACATTATGTCGCCTTGCCACTCTGTGGCTTCCTCATGCTGCTGCCAACACCACATTATGTCACTTTGCCAATCTGTGGCCTCCTCATGCTGCTGCCACTGGGTCACTCTATGGCCTCTTCATGCTGCTGCCACCGGGTCACTGTATGGCCTCCTCATGCTGCTGCCAACTCCACGTTATGTCGCCTTGCCACTCTGTGGCCTCCTCATGCTGCTGCCAACTCTACATTATGTCGTCTTGCCACTCTGTGGCTTCCTCATGCTGCTGCCAACACCACATTATGTCACTTTGCCAATCTGTGGCCTCCTCATGCTGCTGCCACTGGGTCACTCTATGGCCTCTTCATGCTGCTGCCACCGGGTCACTGTATGGCTTCCTCATGCTGCTGCCAACACCACATTATGTCACTTTGCCACTCTGTGACCTCCTCATGCTGCTGCCAACTCCACATTATGTCACCTTGCCACTCTGTGGCCTCCTCATGCTGCTGCCAACTCCACATTATGTCGCCTTGCCACTCTGTGGCCCCCCTGCCCCCGCGCTTTGCCCCTGTGACCTACTGATGCTGCTGCCACCGGGTCACTCTATGGCCTCTTCATGCTGCTGCCACTGTTTCTCTTTGCCTCCTCATGCTGCTACACTGGTCACTCTTGCCTCCTCATACTGCTGCCACCTCCACATTCATGCCTTCCCTCTCCCTCTATGCTGCTGCCACTGGGTCACTCTAGGCCACATTATGCTGTCCACTGGGTTACTCTTTGGCCACCTCATGCTGCTGACAACTGGTTACTCTCCTCCTCATGCTGCTGCCAACTCCACATTATGTCGCCTTGCCACTCTGTGGCCTCCTCATGCTGCTGCCACCTCCACATTATGTCGCCTTGCCACTCTATGGCCTCCTCATACTGCTGCCACTAGGTTACTCTTTGGCCTCCTCATGCTGCTGCCAACTCCACATTATGTCGCCTTGCCAATCTGTGGCCTCCTCATGGTGCTGCCAACTCTACATTATGTCACATTACTACTCTGTGGCCTACTCATGCTGCTGCCACCGGGTCACTCTATGGCCTCTTCATGCTGCTGTCACCTGGTCACCGTATGGCCTCCTCATGCTGCTGCTAACTCCACATTATGTCAGCTTGCCACTCTGTGTCCTCCTCATGCTGCTGCCAACTCCACATTATGTCGCTTTGCCACTCTGTGGCCTCTTCATGCTTCTGCCACCGGGTCACTCTATGGCCTCCTCATGCTGCTGCCAACTCCACATTATGTCACCTTGCCACTCTGTGTTCTCCTCATGCTGCTGCCAACTCCACATTATGTCACCTTGCCACTCTGTGGCCTCCTCATGCTGCTGCCAACTCTACATTATGTCACATTGCCACTCTGTGGCCTCCTCATGCTGCTGCCACCGGTTCACTCTATGGCTTCCTCATGCTGCTGCCAACTCCACATTATGTCGCCTTGCTACTCTGTGGCCTACTCATGCTGCTGCCAACTCCACATTATGTCACCTTGCCACTCTGTAGCCTCCTCATGCTGCTGTCATTGGTTCACTCTATGGCCTCCTCATGCTGCTGCCACTGGGTCACTGTATGGCCTTCTCATGCTGCTGCCACCTCTACATTATGTCACATTGCCACTTTTTGGCCTACTCATGTTGCTGCCACCGGCTCACTGTATGGCCTCCTCATACTGCTGCCAGCTCCATATTATGTCACATTGCAACTCTGTGTCCTCCTCATACTGCTGCCAACTCCACATCATGTCGCCCTGCCACCCTGTGGCCACCTCATGCTGCCAACTCCACATTATGTCGCCTTGCCACTCTGTGATCTCCTCATGCTGCTGCCAACTCTACATTATGTCACATTGCCACTTTTTGGCCTACTCATGCTGCTGCCACCGGGTCACTCTATGGCCTTCTCATACGGCTGCCAATTCCACATTATGTCGCCCTGCCACTCTGTGGCCTTCTCATGCTGCCAACTCCACATTATGTCACCTTGCCACTCTGTGGCCTCCTGATGCTGCTGCCACAGGGTCACTCTATGGCCTCTTCATGCTGCTGCCACCGGATCACTCTATGGCCTCCTCATGCTGCTGCAAACTCCACATTATGTCACATTGCCACTCTGTGACCTACTGTTTTGCCAAGGGAAAAAGATTCTTTGGATTCCGTATAATATTCACCAGAATATGTCTTTTGACACTATGCTTCATACAAGGTTAATCGTTAAGCTGGTGTTTATGGACATGTAAACACAAAGTCAAACAGAGCTGAACCTTTGAAACCTAAAGTCAAACAGGGCTGAGCCTTGGAACTGGTTTAATGTCTATCTAGACATTATTTAGTTAAACTTTAAGCTCGCTTATTGTGCATGTAACAGAATTGAACTCTGATCTTGCTTTTCTGTCTAACTAGACACTATACAGAGTTGAAAGTAAGGTTAAATGATTTGACTTCTATAAACACCTTGTCAGCAATTTTATCAAGGGCTATCATTTTGATTTTTAGCATTACACCTACTCATGCTGCTGCCAACTCCACATTATGTCACCTTGCCACTCTGCATACACAATGATACCAGCTGGCCTACTCATGCTGCTGCCATCTCCACATTATGTCACCTTGCAACTCTGTGTCCTCCTCATGCTGCTGCCAACTGGTCAGTCTATGGCCTCCTCATGCTGCTGCCAACTGGTCACTCTATGGCCTCCTCATGCTGCTGCCAACTCCACATTATGTCACCTTGCAACTCTGTGTCATCCTCATGCTGCTGCCAACTCTACATTATGTCGCCCTGACGCTCTGTGGCCTCCTCATGCTGCTGTCAATTCCACGTTATGTCGCCTTGCCACTCTATGGCCTCCTCATGCTGCTGCCTCTGGGTCACTCTATGGCCTCTTCATGCTGCTGCTATCGGGTTGCTCTATGGCCTCCTCATGCTGCTGTCAACCCTACATTATGTCACATTGCCACTCTGTGGCCTACTCATGCTTCTGGCAACTCTGCATTATGTCGCCTTGCCACTCTGTGTCCTCCTCATGCTGCTGCCAACTCCACATTATGTCACCTTGCCACTCTTTGGCCTACTCATGCTACTGCCACCGGGTCACTCTATGGCCTCCTCATGCTGCTGACAACTGGTCACTCTATGGCCTCCTCATGCTGCTGGCAACTCCACATTATGTCACCTTGCCACTCTGTGGCCTACTCATGCTGCTTACAACTCCACATTATGTCGCTTTGCCACTCTGTGGTCTCCTCATGCTGCTGCCACCTCCACATTATGTCGCCTTGCCACTCTGTGACATATACGTGGACATACATAGACATCTATGCGGAATCAGCAGACGATGGTGTGAAAGGAGTGCGCTCTTTCATGCTACAGTAGGATCTTGGGCCTCTGCATGGTTCTTTAAACCTGGCACTAAGATCGACCTGTAACGCTCAATTCACACTTGAGTTAGTTGGTCAGTTTTGGCCCCGTAACTGGCCAAATAAATGAAGTGTGCAGTGGATCTAAGAGCGACGCCTGTCATGTGTGTGTCATACTGACTCACAGTAGTGTTTCAATACCACAGAAGACTCCCTATGTGTGTTACTGCAAGGTTCTGTGTTCTACACCACTATACAGGCTCTCTGCTGCCAGGAAATAGCTTTTTTTTAACGCTATTCATCGCGAATTAATCCTGATCGAATCGAATTGTTTTGGAAACTTGGAATCGACTTGGAATTTTTGAAAAATTCGCTCATCTCTAGTAGTAATGGTGTCAGCAGTAATACTAATAGTAACAGCAGTAGTAGTAACAGTGCCAACTGTAGTATCAATAGTTCCAGCAGTAGTAGTAAGAATGTCATCAATATTACCAGTAGTACCAGCAGAAGTAGTAAGAGTGCCAGCAATAGTACCAGCAGTAGTAGTAACAGTGACAACAGTAGTATTAATAGTTCCAGCAGTAGTAGTAACAGTGACAACAGTAGTATTAATAGTTAACGCAGTAGTAATAAGAGTGTCAGCAAAAGTACCAATAGTAACAGCAGATGTAATAGTGCCAGCAGTAGTAGTAACAGTGACAACAGTAGTACCAAAAGTACCAACAGTAGTAAGAACAGTGCCAGCAGTAGTACTAATAGTACCAGAAAAAATATTAAGAGTACCAGCAATAGTACCAGTAGTAACAGTGCCAAAAGTAGTACCAATAGTACCAGCAAAAGTAGTAAGAGTTCTAGCAATAGTACCAATAGTACCAGCAGTAGTAGTACAGTGCCAGCAGTAGAACCAATAGCACCAGCAGTAGTAGTAACATTGCCAGTAGTAGTACCAATAGTATCAGCAGTAGTAGTACAGTTCCAGCAGTAGTACCAATAGTACCAGCAGTAGTAGTAACTGTGCTAACAGTATTAAAAATAGTACCAGCAGTAGTAGCGATGGAGTAGCATACACACTGATACCAGCTGGTTGTACCTCAGTAACACAGTGACAACAGTACAACCCACTACAGCCAGCTTTCACCCAACTTTCCCAATATTACTAAATGGCAAATCTGTGTAGCAATGAAAAGTATGCAAAATAAAACAAAAGTTGACAATGGTGTCCATAGTCTTTGAACATCCATAACCTATCCTCATTTCTGGATGTCTACAATAAGTCTTAAGTCATCTGAACAACACAACCTGCCTGACTCATTTTAAACAGGCAACTATTATCCCATTGGGGATTGGATGTTGGCCTCATTAGACGCAGACAAGACCTTCAGCTCAACTCAATGGTCATACCTTCATCAGGTTTAGAGGGAACTTTATGACATGTGAGTCGACCATTTGCAAACACCCTAGTGTTACAATGACAATAAATGCACTATTCTCCCTTTTTTTCCCCTTAGCACACAGAACTGGATCAGACTGCTCACTCTCTTCCATGTTGTTTGCTTTGGCAGTTCAGCCACCGATAATCAGAAATGGGGAACAATCCTCTCTACTATGGCATGTGGTAGAGCCACAGAGCTATTGACCTAATAGATACATTTGGCCTGTTTTCTACAATTCAGAAAATCTGGACAATCTTATTTAAGGTGTTTTGTCAAGACAGGTCTTAATTGAAGAACTCAGCCATCTCAGGGCTCAAAGTCACATGCAAGGTCAAGTACATAAATATTATTATTTATTATTATTATTATTATTATTACTGTTTATTTATATAGCACCATTAATTCCATGATGCTTTACATTTGAGGGTTTACATACGGTATACAAAATATACAAAACAAATATGATACTAACAGTGACCAACTGGCACAGTGGGATAGAGGGCCCTGTCCGAAAGGGCTTACAATCTATGAGGGAAGAGGGATAGAGACAGAAGGTGAGGGGTGAGGCTGTACAGATGGTGGTGTGGTGACAGTAGTGTTATTGGAGGTTGTAGGTCTTCCTGAATAGGTGAGTCTTCCGGGCCTTCTTAAAGCTTGTGATTGTGGGGGTCAGTCTCATGTGTCATGGTAATGAGTTCCAGAGTATTGGAGATGGATGTGTGAAGAGCGGATAAGAGCAGAGCGGAGTAGGAGGTCTTTGGAAGGTCGGAGGTTACATGTGGGCAGGTAGCGGGAGATTAGGTTGGAGGGACAGGTTGTGGATGGCTTTGTATGACAGCATTAGTAATTTGAACTCTATTAGCTGGGTGTTGGGTAGCCAGTGAAGGGATTGGCAGAGAAGAGCGGCCGATGAACAACGGGAGGAGAGGTGTATTAAGCGAGCAGCACAGTTTAAGGTGGACTGGAGGGGTGCGAGAGTATTTGCAGGGAGGCCATGGAGAAGGGTGTTACAGTAGTCTAAGCGGGAGATTATGAGGGCATGGACTAGCATCTATGTAGTTTCGGGGGTGAGGAAAGAGCGGATTTGATGGATGTTCTTGAGTTGGAGGCGGCAGGAGGTGTTGAGGGTTTGGATGTGAATATTCTACTTGCCAAGAACTATAAGGATATGCTGAATCGTAATGTTGATCCACTCCCTCTATTCAAGGACAAATTGAAAGTACAGGGAAATCTGGTTTTATTAGTGACAGACCATCTTTTCTATGGACACCATTTAGTAGATAACATCCAATGGTAGGAACTTCTGTTGTCCCCAACGGACGCTTCAAGACACAGTACCATCCAATGTATAACAATGGTAAGAACCACAAAGAACTAATATGAAATCTTCAGTGAGATGAGCTAAACAAGATGCTATATCATGAATTCTCAACAGGTAATATGTTTTGGGGTATGTAGACTTAGTCTGCGTGCCACAAAACACGCTAGATGACTCTCTTAGCATGAAATATGATGAAATACAATGGAAAGCATAGTCATCCATTTAATCTCTCATCACTCAAGCACTGCCACCCTGGTCCTGCCCATTGGGTTTTTCTTACTTGGCTGCAGCGATGGCATAACCACATGTCCCATGTGAACTCTGCAGTCAATGACAGTCCTCATCACCAGTGATTGGCTGCAGCAATTACATGGTATATACGGATGGTCACATCATTGCTGCCTGGTGGTGAAAAGACTTTTTTCTGTAATGCTGATTAATATCATATAATTTCAACTATATTAAACACTCCAAAGACAGACTGATAGGGAAATGTAGATTGTGAGCCCTATATGGGACAGTGACTGTCAATGCCTGTGAAGTGCTGCAGAATATGATGGCACTATATAAGTAAGCTTAATAAATAAATAAATATATGAGGTTAATAATGGATATTAGTATAAGGGTTCTTGTCTCAAATTTGAAATTAATTTTAAAGTTTGATTTTAAAGGGGTTGTACCAAATTTTGAAGTTATCCATTATTACTAATATAGGGGGAATACTTCTTGATCGGTGGGTGTCCAACCACTGAGAACATCACCAATCCTAAGAACAGGAGTCTGGTTACCCCATCCTAATGGAGTGGTAGGCCGAGCATGCACCCTTCTGCTCCATTCATTATCTATGGGAGCTCCACTCCTTCAGAACGGCAGAATCAGAATACCATTCTTGGGATCGGTGATGGACTCACCTATCCATATCGGATAACTTCAAAGGTTGGTACAACTGATTTAATATAGGGTCCCGGTCTGAGGTTGATATTAATATTGGTGGACTAAATATACATTTTTCTATAAGCTACACCCCCTCTGGTAGACCACTCTTATTTCGTGGTGATGCAAAGCTGAAGTATCAGCCCTGTGAAGGACTCTCCTCCTACTACATCTCTGGGTAATTTATATACAACCATATACCCCATTAGTAATGGAATATGTCACGTGTAACGCTTTATATGCTCTAATTAAGGAGTTACAATGCAGAAAATAATCACCTTGCCACAACCAATATGGCGGACAAACAGCGAACGCTCTACTTTTTCCCTCAAGTATATGGCAGCGCAGGTGAATTCTCGCGAGAACGTTACTTGACGCACGCGTACTGTGGACATTCCGAAATCTACCGAATTCCCTTCAGTGGCTCCGGAAAGAGCCGATCCCATCGACCCCGGAAGTAGCAGCTGGATCCAGGGAAGAGAGCCTGTGGTGGCCGGCAGCGTCCGAGGGGACAATGGAGGAGAGCGGTGGCAGGTGAGGGGGGCGGTTTTGGTGACGGGAGGCTGAAGGTGTTCTGCAGGAGGCGTGGGTGCACTTACCACCCAATGGAACGTTGTGTCTATCGCACAGGCAACAATGTAACAACCTACGATCATGTGATCAGCCCGGGGAATGGCTGACAGCGCAGTGTGCTCCTGAACCCCACACTGGTCATCCCGACATTCAGGTCGTGGGTGTGATCCCCGGGGCTCTGACTGACAGCTGCATCTTAAAGAGGCTCTGCAGCAGCTGCATCTGACTCATTGGTATTTGTTATTTCAGTAATATCAATGAGGGGCAAGCATATATAATAATAGTCCTTTAATAGTCCCACAATGGGGAAATTCAGTGTGTTACAGCAGCAAAGATAAGCAGATACAAATACAAATACAACATGTACAGGAATGTTCCAAGGTGAGAGGCATTACATTAATAGCAGACAGACAGATAGGACGTAGCAGAGGAGGGGGGGGATTTAACAGGCAGAGAGATATTTCAGTTCTCTGTGTTTAATGATCTCCGCTTAGGTCGGTGTTGGTTGTACAGCCTAACCGCGGTGGGGAGGAAAGACTTCCGATAGCGCTCCTTCTCACACCTAGGGTGGAGCAGTCGGTCACTGACAGTACTGCTCAGCGCGATCACAGTCTCATGCATGGGATGGGACTTCTTCTTCTGCATGGAGGTCACCACAGACAGTATCCTTCTGTCACCCACCACCTGCACTGGGTCCAGTGGGCTCCCCAGGACAGAGCTGGCCCTTCTAATCAGCTTGTCAAGTTTATTTCTGTCCCTGGTTGATATACTGCTCCCCCAGCAGGCCACTCCAAAGAAGATGGCTGATGCCACTACCGAGTTGAAGAAAGTTCTAAGAAGTGCCCCCCGGTTCCAAAGGCTCTCAGTTTCCTAAGCAGGTAGAGCCTGCTGTGGCCCTTCCTGTACAGGACCTCCATATGATCTGCCCAGTCCAGCTTATTATTAAGGAGCAAACCCAGGTACTTATAGGTGTTAACAATCTCGATGCCCGTCCCCAGGATGTCCACTGGATTTGGAGGGCATCTGCCTTTGCGGAAGTCCACCACCATCTCCTTGGTCTTCCCCGCGTTAATCTTCAGGTGGTTCCGGTGGCACCAGTCCACAAAATCCTGGTTCAGTTCTCTGTACTCCCTGTCATCATCATCTGTGATGAGACCCACTATTGCAGAGTCGTCAGAATACTTCTGTAGGTAGCAGCTGGATGAGTTGCACCTAAAATCTGCAGTGTACAGTGTGAAGAGGAAAGGGGCGAGAACCGTATATATATATACATGTATGTACTGTACCTATGCATCATGATGACTGACATCTGGTGAAATCTCATATCTGTCATAGTGATGTTTCTTTCCAGAAAATAAGAGTAACGTTCAGAGAATATAGGAGAAGTTGTGACCCTCATGGTTAGTCAATATCTGACCCACACTGAGGAGTCATTCTGTAATATGTGACATACGTGTGACCGCGGACATGTGTTATACCCTGCATTCTGTGTGTTGTGCACAGGATCCTGTAAATTTGAAGTGATATTCTAATTCACACACTGCAGATTCGGCATGTAGTTTACATTTTGTATTTATAAGCCATAACCAGATTTTTTTTTTCTCTTTTAGTTTTGATACATTTGTGATTTTGTTTTAAAAATATGGATGCAAGGTGCATACCAAATTTGCACCCAGTGAATGAGGCTGAACATTTATGTGTGAGCTGATGGATTTTGTGATGTGGTTGAATGGACTCTTTAAATGGTCATTAACTTTTCAGATAACTTAGTCTCATTTAATAGAGCATGTTGCTGTTTTCTGCCTGAAAAACCTCTAACGTTCTTGCCTAGGTGTTGCTAGGGAAGTCCTGTCCATAGATATTTTTTAATGTAAGTTGTTTTCCTCACAGCAAGTCTGTAAACTACTTTCTCTGTGCACTGGACTAAACATTATTCACATCTCACAACTTACAATGTAAGCAAAGTCCTCTATATACTTGTATGTACTTCTGGCTGCTTGTGTGGTTATAGATGGGATGTTATTCACAGAAACCAAGCAGCTTTTCTGACTATGCTCATGGATTTCTCTCTTCCTTTGTCAGGGATCTCTTTTTAGATACATCATGCGTGCATGTATTTGCAGTACAGGATCTACTTATTATGCTCACTTGGGCTTTTCTCAGCTATTTGTTTGCTATTGTAAAGTTACTCCTGGCAGAATGACGCTAGGTTCACACTAGCATTCGGGTGAATCTGCCCGAGATTCCACTTAAATCGATGGATAGAGAGAAGTCCTGCAGGCAGGACTTTTCTTTCCACTGATTTCAGTATATAGTCTATGGCAGTGATGGCGAACCTTTTAGAGACCGAGTGCTCAAACTACAACCCAAAACCACGTCAGTTTAACCTTAAATTAACCAGGATCTGTTTTATAGTGACCGTACAATGTTATTACAGCCTGTAATAATATCACATGTCTGCTATAAAACAGATACTGTGTTATATAAATAGTGAAGGGCCCCCACACAGTACAATGCGCTCCACAGTGGCCCCCAGACAGTACAATTCGCTCTGAAGTGGCCCCAGACAGTATTATATGCTTCACAGTGGGCCCCCACACAGTAGTATATGCTTCACAGTAGGCCCCCGCACAGTAGTTTATGTTTCACAGTAGGCCCCCGCACAGTAGTTTATGCTTCACAGTGGGGCCCCGCACAGTAGTATATGCTTCACAATGGGGCCCTGCACAGTAGTATATGCTTCACAGTGGGGCCCCGCACAGTAGTATATGCTTCACAGTGGGGCCCCGCACAGTAGTATATGCTACTTACCTAGTCACATGAAGAGCTGCAGTCCCACAAAGCGCGTCATCCTTCTTCTGATCGCGCGCGGATGACTTACGTCATCACGCCTGCGTCGGGGCAGAGGTTACACTCTGCAATCCTGTGGACAGCGCCCTACTGTGACAGCTCAGCTGTATGTGGATTTGCGTGCCCTCTGTGGCACGCGTGCCATAGGTTCGCCATCACGGGTCTATGGGGTCCGTGGGTAACCACTGATTTTAAACGGACAGTGCTAGTGTGAATCCAGCCTTATATGTAAACAAACCAGTGGTAGTTATAATGGATAGGGGAAGGGGCAAACTGCTCCTTATTGTACATGCCCCCTGCCTCAGAGATAAATGTAAAATATGCTATAGCAGAAAAACTGATAGGACACCATGTATGAAGACAGTCATGGAATGGACTCCCCAGCAAGACCCTGCAGATATTTCAACTAGTCATGAAAACATTTATAATAGATAGTGAAACTTAGACAAGCAGTTTTAAAATACGCCAGTTTTATTACAGTGGCTGATGCTGGATGATAAATCTGGCATATCTTTGTAATATCTTTTAGTTGTTTTACGTGGATCCAGAATTTTACAACCCAATACAGCAGATTTATTATGCCTTGCATGCCAGATTTTGTGGCATACAAGGCATAAGATGTTGCAATTTTTTGCAAAAATCTGTAGCTTTATAGTTTTTGTGCTGTCCTCGTCACTCGTCCCAAAATGACAGTCTTCATAAATCTGATTCATTGGTGGCGCATGTAACCCCTTTTTGTGAGAATCCACACCTTCATGTCAACTCAAACAATGGTAGCCCAAACTAGAGGCACCGAATTTATGCTAGTGTCTAGTCATAACCACAATAGTACATTTTGGCCAGTGTGTACATATCAAGGTTCCTCGCAGCTGTTAACTTAGTCTTGGGTATTTCTCTTGGAGGCCGGGTAGTTTACAATCAAATAGTTTTCATCTACTTATCTCGTAGATGTAGCCGCCATGGTTTTTCCTGCAGCGCTTTTTTGCTGCGGCCTGCTATGTGGAGCCTTATCCTTAACACCTTCACGCATTCTCACGTACATGCACGTGGGAGAATGTGGTTAGTTACCGCATCCCCACGTACAGGTACGTGACGGTGATCGAGCGGGCTCAGAAGCAGAGCCCGTGCGATCACCGCGGGAGCCCGGCTGTATTTGACAGCCAGGCTCCCGCTGCAACAGCGGGGACCAGTGGTAACACCGATCCCCGCTGTTTAACCCTTAAGATGCCGTGGTCAATAGCGACCGCGGCATCCAAGGGGTTCCGCCATCTTGACGCCCCCCCAGCACCCCCTGCGGCGAGATGGGGGGGTGCCGATATCGATAATCTGCAGCCCGGGGTCTGCCAACAGACCCCAGGCTGCCTGGAGACCCCAGTACCTGGTTGATCCTGCCGAGACCTGCGGAAGTCAGCGCTGTGTTTCCATAGCGCTGACTTCCTGTATAGACTGCAAGACACTTGCATGCGTGTGTCTTGCAGTCTATAGTACTGAGCCAGAGATCAAAGCATCTCTGGCTCAGGTGTCCTAATGGGACACATGAAAAAGTAAAAAAAAAGTGAAAGAAAAAAATAAAGTATGTGAAAAAAATTAATAAAAGAATAAAGCCCCAAAAATTCCCTTTTCCTATATAAAATGAATTAGATAAAAAAATAAACCTAAAAATTAATAAAAACAATACATATTTGGTATCGCCGCATCCGTAACAAGCTGTACAATAAAACTGAAACCATATTTAATGTACACGGTGAAGGTCGGGAAAAAAAAAAAACGGAAAAAACCTGCCAAAAGTAATGATTTTTTGTCATCTCACATTACAAAATATGCAATAAAAAGTGATGAAAAAGTCATATGTACCCCAAAACAGTACCAATAAAAAGCACAGGTTGTCCCGCAAAAAGTAAGCCCTAAACCAACTCTCTAAACTGAAAAATAAAAATGCTACACATCTTAGAAGATGGCGATGCAAAAAAAAATTGATTTATGTCCCCAAATGGGTTTTTGTTCTGAAAAATTGGTATTGCATAAAAAAACAGTATAAATGAGGTATCGCCGTAATCGTACCGACCCGTAGAATAAAGATAACATGCTACTTACGCTCTACGCTGCATGGTGAAAAATTTAAACCGTAAAACGCAGTGCCAGAATTGATGGGGTTGTTTTTTAATCCACCAAGAAAGAGTTAATAAAATTTATTTAATAAATTGTAAGCACCTAAAAATGATGTCATAAAAAAATACATCTCATACTGCAAACAACAAGCCCTCATATGGCTACATCACCAGAGAAATAAAGAAAATATAGCTCGTACAATGTGAAGACAAAAACCCCCAAAAATCGCCAAATCATTAGAACATAACTGGCTGCGGCAGGAAGGGAATGTGTAAGCTGTGCGAGCGTATATCAGGGGACAAACCAGATTTAGAGTTTACGAGGGATAATAAACCAGAAGTGACCCCCAGAGTGACCTCCCCAATAATAGGAACTACTGGGGAAATAGTAGGGAATTTAGTGTACCCAATGTACAACGCACAGCTTACATATTCACTTTTCCCCATCTGCTGTGCAGTCACGTCTGGGATACTAATGCTCGCTACACCCCTTGATAAATTCTTTGAGGGGTGCAGTTTTCAAAATGGGGTCATTCCCTAGGGGATTCCACTTTACTGGTACTTTAGAGGCTCTGCAAACATGACATGGCAGCCAGATCCCAAACATCTGAATCTGCGCTCCAAAAGCCACATAGCGTTCCTTCTCTTCTGCGCCCTGCTGTGTGCCCAAACTGCAGTTTATACCCACATGTATTACACTTGTTGTACCCAGAATAACGTACTTAATGTCATATGTGGGTATAAACTCCTGTTTGGGCACAGCCGGGCACAGAAGGGAAGGAGCGCTATTTGGTTTTTGGACGCCATTGCACTTTTGCAGAGCTGAAATGCCTGTACAGTGGAATCCCCTGACATGTCACCCCATTTTGGAAACTACACCCCTGAAGGAATTTATCCTGGGGTACAGTGAGCATTTTTAACCCCCAAGTGTTGCTATAATTTATTATCCATAAATGAATACGCAGCTGATGGTGAAAGGTGAAAATGACAATTTATCCAGGAATACGACATTTCAGTGCGTAATATGTTGTGCCCGGTTTGTATCAGAGATGAACGCTCCAAAAGCTGTTGTGCCCGGGATCCCCGATCACCAGTTTTTGGAGTGTGTGTCTGTGCAGACATAAACTGGGCACAACATATCGGGCACTGAAATGGCGTATCTATAGAAAATTTTCATTTTTAACTTTTCATTATCAGCTGCGCATTCATTTCTGGAAATTAAAAGAATGCAACACTTAAGGGTTACTAATGCTCGCTACCCCACTTGATAAATCCCTTGAAGGGTGTAGTTTACAAAATGGGGTGACATGTCTGCGGATTCCACTTTACTGGCAATTCATGGGCTCTGCAAAAGTGGCATGGTGTCCAAAAAGCAAACTGCTCCAAAAAACAAAATAGCGCTCCTTCCCTTCTGTGCCCGGCTGTGCCCAAACAGCAGTTTATACCCACATATGGCATTGTTAAGTACGTTATCCTGGGTACACCAGTGTCATACATGTGGGCATAAAATGTCATTTTGGCACACAGCAGGGCGCAAATGTGAAGGAGCGCTATGTGCTTTTGGAGCACATATTTAGATTGTTGTTTTTTTGGACGCCATGTCACATTTGCAGAGACCCTAAAATTGCCCCTACAAAATGGGGGTCACTTCTTGGGGAATTCCAATTTACTGGCACCTCCAGGGCTCTGCAAAAGTATCATGGCAACCAGAAAGTCCCTCTAAATCTGTACTCCAAAAGCTAAAAAAAACACAGTGCTCCTTCCCTTCTGAGCCCTGCTGTGTGCCCAAGCAGCAGTTTACACCCACATATTAAATTTTTTTCCCCCCCGGGATAGCCCACTTAATAGTTTTAGGAGTGTATGTCTCTGATGCCACAAAGTGGCTGCAACGTATTAGGCACTGAAATTGGATATTTCTTTAAAAACTTTAATTTTCACTTTGTACATTAATTTTTGGGAAGCATTTTTAGGCTCAAAATCATAATATCCCTTGATACATTCCTTGAGGGGTGTAGTTTCTAAAATGGGGTCACTTTTAGGGGGTTTACATTGTATTGGTACTTTAGGGGTTCTGCAAATGCGACATGGCACCTGAAAACTATTCCAGCCACATCTGCCCTCCAAAAGCCAAATAGCGCTCTTTCCCTTCTGAGTCCCACCATGTACCCATACAGCAGATTACAACCACATATGGGGCATTTCTGTTTTCAGAAGAAATTGTGTAACAAACTGTGGGGTGTTTTTTCTTCTTTAACCACTTGCAAAAATTAAAAATATGTCGCTAAATGGACGGTTTATTGGAAAAACGTAATTTTACATTTTTACGTCCCAATGATGATAAAATCTGTGAAACAGCTGTGAGGTCAAAATGCTCACTATACCCCTAGATAAATTCTATGAGGGGTGTAGTTTTCAAAATGGGGTCACTTTTTGGGGGTTTGTATTGTATTGGTACTTTACGGGCTCTGCAAATGCAACATGGCACCCGAAAACTATTCCAGCAAAATCTGCCCTCCAAAAGCTAAATAGCGCTCTTTCCATTTTGAGCCCTGCCATTTACCCATGCAGCAGATTACAACCACATATGGGGCATTTCTGTGTTCAGGAGAAATTGTGTAACGAACTTTGGGGAGCTTTTTCTCCTTTGTCCTCTTGTGAAAATGAAAAATTTGGGGCTAAATTGACGGTTTATTGGAAAAAAAGTAATTTTTCATTTTAATGTCCCAATGTTAATAAAATTTGTGAAACAGCTGTATGGTCAAAATGCTCAATATACCCCTTGATATGTTCTGTGAGGGGTGTAGTTTCCAAAATGGGGTCACTTTTAGGGGGCTTCTACTGTATTGGTACTTTGGGGGCTCTGCAAATGCGGCATGGTACCTGAAAACTATTCCAGCAAAATCTGCCCTCCAAAAGCCAAATAGCGCTCTTTCCATTCTGAGCCCTGCCATGTACCCATACAGCAGATTACGACCACATATGGGGTATTGCCGTGTTCAGAAGCAATTGTTTTGCAAACTGTGGGGTGCTTTTTCTCTTTTAACCCCTTGTGAAAATGAAAACTTTGGGGATAAAGTGACATTTTAGTAATGTTTCATTTATACATCCCAGTGTTAGCAAAATCTGTGAAACGGCTGTAAGGTCAAAATGCTCACTATACCCCTTGATGAATTCTGTGAGGGGTGTAGTTTCCAAAATGGGGTCACTTTTTGGGGTTTTCCTTTGTATTGGTACTCTAGGGGCTTTGCAAATGAGACATGGCACCTGAAAACTATTCCAGCAAATCTGTTTTTCAGACGCCCAGTGTCGCTCCTTCCCTTCCGTGCGCTGCCATTCGCCCAAACATCAGTTTACACCCACTTGTGGGGTATTTCCGTGCTCGGGAGAAATTGCATAACAAACTGTGAGATGCATTTTCTCCTTTAACCCTTTGTGAATGTGTTAATTTTAGGGCTAAATTAAAGAATTAGTGGGAAAAAATTAAATGTCTAACTTTCACCTCCATATTGTTTTAATTCCAGTGAAATGCCTAAAGGGTTAACAAACTTCCCAAATGTTGTTTTGAATTATTTCAGGGGTGCAGTTTTGAAAATGGGGTGATTTATGGGGGTTTCTAATATATAGGCCTTTATAATCCTCTTCAGAACTGAAGTGGTCCCTAAAAAATTAGTTTGGGAAATTTTCTTGTAAATCTGGAAAATCGCTGTTACACTTGTAAGCCTTCTAACATCCAAAATAAATTACAGGACGATTAAAAGATGATGCCGATATAAAGCAGAGATATGGTAGATAATATGTATTAATGTATTTGGGTGGTATGACTATCTGTCTGAAAAGCAGAGCATTTCACATTTTGAAAATTGCGATTTTTTTTTTTTTTCCAAATTTCCATCAAATTTCCTATTTTTTTTATAAATAGATACAAAAATATTCATTAGTGTTTACCACTAACATGAAGTATAATGTGTCACGAAAAAACAGTCTCAAAATCACTTGTGTAAGTTAAGTCGTCTCAAAGTTATTGCCATATAAAGTGACACATGTCAGTTTTGAAAAACGAGGCCTGATCCTTAACGCATTTTTGGGCTCGGTCTTGAAGGGGTTAAGGTGTCCACCCACATACATAGCAACGATAAGTGGCAGCCAGTGGTTTCTGCTCACCTTATCAGCCCTCACATAACGCTTGTAGTTCAAGGACAACAAAGAGAAAATATAAGATTATACCTGACCTTTTACCTTTGAGAGAGTTGTGTTCCCTTTATGTTCAAGCACTGCCGTCATTTCTTTAACCATTAACTGCCTCTTTAATTTGTATTATGTCACCAACCCTGCTGCATCATCTGGCTTATAGAACATTCTGAAAACAAGAAATCCCCAAAGAGCATAAATCCACTTTCTAATATTGATGGCATATCTTTAGGATAGGTCAAGAATATTAGATCTGCATGGGTCCGACACTCAGGACCCCGCAGATCACCTGCTCTGGGACAGCACAGCTCCTGGTAATGTTTACATGCTAGGAACCGCACTGCTTACTTGCCATACAAAGTGTAGCAACAGTTTTAGGTACTGCAAGAATTGTCCTGTGGGCTTCATTGGGCCAGTTTTGCTGTACCTTTGGCAAGTCATACCAGAAGTGCAGCTTCTGGTATGTAAATATTACCAGGGTGTGTGCTGTCCAGGAACAGCTGATCTGTGGGTGTCCCTGAAGGATAGGCATCAATACAAAAAAGTGGATAACCCTATAAAAACTAAGGTCAAACATTTATTTTAGTTGTGTCGGTTTCTGGAAAAGAACGGTTTATGACCTCTAAGGGTGGCTTCACGCGTACTGTCACATTTACTTTATTGACAAATCCCCCACAAAATTTGTATACTTTTCTGAGGATTTGGATGTTGTTTTACCCAAGAATTGTTGTGGGCCCACTCCTGGTTAAATACTGTTGTAAAGTACCAACCATGTGAAAGTGGTCTGCAGGCGGAATCTGTATAAATTCTGTGGCAGATCTGAATGTAAATATGCAGATTTTGCAGCAATTTTGTCTATGTTGTAAATTTTACGATACACTTTTTAATGAACCCTAAGGGCCCTTTCACACGAGTGTTCAGGCCGAGAAATGAAGGCCATGTGTCAGCGCTTTTCTGGCCTGACCATGGCTTCCGTGAGCTGCGTTTTATTGATTTATGTTGTTGTTGTTGCAAGGCTCTGTTGTACAGTATTAAGCAGTGAGTGCAGGACAGTAGAGTTGCAGTATTTGTGAAACTTACAGCATCATATTGATTTATGATACTCTATGCTCAGTTCAGTAAAGCTGGGGTCAGTACGAGACATATGGCCGACACATGGACCCTATTATTCAGCCCAAACACATTCATGTGAAAAGACCCCAAGTCCTTCTTCACACAGGCATGAATTCACGAAGACTTGTGCTGTCTGTATTCTTCACAAACCGCACACAGTTCCATTAATTTCAGTGGGTGTATACCAGAGGCGTAGCTAGCGGGGGGCAGAGGGGGCGGCTGTCCCGGGCCCACTGAATTTTTGGGGGCCCACCCCGGGGGCCGCCATTAATACAGCCTTTATTTCTAACTAGATTGGTGTCTGCAGACACCGATCTAGTTACAAGCGTCCTGGTGCTTAACTGTCTTGTAAACCGCAAGCTAATACAGGCCTGCGGTTTACAAGGCGCCGAGACCACAGACCGATGTCTGCTTCTCAGCACGGGCGGCGCGATGACGTCATAACATCGCGCCGCCCGCGCTCAGACACAGACATCCTGCGTGTGGACAGGGAGGAAGCGCCGGCGGCTCCGTTTATCATCATCGCAGGTGAGTATGACTTTTTTTTTGTGGGTATATTAATAGTATAAGGGGTAGATAGGAGGGGGAAATATAACTATAAAGGGAGGATTCATTAGGGGGCATTATGACGATGGGGGGGTCATTTATATAAGGGTTATTGGGGGATCCTTTATATAAGGGTTATTAGGGGGTATTATGAATACAAGGGGGGAGGTTATTTATATAAGGAGCCATTAGGGGGCATCATTTATATTAGGAGTCATTATGAACATAAGGGGGGGTCATTAATATAAGGGGTCATTAGAGGTGCAGAATTTATGTCAGGGGGAATCGGGGGCATAATATGAGGGGGCAATTCATTTAATGAAAGTGGCACTTGGGCTTTATTAAGAATAAGGCCCCACGTAGCGGGCTGCAGGAGAAACCATGGCGGTAACATTGTGGTTTTTCCCGCAGTGCTTTTCACAGAAGGTCTGCAGAGGTTTCCTCTGTGGACTTTCTGCTTTCAATACACCTATATGGAAACCGCCGGTGTTTCCATAGGTATAATTGACATGTTGCGATTTCCAAAACCGCAACGGTGTTGGAAATCGCAGTGCGTCTGCTGCACATATTTTTCTGTAATGTGTGGATGGGATTTGCTAGAATGCCACGGTTTTTTTCTGTGGGTTTTCGCCACAAGGGGACACATCCCATCCCCACTTTGCAGTAAAATATGCGCAGCGGAAACGCTGCGATTTCCAAAACAGTCGCAGTTTTGGAAATCGCAGCATGTCAATTATACCTACGGAAACGCCGGCGGTTTCCCTATAGATATAATTGAAGCAGAAAGTCCGCAGAGGAAACCTCTGTGAACTTTCTGTGCAAAGTGCTGCAGGAAAAACCGTGATGCGTCGCCGCCGCGGTTTTTCCCACAGCTGTTTTTTGCTGCGAGATGCTACATGGGGCCTTAGCCTTAAGGAGTTTTCCAGCTCATTTTTATTGATGGTCTATCCTCAGAATAAATCATCAATAAGAGATAAGTGATTCCCCGCTGATCAGCCGTATGAAGGGGCTATGGCACCTGTTTATATCATACGCTGTCTGTTTATAGTGACCGTGTGATGTACTTATAGTCTTTTCACATAGACGTGGATAGGACGAGGCTGTAGTTACATTACATGGCCGCTATGAAAAGAATGACACTATGTAAACAGAGAAGGGGTCACGGCGCTTACACAGGTACCACGGTTCATTCAAACAGCTGATCCTGGGGTCCCGGGTATTGGAACCCCAATAATTTTTTTTTCCCTTGTTTTTTTTTCCCTTTTCAATTGGGAAATACCTGGGACATTATTAATAAGGGGCACTATTTAAAGGGGGTGAACAGGGAAGTTATTAATTTAAAGATGCACTTAGGGGTATTATTCATTATGGGGGGGTATATTATATATTTTATAATTGGGGGTAGCAGCATGATGGGGGCTTTGTGCAGGTGAGGACAATGTGGGTCAGGTGCCTGGAAAAGTGAGGAGCCAAAGATGTCTGTGTTGCAAACTTTACAGAGACTGGAAGAAGTGGTCATGGCCGTCCAGATAAAAGAGATGGGAAATGTGAAGGATTAGTCAGAGACGTCACCGGTAAGTCACAAAATGTTACTGCCCTGTATTCACCTAAATTGTCTGCAGAGCCCTGTGTAGAGCCGCTATATACCACTATACGCTCACCGTATACTGATAGTATCGGTATACGAACATGTCCAAGTTGGGGGCCCACTTGGACATGTTCGCCCCCCTGTGCTGAATCCCTAGCTATGCCTCTGGTGTATACACAACTTTGGTGCGATTTGTGCAGTAGGTACTACTGTTTTTTTATAGTCTAGTGCTCTGTGAGAATCACTTACAGCACAAATATGCTATGCACGTGTAGTCTGTTTTTTTTTGTTTTTTTTTTTTTTACATATCTGAAACTTCGAAATGTGTAGAAAATTGGTTAAAAAAAGTTGTCGCTTTTCATGGATGTGTAAAATGGATCAACCAGTGACATGTTTTTAGACTGTGACCTATGCGGATGACATTCTAATGTAATGTGGTCTGTATTTCTGTGTGTTTCCACTGTGGTTGTCACCAACCTTTGTATTAAAGTACTGCAAACTCATTGGAAGTTTTCGACCAGTGGTTGGCTGAAAATGAGTGTGCTTAGCATGATTACCAACTTTGGGCAGGTTATCAACCAGTTTGTGCAGACTTGCTGCGTTTATTTATTTTTTTAAGGGGCTATGCCATGAAGAAAATTCATTACTCTATCCATAGGATAGAGGATAAATATTTGATCGGTGGGGGTCTGACTGCTGAGAATGGGGCTGTTTTACTCCATCTGTGCATTCAGACAGCCTTCAGCCGCTGGCCGTGCCTGTGCCCATGCTGGACTGGGCGCAGCCTTACTCCCATTCACTTCACTGGGAGTGCTTTAAATAGGAAGCTATTTCTGCCATTGCCAGCGCTCCCATTGAAGTGAATGGGAGTGTGGTTACATCCTGTTCACCAAGTAACATGCCTACATTCAGCCAGGCTGCAGGCTGGATGAGTGCACAATGGGGGTAAAACATCCTCGATCTCAGTTTGGCATACCTCCGCCATTCATGATATTTATCCTCTGTCATATGGATATATGATAAATATTGTTTGTGGCATAACCCCTTTAAGTAAACTAAACTTTACCCCCTGCCCCCACAGTTGGGTAGTTTAGTTCTTAGTGTTGATAGTACAAACAATGCCATCATCATCGAAATGGCTACTTTGCAGCTGTCAATGAACAAACCTGTTTTGATACCTTTAGTTCTGTCATAATTGAACTTGTGACTCCAATGCTGTCAAATATGTCAGGCTTTTTTGCGCTGCCTGTGTACTGGAGTGCAGTTGCCCCTTTTTTGTGCCTTTTTGAAAAAGGGGCATTTCATAAAGGTGTAAAATGTTACTCCAGATGAACCATGCCTACTTCGTCCCAACAAAGAAGTAAAGTGATGAGCCTTGTTTAAAAATCTTAAAAATAGGGTGCAAAATAGGTGACAAATGCCCACCAATATCTTTCAGGAGTCCAAGAATCTCTTGAGTATGTTATAGTGGACATATATGGTTGTCACCCATCTTTCCCAATGAGTATAGAACTGGGGAAATGCTTTATAGCATTTTTAGTGTCTATAAAAGAGGACAACTCAAGGACTTATCTCAAGGACTTATATTTTGGGGTGATCTTTCATCTTAGGTGCACTTGCCCTTTAAGTGATATTTTTAGCACTGTGCTTAGCCACTGGTGTTTTCATTGATTTCTCATTATTTTCCTACAAGACGCTAGTTGCGGCAGTGCCTGCCTGAGGCGCTCTGCTCCACACTGACCCAAATGTGACAAAAACATACATGACACTTGATGAGACTCTGCTATCAGCTCCTCCACAAGCGACAGCTCCCTTGTCAAGGGCAGTCATTGGCCTAAAGCAGAGAATGGGAAAGGGGGGTTTGGGTTATAGATAATGTATACAGGGGGTGTATGGGGGGGTCCATTATTCCCACTAGCTGAGGCTTTCATGCCTACAAATTCTACATTGATGTACAAAGCAGCCTTTGATTTTACGTTGAAGGCACAGCTGAAGTTTGGATTTTTTTTCCTCCATGCTATGTTCACTTGTGTTCTATTTTGATTAGGAAAATCACAGCAGCACAGAGTATAAGAGGAGGATCTTTGGATCTGTGATTGCAGTATCAAAATGTGTAAACCAAAACATGAAGCGGCCACCATGTATTAGCATACATGAGATGAACCCCAGTTTTTCCTATGTACATTGAACCAACATTAAGTAAGAAAAACTGTTAAACATGAAACTCCCAACATACACTGTTATACTGACCATGTGGTCTGTTCACCTCCACCACATACAAACATACTACCACCAAGACTCGGGGTCCACAAGAAAGTAGGTAAGCTGGTTCCCCATGCATATCACCCTAAAACCAGGGCTTTATCAGGGGTCAAAGTATAAAATGTGAGCAGGGGAGTAGAGATGAGTGGGTCACAGACTGAAGTGAAAGGAGCAGGTTGCATCAGCAGCACAGAATATTTTAGGAGAGAATTGTGCTGATCTTGTGGTAGGAGCAGTGTCCTCCAGCAGCACAAGGGTCCTCCAGCAGGAGGGCAGTGTGCTCTGATTTCCCAACAAGTTTCATTTGTGTTAATGACCTTGTTATTCAGGCAGGGTTAAGGACCAGTCATATGCCAGTTCGGAATGGTGGTGTTTTCACTTGCACTGTTAAATATTTAGGCCCCATGAACACAACTATGTGCACAGGTCAGTAAAAACGGAACATATGACACACGGAATGGTATCCATGTGCCTTCTGTGGTTTTCACAGACTCATACACTCGAATGAATGAACAGAGCTGCAAATTCTGTGGCTCTTTTCTGTGGTCAGCTGCGAAAACTACAATATGTGTATTGGCCCATAGAAAAGAATTGTACATGTACCAGAATTATACATCTCACCTGGATTTTAATAGCCGTTAAACTGGAAACTTCTGGTGTATTGGCTGTTACCATGCTGGTGAGATGTATAGTAATTAATATGTGCTACTTATTACTGCAATTATACACTGCATTCAGTTTTTCAGTAAAATAGTGCTGTGTAAACCCAACCTAAGTCTTTCTTACAATGGACCAGATAAACTAGTAAATACACACAAAATTGGTGTAATTTACACAAGCCGTGTGGTTTCCGCTCGAAACATGTGGAGAGGAAAGTGCTGCTTGCTTCGTGCGGAAACCACACGGACCCCATTATAGTCTATGGGGTCCACTAGTTTCCTTAGGTAAACCGCTTTTCTATGAGTATAGGTTTCCATTTGGGGGGTCCCCAAGTGGACTCCCCACACGGAAACCGAACGCAGATATGAACTGGCCCTAATTTTATTCTGTGGGTCAGTACGTTTTACTACTTTTGCACAATAAATTTTTTTTTTGTGCTAATTACACCAATTTTGTGTGTATTTACTAGTTTATCTGGTCCATTGTAAGAAAGACTTAGGTTGGATTTACACAGCACTATTTTACTGAAAAACTGAATGCAGTGTATAACTGCAGTAATAAGTAGCACATATTAATTACTATACATCTCACCAGCATGGTAACGGCCAATACACCATGCTCTTAGCATGTCATTTATACTGTATGGTGTGACTCATAAAAACAAAATGCTAAAGAATTACCTAAAAATTAAAGAATTGTAATTTTTTTTTTTTGCTATTTTCTCCTGCCAATAAAAATATGTCTTTAATGCATTATGTGCTCCAGAATGGTTCCATTGAAAAATACAACTTTATCTCGACAAAATCAAGCCATCATGTAGGTATATCAATGGAAAAATAGAAAAGTTATGGCACTCTGACAGGGATGAAAAAAGCAAAAAGTATGTCTCGTTCTGGAGGTCAAAATAGTCTGTGTCATTAAGGGCTTGGATAACAGTAGTGTGAACCCACCCTTTATTGATGTAACTTTTGAAGCCAAAACCAGGTGTGGATTGACTAAAAACAAAACCAAAAAAACACACCTGTTTTTAGGCAATGGCCAGACAGTGCTGCTGAAGCAGCGTAATTCTACATGTAAGAATGAGGTATAACAGACTTGCCTGCAGAACCATATGACCATTGCCTGCCACATGTTGTTGCTGCACTGTTACGCATTCAGAACCAGGTGTGGATCATAAAGGGATTGAACATATAGATGGCAAGCATTGCTACTTCTGGTTTTGGCCTCAAAAACTGCCTCTGGAAACCTAAATGTGTAAATACACCCTGAGGCTGGGTACTGTCTCTCGCCTAGGTGCAGCTGTGATATGGCTGGATCCGCACTGGCATGCTTGGCGCACAGTTTTCAAATTGATCACGGTTGCAAGTACTTTGTGTGTTCATGGTCGTGTGGTTATGCTGCTTACTGGCACTTTATCGCACAGGCACCTGCAATCTGTTTCGCTGTGACACATCCACAACATGAAAACATAGCCTTATTGCTGGTGCATGCTGGTTATCTGAGTCCCAGACAGTGCAGGGCCTGATTTATCACTCATTACTGATATATTTGGAGCAGATAATAGACGTGATCTCCATGACTTGGCTGTCCAATGTGGGGTTCCATGCAAGGTTGTCCCTGGCCCCTGTACTGCTTTATAATTTTGTCCACTGCTAGACCACCTGATTATTACCTTATATAGAAAAAGGAACATGGCATAGCTTACAAAAAATGAAAGTGTAAATGAGAGAACTAAATCCCCTTCAATTGAAGCTAAATACAAATACGCCTACCAAAAAAGCGTGCCACTAACAACCAATAAATACATGAGAAAACAGATCAAGGTGGGCGGAAGTAGCACTCAAAATAATTGAAGAATATATGTATAAAGATATCAAAATTTATTGAAAAATAAATATAAAAATAAATTCATGAGTGACAAAAATACAATATACAAAAGTGTCAGAATAACAGCAACGGCCAGACCTATAAATGTTTGTAATATGCATCAAAAGGGAAAGATGTATAGTATATATGTATAATAATCCATGTTTTCCCAACGTGCATTAGTTCCAATGTTCACTGAAAACACATATCTGCCTCATATGTGATTAAAGCATGCTAAAGTATCAAGCTGTATAATTGAACTACACACCAGTAATAACAAACTGCGCAATTGCCTGTGGGCCCCAGGATTCGGAGCATCCAGCTTTTAACCTAATGGCTTGAATCCCGGGAGCGTGCTGTGCACTCCAATACTGCTTAATCCTATGACAGAGCAGGGAGCTGAAAAGTCCCTGCTCTGCCATAGAGGACCACTAGTAACGCACAGGATGTCATCATCACGACACCTGTGCCTCTGCTACAGGGAGAGTCTTCGGCTGCTCCGCTCAACGTGGGAGCGCGGTAAGGTGAGTCAAAGACTTGTTTTCTGGTAAGGGAAGGGGATTACCTGCTAAGGGGGCAAAGGGGGGCTAATACTTATAGTGGGGGAACTATTAAATATAAGGGGGATAGTATTTATAATGGAGGATCTATTATACATAAGGGGCACTATAAGAGGAATTATTATATATAAGGGGGCTATTATAAGGGGGAGACTTATATAAAAGTGGGGCTGTTAAATATAAGTGGGCTATTATATGGGGAGACTGTTATATATAAGGGGCTATTATGTATAAGGGAGGAACTATTATATATAAGGAGTCTGTTATATAAACGGGGAGACTATTATATATAAGGGGGCTATTATAGGAGAGGAACTATTATATACTGTATAAGGGGGAGACTGTTATATGTAAGGGAGGGACTATTTATAAGAGGCTATTATTTATAAGGGAGGAAACTATTAAATATAAGGGGGCTATTATAAGAGGAAATTATAAGGGGGGCTATTATAAGGGGGAAACATATAAGGCAGGCTATTATTTATAAGGGATGAACTATTTATAATAGGCCTATAATAAGGGGGGACATATATATACACACACTGTGGCCTTACTTACCCATCCCCACTCCTGCTCACAGCCAGCTCCGCTTCCGCAGAAGTGAGCAGGAGTGGGGTTCCGTACGTAAATAGGGCCTGTTACCTGCTGGTGTTACTTCAACAGGTAACGGCCTATTAAAAAAAAAAAAAAAAGCATCGGGGAACCCCCTAATGTTCTGGGCCCTGTGGCAGTTGCTACCGCTGCTACCTCAGGATTTACGCCCCTGGGGAAACTTTATAAGGAGGGTATTGTTAAAGGGATTATTATTTATAAGAGGCCTTTTATTTATGAGAGGGCTATTAATAAGGGGGTCTATTTATATTGGATCACTATTATTTTTGAGGGGGGCTATTACTGATATGGGTCACATTATTTATTATTTATTAGGCTTACTTATATAGCGCCATCATATTTCACAGCGCTTTACAGATATTCACAGTCACTGTCCCATATAGGGCTCACAATCTATAGTCCCTACAAGTATGTCTTTGGAGTGTGGGAGGAAACCAGGGAGCCCCGGGGGGACACCCCCGCAAACGCGGGGAGAACATACAAACTCCTTGCAGATGTTTATAAAGAGGTGCTATAATAACTGATGAGAGGGTGCAAAAATCTATTAGGCGGTACAAAGGTGGTTATTTGAATTGTGTGTGGGCATAAGGAGGGGTGGTTGTTATAGTTTAGGGGGCAGAAAGGGGGCATTATTAAAGGGGCTGCCACTGGAAATATGATGGCGTTGTTGGTGTATCAGCATTTGGGGCCCCGCTGTTAATTTTGCCCAGGGCCACAGTTTGTCTAAAACCGGCCCTGGGGGTCTCATGTGCCATTTAGGCTTTGTACTGTCAGGTGTGCGATGTCAAGCAGGAGCACACTGTCCACTTGACAGGGCACTCCAACTAACAAAACTTATTACTCAGAGACAGTGGGTCTAGGGAAATTTCCATCTGTGCTAAAATCAATGCTGCAGCCCCTAACATATGGTAAGAACTGGAGTTGGTGGAGGCGGTGAAAGGCAACTTTAAGTAAGGGATATAATAAATAATCTCTTCAAGATTAAGTGAAATGGGCCTTGTAGCACTCAACGCGATTTCATATTGGAGCCTGACAACCTGTGGAGACCTGCTTCCCCTCCCTTCTCCTCCTGTACCTAGGTGAACCTGCCTGGTTACATTCTCCAGAACTCACCTGACAGCAGGCCCATTAAGTGACATATTAATTTACTTTGCTGTCCTATAATTAAATAAGGCTTGTAAATCTCGGTTCATTTATAAACATTTTATGCATATTTTTATCAGCCACATTCATTGTCAAGATTCTTGCTGGTCACCGACTAGGCAGCTGCTCTTATTGGCTGCCTGTGTATTTATATGTGTGACATCAGAGTGAGGTTAGGTGACTCGTACCTACAAGCCAGATCACACATCAAAGTGGCAGGTTCCAGGTCTTGTGTTGCAATGTACTCAAGATTTATCGGTACCTTACTGCATATATCCCAGCGAGAAAAATCAAGCACCAAGAAAGCTTGCTCCTCTATCTCCAGAAACATTCTTAGTTCTGTTTCTTCTTGTTTTTGCAGATTTCTCTGGACATGATTAAATATCAATTGTGGAATCAGGATCGGGGTACAATGTCTGCGTAACGATTATACAGGCTGTGAGGTGAGTCCTGAGATCTGTATAGACATTGAGTTTTTATGAAATTGATGCTGTAGAGTTGAGATATCAGTGCAGGCAAAATGTGTAAGAGTGAAATCTATGCTGTTTAAATAGGTCAAAAGTCACAATTTTGCTAATATCATTTCTGCGCAGCCCTCACCACATTTCCAAAAAGGAGGCGTGGCAGGGGCATCCGGGGGTGGGGTAAATGGTTTGGGAAATGTACGCCAGCTGTGACACAGCCGGGCATGCATTTAGTCATATATGAGGCACACCCTCCGGAGGCTCATGGGTTATGAAGACTGACATTCATAACGCCAGTCTTCATAAATTTGCCCGAATCATAGACTTCATAAATTTGTATCCATTCATTGACTGCAACCGTAGAAAATAACAAGGAAAATAAACCTAAAGGCTGTTAGAAAGTTATAGAATTTTTCCTTATATGTTGATGAAGCTTAATTTACATAAATCCGATCCTCACCCAATCAGTTGCAGATTTTACACCTGAAATCTGCTTTTTTAGGAGTTTTCAGCTGTTCTTGAAATTGCACCGTAATGTGACCACCCCAATAAAGCTGTGACATTCAGGCTGGTTAATTTGGCGGTCGGCATCTTGTGTGAGGTAGGGTTAGTTCACATAGTGGCTAATGGTGATGCAATATGCCCTACTACCTGTCATCACATCAGAAAGATGACGTTCCTTAGGAGAGATGCATACTTTAAAAAGAAAAACAAAAAAAAAAAACTTGGATTGGTTTGTGCACATATGTCTTCCCCATGGTTGGTGTGAATGACCTTGGGGTCATTAAAGGGGTAGTCCCACAAAAATAACCATTTTTAAATTTGTAGGTAATTAAAAGTTAAACATTTTTACAAATATAAGTAATTAAACAATTTGCAGAGTTTTAAAGAATTTCTCTAAATATCTTGTGGTCACAGTCTTGTTTTCTTGACCGGTTGCCAGTGGATACGACCATGAATGCAGGAACTTTCTAAGGTCAGAAAATCAGCCACGATTCCCTTATTGTGGCTGGGATATCTTCTAATACATGTATTGTGCCTGCCTTATAACCCAGCTACAATAAGAAAATCATGGCTGGGTTCCTGACAAGTCCCAGACCGTAGAAAGTTTCTGCATTTGTGGTTGTATCCATTGGCAACCAATCAAGATAACAGACTGTCTCCACAAAGATAGAGAAAATCTTTGAAACTCTGCTGAATTGTTAACTATTTATATTTGCAAAAATATTTAACTTTTAATTATCTACCAATATAGATATGATTATGTTCGTGGGACATCTTCTTTGGAGTGGCCTGCTGGGGGAGCAGTATATCAACCAGGGACAGAAATAAACTTGACAAGCTGATTAGAAAGGCCAGCTCTGTCCTGGGGAGCCCACTGGACCCAGTGCAGGTGGTGGGTGACAGAAGGATACTGTCCGTGGTGAGCTCCATGCAGAAGAAGAAGTCCCATCCCATGCATGAGACTGTGATCGCGCTGAGCAGTACTGTCAGTGACCGACTGCTCCACCCTAGGTGTGAGAAGGAGCGCTATCGGAAGTCTTTCCTCCCCACCGTGGTTAGGCTGTACAACCAACACCGACCTTAGCGGAGATCATTACACACAGAGAACTGAAATATCTCTCTGCCTGTTAATTCCCCCCCCCCCCTCTACTACGCCCTATCTGTCTGTCTACTGTCAATGTAATGCCTCTCACCTTGGAACATTCCTGTACATGTTGTATTTGTATTTGTATTTGCTTATCTTATCTTTGCTGCTGTAACACACTGAATTTCCCCATTGTGGGACTATTAAAGGACTATTATTATTATTATTATTATTATTAATACACCTTTAAATCCATTTCTTTCCTGACTGGGCACACACTGGGGGAGGTTTATCAAGATAGTTTGTGCACCTAGACTGAAATCTGCTCCAGCTCCATAGCTGGCATAAGTTTCAGTCATCACCTACACCAGGAAAATGGTGTAAATGATTATAGTAATATAGTAAATGTATATATAAATTTAAAAAGTCACAGACCCCTGGTGGCATGGTAAATCTGTCTTATTCTCCTTGTAAATGAAAGAGAATCTTATTCTTACTGGGGTTTAGTAAATATTGGTTCATAATTACCAGTCATTCTAGACAAATCCGAAGCTTACTCCCACTTTGTAGAATCTACTGTTCCCTGTTATCAGCCATGTTAGGCTGCTCATCTGTCCTACAATCAGTCTCCAAGTCTAAAATGGCTCATGCAAGAAGCAATGGATTATATTAATTTGCCATGCTATCCATTGGTGCTTATTATCAGCTTATTTCATACTTGGTAGAGGCTGGCTGTAGGACGGATATATACAGTCTATTGCTCACTGTTATCAGTCATTTCACAGAGAGGACATATGCAGCACACTGAGAATACGATGTATTGCTCAGCCAGTTTACACAGGTGTGTTTGAGCCATGGTGCCATACATGTGTTGGTCGTATTTACTGACCAGAATGTGGCTTTGCTGTACTGACATGCTGCTTTCCGTTCAGCTGAACTATATTTGTGCCAGTAAATATGGCCAATACGTGATACATTTTTTTCTGATCACACATGGTTGTTTAAAACCAGCCTTAGGCAGAGGGAGGCAGATTGTGTTCTCCAATAGGATCATTCACAGGAAGTGTAGAAATCCTGTGCCCCCATTATCACTGCTTTTATCTGGTGCTTCTGCATGTCTATAAGTCAATGTCTTTAAGGTCATTGGCCCCTTTGCGATATCTTCACACCATACACATAAACCTTGGAACCAATTATTTGTCCGTATAGCCGTCATCCTTAGTACAACTACCACATATAATATCCTTATTGTAACCACAGGCAGGACACTGATGAGATTACATCATTTAGGATCTGGGATTGTTTTTTAATTGAATTGACCCATACAAAAAATAAATAAATAAAATAATATATAATAAATAATTTTTTTTAAAAAGACAGCCTATCACGCTTCTCTTATGCATACTGTACACGCTTCCCAGCAGTACAGCCTCCTCCCTGATTTTGAACAAACTTCATATTGAATTTTAAATCTCACCAGCTTCCTTGGTGCTATGATTTAAATTCCATGATACCTCAGCACTGCCTTACACAGACGGCTAGAGCCAGTATCATCTCTGTCTTCTAGTCTTCTAGGACAGTGGTCCCCAACCACTGGTCCGCGGACCGGGCCGTTAGGGGACTTTTGCTGGTCCGTGGGGCGGTGGGCTGGCCTTGGTAAAGGCGGCTCCCGGCACATTTTGTGGGGTGGGTCGGCGATCTGGCCACAGTGTTGTGGCTCCTAACATAGCTAATGGCGCGAGACCTCGGTGTACAGCGCTGTAGACCAGATCCCACCATTAGCTATGCTAGGAGCCACAACACTGTGGCCAGATCGCTGACCCGTCTCGTCTAAAGCGCCGTTTACTGTATAACCCCGCCCCCATATGGCCAAAGCCCCGCACCCCCTGACAGACCGCAGAAAACTAAAGGTTGGGGACCGCTGTTCTACGAAGACTGTGTAGTTATCCTTCTGTTCATGTTCTCCTAAATAAAGATACTATTAATATTCAGTAAGGAAGGCTAAACTGTAATCATGTCCTTGAGTGGTTTTCTGGCAAGTTTTGGATAATCTATGGCAACCAGGAAATCTTTTACAGTGGTTGTCCCCCAGCTTTTCCAGACTTCTGAAAGTCTATAGCAGCACAAAAGCAAGAGATGGGTCATTTGCTATTCAGGGTTCTGGGAAAGCAGTAACTACTCTTTCTTCAGTGTATAGATGAGCAGTAAGGACTGGGGTTGGGTGGTGGCTTTTCTAGTTGTATCAGTTTTCCATGTGGCTGTTTTGGAGGCTAGAGCAAAGCCGATCTACCCCCTTGTGGGGTCCTTATGTGACCATGCTATGAGAGACGGCAATCACGGTATGTTATGTAACCTCTTCTTGATTGTTCCTTTTTAGGACAAGTATCTATGAGACATGCAGGCGTCGGCACATCGCTTCCGTGATGTGGAGCACCATCCTCTTCTTAATGAGAACGATGGCTACAACACCACCTCCTCAGAGGTGGAGCTGACAGACCGGCTGTGGTTTATACGGGATGGATGTGGAATGGTTTGCGCTGTGATAACATGGATGCTGGTCTTCTATGCAGATTTTGTGGTGACTTTTGTTATGCTGCTCCCCTCCAGAGACTTTTGGTACTCAGTTATTAATGGGACCATGTTTAACTGCTTGGCAGTGCTGGCGCTGACCTCCCATCTGAGGACAATGCTTACTGATCCGGTAAGTACCACCACAATGTTCTCCTAAGCTGTGGCATAATTCACAAACTTAAAGGGAATATGTCAGGGCAATTTGGGACACTAAACCACCCACACGTCCATATGGACCTGGGGTTTAGTGTCCCAAATTACCCTGTTATAACGCAATTCATGGCCGCATTAAAAATAAAAAAGCTTTATACTCACCCTGCCGCTGTACTCCCCGCGCCTGCGCAGTTCTTCAGTGAAACCAGAGAAGTACTCCTTGGCTTCAGTGCGTATGCCCCACAATTACGAAGTGAAGCCAGGGTGTCCATCTTTGGCTTCACTGAAGAACAGCGCAGGCGCTGGGAGGAAAAAGAAAAAACCGGACCGATCTCACCAAACAGCGTTGATCAGACCCTTCTCTAGGTAAGTATAATTGCATTACAAGAGGGCGATCTGAGACACTAAACCCCAGGTCTATAAGGGCCTGTGGGTGGTTTAGTGTCCCAGATTGACCTGACAGATTGCCTTTAAAGGGGTTTTCTGGATTTTTGGCACCCCCGCCGATCAACTGTTTTATAGGTCTGCGGTAATCTCATGAGCAGTGGCGTAACTAGGAATGGCTGGACCCCAAGGTGAACATTTGACATGATTTTCCTCCAAATTCCCCCCCCCCCCAGCACAAACCGCATTCCTGCACACACTATTATGCCCCATAGTGGAAAAGACCCCAGAGTATAATGATAGCAGTTGTTATGTGGTTCACTGGCCGGGAGGCCTCACTTACCGATCCCTGCTCCTGCTCACAGCCGTCTCCGCTTCCGCAGAAGGGGAATCGCTGGCGGCCGTGAGCAAGAGTGGAGATCTGTAAGGAAATAGGGCCCGTTACCTGCTGGAGTTACTCCAACAGCTAACGGCCTATTTAAAAAAAACAAAAAAAATCAGGGGACCGCCGTGCCCCCTACTGTCCCAGGCCCTGTGGCAGCTGCTACCCTGGTATTTATGCCACTGCTCATGAGCACTGCAGCCTGTTCATTGTACAGTTTTAAAATCTCAGAAACCCTCTTTACAGAACAACAAGGACACATAATATTTAAGAGAGGCTATCACCAGAATGATGCCTCCATTGCTGAGGGTTATTGCCGATTACCTCTTTGGACCAATGACAAAGCCCACATTGCTCTAAAGAACTAATTTGCATACTGACATAAACAGTGATATCTCAGCAATGGAGTCACCAATTCACAAGGGGAAAGCATTGTTTAAGTTGATCCTAAGTTACTTATCTGTGGGACTGGGTTGATATTCTTGGTTCTGGTGACAGACTCCCCTTCCCGCCGCAGCATATTTCAATTTTCTTTTTTGAGTCCCTGCCTTCCAAACCCCATTATTTTCTTTTTCGTTGACAGAGCCATATGAGGGCTTAATGTATGCGGGGCAAATTGTACTTTGTAATGGTACCATTTAATATTCAATGCGATGTACTGGGAAGCTGGAAAAATATTAAGAATGGGATGGAATTGCAGACAAACTGTGCTTGCAGTGCCCAAGATCAGAATGAACTCTGATTGCAGGCATTAGCGCTGGGCTCCGCTGTAGAATACATTGGAAACCTGGTAGCTATGGCTGCCATCTTTAAATACCTGGCCTACTGTAATACTAGGATACGTAAGGTATTTGTGCATATGTACTAGTTGTACTGTTTGCCCTTGTTACAGTGTTTCTTCCAGGGTCTGCACTTACATGTGATTGGTGACTAGTTGGGTGCTCAGCAGCCTTTACCTCTTCTCAGTGTGTGAACTGTGAACAACTTTGTGATTTGCTGAGGATGTAGAGCTGAATAAGGTGGTCTCATGACAATATACAGTAAATATTATATTATTCATGATGGCCATGTTGTGTCTAGCTGATTTCTGCCTTCGAATTCACATAAAATTGCTTGGCCAAAAAAAAAAATTGTTAGCGCCAACACAGATAATCTAGTTCACGTTTTGGTTGACAAGTAACTACTTTGTTCTTCTTCCTGACAATGATTCCACCCAGGCATAAATATAGGACAAGATGTATTACGCCATCCTTGTTGATGTGCCCTTAGCCCATAGTTAGATTGACTCCCTTTCAGCTCCACCCAGTTGTTTCAGGTTTACTCCTGCCCCTCATGAACATTTTTTATGATTAGTGTCCATTTGAACCATCTTCATGTTTGTTTTTTTTTCCTGTCTGAATGACATTAGGGGGCGGTGCCCAAAGGAAATGCCACTAAGGAATACATGGAGAGTTTACAGCTGAAGCCAGGAGAGGTCATATATAAATGTCCAAAGTGCTGCAGTATCAAACCAGAGCGCGCCCACCACTGCAGGTAACCCAGAAAATAACAGTATCCATCACATCCATCTTCTTGTGCTTTAGTGATATCTAAAGCTGCATTCACGATTCTGACCATATCACTGATCATTGGTTGTGCAGCTCATTCAATGGCCATGTTATTTGTAATGGAGCTAATTTACCGGGGGGTAAAAATCCAATGCATTTTCAGGCTGAACCACTACACATCAGTTTGTTGGATTTCTATTTCTGTGGTCAGCAAATGTTCCATTTCAAGATATACAGGACCTGATGTAAAGACTTTTATTTTCCAAAGTGCAGTAGTACAATCTCAGAGGCAGCAGTGAGATCCTGAAAGTTAACAGGAACCCAGCAGGATTGTGACTGCTGCTCTGAATGTGACTGGAGTATAAGGCATGATTTAGCCACAAAATAGAGCTCAGCATATGACAAAGTATAAGATGGAGCTCTGGAATGGGGAGGGAATTGTGAATCCATCTCCTGGGGTAGTTATACCGCCTCAACATATGCAGTGTATGTTATTGGGGGACTGGTTGGAGGATTTGACTGGAAACCCCTGTTACCGCTTGTTTCTTTGTCCTGTCAGTATCTGTAAGAGATGTATCCGGAAGATGGACCACCACTGCCCGTGGGTCAATAACTGCGTAGGGGGAGAAGAACCAGAGATTCTTTGTGCTCTTCACAGTGAGTCCAAAATAAACATCTGGGGCTGATACATGATGAGGTCACAGGATCAAATCCAAGCAGTGGGACACATGGATCTGCATAGAGAGTGTATGTTTGCTCACATTCAGTTTACAGACCAATAAATTATCTGACTCCATTCTGTGCCCTAGGGAGATTAGATAGTGAGTACTTGGGTCAGGAGGATGGGAGTAATACACTGTGCATGGATAATATGGAGATTAGATCCCTAGGGACTGGGATGATGGGAGGGATATGGTTTGTGTGACACAGGGAGACATTAGATTGTGAGCCCAGCTCTATGTAAATTATGGGTCATCCATGTATTTGTTTGGTATATGGTGTGTCCTGAGTGAAGGAAACAAACATTTGTTTCTGGATATCATGGTTGATGACTTTCTCTGGTTTCCACCCAGATGTACATTGCGCTGATCTCCCTCCACGCTCTTGTTCTGTGCGGCTTCCAGCTCTTCACCTGTGTTCGTGGGCAGTGGACTGGTGAGTACAGATCCGCATCTCTCCCTCTACAGTCAGAATATATTTATTATTATAGGCTTTCTTCTGTGCTCCTATCGTCCCCTATTTCCTGCTGTGACGTAGAAATTGTAACACATTTTTGCCAATGCTTAGCACAAGGAAGTAAAGTAAAAAAATGAATGCATTAAAGGCTGGTGCCCAGCTTTGAATGCAGCTTCATGATCATAAACTGAGAAGTTCTGTAACTTACTAGTACACATAGTATTTCAGTTCCTCAGCTTTTCTAAAATCCCTGCTTGTTGTCAGTGAATAGGATCAGGAAGTGATGACATTCAGCATGAAAATCTTCATATACATAATTGTCTTCACTAATACATTGTAAGAAACCTGATGTCCATGACATTACTGAGATTTCTGCTGATATTCTTATCTTACAGTTGAGTGTTTGTTGCAATTGTATTTAGGCAGTACACTAGCATTAGGCCTTTGTCGGGCCTCCATTCACTGATATCAAGCAGAACTTTTCAAAAATGCTGTCCATTTCAGACAAAGCCTGTTAGTAAGTTGTAGAATTTTCCATGTTGAAGAATGGAGACACTGAAGTCCTGACTATAAGAAGGGTGTTTTATGGTAAGATTATCGTTTTGCGTTGTATCAATCTCTTCATATAGCCTAGTCTTTAGGTATGTAGCTTCCCCATATCATCTAGTGTATACCGAGATGCTGCACCCCCAATATTTCAGAGCCTCTGAAGATCTTTACTGAATCAGGTTACAGTTTTCTTTGTGTGTCTGGTCAGTGTTTTACTTTCTGCCGGTCTCTTGTCTTGCAGACTGCAGCTCTTTCTCACCTCCGGTTACAGTTATCCTCATGATCTTCCTGTGCCTGGAGGGGCTGCTCTTCCTCACCTTCACTGCTGTCATGTTTGGGACCCAGATTCACTCAATATGCAATGATGAAACGGTACGTTGTCTCTTCTGCAGCATGTATGGATCTCCAGATGCAACAACTAAAGTATTTTAGTTGTTAGCCATCAGGCTAACCATGGAAAAACTAGATAATGTTGCCCCCTCCTTATAGCTCTCACAGGTGTTGTCACCCAGTTTATCTAGACTTCTGCATATCTGCTGATGAGGGCTGAGAATATATCAGCGCTTGTGACCCAACCTTCTTGTAGTTCTAAAGCGTAAATCTACCTTGATATGTAAAATGTGATGGGAAGCCAGTAATTCTCTGAGTGTCCATGAATTACCGATAACCACATGGAACCTGTATGTTCTTGTATTGGCAGGAAATTGAGCGACTAAAGAGTGAGAAGCCAACCTGGGAACGAAGACTGCGCTGGGATGGTATGAGATCCGTCTTTGGGGGTCAGCCATCTTTCCTTTGGATTAATCCTTTTGCCGGTCTCCAAATCAGACGTTTCCTAAGAGCGCGGAAAGGGGGCACCGAATTTTCAGTGTGAGGTTCCCCGCTTATACTGGAATCATCTGAATTTTATTATGACGTATTTATCGGACAGTGCCGGAATCGTCTGCACAAGATGAGATCTCACTGAAAGCGAAGATCCAACGACCAAAAAGACACAATGGAACTTAACAATCGTCTTTTGCAGTTTTTTTTTTTTTTTTTTAATGATTTGAAGACACTTTAGAGATATAAATGGCACCTTGCAAGTTGTGTGCAAGGTGGCAAGGATGGCGCAGGATCTGGAGGGGTCTTTTATTGTGCTACAGGGTCCTGATTGTTTCTTTTTTTAGTTCACGTCTAAAGATTTTTTTTATTGGATTGAGATTTGTCTAAAAGGTTTTATTGCTGGATAAAGGAACAAGAGTCAAAGTTTTCCAGTTTTGTTTACGTCTTGAGATTGCGAGAGGAGTCAGCATGCAGGTCCTTCTCTAAGTGTGTGCATGGCGGCTGATGGTTCTGGGTTCCGCTGTCTGTCTGCTTCATCCTTTTACTCGCTGCTGTCATCTCTATTTCCACTCCGTCCTTTCTTCACCCTTTCCCCTGTGCTGGGATGGATGTTGACATTTTAAACTGATTGTTCTAGAAGCTTCAGAAGAAAATGACACCTGTCAGTAAAGTGTGTTGCATCCGATTAGTGTCTTGTCATTCAGGCAATGCTCAGCTCCACCATACACATCATCTTACTGGTTAAATGTGTGCAAATATTTATCAGGGCTATGGAGTTCGAGACAGGTTTTTGGTGGTCTGAAAAAAACTGACAACTCTCTGGCTTCAGATTATAATTATATATTATATAATTATTGTATATTATTATTATATTTTTTTTTTTTGTGTGTTTTTTGCAAAGAGGAGCTCTGGAGAGCTGATGCTTTGGTCTTCCGACTCCACAGTCCTTTATATTTATCTTGTACCTATTCTAAGGAACGCCAGTCACATCCAGAGCTGTGTTCATGATTTTGCTATACTATGTCTCATACTCCAGTTACATCCAGAACTCCATTTATAATTCTTTTATATTGTATCTTATATTGCAGTCATGGTTCTGATGTTATATCATGCCTTACTCCAATCACACCTAGAGCTGCTTTAAGAAATTAGTTATATCATGACTTATACTCCAGTCACACCCAGAGCAGCATTCACTATTTTGTTACGCTATGTTTATGCTCCAGTTACATCTTTAGTGGTATGTCCAATTTACTTTTGCATCATACATTTTCTCCTGTTCCGCTCAGAGTTGCCATTACAATTTGGCTAGCCGAAGCTCCCTCTAAACAGCTGTTTAGCAGCAGACTCTTTCCGTAATGTATTGCACTATGACTCAAGACTACAGCTCTCATCATGCATTGCCCTGTTTTCTAGTGTCAGAGAGAATACTACAACTATTGCAATACACCACAGACACTGTACAGACACTGAGCAAGCCGAGGTTAGCTGTGAGACAATAAATGAGTTGTCTCATCAGAGACCACCTCCTTCCAAAATAAAGCACCCCTAGCACTAGAGGGGGAATGTTCAATTATATGGTGGCCATTCAGATAAATGGGCGTCCATGAAATAAAAGGAATGCTTAAAAGGGACCTGTAACCAGATCTGAAAAACCCAATGGAATACGTGACCTGATGGGTGCTGACGTCGTGAACATTTTGGTGCTTTGTTTATCCAAATCCATTCAGCCATCCAAAGATTTAAGCCCATTTAGTGTTGAGGCAAGCTAGGGTGCACTAACCCAGTGGGTTTCTCTGGTGGGTCTCTGCGTGCTGTACGTCATGCAGTGTTACTTGGCTAGTATACCCTAAACTGCATCAACACTAAAAGGACTTGTATCTTTGGAATAGCTGAATGAATTTGGACATGAATGGTGTGACATTGCCTTTCAGAATGATGTCATAGGGCTTTCCACCTAAACAGGAGCTGCTTTTACAAAGTGATTCTTTCTGGTTCTTTGAGGGTGATACAAATCTTGGGGCCCTTCTTTATGCTGTTCACATGGGCTAATACGGCATATCGAAAAAGGTTTGTCTGCACAACCACTCTTAAGTTCTCCATTCTGAAAGCAGCAGAACTTTGAATGCGACTCTGGATGTGACTGAAGTACAATGGTGCCACAATAGTTAGCATTATATGCAGGTATAACCTGGGACATGATGTGTAATAGTGTAAGGATGATGAGTATCCATGCAGTACAGGGAGACAATGAACCGTATTGTTCTGACTGGTTTCCTGAGGTCTAAGCAGCTCAGTTAGTCAATGACCATGATGTGCAGCTTACTGGAGCAGCTGCTGCTTCTCCTGCCTTCATGGACAACACTTGTATAAGACACTAATGTCCCAGCATGAGCAAAATATGTTGCACTTGACTCTTTAGTTTTCCTCCTGATTGTAAATCATTCATCTCGTGCTATGTCCATCCTGGAATCGCTGTTGTCTGATTTCTCTGATGTATCGGGTATGAAGCTGTGGATGATGGGAGTTCTCTTATGCACTGATTTGTGAAATAAAGTATTGAACTCGTTTCCTCTCTGTGGATCGCTGTCACTCAATCTCCACCATCACTGAGGAGCTGGGAAGTATTCTGATGGACACGTGACAACAGAAATGTCAGGAAATCTATCTGGGAAAGCTGGGTGATTATCTGTATAGCCACCATCACAGGGTTGTCATGCCTCTAGTTATATATTGCTTCATACTCTGCTCCTACTTCTCTATATATTACAAGGTGTATCTGCCATTCAGGGCTCCAGGAAAGCTGAGTGAACTGTTGTGGTATAATAGCAGTAGTCTTGTTACACAGCTTTCATACCAAAAGACTATTACTGATCTATGTGTAAGGTATGAAGAATGCTGTGCTGCAATGCTTACTGGAATGGTCTGGCTCGTCAGAATTCGCAGTACAGGATTATTGGCACGCTCCATGGCTACTGACTGACAGGGATTAAGAGATTTGACACCTGGAAAGGTTTACTTGTCTTTGTACTCCCATGCATTTATCTGACAGGCGGTTTATGTTGTGTGTTAACCCACTTGTTGCTAGAGGTGACCTTTCCCTCCTAAATGTGGTTAACAGTGGGTGTTCCTGCAAAACAAGGAATGTATTTAAAGGGCTGGTCCAGTTTTATGGAAATGAATATTAAAGTGTTCTATTAGACCTTATACTTCATTTCCTCACCATGTCGAGAACTTTAATATGTAAATATTCCCACTTACTGACAGCAAATAGGAATACTTTAACCCCTAATGTTTCATTCTAGGCTGGTCCTCAACGTTGAGGTCCAGCTGGTGACTGACATGTGTAGGTGCAGTGTTTGGTAACTGTGCCATGGAACATAAGAGAACATCAGGGGTAGCCTTGTATCTCATCTCCTTTTGTTGGATACACCCAGCTGCACAGTGTCAGTAACTTCTGTCTGTCTTTCTTGCAGGTCCAGTTCAGGCCACAGGTATTGGCTGTGCTGATGGTAATAAGAATAGATAAGGCAGGAGTTGAGTGTGATGCATGCTGCTACAGTGTGTGTCTAACCATCTTGCACTCTGCTGTTGTGTCTAAGTTATTGCCGATGATGGGAAGAAAAAACGCTGGGTGAGTAACTGTTAGGTTACATGCACAGAATATTGAAGAAAACTGACATTATACACTACATGAAAATGTCAGTTTTTAAAGGGAGTCTTTCTGCAGGAGAATCGATATCAAACTAATGACAGTACCATTGTAGGGCAGCTTCTTCACTCTCCAAAGATGCCTATCCTATTCTGCATTGGAGCTCCATTTTCATAAAAAACTGTATTTTATTCTAATGCAAATTAGCTGAAAATGGGTTTAGGGGCTTTTCCTCTCTTGCCAAGGCTTCACTCTCTACTCTAGATCTGATAGTGAACTGAGGGTGTACAGTCATGGCCAAAAGTTTTGAGAATGACACAAATATTATATTTTCACATGATCTGCTGCCCTCTGGTTTTTATGTGTGTTTGTCAGATGTTTTTATCACATACAGAAATATAATTGCATTCATATTATGAGTAACAGAAGCTTATATTGACAGTTAGAATGAGTTAATGCAGCAAGTCAATATTTGCAGTGTTGACCCTTCTTCTTCAGGACCTCTGCAATTCTCCCTGGCATGCTCTCAATCAACTTCTGGACCAAATCCTGACTGATAGCAGTCCATTCTTGCAGAATCAATGCTTTAATTTTGTCTGAATTTGTTGGTTTTTATTTGTCCACCCGTCTCTTGATGATTGACCACAAGTTCTCAATGGGATTAAGATCTGGGGAGTTTCCAGGCCATGGACCCAAAATCTCTATGTTTTGTTCCCTGAGCCATTTAGTTATCACCTTTGCTTTATGGCAAGGTGCTCCATCATGCTGGAAAAGGCATTGTTGAGCGCCAAACTGCTCTTGGACGGTTGGGAGAAGTTGCTCTTGGAGGACATTCTGGTACCATTCTTTATTCATGGCTGTGTTTTTAGGCAAGACTGTGAGAGAGCCGATTCCCTTGGCTGAGAAGCAACCCCACACATGAATGGTTTCAGGATGCTTTACAGTTGGCATGAGACAAGACTGGTGGTAGCGCTCACCTCTTCTTCTCCGAATAAACTGTTTTCCAGATGTTCCAAACAATCGAAAAGGGGATTCATCAGAGAAAATGACTTTACCCCAGTCCTCAGCAGTCCACTCCCTGTACCTTTTGCAGAATATCAGTCTGTCCCTGATGTTTTTTCTGGAGAGAAGTGGCTTCTTTGCTGCCCTCCTTGAGACCAGGCCTTGCTCCAAGAGTCTCCGCCTCACAGTGCGTGCAGATGCACTCACACCTGCCTGCTGCCATTCCTCAGCAAGCTCTGCACTGCTGGTAGCCCGATCCCGCAGCTGAAACACTTTTAAGAGACGGTCCTGCCGCTTGCTGGTCTTTCTTGGGCGCCCTGGAGCCTTTTTGGCACCAATGGAACCTCTCTCCTTGAAGTTCTTGATGATGCGATAGATTGTTGACTGAGGTGCAATCTTTCTAGCTGCAATACTCTTCCCAGTTAGGCCATTTTTGTGCAGTGCAATGATGACTGCACGTGTTTCTTTAGAGATAACCATGGTTAACAGAAGAGAAACAATGATGGCAAGCACCAGCCTCCTTTTAAAAGTGTCCAGTGGTGTCATTCTTACTTAATCATGACAGATTGATCTCCAGCCCTGTCCTCATCAACACCCACATCTGTGTTAATGGAGCAATCACTGAAACGATGTTAGGTGGTCCTTTTAAGGCAGGGCTGCAATGATGTTGAAATGTGTTTTGGGGGATAAAGTTCATTTTCTAGGCAAATATTGACTTTGCAAGTAATTGCTGTTAAGCTGATCACTCTTTATATCATTCTGGAGTATATGCAAATTGCCATTAGAAAAACTGAAGCAGTAGACTTTGCAAAAATTAATATTTGTATCATTCTCAAAACTTTTGGCCATGACTGTACTGTTGTGTGCATGGGTCCTTAGGCCTGTGCTGGTGTCGATATAGTGGGGGCAGTGCTCGTAGCTTTGCCTTGGCCTAGAGTATGAGGATTTTCTAGACCCAGAGCCCTGGCTTTTATTTTATCTTCCTGATGTTTTAGCAGTTGCAAGTGATTGATGTATTCTACATTTATAGATAAAATCTCCATTAGGGTAAGGCCACACTTGTGAAAAAGCTGCATTTTTATGTTGCATATTTTGCTGTTCTTTATTGGTGTGCATGGTTTTTTTTGTATTTTGTTGTTTTTTTTAGTCAAAGCCAAAAGTGGTTTCAGAAGAAGAAAATATAAAGAAAGCACTTATACTTCTCCATTCTCCCAAATCCACTCCTAACTTTGCCTCCAAAAACCACAGCAGTATGCAACATAAAATGCTGATTTTCTGTAACATGTGGACAGCCCTAGGTTGGATTCACACGGTGCTGCTGTTAATCAATAACTCTATAGTTTACTATGCCAGCACAGCACATCAGAGGTTTTCAGTTTGAAGGCTATGAGCATACTTACTTAATACTAGAGTCATTCCGTGTCAAGTGGACCAATTTAAAGGTCATCCCCACCTCACCCTCTCAGATTTTGATGAAATTTGGTACATAGTTTCTCTATGATATAAAACGAAGTAGTGCAAAATTTTAGTTCAAAAGACTAAAAATTGGAGGTTCTAGGGACCTCAAGTAAAGGGTTGCAAAACGTCACCTGACCAAAAATGACATTTTGGGCCAACTTCCAGAAGCTGTAAACATCGAAGTTTTAGTAGTATAAGGGGAATATTTGGAGAACCTGCACAACTTTTAGGGCTTAATGAACTGGCAAAACCCCATGTTCCTAGTCCTCTTACTTTTTGCATGGTTTAGGCTCAAACTTTGCAAAAAAAAACTGCAAAAATGAATTTACAGCGATGTTGAGGCTGCTTTAGTGTCAAAACTAGATGGCCTTTCAGGTTGATTTTTGGTAGGTGTACTAAATGCATGGCTGTAATGAGGCCTTCCAATTTGCAGCACTTTCCTTCAAGTGGTTGAAAAAATATAAGCGTTCAAAGTTGGTATAAAAAGTATTTTTGCCTAATTTTGGCTATCTTTGATGCCCTATATCTTCAGTGGGACAGCTTCAATCTTCTTTCTTTTAGCACCATTAGAAAGAGCAGATTTCCTTCTATCAGAATATGTTGTTTTCATTTTGGAGCCTCTTCATATTAGGATTGAAAAAAATAAAGGTTTTTTTGGCCAGTATTGTTGAATGATAGAGGAAACAGATATAGGGCCTGTAAGTATGTGAGCCAGAGGGCGCTGTTGAGCGACCCAGGCCAGGCCAGAAAAGGCTCTCAGCCACGCCTTTGGGTGGTGGCACGTAACTCCAGAGGGGATGGAGCATCCTGCAGGAAGCAGGAAATGGTGGTGGACCAGCTAAGGACAGAGAGAGAGACTCTGTCCCAGAAGGGCTGGCGTCCACAGAGGACTGTTGCTGGAGCTGAGCAACAGTCAGGACAGTTAGGGGCTCAAGGAGTGAGTTAGGACCCTAACTGTGGTCTAGGTTGTTTGTTGTTTTGCTATGTTGCAGTTAAGCTGAATAAAGCCAGTACCATGAACCACCGCTGTCCAGACCAGGAGAAGCCGCCATTTTGAGTCTAATTCCCCAAATTATCACAGGCCCATCGATGTTTCTAATTGTTGTATAAGTCACTCAGTGCTTTAAACATGCTTCGATCCATGGTGGCTACGCCACTACCAATTGAATAGGAAATGGCAAGCTCATCGCCAAGAGGTCACGCCCGATAGCCAGGCAAGTCCTGCCACGGGTGGGGCACTTGGCTCAGGTTCCCAAACCTGAAGGTGGGCATCTTACTTGAGGTTCCCAAGCCTCATTTGGTTGTCTTTTTCTAGGTTTTCAAGCCTAATGAGGGTGTCTTAATGGTTCCCAAGCCATAGTAAAACCTCAGTGCTGAAGTGACAAGAACTTTTCACTGACAAGTTTCACTGCTGTTTCTGGAAATTTATACTGTTGTCCAAGTGCTTTTGTTGCTGGTACTGGAAGAACTGCTAGAATATGCTGTTCAGGAATCCAACAAGAATCTCTTCTGATAGGCCAATGAAATGATTGTGCAGGCCCACATGAATGCATAAAGTTGACCAAGGCATCATGTTCTTCAAATGATGTGTCACAAACATTGCCAATCCACCATTTGTTGTCATAAACACAGGCAACATACTACCCAGGCTGAAGTTGAGACACATTTATGCCAGGTACACTCACTAGGTCATCTGACTTACAAAGTTTGACAACAAATGAGGAGGAATCATTTGACACTCTACTGACTGAAATTTGGTTCAAGTCAATGGGAATAAACTGGTGATTTTCACGAGTTCCAGCAACTGTGGAAGCTTTACTGAATCTTTCCTCTTGTGCAGATCTTGAAGATTCAATTTCATCTTTGGAAACAAAAATGAACTTGATTTTATTTATTTTTTGATCACAAAATTCCAAACAAGCCTTGTGCTGTGAGAATATGGCTATTTTAGGTTGTTGCAAACTAGCCAGAGCAGCTAGTCGCTTTGTTGTACCACCTATGGCATCACATGGTGACTTGCCATAGCTTGTGTCAAAGAAATTCCACTGTGCACTTATTCCAAATTCGGTTTGATGATAGCATAAGTTGGCAAAGTTTTTGAACTTCTTGTATTGTGCAGCTGAGCCATCACTAAAGTATGTTACATACTTTATTTCACCAATTGTGCTTTTCAAGAATGTGATTAATTTTTCCAAGAATGCATGTACAACAACTGTATCATGCCTCAAGCTGTCACTTATGCAACCACTTGTGCACTGAATTTCACTTGAAGTATCACAGAAGTACACAACAAATGGATGCAGTGTAGTTTGACTGTTTTCCCAGTGGAAACCTTGAACAGCATCTTGGACAATAAAGGAGTAGTTTTCAGCAAAGTCCATATGAACAACAATTTCACAAGGATTTAGGTTTTCTTTAACAGTTTTTAAGTATTGTGTCTGATGTTTGGAAATGTAATGGTGAATTGACAGGTCAGAAACTTTCAATGCAAGCTCAAATACAAAATCATCAACATACATCTGTTTGGTCTCCAGTGTGGTGCGATCTGTATGAACCCACTGCTTAAACTCAATTGTTTCACCTGGGTCAGCATCACTGAACACTTCTGTCAGGTAATTTTCAATCTTTACCTGGACATAGTTCACACCAGTGAAGCATGCATTCTTGGCATTCCAAATTGTACACAGTTTTAGCAATCAGTGCTTTGTCATCTTCGTTCAGCAGATAGCTTCCAGCAAGCATAAGTTTCACATTTTGATGAATGACACAAACGCACACTGAATGCATAATGTGTTCTTTATTTAAAAAATTGGTGTTTATTGAAAGAATCATCACTTTTACTACACTTGTATCAAGGGTGTAGTGAAGAAATCACAGGCTACTGTCCGCAAACATTTGAGGGCATTTTTCTAATCCTTATATGAAGAGACTCCAAAATGAAAACAACATATTCTGATAGAAGGAAATCTGCTCTTTCTAACGGTGCTAACTTTGAACGCTTATATTTTTTTCAACCACTTGAAGGAAAGTGCGGCAAATTGGAAGGACTTATTAAAGCCGTGTATTTAGTACACCTACCAAAATTCAACCTGAAAGGCCAACTAGTTTTGACACTACAGCAGCCTCAACCTCGCTGTAAATTCATTTTTGCAGTTTTTTTGTTTTTTTTTTGCAAAGTTTGAGCCTAAACCATGCAAAAAGTAAGAGGACTAGGAACATGGGGTTTTGCCAGTTCATTAAGCTCTAAAAGTTGTGCAGGTTCTCCAAATATCCCCCTTCTACTACTAAAACTTCCATGTTTACAGCTTCTGGAAGTTTGCCCAAAATGTCATTTTTGCTCAGATGCCGCTTTGCAACCCTTTACTTGAGGTCCCCTAGAACCTCCAATTTTTAGTCTTTTGAACTAAAATTTTGCACAGCTTAGTTTTATATCATAGAGAAACTGTACCAAATTTCATCAAAATCTGAGATGGTGAGGGGGGGACCCCTGGTCCACTTGATATGGAATGATTCACTAATTAAAACAAGAGAAAAAACAATGTGTGAACCCAGCCTTAACCACAAGTTGGTTGTTTCTTATTTAAACAGTTTCTGGAAAAATTAAGGTAAAACCCAATAGGCTGTCATTTCAAATCCAAAAGGATTTCTTACCAGCTTTTGTAGACTGTTGTATAGTGATTGTGGTGGGTAATTTATTCCCTATCCCTTATATAAATTCCCTATCAGTATGTCTTTGGGGTGTGGGAGGAAACGCAAATGTGAGGAAAACTTACAAATTCCAGGGCCACAGTGCTAACCACTGAGCCACCGTGCTGCCTATCTATAAGATTTGCAGATGGGCTGCCCTGTCATTCTAGCGGCCTACATCTCCGAGCAAGCAGGGCAGCCATTATTTATAGCCTTGTCGGCAGTTTATTTGTTCAAAGATCATACATAGCAATTTTTTGAGGATGTCAAAGTGCCACAACCTACAGCAGCTCATGTGTACGGCTAGTCTGTCAGCCCTGCTTGTATTCACATCCTGACCCAGTTGCTGCTATGGCAACTTGCTTTCACACAGCTTTCCAAGGAGCAGAGTGTGATAGGATTTTTATCATTTATTGCGATTGTACCTGTACTTTTTGGAAAATGTAATTGTGCCATGCTTACTATTTGATTACTAGTTTTGCACTTCAGTGTATTGTCAGGAAATTATTTGGATAGTATTTCATCCATAGGGAGTTTTTCTTCTTTACTGAACAATTTGAAAATTCCAATTTTGGGGAGTTATTTGAGGTCATAGGACAACCTGTGTACTTATAACCTGCAATCCTAATGTGCATTGGTGATATCCATATGCTAATAATGCTGGGAGTCTGCACAAACCAGATACCAGAAAAATCTCATCTGTAATATCTACAGTACTGTGCAAACGTTTTTGGTGTGGGAAAAAAATGATGCAAAGTTGCATTCCAAAGAATGTTGTTTTTGTTTGCCTTTCCTTAGAACAGATCATTGATATCAGGTTGGTGGGGCTAGATCAGCTGACTGAAGGAACCAAGGAATCCTCAGAGGAAATCAGGCCAGGAGAAAACCATCAAGAAAGGAAGAGGACTGTGCTTGCCCCTAGTTCCAAACAGAGTTATTTGTTTTAATCCAAACACACAAGGCTTTGCCTCTGGAGAGTGCATGCTCATAAATTATATAGCTCCACTTCTCCCCTTCACTATTTTGGCACCAATGCATATGCACAGACCTGTATGTTCGCACTTGCACATGTTTCAGACACCAAATGCCTGAATTGAATATTTCCTTCATTACTTTTTTTGCTCCACTGCGCATGCGCAGACCTTTCGGTCCATGGATGTGCAGTGGTATAGCCAAAAAGCCCATGTCCTTTCCATGGAGGGGCTGCACAGAACTTGGAGAAGTGGCGCCCGACCCACCTCTGCTACTGGTCCAACGGTGTGCCTGGAGCAGAGAAGTTCAACCCCAATTCCAATGAAGTTGGGACGTTGTGTAAAACGTAAATAAAAACAGAATATGATAATTTGCAAATCCTTTTCAACCTATATTCAATTGAATACACTACAAAGGTAAGATATTTAATGTTCAAACGAATAAACTTTATTGGTTTTTTGCAAATATTCACTCATTTTGAATTTGATGCCTGCAACATGTTCCAAAAAACTGGGACAGGGGCAACAAAAAACTGGGAAAGTTGAGGAATGTTCAGAAAACAGCTGTTTGGAGCATTCCAGAGGTGAACAGGTTAATTGGAAACAGGTGAGTGTCATGATTGGGTATAAAAGGAGCATCCCCGAAAGGCTCAGTCATTCACAAGCAAGGATGGGGCTAGGTTCACCACTTTGTGAACAACTGTGTGAGCAAATAGTCCAACAGTTTAAGAACAATGTTTCTCAACATACAATTGCAAGCAATTTAGGGATTTCATCATCGACAGTCCATAATATCATCAAAAGATTCAGAGAATCTGGACAAATCTCTGCAAGTAAGCGGCAAAGCCAAAAACCATTGAATGGTCATGACCTTCGATCCCTCAGGCGGCACTGCATCAAAAATTCTGTAACTGATATTACCACATGGGCTCAGGAACACTTCAGAAAACCATTGTCAGTTGAACACAGTTCATTGCTACATCTACAAGTGCAAGTTAAAACTCTACCATGCATAACGAAAGCCGTATATCAACAACACTCAGAAATGCCGCTGGCTTCTCTGGGTCTGAGCTCATCTGAGATGGACTGATGCACTGTGGTCTGAATTAGTCCACATTTCACATTTTTTTTGGAAATCATGGACGTTGTGTCCTCCGGGCCACAGAGGAAAAGGACTGTACAGATTATCAGCGCAAAGTTCAAAAGTCAGCATCTCTGATAGTATGGGGGTGTGTTAGTGACCATGGCATGGGTAACTTGCACATCTCTGAAGGCAGCATTAATGCCTAAAGGTACATACAGGTTTTGGAGCAACATATGTTGCCATCCAAGCCATGTCTTTTTCAGGGACGTCCCTGCTTATTTCAGTAAGACAATGCCAAGCCACATTCTGCACGTGTTACAACAGCGTGGCTTTGTAGTAAAAGACTGGCCTGCTTTGGACAACTCCTTTAACAAGGTTGTCCATAAATTGGAGCGACCCCTGTGGTAGCCGAGGATGTGTAAAATGCATACTCACCTGTCGCTGGTGCTCTGTTGTCCCCCACCAGTGTCCGTTTGGTCTTATGCTGGCGCCTCATTGCTGGAAATCCTGCGTCCCATGTGACCGCTGAGAGCAATCTGTGGCCTCAAGTGTCACTGGAGAGGGCTCAGAGACATCACTCGCATATCTCACTCGTCACTCAACAGTGGCTGCTAAGGCCACTAATTGGTCTCAGCAGTCACTTGAGGTAAAGGATTCCTGTCAAGAAGCGGCCGGCACAAAGGAGCTTTTTTTTTTTTTTTTTTTTTTTTTCTTCTTAATTTAAACCTCCCCGCACACCGTGGGTTGCTCCAGTTACTAGACAACCCCTTTAAAAGATTTAACCACCTTTTTAATATTACATTTGCGGGGGGTCTGACAGCTTGGACCCCTGAAGATCAGCTTTCCGAGGACTGTGCGGCTACAGGTAATAATTTCAGCGGCCATGCTGCTCACTTGTTGTACAGTGTGTAGCGGTGGGTTTAGGTACTGAAGTGGTGCCCATCATATGGCGGGTTTCGGTACAGCTGATCTGTAGGGGCAGATGTAATATTGATGGCTTATCCTAAGGACAGACCATCAATATTAGAAATGTGGATAAACCATTTAATATACAGGAGGCATAATTTATATTATGGGAATGGGTACGCTAGTAGTAGTTTGATCCCATTAGAATCAATTCCACTGGTGGGCCCTAGACATACCAGTCTGACACTGGTTCTGGGTGTTAAACAGGGGAACCAGCATGTGACTGAGGTGATAGTTCAGCATTCAATGACCTTAGTTAACTAACTTGCCACATTTGTCAGATACAGTTAAATATGTCTTTTCAGTGTTTACAGGTTTCAGATCACCTCTGTTTCGGCTGATGGCTCAGTCCCTGCTCCAGGCCTTCTATATTCTCTACTCTCTCTGCATATTGCTTTCAGTTGCTAAGCTCTGATAAGGGCTACAAAACTTTCTTGATCGGTGTCTCTGGATGTAATTCCAGAGATAACTCTGCAGTTTACAACTAGTACAAGTAGGCCTTTGAACTGAGCTGAAAACCAGGAAGTGGAGGAGAGAAGAGACAGTAGGAAATGAGAACCCATTTAATGCAGGAAGATCTGTTAACATTTACATCTGTTCATTTGCCGCCCCCCCCCATCGAGTTGTGTGGTATTTAAGTGCTAAGTATAAAGTTTATTTGCCCAGTTCACATTGCACCTCTGTGCACAGATTCATTCAGCAACTGTATTGTCCTTTGAACAAGTTCTCTACTGCAATTTGTAGAGAGAAGCAGCCGTGTTTCTGTGCTGGACTGTAAGAATCTTCTACAATTTAGTAACCTCATTACATCATTTAGTGACATCTACTTTTTCCAGTTATTGACATATTGTATTTACTAGGTTTGCTTCTTGAATCAGAACATGCCAACTAATGGTGAGTAGTAAAATTCATCTTTTCTGCACTTGCTCCACAAATAACAGAATGTGAGTAATTTTCTTGCATCCATTTTGAAGCATATTGTCATCTATTCACAGTTAAAATATCCTGGATGCCGTCTCCAGACCCATACTCCCATTGCATTTAAGGCAGTGATATAAAATATGTCTGCTGGCCACAACTCGCTTTATCCACCATCAGGAAGTTCAGGTCCCATGTTATGTTTATAAAAGGCAAATTAATCAAATCCTTTTATCGCCCACATCCTATAAGATTTCTTTCTTGGCAATGACAGTACGGTGCAGGACAGGTATGGCAGCCCCGGTGTTCAGCTTATACTCTTCACTGCTTGTATTGGTGGACGGAGAAGGGAGTGATGTGTCAGAAGATTCTGTTTAAAGGGAAGAAAAACTCTTAAAACAACTGAAGTGACCCTACTAAACCCAATATCCTGTTATGAATACTTTTCATATACAGTATGAAAAGATCACATAAAGAACATAACGTACATTTTACAGAACTATAACTCATTTAATGGTTTGTATTGAACTCAGTATTGTGTAAAATTTCATTACTCAATTGCTTCTCACCATCATTCTGGCATTTCAGGACCATTAGTATAACAGTAGAACAATGAGGAGGTGAGTACAACCGTTAGCCAGATTTATGAAGAATGGCATTCCTCACGCCAGTCTTCATAGCCCTTCCGCCAGTCCGTGCACTTCAAGGTGAAATGTATGCCAGCGTAATGATAAATCTGGTGGGACTGATGGCCTGCCTCCTTCCCGCAATGCTCCCTTTTCGTGGAAGTGGAGGGTGGCACAAAAATGAACATTGCATTTTATTTTGTGTAAGCTACGGAAAACTGGAGTATAAAGCATAATAAATATGCCCCATTGTGTTTCTGGGAAACTACAACCCCAACATGCTCCATTCCCTTCCATGGGAGTTCCAAGAACAGCAGCGTAAGTATACATGCTGGGAGTTTTAGTTTTACAACAGCTAGAGTGCCAAAGGTTGCCTACCCCTGTTCTTATTGTCCCAGATTCCTGCCATAGACTCTATGGCACAAATACATGTCAGGTTGTTCCACTTTGTATTGGTGTCATGTGAATAATACCCCTAGGAAAGCTGTAAGATCTGATTAATGTAAAAGGACCTGACCTTGTGACAAGTACCCATTAGAGTAAGGGTGCATTCACATGACCGAGTTTCAGCCATGAAAACTCGGTCCGTGTGTTGGCCAGATTTACCGGCCTGCACTTTATGCCAGGAGAGGCATTCCTAACAGTATGGTTATCTAAGCTGCTAGAAGTCCCTGCCTCCCAACAGCATACTGTCCGGTACTGTACTTGGTCTTGTGAATGCGCCCTAAGATTACAAATAGCAGCTGCTGTTCAGGTAATTTGTGGCCAAAGCCTTTCTGGCATGTGGTTTTACCACAAATTGCCAAATTGGCTTTTAAATGCTTTGTTTAGGCAGGTAAAACTAATATAAACCTGTAATAATATCTGAAATTCAGCCTTGCAGTAGAGAGAGTAACTACATGCTAGAATTAATAATCGCGGAATAGCACCTGCTTCATGTGGTCTTTACCTTTCAAATATCTTTTGCTTTTTTGGGTAGGGAAGGAAACAAGGGCTCACCTGAGGGCAGCACCTGAGTGACTGTGTGAGCAGGAAGGAGCTCTAGGCTGAGACTTGAGGGAGCTGCGTGTAGATAATGATGACTGCCATCTGCCGTTGACCCTGCAACAGAGATTTGGTTTCAGGCATTATACCCACAGCATGGTGATGGCACCAATCAGAACCAGCATCTGCAAAAGACTCCCTGTAGTGAGCTTACATGACCAGTAGGTGGCACTGGTGTAAAATGTTCATGTGTCATGTCACCTTTAAAGGGAGTCAGTCTACTACCCTCCACTATGTTACAAAGCATATTACAATGATAAACAACATATCTTTATTTAATGTACATTTGTAAATATGGAGAAAAACAATTTTGAAGTCTTATACAAATGAGGCAGTTGGTGCACTGGGGGCGGGCCTTCAGCTCCCTGGAGCACTGCTCTTGCTGCTCAGGTAGGATGGGTGATTGCAAAGCAATGGGAGGATCAAGGGGTCTAAGAGGCAAGAGCAGTTTTTTCACTAGACCAGTAGGAGCTGCTGTTTCATGGACTCATAAACACATCGCTGTTCACACATGAAATTTTAAAAATCTGTCTGGATACACCTGTAGCAGCCTGCGGATGTTCACCAGAAGGTTTCTACTCACTGACCGTAAGCAGAGCGCTTAGGATGATGAAATAAATAAATAATTGGGAAGTCACAAATTTTGGTGCAAGTCTAACTGTGCTTTTTTTTGTGTCACTCTGGTCTTTTTTTCCAGACTATGGGTGGTATGTAAATTATAGTGTCTGCACCAGCTAGTATTGATTTGAGTTTCTGGTGGACGAACAGGGGAAGGATGAGACCAATTTATTTGCAGGCCACTGTCTATTAATAAATGTGTCACATCCTAGTCCAGATATTACTAAGAGGAGCATTTGAAACACTGTTCTTTTCCCCAATGTCTTAGAAATTTGCAGAACTTTTTACTATATGTGACTGAGCTTTATTTACTGTAGACCCGCTTTTGGAATATATAATATTGTGCTGGAGCCCTTTGTGTTGCTTTACCTCCCAACAACATTTCCTGGAGCAGGCTGTCGATCCGCGCCATTCCAAACAACTTTGCGAATTGCACCTGCTCAATCATCTGCCAGGTGATACTTTGCAGAGGAGGAAGGAGAAGGAGGATGTCGCTGAAGCGCCCTCTGGAGTCGTACTGCCGGTCATTGATGTAATCTTCTAGGTTGACCTGCACCTGGAACCGCATGTTCTTCACTTTACTGGAGTCACTGAGGCCCTTACAGTCTGTGGTAAAACAAGGTGGTGATCAGAACATGTGTTATATCCAATGCTAGTCGCAATATTTCTCCCCTGAAATACCTTTAAAAAGGGGGTGTGGCTAAATGGTCAAAATATTGTGACATAAGCCATATCCAACTTCTGATTCTCTACCTGCATGTCATACAACCTTTGCACTGGTGTTACTGTCCCATTACATGACACTCACCAGGGTCAAAAAATATGATGGCCTTCAGACAGGCGTACTCGTTGTCATCAATCTGGATTTCCCGTAGAGGCTTCACTAGTTCGTCCAGGATCCTTACCGCAACACGTGCGATTTCCAGCTCAGGACACTGCATGGGAATAATGAAGTCATTACCTGCAAGGAGGAAGAGAAGGCCCAATCAGATCCAAGTGTCTAATCATGAACGTCAAGTGACAGGAGTGTCTTTCAAATATTGGGGTTGTGTGCCCAATGTGTGCCCACCATTGTAAATGAGGAATTAGTGTGGGGCCTAAAGAACTGTGATACAAGAATATGGGGAAAATCTCAGCAGCAGTAAGTACAAAACATTACTTTTTATGTTGATAGAGACCCTGTGTTTTGGGCAGTGTTGGGCAGATCTCTCCCCATTGTCTGCACATAAACCCGACTCTGTAGATTTATAATGGCCCCATTGATACAACTACCTTTAAATTGATGCATTCCCCACTCTGCTGAATTTTTTTTTTCTTGCTTATAGGAAAAGATTGTCAGGGGTTGAAAAATCCCTTTTAAGTTTCCACTCATTGCAGTCTAAGGGTATGCTCACATGGCGGAATTTGCCTCTGCTTTTGAGGCAGAAGATTCGAGACTTGCTGCTTATTAGACCCATTCTTCTGGGCTTAGTCAGTGGAGGAAAGGTGCAGGGGGCCAAAAATGAAGATGAATTTAGATAGCGGTGCTGTTGATGGATCCTAAAGCAGCAAGGAAGCTGCAGGAGGACGAAGTTCATAAAAAGGAGGACTGTAGCAATGCAGAGTAGAGCGCAGGGAGCATGACTGGGGAGGGCAGTAGGGGAACCAATCAGGTTCTCTGGTGGGAAGGATAGGTGGGGGACTTAGCACCACTGGTTCTGTTATACCGCGCAGCCCGGTAAAACGTTCATTCCAGAGCTGCGCAGCACAGTGAGAAGTTGCCCATCCCTTCCTCCCTTTTGGTTTTCCAGATGTGTTAAAACTTGTTTTTCTTTTTCAGGTATTGGTGTCACAGTGGTCATGGTGGGTGGGGCCCTTGGAGTTGGTGGTCAATTGGCTAAAAGGGGGACAGTCAACAGTAGGCTCCACCTTAAACATTCATTGTTAAATTTCTCTGTTTTGATGGATGGCCTGGCGAATGGTGAATGGTTACAAGCATTTTGGCCCTGTGAGCTGGTACATGGAAGAAGGAGTTCATCTTGACTCATGGTGCCGCTGAGCTGGTGGTTGCAGCTTGCAGTAAGTCTATGGTGTGGTTAAAGTAGTGCCAGGACAGGGGGAATTTGTGGTTTTGGGTTTTGTAACCAATTTAATTTATGGTAATTTACATTGTTATTAATTTGATGTTATTTATATGTTTGTTAATAAATACGGCTGCTGTGGCCGATTTAAATCCAACCATCTGCCTCTGTTGTTCTTACTGGTGGGGACAGGTGCTTTTATGAGGCCAAAAAGAGGAGGGGTGGATTTAGGCTGAGCATTTTATTATCTGGGTGGTGAATATTGGGACCCCGTAATCTGCAATGCCTAGTCATGATTCTTTGTTGCTTACCTAGAAGCAGGAAATCTTTGTAAGGGAGGGAGCGCTTGGCAACACCCAGCAAGAGATGAGCTCCAGCATGTGCCCGCAGCAATGCCACCTGGGAAAAGACAGAGGAAGGGGGATGGGTGAAAGTACAGCGGGCATAGAATTCACAAAAATACAAAATATGATGGCAGATGACATGTGACTGCCAATAATAGGATGCCTGACCTTTCCCCCTCAAGGAAGGGTTCCATTATACAGGACATTTGGTCACCATAGAGTATTGGATGTGTTTACCTGGTCGTCCAAGGGAAGCTCACAGAAAGCTGGGATGTACTTTGCCCACTCCACCAATAGAAGGAGCTGCTGCTTCATGGATTCGCACACATCACTGATTGTAGCAATTTTTTTCATGGAAATATCCCCCACAGATGCGGGACTGAGGCAGGAGAACTGGAAAGAGGGAAGGGTAATGGATAAATGATTAGAAAAACAACAATCCAATGTATTGAATGATCCTCTTAAAATGACAATAAGCTTAAAATTGATCTACACAGTGGGGGGAATTTATTAAGTTATGTACGCCAGTTTTCTGGATGGCTGTATTTGTGGTGCATCTTCAGAGCACAGCTCTTTTTTGTGCAAGAAATGCATCACATCGTTCATTCTGCTCCTCACTTTTTTCGAAAGTGAGTGAAGTGGGGCCGAGAGCAAGGTGGGCCGGGGTAAGGACACATCAGCCGACAAATTTAGTATAACTCATCCCAGAAAACTGGTGAGAGTTATATGTGAAATCTAACCTCGAACCTTTCTGGCACAGATTCCAATTTTAGTGCACTGAAATGTACCTAGTTTATTAAGAGGCAGGAGCCTCTTTAATAATTCAAGTGCCCCTCGCCCCAGTCAGGGACCTTATTGGCATAGGAAACCCCAATGTTAATAAATTTCCCACAGTATATAATTCACAAAATAATAAAATGGTATTCCCCACTGTACTAGTGGCCCACCCCCACCAACCGGCCTAACCCTCAATCGGCCCACTGTACTAATCAACCATAGCCACCAGGTGGTGCTGTGTTGTGTTTATATTCTTGCCCCGAGCCACTTTCTTTCTTTGCAGTCACTTTCCTCTCCCCTCTTATAAATTTGGCAGCAGATAAGAGAAGATTGTTCTGTGTACTGAGAGCTGTGTCCTGACACTATGCAGATTACTGGCAGCTCTCACCATTAACCCCTACATTAAGAGAGTCTTCATATGGATCACATGGGTGCGGACTATTGGACTAAGAATGACACTTCGTTCTCTTTGATGTTTAGTTTGGTCTGCTGTCTGTCAACAAGTAAAATAAAATATGAAAAAAATAAATATCAGATTGCAGCTCCCTGTGTTACATTTGCATTAACATCTAGTTGTTAATGGTTCCCATTTTAGAAATTCACCTAAATTAAACTTATTCCCCATAATCAATCAAAACCGCACCTCTTGCTAAGAGCCTGCATTTACAGTGGACTGGATTAGAAGAATCCAGAAACAGCGCCACACCTGTCCATGGGCTGTGTCTGGTATTGCAGTTTATTCACTTTAATGAAGGAGAGCTGCCGTATGAGACAATTCAGGGACAGGTGCAGTGTATTTGGATGAAAGCTTCTTTAACAAGCTCCAGTCTGGAGCTTCCCTGTTTTTTTTGAGTTGTATATCAACAAATCCTAATCCTCATATCATAAAAATCACGGCAGCTTTTTCTAGTTCCTCACTAATACAAAGATCTGTTTGCTATCAGTGAATAGAAACATTGCTGTTTACACTCCCAGGCTGAAAAACAATCCTGACCTAATGCTTCTTATATCTGAGAGTTTGCTACAATGGTATCCAGTTTCGACAATCCTCTGTGATATATACAGTTAAAAGGGAGCCCGATCGAGTTTTCATACTGATGACCTATCCAAAGTGGATTAGGAGCACATGCAGCACTGCTCATTTTCTAGTAATAGGAGTGACACAGCAGCACCGTCCACTGCATATCCATAGTCCAGAGGAACTGCAGCACCACTCCTATTCAAGCAATCAGAGCAGCAGAGGCTGCTACAACAGCTGAACGGTGCGGGGTCTGGTTGTTGGACCCACCACAGATGTTATACTGGTGACTTCCTGGCACAAACTGAGGGGTTGCACTTTTTTAATCGGTTGCAACCTATTGGTTTATTCCAACAGGTAGTGGTCAATATTTTACTTACTGATCCCCGCTCCTGTCCAACCCGGCCTCCGTTTCTTCCTCCAGAGGACGCTGCAGTGTTCTGTGTTACCCTGGAGGCAGAAGTGGAGGCCAGACATGACAGGACCTGGGATTGGTGAGTAAAATATCAGGCGCTACCTATGTCTAACTTGTGCGGCAATAGGGCAGGTGAGTAAAAACAACAAACAGTTACATACCTTCCAACTTCTAAAGGACAGAAAGAGGGACAGAATTTTCAGTGCACTAATTTAAGTCCACCTACTTTTACGTTGACTCCACCCATTCCCATCCATTTCTCTTTGTTTACCCACACAGTATAATGCTCCTACAGTAACCCTAACTTTATATGCCACCACATTATAATTTTCCCCTCCAATTGCCCCCACAGTATAAAGTCCTTTTCCTGGTGCAACCATAGTTTAATGTCAACCTCCAACTGCCCCAATTTAAACTGGGGCAGCTGGACCCCCACAGTTTAATGTCCCACTCCAGTTGCCTCCAGTTTAATGTCCCCGTAGAGCAACCCCCACAGTTTAATATAAAAAACACTGATACTCACCTCTCCTCGCTCCCCTGCTCCCGGAGGCTTCAGGGACCTGCAGGCGCAATGTGAGTGACGTCATCAGGACGCAGATGAGTTGCAGTCAGGACATACTTTCCGCCGATGGGACAGAGGTGCCCGGATCCAAAATCCGAGACGGTTGGGAAGTATGCAGTTATACTCATCTATCCTGGGTGTCCAGCAGTCCCCTGCTGTCATCTTCTGGCCTGTGTCTGACGGCACTGCCCTGCGGTCACTGTTGAGACCTGTGATTGTCATGATGTCAGGAAGCTCAGCGCACTCCCACGTGACTACTGAGGTCCCAATCACAGGCCTCAGCGGTGACCCTTGCAATATGTGACGTCAGACGGCAGTCTGAAGAGGATGCCCAGGAGTGGTGAGGATAACTGTCATTCTTTCTCACCCCCTCCCTTATGGGGGCTAGTAAAGGGGATAATATACTGTGGGAGTCAGTTAAGGGGGCGTTATACTGTTTGTGGGCCAAATTTTTTATCTGCAAATGGAGGGGTGTAGTCTTCAATTTTAATTAATGGGGCCCTATCACAAAATCAAACATTGTCAAGTTGAGTTTTGTTTTTGTTTTTTTTTGTTTTTTTTTGGGGGGGGGGGGTGCCTTTCTATAGGTCATGTCAGGTAGAAGAGAAGCTAGGTTCAACCCCTGGAGAGATCATCAGTATGAAAATTTGATTTGGTGCCGGAAAACCCCTTTAAGTCCCTTTAAGAAAGATACAAGCAGTCTGCTGTGAGAAATATTAGGTCTGTACAGGCCTCATGCACTAGATATCAACAAGAATATTCACATTCACTGACAGCAAATAGAAATCTTGGAAATGGTGATGAACTGAGGTACCATACATAATACAACGAGTATCTCTTTCTCATGAATAGTCCATATTTTGCTGAAATAAGGAGCTTCCCACCTGCTGGGTCATGGCTTCCGCCTGGGTCAGGATATTGATTGATAAAGAGCCATTGTCCTCAAAACTGCTGCTCCTCCTCATACTGATCCGGTCTCTCTCGTTCTGCACGGCTGAAACAACAACATGGTGAGTGACAGCCAGTCCCTCTACATGAGAGCAAGCATGCCTATTAACAAACATGTAATAGGAATTTCTGCAAACTTCTAATAGACTAATTGTTTCAGTTCCTTATACTTCTCACAGCTGAAGGATTGTTACAATGCATCAAATGTAGACAATCCTCTGTGATAGAGGCTAGGTTCACATTTGCGCAGGGCTCTCTGTTATTCGGATCTGCGGGGGGGGCCCAAACAACGGTGAGTCTGTCTACTAAAACAGCAGTTACCCGGCAGACCCCATTATAGTCCTCCCATTTTATACTGAAACCGGCGGAGAGAAAAGTCCTCCATGCAGGACTTTTCTCTCCGCTGATTTTCAGTGGAATCTACGGCGGGTCTCCTACAGAGACTCCAACACAGATGTGAATCTAGCAGCCTAAGTACATATATCTCTCCAGTCCTGATAGTTTGTTACGTTTTACTTGCATTGATGTATTGTGTAAGTCTGGTGTCCAAACTTCTGCAAGGACTATTATTTGCTTTCTCAGGCTCTTAAATGGTACATATTCATGGTAATATAGTAGCATGGGAGCAAGCACTGTATCAAGGTATAACCATTAACAATCCTGGACTATATAAGAGCTGGATGACTGTCACAAAGAAAGCACTTATGACAGCCATATTTGTTACCTTTCAGCATGGACTAATAAATGGTTTCACAACTTGATATTTGTATATGGGTTGTTACGTACAAATGTAGCAAAGGTTAACATGACCCATAGTGTTTTCAATGGCTTTTGGTGTCTCCTGAGATAACATAACAAATGGCACAGAAATGCATCGAGCTGCAGAAAGTCAAGTTAAACAGTACTACATCCATATATAATGGAGCAAATTTATTAAGACTGGTGTATTGTATACTAGTCTTAATAAATGGCCCAACTAGTGCAGGGACCGGGAGATATATGAAAAGACTATGTCCTCTGAACCAGAATGGAAATCTGCGCCAGTTAGGAACTAGCATAGATTTCCATTGTCACTCACATCAGAAAATTGGCATGAGTTATAATAAATCTGTCGGACCAAAGCATAGACGCCTCAGCCCACCCCGCCCATATTTCAAAATTGTGGCGGCCAGGGTCAGGTTGGAGCATGATGTACACATTTGGCACAAGAAAGGTCATTGCGCCAAAGGGTGCGCCTCAATATCATCCCTCTATGCCAAAAAACTACGTAGCGGGAATTTGCCTCAATATGTGTATATGGTGATCAGTGTGTAGATAGGATGATTTCATCATTTGTCAATGTCCATTCTCTACAGAAGACATTGCCACAGACCTGCAGCACAGTGGGGAGGGTACTTGTTCTCAATCACATAATACTCTGAAGTGTCTGGAATTTTATATATTATCAGGGGAAGTAGTGCAGGAAGGAATAGATATCAGGTATTCCAGAACATACTGTAGCACCCAAGATCACACTGTACTGTAGGATTAGAATGCACAGTGAAAGTTTTGATGTCTCCATTTAAAGGAGGTAGTTTGATAAGGGGTACCCCTTAATTGCAGCTGCATTGACACTCACTAAATGACCCCTTTAAGTGGAGATTCATTCAGTAGCATCTTAAGAGTTCATTTCTTCATTCACTGTTCCTACTTGCCATGTTGCTTATGTAATTTCCATGTGCATTATACAAACCTTCTTTTTTCATTCCCGCTCTGAAACATTTTCGCAGGCGACAGTAACGGCACTGATTCCTCTTGTCTTTATCTACAATGCATTGTCTGCTGAACCTTCAAGAAGGTAAAAAAAAATATTCATCACCAACTTGAGACAGGATAGATAGGGTTAGATACAGCAATTCAGCAGACAGTTTCACATAGGTCAGGAGTAGATACTGTGGCTCAGCAGACTGTATCACATGTGGTGATATTAGATACAGTGGTACAGCAGACTGTATCACACATTCTACAAAATGGCCATAGCTCTGTTCATCCTTAGAGTCACAGTTCATGAATACAATTCCTGAAAGTAAAGACTGACGTTCATACAGAAATAACAGGAGGAAGTCTGGGGGAGTATGGAATGCTTTATGTTATTTAGGTCATTAGTGGTTGGTCCCTGGTATGTGACCTCAGCAACACTGTATAGAATATTAAGATTTTGTGCCAGGGATCTCATTCATTCCAGTGTATGTGGGAATATAAAATTTGTATTCATCAGAGCTATCTCCTGCGTCTCAGATTTTTTGGTGGTTACTGAAGGACGCAGAGAATGAGTCACATGATGAGGATTTGTATTCCCCGGAACTAGCAGCCACAGCTTAGTCACATTTTCCCACAGATTCTCGAACATTGACGGAAAGAAATAAAAAATATTTTAAGTCATAGGAAAGTTAATAAAGAGGTGCATGAAGGAGAACAGCATGAGGTCAGCACTGTGTTCACAGGGAAAGATGGAGCACTGTCTGCTAAATATTATGACATGTTAGTTTATGTACATAAATGGTAGTCACCCAGAAAGGAGATGAAGCGGTTTCTAGGCAACATGACCCCAGAGACTGCAGAATATGTGCTAAGGCCTATGTGAGAGGCAGGCAAATAGACCACACTTGCCCATGTTTGACAACCTGTATATCCTGAATGAGTACCGTTGTATATAGTTGCACAATGTATGCTGATTACATTATATTGTATGGACTAATGCCCTCAGTATTGCCCTTTGGCCAAGATGCCACTGTTTCCCCCCTGCTGTTCCTCGACAGACTTTGTTACAGACTTGTTGGTAGGAGGAAGTGCTTTACAGGAAGCTCTGATGTGGCCATGTTAGTTGATTAGTCTCCTAACATCTATGAAAGGCAGAGATGCTGGCATAGGATCTGTCGCCATCAGGTCTGGGGAACATTCTGCCGGAACCAAGAAAAGCTCTGGGTGAACAGAAACGACCTCTTCTACACTCCTCACCTTAGATGGGAGAAGATTGTGCAGGAGAGTGCTGCTAGGGAGCAACGAAAGCTGGGCCTCGTGAGGAGGCGCATGAGGAACTGCGACTGAACGTATGACAGTCCAGAGGCAGTGCTGCTCGCAGTGGAGGAGACCCCGCATCATCAGAAGCTGTTTCAGCCGGAAAGGTCCACGACCCCGGTCAGTAAGCCTGAGCTCAGGTCCACTGCAGCGGTGGTCTACAACGTGCATGCAACAACAGTTAGCTTTAGCGCCAAATAATAGTATTAGGGTGTTAGCACTTTCTATTGACACTCAGATCGGCCTGTTGCTATCAGTTAATTATTGTTTGCATTATTAAGGACTCTGGATTCTTCACCTGTTGCAACCTAATCTCGAGGATCCTGTGCATTTTTTTAAAATATTACCAAGTTCATCTAGTTGCCTGTTTCTACTTGCTCAGGACTGGATACTGATATGCACTAGGGGTTACCAGGGAGGTCTGGGTTTAGAGTTTGCTATATGTTTGTTAGCCCCCATGTTGCATCACCGGTAAGCCAGCATTACACTCACAAAAGTCTCCCTTCTTTATCAGAGATATTAATAGGTAATTTGGGGTGGCCGTCCTAGATGGGTCTATCGGTAGGGAAACTATATAGAGGTAGTTTGGACTTATAGAGCTTACAAGGTTATGCAGCACAGGGGTCTTGGCTATCCAGTCAAGTGTGTGTGAAATTCTGTGTGGTTCTTTTACCGTGGTCTTAGTAAAATACGTTTTTAGCTGAACTGGTATTGGGTCGTCCTTCTCGTCTGTGACTTCGCTGTATTCTGGGGAGCCCACCCCTGTTAAGGCTTACACCTTTTTCAGGTGCACCTGTTTGGTCCAGGGAACAAGGATCATGTGATGGCCACAATTCCCACACTGCCCAACACTTAGCTGAACCAAATTTACTGCATTATAATGATCTATGATGGTATGTGGTCCAGCTGGACATGGGTCTTCTGTGTGGTACTCAAATGATGCTATGAGCATGGGACAATATACTTGTGAGCTGGATAATACATCATTATGCTGCAGTTAAGTTTGTTTAAGCAGAGCGACAAAATGTGGCTGCCCTACAGACCGTGTATCCCGGACTGCATATGGTTGTTGGAATTGGCCCTAAGGCGTTACTCACATGGTGGCCTTTAACTCTGCTTTTGCAGTATACTTTTACACTAGTGCATAAAGTACATTAAAAGGACTTTTTGTTATACTGACAGAGGCTAAAAGAGTGTTCTTCTCATTGTAGTATATTCCTGCTTGCATACAAAGATGTCCGGTAATCAGGGGCGCACCTCTAATGAGGCGAAGTGAGGCAGACGCCTCAGGCGGCACTATCCGTCACTGTCTGGGGGGCGGCATCCCAGGACAGGCCGCTTTAAAAAAAAAACAAAACAAAGCTGAGCGGGGCCTGTCCTGGGATGGCTTACTAGACATCTGCATCTCAGCACAGGAGGCGATACAATGACGTCATCGCGCCTCCTACGCTGAGACACAGACGGCGGCTGAGACAGAAGAAGAGGCGGCAGCCCCATCAAGGGATCGCAGGTAGGTGAGGATAACTTTTTTATTTATTTATTTATATAAATAGGCCGTTACCTGCTGGGTTAACCGTGTGCAGGGGCGCCTGTTTATATCATACGCTGTCTGCTTATAGTGACCATGTGATGTAATTACAGCCTTGTAACATAGACATGTATAGGACGAGGCTGTACTTACATTACTTACATTTGAGCCCCACTGATTAGTTTATTAATGACCAGGAAAACCTTTTATTTAGTTAATACCTGGGGCATTATTAATAAGGGGCACTATTTATACAGGGTACACACGGACATTATTAATATAAAGATGCACTTGGGAGTTTTATTCATTATGGGGGGTTATAGCATATATTTTATAATTGGGGTAGCAGCAGGATGGGTGTGCAGGTGAGGACAATGTGGGTCAGGTGCCTGGAAAAGTGAGGAGCCAAAGATGTCTGTGTTGCAAACTTTACAGAGACAAGTCACAGCTGGAAGAAGTGGTCATGGCGGTCCAAAGGGAAGAGAAGGGAAATGTGAAGGATTAGTCAGAGACGTCACCTGTAAGTCACAAAATGTTACTGCCCTGTATTCACCTAAATGATAGAGGATAAATACCTGATTGATGGGGGTCTGTCTGCTGAGACTCCCACTGAGCCTGAGAATTGTTTTTTTTTTCCCTCCCACTGGGTGGGAATCCAGCCTGACCGCAGCCATATATATAGGTGTGTCACTTGGTGGATGGACGAACCCGCGTGGCTCTCATTCACTTCGATGGAAGTGCTAAAGATAGCCAAAGTACAGTACTCAGCTATTTGGGGCGCTCCTGTTACAGAGAATGTCGGCTCATCCATCCACCAAGCAGAACATGTGTGAAGTTACTTTCATTGTTAATACCGTGTTGTTGATCTGATACTGAAGTAATGCAGTAAGAAGAATTCTTAAAAACTGTTTTATAACTTTGTGTATTGTGTATATTGTGCGACGATAACAGCGTGTGAAGCTAGTAGCATGGAAACTCAATTTTTTTTATTTTTTTGGGGGGCGGGGCGTCTTTCTATAGTCTGCCTCAGAATCCAAAATGATAATCACAATAAACTTGACAGAAATAATAAATGATAGTGACCAGGATTTACCATGATTCAGATGAACCCAACATGAATGACACAAGAATATGGTGGATGGGTGAATGGATGCCAAGGCAGGTATTCATTGATCACGAGAGGCTGATAAGGGACCCAAAAGCAGGTAAAAATCTCACCCTAGAACAATGCCCTACAAGTTTAGCGGAAGCTCTGGTAAACCCTAAAAGCCTATCAGGACCACCGCCCTAAATAGCATGCAGCCCTGACCGTGACATATGTCCTGGCACTCCATATATCCTGGGGGAAGATTTTTTATAGCGGTCTAACTGTGCTGTTTCTTCCCTTCTCTTTGCATTGGGAATATTGATGAACATGTTTGCATGATTATGAGTTGCTATGGTTCTAGTGCATTTGGCCATTTTTGTGAAATTTTGTGTAGATAATTTGGCATTAACAAACTGCTGCATCTTCACATCTATTATGGCATATTTGTATACTTAAACTCTTCCTACCATTTTAATCCCCTGATGAGATTAACGAAACATGCATGTCGGGATTACATGTATGGATTGTTTGGAATTTTTGGAATTTATATTTTTGTAACAGGGGTGCTTTTATATTGTACCTGTTGTTCTAGCACTTTGTATATTGGTTAGGATGAATTTAGGGATTGTCTATATTAGGGTTAGGTTTCGGTCGGGGCTGCATGCTATTTAGGGCGGTGGTCCCGAGATAGGCTTTTAGGGTTTACCAGGCCTTCCACTATACTTGTAGGGCATTGTTCTAGGGTGAGATTTTTACCTGCTTTTGGGTCCCTTATCTGCCTCTCATGATCAATGAATACCTGCCTTGGCATCTATTCACCCATCCACCATATTCTTGTGTCAATCATGTTGGGTTCATCTGAAACACGGTAAATCCTGGCTATTATCATTTATTTTTACCATTCCAGGCTGCCATATTTGGATTATTTAATATTGTGCTACCAACAGGTCATCTATTTTGGCTCAGGGTTGAATTCTTTCTACTTGGGTGCGTTTTATGCACTTTTTATCTGATCTATTATTAAAAGTTATGTATTAATTCTGTCACGTTTATTGTGATTATCATTTTGGATTTTGCATTGTATTGGATAAACTTCATTCTATCTTTTGCATTATATTCTTTTTTTGGATTTCTATAGTCTGCCTCAGGCAGCAAAGAGGCTAGGTTCACCACTGCCGGTAATATATGTGATGTCCAGTGTATGCCATAAACATACACAGATGTCCAGTGTAATATGTTTTTTGTGTTGTTTTAACATTGGCTTCTATAGGTAGCAGATGGAACTGCAAAAAATCCTCTGTAAAACTTGACATTGTCAAAGCTGCTTGAAAACAGCCTGAACCTGCAGCATTGTACAATGCAGAGAATGATCACATATAACCATCAGGATAATAGAAAGTTTTGTCTTGATGTGTTTAGAATGATACATTGTAACACACCCTCAGAAGTATCACAGGTTTTCAGCCTTTAACACTAGGTTCACACTAGTGTCAGCCTATCCATTTTTCTGGTCCAGAACAACGAATAGCCGAGCTGCTACAACAGCGGTCACATACAGAGCCTGATGGACCCCATTAACTATAATAGGACTGCACTTTTTTGCTCAGCAATTTTTGGTGCACACTGCATTGGAGTTTCCAAATGGAGACAACACCACATATGTGAACGTAGCCAGATCAAGCTACTGAGAATGATCCAGGACAGTATAGTAGATTTTCCCATAGGTTGGTTACAGTGGAAAGAAACAAGCATGAATCATTCCCACGTCTACACCAAGCTGTACTTAGAGAACTGTGTGCACAATGCACTGTTCTAAATTTAGGGGCAAAATAGTAGAAGCAGCAGTGTCTTTACCTGCAAAAATACAGTATTTTAGGAGAGGTTACAGATTGACATTAACCTAATATAGAGGAAAGTGTAAGGACACCAAAGTAGTTAAGGAAACAAGTCAGAGTTAGACAGTGAAGGGTTCCCAGCTGCACAGATTATTTCAGGAGAGGGATATCTGGATATTAGTGAGGGCATTACCTGCATGCGTACATGTGATTCTTGCGGACACTTCTTCGGAAAAACCCTTTGCAGCCATCACAGCTAGATGCTCCATAATGTTTCCCTGTAGCTCGGTCTCCACAAATTGAGCACAGGGTGTTAACACCATTGCTAAGGGATCCTGGGCTCCCTGATTCTACGGTTATTATCTCTGAAATAACAAATATGTTTACAAATTATGTGGGTCAAGCAACACCACCACTACTACCACCATCATCATCATCACAAACTTTTTGGGTTATTGCCCCACATTTTTACAAAAGGTGAATATAATGTTATTTTTCATAGCGTCAGGATCGACAGTTTGTTGTATAATATATGTGATGTGTACCTATATTTATATTTATTTATTTTCATAAAATTACTATTCTCTGAGTAGGTGTATTGGAGGTATTCAACCATGTTATTACAAACTATTCTACACATTGTAGTTTTTTATTATGTTATATGTATGAGAATTTTTGATGTGATGTTTTTTTGCTTCTTGTTTTTGTCTATTGTTATTGCTTTTTTGTAATGACGTCAACTAGTCACCTGTTCAATCAATTAGATTCAATTCAGGTGTCAGTGAGGGTTTTCATACAATGTGTGTTTTAGTCCACTTTATGCTATGACTAAGGGACGGATGTCCCGAAACACGTAAGCGATTGTGGTATGTTTTTTACATGGCTTTTTTGCTTAGTGCTTAGCACTGCAGCCTTGCAGCGCTGGAGTCCTGAGTTTGAATCCCGCCAAGGACAACATCTGCAAGGAGTTTTTATGTTCTCTCTGTGTTTGCGTGGGTTTCCTCCGGATACTCCGGTTTCCTCCCACACTCCAAAGACATACTGGTAGGGAATATAGATTGTGAGCCCTATAGGGGACAGTGACTGTCAATGTCTGTAAAGCGCTGCGGAATAAGATGGCTCTATACAAGTAAGCATACTAAATAAATAAATAATCTGATGGAGTTTTATATATGCTGAATTAAAAGCTGTCTTATCATATTAAAGGGGTTTTCCCATCTCCCTATTTCAGCAGCTTTGCCTGGTGTCTCTTCTCACTTCCTGTATTCCTTATCAAACAATCAAAGCCCCCAGTTTGCTGAACAGGACACTATGAAGTAACACAATACTTATTATGATTACTAGAAATCTAATATAAATGCTGATCAAATAATATGCACATGCTTCTAGAGAACAATCTGTGTGTTTACATAGAGAGATAACATACTGGGCTTTATCAGCAAACTACAATTAGCTGAAGGCAGAGCTGTAGATAAGTGAGAGCAGTGAGTGATGTCATCTGTCCTGTCTTATCACACAGGTCTGGCTCTATGGAAACGCTGTGTAAACAATGGGAGGAATAATTTCACAAAGCAGGAAAACAAAACAACATAGCTAAAGTAATATATTTAGGAAAAAGCTTCAACTTTCATAAGCTAGCAGTATAGTTCGGATCGTTGAGATGGGACTACACCTTTAACTTTGGACTCCTGTAGCTGGATATATTTTTTCTATTTGCTGAGAGATGCAGCACAGGGTCACCATGAAAATAATTTTCATTCATGTATATTTTTATGGTCGCATATGAATCAAATGCTGGAGTGAACCATCCATAAAACTCCAGCTAAACTAATGAGATGTTTATTCAATGCCCTGAGCAGTTCCCAGGACTTCGCTGCCCCCTGGATTCTGACATTTGCACCTACTGAAGCTATTTTCAGGCTGAATATTGAGAGTTGCAGTTTTGCAGCAGCAGAGATTGATGAGAATTTATATTTTTATTGAATCTGTCATCATTGGGATTTGCATAAGAACAGTATAAAAATAAAAAAAAATAGTTCAACATCACTAACTGGATAAATCGGTGTTCTTGGTAGACTTGATATTTTTACATAGTAAATAACTTAATAACGCTAGGTTCATACTAGCATTCAGGCCTTGTTGTTCGGGTCTGCATGCGGACCCAAAAGATGGATACCCTGTTCGCTTAAAAAGCGGTTACCCGTGGACCCCATAATGTGGTCCACCAGATCTGCTGGTTTTATACTGAAACCAGCAGTGAGAAAAGTTTTCCTTGCAGGATTTTTCTCTCCGCAGGTGTAAATCCAGCCTGAGGCTAAGACCCCACATAGCAGGCTGCAGCAAAAAGCGCTGCGGGAAAAACTGCAGCAGCAATGCATCACGGTTTTTCCTGCAGCACTTTTCACGTAGGTAAATTGACATGTCGCGATTTCCAAAACCGCAACTGTTTCAAAAACCGCTGCACATATTTTTCTACAATGTGTGAATGGGCTTCACTAGAATCCCGTCCACTTTGGAAAGACTGAATCTACCTGGGGGCCCGGACTTAAATTGTAGTAGAGGACATGCATGCTGCTCATTCTGAAAGGGATTTGTTCAGAATAATAGCAGTGAAGTCATTAATTCTGTGGAATAACAGGGGTAAATTTTGGCCCTTACAGTATTTAAGGTCAGAGAGTGGAAAATGTTGCACAAGCTGGTTATAGTGCATTTCCTTCTGAAATACTGGGGAAAAGGGCTGGTCCAGACATTGTTCTGGTAAAAAAAAACAAAAAAAAAAAAAACTTTATTAGGCTGGAGCCCCACGTGGCGTCTACGCCTTTCTCTTTACTTTCTGTAAAGCAGTGGTTCCCAACCTTTTTTGCACCAGGGATCGGCTTCAAGCAAGACCATTTTTCCATGGCCAGCAGGGTGGGGGTGGGGCTTTGGTCATATGGGGGCTGAATTATAGAGGGGGTTGGATTTTAGAGCATACTTATCAATTAAAGAGGAGCTTTCATGTCCTCAGGCACATGCGGTTTTACATACCGCTAGAAAGCCAACAGCGCACTGAATTCAGCGCACTGCCGGCTTTCCCGGTATGTGCCCCGGGGCTGGAGATATCAGCGGTGTAAGTTTCACGGTTTACTGTCAGAAAGGTGTTCCTGACAGTCTAGCTGCGCTGTGAGGAAAGCCCTCCCCGGCAGTTCTCGTTCATAGACTTGTACTGGGGGGGTGTTCCTCACAGCTGAGCGTCATCGCTGGGCGGTAAGGAACGCCCCCTCTCTCTGTACTCGTATATAGCGCTGTACTGTCAGAGGGGGCGTTCCTTACTGCCCGACGATGACGCTGAGCTGTGAGGAATGCCCCCCCCCCCCCAGTACAAGTCTATGAACGAGAACTTTCAGGGAGGGCGATCCTCACAGCGCAGCTAGACTGTCAGGAACGCCCTTCTGACAGTAAACCGTGAAACTTATACCGCCGATATCTCAAGCCCCGGGGCACATACCGGGAAAGCCGGCAGCACGCTGAATTCAGCGTGCTGTCGGCTTTCTAGAGGTATGTAAAACCGCATGTGCCTGAGGACATGAAAGGTCCTCTTTAATTATGAAATTTATAATGTCAGTGTGATTCATCATAGGTTCAGAAGGTATCATGTCCTCACCCAGGTTGCTCCCCACAGATTCATGTCCCCCTCCAGGTGCCTCCACAGTATCATGCCCCCACAGTATCATGTCCCCCCACAGATTCATGTCCCCTTCCAGGTTGCCCCCCATAGATTCATGTCCCCTTCCAGGTTGCCCCCACAGATTCATGTCCCCCTCCAGGTTGCCCCACCCCAAATTCATGTCTCCCCACACTGACGTGGCCCAATCAGGTTGCCCCCACAGTAGCATGTTTCCCCCCACCCCAGGTTGCCTGCACAGTTTTGTGTCCCCCATTGTATATATCAAAGGAAAAAACAAAACTTAATACTCACCTTTCCCCATTCCTCTGTTCTCTCCTTTCTCTGATCCCGGAGTCTTGAAGGAGCAACAGGAGCGATGTAAGTGATGTCACTATATCGCACCTCCTGCTCCCAGGACACCGGGAGCAAAGAAAGCGGCCAGGTGATGAAGTACAGTGCCGTGAGCTCGCTGCTTCATCATTGTCTGCAACTCATCGACGTCCAGAGGTTGGGGTAGCCTGGACCCACTGCCCTGGACAGTGGCACAGCAAATGTAGGACTGTCCTGCTGTCCAAAGGTAGCCCCCGCAAGTGCACCATTGGCCCTATGGTTAAAGCGGCCCTGGCCAGGAGCCACGACACTGTGCCCACATCGCTGACCCGCCCCACATAATGTGCTGTGTCGGGAGCACCGCGGACTGGCAAAAAAAAAAAACCAACGGCCCAGTCCTGGTCCACAGACTGGTAGTTGGGGACCCCTGCTGTAAAGGATTAACGAAACCGGATGAATGTTATTGTTTTGATCTGGAATTTAATGTGTAGAATTTCCAGTGCTATATAAATGAATACATACTGCATATCACTTTGCTGAGATACAATAAGAAGTCAGACATATAATAGAATAGTGACACCTGGAGGGACAGCACTATGAAAGATAAAGTGGTGGTAACATAGGTTTTCATTCAAACTTATCTACTAAGTCCATCAAATCCAACCAATAACCCTACAGTGTTGATCCAGAGGAAAGCAAAAAAAATCACAGCTTCCAAATCCGGCTATCAGCATAGAACCCTGGATCAACTTGTCTTTACCAAAAATCTAAAACATTTTAATATTTTTCGATTTAACAAAAGGCATCCTAGTCCTTTTTGAACTTGCACAAGTTCTATAGCATCACTGCACTTACAGTAAAGAATCCCAGTTTATGGTGCTTAACAGAAAGCAGAAGCAGGAAATCATTTCACATACTCCAAAGAAGGTAACAGGCAGAACAATTTGCCCAAATCCACTGATCCCGACTTTCCCTGAAGCTAGACGCAGATGATACACAGTGGTCACAGCTTCAGCCCCCAGGTCAGGACAGGTTATCATGACCTTCAGATTCTGACCAGTTTGTTCTGTGCAGAAACTGATGGGAAGAACGTTCTAAATTACCTGGAATTACACTCATGACCTGAGAGGGACTGGGCTGCTCACACAGATGAATAGTTCATTGCGGTCATATCTGAGCCCTGCAGTTTTGTGAGCTGCACAACAGCAAAATGGGTTTTCAGCCTCTGGATGTGAATAGTATATTCACTATATAATTATGGTGTCCGTAGATTGTGTTTCCTGCATATTGAACAGTGACTAGTACAGTGACAGCCCAGCATTTTTCACTAACCACAATACATAGTAGAAGCATGGATCCTCAACGTACAACAATTAAAAATAAAACTTAACATTTAATATAATAATTAAAAATGCTATGCAATGGTGGGTTGAGTTAGTCAATTTGTGGCCCAAAACATACCCACAAATAGGATCCGATTTAATCAGTTGGGCTAATGGAGGGTATGACCTAACCTTTCCCTATTACCACAAAGGTAAAAGACTCCTGCCCTAACAAGGGTGGTCCCAGAACTCGCCCTAATAAACGCTATGTGTGCCTCCTTCCAACGCATTTCCCTACCCAGTGACAGGTGCTCCTCAGGGGATATGGAAGACGTACCTGATGATTCAAAATATAGAGACCGCTCTAACCCCTTGTACGGGGAGCTCCGTTTAGTCTCACAGTGGTGAGACTTACTCATACCACAATACATACAGGAACCTAGTTAGGGTGGGTTCACACCTGCGCTTGGTGTCCGTCCGTCGCCAATCCAGTGAAAATCTCGGCGAACTGGATTGGCGTCGGATACAGACCGGTCAGCGGCGCATTGGTTAAAAACCCATTCATTTGAATGGGTTTTTAAAGCAATCGTGTGGTGTGCGCTTACACCCTCTGCGCTGCCAATCCTTTTTTTTCGTCGGACACGAAGTCCTGCATGTCCGACTTTGTTTCCGACGAAAAAAAAAGGATTGGCAGCGCAGAGGGTGTAAGCGCACACCCGCGCACTGCTTTAAAAACCCATTCAAATGAATGGGTTTTTAACCAATGCGCCGCTGACCGGTCTGTATCCGACCCCAATCCAGTTCGCCGAGATTTTCACTGGATTGGCAACGGACGGACACCAAGCGCAGGTGTGAACCCACCCTTAGGCCCGGTTCACATCTGCGTTCGGCCATTCCGTTTGCAATCAGTATGTGAAATCTTTAAAAACTGATTACATACTGATTACAAACTGATAGCAATCAGTTTGTGTCCATTTTTGACCAATTTGTTTTTTTTTTTCACCTTCCCCCTTCTTCATTCGGAGCATGCGCAGAGGGATAAACAGATTGCAAAACGGACACAAACTGACAGCATACTGATTACAAACTGATAGCAATCAGTATGTAATCCATATTCCATAGACCTCAATGTTAAAAAAAAAAACGGATTGGTTGCTGTCCGTCTGGAATCCTTATTTTCAGTACGGAGAGAAAGTCCTGCAAGTTCTAAATTTCGCTCCACACGAAAAAGCGGAAACCAGATGGAAAGGGCACAAACTGATACATGCGGATTGCTTTGAAAACCCATTGAAATCAATGGATTGTCATCCGGACTGCACAGTCAGTTTTTGAAGATTTCAAATACTGACTGCGAATGGACTGGCTGAACGCAGATGTGAATCGGGCCTTAGGCCTTATTCACATGTCAGTGATTTATATTGGTGATTGTGAGACAAAACCTGGACTGTACTGTAGACTACACAGAGGTAGGGTATAATGGAAAGACTTGTATCTATTATGTGTTTTTGACCTGCACCTGGTTTTGGCTCATCAGTGACGTCTAAATAAAACTTTACACTTGTAGGCTGTTTTTTTTCTTTATACTTAAGAACGGCAAGTGGTTTAACTGTAGTAATGAGCAGCACATTTGTAATAGGGTGGTGACGCACTATGTACGAGGATGGGGCTATTGCTGCATCCAGTCCCCAGGTGCCAGTGCTTTCACTAACTTGTACTGTATGTGAAATGGCAATTCCTTTCTGCTGCAATCCATTATTGACCGTGCAGTTTTACTAGTAGTTAAATGCAGCTGAAATGCATTGGTCTTTCACTTATACAAGAGTGAAAACGTTCGGGACTGGATTCAGGTACACCCCTATTCCACTAAACAAGAAGGTTTCAATTTAATGTCCATTAGCTTTCAGATAAAATGCATAGTGGCATATGTTAGGCATTACTACAATTAATAACGGCACACAGGTCTTGGGAAACAGAGCATAGTGTAAGCCCAGCCTCACGTTTTATTTACTGGTCCTTGTACCAGAAAGAACATGTTGATGGTGGAGACGCTGCTGCTATTAAAAACACATGGTGGATTCTGGTCACAGTGTATTCTGGGAAATGTTCTGTCCTTTGCTGTCTTTGGTACTGGACTCTCCTGATCTCTAGGGAGAAATCTGTGCTTATTCCAGTTTTATGGTGCCATTAAATTCCAACAACCATAAATGTAACTAATGGTATCAAAGGTCACAGATCGAAGGAGATGTTAGCGCCTAGCAATGCCCTTCCTGGATGACGCCCACATAACAAGATACAGCAAAACATGTATCAATCGCCATGTTGTTAGAGCCCCAAACAGCATCAATATCATCTGAAGGAGCACCTTCTGCATTCAGTTTGAGTGAATGAGCCCCACTCTCAGGACTGCCAGTCGGACATTGTATTATTTGCTGTGGAGTTAATCAATTACATCTACATCAAAAAACTGGCTGGCTTACAAAGTAAATGTGACCCCTTAGTGACGAGCCTGACCCCACATACTACCCATGACCCCTCTTACACTATCTCTCATGTATTTACTCAGATTACACAACGCTGTGTATTCTGGAGGTCCACTATCTATTTTGATTTATAAATAAGACTGCTATTCCACCACTGAGAACCCACGGATCTCATCAAAGAGGGGTCCCATCCATGAAATAGCGGCCGTGGTCCAATCTTCTATAAATGAAGCAACTTCATTGTATAGTAAACAGTCCTGCAGCTTCCTAATAGACTTTGCGTATTGATACTTCGCCATATTCCAAAATCTCTGTTAGCTGACAGAGAATAGAATAACTCTGGTTTCATTCAGAGGCTGACAACTTGTCTTCAACTATTTTATCTTACAAGTAAGAGTTTGTTCCAACTGAAACTATCTAGACAGTGCAATATATCAGTGTATCAGTGCAGGTAAGATGTATGAATCAGTCTGGAGTCCAGGTAGCTAAACTCACTGAGAGGCAGAAATCTCTTCTGTTTTTCTGTTTTGTCACAGGAGCAGGAAAATGGAATTCAAGCTGTCATGGATACATCTTATGAGGAAAACCACTTGAGCCTGATGGACCCCACTGACTTGTAATGAGGTCCATCAGATTCAGACATGGTATCCACTGTTTTACTGGAAAAAATATAGGTCTGAAACTGACAACACAAACCCAATTTATGGAACCATCTAATAAAATGGAACCTCACAAGAAAAGGCAAGTGGCAAATAGCTGTAGATAAGCAGGGAAGGGGGTTCTAGGAGCAGATCCCCATGATCCTCATACTTCCTTTAGAGAAAAGATGGCAGCAAATAGGTCCACCAGCAACCAAAATTCATGGACTCTGTGGAAGTCTATGAATAAGAACAACCTCCTTTGTGGATGTGGATTTTTGACAGTACCCTTTTAAGAGATTGGGTGTATATAGAACACTTATTTACGTTCAATAGCAATAGATACATAATAATAATATAGCTATATTTGGGGCTCACAGCATGTCCCTCAGCAACTGAACTGTAGCCCATAGAGGACTACAACTCCAAGTATGCCCCCCGCTCCAGTAAGCACCTAATTTACAGTGCCTGAATAATGTTGTTATGAATCTGTGCTCCTCACCTGCATTAGTTGGAAGCACCCGGATACTGTCAAATTCCAGCATGGTGTATGTGGAGTCCAGGGGCTCGGAGTAATCTGGTAATTCCATGTCCATAATTCCCTCACAAAACTTCATTATTGTGATCTGTCAACAAGAGTAGGTCACTGGCACCAGCAGCCCAGCTGCCAATCACCCTGTGCTGCCCCCTCCGTACCAGAGCAGAGCACAGTTACCAAAAAAAAAGAAAAAAAAAAAATCAATGACCAGAATGTAAACTGCAATGACATGGGTGGTGACAAGAGGAGGCACAGCAGCTGGAGTCACATGTCAATCACCTGCAGATAAGCATTCACCAATCACTATCAATGATAGCCATAAATTACTGACACGTCACATGGCAAATACTCAGAAGGAGCTTGGAACCTTGATTAGAACTGAAATTGTTCTTCTGTGGAGTCTATACATGCAAAATTCTCAACTGACTATAAGGCCAGGAGTGGATTTAGCAGAAGGGAGAAGTATAAGTATAGTACAGTAAAGTATATATACAGTAAGCGCTTCCTTCATGTTTTCCATTCCTTTTGAAGCCACTCTAGGTTTGGATAAAAAAAAAAACAAAAAAAAAACACCCAAATCCACATGTAGCCTTATTCCGCTTTCGCACGACCACGTGTGTGCTGGATTTGTATCAGGCCAGGAGAGGGACTCCTAGCATTATAGATAACTATAATGTTAGGAGTCCCTGCCTCCCAGTGACATACTGTCCTGTATCAATTACAGTATGGAACAGTATGACGCTAGAAGGCAGGAACTCCTAGCCGCATAACTATAATACTAGGGGTCCCTCTCCTGGCATGATGATTAGGCCGGTAAATCCGGCCAACACACAGACTCAGTTTTACAGACAAAACTTGGTCATGTGAATGCTTGCATATTCACTGCTTTTCCAGAATAGAAATATAATATATATATATATATATATATTTATATATATATATATATATATATATATATATATATATATATTGTCGGGGGTTAAGTTCCCCCGGGATGGATGTCACCGTAATCCAAATTAAATATAGAACAGGTACGAGCTCGGGAAAACAAACTACAGACACACCCAAGGTATCTAGTAAGAATGATTTCGTTTATTGTATAGTTCATACAAGTTTTAAAGGCAAGTTGGTTACACAACAGTCATGTGACCAATGTACATATTTGGTCTTTCCGGTTCCGCTGCTAGGCAGATTCACAGTTTCTCATAATATATGTTACTTCTCATTACTTATCTGTATGTTTTCTTTTAACTTTCCTGAGAACAGCAAGACCTTGAATGCTATCTCAGACTTAGTGTCTGCAAAAGCTCTAAATTGTGCTGACTGTCTGCAAAACATTTCACTCCCTGTGTATACAGTGTATAGAATATAATACAAGTTATATTTTAACCCTTACAATTCCCCCATTTTAGGACTTTATTTTTAATCAAGTTCAATGAATACCTTCACACTGTTTGTGTGCCACCTTTGATGGATTCTCCATTGAAGAGGTTAAAAATAACATCCTATCTTACATATTGGTTAACTGTATTCCATTTCCTTCTCAGCGCTTCAACTTTCTTGCAATGTGAAGCGTGTATCCAGGTAGATTTTCCCTCCAACTTTACTGAGGTGGCAGTTGTCAGCAATATCTGGAAGGGGCCATCATATCTGGGTTCAAGAGATTTCCTGGAGTGTCTTTTCACGACTACCCAATCACCAGGCTGCAAGCTATGCGTTCCTGAAAAATCAGAAGGGTCTGGAATAGAAGAGAACACTTGTTTATGTGTTTCTTTCAGTTTTTGACACAAATCTTGTACATAGCTGGCAATACTGTCATAGTTAAGCTGTAATGTCTGAGGGAAGTACAATTCTGTTTTGGATGCACTTCCAAACAATATTTCAAATGGTGACAACCCTGTCCTCCTGTTAGGAGTAGTTCTTACTGAATATAAGGCTAGAGACAGGCATTCAGGCCAGGGCTTTCCTGTCTTGCCATGGCTTTCTGAATCTTCAACTTGAGTGTACCATTCAACCTTTCCACTTTGCCTGAACTCTGAGGATGGTAGGGTGTGTGAAAAGTTTGCTCAATCCCTAGTGCAGACATTATTTCTTTCATTATCTCACCTGTGAAATGTGTACCTCTGTCAGACTCAATCACCTCGGGCACTCCAAACCTACACACAAGCTCGGACATCAGTTTCTTGGCAGTTGCTTGTGCGGTTGCTTTGCTCACAGGGTAGGCCTCAGGCCATCCTGAAAACAAATCCACACAGACCAATACATACTCGTATGTTCCAGACTTAGGCAACTGTATGTAATCTATCTGTATCCTCTGAAATGGGTACAGGGATTTTGGTGTACACTTGGTGGGTGTTTTAACTACCTGTCCTGGATTGTGTAGAGCACATATGTGACATGCTTTTACGTGATTGCTAGCAGCTCTTCCAAAACCTGGGGCAAACCATATTTTACCCACTAATGACTCCATGGCATTTCGAGAGGCATGCACCTTACCGTGGGCCAAGCCAGCCATCTGGGGGTAGACTGCTACGGGCAGACATAATCGATCCCCCATTTTCCACATACCATCACCTTCTGTAGCACCTGCTTTATTCCATCTTTCAGTTTCCACACTGGTAACCTTTGAGTACAGCCCTTTTGGGTCTGCTAGGTCAATGTCCATTTTGCTCACCTGGTTGGGACCCCTTCTGGCCAGTAGTGCTGCAGCCTTGGCTGCTATGTCAGCTCTCTCATTTCCACGGCTTTCAGGGTCCCTTCCTTTTGCGTGAGCTCTGACTTTCACAATTGCCAACTGCTTTGGGAGCAGTATGGCCTCCATAAGTCGACTTACCACATCTCCATTTTTAATTGGCTTGCCCTGGGCCGTTAGGAAGTTCCTTGCCCTCCATATCGGACCATAATCATGTGCAATGCCAAAAGCATACCTGGAGTCAGTGTATATGTTGGATGTTCTACCTTTGGCTATCTTACAAGCCTCCATAAGGGCTTTGAGCTCAGCTTCTTGGGCTGACATGTGTGGTGGAAGAGCCTCTTGGACTATGATGTCATGTTCAGTGACTACAGCATACCCTGTAACAAATTTGCCTTCCTCTGTCAGATACCTTGAGCCGTCCACAAACATCTCATAATCAGAATTTTGTAATGGCACATCCGTGACATGGTCAAATCCCACTGTTTCCTGTGACATAAGAGCCACACAATCATGCTCATGCTGGCTGTCAAACAGTTCTTCTTCAGAGAGGGAGTTTAAAAATAACTCATCTTCCACTCCCCCTTTTGAATCATGAACTCCTACAGGAAGAAGAGTTGCAGGATTCAAAGTTAAACAGCATTGAAAAGAGATGTTTGAGGAGGACTGCAGAGCAAATTCCATTTTGCTCTGCCATGCCAAAGAAAGGTGACGTCTGTCTACCTGTGTGAGGATATCATGGATGTCATGAGGTGTATACACAACCAATAAATGATCTAAGACAATGTCTGAGCTCTTGTCAAGCAAGAGAGGACAACCCGCACACAGGAGGGTGTCCCCCTGGCTTACAGCGTCTAACCGTGAGCTGTAATAGGCCACCGGGCGTTTCTTATCCCTGTGTTGTTGTGTGAGAACTGCAGTTGCATGTCCCATCATCTCAGTCACGTAGAGCTGAAAAGGTTTCTGATAGTCAGGTAAGCCTAAGGCCGAAGCACTGACTATCTGCAACTTCAGCTGGTAAAACGCATCCAAGGCCTCAGATATTAGGCTGAATGGTTTTGGGGAAAGGCAATCATACAGAGGTTGCATGGTCAGGGATGCAGATCTGATCCACAGCCTACAGTAGGATACCAATCCCAAAAAGGTACGTAGCTGAGCATGAGAGGTTGGCACCTGCAGGTCTCTCACCACCTTGGTCCTCTCATCTGACAGGTGCTTGGTGCCTTGGCCGAGACAGTGTCCCAGAAACAACACTTTTTGTTTGCAAAATTGCAACTTATCCTTGCTGGCCTTGCAGCCGTTCTGGCAGAGGAAACACAACAGGCTGATGGTCGCTGCTTCACAGGTTGATTTGTCTGGAGCATAAAGAAGAAGGTCATCAACATATTATAACAAAACAACATCATCATGTGGTGGATACCAAGTACTCATGATTAGTGTGAGACACCTTGTGAATTGGTTAGGACTGTTTTGCGCCCCTTGTGGTAGTACTGTCCAGGTGTACTGTTTTCCCCTAAATGTGAATGCAAACAAATACTGGCAATCGGGGTGCAAAGGTACGGGAAAAAAAAAAAAAGAGAAAAAAAAACATTGCAAAGATCTACAGCGCTGTAATAAGTGGTTCCAGTAGTGACAGCTGATAACAGGGTATGTGGATTGGGCACTACAGGTGTTTCAAGTAATGTCACTTTGTTCAATTCCCTGAGATCATGAACCATACGGTATGTGTCTGGTTCTCCCTTTTTGCTCTTCTTTTTAACTGGAAAAAGAGGAGTGTTTGCTACAGAAGTACACTCCTTTAATGCCTCTGCTTTCACTAATTCCACTATTGTTACTGCTATGGCATCTTCTTGGGCATGAGTCAGAGGATATTGTTTAATCCTAGGCGGCTGAGCTCCAGGTTTCAGGGTTACCATAACAGGGGGTACATCCAATTTACCTAAATCTGTTGTCCCAGTTGCCCATAATGCTGTTGGCACTTGGGATAACAGTACATTTTCTTCTTCAGTAAGGACAAAAATACAACTTGGTGTACTTAACTCAGCAGATAACAAGCATAAAATCTCATGATTGGTATGTGTGACTTTTACATATGCTTCCCCTGATGGATGCAGCATGATGTTACAACCTAATACTCCCATCACATCTGTACCAAGAATGTTATCTGATGTGTCAGAGACTAAATACCTAGTGAATATCCTGCAACCCTGAAATGGGGTTTCTACAGGATCAGTTTGATCTAAAGCATCCACCGTTTTAGTGAGAAGTCTTCCATAATAAGCTTCTACTGATTCACCTTTCTCTCTTTTAGCAGATACCTTACTTCAGGTGATAACAGGCAAGACAATAAATTCACATAACATAGTACAAGACATAATTTCATATGTTTGAGTATTTTCTTGAATATTTTACACATATATATATTACACAATATTATATATACAGTACAGACCAAAAGTTTGGACACACCTTCTCATTCCAAGAGTTTTCTGTATTTTCATGACTATAAAAATTGTAGATTCACACTGAAGGCATCAAAACTATGAATTAACACATGTGGAATTATATACTTAACAAAAAAGTGTGAAACAACTGAAAATATGTCCTATATTCTAGGTTCTTCAAAGTAGCCACCTTTTGCTTTAATTACTGCTTTGCACACTCTTGGCATTCTCTTGATGAGCTTCAAGAGATAGTCACCTGAAATGGTTTTCACTTCACAGATGTGCCCTGTCAGGTTTAATAAGTGGGATTTCTTGCCTTATAAATGGGGTTGGAACCATCAGTTGTGTTGTTCAGAAGTCATGTGGATACACAGCTGATAGTCATACTGAATGGAGTGTTAGAATTTGTATTATGGCAAGAAAAAAGCAGCTAAGTAAAGAAAAACGAGTGGCCATCATTACTTTAAGAAATGAAGGTCAGTCAGTCTGAAAAATTGGGAAAACTTTGAAAGTGTCCCCAAGTGCAGTGGCCAAAACCATCAAGCGCTACAAAGAAACTGGCTCACATGAGGACCGCCCCAGGAAAGGAAGACCAAGAGTCACCTCTGCTGCGGAGGATAAGTTCACCTGAGTCACCAGCCTCAGAAATCGCAGGTTAACAGCAGCTCAGATTACAGACCAGGTCAATGCCACACAGAGTTCTAGCAGCAGACACATCTCTACAACAACTGTTAAGAGGAGACTGTGTGCAGCAGGCCTTCATGGTAAAATAGCTGCTAGGAAACCACTGCTAAGGACAGGCAACAAGCAGAAGAGGCTTGTTTGGGCTAAAGAACACAAGGAATGGACATTAGACCTGTGGAAATCTGTGCTTTGGTCTGATGAGTCCAAATTTGAGATCTTTGGTTCCAACCACCGTGTCTTTGTGCGACGCAGAAAAGGTGAACGAATGGACTCTACATGCCTGGTTCCAACCATGAAGCATGGAGGAGGAGGTGTGATAGTGTGGGGGTGCTTTGCTGGTGACACTGTTGGGGATTTATTCAAAATTGAAGGAATACTGAACCAGCATGGTTACCACAGCATCTTGCAGTGGCATGCTATTCCATCCAGTTTGCGTTTAGTTGGACCATCGTTTATTTTTCAACAGGACAATGACCCCAAACACACCTCCAGACTGTGTAAGGGCTATTTGACCAAGAAGGAGAGTGATGGGGTGCTACGCCAGATGACCTGGCCTCCACAATCACCAGACCTGAACCCAATCGAGATGGTTTGGGGTGAGCTGGACCGCAGAGTGAAGGCAAAAGGGCCAACAAGTGCTAAGCACCTCTGGGAACTCCTTCAAGACTGTTGGAAGACCATTTCAGGTGACTACCTCTTGAAGCTCATCAAGAGAATGCCAAGAGTGTGCAAAGCAGTAATCAAAGCAAAAGGTGGCTACTTTGAAGAACCTAGAATATAAAACATATTTTCAGTTGTTTCACACTTTTTTGTTAAGTATATAATTCCACATTTGTTAATTCATAGTTTTGATGCCTTCAGTGTGAATCTACAATTTTTATAGTCATGAAAATACAGAAAACTCTTGGAATGAGAAGGTGTGTCCAAACTTTTGGTCTGTACTGTATATTGTCATTGTACCTTACTTTTCCATTTAACCTTAGGCTAACACTTTTATCAGAATATTTTCCCTTTGGGCATAAATAGTCATCATACCCAGGCTGCGGACCCCGGAGGCCCAAAGCCAAGTTTCACTTTGTGATAATTGACATTTAACATTATTGGGTAACACAGCATCATGTTCAGCTTGTGATTTTCTGCGTGCCCATCACATCAGATACAACGTCCTTGGAGCTACTTGGCAGTTAATTAATGTTTTGGTTATTCCCTGCAGAACATCTGCAGAGCGCTACAACAGAATACAGGAATACAATTCAAGCAGATAGCAGTTAATACTGACACCAAACTTACATATTACTATTTTTGTACAATTTCCAAATATTTCCCAAACCCCACCTTTTGTCATTACCACAGGTGTTCAAAACCCCTGAGTTGTACTTCAGGTTACCATAAGGGCAAACTGCCAGACTTTAGAATTTTCTTCACTGGATTCCAACCAAAAGTTGAACCCCTGTGGAACATCACACTATCCTAGTTTCTTCTTTTTAGGGGACATTTCCTGAAAGCAGATTTAATGTTACAAAAAGCATAAAAGTTGAATCCTGGCATTGATATAAACAGAATGAATATTACAAATACAGGTTGACATATATATATATATATATATATATATATATATAATACATAATCCAATAAACATCATACCGATGGTGTATAGTTTTTCTCTTTGCACTATATCAGATTCTCTGAGTGAGGTGGGGGTGATTCATTATTTCCTGAACTATCATCCCCTTATCCTATTCTATTGCTTCCTTCTATCAGGGCATATTTACCTCTTTGCAACTTATTATCTTGAATCAATCCCGCATGATCTAATCTCCACTGATCCCAAAATTTACTGTCTATCATCCCAGTCTTGTGTATCCCTGCTCTTTTTAGGATTGTTTTTACCTGTATGGCTACTTCTTTCCCTTCCCCTATCTCTATTAGTTCAAATGGGGTGTACCATATCTTAGAGGGTCCCATCCCCATCTTGGCTGGTAGCTAATCAGCCAGTGAGCTTCTCACTCCTCTAGGGCAACTTTTGAGACAATAGAGGGTCACTTATGACTACTTAGTGAGAACTCCCAGACACTTCTGTCTTCTATGAACTACTTGTGCAAGTTCAGGAGTAGTGCTCAGGGCAATGCCTAATGGCTTCCACAGACTCAACTTTCTGTCTGTGTCCCTTTACCAAAACACTCCTAAATCTCTGCACGCACTTCGCGCGGATTCTACTAAGTCCTTCGTGCTACTACTCAGGTCCCATTCGACCTTGACCGTCCAGACACGGCTGGAGGCTAGTGTTCCAAAACAAGGACTTTTCAATCACTCAGTGCTTCTCAGTTCCGAACCTTGTCCGCAACTCTAGGGGTTAAAAACAGAGAACTCTTCCCCGTTTTTGCAGCCTTATATATCTTATAACACAGGTAAGATACAAACATCAATAGGAAGGTAAGACAGACAGCAAAGAAAGCAATTTCTACATCATTTACAGGTGACATGTCCCTTATTAGGTTCTTCCGTACTATTCAATTGGCATCGAGATGTCATATAAACATGCAGCAGCTTACCTCACTCATCGATACAGAGTATAGACACACAGGATCTCAGATATACTAATTGGCAAGATCAAGGGCTTACCTCACAGTACTGTTTTTATCTATCTGAGGTCCTCTGGTCCCGTCCTCAGGTCGATCGGTGAGTGGGTCGGCAATCTATCGGCTGCACATCAGACGATCTCGAGCCCCACGTTGGTTCGCCAATTTCTGTCGGGGGTTAAGTTCCCCGTAAACGGATGTCACCGTAATCCAAATTAAATATAGAACAGGTACGAGCTCGGGAAAACAAACTAGACACACCCAAGGTATCTAGTAAGAATGATTTCGTTTATTGTATAGTTCATACAAGTTTTAAAGGCAAGTTGGTTACACAACAGTCATGTGACCAATGTACATATTTGGTCTTTCCGGTTCCGCTGCTAGGCAGATTCACAGTTTCTCATAATATGTGTTACTTCTCATTACTTATCTGTATGTTTTCTTTTAACTTTCCTGAGAACAGCAAGACCTTGAATGCTATCTCAGACTTAGTGTCTGCAAAAGCTCTAAATTGTGCTGACTGTCTGCAAAACATTTCACTCCCTGTGTATACAGTGTATAGAATATAATACAAGTTATATTTTAACCCTTACAATATATAAACAGTGGCATGCAAAAGTTTGGACACCCCTGGTCAAAATGACTGTTATTGTGAACAGTTAAGCAAGTTGAAGATAAAATGATCTTCAAAAGGCATAACATTAGCACTAGAAGTCCCAGAAATTTCGAGCTCCCCCTTGAAGTCCTGAAAGAGGGTCAAATGACCCTTAGTCCAAACAGACAACTCTGATGGCTCCAATTAGCATCCTTTCATTTGTAAATGTGGCCATTGTCTGAGGAATCTGCAGGGGGCAATTGTGTTGATCCACCTCAGGTCTTGTAAGAGAGTGTAAACAAAAGATTGTAAGATGCTCTTGAGTGTGTCTGACCATCCCCCAGCTGCATTGTTGTGCTGGGAATATGCATAAGGTTGCTAACACCTTAGCAAATTTGCATGCAGCCTTTTGTGCTGTGGGGGATGTGAAGGGACTGCTTCACCTATTTTGTTCACAAGAAACAAAATGCAGAGAAGGCACACCATTCAACAGGCATTGGAACTGATCCTGAGCAACACCAACCCTTCTGACTCAGATGGAGAAGACATAGTCCTTCAACTGGATTCGGACTCTGAGCTGTCTTCAGGTTAGATTTTTTTCAAATTACCGATTTTTATTTCCTGACTATCTTTTTTATTTAGAACCAAAACAAAATGTTAATTTGAAATTATTTATCTTGCAGATGAGGAGACTCCTCCTCTACCAAAAAAGAGAGCTCGGTTGGCGAGTGAGCCGACAGAGACCGCAAAAGATGGCACAGTGTGGCGTGAAGTAGAAGTGGGGAAACGTCTCCATTTCACCCCAATAGAACCGTACCCTACAGATGGAGAGCCAAGTGCTAAGGCCAGACAAAGTGTCCGGAGTCGCCTTCAGAGCTTCCTCTGTTTTATCACTCTTGACATGCTTCGTAGCATTCAAGAATGGACTACTCAACATGCACGTCACACGGAGCAGGTGGTTTGGTTCATGGGTCTCCCGGAACTAATGGCATTTATTTCAGTCATTATCTTGCGGGGGGTGACCAAGGTTCCATCACTACATGACAGCTGGTCAGCAAACCTAGCAAACCCAAGGATCATTGCAACTATGACCCGAAACCGCTTCCAAGACATCATGCAACACCTACGCTTTGATGACATGTTCACACGCAGTGAGCGAGTGGAGACCGATAAGTTTGCTGCAATCTCCGATGTGTGGAGATCGTTTGTCACCAACTGCATCGCATCCTACAACCCTGGTCGACACATCACTATTGATGAACAGCTTTTCCCGTCAAAGACTCGCTGCTGTTTTCTGCAATACATTGCAACAAAACCAGACAAGTTTGGCATCAAGTTTTGGGTGGCTTGCGACTTGAAATCAAAGTACATCAGTAATGTCCTCCCATATCTTGGCAAGGACCCCAGTCGTCCCAGTGGGGAGAGACTGTCCGAAACTGTAGTGATGAGGCTGATGGAACCATTCATGGACAAGGGCAGAACTGTAACCACAGACAATTTCTTTACATCATTGTCACTTGCACAACGACTGCTTAGCCGGAAAACCACTATCCTCGGCACAGTCAACAAGAGTCGCCGGGAAATTCCTCAATCCGCTAGACAGATGGACCGCACTGAATTCACCACTCAGGTGTTTTCAACCACTGGTGCCACACTGACAGTGTATGCACCCAAACGAAAGAAGGCCGTCTACATTCTCAGCAGCATGCACAGCGTGGTTGAGACTGAGGATACCAACAAAAGGAAGCCAAACACGGTCACACAATACAACCACACAAAGTGCGGTGTGGATGTAATGGACCAAATGGTGCGGGAGTACAGCGTGCGTGCAGGAACACGGAGATGGCCATTCGCCGTGTTCTACAACATGATTGACATGGCAGAACTGAATGCTCATGTTCTTTATCAGGCATGCACTGGGGTGCAGGAGAGACGGGTGGACTTCCTGGTTGAGCTTGCAAAAGAGTTAGGTGGCTCTCATGTGACTGAAAAGAAGGCATGCAAGGAGAAACTCCTTCGGCAACAACCTTCCACACCCAGCCCTGGCAAAAGGGCGAAGTGTCAGGTCAACCATCGATGCACGAACAATTGTGCAACTGAGAGATGTGTTGACTGCTACAAATACACGTGTGGCAAATGTACCAGGGACATACCCAGGCAGTGCCAGGTATGTTCCGACAGTGCAGACAGACTGCTGAGTAAGTGCTGAAATGCTAGTCACACAAGAAGGACATGCCACTCACACACACACACGCAGCCCCCCACAGCAGCCTATTGTAAATATGTGTGGAATTGTTTTATTCCTTGTATTTTTTTTATAATTTTCATAACAAAAATAAAAAGCATGGAAACAAATAACAGTTGTTCTTTTGTATATTTACATTTTTGTATATTTAGATTCAAGTCAATGGGTGTAGAAAAAAAAAAATCGCAAAAAAATCGCAGTTACTGAGTGAGTCACACAAGAAGGACATGCCACTCACACACACACACACACACACACACACACACACACCGCAGCCCCCCACAGCAGCCTATTGTAAATATGTGTGGAATTGTTTTATTCCTTGTATTTTTTTTATTATTTTCATAACAAAAATAAAAAGCATGGAAACAAATAACAGTTGTTCTTTTGTATATTTACATTTTTGTATATTTAGATTCAAGTCAATGGGTGCAGAAAAAAAAAAAAAATCGCAAAAAAATCGCAGTTACTGAGTGAGTCACACAAGAAGGACATGCCACACACACACACACACACACACACACACACACACACACACACACACACACACACACACACACACACACACACACACACACACACACACACACACACACACACACACACACACACACACACCCCCCCACCCCCCCCGCAGCCTATTGTAAATCCTGTGGTGTGACAGTAATGGCCTTAATTACAGAACAAAAGCGGTGATTATAGGTTGTTTGCTTAAATCCTTCAGGTCATTCGACCCGTCTCTGGGTTCCAAAGGTAGAAATGTTAAATGACCCCTCTCTGGGACTTCTAGTGTTAAAAGATGACACATTCCCAATGTATTTTTTGGGGGAAAAAAATATTTTCATATTTTACATTTTCAAAATAACAAAAAATGAAAATGACCTGATGTAAATGTTTGGGCACCCTGCATGGTTAGTACCTAGTAGTACCCCCCTTTGGCAAGTATCACAGCTTGTAAACGCTTTTTGTAGCCAGCCAATAGTCTTTCAATTCTTGTTTGAGGGATTTTCGTCCATTCTTCCTTGGAAAAGGCTTCCTGTTCTGTGAGATTCCTGGCTCATCTTGCATGCACTGCTCTTTTGAGGTCTACCCACAGATTTTCAATGATGTACAGATCAGGGATCTGTGAGGACCATGGTAAAACCTTTAACTTGCGTCTTTTTAGGTAGTCTATGGTGGATTTTGACGTGTGTTTAGGATGAATGGGCCAACATACTAGCAACAGTGTGTGCCAACCTTGTGAAGACTTACAGAAAACGTTTGACCTCTGTCATTGCCAACAAAGGATATATAACAAAGTATTGAGATGAACTTTTGTTATTGACCAAATACTTATTTTCCACCATAATTTGCAAATAAATTCTTTAAAAATCAGACAATGTGATTTTCTGGATTTGTTTTCTCATTTTGTCTCTCATAGTTGAGGTCTACCTATGATGTCAATTACAGGCCTCTCTCATCTTTTTAAGTGGGAGAACTTACACAATTGGTCGCTGACTAAATACTTTTTTTTCCCCACTGTATATATATATGTATATGTATATATATATCTATGGGGAAAACATAACGTTTCTCAGATTAAAATCATGCTGCACTTTTTTGCAGTAATTTTTTTTCTGCAGTGCGGGATGAGATTAAATAAAATCTCATTCACTTTTCTAGGACTGTAAAACACAGAGTTTTTTTTCTGCTGCATTTCTGCAACATTGTGGGCCTTAAACCTTTAACCCCTTACCGCCGCAGGCATTTTTCAATTTTCGATTTTTGACTCCCCGCCTTCCAAACCCCATAACTTTTTTATTTTCCAGTTCACAGAGTCATATGAAGGTTTAATGTTTGTTGTAAAAATTGATCATCATAATGGTACCATTTAATATTCCATACAATATACTGGGAAGCTGTAAAAAAAAAGTTCAGAATGGGGTGGAATTGGAGAAAAAGTGCATTTGTGCACTGAGACTGCTCAGAAGAAAATACCCAGGCTCTATGTTCCCACTGGATAAATTTGTATAGAGAAGGACTTCCAGGCAAAAATCTTAAGAATCTGTTTTGCCTGGAAGTCCTTCTCTATACAAATTTATCCAGAGGGAAGGCGGAGTCTGGGTATTTTCTTCTGAGGGTGGGTTCACACTTGCTCTGGGACTCCGTCCACCGTGAATCCAACCTAAATGTCGGAAAAAAAGAATTGGGAAAGGATAGGGAAAGGTTTGAGACGGTTTGCTTACAAACCCATTCACTTCAATGGGTTTTTAAAGCAATGCGCAGGTGTGCGATTGCACCCTCTGTGCCCCCGAAACAGGTTTTTTTCGTCGGACACAAAGTCCTGCATGTCCGACGAAAAAAACGGCTTAGCGTTAAGCAAACCATCTCAAACCTTTCCCTGTTCTTTCCCAATCCTTTTCTTCCCACATTTAGTTTGGATTCACAGCGGACGGAGTCCAGGCGCAAGTGTGAACCCACCCTGAGCGGTCTTGCTCTAACCAGAATCAGCTATCACAGAGCCTTGGAGGATCCTATAGCAGTTTCCCAGTGGATGCTGTACCCTCGTATTGATGCCATTATAGTGGTTGTGTCTTTACACAACCCCATCAGGTGAGCGTAACTTCTTTTTTATATTTAAAATGTATGCATAGAACATCTTTTTTTGTGGGGCTAGATGTAGTTTTTAGTTATACCATTTTGGAAAATGTCTATTGCTTTCATCACTTTTTTGATTAAAATTTTTATCAGAGGCGAAATAACAAAAAAATGGCGGTTTGACTCTTGATTTTTTTTTCCCCTGCTATGGCGTTCACCATCCGGGAAAAATATTTTCCCTTTTAGGGAAAGGGGGTGATTCGAATTTTTAATTCTTTTTTTATTTATTTATTTATACTGCATTTAATAGACCCCCCCAAACGGGCATTGGCACCAGGTCTTTACTGTAGAGACCCGGGGCTATGACAGCAACCATATTTAAATACCCAACACCTGCCATAATAGTATGACGGATGTCAGGAATGGGTTAAGGATACAGGGTAGTTTGTACGTTAATGCTCGGTGACTTTTTTCATATTTTCCTTCTCTGCCTTCCAAAATTCATAACTTTTTTATTATTCTGTCGACAGAGCTAAGTGAGGGTTTATTCTTTGTTTGACAAGTTGTACTTTTATTTGGCACCATTATGGGATGCATATTATGTTTTGATTAGATTTTATTAACGTTGCTCAGCCTCCTGGCTGCCATGGCAACCCCTCTGACCCCAAGATCTCATCGCTGAGGAACCAAGGGGTGTTGACGGGGCAATCTTGCCGCCTAACCACCCGGATGCCATGATCGCTATTGACTCGGGTCTTGGCTGTGTAATACAACCTAGACCCTGAAGTAAGGGTCTACCGCTGGTGACTGTCAGTAGATTTTAGCAACAGACACTAGCAGAACCGTCACAAAAATGTTAAAAATTTCATTGATTTCAATGGGATTTTATCTTGTGTCAGTTAGTGACTGTTAGTGTCCGTTATACACCCAATCCTTCACATGTACATTTTTTTCACGAACAAAAAATTCCTGCATGCAGGACTTTGGCGTCCATAAAAAATAACGGTTTCATGACGGACTTTCAGAAAGGACATCCAAAGGTAGTACAGTAGTGTGAACCCACCCTAACTATACACTCAGGGCAACATAATAATACAGCGCTAAGCGGGAAGGAGTTTAACAGGTTTATGTAAGACAGTTTAATCACTGTCGAGTTCTCCAACTAATGGGAACATGTGTTTAGTTATTTATTTATCTTAGGCCCGTTTCACATCTGCGTTCGGGTTTCCATTCAGGGAGTCCGCATGGGGACCCCCCCGAACGGAAACCTATATGCATAAAAAAGCGGTTTACCTGGGAAACCTGCAGACCTCATAGACTATAATGGGATCCGTGTGTTTTCTGCTCGGTTTCTGCACGAAACAAACGGAGAGGAAAGTACATCATGTCCTATGCTGCAGTCACAATTTTGGTGCTTCCCTGTTGGCTTTAGGGTTATAGGTATTCACAAATTACTAAGTGACAATTCCCAGTGACTTACAGTTCTTATAGAGGGTTATCATCCATTAAATTGTGTGGGCGACTGCTGGGGACATTAAAATGTACAGGGCCATGGCCAGGGGTCATTAAGCTATGTGGGGCTACTGCTAGGAGACATTAAACTGTGCAGGGGCCTCTGCTGGGAGACGTTAAACTGTGCAGGGGCCCCAGCTGGGGGACGTTAAACTGTATAGGGCCACTGCTGGCGGATATTAGACTGTATGGGGCAACTGCTGTGGGACATTAAACTGTATGAGGCAACTGCTGTGGGACATTAAACTCTATGGGGCCACTGCTGGCGACATTAAAGTGTACAGGGACACGGCCAGGGGGACATTAAACTATGTGGGGCAACTGCTAGGTGACATTAAACTGTGCGGAACCACTGCTGGGGGACTTTAAACCGAGCAGGGGCCACTGCTGGGGTTATTTAAGAACAAATTTGTATTGTCCACTTCAACATTTTTCTATGTGTGGCCCATTTTCCCAGCTGAGTTTAAGACTCCTGGTGTAGGGGTACTTGAACCTAGGGCAAAACTCAGAACAGGTCCTATTCTTGTTCCTTTTGTAGCCGAGGTTCATGGCTGAAAATGAAAGGGTCCATGGAGGACAAAGATGGCACAGAGATATCCATGTGTCACCCGTGCCATTTTCCCAAGGACAATGCAATGCGCATGTTATGCTATGTTCACACAGAGTTTTTTGCAGGCGGATTTTGACGCGAAATCCACCTCAAAATCCGCCTGCAAAAACGCCTCTCATTAATTTTTTAGTTTTTTTCCTCTAGCTGATTTTTTCCACTAGCGGAAAAAAAAAAGTGACATGACCTATCTTCAGGCGGATTCCGCCTTGAAAAACCCATTGAAATCAATGGGAGGCCGAAAAACCGCTAGCGTTATTTTGACACGTTTTTTAAAGAAAAGCTTCCAGGTCCATACAGTGTGCTGGAGCAAAAAAACTGCAACAAAAACCGTGACGAAAAACGCAACAAAAACGCATCATGTAAAAAAACGCGTCAAAAAATGTTTCCTAATTCCTGAAGCAGATTTTTTCAGCTTGCAAAAAACTCCGTGTGAACATAGTGTGCATGTAGCTTTACATAATGGCATCCACCTGACTTCTACTCTGCCTGTGTTTATGGCAACCTTCACCATAGTTCTGGCATTCTAATCATGAACCAGGAAGCTCAGTATGTCTGGTGAGGCTCCTCAGCTAGGTCTGGGAACTGTACAGTAGAAGTGCCTTACTCAGGAGTGAACCTAGCCTCTCTGCTGCCTGAGGCGAACTATAGAAAGGCGCTCCCTCTCCATAAAAAGATACCCAACACAGCTATCTTCGGTTGCGTGTTGGGGCCCCCCTAATTGAAATTGTACGACATGCCCCCTCATTTGCAGATCAAAAAATCCTTTTATTTGGCCCCACATGGTACATGACTCCCCTGCTTTTTTATGGCCCCATTCAATATATAGCTCCCCTCCTTTTTTTTCTCCCCCACAGTATATGACTCCCTATTTTATGACCCCCCAGTATATGATCCTCCTATTCTTGGCCCCAACACTGTATAAGTCCCCCTTCATATGGCCCCCACAGTTTATGACCCCCCCCCTTATTTATGGTCCCTCTAACAGTTGTTGACCCCTTTTTTATGTCCCCTCTCCACAGTATGTGACCCCTTTTCCCCCCCCCACAGTATATGATCCCCTTCCCCCCTCAATGTATGACTCCCTTTTTTTGCCCCCCACACAGTATATGACCCCTTTTTTGCCCCCCCCCCCCCTTCCCCACACACACACACACACACACTATATGACCTCAGTGGCATAATTAAGGTCTTGTGGACCCGATGCAAACTTTTGGCCGGGGCCCCCTACCCCCCTCCCTAGAGCAAATTCTTGATAGTGACGGTTACGGGTGCTGCAGCGATATCTCAGAGACTTGAAGGAGATACAGCTTTAGTACCCACAACTGCAGCTATCAAGAATATGGTGGGTGAGCAGCGCAGCGCCAACATGTAAACAATACTGGGACAGTATAATATGCTCCACAGTGGCCCCTACACAGTATAATATACTCCACAGTGGCACCCAAACAGCATTATATGTTCCACAATGGCCCCCACACAGCATTATATGCTCCACAGTGGCCCCCACACAGCATTATATGCTCCGCAGTGGCCCCAACACAGCATTATATGCTCCGCAGTGGCACCCACACAGCATTATATGCCCACAGTGACTCTGACACAGTATTATATGCTCACAGTGGCCCACACACAGTATTATATGCGCCACAGTGGCCCTCACACAGTATTATATGCTCACAGTGGCCCCCACACAGTATTATATGCCCACAGTGGCCCACACACAGTATTATATGCTCCACAGTGGCCCCCACAGAGTATTATATGCTCACAGTGGCCCCCACACAGTATTATATACTCACAGTGGCCCACACACAGTATTATATGCACCACAGTGGCCCCCACACAGTATTATATGCTCACAGTGGCCCCCACACACAGCATTATATGCTCATAGTGGCCCCCACACACAGTATTATATGCCCACAGTGGCCCCCACACAGTATTATATGCCCACAGTGGCCCCCACACAGTATTATATGCTCACAGTGGCCCCACACAGTATTATATGCCCACAGTGACCCCCACACAGTATTATGTGCCCACAGTGGCCCCCACACAGTATTATATGCTCACAGTGGCCCCCACACAGCATTATATGTTTCACAGTGGCTCCCACACAGCATTATATGCTCCGCAGTGGCCCCCACACAGTATTATATACTTTAATCAAATTTATTAAAGTTTTGCAATAAGAACAGAAAGAAGAAAAGGGAAAGGGGGTACAATGTTATAACATCAATATCAGTTAAAACAATAACAGAGGGGGAACGCAGGCCACCTTATTTATGGATAAGGCACAGTAATGGAAGTTTGGGTAAAAAGGCCAACGAAGCCCACCACAACAGGATCAGAAATAAATGACACAATGACAACTAAAATGACTATAACTTTAGGTGGGTGATAGCTAAAAAAAACTAAAAAGTCAACTGTAAAAAGCTACCACAGGGCCACCCACCTAACCATAAATTAAAACAAACATCAAGAGGGGGGGGGACCAAAAGGGGAACACAGGTGTACAAGATATATGAGGCCTAGGACTCCCCCTAGGGCAGGGGAGGGACACAGGAGGGAGGAGGTAGGAGATGGAACGGAAGGGGAAATTTAGAAATGGAGAGCAGTCAGACACTGCACTAACAGAGAAAACAGAACAACCCCAAATCAAGAAAAAAAAGAGAGAAAACTCAGAGGACTCCTGAAACACCACCCACGGCCGCCAGAGGGACTCAAATTTGGAGGGGTCGGGTGAGTCCTCAGCCACCAGGGCCTCCATTCTCCTGATAAGGAGAAGCTCCTGAAGGAACTCCACCAGGGTAGGCACAGCAGTGCCTCGCCAATGCCTGGGGATAACTGTTCTGGCGGCGGTGAGGAAGTGTCGCAAAAGGTCCCTTTTAACGGCAGAGACCCTCCCCGGTATAATGGAGAGAAGTGCGAGCTGGGGTGAAGGCGTGACAGATCTGCCACTCACTTTAGCATAAAGCTCAAAGACGGCATCCCAAAAGGGTTTAAGGGCCGCTCATTCCCACCAGATATGATATAGGGTACCTTTTTCGAAACCACAGCGCCAACACCGGTCAGAGACGCCAGGGTAGATCCTATGTAAGAGGTCAGGACAGCGGTACCAGCGGGTCAGTATTTTGTAATTCTTTTCCTGCGCACCACAGGATAGCGGAAGTTTGTGTGTGTACAGGTAGGATTTATCCCAGTTGGCAGTAGAGAGGTGAGTACCGAGGTCAGACTCCCAGGGGCCAATGTACGAGGGAGGCCCAGGTGTAGCGTCTTGGAGGAGAATGCCATAAAGAACAGAGATGGCGCGCGGAGTGGTGTCAGTCTGGGAAAGGGCAAGCTCCAGGTTAGTTAAAGAGGAAGAGAGCGTGGGAAGCAGGGAGAACCTGCGGATGAAGGTAGTGAGCTGGCCATATTCCAACCAGGACAAACGGAGATTGGGATGAGAGGCTTGCAATTGTAACAGAGAAGGAAGAGAAGTGCTATCCATGACCTGATGCAAACGAACATCATCCCTAGCCAACTAGCAAAGAAATCTGTCAGCAGAGCAACCCGGTGGGAACATGGGATTTCGGAACAGAGGGCTGAGAGGACCCGGGACCCTGGCTATGCAACCACCCGCGCTTATGGAATCCCAGGTCTTGAGGAAATGAGAGGATAAAATGGAGTGTCTGATAATACTGGGGCGAAAGTGAGACGGAACCCAGGGCAAGGAAGGGAGATGAGCTGACAGCAAGTCGGCCTCTATAGAGACCCACTGCTTGTCCGCCCCGCGATAGCGCCAGTCAAAAAGGAGCAACAGTACTGTCGCGCGATAGTATATTCTAGGGTCGGGCAGGCCCGCACCACCGCGATGTCTACGGCGTGTCAATGTCCAGAAGCGTAACCTGCTTCGTGACGCTGCCCACACAAATCTCCCAAACAAAGTCTGGGCGCGAACAAAAAAGGAGCGTGGTATTGGAATGGGCAGGGCTTGAAACACATATAATAACCGGGGCATGACATCCATTTTTAGCGCGTTGATGCGACCAAACCATGAGAGCATGAGGGAACCATATTTCCGCAGATCTGTCGAAAGGGATTCAAGGAACGGTAAGTAATTAAGGCGGTAGAGAAGGGAGAGGTCTGAAGGGACGTGAATCCCGAGATATTTAATGGATGTGCGGTGCCATTTGAAGGGGAATTCGTTCGTGAGGAGGGCTGCTTCTGCTGGGGGCAAGGTGATATTGAGGGCCTCACTCTTAGAGAGATTTACTTTGAAATTACTCAGGTGGCCAAAGCGACGGAACTCACGCAGGATGGCCGGAAAGGAAACGCGTGGCTGAGAGATGTATAAGAGGAGGTCGTCGGCGTATAAAGCCGTTTTGACCTGGCGGTTGCCCAGCTGCACGCCATGAACACTAGGACAGTTCCGTAAGGCAGTCGCTAGATGTTCCATGACCAGTGCATATAAAAGAGGAGACAGGGGACAACCCTGTCACGTGCCGTTCCGGACCGGAAAGGAGTTGGAGAAGAGCCCGTTAACCCGCACCCGTGCCGACGCGTCGCCATAGAGAGAAAGCACCTTACTCAGGTACCCCGAGCCAACTCCAATTTGCTGGAGTGTGGCCCGCAGGAAGCCCCAATGTACACGGTCGAACGCTTTTTCAGCGTCCACCGAGAGCAAGCACATGGGGGTATCAGTAACATGTGCCGCGGAGATCGCCAAGAGCGTCTTGCAAATATTGTCCCTGGCCTCGCGGCCAGAGATAAAGCCAACCTGGTCAGTATGAACCAGGCCCGGCATCAAAGGGGACAGTCGGTTAGCCAGCAATTTGGCAAATAGCTTAATGTCAATGTTGAGCAGGGAAATCGGGCGATAGCTGGCGCAACTGGACGGATCTTTCCCAGGTTTGGGGAGGACTGTGATAAGGGCTGAAAGGGATTGGGAGGCAAACGGAGTGGTGTCATCAATACTGTTAAAGACACGGGCCATTATTGGAGAGAGGAGGTCTCGGAAGGACTTATAAAATCTGGGGGTAAACCCATCAGGGCCCGGAGATTTGCCCGAGGGGGAAGATTGAATGACAAGGGAGACCTCCTCTTCGGAAAAACGGTCCTCGAGAAGCGCTCTATCCGAGGGAGCGATGGTGGGGAGAGAGGTCTCGTCGATGTATTCCCTGATTTTCTCATAAAAAGAGTCCGGGGGAAGATCAGCATATTGTCCCCGAATATTATAGAGGTCGTGGTAAAAAGAGCGGAACGCCTCTGCTATGTCTGCTGGGTTATGGACCGATCTCCCAGTGCCTTTATTAATCCGAGGAATGTACGTGGAGGTGTTGCGAGGATGTAGGCGACGCGCGAGGGGACGATTGCACTTATCCGCAAACTCATAGTAATGTTTCCGAACACGGTCACGGAAAAGCATGGACACTTCGTCCAGGTGAGCTCGGAGCTCCTCTCTAGCGTTGAGGAGCTCCGTGAAATCTGCCTGAGAGCAAGACCGTTTATGCAGCACTTCAAGGGAATGGATCTTGGCCACACAGTATTATATGTTCACAGTGGCCCCCACACAGTATTATATGCATCGTAGTGGTCCCCACACAGTATTATATGCTCACAGTGGCCCCAAACAGCATTATATGCCAACAGTGGCCCCCACACTGTATTATATGCCCACAGTGGCCCCTACACAGTATTATATGCTCACAGTGGCCCACACACAGTATTATATGCCCACAGTGGCCCTCACACAGTATTATATGCTCACAGTGGCCCCCACACAATATTATATGCTCACAGTGGCCCACACACAGTATTATATGCCCATAGTGGCCCCCACACAGTATTATATGTTCCACAGTGGCCCCCACACAGTATTATATGCCCACAGTGGTCCCCACACACTATTAGGTGCTCCACAGTGACCCCCCAACCCCAGAGCCAGTGCTATTATTATACTCTGGGGTCTCCTCAGATCCTAGAATATAATAAGTAGAGGCCCAGGAGAAGCGATTAAAAATAACAAACACTTATACTCACCTTGTCTTACCTCTCCGGGGCATCCTCGCTCCGTCCTGCTGTCTTTCCCATCTTCCTTGGTCCCCACATCCCGTGCCCCAGATATCACCGCTGGGGCCTGTGATTGGACTTCAGCAGTCACGTGGAGCGCGATGATGTCATTAAGCCAGCGCATCCCATGTGACCGTTGGGGCCTAATCACAGGCCCCAGCAGTGAGGCCGGAAAAGCGTCGGAGAGAATGCTGAGCCCAGGACAGGTGAGTATAAGTATTTTTTTTTTTTTTTTGTCACTTCCCCTGGGCTGATATCCAATGAAAAGGGGCCCAGCCCCTTTCCATTAACAATAGGTATAGCGGTCGGGGAACCAGGCTTCCCCGACCACTATCATGGTAGACCGGGGCCCTAGCCATTTCTAGCTGGCCATGGGCCCCGTACCTCTCCGGGCACGGTCGCGGTCGCACCACCTGCAACCACGATCGTTACGCCACTGTATGACCCCCTTTTTTGGACCCCCACAGCATACGACCCCCTTTATATGGCTCTCCCACAGTATATGACCTCTGTTTTATGCCCCCCCAGTATATGACCCCCAATTTAGCCCCCCACAGTATATGATCTCTTTTTTGGCCCCCACACAGTATATGGTCCCCCTTTCTTGCCTCCTAAACAGTATATGACCCCCTTTTTTGGCCCCCACACAGTATATGACCCCCCATAGTATATGACCTCTTTTTTGACCCCCCCCACAGTATATGACCCCATTTTTTGGCCCTCACACAGTATATGACCCTATTTTTATGGCTGCCCATAGTATATGACCCCCCCTTATTTATGGCCCCTCTAACAGTTGTTAACCCCTTTTTTATGTTCCCCCCAATATATGACTTTTTTGGCCTCCCCACCACATTATATGATCCCCTTCCCCCCTCAATATATGATCCCCATTTTTGGCCCCCACACAGTATATAACCCCCTTTTTTAGTCCCCCACAGTATATGACCCCCTTCACACACCCCCACAGTATATCATCCCCTTTTCTGGCCCCCACACAGTATATTACCCCCTTTTTTGCTCCCCATAGTATATGATCCCCTTTTTTGCCCCCCCCACACACAGTATATGACCCCCTTTTCATGGCTCTCCCACAGCATATGATCCCCTTTTTATGGCTCTCCCACTGTATATGACCCCTTTTTATATGTCCCCCCATTATATGACCCCAATTTGATCTCTTTTTTTGGCCCCCACACAGTATATGGTCCATCTTTTTTGGATCCCACACAGTATATGATCCCCTTTTTTTGACACCTGCAAAATATATGGCCTCCCCCATAGTATTTGACCCCCCTTTTTAACCCCCCACAGTATATGACTCCCATTTTTGGCCCCCACAGTATATGTCCCTCCATAGTATATGACCCCCTTTTATTTGACACCCACAGTATATGACCCCCTTTTTTGGCACCCACACAGTATATGACCCCCCCCTCAGTATACGACCCCTATTTTTGGCCTCCACAGTATATGACCCCCATTTTTGGCCCCCACAGTATATAACCCCCATTTTTTACCTTAATGGCTCCCACTCAGTTTACAATCCCCTTATTTTTGGCCCCCACATGGTCTAAGACCCCTCTTTCTATGTCCCCCACTGAGTATATGGACCCCCTTTTTTGTCTCTCACACAGTATATGGTCCCCTATAGTGTATGCCCCCTTATTTTGACCCCCCACAGTATATGACCGACTTTTTTTGCTCCCCACACAGTATATGATCTCCTTTTTATGGCTCTCCCACAGCATATGACCCCCTTTTTATGGCTCTCCCACAGTATATGACCCCTTTTTTATGTCCCCCAATTATATGACCCCTATTTTGGCCCCCACAGTAAATGATCTCTTTTTTTGGCCCCCACACAGTATATGGTCCATCTTTTTTGGATCCCATATAGTATATGATCCCCTTTTTTTGATACCTACACTATATAAGGCCCTCCCCATAGTATTTGACCTCCTTTTTTAACCCCCCACAGTATATGGCCCTCCCTCCATAGTATATGACCCCCTTCTATTTGACACCCACAGTATATGACCCCCTTTTTTGGCTCCCCGATTTTAGCCCCCACAGTATATGACCCCCATTTTTGACCCCCACAGTATATGGCCCCCCCATAGTAAATGACACCCTTCTATTTGTACCAACAGTATATGACCCCCTTTTTTGGCTCCCCCACAGTATATGGCCCCCTTATAGTATATGACCCCCTTTTTTGGTCCCCACACAGTATATGACTCCCTTTTTTGGCCCCCACACAGTATATGGTCCATCTTTTTTGGATCCCACATAGTATATGATCCCCTTTTTTTGACACCTACACAATATATGGCTCTCTTCATAGTATTTGACCTCCTTTTTTAACCCCCCACCTTATATGGCCCTCCCCCCATAGTATATGACCCCCTTCTATTTGACACCCACAGTATATTGCCCCCTTTTTTTGGCTCCCCGATTTTAGCCCCCACAGTATATGACCCCCATTTTGGGCCCCCACAGTATATGGTCCCCCATAGTATATGACCCCCTTTTTTGGTCCCCACACAGTATATGACCCCCTTTTTTGGCACCCACAGAGTATATGGCCCCCCCACAGTATATGACCCCTATTTTTGGCCCCACAGTATATAACCCCCATTTTTTACCTTAATGGCCCCCACTCAGTTTACGATCCCCTTATTTTTGGCCCCCACAGTATATGACCCCTGTTTTTGGCCCCCACAGTATATAACCCCCATTTTTTACCTTAATGGCCCCCACTCAGTTTACGATCCCCTTATTTTTGGCCCCCACATAGTCTAAACCCCCTCTTTCTATGGCCCCCACTGAGTATATAGTCCCCCTTTTTTGTCTCTCACACAGTATATGGTCCCCCATAGACTATGTTCCCCTTTTTTGACCCCCCCAAAAGTATATGACCCCCTTTTTTAACTCCTCCACAGTATATGACCCTATTTATTTATGGACCCCCTAAACGTATATGACCCCTTTATTATGGCGTGTCCACAGTATATGAACCCCTTTTTATGCCCTCACACAGAATATTACCCACATTATTATGGCCCCCCTAACAGTATATGACTCCTTATTTGTCTCCTCCTTACAGTATATGGCCCCCTTTTTTGGTCCCCATACAGTGTTATGTTTGTGGAATAAACAGGAAGGGGGAGCGGAATTCTGTTTTTTAACTGGCCGCTACTTATTGTATTATTGCAATAGGTAGTGGCTGATAATTTTACTCACCCATCGACATTCTTGTCCAGAGCAGTTACCACTGCCAACTCCAGGGCACGCTGTAGCTGATGCTGGATGTAGCGTCCTGATGTTCTTCAGCGTTGTTACGTAAATGCAGCGGCATTTAGAGGCGGCTGCAGAGGCCGGCCTGGACAGGAATGTGGATTGGAGAGTAAAAATTATCAGTCGCTACCTATTTCAATAATACAGTAAGTAGCGGTCAATTACAAGAGGCATGTCTCCCGTCCCCAGTTTATTCCATGAGGCGCCGCCAGCGCCTGCGAAGTACCAGAATCCACCATCAGGACTCTGGGAACTGCAGTTTTTACTGCATATTTTTGTTATTAGATTTTATTAGATTCTCTCCTGATGAGCCACGAAAGTGGTGAAACGCGGAGAGGCACAATATGTAATAGCTTGCGATAGGGATAGCTCTATACTGTATATCCTGCTCTACTGGGAATAGAGGATCGTATCCAACCTGGGTTCTCTATTATAGATCAGCTGGTTATTTGATACTTAGTATGTGGTGTCTGTGGCTTGCAAACCAGCCTCAGATGTGTGAGTTCTAGCCTACTACTGTACATTTGGAGCAGCCCTCATATATCCCACATACTTTCTATGTTGTAGATGTCTTGGTGATCTTTATTTAATGGTGATAGTTTATATTATCACCTCTGATCTCTTACATGGATTAACCCTTTAACATGGTATATGAATGAATCATTAGGGTTGATACAACGGGCATTTTTGACGCTTTTTGGAGGGGTGATTTAGACATATACTCTCCGTTTTAACCTTGTTTGTCATAGCCAAGGGCCATTCTTTTAAATATTATTATTAAAAGATTATCATTCATATTATCATTAATTTTATTTTTGGGTTCCATAATTCTGTTGGTTTATTGCTTTAATGCTCTGATGAGAATGCCTATGCCTAGTCCTAATGGCCAGTGGCATAACTAGGAATGACTGGGCCCCAAGTCGAACATTTGGCATGCCAGCAGGTAACAGCCTATTAAAAAAATATATACAGTATATCAGGGGTCCGCAGGGCCCCCTAATGTCCCGGGCCCTGTGGCAGCTGCTCCCACCGCTACCCCAGTATTTACGCCCCTACTAATGGCATTAGTATGCCTAGATTAATAAAGTAACCTGGCAGCTCACCATACAACTGCATGGTGAAGCCATTGGCCCATCCCTAGTCCAAGCTAGATAGGTATAGGCTGCTGGAGCATGACCCGTTGCATTGATATTGGAGGGGATATTGATGTAACACTGTGTGAAGGCTAGTATTAATCAAATATTTAAAAAAAAAAATTGCAATTGATGCACTGCATTTATTGTTTCACTTTGCCATCAGAGTAATGTTCTGATTTGGCTACTCTTTGCCCTAGGTCCCCTGGAAATTAGTGTAGTTTTTGTGACTGTAATGCCATGATAGAAATGAGTCTACATATCACAAGGCATTATGGGAAAAGCAGCTGGGAAGCTCATGCGCCCTCTGTTGGATGTAACAGATCCTCAATTTGCTTTTGACTCACTGAGTCTTGAGACAGCAAATGGGATTTTAGCCAAGCCAATTTCACTTATCTGCATACAGCGCCGTTTCGGGATTTTTGTCCCTCATCAGTGCAGAGCAAAGTGAACTGGCTGGCTTTGTGGGAGGCAATGAGTGGCTTAGGGATGGGAACATCTCTCCTAATGGCATTAGTATGCCTAGATTAATATAAGCTGTAGAGAAATGGCAGCTCACCATACAACTGCATGGTGAGACTGTTGGCCCATCCCTAGTCAAATCTAATATAACCCACTACTAAAGAGAATGCACTTTTTACTGCCTCATAGGTGGTAACTTTTAGGTAACCAGTTATTCTGATCCCCAGTCCATACCAGCAATGTTCCGGTTTGGCAATTTTTTGCTGTTGTTGTGTTGGCTGCCTCCAGTCCTAATGTTAAAGCTAGAGAAGTTGTTCCAGGGTCTTATACTGATTGCTGTTCTGGAGTCGGGAAGGATTTTTTTCCCCATAACATGGGGCTATTGGTATTAACCTCATGGGGTTTTTTGCCTTCCTCTAACACTGCAGAGTTATAGGTAGTCTTCATCCAACCTCATCTACTAGGTCACTATAACTCATAGTAAATTAACTTTATAATAAACTGTAGAAAAATGACTGTTGACAGTACAACTGCATGGTGGAAAGTCCCAATTGAGGGGATTTCACTTTATTACCATGATGAAAATGAATCCCCCTTCCTAGCATATATAATGTAATTATAATATATTTAATGATATCCTTTAGAAAGTCTGTTCACCATACAACTCTATGGTGATCATGATGGTTTATTGATAATCCTTCAGGTAGGTAGTGGCAACATTCAGTATGCCTTGTTGTATTGAGAAGATCAGGGGCAAGTACGTTACTGTAGTGAATGCTCTGCTCACTATACAACTCTATGGTGCAAGACATGTCTGAAGATGTTGGATTTCTTAAATTCTACATCAATCATCTGCAGTTTCTGAAACAACACTAAAATGTTTGTGTCTTTGTATATGTGAAAGCTGAATCTACTACCAGAAGAACGTAAAAAAAACCCTCACCTTACCATCATTAACATCCAGCCACAAGATCGTAGGTAAGTTCCATTCAGCTTTTTTGGGCATTTTGCAGCTGTGGTGATCAATTATCTAGTGTCTAAAGCTGCCCTTTCCATTGTTATATCAGAGGCATATGGATCATAAGTCAAGCCTTCGTGTGGTGATGGAGGAGGTGGTGGAAGGTACTAGGGGTAGATTACTATGTACGCATTAGATTTTGCCTGCATCCTCGAGAACTGACCTTAATATATCTTTATACAGTTTGCGTAGTACAGTTAGTTGTTAGAAAGATAATGCGTTGCAGAGTGATGAAGGGACAAGCAGATGTAGACTAGGTGTGGATGGCTGTCATGACTTTCCCAATCCTGCAGGGTCACCAGATCTAGCTAACACTGAGGGGACATGGACTGCATGGATGTGACCTTTTACCTTCATTTTTTTCCCCCTTTTACCTGACCCAAATAAAGACCAAGACACATTGTTCTCATTTATCTGGGCGGGTAATGGCCACAGCTTTAAGTTTTTCCTTATCCAACATGGCTTAACAGAACAATCAACGACTTATTTTCTGAACCAGAGAGGTGGGCCCGGCCCCGGCTTCTGGTGGGCCCGTCAAACTCCCTGTCCACCCTTATCTCCTTTGGACCACCACCATGGAGAGTAAGGTGTATCCCTACACCATACCCCAACCCCCACGCAGAAGGAAAAGAGCTTGCTCTACGCCATCCTGTATCCCTAATAAAAATATGTCCAACCCGATTTCATTTAAATGAACCCCATCTGGCTGCATGAGGCGAGTGTTATCTCACTCCAGCTGATGGTGACGCACCACCATGCCACCTCTGGATCTCACGAAGAGTGACATCCTAGCATTCACAGCCCTTCTTGCTCGCTCCACAGTATCGGCATTGCGCGCTCCTTGCCACGTTGGACGAGACACCATCTCCGACCAGACAAGTACCATTTCAGAAAAAAACCTTGGAATCCTGTCAATGTCCGACCGTATGACTGCCAACAGGTCGGCCATGCATTGAAAACACAAATCGTTCCCCCCGTCGTGGAGAACAAGTATAACTGGGGAAACAACACTGCTAAAATTGATTGCCTCCGGCAGGACCTGAGCCCACCGCATTCCACGAACTCCCCTCCAGACCACGTCTATACTCTGGAAGCCCAGGTTCCTGCCACCCGGTCTGACCTCAGCCCACTGAGTGGCCCAAAACACGTAGGAATGGCCTAACTCACACACACATCCGGAGGGCCACGACCTGCAAAAAAGAACACAATTACAAAACCAGTTCAGGCCGTACATAACTCGCATAGCAAGCCGACCTCCACCTGCCAATACGTTTTACCACCTCCTCAGATAAACCGGCCCTCGACGCCTCCGTAGCCGCACCTATCCGGAACGAGTGAGTGCCGAATTCAACCTGAGGCAAATTCAACTTGGCCAAACAACACTGAAACACTGCCAAAAACTGATAGCGCGTGTGTGGCAAACCATCCTGATGGGACAAAAAACAAGGGTATTCGACCAGCGACTTCAGGTATCGCCCCACTAACTCCACTGGACAGCCCATGCCACCAGTCGGCGATAACGTAAGCCATGAACCCCTGCCTAGTACATCCACCTTGGACCGCCGAACTCGAACCTTCACCACCCCTTACATCGTCCCATAGCAAACCCCCCCACCTTGTTCTTAGACGGAGCGCACAGTTTCCCACTGCGAAGGGCCCCAAAAAATGCAAGCCCAAAAGCGGCCCCAATTAAAACCGCCTCACCCGGTGAAATGCAAACTACCCCAGCAACTTCTAACAAATGCAACAATAATGCATGCGTGACCGGCCTGCGACATTCCCTCCGCATGTATTCTTTTCGCCAGCCCTTAAGGGCCTGATGCACTATAAACCTCCACGCGACATCCTCCAAACCCGCCAATCGCAAATGAAAACCCAACCCCGCCAAACGCCGCTGCACCACGACCGCCAACAAACCCTCTTCACGCATATTACCCATGTACCCCAAAGTCGCCTGTAGCAGTGAAAAGGGATTACCCCAGTCCCTCACCAAGCTCCCAGCAACGTCCAACCATTCGAACCACACCTTACCATGTCCAGACCACGTGTTGGGTGCCACCGAAGACTGAATGAGAGGAATCACACGGTCGTCACAAGGTCCCAAAGGGGGGCCGGGCAGGACACACCCTCCTGGGAAGCTCCCGGCAAAAGGGCTCAGATCTCCTGCCAATGAAAACGGGACAGAGCATCAGCTACCACGTTCTCCACTCCTGGAACATGCCGCGCCCTGAACCATATGTTATACTCCAAGCAACGGAGCACTAAATGCCTCAACAGCGACAGCACTGGAAGAGAAGCAGAGGTTAAGTTGTTTATACAGTACACAACACTCATGTTATCCGTCCAAAAGAGTACCTTTCTGTCCCGGAACTGCTAGCCCCAAATTTCCACCGCCACCACAATCAGATACAGTTCCAGGAGAGCGAGGTTGCGACAGAGCCCACTGGACAGCCAAATATCCGGCCAGCTATCTGCGTACCATTGAGTCCCAAAAACCGCACCAAAACCCAATCCACCTGCAGCATCCGTATACAACGATAATTCCAAATTGGACACCTCCACCCCTTGCCAACAAGTTCTGCCGTTGTACCTACCCAAAAAAGTCTTCCACATCCATAAATCCGACCGCAAAGGATTCGTGATACGAATCCGGTGTTCCGGATGTTTGACCCCTTTTGTGGACAAAGATAACCTGCGCAAAAAAACCCAACCCATTGGCATGACCCTGCACGCAAAAACCAACAACCCAAGTAATGACTGCATCTGTCGCAATGTCACTTTCGCAACGCCCAGAAACGCCTTAATCGTGTCCCCCAACTTCTGCAGTTTTTCAGCGGGCAAGCGGTAGACCATGTCTACCGAGTCAAATTCTATACCCAAAAAGGACAGCCGAATGGTAGGTCCCTCAGTCTTTTCCTCCGATAACGGAATGCCAAACTTTCCCATTAAGAAACAAAAAGTGCCCAAAAGAAAATGACATAGGTCCCCACCCGCGGGGGCCACAAACAAAAATCGTCCAGATATTGTGTGATGGACCGTGAACCTGTTTCATAACGTAGCACCCACTACAGGAAGGAGCTGAACATTTCAAAGAAATGGCACGAAATGGAACAACCTATTGGCAAACACGCTTCGAAATAGTAAGATCCATCTACCATGCAGCCCAGTAAATGGTGACAATCCGGATGAACTGGCAGCAGGCGGAAGGCCGACTCAATGTCAGACTTCTCAATGAGTGCCCCGCAGCCTGCCTGCCGAACCAAGTAAACCACCCGGTCAAACGAGACATAAGACATGGCCGAGTCCCCTTTTGGAATCCTGTCGTTCACCAACTCCTCCTTAGGATAGGAGAAGTGGTGAATCAAACAAAATTTCCCCGGTTCCTTTTTGGGCACCAGGTCCAGATGTTCCCGGTCCGGTGGCCCCCGACTGAAAGGGCGACACCTTCTGCGCCAGCATTAACCTAATCCAAACATCAGTGGCTCTAACCGCCCACCCGATATCCAGCTGCAGCGGCGACGAAACTCTTCGTCATACCGCCACCAAGCACTGCCGCTGTGCGACTTGTAAGCACAAAAAATGGTGTCAAAATATACAAACAGCTCAGAACACTGCTCAAGGTGATTCTGGCCAAGGACGCAGCCCAGTACGGCAAACGCCTGACACCAGTTCCCAAACGTCTTAGCTGCCTGCGGGCAACGGTCAACCGTCCGCTCCGTAATCACCCTGCGTTCTTTGTCAACCGTATGTTGGTTGACCGAAATCATGGACCATATATCAACATACTGATTGTTACCAATCTTACTCCTAGTTTCCTCATCCAAATGAGACCCCAAGGGGCTGACCCCACAGAAAAAGGCTTCCTTGTGGATACCCGCTCCCCTTGACGTCTCAGTCGACTTTTTCTCACCAGCCTTCTCAAGCTGCACCATTAATACCTTAAGGGTCGGTAGCAACTCAGCCTTAGCTCCCTCCGGACCCCAGGCACCCGCAAAATCGAACTCACCAGGAGAAGCGATGACAGGTGTTATCACTGGTGTTCTAGGTAGGGCAATTGCAGCTGTGCCGGCCTGACTGGCTGCACGAGATGGCCGCTCCTGTGGCATTTGCACATACAGCTGAAAGAAGCGATCACTCACTAACCGGGAATGCTGTACCGGCTCTGAGTGCCCTCTCTGGCACGCGTGCCATAGGTTCGCCATCACAGGACTAGGGTATAACACTTATGCATTTTCCACTGATCTTAAGAGATTTTGCCGAGTGATTGAATATTCTATATAGAATATGGTGTGGCCCACTGTAATCAGTAGATAATAATTTTCTATGTCTACAACCAGTTAATATTATTTGTGTTATAACTCTTTAAAATTTTTACAATTGTAATCAGTCTGGTCAGCAGTCAGAAAGCTGAACATCCTGGACTCCAGACTAATATACTGTAACAAACCCTCAGCTATGTCATTCAAATTAAGCCAGCTTCAGGCAGGCATACTCAGTTATGGAATCTATATCAGGTGTATTTCCTGGACCGAACACTATCCCGGGACATTGTCTGACAGCATCATAGTCATCTGTGATGCTGTGAGTCCTTGCCTCAATGTGGAACTCCTGTACTAAAAGCATGTAGATAGATACGTATAGATATATCTATGATGCTGTGAGACTGGTTCCCTGGACAATGTTTAGTCTGGGAAATACAGCTAACAAACTGGCTATGGGGTTACCCTTTAGATTCCACTTTCCATTCTTTATAAAATTTGATAGTGAGTTATAAAATCCTTTTTTCCATATTTGTGTTCATGTGACCCTGCTAATCAGTGCGTGATAATCCTGCAATCCACAGGTCAGAGTCCAAGGCTGTGATATCTCGCTCCTTGTTATCTGATTAAAGACTCATTTATGAGGCACAATCTTATTACACAATTTATAGGACTGTATGTGAGGTGTAAGTGATAATGAGCGGCGAGAATCTTTTATGATTCTGATCATGGCGAAAAATAGGGACAACGGGTTTAACTCTTCACTGAGTGGCTAAGTGTCAATAAGAGGTGCAGCAACAGTCTGGGTCTGAGGTGCTATACTTGTAACATTGCAGAGAATAAAGACGGCCATACACTTTACATACCTAACTGCCAAATCTTTGTCTAATAGCTATCTCATTGACCCACCCATAAAAATGCTCACTTGGCTTAGGCTAGGTTCACACCTGCGCCCAGTCTCAGGGGGCTCAGTCCCCAAATCCGCTTAAAAAATGCGCAGAGAAAAGTTCTGCAAGCAGGACTTTTCTCTCTGCATTTTTTGGGCGGAAAACCAGCGGTTAACCACTTTTTTAAGCAGATTAAGTTTCCGTTGTGGGGTCCCCAAGCGGACCTCATGAACGTAAACCTGAACGCAGGTGTGAACCTAGCGTTAGCCTTATGGTACATGTTTATTGAGGTGGGGAAGAGGAGAAAGCTGCTGCCCAACTTATCTCACTGCGAACAAAAGGTTTGGGCAGAGTTAAGAAGACCTATACACACTATGGTTGAACGAACCCTATTGAAATCTGTGAATTCAGCCAATAATGTGTATGGCCAGCTTAACATGCAGCAACGTCAATGATGTGATGAAGAACCTTGTTATGCATGGAGCAAAGGGAAATGGATGATAACAGATAATAGTAGTATGTTTCCAGTATCTCAGAACAGGAAGTGAAAAGTTCTACAACATTTAGTACACTGTACTTTGTTTTTACATTCTCACCATTCTCAATATCTCTGCTGGGTATAAGTGAATAGGAGCAGAGCAGTTCACAGAATAGTGTAGAGCTATACACTGTAACAAACCCATGACTGTGAGTAGTAGTAGGTCAAGACACTTAGCCACTCAGTGAAGAGTTAAACCCGTTGTCCCTATGTTTCGCCTTGATCAGAATCATAAAAGATTCTCGCCGCTCATTATCAGGACAGCTGAATTTTCAACCTCTGATTTAACGCTAGGTTCACATTCCGTACCTAATCCGTTTAAAAAGCGGTTACCCACAGAAACCCGTGGACCCCATAGGCTATAATGGGGTCCGCTGGGTTTCTGCCCAGTTTCCACCCGAAAAATGCTGAGAGAAAAGTCATGCTTGCAGGACTTTTCTCTCCGCATTTTTCAAGCAGAATGGGGGAGGGAAACCCCCAATGGAGACCGAGCACTAGTGTGAACCTAGCCTTAGACAAAAATGCTTCCATTCACTGACAGCAAACAAACATTGAGAAATTAAGACACCAAAGTCCACATTTACCAGTTATTTCCATATTTTAGTGCAAGCCGTGTTAAAAAATTACCTGTGACAAATCTGCAACTTTCACTTGCTGAATTTGATTGGATGGTGACTATCCAGTGTGCAGAGACTGACAAGGTGACACCTAGTGGATAAAGCAGGAGATCAGGATCCTGTTATATTTCTCAGGACAATCACCAGGCTTCATCCTCCAAGACAAGATACATACAGCAGCACCACAAATCTCTGCCCTATAATGCAATCATATCATTCTCACAGCTGAGGGTTTGTCATAATGTATCAGTCTAGACTTAGGTTACCTAATCAGAGTTATCTTTTCATAGTTTTTTGTTGTCTTCTGTGATAAGTCATTGGAAAAGATTTTCCTATGACTATTCATTGTTGTTTTGTTGTCCTCTAAGATGACATATCACATGACAGAAGTTATTAACCAATTGCAGAAGTTCAGATTAACTCTGCTACATCTGTATGTCACTTTCACAATAGGGGTTGATGATCTCAGCCTGCTTGAAGATACTGTACAAAGCATTAACCACATCTGAGCCAATCTATAGCACTGGACAAGAATTATAGAATTTTTACCTGCCCTTACATCAAGCTTTTTTGCGACATGAATGGTATTTGGGTTCACCAGGAGAGGGAAAATCTTTCAAGAGTTCCTTGCTCACTGGTCTAGAACAGTGGTTCCCAAACTGTCTGAAAGCGAGACTTTTGTTTAGGACTTGCCCACGCATCACTACCGTACTTAGACCCATTCAAAAAAGAAAGTCAGCTATATATTTTTTTTATTCATTTTTTTTTTACCTACATGCAGCCTCTGTTTTGCTTATTCTTCTTTCACACATGCCTGTTACTCACACTCAGCCCTACTAACTCCATGTTCTCCCCAACACACAGCTCTGCTGTCTCCATATTCTACACAACCACAGCTAACTGTGCTACCTCCATGTTTTCCTCCTCCACCCACACAGAAACATCACAGCCCCATGTTTTCCTTTCTGCACTCTCAGCTCTCCTACCTACATCCTTCCTCCACCACAATTCTACTACTTTTATGTTTATCTGCATACAGCCTGCTACCTCCATACATTCAGCTGCCTTCATGTCCCCACTATTACTTCTATATTTCCTTTCATACACTCAACAATTCTACATCCACGTTTCACCCCACACACTCTGCTCCGGTACATTCACTTTCTTCCCACACACTCAGCTTTGCTACATCCACTTTCCCCACACACTCAGCACTACTACATCCACTTCCCCCAAAACACTCAGCTCTGGTACATTCACTTTTCCACCACATACTCAGCTTTGATTAACCCATTTTCCCCCACACGTTCAGCTCTGCTACCTCCACTCTTCTCCCACACTTAGCACTTCTACCTCCATGTTCTTCCTCTACAGGCAGCTCTAGACAGTTTTCATATAGGGAGCTACTGTACAAACTCTGCCCCTGAAAGTGAACGGTCACATGACTGTGACATTATCAAAAGTCCTTTTGCAGGAGTCTAGATGTTTACCTCACTGAGGAATTCCTAGCATCTACCGAATTCATAGACTGGTTGCAACTGTAACAAACCTTAAGTGTGTGCATGTTTAATCTAGGATACAGATACAGTTGAATACAATGGTGTAGCAGGCAGTCCTCAACTCCCTGCTCCACTGTTCACAGTGTGAACAGTGGCATTGCATCATTGCTCCTCTTGCACTGAGCCTCAGATAGCACAGAAAAGAGGAGACATGCAGATGTTTTCACTTCTCATGGGAAGAGTGCCAAGTGAGAATTGTTTTACTTTTAGGATTATTTATTCTGTGAGTGAGACTCTAAAGAGACATCATAGTATCATAGTGTATGGAAAGGCACTTTGGGCTTTTCCCTTGTATGTTACATAAAAGTGGACAGTATTACTGTATAGAGTCACTAAAGTACTGGGTAGGGACAAAGCGGGCATAGGCAGGCATGTTGCTTATCATACATAAATTTTCTTTCCTGTGACTGAAACTGGCCTAAGTCTACTAGAAGGGTGCAGAACGTTTTATTACACAATGAGGAAGATTCATCTACAGAAGACTGGATGATTAATTTACTATCAGCAGCGTGGGCAGCACAGTGGCCTTGTAGTGCTGGAGTCCTGGGTTTGAATCTGACCAAGAGTTTGTATGTTACCCCTGTGTTTGTGTGGGTTTCCTCTGGGTATTCTGGTTTCCTCCCACTTGCCAAAAATATACTGAGAAGTAAATTGGCTTCCTGAAAAATAACTGACCCTTGTGGTTGTTGGGGATGAGCGCCTGTACAGCAGTCACTGACTGCCCTACTCCACAACATTCTCCGTGCTTTAAGTCCCTTGTGTGAGAAAAGTGCATTACAAATGTTTGTCACTGGACATGAGAACTCTGCAGACTCCTGAGGTCCACAGTAGTCAGTAGCTATAATGGTGTCAGGGTACAGAGCTGTACAGTTAGGAGACGCAGTCACCTGTCAGCATATGCTCCATGCAGCCCTCGAAGCACATGCACTGTGAAGCTAAGATATACAGTATTAACTGCAGCCGAGGTGAATAAACGCAAACAGCAGATTCATCTTTCGGTATGTACTAAAGGCTTTTTTTTTTTTTTTAAACAGGATGCGAGAATGAACTGAGATAGCAAAAGCAGGTTTGGGACACTAAACCATAAGGACATGCTGGTAGTTTAATGTCCCACAGGTTCCCTTTAAGAAACAGATACTTTGTACAATAACAGCAGAGGCTCCGCCTGATCTGCACAGCTGGGGCCCCTGATGTGTAAACAGCCAGAATGCATGGAGCAGTGAAGAAGATTTAGTAATCTGCGTCATCCATGGTCTTCGAGGAGCACTTACTGCACTTTTTATTAGGCTGGCCCTGTCACAGCCATCACTGCTGCCTTGTAAATCACAGCAAGGAACTTAGTTGAACCTGACTGGAGCCCTACAGATACCCAGATGTCATTAAACATATTTCTGGAGTAATAGCAAGGTTCATTACAGGCTGCTGGGGTTTGTAGTTCTACAAACAGCAGGTTCTTAAATTTTTTATGGAAAAAATAATTCTCACCACTAGAGGGCAGAGAGAAGTCAAATACATGGGCAAGTTGGGTCTGTAAGCAAGAGTTTTTCACAAATATGCCCAGTTAGAAATTTATCTAAGAGCATCAAGGAATTATTCACCCAGCTTTCCTGGGTCCCTGAGCTGTAAATCTGCCTAGTTATGAAACAATGTCCCATGTACTCATAACTGAATGACATGACAAGAGTATACGAAAGAAGTATATACATAATTAGAGTTGTCACCCAGCTTTTATAGAAATAGGCAACTAAAAACCTTAATAAATTGAGGAAATAGAAGATCAGAGAGAATTATAGTGTAGAGGATTATTCACAGTCAGAGAACTGAACCCGGACACAGTGGAGTCATCACGCCAGACAACAGAGAAGATTTATAGAATGGGGGTACAGAGCAGCCCACCCCCACATGCTGCAGATACTTGATACTATATGCGATACTCTGCATTCCAGCCAGATATTAATTGCTCATGGAAAGATCCAGATTGAAGATGTGTCCCCACCCCCTGTACTGGGCCCCCCACTCGCTGCTCTGGAATATTTTCCACAAATAATTCTGTCCTTATCACATCAAAACACAAAAAGTATTATAATCCTGATAAATGAAACCAAGAGCTAGAAATAGAAGAGCTGATGGAAACTTTAGAATATACGCAACCGCTAAATTATTATACAGGGTGCAGAGGACACACATGATAGTGTTAGATACACAACTTAGCAGGCAGTATCACACATGATAGGATTAAATACACTTTTGTACAACTGGCATCCCAAAGTCCACCATCTTAAATCAGAAGGACACCACACACCCGCAGTGACGTCACTGGGGGTAATGTGGGATCACATATGGAACGAGGAATTGCTGCGTGCCTGATAAGATCTTCCGTTTGTCTGTCTGTTGTAATAAGTTTCAACTCAGATCAGACGTCCATTAAAAACATTAAATCATCATAAAACCAAAGAATTTCTCCATATAGGAAATCCTCAGGCTAAACCACTACCTTGTTATCTGTACTGTACTAAATGTTACTGGAGCCACCGTAGATCTGCATGGCCAAATGCAACATAATTTTTATGAGCCACCTGGAAACCATCAGTGTAGTGGTCACATGTGTTGTTCCACACAGAGCAGATGCCTGGGTAGCCACCAGCAGCCACTATTACAGTATATGTAGGAGACATTCTGCTCTCACAGAACAAAGATTGTTATGAAAAGTCCTATAGCTCACCTTTTCAGACTGTCATGCTTTATTGAGCATCTGACATTCTATTCATAAACTGTCCATATTAAAAAAGATCAATGGTGTATGTATGCCTCCGTACAGTAATAGTGCCCTCCGTTGTGTAAGACACAGTGATGAAGCTTCATAAATGCCCCCAACTCAGTGTAATGCCCCCTTAGTGCTCTTGATACCGTGTAATATTCCCTAAGTGCCCTCACACTGTATAATGCCCCCTTTAGCGCTCCCACACAGTATTATGCCCCCTTCTTTTAAACAATAAAATGCATAAAAAAGTAATACCGCCTCATTCCCCCAGAGTCCAGCTTGCCCCCTGCAGCAGAAACAGAGGCTGAATAGTAGAGTAGGGAACTGACTGCTCCCTGCTTCACCATTGTATTCAACGCTATCTACATCCATAGGTTGCAGATAGGGTTGAAGTCAGAATTCGCTGTCCACTGCCCTGGGCATCACCAGAAATGGCATGTCTTTAACCTATAGGAGGCTCATACTTTAGTATACTGTACAGTACTGTAGGGTAAAGTTTATTGATATTTAGGGGTTAAACATTAGAAATCGGCATTGTAAGCGCTTCTAAGCGCTTGTACCAAACATTCGCGATTCCTCGCGATCCGCGACCCGCTCTGTAACCTAACCTCGCGAATGTACGAGGTATTACTGTATACAGTTCTATACAGTCAAGTCTGTTTATCTGTTCTGGTAGTTTGTTACAATGTGCTGTGTCAGGTAAAATGTATCAATCTGAGGTTTAGGCTATTTGCCTTACAACTAGAAAGCTAAATACAATTGTAACTGACTTTATCTTTTTAAGGTATAGAAACCATAATAAGGTTCTCATTCACTAACAGCAAAAATGTGATGAAAGCAGAAAGTAGTGATATCTTATACAAAAAAGTTACAAGCAGAGGTGTAACATGAAGCTCCAGGGCCTCAATGAAAAATCTTTACAAGGCCCCACAATTATAATACATGTTTTTAGTACTGATCTCCTCGTATTGGGAAGAGGGGCCCCTTAACGCTCTTGGGCCAGGGTGTGACTGCAGCTCTGCACCCCCTCAAGTTAAATTCCTAGTTGTAATAGGTAAAGCTCTGGTGTCTATTGTAGGTGGATGAGCTGCCAAGAGGAGCCTGAAAGGGGCAACAAACCAAGGGACAAAGACTAGATATTGAACTATTCTACAAAGAAATGGTTACTGTCTCTAACTATCCATTACAATTGCTATGCTGACGACACCCAAATATATCTCTCTGGACCAGACATTACCTCTCTGTTGTCCAGAGTCCCAGAATGTCTAGCAGCCGTAGCCTCCTTTCTCTCCTCCCGCATTCTCAAACTCAACATGGAGAAAACTGAGTTCATAATCTTAACCCCCTACTCGTACGGCCCTCCTACCTGATCCATCTATCAAAGTTAATGGAACCACACTCACCCCAGTCCCACGTGTCTGCTGCCTTGGGATAACCTTAGACCTATTCTTCAAGCCGCATTTTCAAACCCTCAACACCTCCTGCTGCCTCCAACTCAAGAACTTCCATCCAATCCTCCTTCCTCACCCCTGAAATTACAAAGATACTAGTCCACCCCCCTCATAATCTCCCACCTAAACTACTGTAACACCCTTCTCCATGGCCTCCCAGCTAACACTCTCTCCCCCTTCCAGTCCACCTTAAACTGTGCTGCTCGTTTAATACACCTTTTCCCCCGTTCTTCATCGGCCGCTCCCCTCTGCCAATCCCTTCACTGGCTACCCGTTGCCCAGCGAATAGATTTCAGATTACTAATGCTGACATACAAAGCCATCCACAACCTGTCCCCTCCACATATCTCCAACCTAATCTCCCGCTACCTGCCCGCACGTAACTTCCGATCCTCCAAAGACATCCTACTCCGCTCTGCTCTTATCCGTTCTTCACACAACCGTCTCCAAGACTTCTCCTGTGCATCCCTCATACTCTGGAACTTATTACCAAGACACATAAGACTGAACCCCACAGTCACAAGCTTCAAGAAGGCCCTGAAGACTCACCTATTCAGGAAGGCTTACAACCTCCAATAACACTACTGTCACCACACAACCATCTGTACAGCATCTACCCCCACCTTCTGTCTCTATCCCTCTTCCCTCATAGATTGTAAGTCCTTGCAGGCAGGGCCCTCTATCCCACTATGCCAGTTGGTCACTGTTAGTATTATATTTGTTTTGTATATCTTGTGTACCGTATGTAAATCCTCATATGTAAAGCACCATGGAATTAATGGTGCTATATAAACAATAATAATAATATAAGTTCTGTAATGTCTGATGCCTGGGTGGACCCAAGTACTACATGAAGACGCCTTCTGCTGACAACTCTAGATCTTATAGCAGCAGATTCCCAAGCCAGTGGCCAATTCAATTCATGCAGATCGAGAGCAACTCCTCCATACCCCTAGAGACTACTGAAACATGGACCAACTCAAGTCTTATGCACCAAGAGTATGTCACTAAATTATAACCTCATTCCCCCAGTAATATACTAAAAGACCTGAGGCCAGAGATAGGACAAAATCAGGCTCAGAACTTGACTGAAAGTGGCTGTCTTTACTGACATGGTTTCAGGAACTGAGCTCACTGGGTCTTGAATTCTTGAATTTCTGGCCGTGTTCTGCAGCCTTGACCATTATGCCATTGAAGAAGTCCATTCGTTCTTTGCCTTGCTTGGCCTGGACTTTTCTATTGGAATGATTAGCTTAGGGATCGCACCTGTTCTGTGGCCAATCACAGTATAGCAATCGCTATATAAACCCACAGCTTACTCCATCCTGTTCCTGATTATTCTGGCTATCTGCTTCCTGTTTGCCCTGATCCTCACCACTGCTCTACTGCTCCTGTGTACCGATTTCTGTATACGTCTGACTAAGGCTGATCCACTGCTCCTGTATACTGAATCCTGCATACGTCTGACCACGGTTGCTTCTTACTCCTGAGGTACTATTCCTGATATTTAACTTAGCATCTACTACTGTTTAAGTACTGTGCCATGGCCTCACCAATTGGACTCCAGTTCAGATAACTAGCACTGTTACATAATAATCAGGCCCAACATGAAGGCCGGAGGGGCGGAGCCTACCTTGTCACAGCATGCATTCTCGATCTCGGAATTGCATAACCTTAAGTACAACCTTCAAAGACAATTAAATGAAGTGAAAACTTAAGTCACTGAAATGGAAGGACAAGTGCATGAATTGCATGCAAATTCTGCTGCTGTCAGTGCCACTTCTCAAGTTTATCGAATTCCACTACCTGAAAAATTTGGTGGAAAGAGACATTTGTATCAAGGATTTCTTAATCATTGCCGGATAATTTTTTTTTCTATGCACTCCTCTCAGTTCCCTACTGATAGGTCCAAAGTTGTGTTCATCATTGCCCTGCTAATAGATGATGCACAAGCATGGGCATCACCCTATTTAGAACAAGATCATGCCATTTTGGATGATTTGAAGAACTTTCTTGCAGCAATGAATCTAGTATTTGATGACCCCAACCGCTGCGCCACTGCTGAGGGGGCTTTGCGTGAACTTCACCAGGGAAGACGCACTGTTGCAGAGTATACTGCAGAGTTTCGGCACTGTGCTTCTGATGTTTCCTGGAAAACCTCCACACTAAAATGGCGGTTCTATGGAGGACTTTCTGAATCAGTTAAAGATGAACTTGTTAAAATAGAACTTCCAGCTGACTTTGAGGAGTATATATGATTATGCATCCGTATTGACCAAAGACTCCTGGAAAGGAAGCAAGAAAGACGGGGCTATTATGTTCCGGGCGCCTTCTCCCATATACCAGAGGGTCGTTTTCTCCCAAAGATGCAGACATCTTCTCAAACAAAATCTGCCCCAGAACCTATGAAAGTGGATGCTACCCGGGGACCAATTTTGACGACTGAAAAACGTTATCGCCTTGCTGAAAGACTATGCCTTTATTGTGGACAACCTGGACATTATGTTCTTGACTGCCCTAATAAACCTCAACGGGCAGTTGCTGCAACTGAAATTAGACCAAATTCAGAGTCTTGTCCCCACTGTGCTTCACTTAGTCTGGTGACAGAGCCTCTGTTTTCCACCACACCATGTCCTGATAACATGACTTCTAACCAACCTCATTTCACCTTACCAGTTCAGCTTTCTTATGGTTGTTACAAGTTGTCCACTACAGCAATGTTGGATTCCATTGTAGCTGGAAATTTTATGGACATTAAGTTTGCATTTGATAATCATATTGAGCACAGTCCAAGATCTTCACCAGTTGAATTAGTGACTGTTGATGGGTCACCTTTAAATTCTGGTCCTGTTACTCATGAAACTACCAAACTGGAAGTATTGATTGATTTATCCTGGTCATGAGGAGAGGATTTGTTTCCAGTTAATCTCTTCACCAAAATTTCCAGTAATTTTGGGCATACCATGGCTCAGAATCCATAATCCTTCAGTAGACTGGAAGTCAGGAAATGTAACTGTAAGGGAATTGCCAGTTGAGAAATTCCCCAGTGCTGCTGCAGAAACCTGAGAGTAAGGGAATACAGAGACAGTGAGCCCTAAAGTTGACCCAGACCCTGTCCCTGCCTACTTGTCTCACTGTCCTAATGACAGGAACAACTTGTAGCCGGTCCCTGCTCTGAATAAGTGACAACACAGAACGCAGACAGGACAACAACAACAAAAGGGAGGTCAGCAAGCCAAGGGGTCGGTAACAGTCGAGCAATGCAGTACAGAATCACAATCCAAGAGAATAGTCAAAGTCATAGCCAGAGGTCAAGAATAGGAATACAGGTAATAGTAAAAAAGGAGCTAGCAGAGACAAAGTCACAAGACAAAATCTCAATAGCCAGCGCACATATGTGAGCTGACGACACATTTATATCAAGTCCAGGACCAGTCCCAGATTTGATTGGCAGACAGGCCGTCAATCAAACAGGCAAGGCTAAGATTAACTGTTAGAGGAGCAGAGAGAAGCAAGGTGCAGGAGACAAGTGTGGCTGAAATTCAATTACATAGGACAGTGTTCAGACTGAGCATAAAGAACCTTAAGCAAGGAATCAAACTGAATACGCCTCCTGCGCCACAGCATGCGAGCGGAGGGTGTCGCAGAGATCTGAACAGGCAGAGACGTTACAGTAATTTTCACTTCTGAATATTGTCAACAAAATTGTCAACTGAAGCAGTCAATTCCTTCCCAGGTGGGAGCTACTGAAAGCTCTATCACTAACTCTGTAGAATTACTTGAACCGTATGAGGAATTTAAAGATGTGTGTGACAAAAGGAATGCTGACCAGCTACCTCCTCATCGCTCTTATAATTGTCATATTGAACTTTTACTAGGTGCATCCATACCTTACGGACGCATCTATCCACTTGCAGACATGGAACTGAAGGTCCTAGATGAGTACAGCAAGGAAAATCTGGCCAAAGTATTTATACGGCATTCCACTTCTCCAGCAGGAGCACCTATATTCTTTGTACCAAAGAAAGACGGCACACTACGTCCTTGTATTGACTGTAGAGAACTATAACCAAATAACCGTTAAAAATCGTTACCCTCTTCCGCTAATTCCAGAATTACTTGAGAGATTACGGTCAGCAAAGATCTTTACCAAGTTGGATCTATGAGGGGCATACAATCTTGTCCGTATACAACCCGGAGACGAGTGGAAGACAGCATTTCAAACACGCTACGGCATTTTGAATCCCTTGTTATGCCATTTGTACTTTGTAATGCACCAGTGAAATTTCAACATTTCTTCAATGATGTCGTCCAAGATCTGTTGGATCAATTTGTGGTGGCATATTTGGATGACGTATTAATATGCTCTGAGAACCTTGAAGAACATCATAAGCAGGTTACCATGGTTTTGAGCCGTCTAAGAGAAAACCAACTATATATTAAACTGGAAAAGTGTGAATTTGAAAAGACAGAAATTCTGTTTTTGGGGTACATAATTCTACAGAAGGATTGCGAATGGATCCCAGTAAGATCCAAGCTATTTTAGACTGGCCTTCTCCCAAGAATGTCAAGGAGGTCCAAAGATTTCTTGGCTTTGCAAATTTATACTGCAAATTTGTTAGGAATTTCTCAAAAGTTATTAGTCCAATAACACAACTAACCCAGAAAGGAATTCCTTTTAAATGGTCTTCAAGTGCAGACGAAGCATTTACCCAATTACAGATCCTTTTTACTTCTTCTCCTATCTTAGTTCATCCTAATCCAGACCTCCCATTTATAGTTGAAGTGGATGCTTCAGATTCTGCAGTAGGAGCAGTATTGTCCCAAAGAGTTGGGGATAAACAGTTGCTTCATCCTTGTGCTTTTTTTTCTCCTGCCTGATGTCACCTCCTGAAAGAAACTTTGACATTAGGAATAAAGAATTACTGGGAATTAAAAAAGCATTCATGGAATGGAGGCATCTTCTTGAAGGAACATCTTATGTGGTGCAGGGTCTTACTAATCTCGAAATCTTGAATTTATCAGATCAGCCAAGAGACTTTCTGGTAGACAAGCTAGATGGTCTTTTTTTTTGCAAGATTTAATTTCATCATTTCCTACAGACCTAGATCCCGCAATGGAAAAGCAGACGCCTTATCCCAGATGTTTTTTTGCAATAATGCAAGATGACACACCCAAAACCACCATCTTACATGCTAAGAATTTTGTGGGGGAAACCATTTCCAAAAGCATACTTCAGAGGATTAAAGGTGATAGTGGAGACCCTTTCCTTAATCATCCCCCCCACAGATATATATTTGGCGTTCAAAGATGGGGTTTGGACTCTTGATCAGTGTATTTATGTTCCTGAGACTACTCGATTAGAAATTCTGCGCCCTGCGCCTTGTCATGACTCTAGACCTGCAGGTCACATGGGAGTCAAAAAGACCAAAGAACTTTTGTCCCACTCATTTTGGTGGCCTAAATACCAGATGGATGTCAAGAAGTATGTTTATTCCTGTCAAACCTGTGCTAGGAATAAGACCCCTCGTTCCTCACCAGTAGGATTATTTCAGCCTCTTCCTATTCCATCTCGTCCTTGGGGTTCTGTTTCTATGGACTTTATTGTTGAACTACCATCTTCAAAAGATATGCGCACAATTCTAGTTGTGGTCGACCGTCTTACCAAAATGGCTCATTTTATACCCACAAAGGGGGTACCCTCTGCTGAAGAGACTGCAGAATTCGAGAAGTTTTCCGCCTATATGGCATACCCGATAATGTAGTTTCTGACCGTGGGGTACAGTTTACAGTTCTGGAAGAGTTTTTGTGCCACGCTAGGAATTGAAGTGAACTTATCTTCTGCTTTTCATCCACAGTCTAATGGCCAAACTGAGCGTACTAACCAAACCCTTGAACAATATTTGCGGTGTTATACATGTTATCTCCAGGATGATTGGGTGAATTTTCTTCCTACGGCAGAATTTGCTTATAACAACTCCCAGCATTCTTCTCCGTCTCAGAGTCCATTTTTTGCCAATATGGGTTTCCATCCTACATTCATTCCTAATCTTTCAATTTCTTCTTCAGTTCCTGCTGTCACTGACAGACTGTCTACCTTGAAGCAAGTTCAAGAAAAATTGACCCTGCATGAAGCTCAGGATCACTATAATAAAACTTCTGATAGACATCGCAAGTGTTTCCCTTCCTTTGGTATAGGAGAAAAGGTATGGCTCTCTACAAAAAACTTGAAGCTCAAGATACCTTCAACCAATCTAGGTCAGAAATTTATTGGACCATTTGAAATTGTGGCTCAAATTAATCCTGTAGCGTTTTGTTTAAAACTTCCAGACTCTATGCGGATTCACTCTGTTTTTCATTCCTCCCTTCTCAAGCCTTTTGTGGAAAATCGATTCCCGGGACGTAACTTGCCTCCACCTGACCCAGTTATTGTTGAAGGAGAAGAGGAATATGTAGTAGAAAATATTTTGGATTGTAGAATTTTTCAAAATCAGTTACAGTACTTGATAAAGTGGCAAGGATATGGTCCTGAAGATAACTCATGGGAACCAGTAAACAACATTCATGCTCCACAACTGGTAAGAGAATTCCATCAGCGCTATCCAAGTACCGTCCAGAGGATACGCCTGGAGAAGGGGGAGTAATGTAAGGAACTGAGCTCACTGGGTCTTGAACCCTTGATTTTCCAGCCATGTTCTGCAGCCTTGACCATTATGCCATTGAAGAAGCCTGTTTGTTCTTTACCTTGCTTAGCCTGGACTTTTCTATTGGAATGATTAGCTTAGGGATTGCACCTGTTCTGTGGCCAATCACAGAATAGCAATCGCTATATAAACCCACAGCTTACTCCACCCTGTGTCTGATTATTCTGGCTGTCTGCTTCCTTTTTGCCCTGATCCTCACCACTACGCTACTGCTCCTGTGTACCGATTTCTGCATACGTCTGACTACAGCTGATCCACTGCTTCTGTGTACCGAATCCTGCATATGTCTGACCACGGTTGCTTCTTACTCCTGAGGTACTATTCCTGCTATTTAACCCCTCATCTACTACTGTTTAAGTACTGTGCCATTGCCTCACCAATTGGAATCCAGATCAGATAAGTAGCACAGTTACACATGGTGAGATGCTTCTTAAGGAGATCCAGTCACTGAATGGTCTGCAATGATCGTTTTTACCTCCTACATGTTCTACTGCGGTTGATCAGCTCCGCTTACTAGAAACTTCTGCTGCAAGTTCTACTTCAATTGCTATGGTCTCCACTACCAGCATTGCCTCTTGGCCTGGTCCTATACCTGTCAGCATTTGTGGCTTGGTACATTCAATAGAATGGATCGGTCAGTGAAAACCACAGATGACACTCGGATACCAATCCAGGTGTCAACCGTGCCATTTTCACTGACCTGCAGACCCATTCAGTGGTTAGCTCTGCAGCTCTGGAGTTCTAGGTTTGAATCCAACCAAAGGCAAGGAGTTTTTTTTGTTTTCTCCCTGTGTTTGCGTGGCTTTACTTTAGGTACTCCGGTTTCCTCCCACACGCCAAAGACATACTGAAAAGGGAATGTAGATTGTGAGCCCGATATGGAACAATTCGTTAGGTAGGAATGTGGTGTAGCACGTGGTTGGATATATTTCTTCAGGAGTGAGGAAGTAGGGTCCCAACCTGTCAGTATCATAATTATAGGGACTTCAGACTCCAAATGAGGTTATGTATCACTTGTTTTATTTATCACCGATCCAGTGTTCAAGTAACAGACACATTCACAGAGATATCTGAACAGCGTATACAGTAGAGACTTGTTGTGAACGTTTTCGGCCTAAATATGGCCTTCTTCAGACTCTCAGGTTCCAATAGGAGGGGGACAGAAAAAACGGTCTGCCGACCAAAAAAGGGTTAATAAACCTGGGTATGCAGCTATATGATAGCGGGGTTCCACATAAGTAAGTCCCTATATGGGACAGTATTTGTAAAAACGCTGCAGAATGTGATGGCGCTATACAAGTAAGCTAAATAAATAAATAATGTGCTCGAAGTCCAAGAGGTCTGTAGAATTATCTGCCTTCACATTGGTGGTGACATACTTCTGGTGAAAAAGTCCCCCATAAATTAGCTTTCAAGCAGGGTCGGACTGGCCCACCGGGGAACCGGTGAATCCACTGGTGGGCCCCGAGCCCCGACTATTAGTCCTCATGTCATGGGGGCCCGATCGGGATCCTGACCATCCTGATCAGGCCCTTGACTAGTGGCGTAACGATCGCGGTCGCAGGGGGTGCGACCAGGATCAGCAGGGTATGGTGCCCGTGGCCAACTGGAGATGGCCGGGCCCCGGATCACTATGATAGCGGTCGGGGAAAGCCTGGTTTCCCGACCGCTATACATACTGTTATTGGAAAGGGACCCTGGCATATTGCAGGCCTCTTTCCAATAGATGGCAGGGCAGGGCACGCAGGGGAGGTGACTGAAAATAATATATACATATTCTCACCTCTCCTGGGCACAGCGATCTCTCTGGCGCTCTTCCGTCATGTGACTGAGGCCTGTGATTGGGCCTCAGCGGTCACATGGGGCGCGGCCGCGTAATGACGTCAGTGCGCCCCCATGTGACCGCTGAGGCCCAATCACAGGCATCAGCAGCAACGTCGGAAAAGGGCCTGAAGACGCTGAAGACGGCAGGATGTAGCGAGGATGCCAAGGAAAGGTAAGGCAAGGTAAGTATTAATGTTTGTTATTTTTAGTCACTTACCCTGGGCCTCCGATTATTATACTCTGGGGTCTGAGGAGACGCCAGAATATAATAGTACTGAAGCAGAGGGGGGTTGTTGGGCGCATATAATATTGTGTGGGGCCACTGTGGAGCTTATAATACTGTGTGGGGGCCACTGTGGAGCTTATACTCCATACAGTGGCTCCTTCATTTTTTTTTTTAAATTACGCCGGGGCAGGTGAAAAAAAAAAAAAAACCCCAACCCAAACATTCTTTCCTGTCCCCAGTGTCTCCCAGGGCGGTTCGGTCCTGCAGTTCTGTTGATTTCTTCCAGCTGAAGTTCCCTCTGCACATGGCTACCTGTGATGTCACGTGACCCCTGAGGCCAATCAGCTGCCTAAGGGAAGGGACCTGGGACGTCACAGCCAGTGAGGAATTCCGGCAAAAAGAAGACAGCGGAGCTGCAGGACTGGACTGTGCTGGGAGGACACCGGAGACAGGTGAGTGTGTTTAGTGTGTGGTGTTGTTTTTTGTTTTTTTTTTTTTTGTTTGCTTTTTGGGGGGGTAGGAGGGGATTCACCTCCCCTGGACTAATTATAAAAAAAGAAAAAAATTATACTGGACAACCTCTTTAAAGTGTGGCGCATTAGGGGGGCCCTGGGGGGAATATTAAAGGGGTTGTCCAGGAATAATTTTGTTATGGTTTATCCTCAGGATAGGCCATAGATACCTGATCTGTAGGGGGCTGACCCCGGACCGATCAGCTGTACGGAGCCACTTCTGATGCCCGTACTGTACACAATACAGGGCCAGAAGCAAAAAGCTCTGTCCACTGTATATTAGCCGGGCACCTTCACTGTATCTAAGCACTTATTGAAGTCAGTAGGAGCTGAGCTGCAGTGAAGGCACCGGGCGACTAAACAGCAGATGGAGCTTTCTGCTTCCGTCCCTGTGTTGTGTGCAGAACGGGCTCCGGAAGTGGCTTCGAACAGCTGATGGGACCGTGTGTCAGCCCCTACCGATCAGGTATTTATGGCCTATCTTGAGCATAGGCCATAAAAAAGATTAACCCTGGATAACCCCTTTAATATGCCCCACACAGTTTAATGTCCCCCCCACAGGATGTTAGCCCCCCATCACTGTTCCCCATACAGTATGGGGGATCAGTGAAGAGGCCACTATGTAGGGGGACCAGTGAAGTGACCATAGAAAAATTTGACCCAGACAACCCCTTAAAAGAGGTTGTCCATAAACTGGAGCGACCACTGTGTCGGCTGCCAGGGAGGTGTAAAAATAAGAAAATTAAAAAAAAAAAAAAGCATACTGCCCTGTCCCCAGCACCCCGCTGTCCCCTGCCTGTGTCTGTTCGGTCTGGCGGCGCCTCATTTCTGGAAATCCTGTACCTAATTGGTCTTAGCGATCACATGAGGTGCAGGACTATCCAGTCCTTAGGATAGGCCATCAATATTACATCTTCGATGATACAACAGCCAGGACCTCTGCAGATCAGCTTTTCCAGGACAGTGCGGCTACAGGTAAAGGTAACAATTCTTGGAGCCACGCTGTTCACTGCCATACAAGGTGTAGCAGTAGGTTTAGGTGGTGCACATGGTATAGTGGGTGAGCAGCATGGCTCCCGACATGTTATTACCTTTAGCCGCCCTGTCTTGGTACCGCTGATCTGCAGGGGTCCTGATGGTGGGCCCCTAGAAACAATTCCACTGGTGGGCCCTAGACATCCCAGTCCAACACTGCATCTATGCCAGGGGTAAATGAGCATAAATGTGACGCATGGCCCTTTTTTACACCAAAGATGCATCACATTGCTGGTTCTGTGTCTTGCTCAGCACTTTTTATGAAAGTGGGTGGAAGGGGACAGGGAAACTGGTGTGAGTTATACCAGAATGGCGCTGAATTTCCACATGTACAGCCATCAGTGTTATATGAAAACCATAAGTTTCCCTATGTAACCCCTGCAAGGAGCACTTTGCATACAGCAGATGTTGCAGTTAATGCCAAGCCAGGACCCACTACAGCAGACATCAGCCATTTTATGCTGAGGGACAGTGGATTATATTTCCCTACACACCTTAATCCAGGGGGAGGAGTATCAGAGAAAGGGACTGATTGGCTGAGCAGAGAATTATGGGAAAGGTCTGCACAGGAGAGAGGGAGGACAGCCACATGGGCTGCAGAAAAAAAGGTTTCTTACAGCCACTGCCAGGGGGCACATAGCTTGGCACTGGGTAACCCAGGACATAGAGACAGTCCTGTCAGCCCACCAGCTCACTCTGAGGGAAGAAGTAACATCCCTGCAGCAGCAGCACCACCTGTCCAGATTGACCAGACTCCCAAAAGGTACCCAGGGCTGCATCCAAGAAGACTCCTGCCTCATACTCCATTAGTATCCTGTCATCTGAAAGCTGCAGCACCCTGTGAGACTTCAGGCTGGCACCAGATTCCCTACAAGAGTTAGTGAGTAGAGTTTGCTGGAATTTGCTGTACTGCTGTTAGAAGGTTTATGAGAACTGTGGTAGAAAGAATCTGCTTTGTCTATAGTGCACCACGTTTACTGAATCCGCGGCAACTGGGTCCCAACGGATGGACTGTTCTTTTCATTGCTGCAGCCATTAGTAATTCTGCATTGTGTGCTGTTATTTAGGAGTGCAAGCTGTTACCTGCAGTGTGATTGCATATGTGTGATGACTATCATCTGTGGGTCACTATCTTAACCCTGTGCTATTCCCTAGAGTTTATTATACCCGCCAGGCCTGGCACATAGTCCATTCCCACCACTAGGGGGTTAATACTATAGGATGTACCTGTGCATTGTCATGTGAATTACTGAAACCTTTCTCTGTTCACATTTTATTAAGTTTGCCCTTGTTTGCCCTTCCCATAATAAACTGGTTAAGTAGTTTTACCCTCAACATTTGTGAGTGTGTCCTGAGCTTAGGTGGGGGTTTCCCGAGTCGACCGCTAGCAGAAGAGGAAGACCCTCCTGAATTCCTATAGAGCTCCTAGCAAGATTCGGGTGGAGGCACTGCGCCATAGTGAGGTGAGAACTACAACACACCCTGCCTACAGAGGTTGGCCCAAAGGGGTGTTACACCTATAATGAAAATATTGTAACCAGTTCCTATACTGCACCTGAATTAGCCACTGAGCAGTTAACGCCAGGAACCCCCCCACCCCCCAATGTCAAGTAGGTAAAGAAAATTATCATGAGAAGTGGAAACTTGAATCCTCTCCAGAGACTGAAACCTCCAACTCCATAACAATGTGTATTAGTGATGATTCACGACTCCCATCCTCCAGCTATTCCGCTACTGCCAAATCAGCGACTTTTGTATCCCAACTCTTCAGTAGAAGATCTGGTGTCACCTTTTAGTCTAGAGTACAGTTCTTACATGGTCCATTGCGTAGCTTTCCTAGACCCCTGAATGACAACTCTGCCTATTGTGTTGTGTATAACTTATGGTGATGAAATAGATGGGGGTGATGTAAGACATCCTGGGTGATTTCCAGTCTTTCTATACTTCAGCCTAAAGTTTGAAAACCTTGCTAGCATGTTTATATCTTGTACAAACATATAAAATATTAAAGGACAGCCATCCTTATCATATGTGGCTATATGTATTAGTACTTTGTGTACTAACAGTTCCCTTTATTTCCCACCCGTGCCTCCTCTGTCTTGTATCAACGGAGACAAGGTCATTTTCTGCCAGCATTAAGAAGCCAAATAAAATCCTGGATCCAGACACGTGCAGAGAAGAGGGCAATTTGTCCAATCCACGTGAGAACTATCAGATCTCCTCTCACTATCAGGGACTGTTGGCTGACAGATCATGCCAGGAGTTGTAGTATACAGACACCTGCATCTGACAGTTCAGCATTTCCAATAGTCTGGAATCTCAGCTTTGCCAAAGAAAAAGTAGTATTCTCTTCTTATATTTTTTTCTAGAACATGTAGTAACTAAGGCTATGTTCACCTCTGCGTCAGAGGTTCATCATGAGCACAGATTGCGTCACTAATCCTGGATGAAAAAGTCCTGCAAGCTCTGTTTTTTGTTTTTTTGGTAAAATGACAATAGCCAAGATGGAAACCCTGTTCTAGTCAGTGGGATTTGTCAGACTCTGTTGGTGTCCATCATTAGACAGATCTGTCTTTGGCGCCCATTCTGCTTTTCTGTTCCTGCGATGGAACAGAAAAAATAGATTCAGAGCTGCAATTTTGATGGAATCTTATTAGCAGAAAGCTATGCATTATGGGAGCATAGATGACAGTTTCATATTAAGCATATGATTGTCTAAGGGGTGGAGACAAACTGCTGCCTGTTTTTAGATTTAATACTAAAGGTGGAGCTACAATTTACCTGCACTTCCCTGTTTTATAGCTTAGAATCCGCCTCCTTCTTTTTAATATTTAGTATCATATCCAAAGATTCATATTTGTAGACTTCAGGAACTGTAAGACCTCTACCTGAACCAGGGCCTGCTGAAATACTGTCAGTAATACAAACATGCATGCGCTATGTTTGGGTGACCATAGATTTCCCCAAATTTAACAGAATAACCATTAAAGTTTAACCCTGCCCCCTTCTCTCAGGCCAATTCACAGGTATCTTTAACTTGGTGTCCACACATTCAGCCACTGAATGCAACAGGTATGTGGTGCCAGATTAGGAAAATCCATCTATGAAGGTGGGACTGCACCCCTGCACTGCACATACTCATTTACTGTCCAATTCTGCAAATATGACAAAAGGATATTATTGCCTATGGGGTTTAAATGCACCATCAGGTAATTATAAACCCACAATATCCCCTTCTAAGGGTGGGTTCACACCTGCGCTTGGTGTCCGTCCATCGCCAATCCAGTGAAAATCTCGGCGAACTGGATTGGCGTCGGATACAGACCGGTCAGCGGCGCATTGGTTAAAAACCCATTCATTTGAATGGGTTTTTAAAGCAGTGCGCGGGTGTGCGCTTACACCCTCTGCGGTGCGAATCCTTTTTTTTTTTTCGTCGGAAACAAAGTCGGACACGCAGGACTTCGTGTCCGACGAAAAAAAAAGGATTGGCAGCGCAGAGGGTGTAAGCGCACACCCGCGCACTGCTTTAAAAACCCATTCAAATAAATGGGTTTTTAACCAATGCGCCGCTGACCGGTCTGTATCCGACGCCAATCCAGTTCGCCGAGATTTTCACTGGATTGGCGACGGACGGACAGCAAGCGCAGGTGTGAACGAAGCATAAGGCTCTATTTCGATCCTTTTTTTTTAACATTGATGTCTATGTAAATGGATCAGTATCAGTTTACATCAGTTTGCGTCCTTTTTTTTTTTTTTTGCATCGGTTTTCTGCATCCTTTAAACAAATGTAAAAAATGTAAACTGAATAGAGCCTAACATACATTTCTCCCTGCATGCTTGACTAAAATGGTTGGACAGTTGGGACTATGTCTAACTACAACTACTTCAGGTGAGATCTGCACCCTCCTAAGCTCTCTGATACCATTCAACTGTGATAAGTGACATTTAAACCACCAGGCCTCTGCACAGTGTAACGCTCCACCCAATAAACAAAAGAGCATCCCTGTACCCACAACTGCAGACACACTCAACCTGCTAAATAAAATAAAGAAAACACACAACTCATTTAATAGATTCAACAGATCAGGATACAAAAAAAAGATAACCGAATGACTGCTACATACCTAAGTGCTTCATCCCCTCTTTAACCCCTATACACTATGTCAACATCAGATCAGATGCCGTCCCAATTTTTAATGAATGAATGTAGAATTCTACAGCATCAAAGCCCTGCACCTTCAAACATTACTTTATAAACCTCTTCAAATTGTTGTGGGTTTCCTCCGGGTTTCTTTCAATTTTCTCCCACACTCCAAAGACATACTGATAGGGAATGTAGATTGTGAGCCCTATATGGGACAATGACTGACAATATCTGTAAAAGCGCTGCGGAATATGATGGCGCTATACAGTGGCATAACTAGGAATGGCTGGGCCCCAAGGTGAACATTGGACATGGGGGGTGGGGGGCCCCCGGACCGCCCCCTCCACCCCCCCCCCCCCAAAAAAAAAAAAAAACGCATTCCTGCGCACACTGTTATGTACCATAGTGGCATTATGCCCCATAGTGGCCCCTGCACACGGTATCATGTCCCATAGTGGCCCCTGCACACGGTATTATATCCCATAGTGGCCCCTGCACACGGTATCATGTCCCATAGTGGCCCCTGCACACGGTATCATGTCCCATAGTGGCCCCTGCACACGGTATCATGCCCCATAGTGGCCCCTGCACACGGTATCATGCCCCATAGTGGCCCCTGCACACGGTATCATGCCCCATAGTGGCCCCTGCACACGGTATCATGCCCCATAGTGGCCCCTGCACACGGTATCATGCCCCATAGTGGCCCCTGCACACGGTATCATGCCCCATAGTGGCCCCTGCACACGGTATCATGCCCCATAGTGGCCCCTGCACACGGTATCATGCCCCATAGTGGCCCCTGCACACGGTATCATGCCCCATAGTGGCCCCTGCACACGGTATCATGCCCCATAGTGGCCCCTGCACACGGTATCATGCCCCATAGTGGCCCCTGCACACGGTATCATGCCCCATAGTGGCCCCTGCACACGGTATCATGCCCCATAGTGGCCCCTGCACACGGTATCATGCCCCATAGTGGCCCCTGCACACGGTATCATGCCCCATAGTGGCCCCTGCACACGGTATCATGCCCCATAGTGGCCCCTGCACACGGTATCATGCCCCATAGTGGCCCCTGCACACGGTATCATGCCCCATAGTGGCCCCTGCACACGGTATAATGTCCCATAGTGGCCCCTGCACACGGTATCATGTCCCATAGTGTCCCCTGCACACGGTATCATGCCCCATAGTGGCCCCTGCACACGGTATCATGCCCCATAGTGGCCCCTGCACACGGTATCATGCCCCATAGTGGCCCCTGCACACGGTATCATGCCCCATAGTGGCCCCTGCACACGGTATCATGCCCCATAGTGGCCCCTGCACACGGTATCATGCCCCATAGTGGCCCCTGCACACGGTATCATGCCCCATAGTGGCCCCTGCACACGGTATCATGCCCCATAGTGGCCCCTGCACACGGTATAATGTCCCATAGTGGCCCCTGCACACGGTATCATGTCCCATAGTGTCCCCTGCACACGGTATCATATCCCATAGTGGCCCCTGCACACGGTATCATATCCCATAGTGGCCCCTGCACACACTGTTATATGTCCCATTGTGGACCACCCATGAACAATTATTATACTCTGGAGTCTTTTCAGACCCCAAAGTATAATGATCGGAGACCCAGGGGAGGATAGAAACATAAAAAAAAAAACGTTGCTTACCTGTTCCTCGCTCCGGTCCACTCCCTGCTGCTTCAGCCGCCTTCAATGTTGGACCAGGCCGGCGTCACGTGATGCGGGCAAGGCGTCGCGACGCAAAATGACGTCACCGAACAGGCCTGAAGCCTGGAGAAGCGCAGGAGAGGTAAGTACATTGTTTTTTATGTTCCCTCACCTCCCCTGGGCCTCCGATTATTATACTCCGGGGTCTGAAAAGACCCCGGAGTATAATGATAGCAGAAATTGTGGTGTTCGGCCCGCGGCCTCACATACTGATCCCCGCTCCTGCTCACAGCCGCCTCCGCAGAATCGGAAGTGCAGGTGGCCGTGAGCAGGGAACGGTAAGTATATAGGGCCCGTTACCTGCTGGGGTTACTCCAGCAGGTAATGGCCTATTAAAAAAAAAAAAAAAAAGCATCGGGGCCCCGTAATGTCCCAGGCCCCTGGCGCTATACAAGTGTAGGGAACTGCCATTTCTACTAGTAGATAATGTATCTGGCTTCTTTGCCCCTGCAGTTTGGCTTCAGAGACCCCAGGCATTCAGTGCAAGTTTTGTTTTGTAAATACAGTGAGTCAGACACATGTGAGGCAGAGCTGCTGGGGGGAGAGATGTGAGCAGAGCTGCTGAGATAGACATGTTATGTCTGGGGGAGTCTAAGAGCCACTTGTTCCTCTTTACTTCACAGTATATAGTTAGGTATGTGTTACCCCCTATATACTCACAGGACCTAGCTAGTAACCGTAGTTAGGGATCAATATATATATAGTTCAGGGCAGTGATAGGTTAGGCTTCCGAAGGCCAACTAGCTAGTTAGAGGCCCGGTGGCACTAGTAGTTTAGCTGGCAGGTTAAGGACTCAGTGTTAGGGTAGTCAGGCCTGCATCTACTGCCGTCACCGTCGCCCTGTTTGCTGCCTGTGAAGAATCTCACCATCATCATCATCATCTCCTGATCGGCTGTCTGTCATCTCCTGGAAGAATCCGAGGATCCACAGTCATCCACAGGGGCCCCTGCATCTCTTCTGTTGCCTGGAGGTATTGTGCACTGGACTCTTGCTATATATCTATATATATACCCGGGTATATAACCTAAGACGGTTGAGGACTTGCTGGTTGTTGTAGTATTGCTGTGTTCTGAGTATATTTTATGTATGTATTATTACCCTGTTGATTCTTATAAAGCTACTGTTATAACCTTATGTGGTATCTGTATGTATTCTTCAGTGATCCTTGTTAAGGCTACTAACTGTATTTCATGGGTAAGTCCCAGGAAGAGATCCTCCCTGTAATACAGAGGCTCTATCCTGGGTGGAGGCACTGATATATTTCATATATGTTCCCACTCTTCCCTTCAGCGAAGGCTTCAGGTCCCATTATACACACAGGTCAGCGCCAGAGTCTGTTGCGGGAGGGATAATACTCATACCCCCCCCCCCCCCAAATAGGGCTACATTTGGAGGCACTGCTGAGATTTAGAAATGGGAATAGTCATTGATATGGAGAAGCGATATAGCTCAGAGGGGAACCTCCCACTAGCTACCACATGGGATTACCGACCTCCTGTTCCTCCCCTGGTTCAGGTAAAGGAAGAACCCCGCTCAGCCAGTTACCCCCCCAGTATGGCCGTCGCTAGCAGTTCCTCTAGTGACAGTGCTATTAGCACTTTAGCCAGGCTGACTGAAATGTTAGCTCAGGGCCTGCAGGCCACTCACTATAAGAAACTAAAAGTATTCTCTGGTAATGTCCCAGTACCACAAGGGGAGGAAAACTTTGAGATATGGAAAGAACATACTCTCCAATGCCTGAAGGAATGGTCTTGCTCTGAAGAAGGCAAGCGGCAGCGTATCAGTGAAAGTTTGCGGTCTCCTGCTGCAGAATTGATCCGCTTGTACAGAGACTCTCATGAAGGAGTGAGTGCATTGGACTATATACAAGTACTGTCTGATCACTTTGAGCCATACTATGACCTTGCCCAGATGGTTGCTGATTACCGAATGGTTCGTCAAAAAGAAGGGGAAAATGTCTCTACTTTTATTAACCGTTTACAGCTACTTCTTTCACGTCTGGTGTACCACGCAGCTATATCTACTTCAGAGGTAGACGCTATGAGAACCAGTCAGTTGGTGAGAGGGTTACAACCTCATCATCCTCTTGCTCAAGTACTCAAGGTCTTACTATCTGATAGTCCTTCCATTTCCTGACTTAATGAAGTTAGTGAAGAAACAAGAAGCTGACATTAGTTTTAGTACCCCTAAGAAAGCGAAAAGCATCTCTAAAGAAGATGTTGTTCCTAATTCAAACAAGGACAAACCAGCGGAGCGGTCAGAACTTAGACAGTCCGCCACTCCACCCACTGCCACTCAACGGAGGAAGGATGCTAGAACCTGTTATAAATGTGGTCAGACGGGCCATACTGCCAGACAGTGTACGGAGGACAGTGAGGGATTGGGACACAGTGCTGTCTTCTCTATTCAGAATCAAAGACACCGAAGGAAGGCGGGCCGAGTAAAGACCAGAGGCGCTATCGTGGGCTCCAGGTCCGTTGTCAATGTCACTGTCAATGGTCATGCCGCTCCTGCCCTGTTTGATACAGGATCTCAAGTGACCCTGATTTATCGCTCGTTCTACCAAAAGTATCTGAGGGATATACCTCTTCAGTCTACGGGACAAATGAAATTGTGGGGGCTTAATTCAGGATCATATCCTGTAGATGGCAGCCTGCAAGTAGTTATAGCTGTCCCTGAATTAGAAGATCAGAGTGTCGCTCCCATGAAGATTACGGCTCTTGTCTGCCCTGATACAGGGGATTCTTGTGCAGCTCCTGTGATACTTGGCACTAATTGTCCCGCAGTGCATTATGCTTTTCAGAAGTTTCTTGGAAGAGATTGGAACCCTGCAGCTCAGCCGGTGAATATATCTTCTGATCTTAGAGAACTCTGTGATGCCCTGTCTACTGGCTATCGACATGGAATGGTATATCATATCGGTGAGAGAACCGTGGAAGTTCCTGCCGGCGGGGAGAGAGTTCTGAGAGTAGCCTCCAGCATTGCTCCCGATTTGCTTGAAGGGGGGAGTTATGTCCTTATGGAAACCCCTGAAGAAATGATTAACCAGAATGGCTGGATGGTGATCCCAGAGAGAAAGGACTGGAGAATTAAAGTGGAGTTATCTACCTGTGTGACAGTGAGGAACTGTTCACCGCATCCGATCGTAATTGGACCATACCAGAATGTGGCCCACTGCTACCCTGTGCTTGGAGTAAATCCATACGCTGAAGTGTGCAGGATTCAAATCCGAGATGCAATCCCTAATCTCAATCTTGACTTGAGTGATCCACATTTACCAGAGGCCTGGAATCAGCGACTGACACAGAAGTTGTCTGAATTATCGGAAGTGTTCTCCATGGATGATATGGATGTAGGTTGTGCTAAAAGTGCTCAACACACTTTCCGATTGACCGATTCTACTCCCTTCCGGGAGCGACCACGGAGAGTTGCTCCAAAGGATGTTGATGAGTTAAGACAGACTCTACAGCAAATGAAAGGTCAGGGGATCATTGTGGACAGTAAGAGCCCCTATGCCTCACCTATTGTGGTGGTAAGAAAAAAATCTGGAGCAATTCGCCTATGTGTGGATTACAGAACTCTGAACCGGAGAACCTTACCTGATCAGTATACACTGCCGAGAATTGAAGAAGCTCTGGAAGCTCTGAATGGAAACTGTTGGTTCACAGTGCTGGACCTAAGATCGGGATACTATCAAGTCCCAATGGCACCTGAGGATCAGGAAAAGACAGCCTTCATATGCCCCTTGGGTTCCTTTCAGTTCACTCGTATGCCGCAAGGTACAAAAGGTGCGCCAGCAACGTTCCAAAGGTTGATGGAAAGAGTGTTAGGTGATTTAGTGCCCCGGGAATGCCTTGTATATCTTGACGACATTATTGTGTTTGGAAAGACGCTGGAAGAACATGAAGAACGACTCATGAGAGTACTCCAACGCTTAAAAGAAGAGGGGCTGAAGTTGTCGGCTGACAAATGCAAATTTTGTAGATCTTCGGTCACTTATGTAGGTCATATTGTTTCTGCTGAAGGAGTTGCTACCGATCCTGGTAAGATTGAAGCTGTGGTGAATTGGCCCCGACTGCAAAATATTACGGAGTTGCAATCTTTCTTGGGGTTTTGTGGATTCTATCGACGATTTGTGGAAGGATATTCAAAAATTGCCCGAGCCCTCCTCGACCTGTTGAAGAGTGATGCAGGAGATCCGGGAAAGAAGAAAGGGTCTTCCAAAAGCCTTTTTGGCGATAGGTGGACTGCGGATTGTGAAGAAGCATTTAAGTTGTTGAAGAAGAAATTGACAGAAGCTCCCATTCTGGCTTATGCTGATGCACAGAAGCCATATGTGCTACATGTAGATGCCAGCTTTGAAGGATTAGGTGGCGTGCTGCACCAAGAATACCCGGCCGGGTTACGGCCCATAGCTTTCATAAGTCGAAGTCTTTCTCCCAGCGAGAAAAATTATCCAGTACATAAATTGGAGTTTTTGGCGCTCAAGTGGGCCATTGTTGATAAATTACATGACTATTTATACGGAGCCACATTTGAAGTAAGAACAGACAACAATCCACTGACATACGTTTTGTCAACCGCTAAACTCGATGCTACAGGACATCGCTGGTTGGCGGCTTTATCCAACTACCAATTCACACTCAAGTATAAATCGGGGCCTAAGAACATTGGGGCAGATGCTCTATCAAGACGGCCTGGATTACCTAGTCCGGAAGTAGTGGATGAATGGGAAGAAGTGCCAAGTCCTGGAGTAGGAGCTTTGTGTGCCATGGCTGCTGTAGTTGAAGACCGAGTAGCCTTTTCTGAAACTCGGCTTATTGACTCTATTGGGGGAGGTCCCGAAGCTGTACCAGACATGTTTGCCTACCCTGCCGCTTTAGGATCCTTTGAGAGTTGTTCTATATCTTCAAAGCGAATGATCTGGAGTCAAAAGACTGATCCTTTAATTGGACCTCTTTATCAAGCAGTGAGTTCTCAAGACAGAGAAATGTTAAAGACATCCCTACCCTCTGAATGCAGTCAACTTCTACGAGATTGGGAGAAGTTTGAAATAGACAATGGCCTACTTTATCGTGTGGTGCTGTATCATGATCACCCTGGAAGGCGCCAACTAGTTATTCCAAGCTGCTTTCAGAAGATGATTTTCCGAAGTCTGCATGATTATCATGGTCATTTGGGACCTGAGAAGACTTATGGCCTAATACAAGACTGATTCTACTGGCCCAAAATGAGAGATACCGTGACTCGTCTGTCTAGGTGCTGTCGCAGATGTTTGCAGAGGAAGACTGTCCCGGTTCGAGCGGCCTTCATGGGACACTTGAAGAGTTCGGGCCCCATGGATCTTGTCTGCATAGACTTCCTTTGTATTGACAACGACTCCAGAGGATTTGGAAATGTATTGGTGGTGACTGATCACTTCACACGATATGCTCAAGCCTTTCCGACTAAGGATCAAAAAGCAGTCACTGTTGCAAGAGTGCTTTGGGAAAAGTATTTTATCCATTATGGCTTACCACACCGGTTGCATTCTGATCAAGGCCGGGATTTTGAGAGTAACCTGATCAAAGAGTTACTTCAGTTGTTGAACATCCGCAAAAGTCGGACGACGCCTTACCATCCAGAGGGAGATGCCCTTCCTGAAAGATTTAACAGGACTTTACTTGATATGCTTGGTACCTTACGAATTGAGGATAAGCGATCCTGGAGTCGAAAAGTGGAGGCTATGGTGCATGCCTATAATAGTACAAGGCACGAGAGCACAGGATATTCACCATACTTTCTGATGTTTGGAAGAGAGCCTAGGCTACCTATTGACACCTTGTTGGGAGTCTCTACCGATGGTATCAGTCATCGAGATCATTACTGATATGTGGCACGTTTGAAAGAAACGCTTAAGAGTGCTTATGAGCTGGCTGAGGAAAATGCGGCCAAAGTGAATGAAGGAAATAAAAGGAGATTTGATCTTCGAGTAAGATACCGAGCATTGAACCCTGGGGACCATGTTCTGCTACGGAATTTGGGAGCATCTGCAAAACATAAGCTGGCTGATCGATGGCGGAGTGAACTCTTTACAGTGGTAGATCGGTTGCCTGGAATACCAGTCTACAAGATAAAAGGACGGGGCGGGAGGATCAGGACTTGGCATAGAAATCATTTGTTGACTGTACCTCAGATTGATGGTATGGATATCTCCAATGATGGCTCGGCCTGCGATTCTCCACAGTCCTTAGCCGATATTCCACCTGACCTTCCTGAAACTCCTGAGAGTGATTGGACTGTGGCTCCTGAAGTTCCTAGATCACCAGTATCTTCTCCTTCAGGGAGACCTATGAACCCTCAAACTCCAGAATTCGTACCTAGATCTGTGTCTACAGATGAGCAGGGATCTTGCTCTCCTACGCCACCAGCACCATCCCCTCCCATGGCAGACAACCCTAGTTTAGAGCCTGGACATGCTAGTTTACCTCAGAGAGAGGTACGGAGAGGAGAGAGAATTAGACACCCTCCACCTATGCTGACATATGATAGTTTGGGGGACCCCAGATTTACTACTCAGCCTCATTTATACCATGCTTGGGTGGGTGCAGTGTCCACTTTGGTCAATATGTTACCAATTTTCGCTCCTGCTGGCATGTATACCTATTAACCTGTTGTGACTCTGTAAATGCAAAAGCAACCATATTGATATTGTCATTGGTAATGTTGACTGTATACTATGACTTTGTATGTCTTTGACGTGACGTAAAGATTTCACCAGAGGGAGAGTGTAGGGAACTGCCATTTCTACTAGTATATAATGTATCTGGCTTCTTTGCCCCTGCAGTTTGGCTTCAGAGACCCCAGGCATTCAGTGCAAGTTTTGTTTTGTAAATACAGTGAGTCAGACACATGTGAGGCAGAGCTGCTGGGGGGAGAGATGTGAGCAGAGCTGCTGAGATAGACATGTTATGTCTGGGGGAGTCTAAGAGCCACTTGTTCCTCTTTACTTCACAGTATATAGTTAGGTATGTGTTACCCCCTATATACTCATATACTCACAGGACCTAGCTTGTAACCGTAGTTAGGGATCAATATATATATAGTTCAGGGCAGTGATAGGTTAGGCTTCCGAAGGCCAACTAGCTAGTTAGAGGCCCGGTGGCACTAGTAGTTTAGCTGGCAGGTTAAGGACTCCGTGTTAGGGTAGTCAGGCCTGCATCTACTGCCGTCACCGTCGCCCTGTTTGCTGCCTGTGAAGAATCTCACCATCATCATCATCATCATCTCCTGATCGGCTGTCTGTCATCTCCTGGAAGAATCCGAGGATCCACAGTCATCCACAGGGGCCCCTGCATCTCTTCTGTTGCCTGGAGGTATTGTGCACTGGACTCTTGCTATATATCTATATATATACCCGGGTATATAACCTAAGACGGTTGAGGACTTGCTGGTTGTTGTAGTATTGCTGTGTTCTGAGTATATTTTATGTATGTATTATTACCCTGTTGATTCTTATAAAGCTACTGTTATAACCTTATGTGGTATCTGTATGTATTCAGTGATCCTTGTTAAGGCTACTAACTGTATTTCATGGGTAAGTCCCAGGAAGAGATCCTCCCTGTAATACAGAGGCTCTATCCTGGGTGGAGGCACTGATATATTTCATATATGTTCCCACTCTTCCCTTCAGCGAAGGCTTCAGGTCCCATTATACACACAGGTCAGCGCCAGAGTCTGTTGCGGGAGGGATAATACTCATACCCCCACAAATAGGGCTACACAAGTAAGCTAAATAAATAAAAGGGAGACATGAGCATGTACTAAATATAGGGAAGAGAAAGGAGAAGTGGAATAGCATATAATCACATACCAACTGCACCAGACAAACAGCATCACCTGTTGTATCAAAAACTGCTATGTAACATCCCAACCCAGAGACGTCAACCTGGAAGAGCCCTTCATAGGATGATTCGTAACTTATATGCAGCATCCCAGAAGCTGCTGCTTTTTATTGTTTGTCTATGTGCCTCTGGGTTTTGTGTTGGTCCGTCCCGTTTTATGTTAAATGTATTGTTGCAGCTTTTCCCTCGGCATTGTTCCCCCCCCCCCCTGCAGTGTTCAAAACCTTGCCTTGGTTCAGCCCTGGCCTATCACAGGCCACTGGGCGGGGTTGTAGGGAGACCTCGTCTCCCCGGCAACGGTTGGTCTTCAGTCTAGTGTGTGCAGTTAGCTGGAGAAGGTGTACAGAGCTTGCCTGCTACCAGCCTCTGGACTGAGGGTAAACAGTTGCCTTCACAGCCCCAGGAGGGATATCATCAGCCCCTCATCTCAAGACAGCCCAGAGCAGAGAGGGAGAAGTGCTGTCAGTACTTTTGGACTTATTTGGTGCCGTGCCAGGAGGAGCAGGAGAGGATCCTGACAGGAGAACTACTTTTGGGCCTATTCTACAGGTACCAAGATCCCTGTCAGGACTCCCTGTGACTCTATCCCCAGTATACCTGGCTGGGAGAGGCATGAGAGGAGGAGTAGTGGAGAACTATACTGCAGAGCCTGTATCATCCCTGGGCACCCTCCTAGAACCAAGGCTAGGGGTTGGACACTGTAGAACTACTACCCCCACTCGAAAGCTGCCATTACCTTTTTGTTCCTGTTGACAAATAAAGGCTGTTCTGGTTTACCTGCACCGCTGACTCTTGAGTTGTGCCTGCATCACCATCAGGGCCCTTCCGACCAACACCACACTGGCTCAGAGAGGAGAGGTCCCGTCTCCAACTGGAAGCACCCCAGGGGAATGAACTACTACCACCACCATCCAGTAGTGCTGCAGGAGCCCCCTCGACTCTGTCCGGCCCAGGAGTGGGGACTGGAGTGGTTGGTGAGTGAGCTCAGCCTGCTAGGTGGCACAGCATCCGCCACTACTACTCCCATCCTCTGGTCTCCTCCATCTGGGTTGCGGCATATATTTATATATATGAATGCAAAACCGGATCTTCTGAGCAACCTCAATACTATGCAACCCAATCACAAAATCTAAAGTATACCCTGAACACCTATTCTCCAAGTCAGGAATTCTATCGCCTGAATTCCTTAATCAGCCAGTCCAAAACCTGCTTTGCTAGATCTCAGGTGCACTGAATTCTCTATGAAACTCATAGGTTTCTCAGGATTTAATTCAACAGGAATACTAGACAAGGTTCCCCAAACTTCATGTAATCTGAATAGGGAAAACTAAGACTGGGACAAAGCATCAGCTATTAAATTCTCCACTGGAACATGCTTAGCCTTAAAGCAGATATTTAGTGCAATACCAGATGGTGGCGTAAAGCCAACACCAGCAAAGAGCTGGAAGACAAATAATCATTTGGATGACCGACATATTGTCATTTCAAAATCAAATCCTCCTGTTCTGTGTCCTCTGACCTTCAGTCACTGTGACAAAAGTGAGGATCTCAAGAAACTCAAGATTATTAGTCGATCCAAGCTCGACCATGTGGCCTGCACCAAGAATTCTCAAAAATGACACTATAACCAAAAACACCTGCTATGTCTGTGCGTAAATGTAGATCTAAACTAGAATCTAATTGACAAAAGGCCCAACTGCAAAAATATCTTCCAGACCAATATGTTGTTCTTTGTGTATCTGGTCAGTCTTAAAAAGTGATCAGGTCTACAGACTCCCCTAAGTAGCCTAAGAGTGACATAAGAAGACGTAACCCATAGGTATAATTCTACTTATGTATACTACCAAGCACTGCAATTTGCATCCTTGTGCTATAATGTTAGAGATGAGTGAATTTCTCAAAAATTCGATTTGGCAGCTTCGCCGAATTTCCCCAAAAAGTTGCTTTGATCCGAATTACTTAACAGCAAATCACCTTTAACAGCTATTTTCCTGGCTGCAGAGAGCCTGGGGATATGCATTTTACACTAAGGACACGGCGGAATAGGCTTTAGAAAGGCTGTTCTACTCCTACCTTTGCCGTTGCATCATGCCCCCTGCGATGTCCTGGTCCGCCGGGCATGTGCAGAGCTGCTCGAAATAGAGTCAAGATGGCCGCTGGACATGCGCAGAAACGATCTTGTATGGGATATAATCAAGATGGCCGCTGGACAATTGCAGAGCCGCTCGGAATAGAATCAAGATGGCCGCCGGACATGTGCAGAGCTGCTCGTGTAGGAATAGGATAAAGATGACCCCCACGAGCGGCTCTGCGCATGTCCGGCGGCCATCCTGATTCTATTCCATGCAGCTCTGCGCATGTCCGGTGGCCATCTTGGTTCTATTCCGTGCAGTTATGTGCCACATATCATAATATGCAAAAAAAATGCTGCAAAGTAAGAATGCTTTAAAAAAATAGAAGTGTTAATAGTTTATTTTTGTCAATTAACAAAATGGACAAAAGAGAAATCTAAATCATATCAATATTTGGTGTGACCGCCCTTTGCCTTCAAAACAGCATCTCTTCTACATATATTTGCACACAGTTTGTTAAAAAAAAACTGTGCAGGGAGGTTATTCGAAACATCTTGGAGAACTAACCACATATCTTTGCATGTAGGGTGGCTCAAATCTTTCTGTCACTTCATTGTATCCCAGACAGACTGGTTCATGTTGAGATCAGGGCTCTCTGGGGCCATATCATCACTTCCAGGACTGCTTGTTCTACTTTATAATTGCTAAAGGGGTTAGGATATTGGCTGGATTGCAGGTACTATTGAAGTCTAATTGGCCAGCACGCTAAGTTTATTTATAATTGTTGAAAATTGATGTGTAAGGGCCATAACAACAAAAAAAAAATCAATCTATGTGGTCACCATGGTTGGACAACCAAAATGGTTATCAAGTTAATAAATGTTTTTTCTTCTGGTGATTGAGTAATCATTTCTATCATGTATTTCTGCAATATTTTTGGATGAAAAAACTATTTTGTATCATATCAGGACAAGATCATGTGAAAAATTACATTTTTGAACATTCAAGTCAGAGCTGGAGTCACCTTCATCCACATTCTTTGCAAACCTTTGTTGGAAATATTGTGTAAGAGTGCTTCCTCTTTAAAAACTGCACACCATTGAATGACTAGAAAATAATAGGGTTTTACATATTTATCATGTAATGTTAGAAAATAAGGGTGACCCCCCCCCTCCCCCTTTGTGGCCACATATATCATCCACAAGGGTTATCACCCACCTGTGAAGGATCTCGTCCTACCGGAACCCGCTTCCGGCACACCTGAGATTGCTTCAATTACCTCACACCCACCTCCAGTGAGTGTTCTGGGCCCTAAGGATAAGACGAAAGGCGAGCCTTCTAAATTTTATATATTTATTAACCCCTAAACGGGTCGGCACTAGACACTTAACACATACAGAGAATACATGTAGCAATTAGCAAGCAAATACAAGTGGAAAGCAACATGACACGGTGCACAAAATAAAAATGGGAGATAACAGAAAGAAAAGAACATATTACCAACACCAGATTGTGATGGTTTCTCTGGCTCCAGATGATAAGGATGAGGAGCTCAGGGCACGTATTTCAAAAGTCCAAAACATGCGAATTTCAGCAGAACAACAGGCAGAAGACAATCTCCAGAACAAATAGATAGTCCATTTCTCTGAGCCCATGTAGTAGGCGTCAGGGTTCGAACTAAAGCAAAGCATGTGTTTCCTACATGCAGTTACACGTCTTCTAGGTTAACAAAATGGTCTCAGGCCTCACTGCTTAGGCTGCATGGAGACCACATGGTTGAAGTCTCCAGCTTGACCTCCCCCACACCTCTCCTCCAGGAACTGCACATCACAAAGGACAGAAGACAAAAGAGACTGTCTCAACCTGTACTGGGACCTTTTACCTCCCCTGGTCTCCTCCCTAAGTGAGGTCACCAGGGGGAGGAACCCCCGCCCCCCTCTCTACATCTCTTAGAATCATATTTCCTTTTATAATTCCTCGCTCGATGACTGTAGAGTTGGGCCAGCGGTATGATAGGGTTTGTGGCGAGATCCCCAACACGTAGACTCCCAGGTTGACACCCCAATTCCCTTTGGGTAAGGAGATCAGTGCCTGGACCTTTTCCGGGCTTTGAACTGTGACATATGTGTATTCTAAGTGTACGCCTTGACCTGACGCATCTGGGGAATTTATTGGGGAGACTGTAAGATGTCCCCCAGGCCAGATATTGTCATAAAACCATAATCCATTTGAAGTAGAGTTGGCTCCGGTCTGTCTACCGACGGTATGCAGATCATTTCCCCAGAACATCCTTTCTTCAGGACCCCCTGCTAGGTTAATGAGGGTAGCAGTCTTTTGTTAGTGACTCTCTGGGGATCAAAGGGTTGTTGACTACAGATCCCAGGAACCACATCCCCCAAGCCTATAACCAAATTGCTGATTGCTTCAGGGACAGGACAATAGACCTTGGCTATAGAGTAGACTGACCGCATTCCAGCTGCCCCACTATTCTTGAGCCTGTGTAGTACTGCCCCACTGTGTAGTAATATAGACCGGTATTAATACCATAAATCCATATCTGAGCCTCGTATCATCACACCACCCGTACATCGAAACATCCTGCATTTTCGTTTTACTCCATAGACACATTTACCATTCTCGAGTTTAGAAAAGTGTGGTGGCACTCCCTGTGAGAGTTGTAGTCCTGACCATAGTGACTGCCCCATAAACTTATTTTTTAGGGTATCTAACAGATTGAGAACCTGCTTCTTTTTGTCATGGCCTACACGGTAGATTTGGCTCTCTGCGTACACAGGCCTATCCAAGGACAGTGTTTGACTGAAGTAACTATGGCCCATCAGAGGGACTTGTCCTGAGGGCCCACCCAACAGCTTCCTGGTAATAGCCTACATCACGTGTCTTTAACTGAAATCTTGCATATGTGCTGACTACCTGGCAACCAGCGATGTGCATTACTGAGTATTTTCCCAGTATCATCATCCCCTATAGTACTGTGCATGCTACAATCATGATACATTATATACTCCCCAAAAACCTTGCCAGTAAAATGCTCAACAGTGGCCTCACACAGTATAATATGCTCCTCAAAAGCCTCACCAGTAAAATACTCAATAGTATGCTCCCCAGAGGTTCCCCACAGTATAATGCTCCACAGTGGCCCCACACTGTATAATATGCTTCCCAGAGCTCTCCCACGTGACTACAAGGCATCAGGGCTATAGCACACAAAGGCTGTACCTCGAGTAGTGTGAAAAGGACACTGACCGCTGCTCAGCTAATGGGCACAATTGAGTTATGCCTGTTTGGAAAAATCATTGCGTTGCCTTCTTTGATCTAGCATTTTCTGAAAAGAAGGCGCAGTGTCTCAGCAACAAAACACTTAAAGGGACAATGACACAAAATACCTAGCACAGCAGAGTCATCACAGCAAAACATGTGTATACACAGTACAATACAGTACAATGCATCACGATTGCATTGTACCAAAATATATGCACATAAACAGATCCAGTCACAATCTCCCACTGAAAGCCATACTTGTAGAAGGTGGTGGCGTCCTCCACCTTACAGAATCATACAATATTAATGTGAGCAGTACTCTCCTTAGCTTGCAGATGGGTATGCTATATCACCCGGTGGCTGACCGGAACCCACCAATTTTAATGGAAGCAATAGAAGAAAATCCAACTTCACCAGAATTGGTGAAGTGGCAGCTATTAAAGAATTCAAGAATTTTGAGAAAATGGTAACAGGTCCTCTTTACAGTGGTGAACCTAGCCTCTTTGCTGCCTGAGGAAGACTATAGAAAGACGCCCCCCCACCCCCCCCCCAAAAAAAAAAATTGAGTTTCCATGCTACTAGCTTCACACGCTATTATCGTCGCACAATATACACAATACACAAAGTTATAAAACAGTTTTTAAAAATTCTTCTTACTGCATTATTTCAGTATCAGATCAACAACACGGTATTAACAATGAAAGTAACTTCACACATCTTCTGCTTGGTGGGTGGATGGATGAGCCCACATGGCCCCCATTCTCTATAATAGGAGCGCCGCAGATAGCTGAGTACTGGACTTTGGCTATCTTTGGCACTCCCATTGACATGAATGAGAGCCACGCGAGTTCGTCCATCTACCAAGTGACACACCTATATTCAGCCTGGCTGCAGTCAGGCTGAATTCCCACCCAGTGGGGGTAAAAACCAAATTCTCAGGCTCAGTGGGGGTATCAGCAGACAGACCCCCATCAGTCAGGTATTTATTCTCTATCATTTAGGTGAATACAAGGCAGTAACATTTTTAGACTTACAGGTGACGTCTGACTAATCGTTCACATTTCCCTTCTCTTCCCTTTGGACCGCCATGACCACTTCTTCCAGCTGTGACTTGTCTCTGTAAAGTTTGCAACACAGGTATCTTTGGCTCCTCACTTTTCCAGGCACCTGACCCACATTGTCCTCACCTGCACACCCATCCTGAATAATACTCCCAAGTGCATCTTTATATTAATAATGTCTGTGTGTACCCTGTATAAATAGTGCCCCTTATTAATAATGCCCCAGGTGTTAACTAATTAAAAGGTTTTCCAGGTCATTAATAAACTAATCAGTGGGGCTCAAAAACCCAGGACCCCTACTGATCAGATGTTTGAATGGTACCTGTGTAAGCGCCATGACTGCTTCTCTGTTTACATAGTGTCATTCATCTCATAGCGGCCATGTAATGTAACTACAGCCAACACCTATACATGTCTATGTGACAAGGCTGTAATTACATCACACAGTCACTATAAACAAACAGCGTATAATATAAACAGATGCCATAGCCCCTGTTTAAACCGCCCCATTTACACACACTATAATGTTCCATAGCAGCCCCTGCACACAGTATTAAGGCCCGCAGCGGCCCCTGCAAGCTGTATTCTGCCTCGCAGCGGCCTCTGCACATGGTATTATGCCCCATAGTGGCCCACCCATGAAATATTATTATACTCTGGGGTCTTTTCAGACCCCAGAGTATAATGATCGGAGACCCAGGGGAAGTGACAAACATAAAACCAGTGTTACTTACCTTTCCTGGACACGGTGCACTCCTTGCTTTCGGCCCTGTTTAATTGCGCACAGACGTCACATGATCAAGCCGGCGACGCAACCTGATGACGTCAGCAGAGGGCCCAAGCCTGCTCGGAGTAACATTGGATCGCAGGAGAGGTAAGTGGCATTGGTTTTTATGTTCCCTCACCTCCCCTGGGTCTCCAATACTCTGTGGTCTGAAAAGACCCCAGAGGATAATAATAGTAGCCCACGGCCTCACTTACCTACCCCCGCGCCTGCTCACAGTCGCTTCCCCTTCCCCTTCTGCGTCCCATAGCAGAAAGGGAAGCAGAGGCGGCCACGAGCAGGCGCAGGGGTAGGTAAATATATAGGCCATTATCTGCTGGGGTTACTCCAGCAGGTAACGGCCTATTTACTGTATATAAATTTTAAAAAAAAACTACCTCACCTACCTGCGATCCCTTGGAGCCGCCGCCTCCTCTTCTTGTCCGTGACGTCTGTGTCTCAACGTAGGAGGCACGATGACGTCATTGTACAGCCGCCTGCATTGAGATGCAGATGTCTCATAAGCCAGCCCAAGACAGGCCCTGCTCAGCTTTGTTTTTTTTAAAGCGGCCTGTCCTGGGCTGGTTTATGTTAAATAGTAAAAATGCCGCCCCCCAGACAGTGACGGATAGTGCCGCCTGAGGCGGCCGCCTCACTTCGCCTCATTAGCGGTGCGCCCCAGCCTCTTTAACATGCAGGATCTCTACACCTAAGGTTATGTAGCCTCCTGACAAAGCCATCCATAGGCAAAACGCGTGTCGGGGCTGCGTTTTTTTTTTCCCTATCTATCCAGCTTGTTATATTTCAACTATGGCCAATGGTATGTTATTGATATCAGCAATTACTGCATTATTGGGGGTTTTGTAGGTATGTAGCCATTTCATGGATTTTATGTCGTGATTATTTATTTATTGTATTTTATGTGGTGACATTATAGTGATATATATTTGGATTTGGCTGCGCACAATGTGTTGTACCATTATATACTGTATTGTTCTTATATATATTTACATACTCTTCAGCTGTGTGTATTTAGGAGCACGGTCCAGTATGTGGAGTGATTTTCCATCTCACCCATATTATATTTAAGTATTTGTAATGATTTTATTCTCCGATTTAATATGAAATAAAATGATGTTTATATTTGTAATTTGTATTGGTATGTCCATTTTTTTTATATTTACAGTATATAGCGATCAGTATATAGGAATCAGTATATGGACTATATATAATACACTCTGATTTCTGAATTCTTTTTTTTTTTCAACTGTAATTTTTATTGAATTTTAAATTTTAAATTGTACAATAATTCAAGAACATAAATACAGAAAAAAAACAACAACATAAAAGGGGTAAGAGAAAAAAAAAACCCCAACCCCAAAAAAAAAAAAAAAAATAAATCAAATAGGACACAAGACATAAAACAAAACAAGTACATGGGGGAGGGACAACAAGGGGAAAGGGAGGGAGAGTAGGAGGTCAGAGACCATGGAGAGTGCAGTACGTATCCCAAGGGGACCAGACCGACTGGAAGGCAGCTGTAGTGTTGTTAAGCATAGCAGTGAGGTATTCCAGGCTGCGCACATCATTAACCCGGGCCACAAGGGCAGGGGCAGTAGGGGGATGTACACTCTTCCAGTTAAGAGCCACAAGCGTCTTAGCAGCAGTACAGAGATATAGGAAAAGTTTAGAGGCCTTTCCAAGGTGTCGGGGGGGGGGGGTAAATTAAATAAGTAGACCAATGGGTCCAGTAGGACACCCTGGAGGAAGAACGCATCAGTCAATACCCTGACCTCTGTCCAAAAAGGCCGGATCAGTGGGAAGGTCCAAAAAATGTGGTGCAACGTCCCCTCCCCAGACAGACATCTCCAGCAGTCTATGGGAATGTTAGGATTCAAAGTATGAAGGAGAACCGGAGTATGGTACCAAAACATAAGTAACTTGTACTGAGTTTCACGGAACGTAATGCATGTGGACGATTTAGCAGCACGGGACCATATAATCTGCCATTGTGCCGGGGAGATCTGCTTACCCAGATCCTCCGACCACCTGATAATGTATTTGTGGACAAGAGGGGCCCACCCCTCCGGGGAAGAGAGAATACGATGGATATCCGATATCAAGCCCCTCGTAGAGGTACCGGCTCTGCAAATCTTCTCAAAGGAGGTATGGATGGACACCCGCGGGGCCCCAAACAAAGTGGTCATAAAATGGGCTATCTGCCTATAATGAAGCCACTCAGAGAATGGCAAGCGCAAGTTAGAGATAAAATAGTCAAAGGGCCTGAGCTCCAAGGTCGACAGATCAATCAGGTCAGCAATGTGGAACAGACCCAGTCTGCTCCAGGGGTGCACCGTATTAGCCTCCATCCCCCTGGGAGGAGAGGGTTAAATAGAAAAGAAATCATAGATGAATTGCGGGAGGCAAGGGGGAAAAGCTTATAACAAGTATTCCATATAGCTCTAGTGAAGCGGATGGGTCCTAGGAGAGAGGTGGGAGGTAGGGAGGGTGAGCGGGTCCACAAGAAGGCATTGGAGTGGATAGGAGCCAACCAGAGCTTCTCTATCTCCACCCATTTAGTATAGGCCTGGGCCGACGCCCAAAACGGAATATAACGTAAATGGGTCGCCCAATAGTAGTGGAGTAAGTGTGGAACCGCAAGACCCCCCTCTGCCTTACCAGCCAGCATGACCAAGCGTGGGATGCGATGTCTTTTCCCGTTCCAAATAAATTGGAAGATAGCCTTTTGAAGAGAACGAAGTTCCGAACGGGGGATCACCACTGGCAAAGTTTCAAAGAAGTAGAGCAGTTTAGGGAGGAGTGACATTTTAACGACAGTGATCCGCCCTATCAGGGAAATGTGTAAGGGGTGCCACCTATCCAGGAGAGAGTGGAGATCACGAAACAGTTGGGGTAGTTGACTGAGTATAGAGTAGCGTAGGAGGGGGACAGTTGGATACCCAGGTAACGAAGGGAATAAGTCTTCCACTGGAAGTCATAGTTGTGACGGAGGAGTTGGAGGGCAGGGTCCGGGATCTTTAAAGGGAGAGCCTCCATTTTGGAAGGATTAACCTTATATCCAGAAAAATCGCCATAATCTTGCAACGTTAACATGAGATTGGGGAGTGACGTGTGGGGATTAGATTTCTGAATTCTAATGAGGACCTTCAGGGACTTGGACACACACAGACCTTGACCCCCCCCCCAACTCTGGTCCTTTCCCACAAAAGTAGAGAGGAGGACATTAAACTGTTGTGGTAGCTGGAGGAGGATATTATGCTGTGGGGGCAGATGGATGGGACATTATGCTGTGAGGGCAACTGGAGGGGACATTATAATGTGGGGACATACCCTGTTAGTTTGACTTTAGGGATGTTATAATGTGTAGGGGCACAAAAACAAATCAATGGGTGGAGTCAAAGTGGGAGTGGGTGGGGCTAAATTTGCTGCAGTACGCCCAGCTCATAGCACATTCTATCCCTCTTTTTGCCCTTTGAAAGTTAGGAAGTCACTGAGCCACTGAGATGCATTATATTGTATTGTGCCACTAGGGAGCCATTAAGTGAGGGCCACTAAGGGGTGTTATACCATATGGGGGCATTATAATTTGTGGCAGTCAGGTATTTTTAAGTGGTGGTGATGGGGGGGAAGCCCACTTACGAAACCTTTGTACTGGGCCCACCAATGTGTTCAAACTGACCTCATTGTGGTATTTTCTTTATGAGTTTGTTATGATTGTACATTGCTTTTATATACTGTTTGTATTTTTTGCTATACATGTTGTTTTATATTGTTATATAATGTATTGTTATGTCTCATTTTTATACTAGGAGATACAGGATGTAATCAGTAATATAATGTATATACACATTGTAGTAGTATGCCAATTTTCTAGTGTACAAGGCTTTAAAAAAAATCTAAATTTGTTAAACTCTGCACCACCTTTGCCATTTTCCTGCCAGATTTATCATAATTTCTGCTACAAATCTAGCTGAAATGATGGAGGAAATGTATGCCAGCTAAGAGCTGACATACATTTCCCCCCAGGTACACAGCCTGCTCCTCTAAATATTCAGATTACTTCAATATGTGACCAGTATAATAATGAGGATCATATATAGAAATGCTCTTTGAAGCATCAGCATCTTGTGTCAAGTTGTGCAAGCAACATTAGTATGGGGCCCTCTCTTTACTCTCCCCAGTGCTCCCAGTACAGCTTCCAACTAGAAACCATGCCAACATCATAAGTGATGTTTATCTGGAAGCAGATAAAAAAAACTTTCTAGTGATTGACAGTAAATAAATCTCCGAGGGGTATGTTTTAGTGCAGTGCTTGTCTTCCAGCATTTGTTTTGCTCCACACAGTCTGTCAAGTTCAGTTCATTTCATTTTCAAGCAGAACATAAGTGATGAAGATGAGTAGATGAAGTGTTGGGGTTTCGGTTACTGTTGAATTTTGATGCAGGTCACTTAGAAGTTAATTAGAAACATGTATAAATGTAAACTAATGAGAAGCAGCGTTCCAGTAAGCCAGATGGATCCTTTGTGGATGTAGGGAGAATTCACAGCACATCCACAATAGCTAGTATCACACTGGAGTAACTGAGGGCTCACCCTCCAGTGCTACAGAACATGTACATGGTACCTTTAAGTGCACAGTAGCCTCTGCTATAACCCCTTCCCTTCCCGAAGGTATTTTTTGATTTTCGTTTTTGACTTCCCGCTTTCCAAAACCATAACTTTTTCTTTTTACATTCACAGAGTCGTGTAAGGGCTTAATTTTTGTGGAACAAATGGTACTTTGTAATGGTACCATTGAATATTCTGTATGATGTTCTGGGAAGCTTTAAAAAAAAAAAAAAATTCAGAACGGGGTGGAATTTGTGAAAAACTGTGTGTGTGTGAGCAGCCAAAATGATATGTCACCTCTATTCTATTGCTCAGTCTCACAGCGGGTTCTACATCATTCCCTATTACTTCATATCTCACAGAAAATAAATGGTTTCAAACGATAAAACTTAACTTTTAATATCTTAAAATAAAAGATAAACATAAAGGACGTCCACTAATCTACTAAAAGACAGATCAATGTGGTCTGTGCCTGTCTATTCAAAGTTTATTTGGGGTTTAAATGTTAGATAGTATTCACCCTCTCCAACTTTCCACTGGACCTAGGGTATAATTGAATACTTTCACCACCCTTAGACTAAGATTATAGTATCACGACTGCGCCATGCAACAGGTCAGTATTTTGTCAGTTGCTCTTAGTGCTAAGAAAACCCAAACACCTGGTCCCCACACACATAATTTGTAAAGCATCACTGACTAGACTCCCGCACAGCCAGTAAGTCTGCAGTAAGTACTGTACATATGCCAGTAATCTAGGTACAGGTCACAGTAACTCCATTTCCTGTCATTAAAATGTTATAACCATAAGGGAAACCTATACACCTATATTGCAGCCATTACTGATATCCCCTATGTTGACTCCAGGGATATACAGCTACCATTTCCATTAGTGACTCAAATTCCACCAACTAATCTCCAGGCTATTCAGACTGCCCCAGTCTCCTGTCAGTCCTTCATGCCCCCAAGTAGTACGGCTTGTGGTCAACTAACTCAAAAATAAACTTGCTGAAACTTGCTCTACGCGTTTTCCCTGTGTTCTCTATATCAGGTTCATCAGGAGCTAATACCAATAAATCTATAGATTGGTCTAAGCTGCTATAAATTTCAAAGATAATGCAGATATGAAGTCACAACTGCAGTTCCTGGAGCACTAATGGTGTGCTCCAGTACTTAGAGTAGCCCACGCCACACTGAGTCTTGCCTGCTTTATAAAGGTCAGCCCATTCGTTCGGTGCCACCCCCTTTCCTGAAGCTGTCTGCATTGAGCCAATAGAAATTGCTAGCTCACTCAACCTCTGTCATGCCTCCTAGGGGGTGTGTCCACCTCAATCCTCTACTGTGTTCATGTGACTGCCGATCATGTGACAACTGAATGTAAACAATTCCAGTGATCCAGCGCTAGACGGTGAGTCTATTGATTCACATTCAATCTTCACCTACTCCACATAAACTGCTGATCATCTGGCCACTGCGTCCCAGCAATTCCGATGATCAAGCGCCAAACGGTAAGTATGTACACTTAACACCTGGTCATGAAACCAGAGGGGGAGAGATCCAAACAGAGTTAAATCCGTATCCATATTATCCTATCACAACCGTACTCTAAAGGAGCCGGAGGTTAGGTGTAACCCCAGACCATCACAGTGGGTGGATCATAAATCTTCCCTATCATAGTTCACATATAGTGGGCTCTCCCTTATTATTCCCCCATCAAACTATAGATAACCTGACCACCCCCACTCAGATCCATTTGCATACCTCCTCAGACCACATTGATCTGTCTTAGTAGATTAGTGGACGTCCTTTATGTTTATTTTTTATTTTAAGATATTAAAAGTTAAGTTTTATCATTTGAAACCATTTATTTTCTGTGAGATATTCTATTGCTCAGTACAATTCCAGTGATACCAAATTTATTTTTTGTTTTTTTATTTTAACCCCTTAAAAAAAATCCAGCACTTTTCAAAATGAAAAGATTTCTTGGAGTCGCCATATTCTGAGAACTGTAATTTTGTCATATTTCTGTGTCTGAGATGCAGAAGGTGTCCTTTTTTGTGGGGCCAGATGTACTTTTTGGTTAGACCATTTTGGAGAATGTCTATTGCTTTTATCGCTTTTAATTAAAAATTTTATGAGAGTTGAAGCAGTGAAAAAACAACGGTTTGGCTCCTCTGGGTTTTTTCCTACTATGCTGTTTAACATATGAGAAAAATATTTTTAGGACTTTGTAGACCGGGCGTTTTTGGTCACAGGGATACATAATGTGTATGTATTTCACTTTATTTCTATACTTTTATATGCATTTTAGGGAACGGGGGTAATTTGAATTTTTTTATTTTTTAGTATTTTTTTTAGTATCACTTGTAGACCCACTAGGGCAGTGTTGGCGAACCTTTTAGAGACCGAGTGCCCAAACTGCAACCCAAAACCCACTAAATTATTGCAAAGTGCCAACACGGCAATTTAACCTTAAATTAACCAGGATCTGTTTTATATTGACTGTGCAATGTTATTACAGCCTGTAATAATATCACATATCTGCTATAAAACAGATACTGTGTGATATAAATAGTGAAGGGCCCCCACACAGTACAATGCGCTCTGAAGTGGCCCCCAGACAGTATTATATGCTCCAGAATTGCCCCCACACAGTATTATATGCTCCACAGTGGCCCCCACTCAGTATTATATGCTTCACAGTGGCCCCCGCACAGTATTATATGCTTTACAGAGGCCCCGCACAGTATTATATGCTTCACAGAGGCCCCGCACAGTATTATATGCTCCACTTTGGGCCCCTCACATTATAGGCTTCACAGTGTCCCCCATACAGTAGTATATTCTTCAGTGTCCCCCACACAGTATTAGATGCTTCAATGTCCCCCATACAGTATTACAGTGCCTTGCAAACGTATTCATACCCCTTGAACTTTTTCACATTTTGTCACCTTACAACCCCAAACTTATTTGTATTTTATTGAGATTTTAACTGATAGACCAACACAAAGTAGTATATAATTATGAAGTGAAACAGAAATGATACATGGTTTTCAAAATTTTAATCAAATAAAAATCTGAAAAGTGTGACGTGCAAAAGTATTCAGCCTCCTCTACTCTGATATCCCTAAATAAAATCCAGTGCAATCAATTGCCTTCAGAAGTCACTTAATTAGTTAATAGAGTCCAACTGTGTGTAATTTAGTCTCATTATAAATACACCTGTTCAGTGAAGGCCTCAGTGGTTTGTTAGAGAACACTAGTGAACAAACAGCATCATGAAGACCAAGGAACTCACCAGACAGGTCAGAGATAAAGTTGTGGAGAAGTTTAAAGCAGGGTTAGGTTATAAAAACATATCCCAAGCTTTGAACATCCCAAGGAGCACTGTTCAATCCATCATCCAAAAATGGAAAAAAGTATTCTACAACTGCAAACCTACCAAAAACATGACCGTCCACCTAAACTGACAGATCGAGCAAGGAGAGCACTGGTCAGAGAAGCAGCCAAGAGGCCCATGGTCACTCTGGAAGAGCTACAGAAATCCACAGCTCAGGTGGGAGAATCTGTCCACAGGACAACTATAAGTCGTGCACTCCACAAATCTGGCCTTTATGGAAGAGTGGCAAGAAGAAAACCATTGTTGAAAGAAAGACATAAGAAGTACCATTTGTAGTTTGCCATAAGCCATATAGGGGACACAGCAAACATGTACAAGAAGGTGCTCTGGTCAGATGAGACCAAAGTTGAACTTTTTGACCTAAATGCAAAGCACTATGTGTGACGGAAAAGTAGCCCTGCTCATTCCCCTGCACATATCATCCCCAATGTGAAACATGGTGGTGGCACCATCATGGTGTTGGGATGCTTTTCTTCAGCAGGGACAGGGAAGCTGGTCAGAGTTGATGGGAAGATGGATGAAGCTAAATACAGGGAAATCCTGGAAGAAAACCTGTAGGAGGCTGCAAAAGACTTGAGACTGGGAAGGAGATTCACCTTCCAGCAAGATAATGACCCTAAAAATACAGCCAGAGCTACAGTGGAGTGGTTTAGATCAAAGAATATTCATGTGTTAGAATGGCACAGTCAAAGTCTAGACCTAAATCCCATTGAGCATCTGTGGCAAGACATGAAAATTGCTGTTCACAGATGCTCTCCATCCAATCTGGCTGAGCTTGAGCTAATTTGCAAAGAAGAATGGGCAAAAATCTCAGTCTCTAGATGCGCAAAGCTTGTAGAGACATACCCGCAAAAGACTTGCAGCTGTAATTTCAGCGAAAGGTGGCTCTAGAAAGTATTGCTGTGGGGGACTGAATACTTTTGCACGACACATTTTTCAGATTTTTATTGGATTAAAATTTTGAAAAGTGTGTATCATTTTCCTTCCACTTCACAATTATCTGCTACTTTGTGTTGGTCTATCACTTAAAATCTCAATAAAATGCATTTAAGTTTATGGTTGTAAGGTGACAAAATATGAAAAAGTTCAAGGGGTATGAATACTTTTGCAAGGCACTGTAGATGCTTCAATGTCCCCCATACAGTAGTATATGCTTCAGTGTCCCCCACACAGTATTAGATGCTTCACAGTGTCCCCCACACAGTATTAGATGCTTCAGTGTCCCCCATACAGTAGTATATGCTTCAGTGTCCCCCATACAGTATTAGATGCTTCAGTGTCCCCAATACAGTAGTATATTTTTCAGTGTCCCCCACACAGTATTAGATGCTTCAATGTCCCCCATTCAGTATTAGATGCTTCAGTGTCCCCCATACAGTAGTATATGCTTCACAGTGTCCCCCACACAGTATTAGATGCTTCACAGTGTACCCAATACAGTATTAGATGCTTCAGTGTCCCCCACATAGTGTTAGATGCTTCAGTGTCCCCACACAGTAGTATATGCTTCATTGTCCCCCATACAGTAGTTTATGCTGCAGTGTCCCCCCCCCCACACAGTAGTATATGCTTCAGTGTCCCCCATACAGTAGTATATGTTTCACAGTAGGCCCCCACGCAGTAGTTTATGTTACTTACCCAGTCCCATGAAGAGCTGCAGTCCCACGAAGAGCGTTCTCCTTCTTCTTCTGTTCGCAGGTGCTGATGAATGACATCATCGCGCCTGCGTCGGGGCAGAGTTCACACTCTACAGTCAGTGTAAGCCGCGGTTCTGCAGACCGCGGCCTACAGTGACAGCTTTCATCTGTATGTACTGTACATATGCACATACAGTACAGCTGAAAGAAGCGATCACTCACTAACCGGGAATCCTGTACCAGATTCCCCGTTAGTGAGCGATCATGGCGATGGCGCACGTGCCAACTGAGAGGTCTCTACGTGCCCTCTCTGGCACGCGTGCCATAGGTTCGCCATCACGGCACTAGGGGTATTATCACTAATACTATGAAAAATTGCAGCACTTCTGTTGGCTGAATAGAGCTATTAGGAGCTAATGCCACACAGAAGAAAGAGGACTTTTATGATTATGTGATTTATTGAAGAAGGTGAAAGCAGGATAAGGAAAGACACTGTGAAAAGACATCTATTACTATTGAGGGGATGGTCTTTCATACAATATAATGAGTCGAAAAAAAAATAACCTGAGTGTCCCTTCAAGCCATCCTCTTATATAAATTTTCCACCTGTCACATGCAGCCCTAACTAACATTAGCACATGAGTATATAGACCATTGCCTCCCACATTTACCTCCTGACATACTCTGTTCTGTTGGAAATTATACTCCTTTTTACTAACTCTGATCTCAGCTATGTTTTATTAATTTTCCAATCATTAGATATTGACTGCCTATCACTTAGGCCCTGCCCCAGAGCTCAGAACTATCTACCATCACAATACCAGTGACATCACAATGCCTTCTCCAGATCTACATTAGGTGGGGAATGTGCTATAGACTGTTGAGGGTTTTGAAGAAGTTGCTAAAGATTTATATGAGATTTTGCCAGTGATTTTGCTGTCTGTTGGCACATGTGATGCGGAGGGGAAGGTCGCCAATTGGAGATCACCAGGTAATAAAAAGTGTTATACAGAAATCATGATTGGTGCTCATCTCTTCTTGCAGAAGCAGTCCATTGTAGGTCACATTTGCTGAGTTTCTTCTCCTGTGCAAGCCACTGACTGACATGTAATGCTTCCATTCTCCTTGAGAAGTTCTTCAGCAGATGCACTGTGTACTGTATTATACAGATTTCTACTACAGCTGCTGCAGATTATTAGTCAAGTTACGAAGTTGTAGGCTTTTATGTCCATAAAACAAGAAAACAAAGTCACATGATTTATGCATTCACTACCATAGCCAGGGGCGTAAATACCGGGATAGCCGTGGTAGCGGCTACCACAGGGCCCAGGACATTTTTTTTTTTTTTTTTTTTTTAATAGGCCGTTACCTGCTGAAGTAACACCAGCAGGTAATGGGCCCTATTTACTTACCGATCCCCGCTCCTGCTCACGATCACCTGCGTTTCCCATTCTGCGGAGGCGGAGGTGGCTGTGAGCAGGAGCGGGTATTGTAAGTAAGGACGCTGGCCGCGAACCCCACAAATACTGCTATCATTATACTCCGGGGTCTTTTCAGACCCCGGAGTATAATGATCGGAGGCTCAGGGGAGGGGAGGTGAGGGAACCTAAAAAACGCTGTTACTTACCTCTCCTGTGCTCTGGCAGGGTTCAGGCCTGTTTGGTGACATCCCAGAGGTCAGCCGATGTCATTATGCGTTGCGACGCCGGCCTGGCTCACGCGAGAACTGGTCCAACATTGAAGATGGCCGAAGTAGCGGGGAGTGCACCGGAGCCTGGAAGAGGTAAGTAACATTGTTTTTTTTTTTTTTTGTATCCTCCCCTTGGTCTCCGATCATTATACTCTGGGGTCTGTTTTGCCCCTTGCATACCTCCCATCTTTTAGAGAACAGAAAGAGGGACAAAATGAGTGGCACACTATGCGCGCTGTGGCAAATTTAGCTCCACCCACTTCTACATTGACTCCGTCCATTCTCCTCCATTTTTCTTTGTGCCCTCACACAGTATAATGCTGCTACAGTCACCCTAATATTATATGCCCCCACATTATAATGTTCCCCTCCAATTGCCCCACAGTATTGAGTCCCTCTCCTGGTGCCTCAGTTTAAACTGGCGGAAACTAGAGGGAGACATGAAACTGGGGCAGCTGGAGGGTGACATTAAACAGTGGGGGTAGTTGGAGGGGGACAATAAATTAATGGCAGCTGGAGCGGGACATTAAACTGGGGGCAACTAGAGGGGGTCATTAAACTGGGGCAGCTGGAGGAGAACATTAAACCGTAGGGGTAGCTGGAGGGTGACATTCAAGTGGGGGCAACTAGAGGCAGACATGTCCCCCTCCAGCTACTCCCATGGTTTAATGTCGTCCTCCTCCAATTTTCCCCAGTTTGATGTCCTTTTCCAATTGCCCCCAGCTTAATGTCTTTGTCCAGTGACCCCCATTGTTTAATGCCCCCCTCCATCTTCCCCCAGTTTCATGTCCCCCCTCCACTGCCCCAGTTTCATGTCCCCCTACATCTGTCCCCAGTTTCATGTCCCCACTTCATCTGCCCCCAGTTTTTTCATTTGGAGTGGAGAAAGGCACCTTATACCACCATCTCATATTGGGCATGAGTTGTCTGTTATCAGTTCACACAGTAAAGTTATATTTTAATTCTGTGCCTCCTGAGTCATTCCTGCGCATACCATCAGGGCCCTTCCGAACACCATCACATAGCTCAGGGTAAGAGAGGACCCCTCTCCAACTGGAAATGCCTAGAGGGAACAACTACCACCACCATCAGGTACTACGCAGGCACCCTCGTCAGTGTTCAGCCTGGGAGGTGGGCTGAAGGAATTGAGTATCCTTGGCCTACCTGTGACATAACCACCACAACTACTGCTCCCATCCTCCGGTTCCCTCCATTAGGTTGCGGCAAACCTCTAAATATTTATTTAGTTTCTGGTTTGGAAGGTTTGGTTCAAACATTTGTTATGGTCGAGCAAGTTTGCCACAAACTGCTGTTTAATTTGCCTTAAAATATAATGTATGACACTACCAGGGCTCCTATCACTCTATCTAGCTGATTTCTAGCTTTCTAAGGCAAACACAGCCAAAGTCATGTCAAAGTGACAGTGACATGTATGTCTATGGGAAAACGGATGGCAAGTAGTGGATAGAAACTACTAGTTTAACCATACAATGTGCTGCTACTGTTGAAATTTAAAATACCAAAAATTAGCCAAAAGTTAGACAGTTTTGGGGGAAGGTGCTTGCTTGTGTTTTTTATACACACACAGCGGTTATGTTGGAAAAATGGTTTCTTATAAAATTTAGCCAGTTTTGCTAACTTGTAGGTGAAACAGGCTTGTTGTTTTGGATAAAAATTTGTGGCAGCATGCCTGTGCTGAAGAAGTGCCCCCCCCCCCAAAAAAAAACAAAAACAAAAAAAAACAATCAAAAGTTATTCTTTTATGGGAGCAGAATGCCTCACCAACATGGCGTTGGTATTGGAAAAAGCAATGGTGGGGTTGTTTGTTTTATTTTGTTGCTATTATGCTAAAAGTATGGCAGTGACAAGTGGCAACTACAGTGCCTGCCAGGTAAAAAGTGATAAGGAATTGACTTTTATTAAAAAAAAAAAAAAAAAAACACCAAAAATGATCCCTTTATAAGAGTAGATGCAGCACCAAGGAATGGCAATGTACAGCATTTCAAGAAAATTCTGCAGAAGTGGAATTCGATCCGAATTTCAGGAAATCTTCGATTTGCCACGATTCCGGATTTCCTGATGCTTCGCTGTAACGAATATTTAGTAAGGACCTTTGTGACATCAGACGGTCACATGATGTTCTCTAGTGATGTGATTGGGTAGGCGTGTTTTTGCTTGTTAGCAGATCCTTCCACATGAATAAAACTTGTCCGTGCTGTAGAGAGAAAGAGAGAGAGACATGACTGCGGCATCCAAGGGCTTCTGCCATTTTGCCGCCCACCCCGGATCTCTGCAGCCTGGAAATAGTTGTTTATTCACTGCGAAGTAATTTGGATCGAAGGGAATTTTTGTGGAACTTCGAATCGAACTGCTGAATCGAACTTTTGAGAAATTTGCTCATCTCTACTGTCAATGCCTGACCTGCCAGCTGAAAAAGCTGGAATATGTTCCCTGTTGAGAACAATACTTGAGAGTCAGAAGAGAACCTAGACTGTCCTGCCCATCATCTCTTTATGGGAGCAAATGCCACAACCACATAGTGTTGGAAGAGTGGCAATTTCCAGAATTTCAAGAAGAATTTATGGCACACTGACAGTGTGCCTGGCCTGCCAGCTGACAAAGCTGGAATATCTTCTCTGATAAAAATACTTGAGTCAGACGATAACCTCGACTGACCTGTCCATCATCCCTTTATTAAAGCAAAAACCACAACAACATATTGTTGGCAGAGTGACAATTTACAGAGTATCAAAAAAAAAAAAATTTCTGGCATACTGTTAGTCCCCCAGGTTGCCCCTACAGTGTCATGCCCTCCCCAGGTTTCCCCCACAGTTTCATGTCCCCATCAAGTTGCTCCCTCAGTGTCATGTTGCCCCCACATTTTCATGTCCTCCTCCAGGTTACCCCCCCCAGATTCATGCCCCCCACCCCTCAGGTTGCCCCCACAGTATCATGTCCTCCCACCCCTCAGACTGCCCCCACAGTATTATAAACCCAACTGTATATATCAAAGAAAAAAACTAATCTTAATACTCCCTTTCCCCGTTCCCGCATTCAGTCCTCTCTCTGGTCTCGGAATCTTTAAGGAGTAACATGCGCGATGTAAGTGACGTCAGTACATCGGGCCTCCTGCTCCAAGGAGCAAAGACGGTGGCTGGGTGACTTCAACTCATCGGTGTCCTCCGGACACCGATGAGTTAGTGCAGCAAACTTAAAGGGGCCCCAGCTACCATAGGTTCCGGTGCAAGTGCACAGTTAAAGCAGCCCTGGCCTGGCGATTCCGACCTTACTTACCTGGGTTACTCCAGCTGGTAATGGTCTATTTAGAAAAAAAAAAAAAAAAAGCAGTCAGCAATCGGCAGCCCAGTGGGCCCCCTCAGGAGCTTGGGGCCCAGGGTGCTGACGCCGGCCCTGACCATCAGTATACAGAAATATGATTGGGAAACCCAGATGAAGCTCTGGGGTCAAGCATCTGAACCTTCAATGTAAATAACCATCCAAATTATGTATCTTCAGAAGGGAGTATGATTTAATCTGCATGTTTGGTATGCCTGGACATTTGTCATCACTTGCTGGGCATATCATGCATATATGTGGTACTCAACCAGAGTTATGGCATATTCCCAAAATATGTCATGCCTCTCTGGATTTGGCACATGTACTTTAAAAGGCAGCTGGGATAGGGGTCCTTCAAAATTGGTGATTTACAGGACCCCCTTTTCTCAGCTACTAGGAGATGCGGCAAGCCTGTGGTCTCTTCACCTTCCTGCCAAGCTCCACGGCCAGGCGGCTTCTATGCGGTACACACATGGACAACATTGTTGGTACCCCTCGTTTAATGAAAGAAAAACCCACAATGGTCACAGAAATAACTTGAATCTGACAAAACTGGAATTTGCCAAACTACATGTTGACAAGCCACAAAGCTTCTGGGAGAATGTTCTATGGACAGATGAGACAAAAGTCGAAATTTTGGGCAAGGCACATCAGTTCTATGTTCACAGACGGAAAAATGAAGCATATCTTGAAAAGAACACTGTCCCTACTGTGAAACGTGGAGGAGGCTCTGTTATGTTCTGGGGCTGCTTTGCTGCATCTGGCACAGGGTGTCTTGAATCTGTGCAGGGTACAATGAAATCTCAAGACTATCAAGGGATTCTATAGAGAAATGTACTGCCCAGTGTCAGAAAGCTTGGTCTCAGTCGCAGGTCATGGGTCTCGCAACAGGATAATGACCCAAAACACACAGCTAAAAAAAAACAAAAATGGCTAAGAGGAAAACATTGGACTATTTTGAAGTGGCCTCCTATGAGCCCTGACCTAAATCCTATTGAGCATATTTGGAAGGAGCTGAAACATGCCGTCTGGAAACGGCATCCTTCAAACCCGAGACAACTGGAGCAGTTTGCTCCTGAGGAGTGAGCCAAAATACCTGTTGGGAGGTGCAGAAGTCTCATTGACAGTTACAGGAATTGTTTGATTGCCTCAAAAGGTTGTGCAACAAAATATTAAGTTAAGGGTACCATCATTTCTGTCTAGGCCTGTTTCATAAGTTTTCTTTTTTTAAAAATGTTGTTGAAGCATGGTTGAAAAGCAATGTCTGACTTTCATTTGTTCATTTTCATAGAATTTTTATATATTATTAATATATAATATATATATATATATATATATATATATATATATATATATTAATAATATATATATTAATATATTATTATTAATTATTTTGTCAGATTCAAGTTATTTCTCTGACCATTGTGGGTTTTTCTTGTATTAAACGAGGGGTACCAACAATTTTGTCCACGTGTGTATGTTCTTTATTTTATTCCCTTTTTTACATGTTTGTTTGCGTACATGTTTTGTCTGTAAGCACTGTACTTATTGTAATACTCCGCTTACAACTGTATTGGTGTGCTATGCACACCGATACTGTAGAATGATTTCACCTATGACAGAGCAAGAAACTGTGGAGTCCTTGCTCTACCACCAGTGTCGGACTGGGATGTCTAGGGCCCACCAGTGTAATTGTTTCTAGGGGCCCACCGCCAGGACCCCTGCAGATCAGCTAAACCCTCAACACCTCCTGCCGCCTCCAACTCAATAACATCCATCTAATCTGCTCCTTTCTCACCCCTGAAACTACAAAGATGCTAGTCCATGCCCTCATAATCTCCCGCTTAGACTACTGCAACATCCTTCTCCATGGTCTCCCAGCAAATACTCTCGCACCCTCCAGTCCACCTTAAACTGTGCTGCTCGCTTAATACACCTCTCCCCCATTCTTCATCGGCCGCTCCCCTCTGCCAATCCCTTCACTGGCTACCCGTTGCCCAGCGAATAGAGTTCAAATTACTAACGCTGACATACAAAGCCATCCACAACCTGTCCCCTCCATATATCTCTGACCTAATCTCCTGCTGCCTGCCCTCACGTAACCTCTGATCCTCCAAAGACCTCCTACTCCGCTCTGCTCTTATCCGCTCTTCACACAACCGTCTCCAAGACTTCTCCCGTGCATCCCCCATACTCTGGAACTCATTACCAAGACACGTAAGACTGACCCCCCACAATCACAAGCTTCAAGAAGGCCCTGAAGACTCACTTATTCAGGAAGGCCTACAACCCCCAATAACACTACTGTCACCACACCACCATATGTGAAGCCTATCCCCTCACCTTCTTTCTCTATTCCTCTTCCCTCATAGATTGTAAGCCCTTGCGGGCAGGGTCCTGTATCCCACTGTGCCAGTTGGTCACTGTTAGTATTATACTTGTCTTGTATATTTTGTGTACCATACACTGTGTGCAGAATTATTAGGCAAGTTGTATTTGAGATGATTATTTTTATTATTGAACAACAACTATGTTCTCAATCAATCCAAAAGACTCATAAATATCAAAGCTTAATATTTTTGGAAGTTGGAGTGGGGTTTTTTTAGATTTGGCTATCTTAGGAGGATATCTGTTTGTGCAGGTAACTATTACTGTGCAGAATTATTAGGCAACTTAATAAAAACCAAATATATACCCATCTCACTTGTTTATTTTCACTAGGTAAACCAATATAACAACAGAAAATTTAGAAATAAACATTTCTGACATTCAAAAACAAAACCAAAAACAAATCAGTGACCAATATAGCCACCTTTCTTTACGATGACACTCAAAAGCCTTCCATCCATAGATTCTGTCAGTTGCTTGATCTGTTTACGATCACATTGCGTGCAGCGGCCACCACAGCCTCCCAGACACTGTTCAGAGAGGTGTACTGTTTTCCCTCCCTGTAGATCTCACATTTTATGAGGGACAACAGGTTCTCTTTGGGGTTCAGATCAGGTGAACAAGGGGGCCATGTCATTATTTTTTCTTCTTTTAGACCTTTACTGGTCAGCCCCACTGTGGAGTATTTGGATGCATGTGATGAAGCATTGTCCTGCATGAAAATCATGTTTTTCTTGCACGATACCGACTTCTTCCTGTACCACTGCTTGAAGAAGGTGTCTTCCACAAACTGGCAGTAGGTCTGGGAGTTTAGCTTCACTCCATCCTCCACCCGAAAAGGTCCCACAAGTTCATCTTTGATGATACCAGCCCATACCAGTACCCCACCTCCACCTTGCTGGCGTCTGAGTCGGAGTGGAGGTCTCTGCCCTTTACTGATCCAGCCTCGGGCCCATCCATCTGGTCCATCAAGAGTCACTCTCATTTCATCAGTCCATAAAACCTTAGAAAAATCAGTCTTAAGATAGTTCTTGCCCCAGTCTTGACGTTTTATCTTATGTTTCTTGTTCAAAGGTGGTCGTTTTTCAGCCTTCCTTACCTTGGCCATGTCCCTGAGTATCGCAGACCTTGTGCGTTTTAATACTCCAGTAACGTTGCAGCTCTGAAATATGGCTAAACTGGTGGCTAATGGCATCTTGGCAGCTTCACGCTTGATTTTCCTCAATTCATTAGCAGTTATTTTGCGCCTTATATTTTTCAACACGCTTCTTGCGACCCTGCTGGCTATTTGCCATGAAACGCTTGATTGTTCGGTGATCACGCTTCAAAAGTTTGGCAATTTCAAGACTGATGCATCCCTCTGCAAGACATCTCACAATTTTTGACTTTTCAGAGTCCGTCAAATCTCTCTTCTGACCCATTTTACCAAAGGAAAGGAAGTTGCCTAATAATTAAGCACACCTTATATAACGTGTTGATGTCATTAGACCACACCCTTCCTCATTACAGAGATGCACATCACCAGATTACTTAATTGGTAGTTGGCTTTCAAGCCTATACAGCTTGGAGTAGGACAACATGTATAAAAAGGATGATGTGATCAAAATACTCATTTGCCTAATAATTCAGCACACAGTGTATGTAAACCCTCAAATGCGTAAAGCACCATGGAATTAATGGTGCTATATAAATAAACAATAATAATAATAAGATAATCCATGGGGAAATTCAGTTTGTTACAGCAGCAAAGATATACAATACAAATACAATACAATACAAAAATACAAAACGCTCCAAGGTAGAGGCTTTACAGTGACAGTAGGTACAGATAGAGTGGTACAGGTAAAAAAAAAAAGTAGCAGAGGGAATATTACAACTTAAAGATCTTTCAGTTCTCTGTATGGAGTGATCTCCGCTTAGGTCGGTGTTGGTTGTAAAGCCTAACCGCAGCGGGGAGGAAATACTTCCGATAACGCTTCTTCTCACACTTTGGGTGAAGTAGTCGCTCACTGACAGTACTGCCCAGCGCTATCACGGTCTCATGCATGGGATGGGAGTTATTCTCCTGCATGGAGCTCACCACGGACAGTATCCTTCTGTCAACCACTATCTGCACAGGGTCCAGGGAACTCCCCAGAACAGAGCTGGCCCTTCTAATCAGCTTGTCGAGTCTATTCCTATCCCTGGTTGATATGCTGCTCCCCCAGCAGGCCACTCCGAAGATGGCTGATGCCGCTACTGAGTTCAAAAAGGCCCTAAGAAGTGCCCCCTGGACTCCAAAGGCTCTTAGCCTCCTAAGCAAGTAGAGCCTGCTGTGGTCCTTCCTGTACAGATGATCCAGGTGATCTGCCCAGTCCAGCTTATTATTGAGGAGCATACTGAGGTACTTATAGGTGTTGGCAATCACAATGCCTGTCCCCTGGATGTCCACTGGTTTAGGAGGGTATCTGCATTTACAAAAGTCCACCACCATCTCCTTGGTCTTCGCAGCATTAATCCTAAGGTGGTTCCACTGACAGCAGTCCACAAAATCCCGGTTCAGTTCTCTGTACTCCCTGTCATCATCGTCTGTGATGAGGCCTCCTATTGCAGAGTCATCAGAATACTTCTGTAAGTAGCAGCTAGATGAGTCGCATCTAAAATCTGCAGTGTACAGTGTGAAGAGGAAAGGGGCAAGAACTGTACCCTGTGGTGCCCCCATATTACAGATCACGGTATCTGACACACAGTCCTGGGCTCTCACATACTGAGGTCAATTTGTGAGGTAGTCTAGGATCCAATTGGAGAGGTTGTGGTTCACTCCAACAAGGGCCAGTTTGTCTCTCAGTAGCCCTGGCTGTATGGTGTTGAAAGCGCTGGAGAAATCAAAGAACATTATTCTCACAGTGTTCCTTGGTTTCTCCAGGTGAGAGAGTTCTGTGCAGAAGCTGATGACATCATCCACCCCAATGCCTGGCCAAGAAGCAAACTGGAGAGGGTCCATAGCTGGGCTCACTAGAGGGCGAAGATGTGTAAGAACCAGTCTCTCTAAGATCTTCATCAGGTGGGATGTCAATGCTACGGGTCTGTAGTTGTTAAGGTCCATAGGATGAGGTTTCTTTGGAACCGGTACCACACAAGAAGATTTCCATAATTCAGGTACTAGTTCTAGCTTCAGGCTCATATTAAACATATATGTAATGACACTACACAGCTGGTCCCCACAAGTCTTAATTAGCCTTCCACTGATTCCATCTGACCCTGTAGCCTTCCTAGCTTTGATCTTTTTCAGCACCTTTCCCACCTGGGCACGTGTGAAGATCAGACTGTGGTCAGATAATGACTGCTGGATTTTCTGGTTTGGTGGGAAATAGCAACAGGGGGTGGGGATAGTGTGGAAGAGGGGATTGAATGACATGCAGGGATTGGAGGAGCTGGTGTGTGATCAAATCTATTGAAAAATAAATTTAGTTCGTTAAGCCAATTAGCACCTCCTTTGACCTCAGAGACTGGCTGTCTATGACCAGAAATTGACTTAAGACCCTTCCAGACTGTACTTATATCTTTTCTTTTCATTTGCTCTTCAATTTTCTCTTATAATTGGCTTTTTCCTGGCTGATTTGATACCTCAGCTCATTTTGTACCTCCCTCAACCCCACCTTATCTCTTGCCTTGAATGCTATCGTTTTCTCCTCGAGTAGTGCTTTTATATCAGAATCCATAGTTTGTTGTTAAAGAAGCACCTCACCACTTTTGTGGGTACCGTGGTGTCCACACAAAAATTAATGTAGTCCGTTATGCAGTGTGTGAATCTTTCTATGTCTTCTCCATAGGAATCCTACACTTCCCATGCGGTTGTGTCAAAACAGTCCCTCAAAGCCTCATCACTCTCGTCGGTTCATATCCTCACTGTGCGGGTGACAGCTGGTTCTCTACGTACAAGTGGCTTGTACACAGGTCGAAGATGCACCAGGTTGTGATCCGATCTTCCCAGCGGCGATAGGGCTGATGAGTTATATGCCTCCCTCGCATTGGCAAAGAACAGGTCCAATGTTTTGTTATCTCTTGTGTGGCAGGTTACATACTGTGTGAAGCTGGGCAGTGTGGATGATGGAGAAACATGGTTGAAATCTACAGACACATGAAGGAGGGCCTGGGGGTGTCACGACTGCAACTGGCTCACCGCGGCTTGTAGGACCTCACAGGCAGCCTCAGCTTTCGCAGAGGGGGGGACATATGCAGCTATCATGTTGACATGCGATAGTTCCCTCAGTAAATAGAAAGGTCTCATGCTCACAGCTAATAGTTCAATAATAATAATACCGAGACAGGGCGGCTAAAGGTATAACATGTTGGGAGCCATGGTGCTCACCCGCCATACGATGTGCACCACTGTACTACCTAAACCCACCGCTACACTCTGTATGGCAAGTGAACAGTCTGGCTCCTAGAATTGTTATCATTACCTGTAGCCGCACTGTCCTGGAAAAACTGATCTGCAGAGGTCTTGGCTGTCAGACCCCCACAGATGTAATATTGATGGCCTATCCTAAGGACTGGCCGTCAATATTAGAAAGATGGATAAATCCTTTAAAGAGGTTGTCTGGAAATTGGAACTATTTTTATTAGAAAAGTAAAAATTCACAAACAGTGTCACATACGAAAATACAATATAAAACCCATAAACAGAAACAATACATAAATCCAAAACATAGTATAAACAACATCAATAAATAAGATACAAGAAACCGGGACAAAATTAAAGACCAAAAAGAAAATCCAGCCGCAAACCAGCCCCCATCCATTCTGCCTTTCACTCCGCCTTTCACTCTCCAGTCTTTCTTCAGTCATCCGCCAGTCAAAACTCTACCTATCTTGGAAACAAAAGAAAATCCAAATAAGTAATATACAATGGAAAACATATAACACTAACAGAAAACTAACAAAAACCCCAACTGAAACTTATTAGAATTTTTTTTTTTTTTTTTATAATTATTATTATTTTATTTATTTATTTATTTATTTATTTATTTATTTATTTTTTTTTTTTTTCCCCTTCACCACACCCGGCCAGCACCACGCCCCATGTCCTCCCATGTCCGCATAGTCCTGGTGCTGGCACCACCCGCCACCAAGCCCCTGAAAACCGACCTGGCTCTCCGCCTCATGTCCTCCCATGTCCGCATAGTCCAGAGCCAGGCCGGACACACGAAACCTATATATCAAACCCTCCACCCCCAAAAGAAACCCCCCTCCCAAACAACCTACCCCCCCTAAGAAAAAAAAACCCTTTTACCTACAATGGGAAATAGAAAAAAATGGAAATGAACAAAAAAAATATGTTTAGTGGCAAAAGCAAATAACAAAATACCAGACAAGAAAACCAGACAAAATACAATAACAAAACCCACGATCTTATATAAACCGTTGACACCCCCTTCCCTCCCATAAACCTCCCACAGGCCTAGGGTCGGTTATCCTCAAGCCTCTTACCCTTTCATCCTATTTCCAAAACAAAATGCCTATGTGGTGACACACCAGCCCTCCACCAGGAAGAGAGCACAAGAGGCCCGTCCCTACCTACTTGCCCTACCACTATGTCCCTATCTATCAATCTATCCCTACCCTATCCCTACCTGTCCCTCCCTACCAAAAAAAACAAACCCCACCTCTTGTGCAAAACCTTGCCCTCCCTTTCCCTATCTGGCCCTAACCTAACTACCTTTTAATCCCTTATTCTACCCCTCAGGGAACAGAAAAGGTGAAACCCCTCCAGAGGGTACCAGCCCTTTTTGCGCCCAACCCCTCATACTCCCGAGAGCGCACCCTCACCAGGTCCACCATGATGTTTTTAACCACCTCCACCTCCGGGAGGATTTTGCCTCGCGTCGATACTAGACACCGGGATGACCACAAGTGGAACCTAACCACTGCGCTAACTATAAAAAGTGTCTGGCAGTCCCTGCCCTCCGGGTGTCTGAATGCCCCATAGGCCCACTCGGCGTAGGAAAGGCCAGCCAGCCGCAGCCAACCGGTGGAGGTCCCCACCAATTTGCAAACCCTTATATTGAAGGGGCACTGAAGCAGGAAGTGCTCCATGCTTTCCAGCATGTCGCCACACTCCTCCCGAGGGCAGCCTCGCTCGTCGGAGTTCCGGTACTTCAAGTTCCCCCTCACATATAACTTACCTAGGAGGCAGCGCCAGGTCAGATCCCAAAACTTCCGAGGAAACCTTTTGGAGTTAAGAAAATGCAACCCTCCCTCTAAGGTTTCTCCTGGGCAATCTTTGAGCGCCAGAGGCTTCTGGAAGCGGGTCAACAGGACTTTGTCATCAAGAAAACGTCTTGACTGAGTCCTGATCTCCCACGCCCCCAGACCCCACCGACGAATCACTTTCAAGACCAGGGAAGCATAGGCCGGGAGATATCCATGGGGTGCACGAAGATCTTTCACTTGCCCTCCTGCCTCCCATTTCTGGAAGAAGGGCCGAAACCACCCCTGGCAGGAGGCTACCCACGAAGGAGCCCCCTCGGCGGAGAGGTTTGGTAAATTGATCTTAAGAAAGGTGTTCATTAAGAACACCACGGGGTTAACCATATTTAACCCCCCTAGCCTCCTTGTGCGGTATGTAACCTCCCTCTTGATTAGGTTGAGCCTGTTCCCCCATAACAGTTGGAAGAACAGGCAACAGATCCTACTCCAACAAGACTCTGGCAAGGCACAGACGCTACCTAGATAGATCACCAACGGGAGCAGGAAGGCTTTGGCAAGGTGAACCCTTTCTCTCAGGGTCAAGGACCAACCCTTCCAGCAATCAACTCTCTGGGCGACATCCTTAAGCCTACCTTCCCAATTTTGGAGTGGGTAATCACCCTGGCCAAAATGGATGCCTAAGATCTTTACAGACCCCTGGGGTTCTGGGAGGGTGTCCGGGAGAGAAAAACCAGGCTCTCCCCCTCCCAGCCAGAGGCTTCCACACTTGTTCTTGTTCACAGCTGATCCGGAAGCCTCCGAGTAACTGTCCACTTCAGACATCACCCATTCAATCTCCTCCCGTGACGAGACAAGAGCGGTGACATCATCCGCGTAGGCTACTGTCCTCAAAGGGGAGCCGGTGCCCTCCAGGTCCATCCTGACTCCCGCCACCGGCCCACCATTAATCCGTCTAATCAGGGGATCAATGGCGAACACATACAGTAGCGGGCTCAAGGGACATCCCTGTCGGACGCCCGACCCCACCTCAAAAGGACGACCAACCCAACCATTCACAAGTGGGAAAGACTCAGCCCCAGCGTATAAGGTCTGCAGCCACTGAATGAACCCCCCAGGTAGGCCATACCTCGAGAGAGTTGACCACAAATACTCATGATTCACCCTGTCAAAAGCCTTAGCCTGATCTAGGGACAGCAAGTACCCCTTCCACCGACCTGCCCTACTCTGCTCCACAGCCTCCCTGACACTCAGGACCGCACTTAAGGTGCTACGACCGGGAACAGAGCAGTGCTGAGCCGGCGAGAGGAGCCGGGGCGCAAACTGTACCAGCCGGTTGAAAAGTACCTTCGCCAGAATCTTTCGGTCCGTATTGAGAAGTGCTATGGGCCGCCAGTTCTCAATACGGCTCGGATCCTTACCCTTTGACAGAACTATAAGGGCGGACCTCCTCATTGACTTTGGCAGAGTGCCCGAGGATAGACACTCATTAAGCACGTCAGTCAAGAGGGGAGCCAACGCTCCTTTAAAGGTCCGATAGAACTCAGATGTTAAGCCATCTGGGCCAGGTGACTTCTTGAGGGCAAGACCCTCAATAGCCCTGACGACTTCCTCTTCCCTTATAGGTTCTATCAAAACACCAAAAGAAGGGTCTTCTGCTGACTCAGGAATGGCTTCAGCCAAGAAACCTGAAATCCGATCCCGATTCAGTTCCTTCTTTGCCAAAAGGTTCGAGTAGAAAGACCTGACGACCTCCAAGATCCCTGACCTGGATCTTGTCAAGGATCCTGTACTGTCAATCAGGCCTGTTACTGTCTTACAAGTCACTGACATCTTACAGTTCCTGTAGGGGTCGGGCGAGCGGTATTTCCCGAAATCCCTCTCAAGAACCAAGGATGCGTGCCTATCATACTGACACCCTTTAAGCAAAGCCTTCACACCGGAGATATCCTCCTGGCTACCTCCGGTCGAGACCAGATGTTCAAGTCTCTTCCTCAGTGCACTGTACATGCGGTACATGTCCAGTGACCTGAGGCTTGAGAGCCGGCGGAAAAATCCCGCCACCCTTTTTTTGAATATCTCCCACCACTCTGACCTAGTACCTTCAAGACCCAGTAATAGTACCTGATCCTGAAGAAACTCCTCAAAGGCTTGTCTTACAGCTGCCTCCTCAAGGAGTGACGAATTCAGCCTCCACAAACCTCTTCCTCTCCGGAGGGTTTCTGAAATATTCAAAGAAAATAAAATTAGGCAGTGATCGGAGAACTCCACCTCCACCACGGACACAGGGGTGGTGACGGAATTCTCCTTCAAAAAAAACCTATCTATCCTGGACCTAACACTTCCTCTCTGAAAGGTGAACCCACGGTGACCTGGGGAATGCCTGATGTGGATATCCTCCAGGCGAGCTTCACTCACTATGCTATTTAACGCGACGCCATCATAGGGCAGTCTATCTCTGGTACCTCCTCGGTCTTGGGGTCTAGTTATGGTATTAAAATCCCCACCAAAGATGACTTGTTTGCCCGTAAAAAGAAAAGGCTTGATCTTCATAAAGAGGCTTTTACGGTCCCACTTTGACTGGGGACCGTAGATGTTAATGAGGCGCAGGCTTTGCCCCTTCATGAGGACGTCTAAGACTAGGCACCTTCCCATTTCGAGTTCGATCAGCCGCTGGCATTTCACCTCTGCGGTAAAAAGCACCGCCACTCCACTATACGGCTCAGCCGCAAGAGACCAGTAGGAGGGCCCCCTGCGCCACTCCCTCCTTGCTCTGTTTATCTCTGATAGAGTACAGAGCCTGGTCTCCTGCAAAAACAAAATGTCAGCTTCAACTCGGCCAAGAAAATCAAAGGCTGCAAACCTAGCCGTATCAGACTTAATGCTGGCCACATTAATGGTGGCCAGCGTCAGTGGAGAGGGGACTGCCATTAAGACCGATTGAGCTCAATGACCTTCAGTTTCCCACCCCCTTTCCTCCTACCACCTCCACCCCTTGATGAGTCAGAAGAGGACCCGCGACTTTTCCTCGTCTTACGGGTCCTCTTCTTACATTGGGATTGGTCCATCACCTCACCTCGTGCGGTTTGGCCAGGCAAGGGATGGACTTCCCCCCGTAGTTTCTCCCTGGGGAGTCATTGGTAACATTTTTTACTACGGTTTCCAAAACAGCTTGAGGTGCATCGTCTCCATCTCTGGGTACCAGGCCAGCCTCCTCCACTGAAGGCAGGGGGCCCTTCCCTGAGGGAGACTCAGCAGCCCCCGACGGTCCCACCTCCCCCTCTGAAGCCTCCCCTGAGGCTGATGCGTCCTCGCAGAGGGTTTGGTACCGGTTAGGGCTGATCACTGAAAGGTCCTCGAGTCTCCGTTCCTTTGCCGGGGGGGGGGGGCAGATGTTTTTACCCTCGCTTTACTCGGTGACTTTCTCCTCCTGACCGTCTGTTCCTCCCCAGCACTAACGTACTGGGAAGATGAAGACAGGTCAGCCTCTTCCTCCCTCTGCAGTCTTCTCATCTCCTCAATCAGGGCCGTGCCCGTCGCTACTTCAGCATTAGAATCCAACCCAGCGGGATCAGGGGCAGAGGGGAGACACATAATACCTTCCCTCTGCTCCCTTCTCCTATCTCTCCTTCTCGCCCTTGATGGTGGCTGGGTTTTCTCCCTCCGCGTCGGCAACCTGGTCTCTCCACCTCCGACCCCCTCCTCGGTGACAGGGACAGTCTCCTCACCTGCCCCTGCCTGTCGGAGGGTGACATTAGCGAACGACCTCGGACACGCCCCGATTGGGTGACCAAGGTCACCACACAGGTGGCACCGAATCCTATCACAGGTTGCAGCTAGATGACCTAATCCCCCACACATGGCACACTTCTGCACCCTGCAGGAGGCACTCAAGTGCGAGGGATCACCACACCTGTGACAGAGCTTCGGCTGCCCCTGGTAGAAGACAAGAATCCTGTCTTTCCCGAGGAAGGTTGAGGACGGGATATGCATCACCGAGTTATCCTCATGCTTCAATTTGACCATAAATGTCCAGGCCCCCGACCAAATGCCAAACTCATCAAGGTTCTTCCGGGGGAAGTCTTTCACTTCCCCATACCTGTTGAGCCAGGTCATAATGTCCATGTAAGAAAGTGACTCGTTACGAGTCAAAACGGTCACTTTCTTAATTGCATCCTGGCGCGACACCGCCCACACATTGAAGTCGCGCCAGCCGGGCTCGTTCTTTGCCAACTCATAATTACCCCAGAAGGTTTCTAAGCCCCCCGGGGTAACAAAGCTGACATCAAACTCTGAGGAGCCGACCGGGTGAATGAGGGCAAAGATGTCACTTGCCCTAAAGCCCATCCCGAGCAGAAGTTCGACGACCCTCCTCCTCTGAGGACAAGGGCCTTCTCCCCCCCACCCGAGACGGACTACATTCCTCCGGACCGGCCGCTGCCCGGGTGTCGGGAGAGTCCACCTGGTCTCACCCCCTCATCTCGGAACTTCCCTAGGCCAAAACGTTCAATCCAAAACCTAAGGTCCCTCGATTGACCATCCACTATCATCGTTCTCTGCCCTGCTCGTAAGGCCGCCAGGAGCTGCTGTTGTAATTCACCGTCCCTGGCCCCCAGTGATGGACACGAGGCACCCCTTGGGACCCCCGAGGCGACACTGGCATAGGAACGTACCAAGCTTGAGGCCACAGTCCCAGCCCCCGCAACTCCAGTGCCACCTTCGGGCGCCCCCTGAAGCCCGCTCGGCCCGGCCACCACCGCGGCCACCGGGACACCAGAGACAGGAGCGGTCGTTCCCAGCGTCGCAGGCGTGGACCGGGCAAACACATTTGGCAAAGCTACTTCTGCAGCAGCCATGCCTACATTTTCCAAAGTCCTAGGAACCTCCACTACCGCATCTTTAACAAAAGGGACAGCAGTAGCAGCAGCAGCAGCAGCAACACAAGGGGTGACAGCCTCCATAGCCCCCCTCCCCTTTCCCTCACAAGGAACATCTAAGTCACTCTCTGGAACCACAGTTTTTTCCCCCCTCCTCCGCCCTCCTCTCCTGATGCCTGCTTTTCCTACTCCCCAGTCTGCTCTTACTCACCGCTTTCTTACCCACGCTCACCATTACCTCATTCACACCGGGGCTTGCGGCCTTGGGCGGCTCCACGAGCGGGATTGGCCTATTCCGGGCCTCCGCTTCACTCTCCTCCCGCTTAGCTGGGGCGACTTGTGCCTCTGCCTCGACCTCCGCATCGTCAGCTGTCGCAGCGCTCAATGCTTTAGGAGCGGACTTGCTCCTAGCGCTGACGGCAGCCTCCGCATCACTGGTCTCATTGGCTTCCTCGGCACCTGAAACCGGAAGGGAGGGACAAGCCGCACGCCCCTTCCCCTTACGATGGACCTGGGGAGGGGCCGGCGCTACTTTGACCCTGCCCACAGGGGCAGGCTTCACCGCTTCTCTACCTCCCTTCGTGGGAGGTGCTTTTCCGACCTTGTCCGCTGCAGTTTCGGGCGCCATTTTCAATACTGCACCCAGCTCCCCAGCCACACCGCTACTTAGAGAAAGCGGGGTCTGGGGAGTCTGCGCCCCCTTATCTCACCCGCGGGCAACACCCCAGATTCAGCCTGTGCTAGAGTCAATGGGGGTTGCCCTGCGGGAACAGTTATACCTGCTGCGACACTCACATATTTCAGGGTGCCGACTTCTTGCGGCTTAGCCTTCTTCTTTTTCCTTTTTTTTGATTCCTCCTCGTTTCCAAGGTCGTCTACGGAAAAAGCCATCTTCTCCATTCTTGCCGGGGATTCTAGCATGCATATTTCGTGGATTAGCCTCCCCGCAGCAGAACCCATATCGTCTTCTGATGTTGCCGGTAATGGTGGTAAATTCTCCGGTAGCTGGGGTAAACTTGCCAATTTCTCTGGGGGCGTATAGGTCGGAATACCTGAACTCACCCTCGTAGGCTTCCGGCTACTGCCGTACTCTGCCAGCAGGCTCCCCTCTGAGTCAGTATCTGTCTCATATTCCGGATCCGACCTTTCGGAGGACGCGAGGTCTTCCCGCAGCAGCCGCCCCTGCTGCTTGCGGTAAAAACGGTCATCATTCAGGAGTTTCTCCCTGAAAGGCCCCGCGCCCTCCAGGATCTCTCGGCATCTTTGGTCAAGCCCTTTAATTTGTTCCTTCAGCTTTTTGACCTGCTTACTCAGTGCCAGTCTCTCATGCCTTGAGGCCCTGTCACTACGGGCACGGACACTCTCAAGCTCCGCACCCATAGCGAACAGGGACCTCCTGGCTTTATCATATTCCTCAAGGGTAGTGTTAATACGCTTACTGTATGCAAGCACATCCTCGCCAGCCTTCCGAATCCCCCAACCTGATGATGGCAAGGAAGGAGGGGGGCTTCGCTGGCCTTTTTACTTGTACAGGGCTCAGCCTCCGCCGGGGTTTTCTGACCTAGACGTCCCTTGCTGCGGGTTGCCATACCTTTTTCCACTGGAGCCTGCTGCCTCTCCAATCTTCTCCTGCTGCTGCTGCTACTGCCGTCCATTGAGAGCCTCCTGCCCCCCGCCAAGCTGGCTCGGGGGGCAGGAGCACCTTGCTCCATGGTGAGAAAACCCCAACCTTGGAAAAGGAAAGGGGTTGGAGCCTCCAACTATGACTGGAAAAACTGCTGCTGTTGCACAAACACCACACACCAAGCCTCTCTTCTGAGCTGACAAACAGACTATAGCCTCTGGTCTCAGGAGCTCAAACAAGTGTGTCTGACTCCCACAGTTGCCCCGAAGGAATTGGAACTATTTTATTATAAAAGTAGAAAAAGTTCACAAACACTGTCACATATGAAAAATACCATACAAAAACCATAAACAGAGACAATACATAAATCCAAAACATAGCATAAATAACATCAAATACAAGAAAACATCAAGACAAAATTAAAAACCCAAAAACATGCGCAAACCAGCCCCCATCCATTCTGTCTTTCATTCCGCCTTTCACTCCGCCTTTCATTCTGCCTTTCATTCTTCTTCAGCCATCCGTCAGTCAAAACTCTAGCTATCCTAAAAACAAAGAAAAAAAAACCAAAATGAGCGATGTACAATGAAACATATAACAAAAACATATAACACTAATAAACCCCAACTGAAACTTACTATGAATTTTTTTTTTTTTTTTTTTTTTCCCTTCACCACACCCGGCCAGCACCACGCCCCATGTCCTCCCATGTCCGCATAGTCCTGGTGCTGGCACCACCCACCACCGAGACCCTGAAACCCCGACCTGGCTCTCCGCCTCATGTCCTCTCATGTCCGCATAGTCCAAAGCCAGGCCGGGCACACGAAAACCTATAAACCAAACCCTCCACCCCCAAAAAGAAACCCCCCTCCCAAACAACCTACCCCCCTAAAAAAAACCTTAACTACTAAAATGGAATTATGAAATGGAATATGGAAAATGAAAATGGGATATGGAAAAAAATGGAAATGGAAATGAATATGGGATATGGAAAAATGGAAAATGGGAAAACGGGCACAAAACATGACAAACGACAACAACAACAAACAACAAGTACCAGACAAATCAATACCAGACAAGCAACAAAACCCACCATCCTACATAACCCACCATCCTACATAACCTGTTAAGATTACCCTCCCTCCCATGAACCTCCCATGGGCCTAGGGTCGGTTATCCTCAAGCCTCTTACCCTTCCATCTGATTTCCAAAACAAAAATGCCTATGTGGTGACACGCCAGCCCTCCACCAGGAAGAGAGCACAGGAGGCCTGTCCCTGTCTACTCGCCCTACCGCTATATCCCTATCTATCATTCTGTCCCTACCCTGTCCCTACCTGTCCCTCCCTATCAGAAAATAATAAACCCCACCCCTCGTGCAAACCTTGCCCTACCTATCCCTATCTGGCCCTAACCTAACTAACCTACTTTAAATCCCTTATCTAACCCTCAGGGAACAGAAAAAGTGAACCCCCTCCAGAGGGTACCAGCCCTTTCTGCGCCCAGCCCCTCGTACTCCCGAGAGCGCACCCTCACCAGGTCCACCATGATGTTTTTAACCACCTCCACCTCTGGGAGGATTTTGCCTCTCGTCGATACTAAACACCGTGCTGACCATAGGTGAAACCTGACCACTGCACTAACTACAAAAAGTGTTTGGCAGTCCCTGCCCTCCGGGTGTTTGAATGCCCCATAGGCCCACTCGGCGTAGGAAAGGCCAGCCAGCCGCAGCCAACCGGTGGAGGTCCCCACCAATTTGCAAACCCTTATATTGAAGGGGCACTGAAGCAGGAAGTGCTCCATGCTTTCCAGCATGTCGCCACACTCCTCCCGAGGGCAGCCTCGCTCGTCGGAGTTCCGGTACTTCAAGTTCCCCCTCACATATAACTTACCTAGGAGGCAGCGCCAGGTCAGATCCCAAAACTTCCGAGGAAACCTTTTGGAGTTAAGAAAACGCAACCCTCCCTCTAAGGTTTCTCCTGGGCAATCTTTGAGCGCCAGAGGCTTCTGGAAGCGGGTCAACAGGACCTTGTCGTCAAGAAAACGTCTTGACTGAGTCCTGATCTCCCACGCCCCCAGACCCCACCGACGAATCACTTTCAGGACCAGGGAAGCATAGGCCGGGAGATATCCATGGGGTGCACGAAGATCTTTCACTTGCCCTCCTGACTCCCATTTCTGGAAGAAGGGCCGAAACCACCCCTGGCAGGAGGCTACCCACGAAGGAGCCCCCTCGGAGGAGAGGTTTGGTAAATTGATCTTAAGAAAGGTGTTCATTAAGAACACCACGGGGTTAACCATATTTAACCCCCCTAGCCTTCTTGTGCGGTATGTAACCTCCCTCCTGATTAGGTTGAGCCTGTTCCCCCATAACAGTTGGAAGAACAGGCAACAGATCCTACTCCAACAAGACTCTGGCAAGGCACAGACGCTACCTAGATAGATCACCAACGGGAGCAGGAAGGCTTTGGCAAGATGAACCCTTTCTCTCAGGGTCAAAGACCAACCCTTCCAGCAATCAACTCTCTGGGCGACATCCTTAAGCCTACCTTCCCAATTTTGGAGTGGGTAATCACCCTGGCCAAAATGGATGCCTAAGATCTTTACAGACCCCTGGGGTTCTGGGAGGGTGTCCGGGAGAGAAAACCAGGCTCTCCCCTCCCCCAGCCAGAGGCTTCCACATTTATTCCTGTTTACAGCTGATCCGGAAGCCTCCGAGTAACTGTCCACTTCAGACATCACCCATTCAAGCTCCTCCCGTGACGAGACAAGAACGGTGACATCATCCGCGTAGGCTACTGTCCTCAAAGGGGAGCCAGTGCCCTCCAGGTCCATCCTGACTCCCGCCACCGGCCCACCATTAATCCGTCTAATCAGGGGATCAATGGCGAACACATACAGTAGCGGGCTCAAGGGACATCCCTGTCGGACTCCCGACCCCACCTCAAAAGGACGACCAACCCAACCATTCACAAGCGGGAAAGACTCAGCCCCAGCGAATAAGGTCTGCAGCCACTGAATGAACCCCCCAGGCAGGCCATACCTCGAGAGAGTTGACCACAAATACTCATGATTCACCCTGTCAAAAGCCTTAGCCTGATCTAGGGACAGCAAGTACCCCTTCCACCGACCTGCCCTACTCTGCTCCACAGCCTCCCTGACACTCAGGACCGCACTTAAGGTGCTACGACCGGGAACAGAGCAGTGCTGAGCCGGCGAGAGGAGCCGGGGCACAAACTGTACCAGCCGGTTGAAAAGTACCTTCGCCAGAATCTTTCGGTCCGTATTGAGAAGTGCTATGGGCCGCCAGTTCTCAATATGGCTCGGATCCTTACCCTTTGACAGAACTATAAGGGCGGACCTCCTCATTGACTTCGGCAGAGTGCCCGAGGATAGACACTCATTAAGCACGTCAGTCAAGAGGGGAGCCAAAGCTCCTTTAAAGGTCCGATAGAACTCAGATGTTAAGCCATCTGGGCCAGGTGACTTCTTGAGGGCAAGACCCTCAATAGCCCTGACGACTTCCTCTTCCCTTATAGGTTCTATCAAAACACCAAGAGAAGGGTCTTCTGCTGACTCAGGAATGGCTTCAGCCAAGAAACCTGAAATCCGATCCCGATTCAGTTCCTTCTTTGCCAAAAGGTTCGAGTAGAAGGACCTGACGACCTCCAAGATCCCTGACCTGGATCTTGTCAGGGATCCTGTACTGTCAATCAGGCCTGTTACTGTCTTACAAGTCACTGACATCTTACAGTTCCTGTAGGGGTCGGGCGAGCGGTATTTCCCGAAATCCCTCTCAAGAACCAAAGATGCGTGCCTATCGTACTGACACCTTTTGAGCAAAGCCTTCACACCGGAGATATCCTCCTGGCTACCTCCGGTCGAGACCAGATGTCCAAGTCTCTTCCTCAGTGCAGTGTACATGCGGTACATGTCCAGTGACCTGAGGCTTGAGAGCCGGCGGAAAAATCCCGCCACCCTTTTTTTGAATATCTCCCACCACTCTGACCTAGTACCTTCAAGACCCAGTAATAGTACCTGATCCTGAAGAAACTCTTCAAAGGCTTGTCTTACAGCTGCCTCCTCAAGGAGTGACGAATTCAGCCTCCACAAACCTCTTCCTCTCCGGAGGGTCTCTGAAATATTCAAAGAAAACAAAATTAGACAGTGATCGGAGAACTCCACCTCCACCACGGACACAGGGGTGGTGACGGAATTCTCCTTCAAAAAAAACCTATCTATCCTAGACCTAACACTACCTCTCTGAAAGGTGAACCCACGGTGACCTGGGGAATGCCTGATGTGGATATCCTCCAGGCGAGCTTCACTCACTATGCTATTTAACGCGGCGCCATCATAGGGCAGTCTATCTCTGGTACCTCCTCGGTCTTGGGGTCTAGTTATGGTATTAAAATCCCCACCAAAGATGACTTGTTTGCCCGTAAAAAGAAAAGGCTTAATCTTCATAAAGAGGCTTTTACGGTCCCACTTTGTCTGGGGACCATAGATGTTAATGAGGCGCAGGCTTTGCCCCTTCATGAAGACGTCTAAGACTAGGCACCTTCCCATTTCGAGCTCGATCAGTCGCTGGCATTTCACCTCTGCGGTAAAAAGCACCGCCACTCCACTATACGGCTCAGCCGCAAGAGACCAGTAGGAGGGCCCCCTGCGCCACTCCCTCCTTGCTCTGTTTATCTCTGATAGAGTACAGAGCCTGGTCTCCTGCAAAAACAAAATGTCAGCTTCAACCCGGCCAAGAAAATCAAAGGCTGCAAACCTAGCCGTATCAGACTTAATGCTGGCCACATTAATGGTGGCCAGCGTCAGTGGAGAGGGGACTGCCATTAAGACCGATTGAGCTCAATGACCTTCAGCTTCCCACCCCCTTTCCTCCTATCACCACCACCCCTAGATGAGTCTGAAGAGGACCCGCGACTTCTCCTCGTCTTGCGGGTCCTCTTCTTACATTGGGATTGGTCCATCACCTCCCCCGGTGCGGTTTGGCCAGAGGAGGGATGGACCTCCCCCGCAACTTCTCCCTGAGGAGTTACAGTGGTCGCAGAGACAGTAGCAACTTCGGCCCTGGGTGCATCATCTCCTCCTCCAGCCTCCCCCCAGAGGGCAGGGGGGCCCCCTCCCGGAGGGAGACTCAGCAGCCCCTGACGGCTCCACCTCTCCCTCTGAAGCCTCCCCTGAGGCCGACGCATCCTCACAGAGGGATTGGTACCGGTTGGGACCTACCACTAGAGGGCCGTCGAGTCTGCGTTCCTTCATCGGGGGGGGGGGGGCAGATGTTTTTGCCCTCACTTTACTCGGTGACTTTCTCCGCTTGACCGTCTCTCCCTCCCCAGCACTGACGTACTGAGAAGAAGACGACTGGTCAGCCTCTTCCTCCCTCTGCAGTCTCCTCATCTCCTCAACCAGGGTCGTGCACACTGCTGCCTCGGCATCAGGATCCGGCCCAGCAGAGCCAGGGGCAGAAGGAAGGCACATAACTCCCTCCCTCTGCTCCCTCCTCCTCTCGCGCCTCCTTGCCCTTGATGGTGGCTGGGCCTTCTCCCTTTGCCTTGGCAGACTAGTCTCTCCTCCCCCACTCACCCCCTCCGCAGCAGGGACAGCCTCCTCAACTGCTCCCGCTTGCCGAAGGGTGGTGTTGGCGAAAGACCGTGGACATGCCCCGATCGGGTGCCCAAGGACACCACACAGGTGGCAACGCACCCTGCCACAGGTCGCCGCGAGATGACCCACCTCCCCACACATGGCGCACTTCTGCACACGGCAGGAGGCGCTCAAGTGTGAGGGGTCACCGCACCTGTGACAGAGTTTTGGCTGCCCCTGGTAGAAGACAAGGATCCTGTCTTTCCCAAGGAAGGTTGAGGACGGGATATGCATCACCGAGTTATCCTCGTGTCGCAATTTGACCATGAAGGTCCAGGCCCCCGACCATATCCCGAACTCGTCGAGATTTTTCTTTGGGAAGTCCTTGACCTCCCCAAACCTGTTCAGCCAGGTCATGATGTCCATATAAGAAAGTGACTCGTTACGAGTTAAAACGGTCACTTTCTTAATGTTATCCTGGCGTGACACCGCCCACACCATAAAGTCACGCCAGGCGGGCTCGTCCTTCACCAGCCTATAGTTTCCCCAGAAGGTTTCTAAGCCCTCCGGGGTAACAAAGCTGATGTCAAACTCCGAGGAGCCGACAGGATGAATCAGGGCAAAGATGTCGCTTGCCCTGAAACCCATCCCGAGTAGGAGTTCCACGACCCCCCTCCTCTGGGGACAAGGGCCGGCTCCCCCCCACACGAGACGGGCCACGTTCCTCCGTGTCGGCCCCCTACGCCCGGGTGTAGGGAGAGTCCATCTGGTCTCACCTCCTTCCTCTCGGAACTTCCCTAGGCCAAAACGCTCGATCCAGAACCTAAGGTCTCTCGACTGCCCATCTATGGTCATTGTGGACTGGCCCGCCCGTAAAGCCTCCAGGAGCTGCCGTTGCAAATCGCCGTCCCTGGAGCCGGGTGGAAGACATGATGCACCCCCAGGGGCCCCAGAAGCGACGCTGGCATAGGAGCGTGGGGGCCCGGAGGCCGCAGCAACCTCCGCTGCCGGAGTACCAGCGCCACTCCCAGGGACCCCCGCAGAACTACTTAGCCCAGCCACGGCAACCGGAGCACCAGAGGCGGCAACAGTCCGCCCTGGCATAGCCGCCGCGGACCGGGTCACTCCAACTGCAGCAGAAGGAACAGCGGCAGAGAGGACAACAGGAGCAACAATATCAGGAGCAGTGACAGGAGTAACAACAGGAGCAACGACAGCATCAGGAACAGCATCAGGAACAGCAGCAGAAACAACAGCAGGGACAACAGCAGGGACAACAGCAGAAATACCAAAAACAACAGGGGCCACAACAGAAATATTACCAGCAGTAGAAACACTTTTTTTAGCAGCAATGGTAATAGCCCCTCCTCCCGCAGCCTCCCCGACTACAGGCTCTTGGACCCCCATGCATACTACACCACCTTCTTCAGGAATACTACTAATTACCCCTTTTGTCCCACCCGCTTTCCCCTTTACCTTACCTGTCTGCTTAACTAGCTTCTCCACTCGTCCATCATTCACACCTGCAGTCTTCCTTCTTACAGCGGGGCCGGCTGCACCACTCGCTGATGGCTTCCCCGCTTTTACCTCGGCCTCCGCATCCACAGTCACCCCGGCACCTGATGTTGTAGGAGGACACTCCCCCTTAGCCCCGGAAGTGACCTCCGCATCACCGGCTTCATCAGCACTGGAGGAGGATGAGCCACGCCCACCTGCCACTCCCCCTTTCCTACACCTTACTCTGGGGGAAGCCATCGATATTTTAAAACCTCCTACCAGGGAGGGAGGTTTCCCTACGCCACTCCCCTCCGCAGGGGGGGCTTCTTTGCCTTTGCCCTTGTCCGCAACTATGAGCGCCTTGTCTGCAACCATGAGCTCCTTGTCCGCCACCACCTGAAAGGTACTATCAGGCGCCATTTTGACTGCTGGCACCCCGGGCACCCCGCCACTTGGCGTGACCCGAGGTGCCTGCGCCTCCCTTTTCTCTCCTGGAGGCATCGCAACCTGGGCTGAGGTCCCGGCACGATGCTCCCCAGGCAACGACCTGACAAATTTAAATGTCTCTATTACTCTTTTTTTTTTCCTTCCTTGCCTTCTTCCTGGTCTTGGTTCCTTTTCCCTCCTCCTCCCCGTCCAAATCTGACAAGCTGAATGCTAATTGGTCCATTCTGGACGGGGACTCCAATTGGCAGATTTGCCTCATCAGCTTCCCGCCTTCTCCCGAGGCTCCACCCTCCTCCTCCTCCGTCTCGGGCAGTGGTTGGTTCTCTGGGAGTGTGGGAGATTGCGTCACTTCCTGTCCTGTCATTCTGACTTCCTGTCTTGTCATTCTGACTTCCAGTTTCACTGCCGGCGCTGATGCCTGTGTATATGTGGGTATCAGGCTGCTGCTACTAGGGATGGCTACTCGACTATACTGTACCGCCATGCTGTCATCTGACTCCAGGTCTGACTCACAATAGTCGTCCTCTCCCCGAGCTGTCTGAGGACGCGGGGCCATCCTTCAACAACCGCTCCTGCTGTTTGCGGAAGAAGCGGTCATCGTTCAGCAGCTTCTCTCTGAACGGCCCCGCGCCTTCCAGAATCTCCGTGCACCTGGCTTCCAGGGCCTTTATTTGTTTTTTCAGGCTCCTTACCTGCTTACTGAAAACCGGGCGGTCCTTCCTTGAGGCCCTGTCGCTACGGGCGCGAGCGCTCTGAAGCTCCCCACTCATTGCGAACAGGGACCTCCGGGCCCGGTCATACTCCTCCAGGACCGCCTCGATCCTCCGGCTGTAAATGGCGACTTCCTCTCCAGCCTTCCTGATGCCCCATCCTGCGGGTGATTGCGGTAGCGATGACGGTAAGCTTGTGTCATTTCTCCTGCTTGCAGGGACCCTTCCAGAGGGAACCGCATATCCTGCGGCCGTAGCCCCCTTCGGACCGGCTTCACCCGCCACTGCCGCTGATGTTACTGCCGTGGCTGATGTCGCCGTTTTCACGGATCCACCTGCCGGGACTGCTGACACCCCTGTCGCCACCGCTACTCCTGCCGGCGTCGCCCGCTCTACAGACGTCGCTGCTCCCGATGCTGTTCCTGATGCTGCAGCCGCCAATGTCGCTGCTGCTGCTCCTGATGCTGCTCCCAATGCTGTTGTCCCGGTCGCCATTCTCATTGAGGCTTGCTGCCTCAGCGACCTCCGCCTGCCCTGCTCTGCTGGTGCTGTGTCGGCAGACATTCTCCTGCCCCCCGCCTGTAAGGTCCGGGGGGCAGGAGCTCCACTCTCCATGATAAGGCTCCCCTCCGCACGGGGAAGGGAGTCGGAGCTACGGTATGTATCACACAAAAGACCGAAAACCACACCCAATAATCGGTCTCCAAGTATCCAAAAAAGCCTCTTAAGCCTCTGGACTCAGGAGCTCAAACAGACAAGTCTGACTCCCACGGTTGCCCCGAAGGAATTGGAGCAACCCATGTAGCTGGCGGGAGGTGTAAAGTAAAAAATAAGTAAATTAAAAATCATACTCACCTGTCCCCGGCACTCCGTTGTCCGCTGCCAGTGTCCATTCAGTCTCATGCCGGCGACTCCTTGCTGGGAGTCCTGCACCTCATGTGATCACTAAGACCAATTAGGTACAGGATTTCCAGAAATTAGGTGCCGCCATGAGACCGAACAGACACAGGCAGGTGACAATAGGGTGCTTTTTTTTTTTTTTTTACATTTTCTTATTTTTACACCTCCCTGGTGGCCAACACAGTGGTCGTTCCAGTTTATGGACAACCTCTTTTAAGGGGTTGTCTGGACCAAATTTTTCTATGGTCACTTCACTGGTCCCCCCACACAGTGGCCTCTTCACTGGTCCCCCATGCTGTATGGGGAACAGTAATGGGGTCATTATATTGTGTGGGAGCAGTTATGTGGGCTAACATCCTGTGGGCGGGACATTAAACTGTGTGGGGTATATTAAAGGGGTTTTCCAGGGTTAATCTTTTTTACGGCCTAAGCTTAGGATAGGCCATAAATACCTGATCGGTAGGGGGCTGACACATGGCCCCATAAGCTGTATGAAGCCACTCTCGGTGCCTGTTCTGTACACAACACAGGACCGGAAGCAGAAAGCTCTATCCGCTGTTTAGTTGCCTGGCGCCTTCACTGCAGCTCGGCTCCTACTGACTTCAATAAGTGCTGAGATACAGTGAAGGTGCCCGGCTAACACACAGAGGACAGAACTTTCTGCTTCTGGCCCTGTATTGTGTACAGGGCGGGCATCAGAAGTGGCTCCATACAGCTGATCAGTCCGGGGTCAGCCCCCTACAGATTAGGTATCTATGGCCTATCCTGAGGATAAACCATGACAAATTATGCCTGGACAACCCCTTAAATATACCCCACAGGGCCCCCCTAATGCCCCACACTTTAAAGAGGTTGTCTAGTATAATTTTTTTTTCTTTTTTATAATTTTACCCCCCCCCCCCCCCCCCCCCCAAAAAAACAACATACTAAACATACTCACCTGTCTCCGGTGCTCCGGTGTCCTCCTAGCACGGTCCGGTCCTGCAGCTTTGCAGCTTTGCTGTCTTCTTTTTGCTGGAATTCCTCACTGGCTGTGACGTCCCAGGTCCCTTCCCTTAGGCCGCTGATTGGCCTCAGGGGTCACGTGATGTCACAGGTAGTCATGTGCAGGGGAAACTTCAGCTGGAAGAAAACAACAGAACTGCAGGACCGAACTGCGTTGAGAGACACTAGGGACAGGAAAGAAAGTTTTGGGGGGGGGGGGGGGGTTTTAGTTTTTTTCACCTGCCCCGGCGTAATTAAAAAAAAAAAAAATTAAGGAGCCACTGTATGGAGTATAAGCTCCACAGTGGCCCCCACCCAGTATTATAAGCTCCACAGTGGCCCCCACACAGTATTATAAGCTCCACAGTGGCCCCCACACAGTATTATAAGCTCCACAGTGGCCCCCACACAGTATTATAAGCTCCACAGTGGCCCCCACACAGTATTATATGCGCCCAATAGCCTCCCTCCGCTTCAGTGCTATTACTATACTAATTGGAGGCCCAGAGGAAGTGATTAAAAATAACAAACACTCATACTCACCTTGTCTTACCTTTCCTTGGCATCCTCGCTCCATCCTGTCGTCTTTAGTGTCTTCAGCGTCTTCAGGCCCTTTTCCGACGTCGCTGCTGAGGCCTGTGATTGGGCCTCATCGGTCACGTGGGGGCGCACCGACGTCATTACGCGGCCGCGCCCCATGTGACCGCTGGGGTCTAATCACAGGCCTCAGTCACATGATGGAAGAGCGCCGGAGAGAAGGCTGTGCCCAGGAGAGGTGAGAATATGTATTTATTGTTTTCAGTCACCTCCCCTGGGCTGCCATCTATTGGAAAGGGGCCTGCAATATGCCAGGGTCCCTTTCCAATAACAGTATGTATAGCGGTCGGGGAACCAGGCTTTCCCCGACCGCTATCATAGTGGTCCGGGGCCCCGGTCATCTCCAGCTGGCCATGGGTCCCATACCCCGCCGAGCCCGGTCGCGGTCGCACCCCCTGCGACCGCTATCGTTAAGCCACTGGTCAGGGGCCCGATCGGGATGGTCAGGACTAATAGTCGGGGCTCAGGGCCCACCGGTGGATTCACCGGTTCCCGGTGGGCTAGTCTGACCCTGATCACTAGTGATATTGGAGATAGTCACAGTGTGGAGGTATAGTACTATCTGAACCTTGGATATTGTATATTATTGGTACTGGTGGTCTGTGTATGATGTGCTTTGTTTAGTAAATGTCTGTATAGTGGTAATAAGATTTTTTTTTTTTTTTTTTTTGTTCTCCTGATTTTTTTAAGACCCTAGCGCTGCCGCTGGGAGCACTGCACTGTCTTCTGAACTGACTGAATATGACAGTTATTGGTCAGTCAGCATGTGTGACCATACTTTGCCTAAAATCCTTTCCTGTGTCTCAAGAAGATGTATGTTCAGAGCTATGAAGAACTGAGAATACCATCTTTAGCTCTGGATGTGTCTATTACATGACGTGAAAGCAGAATTGTGACAGCAGCTTTGGCTGTGACTGGAGCAGTGAGACATATAACAGTGCTTTGGCGTTATATGGAAATTATATCTATTCTAGATGTTAGTTATTAATGAACATCTTTTAATAATGAGAAACAATTTGGTTATCAGAAAATATAGCCGCCATCCCACCTTTGCCACGTTACTTATCACCCTAAATTCTGCCATCACCTGCTCCTATGATACATGCAGGGGCTACAGGTTTTGGGAAATGTAAGGTTTACATATCTAGACGTTCTCCAGCTGCTGATGTTTGTAGTGCGGATGTTGTAGCATAAACATGACTGCAGATGTAAGGGTCCAAGAGCATTGATAGTAGACATGGGTTTTCTAAAGGACCAGTCATCAGTACAAGGAAGATGTGGCAGTTATGTATAACACAGCAATGTATAGGAATATATGACTTGAGGTACTACACACAGAAGATCTATATCCACCCAAAAAGATCCTAGCCACAGATGCAGCATGCTTACTGGCCATAATTACAGGGTTACTGAATATCATGGATACACCTTAAACTCAGCTTTTCCCACAATTTAAAACACTGCACTATTAGTGATGGACCTATAGCTCTTTCAATCCTAAGCCTCCTGGATTGTGAGCAGAATACCAGAACTTCAGTGGAGACTGACAACTGCATTGTTTGTCTTAGGAGAGTGTGACAGAGGATGTGACACAGTGTTACAATACATTTATATGACATCAGTATGCTTCAAAAGCTGTATGTCGACCCCTATAGGCTTTGTAACAGCAACAAACAGTAGTTACCTGTGTAGAAGCATGAGAGCTCAGAGAGTACTAATGTAAAGGGGAGTGACTGGGATGCTGAAGGTATCTTCAGGACATCTTAGGGGGAGACCTCATGCTGTCACATGTCACATCTCTCCTATCCATCCTTTACGTCAATGATCCTAGACTTGTCCTCTCCCCAGCACTTTCCCGAACGCAGATGTGTCTCTTTGTCTCTCTCTAATCATCAGTCAATAAATTATAATGCGGCCTTTGGGTAACGTTCCCGAATCACTTACAGAAATTGGCCATGAACCATGGCAGACAACCAACTAAAAACCTCAAGGACCAGACCTTGCCAAGATCTGGAAGATTCTCCATTTCAATAATCTGAATTAGTTTATCACTGATGTTCATGCTAACATACTTCTTTAAGGCAATGGTGGGATATATACCACACTTCTAACATACTGGACATCCCCTCAGGGCCTGTTACTTATGTATCATCAATAATTTTATAGATAATATGATAACTACGGAATACCTTTCCAGTGCCATCTTTTTTGATTTACCAGAAACAAAAAGAGGAAATGAATTGTCTGCTCTACTGACAGATAATAAATATTAGGTGGCCTATAAAAAAAGCTCTCAGAAGCTACTTTTGGGTGGTGTTCCTTTTAGTGAGAGATTGTTGATCTGTTCATTACACACCCCTGTCTCTGGCCTGACCAGTTCCAGACGCTTAGCAGAATGAAATTTGGCATTGCATCACCCACTGCATGTCCTGTCGTCCACCTTCATGGTTGTCATAAACAAGAAATGTGGACTTACTATGGAATAAAACTGTATCATCTTTAACAACTAATCCAGATTCTGTTTGGGATGACGGTCGGGTTTGAGTATAGGGGCCACGTAGTGAGTATCTCAATACAGCCTTTGCTGTGGAGCGAAAGAATGCCACAACTGCTGCTGTGATCAGGGCCATTTCAACACATTGGTGGGCCCAGTGCAAAAGTCTCATAAGTGGTTACCCCTACCACTTAGGCACACACCCCAACTTTTAGTGGATAGAAAGAGCAACAAATCCTTTAATGTCTCTTTATGGTACCATGTAGTAATAATATGTAATATAGTGATTATGTCTCCTTAGTTACCCCCACATAATAGAATGCCCTCTTAGTGTCCCCCACAGTACAAAGCTCCCTTAATGGCCTCAATACACTATGATGCCTCATTAGTGACTCCCACAAGTTTGATGCACCCTATGTGGCCCCACATACTATGATGTTCCATTAGTGCCTCCCACACAGTATAATGCACCTAAGTGACCCACAGACAATATAATTTCCTCGTGGTGGTGCTCACACAGCATAATGCCCCCTTAATTGCCCACCACACTAAAGTCATTTCTGAATTAAAAATACCACCTAGAGGTGTCTGCAGCTCTCTTCCAACTAGGGTTGTTGCCTTTTCAAACTACATTTCCTACAATAATACATAATAATAATAATACATTTTATTTATATAGCGCTAACATATTCCGCAGAACTGTACAATTTGTAGGGTTCAAGAACAGACAAAAAAGATACATTACAAAGAAACAGTCATTTCACACAATGGGACTGAGGGCCCTGCTCGCAAGAGCTTACAATCTATGAGGTAGAGGGGGTGACACAAGAGGTAGCAGGGTAGCATTGCTTATACAATGGTCAGACATACTGTATTTGTAATAGAGGTTACTGTCATCACACACATATAACGCTGTATGAGCCATCACCAGTCGTGTCCTTTAACATGCAGATGGTGCCTGGACATATAAAGGTAGTCTGAAACGGCATCATATACTGTGAGGTAATGTGGGAGCGTGAACAGAGGAGGGTATGTTTTAGGGATTCTAACTATGGAAGGGTTTACATTAGGAGTTGTGATAGGCCTGTCTGAAAAGATATGTTTTTAGTTTGCACTTGAAGCTGTACAAATTGGGGGTTAATCTGATAGTCCGGAATAAAGTATTCCAGAGAAGTGGTGCAACTCGGGAGAAGTCTTGTATACGAGCGTAGTTGGTTCTGATAATAGAGGATGTTAGTCTTAGGTCTTTGAGTGAACAGAGAGTACGGGTTGGGCGATAGACAGAGATGAAGGAGGAAATATAGGGAGGTGCAGCATTATGGAGAGCCTTGTAAACTATCAAACATCATCAAATGTAACTCTGACTGACCATATACTGTATATCTCAGTACCAGTTTAACACACATAGTGATATTGCAATATCAGAGTGAAATGCACACAGTGATGTCACAATATCGAGACAATGGACACAGTGATGTCACAAAACAAGGATAATAAACACAATGATGTCACAGTATAGATATGTACAAGTCCTTTTCAACTACATTGGCATCCCTATGATGATATAGTTGAATAGAATGGTGGAGCAAAAAGTCTTTAGCTTTCTGCACTATCACTCTGGCATCTGCTAGTGATGTCTGGTGAAGGCCTGATGCATCATATTGCAATACAGCAGAGCTTCGGGGGAAGAAGGATGGGTGTTACTTTTTTTATCTATATGGCATAACTACAGTATGAGCACCACTGGGGACCTTTACCACTTGCCTGGGACTCACTGGGAAGCATCACTTACCTGGAGGGCACTGAGAAGCATTGCCACTTGCTTAAGGGCCAATGGGAAACATTACTACTTTCCTGGGTGGGCCACTGGAGAGCATTACTATTTGTTTGGAGGCAACTGGGGAGCATTATTACTTGCGTATGAGCCACTGAGGAACATTATTAAAGGCGTTACACAGTTTTTAAAAAATATGGGCCAGCAGGTGACCTCCTTGCTCCTTGAATCCACTCATGGGAGTGATTTATTGCCTGGTCAGATATGCAGAGGAAAGCAATGCTGCAGGGACTGAAGAGGTGAGACACAAGGCAGACACCATGACACAAAACATACACTGTAGCAGGGAGGAAATTTGCACACAGGGAAGAATAGAAAAGGGAGGGGCACACAGAGTAAGAGCAGGCAGATGAATCATGGGTAATATAGTTTGTCCACAGATTCACTGCATGTAAATAACAGTGATGCAAGCAGCAAGTAAAATAAATCCAAGCAAAGGGTGTACAAGAGAACACTGACGCTACGTTCACACTAGCGTTCAGCTTTCCATTCTGCTTGGAGACGCAAAAAATGTAAAGCTAACCCGCATAAAAAGCGGACTAGACTATAATGGGGTCTGCCGGGTTTCCACCCAAAAAATATGGAGAGAAAAGTCCTGCTATTTTTGGTAAACATTTGGTAGGGGAGCCTGAAGAAATTTTTTTTTTTCCAGGGATGCCCCAAGTCTGAAAAGGTTGGGAAACACTGATGTACACTGTGACATTACAGAATATGAAGAAAGTAATTATATTGATGTCACATGAGGTATTATGATGTTCTAGTAAAGTAATGGAAGCACATATTTAAATACCCAACATCTGCCATAATAGTACGGCAGATGTTGGAAAGGGGTTAAAGACATTTCTAAACATATAAATAAACATATAAGTGAAAACATACTTATAAATAAATATATACAATACATACATAAATACATATATACACAGGGCCGGTTTTAGACAAAGTGGGTCCCTGGGCAAAATTAAAAGCGGGGCTCCAAATGCTGATATGCAAACAACACCATCGTCTTCCAGTGGCAACCCATATAATAACGCCTCCTTTCTGCCAACAAAAAAGTAATAACAACCCCAATTTTCCCACACACAATTCAAATGAGCACCTTTGTACCGCCTAATAGATTTTTGCACTCAGTCATCAGTTATTATAGCACCTCCTTATAAATAATAGTCCCTGCTAATAAATAATATTACACCTTTATCAGTAATAGCGCCCCTATAAATGATAAATAGTGCCCTGTATCAGTAATATTCCACCTTATCAGTAACAGTGACCCCGTAAAAATAATATTGCTCCCTTATTAATAATAGCCCTCTCATAAATAATAGTTACCGTTATAAATAGTCCCCATTATCACTAATAGCCCCCTTTATAAATAAGCCCACTTAACAATTATACCCCCTTATAAATAGTTCCCCTTTTATAAATAATAGCTTCCCCCCTTATAATGGATGCCTTATATATAATAGTTTCCCCCTTTTTATAGGCCTCTTATAAATAATTTCCCCCTTATAAATAATAGTCTGTCTTATAAATAATAGTTCCCCCTTATAATAGCCCCCTCATATTTAACAGTTTCCCAATTATATATCGTAACCCACCCTTATATATAATAGTTCCTCCCTTATAAATAAGAGCCCCCTTATATATAATAGTTCTCCATTATACAGTGTAGGACTGGAGGGCCTTAGGCCCACCAGTAGAACTTGTTCTGGGGCCCCACCCAACAGCTTCCTGCTAATAGCCTACACCACAGCTCCTTCACTGAAGTCTTACATATCTGCTGTCTATCTGGTGTTCTGAGTATGTTCCCAGTATAATCGGCCCCAATAACTCCATGGCGAGTTCATGCACAGTACTGTATGGAGAATGACATGGCCTTGGAGCACTACACGTATGTGCAAGATTATAGTGAGGGAGCTGTGATGCAGACATAGCACACAGGGCTGCCAGCAGAAATTTTGAGTTCCCCCCCTACAGTATAATGCTCCACAGTATAAAATGCTCCCCTGAGCCCTCTACAGTTTCCCCACAGGGTATATAATGCTCCACACAGTATAATACTCCACAGTGGCCCACACAGTATACTATCCCTTAGTGGCCCCAACAGTACAATATGCTCCCCAGCAGCCCTACACAATATAATATGCTCCATACAGTATAATATGCACCCCCCCAGTGCCCCCCCCCCAGTATAATGCTCCACAGTGGCCTAACACAGTATAATATGTTCCACAAAGGCACCCTATATCACATCTGGTGGGAGTGTGACGTTCTCAGGCCCTTTTGGAACGCTGTGTTCGCTCTGTATGCTAAAGTATGTGGTCGCACCATCACAGCAACTCCCCAACTGGCCCTTCTTTCAGTTATCCCTGGCAGGATCTCTGCGGTGAAAAAAGACCTCCTGTGACACTTTCTCACAGCTGCTAAAACCGTCATTTCCAGGCACTGGCGAAGCACTGTTGCGCCCTCCTTGGTTGAATTTCTTCAGGAGCTTCTCCTCATAAGGAGAATGGAGGCCCTGGTGGCAGAGGATTCCCCCGACCCCTCCAAATTTGATGCTCTCTGGTGGCCTTGGGTGGTGTTCCAGGAATCATCTGAGTTCTCTTCCTTCTTTGCCTGATATAGTGATACCTTGCTACTTCTTTCTTCCCTTTTTCTCTCTTCCGTCCTTTAGAGGAGGTTATTGGTCGCTCTTCCATCTCACTATTCCCCTCTCTCCCTCCCTTTTTCTCTCTAGTATATGTTTTCCTGATCGTAGTTCCCATTGTGTGTTCCTTTGTCTGTTTGTTCTTCTCCCATTACCTTTAAGATGTTGCTTTATGGTCCCATATCTAGGTCTTCAGTTCCTCTGTTATTGTACTGTGCTCCACAGCATTAGCTTGGGTTTTATTCCAAGCTTCTTGTTTATAGGCGAGGCCTGCGTGCCTTTGCGTCATTTGTTTGCTCGCACTATTTTGTTTTCTTTTTCCACTGTACTTAAAAAAATCTTTAATAAACTTTGATTAAACATAACATGTTCCACAATGGCCTCCACACAGTATAATATACTCCCCAGAGGGGTTCCCCCAGTATAATGCTCCACAGTGGTCCATTACAGTATAATATGTTCCCCACAGTCCCCCTCAGTATAATGCTCTACAATGGCCAAACAGAGTATAATATGCTCCCGAGAAGCCACACACAATATAATACACTCCACAGTGGCCCCACACAGTATAACAGGCTCCCCACATTGCCCCTTCTCCTCCAGTATAAAACTTCACAGTGGCCCATAGTATAATATGCTGACATCACGCGTTGTGGACGTCACCATTGAGGCCTGTGATTGGGCCTCAGTTGTTACGTGAGGCACGCTGTTAGCTCACCCCACGTAACCGCTGAGGCCAGTCCTCAGCGGTGACGTCCGGAATGCCAGAAGATGAAGCCGGACGCCAAGGACAGGTGAGTAAAAATGTTTGTTATTTTTACGCACCTCGGAAAGGGGCCCTGCAGCACATGACGCTGAGTCACTTTCCGTTATTGATATGGCTGGGTCTGACTCTGGGATCCGGAGTCATCAGGCTCCGGATCCCAGGGGCCCCTTTGGGGATGAGGGCCCTGGGCAATTGCCCAGTTTGCCTCCCCTAACGTTGGCCCTGCATATACATGCATCACACATGGACATTACATACATGGTACGTTGATACCTCTGTTGCTTCCATTCCACTTTGTCCTGTGTAGAAACTAGGATAAAACCATATAAGTTACATACCAACAGTTTATGATAAAAGTCATAATGGACATACGTAGGTTCTGTGCCGCAACCCAGATGGTGGAGACCGGACGATGGGAGTTGTAGTGGCAGATGATGTACCACCTGCTAGGCCGAGCACACTCAACCAAACACTCCAGCGCTGATCCTGGCCCGGACACCATCGAGGGGGGTCCTGCAGCACTACTGGATGGTGGTGGTAGTAGTTTCCCCCCGGGGCGCTCTCCTCTCTGAGCCAGTGTGATGTTGGTCGGAAGGGCCCTGATGGTAACGCAGGCACAACTCAAGGGGCCAGAGATGCAGTAAACCAGGTAACAGTTTATTTTGGCAACTGGAACAGAAGTAATGGCAGCTTCCAAATGGGGGTAGTAGTATAACACTGTCCAATACCCTAGCCTTGGTGTTAGAAGGGTGCCCAGGGATGTTACAGGCTCTATGGCAGTGATGGTGAACCTTTTAGAGACTAAGTGCTCAATCTGCAACCCAAAACCCACTAAATTATCGCAAAGTGTCAACACGGCAATTTAACCTTAAATTAACCAGGATCTGTTTTATAGTGACCGTGAAATGTTATTACAGCCTGTAATAATATCACATGTCTGCTATAAAACAGATACTGTGTGATATAAATAGTGAAGAGCCTCCACACAGTACAAATCGCTCCGAAGTGGCCCCCATACAGTATTATATGCCCACAGTGGCTCCCACACAGTATTATACGCTCCACAGTGGCCCCCGCACAGTATTATATGCTCCACAGTGGCCCCCGCACAGTATTATATGCTCCACAGTGGGCCCCCACACTTTATTATATGTTCCACTTTGGACCCCCCACAGTATTATATGCTTTACAGTGGGCCCCCACACAGTAGTTTATGCTACTTACCCAGTATGGCTGCAGTCCCACGAACAGCGTCCTCCTCCTTCTTTTGATCGCAGCGCTGATGACTTGCGTCATCGCACCTGCGTGGGTGCAGAGGTTACACTCTGCAGTCAGTGTAAGCCACGGTCCTATGGACATTTGCACATACAGCTGAAAAAAGCGATCGCTCACTAACAGGGAATCCTGTACCGGATTCCCCGTTAGTGAGTGATCATGGCGACGGCGAGCGTGCCAACTGAGAGGGCTCTGCATGCCCTCTCTGGCACAAGTACCATAGTTTCGCCATCACGGCTCTATGGTATACTTCCTGACTACTCCTCCTCTTGTGCCTCTCCCAGATGAGGATGCTGGGGATAGTGGTGCAGGGAGGCCTGACAGGGGTCCAGTTACCTGTAGACTAGGCCAGCACTCGTTCCTCCTGTCAGGGTCCTCTCCTGTTCCTCCTGGCACGGCACCGATAATGTCCAAAACTCCAGACAGCGGCAACTCCCTTCTCAGGGTTGTCTCTGGTTGAGCCTAGGGAAAAAGATAATCCTCATTGAGGCTGTATGGCTAGCCATTGGGCCTCAGTCCAGCTGCTGGTGGCAGGAAACCTTTGCACACTCTGGAACTGGCACACTCTGAACTGAACACTCTGAACACTGAGGACCAATGGTCGCCATGGAGACTAGTGTCTCCTACAACCCCGCCCAGTGGCCTGTGATTGGCCAGGGGTGAACCAAGGCAAAAGTTTGAACAGTGAGGTGGAAATAACAAGGAAAAGCTGGAAACAAGGTACATATAACATAGAACATAAAGGACGGGACATACCAACATAACCCAGAGGCCCAAAAGACAAACAGTTAAAGCAGTAGCACTCTGGGATACTGCATCTGTATAGACGGAGGGTAAGCATTCACAGAGCCCTCTGGTGTCCCAGGGACACTGTACTTTATCACATGTTGTAGAAATAAAAACTAATAAGGTATAATAAATACATCCTTTATATCAGTGTCAGGTGTCTCCACGTGCGGTGGAGACTTCCGCTAGAAGAAATCAGTGGAGCTTCAGGACTGGACCACGCTGGGAGGCACCGAGCACTAGGGACAGGTGAGTATGGTTTGTTTGTTTGTTTTTTTTATTATTTTTTGACACCTTCCCTGGCCTAAAATTAAAAAAAAAAATTATCCTGGACAACCCCTTTAACCACTTCAGTACCGAGCCAATTTCTGGTCCAGGACCAGACACATTTTCGGGTTTTTTGTATGTGCGGTTTTGAGGGCTGTAACATTTTTATCATTTGGGTTATTCAACTAATTTCTGCGTCTTTTTTTGGTGACACATAAGGCTTTATTTTTATGTTGTTTTTATTTATTTTTTTTATATCTGGGAAAATATAAACAAAAGAGAAGTGAAAACATGTCCGTTTTTAACTTTTCATTTTTTTTTTAAATTTAATAACACAAAGTGCTACTAAAAAACTATAAAATGGTTTTTCCTCTCCGTAATGGTAATTTTTATTTTGTATGGTGTCGTCTGGGGTGGGGGCGACATAATAAATAAATAATAAATAAAATAATACGCCAATAAAACGCCGTTATTAAAGGTTTTATTGCCATATTATTTTATTTATTTTTTAAATTTTATTTACATTTTTTTTTCTACTTTTTCTATTTATTTATTTATTTATTTATTTTACATTGTGTCCCCATAAGGTCAAAATAGACCTTTGGGGACATCTGATCACTTTTATTTGTGGGGGAGGCTGATTTTCCCTGTAACTGGGGCTGGTACATTTAGCCCCAGTTGCAGGAGGAATACAGCCTCCCGCACCGTTACTATAGAGCTGATCTGGGTCCTCTGCAATAGTGGGTCTCATCACAGATGATGATGACAGGGAGTACAGAGAACTGAACCAGGATTTTGTGGACTGGTGCCACCGGAACCACCTGAAGATTAACGCGGGGAAGACCAAGGAGATGGTGGTGGACTTCCGCAAAGGCAGATGCCCTCCAAATCCAGTGGACATCCTGGGGACGGGCATCGAGATTGTGAACACCTATAAGTACCTGGGTCTGCTCCTTAATAATAAGCTGGACTGGGCAGATCATATGGAGGCCCTGTACAGGAAGGGCCACAGCAGGCTCTACCTGCTTAGGAAACTGAGAGCCTTTGGAATCCGGGGGGCACTTCTTAGAACTTTCTTCAACTCGGTAGTGGCATCAGCCATCTTCTTTGGAGTGGCCTGCTGGGGGAGCAGTATATCAACCAGGGATAGGAATAGACTCGACAAGCTGATTAGAAGGGCCAGCTCTGTCCTGGGGAGCCCACTGGACCCAGTGCAGGTGGTGGGTGACAGAAGGATACTGTCCATGGTGAGCTCCATGCAGAAGAAGTCCCATCCCATGCATGAGACTGTGATCGCGCTGAGCAGTACTGTCAGTGACCGACTGCTCCACCCTAGGTGTGAGAAGGAGCGCTATCGGAAGTCTTTCCTCCCCACCGCGGTTAGGCTGTACAACCAACACCGACCTAAGCGGAGATCATTACACACAGAGAACTGAGAGATCTCTCTGCCTGTTATATCCCCCCCCCCCTCCTCTGCTACGTCCTATCTGTCTGTCTGCTATTAATGTAATGCCTCTCACCTTGGAACATTCCTGTACATGTTGTATTTGTATTTGTATCTGCTTATCTTATCTTATCTTTGCTGCTGTAACACACTGAATTTCCCCATTGTGGGACTATTAAAGGACTATTATTATTATTATTATTATTATTATTATTATTATTATTATTATATAGGACCCAGCAGGTCTTACAGACGCTGATACCGGCAGATCACGTGACCGCAGGGTCAGATTGGAGCTGCAACATGGCGGCGCCCATAGCGCTGTATATAGCGCTCATTGTACACAGCGATTGGGAAGGCAGGGAAGGTAATAAACCTTATATTATACCCCTGATTCCCCCTGACATAAATACTGCTCCCCAAATGACCCTTTATATAAATGATGCCCCTTCTATTCATAATGTCCCCTAATGACCCCTTATATAATTGATGTCCCCTAATGAATGCTTATATAAATAACCACCATGTATTAATAATGCCCTTATATAAATAGCACCTCTTAAGTTCATAAAGCTCCCTTATACAGTGGGGAAAAAAGTATTTAGTCATCCACCAATTGTGCAAGTTCTTCCACTTAAAAAGATGAGAGAGGCCTGTAATTGACATCATAGGTAGACCTCAGCTATGAGAGACAAAATGAGAAAACAAATCCAGAAAAGCACATTATTTGATTTTTTAAGAATTTATTTGCAAATTATGATGGAAAATAAGTATTTGGTCACCTACAAACAAGCAAGATTTCTGGCTCTCACAGACCTGTAACTTCTTCTTTAAGAGGCTCCTCTGTCCTCCACTCATTACCTGTAGTAATGGCACCTGTTTGACATTGTTATCAGTATAAAAGACACCTGTCCTCAACCTCAAACAGTCACACTCCAAACTCCACTATGGTGAAGACCAAAGAGCTGTGGAAGGACACCAGAAAGAAAATTGTAGACCTGCACCAGGCTGGGTAGACTGAATCTGCAATAGGAAAGCAGCTTGGTGTGAAGAAATCAAATGTGGGAGCAATAATTAGAAAATGGAAGACATACAAGACCACTGATGATCTCCCTCGATCAGGGGCTCTACGCAAGATCTCACCCCGTGGGGTCAAAATGATCACAAGAACGGTGAGCAAAAATCCCAGAACCACACGGGGGGACCTAGTGAATGACCTGCAGAAAGCTGGGACTAACGTAACAAAGGCTACCGTCAGTAACACACTACGGCGCCAGGGACTCAGATCCTGCAGTGCCAGACGTGTCCCCCTGCTTAAGCCAGTACATATCCGGGCCCCTCTGAAGTTTGCTAGAGAGCATTTGGATGTTCCACAAGAGTATTGGGAGAATGTCATATGGTCAGATGAAACCAAAGTAGAACTGTTTTGTAGAAACACAACTCGTCATGTTTGGAGGAGAGTGAATGCTGAGTTGCATCCAAAGAACACTATACCTACTGTGAAGCATGGGGGTGGCAACATCATGCTTTGGGGCTGTTTCTCTGCAAAGGGACCAGGACGACTGATCCGTGTACATGAAAGAATGAATGGGGCCACGTATATTGAGATTTTGAGTGCAAACCTCCTTCCATCACCAAGGGCATTGAAGATGAAATGTGGCTGGGTCTTTCAGCATGACAATGATCCCAAGCACACCACCAGGGCAACGAAGAAGTGGCTTCGTAAGAAGCATTTCAAGGTCCTGGAGTGGCCTAGCCAGTCTCCAGATCTCAACTCCATAGAAAGCGTTTGGAGGAAGTTGAAAGTCTGTGTTGCCCAGCGACATCCCCAAAACATCACTGCTCTAGAGGAGATCTGCATGGAGGAATGGGCCAACATACCAGCAACAGTGTGTGCCAACCTTGTGAAGACTTACAGAAAAAGTTTGACCTCTGTCATTGCCAACAATGGATATATAACAAAGTATTGAGATGAACTTTTGTTATTGACCAAATACTTATTTTCCACCATAATTTGCAAATAAATTCTGAAAAAATCAGACAATGTGATTTTCTGAATTTGTTTTCTCATTTTGTCTCTCATAGTTGAGGTTTACCTATGATGTCAATTACAGGCCCCTCTGTGGCATCCCAGAGCTGGCTATGGCTGGGCTGAGGGTGATCTCTGTGCATTGTATCATTTCCTGTTGCTTCATAGCTTGTGTGACATAGCAGGGGGTCCTGAGTCTCACACAACACAGCGCCACCTAGTGAGCCTCACACATGCATTACACCTCCCATAGGATTGAATAGTAACCAAATGTCCAATGGGAGGACATCGCCTGGGAAAAGGGGAGGAGTCAGCTGATCACTGGGTCCCCATGGTAACACCCCTGCAGGAAGGTCCTGCGTGTGAGGAGTTAGAAGTGTGGAGTGTTAGGAGGAGGAGGTGAGGAGATATGTGTGATGTCCTGTGAAGAAAGCAGTGAGTTTAGTGCAGGAATCTCAAGTCCTAGACAGGCCCAGGAAGGTTGGAGAGCTGACATACTCCAGCTATTCAGATCCTGTCCCTTGTCTGCCTAGCCATCGCCCTGAAGGAAGTCAAGCATCATTATCTTGTCAGCCTGAGACTGTGGAGAGAACATTCTGGAACACGTGCTCCATAGCAAGTATCACAGGATCCAGGGGCCAAGGCCAGACCTGTGGAATATCCTGCCACCCTGACTATTGCACCCCGAAACTCTGAGCTATCAGGACCACATAACGTGAGTGGGGAATATTATGTACTAGTATCATGGTGGGCATCCTCCTATGAGCCAAATAGGAACCCAGATGCACCTTAGGGCTGTAACACTGAAGTATAAGGGGCTAGGAACACCTTTCATCAAGTCTACCCTGCACCCCAGGACTTTGCTGTGTCACCAGGCGTACCCCGTTGTTTTGTATTGAAGAAACTGTTTAAGCATTTGTGCCTCCACACCCATGGAAGTAAAAGTTCAACTTTACAACCGTTTCTGTGTCGCCTGCCCGCACCGGGCGCCCCAAACACCACCGTCCCCCGGTGGGGGGGCCCCCCCGGGGCCCCCCCTGTGCAGCCCCCCCATCACCGGTACCAGTGGTGGTAACGTGGGACAGAACCAGCGCTGCGCCCTCGTGCCCAGAGACCGTGACAAGTCTGCGCTGTTTGCACCCCCGCAATCCCAACTGCAGTGTTACCTTCCATCTGGTCACTGCACCTCTCATCTTTTTAAGTGGGAGAACTTGCACAATTGGTGACTAAATACATTTTTTCCCCACTGTATAAAATGCCCCTTCCTAACGACCCCTTATCAGGGGAGTAACTAGCAAAGACTGGGCCCCACAGCAAACTTTTGACTTGGGCCCCCCCACAGCATAGCACCCCCTTTCCTGGCCCCCACACAATATAACGCCCCATTTACACACACTATAATGTTCCACAGCAGCCCCTGCACAGAGTATTACACGGTATTATGGTCCACAGCAGCCCCAGCACATGGTCTTATAGCCCACAGCAGCCCCTGCACACAGTATTACACAGTATTATGGCCCACAGCGGCCCCTGCACACAGTATTACACGGTATTATGCCCCACAGCGGCCCCTGCACACAGTATTACACGGTATTATGCCCCACAGCGGCCCCTGCACACGGTATTATGCCCCGCAGCGGTCTTTTCAGACCCCAGAGTATAATGATCGGAGACCCAGGTGGTGACAAACATAAAAACCACTGTTACTTACCTATCCTGGGCTCTGGTGCACTCCCTGCTTTTGGCCCTCTTTAATGTCACATGGGCCAAGGCCGGCATCATGACATAATGATGTCGACCTGGCTCACGTGACGCCTGGAACGTCACCAAAGAAGGCCGAAGCCTGCTGGGAGTAGCACCAGATCGCGGAAGAGGTGAGTAACATTGTTTTTTATGTTTATCACCTCCCCTGGGTCTCCGATTATTATACTCCGGGGTCTGAAAAGACCCCAGAGTATAATAATAGTAGTATTTGATGGGGTTCGCTGGCCCACAGCCTCACTTACCAAAACCGCTCCTGCTCACAGCCGCCTCGCATCCCCTTCTGTGTCCCATAGCAGAAAGGGAAGCGGAGGCTGCTGCAAGCAGGAGCAGGGATAGGTAAGTAAATAAGGCCCGTTACCTGCTGGGGTTGCTCCAGCAGGCAACGGCCTATTTATAGATAAAAAAAAAAAAGTTATCCCCACCTACCTGCGATCACCTACCTTGATGGAGCTGCCGCTTCCTCTTCTTGTCCGTGCATAGGATGTCTGCGTCTCAGCACAGGAGGCACGATGACGTCATTGTATCGCCACCTGTGTTGAGATACAGACGTCTCGTAAGCCAGCCCAGGACAGGTCCCACTCAGGTTTTTTTGGGTTTTTTTTTGTTTTTTTTTTTAAAGCGGCCTGTCCTGGGCTGGTTTACGTTAAATAGATAGTAAAAAATGCCGCCCCTCCAAACAGTGATGGATAGTGCCGCCTGAGGTGGCCGCCTCACTTCACCTCATTAGAGGTGCACCACTGGTCCTTGCAGAACTAGACAACCACCTTCCGGATGTATATACTCTATGAGCGGTCCGGAAGTGGTTAAGGAGCAGAGTAAACAGATGATGCTATTGGTCATAGGAAAAAAAACTTACTGAAATAAGAGAAGACATAAATGGAAATGTTTCCTATTTTTTATATAAATGATGGAGCAGAATAATATGCAAAGAAGCTCATGTGAACAGAGACTAATACTGAAAGTGTAATAACAGTTGCTCCCATCTGTTCTGTCTGATGTCTATGTATTAGATCTATTACCAAAGACGTCACGAGAAAGTTATAAGCACTGCAGAGCCCAGCATGTCGCTGTCCATCTTCTCCCATCCCAGACTAGTAACCGACAGCAGACAACTGGTTTTTCAAATTCCGATCCAGCAATCCTATTGGTTGTAAGTGGTTGCAGTTACCCTTGTGACATAGGGAGCTAACCCCTTACTACCAGTAACCTTTTAAGGCCTTTTTATTTTCCGCAGACACTGCTGTATGAGGCTTGTTTATTGCAGGATGAGCAACATAATACTTACTGATTCATTTTTATTAACTGTTGAGCAACATGTCAACATTACATTAGTTAGACTTTATATATTGCCCATATACACCAAAGGGAATCTACTATATTGGCTGCGCATGAAATAGGCACATTTTAGGCAAAGGGTGTGAGTTGGGTGAAATGGGGCCTGGTTTAAGATGTAACCCCAGTTGCACCAAAACTGTGGTGTAAATTTTAGGCTTAAAATAAGCCACATAATAGATGGAATTAACTCCGAGCAGTCAATATCATCCAGCATCAGCCACTGTGATAAATCTGGTGTATTGTGAGATTGTCTAGTCTACATTTACAATGTCTAACTATTAGTAAATAAAGATGGGCGAATTCATCACAAACTGGGTTCGTCTCGGGTAAACTAAAATGTCCGCCACCACATTTATTAAGCACAAAATACAGAAGAGAGATGTGTGTGTGAGTCACTGTTGTAACGTTATAGCACCATCTGACATCAGCTGACAGCCTCTTAGCCAATAGACAGTGGTACAGTATGTGGACAACTTACAGTGCTGTCACTATTATATATATATATATATATATATATACACTATATAAGGAGATGAAAGCTTGAACACAAAGCATTACAATAATGGTGGAGAAAGGGAAGGGTCTGTGATTCTTATTATTGCATCATACAGAGCACTCAGTTCTGAAAAGTTTATAATTGCAAGCAATAATTAGGAATATGAGAATTTAGTGATAGAAATTATACATAGGAGTGAGGGAGCATATCTGTGCTTCTGTATACAGATTTGTTAAAGGGGTTTTCCCATATCCCAGTTTCAGCAGCTTTGCCTGCTGTCTCTTCTTCTCACTTCCTGTACCCCCCTCCTCCCAGCTTGCTGAACAGGACACTATGAAGTATTCCAATACTTATTATAATTACTAGAAATCTAATATAAATGCAGATCAAATAATATGCACATGCTTAAGGGACTCAGTGTTATCTGGGTGTCTACATAGAGAGATAACAGACACTTTCTGAGGCTTTATCAGCAAACTGCAATTAGCTGAACAGCAGAGCTGTAGATAACTGAGAGAAGTGAGTGATGTCACTTGTCCTATCACCAGCATCATGTGCCGCAGGGCCCCTTTCCGAGGTGAGTAAAAATAACAAACATTTTTACTCACCTGTCCTAGGCGTCCGGCGTCATCTTCTGGACTTCAGGTGATGTCAGGCGTTCCGAATGTCACTGCTGAGGCCAGGCCCAATCACAGAACGCGTGACATCAGCCGCAGAGAAGAGTAAAGCAGGCGGTGACAGCGGAGCAGCGTGAGGAGGCCCAGGAGAGGCAAGGTGAGTATAACTGTTTATTTTCCCTCAGCTGCCCTGTGCCTCCGATTATTATACTCTGTGGTCTGAAGAGACCCCTCTGGAGAGCATATTATATTCTGTGGGGCCACTATGGAGCATTATACTGGGGGGACCTCTGGAGAGCATATTATACTGTGTGGGGCCACCGTGGAGCATTATACTGGGGGGGCCTCTGGAGAGAATGTTATATTCTGTGGGGCCACTGTGGAGCATTATACTGGGGAGCTTCTCTGGAGAGCATATTATACTGTGTGGAGCCACTGTGGGGCATTATACTGGTGGGGGGGGCCCTCTGGAAAACATATTATAATTTGTGTGGCTGATGTGGAGCATTATACTAGGCGGACCCTCTGGAGAGCATATTATACTGGGGGGCAGTGTGGGGAGCCTATTATACTGGGGGGGGTACACTGTGCAGCATATTATATTTGTGTGGGGCTTCTCAGGAGCATATTATGGTCTGTGGGGCCAGTGTAGAGCATTATACTGGGGAGGGCACTGTGGGGAGAATATTATACTGTTTTGGGCCACTGTGGAACATTATACTGGAGGAACCCCTCTGGGGAGTAGATTATACTGTGTGGAGGCCTTTGTGGAGCATTATACTGTGTGGGACCCTCTGGAGAGCATATTATATTGTGTGGGACCACTATGGAGCTTTATTTGGGGGGGCACTAAGGAGAATTATAATAGTGGGCCCTTTGGGGAGCATATTATACTGCGTGGGGCTCACTGTGGAGCATTATACTTGGAGGGACACTCTGGGGAGCATATTATATTGTGTGGGGCCAATGTGGAGCAATATACTGAGGGGCAATGTGGAGCATTATACGGGGAGGGCCCTTCGGGGAGCATATTATACTATGGGCCACTGTGGAGTTTTATATTGAGGGGAAGGGGCAGCGTGGGGAGCCTGTTATATCATTGTGGAATGTATTCTGTTGTGTGGGCCTGCTCGAGAGCATATTATACTCTGCGGGGCCACTGTAGAGTATTATACTGGGGAAACCCCTCTGGGGAGTATATCATACTGTGTGGGGCCACTGTGGAGCTTTATACTGGGGGGGCACTGGGGGGTGCATATTATACTGTGTGGAGCATATTGTGGGGGCTGCTGGGGAGTATATTATACTGTCTGGGGCCACTAAGGGGTAGTATACTGTGTGGGTCACTGTAGAGTATTATACTGTGTGGGGGCTCTAGGGGGCATATTATATGTCTGCATCACAGCTCCCTCACTATAATCTTGCACATACGGTGTAGTGCTCCATGGCTATATCATTCCCCATACAGTACTGTTCATTAACTGGCGGCTGTGGAGCTATTGAGACCTGCCTTCAACAACTTTCACCCTACCATCAACCTTAAACTTAGCTATTCAGAGAGTGAAATCCACTTTCTGGATACCACAATATACATTAAAGACCACCGGCTACTCACATCGATATACCACAAACCCACAGACAGAACGGCCTACCTGAGAAACGACAGCTTCCACCCCAAGCACACAAGACAATCTATTATTTACAGCCAAGCTATACGATACAATAATATTTGCTCCAACAAAGCAGACCTGGACAAGCACCTCCTGGATCTGAGGACGAAATTTCTTCGATTGGGATACAAACCAAAAGTGACGGACAACCAATTAAACAAAGTGGCAGCCATTAACAGAGACAGTCTGCTCTCATATAAAGAGACCCAGAAAGAAGCCCGTGTGCCCCTAGTTGTCACTTACAACCCACAGCTGGAGATCCTACGAAGGATTACCAAGGTGCTCCAACCTGTGCTACATAGGGACAACAGACTCAAGGACATATTTCCAGTCCCCCCTCTCCTTTCCTTTCAGCAACCACCAAACCTACGGTGTATTATTGTCCGCAGTGCCCTGAAGGCCCCAACTGAAAATGGCACCTCACCTTGCCTGCAAAACAGGTGCAAGACCTGCAAACACATCCACACCGCTGACAGTGTACCTGTCCCACAGTCACAACAGGTGCACAGAATTAGAGGGACATTTTCCTGCAGGTCTTCCAATGTGGTGTATCTCATAATGTGTATGCAATGTCCCACCACAGGCCTCTATGTGGGGAAAATGCGGCAGAGACTTAGTCAGTGCATGAACTCACACAGATCCACCATTAATAACAGCAGAACAGATCTCCCAGTGGCCACGCATTCCCCCGGAGAAGACCACTCTATTGAAGATTTGCGGGTTGTGGTTTTAATGGGACATTATAAGACGCAGAGGGAGAGGAAAGAAAGGGAATATAAGTTAATGCAAAAATTTCAAACTCTGCAATTTGGACTTAATATTCATGCCAGTTTTATGTCACACAATGTATGAACTGTGAGGGTCACAAATCACCACGTGACAGCAAACAGATAGCAAGAATTATTGATCCCTCCGTCACGCACCACAACCTTCCAGATTGTTTATTTTTTGACCTGCTGTAAATAACTTCTCTACTTAGATTGCATTTTGTTATATTTTTTTAAGGATTCTAAGATCCTTTGAAGGTCCATGTCTTTAGGGTATAAAAAAATCTGTGAATTTTCAGTTTCCTGTATAAGACCATGTCTGATGAAGGGAGCTAGTACTCCCAAAAGCTTACCATCAAATATACTCAGTTATCCTCTAAAAGGTATCGGCTGATTTCTTCACTCTTCCACTACTTTCAATGGCTAACACGGTACAACATTATACTACCTTATCATCCTGACACGGTTGCCAGGTCATTGTTTTCCCTGCTTTTTTCTGGGATTCCTGCACACTCTCAGAATTTCCACCTCGTTCCTCTACCAGAATGGCTAATAATAGTAATAGTACCACACTCCTGGCCACTACTTCCACAGGATGACAAGGTGACATCAGATGAAGAAAGTGGTGGCAGTGGTGATAGTAACCATACCAGCCTTTGTGCTGGCCCAACATCCAATAAGCCTGCCTGGGTAAAAGCCTAGGGGAAGCTCGTGGGTGTGGGGTTGGGGGGGGGGGGAGAAATGGTAGTGGCAGACACAATTCTGCTGCTGCTGGTGCTAGTGGCAGCAACTATATGTGGTCATTTCCCATGTAGGAATTTTTTTTCTACATTGGCACACAATAAATCCAAGGCAATGTAAAAGATCTGCAAGCAGAAACTTAGCCGTGACCATGTAGTAACAAATCTAGGAAAGATATCTCTACTTGGCAAAATTAGACTTGACAGTGGAACTGGCTTGGGAAGTGGGCAAGACTGTTCTATTCCGACCAGCGTCGACGCCCGCATCATCGCTGGGCGTTCTTGGGTCTAGTCATGTGACACAGGTCACAGGTTGGACATGCGCCGTAGAGAGAGGGGGATCGATTTGTTCATGCTGCTTTTTACGATTATATACCTGATGGGGCTTATCAGCGATTACCTTATAGATAAATATTCACTTCCTCTGACCTATTTGGGTATATGACCGCTGGACCTTGTGTCTGTTTATATGCAGACCTATACTGTATTAGATTGTCTTTAATATTGGTCACACCACTGTTTTTTAACGTACTGTGCATTCACTTTTGAATGGCTTATAATAGTGAAGTTTGATGCTGTACTGCCTTTACTGTGTAATATTCATATACTGAAAGGTACCTGCCTTTTGTCTGACACCTGTTTTTCTGTAATTGTCTTATCTCATATATATTTTTTGTCATGTATGTATTTTTAATCATGAGTAATAAATTTTGATATATTTTTAATACTGGTTTATGTATTATGAGTGCCTTTTTCCAAATTTTTGTCTTGCTGTTAAACAGAGACAAGCATATTATTAGCATCGAGAACTGGATGGCAGTGCTCTTAGACCCTCAATACAATGCCAAAAATGGGGGAATATCAATATTATTAAGATAGGTTGTATTCCCTGCTTACTGCAGCATTTATGGAGACCACTGCAACTGTAAGTCGCACACATACCCAGGTGGCCTCTGCCTAGTCCCAGTCCAACTCACTCAGCCAGCGCCCCCACCTCCTCTGCCAGTGCCATGGCTCCAAATATCAGAAGTAAAAGCAGCAATATCATCAGCCAGAAATTTTTCATCTTGCAGTGCCAACCAGAGCCAAAACAGGCAACTGACACTCTGGCTACAGCAGCAGGTACAGTCATACATAGAGTGCACCTATAGTCCAGCAGATAACTCTGACCCCATGGTATTCTGGACTGATAGGTTAGAGCAGGGTAAGGAGCTGGCCCAGTTTGCCATGGGAGTATTATCTTATCCAGCCTCAAGCATAATGGCTGAGAGGGTGTTCACTGCTGCTGGTGTTGTTGTAACACCTAAAAGGATGAAACAGTCCACAAGTAGTCTGGAATAGTGGTGTCATGGTCTCTCTTTCTTATTATGTTCCATTTACTGCACTGCTGATGCTGCTTGCTATTCCTAAGCAGCTACCACCACTGTCACCACTCAGCCAGATATGCCCTGCAAACTGGTCCATCATATTATGCCATGCCGTATTGCCGCACATGTTGCCACAGCTACCACCACTGCCACCACTCAACCACACATGTCCTGCTGCTTGGTCCATCATATTGTGCTTTGTTCACTGCCACACAAGTTGCCACAGCTACCACCGCTCAGCCAGACATGTCCTGCGGCCTTGTTCATCATATTATTCCATGCTGCACTGCCACTCATGTTGTCACAGCCACCACTACTCAGCCACACATGTCCTGGTCTACCATCATATTGCACTATAGCACATTGTTGGTGCCACAGTTTTGGCATAAAAAAAACAAAACCATTTTGATTCCACATTTGGCAATTCTTTATCATTTTTCAACTAGGCTCTCAGCCACAAATTTGTCTCCCAAATAACAACAAACCTGTAGCACTTACAAGCCATCAAAAGAGGCTAATTTCTCTACAAAACCATTGCTTTTGCAATATAACCACAATGTTTGTCTAAGAAAACACAGGTAAGCACCTTTTCCCCCAAAAAAGGGTAATTTAGAAGAGCATTTTAAATGTTTAAATATGCATAAAAGCAAATGTCAAAGCAGTTTTTCCATAGACACACATGTCACTTTTACTTTGACATAACTTTAGCTGTGTTTGCCTTAGAGGACTAGAAATGGGATAGATAGGTTCCTAGACGCCTAAAAGTGTTCTCCTCTATTTTTTAAGCCAATTTAAGTTGTGGTTTGTGCCGAACCTGTTCGACCTAAAACAAAACTGAGACCCGAGCCTCCCGAACCTGAAACAAAATGAATCTTGAGACGTTTGCATATCTCTATTAGTAAATATAGGCCACTACGTCAATTTAATTGCCCTGAAAATTGTACCTTTGCCAAATCCAAATATTCTTATACATGATACACGAAGCAATGCATTAGATCATTACAGTGTCCAAATAGTGCCATTATTTGCCCATTTGGAGCCAAGTAGATAATCCTTCAAATTAACCCCAATGTCATGGATTCTGTTTGGTTTATATATAGTGTGGCAAAGCCTAATGAATCATATTAACCCATATATGAACCACCCACCCTGTGGGCAGTCTCAGGCTCCAAGGCCTGTTAGTGATTACTACCTCTGTCCCCCTATAGCTATACCTTTCTCTACATCCTGTGGTCACATGTGTTGCCTCTCATGGCAGGGCTTCTAACTGGCATTTTTCAGCAGGATAATGCTCACACACTTATAACAAGGTTTTCCCAAGAATGTCTACACCAGATTGCAACACTTCCTTGACTTGCCCAGGCCCCAGATTTATTGCCAATCGAGTACTTATGTTTCCAGCTGGAATGCCAGCTTTGACAGCCTACGAGCATGCAGGATCTACAGGCCCAGCTGCAACATCTATTGGACCATGTGCCACAGGATACCATATTAAACCTGTATGCCTCCACATCTAACCATATCATCTTGTATCCAGGCTAGAGGCAGCCCAACAGGGTACCCAAGGCTCCTTTCAATTGTACACATATAAATGTTTCATTCGATTCAATCGTACTATGTAGCTATGTGTTTCACATCACCAGATGAAACTTGGTCTATGTGTTGGCCAGATTTACTGGTCTGAACTTCATGCTGGGATCTGGACTCCTAGCAGTATAGTAATATAATTGGTACAGGACAGTATGTTACTGGGAGGCAGGGACTCCTAGTATCATAGATAACTATACTGCTAGGAGTACTGCTCCCGGCATACTGTTCAGGCTGGTTAATCCGGCACAAATATGACCCGGTCGTGGAAATCTAGGGTAAGTACTGTGTACTCTACACAGAGGTGCTCACAGCCACCAACTGTGTGGGATGGGATGTGATGGGATTGGATGGGATAGGATGAGATAGCCCGGGATGGGATGGGATAGCCCGGGATAGGATGGGATAGCCTGGGATGGGATGGGATGGGATGGGATGGGATAGCCCGGGATGGGATGGGATAGCCCAGAATGGGACGGGATAGGCTAGGATTAGATTGGATGGGTAAGCCTGGAATGGGATGAGATAGTCCAGGATGGAATGGCATAGCCCGGGATGGGATGGGATAGGATAGCCCAAGATGGGATGGGAAAGCCCAGGATGGGATGGGATAGCCCAGGATCGGATGGGATGCGTTAGCCTGGGATGGGATGGGATAGCCCGGGATAGGATGGGATGGGATGGAAAAGCCCCCGATGGAACGGGATAGCCCAGGATGGGATTGGATGGGATAGCCTGGGATGGGATTGGATAGCCCAGGATGGGATGGGATAGCCCGGGATGGGATGGGATAGCCTGGGATGGGATGGGATAGCCTGGGATGGGATGGGAGAGCCCAGGATGGGATGAGATGAGATATGCCAGGATGGGATGGGATAGCACGGGATGGGATATCCCAGGATGGGATGGCATGGGATAGCCCGGGATGGGATGGGATTGTGGGTTGATGGGATAGCCCAGGATGGGATGAGATGGGATTGGATAACCCAAGATGGGATGGGATAGCCTAGGATGGCATAGGTTTGCCCAGGATGGGATGGGATAGCTAGGGATGGGATTGGATGAGATAGCCCGGGTTGGGGTGGGATAGCCCGGGTTGGGGGTGGGATAGCCTGGGTTGGGGTGGGATAGCCCAGGATGGGATGGGATGAAATAGCCCGGGGTGGAATGGGATCAGATAGCCCGGGACGGGATGGGATGGGATAGCCCAGGATGGAATGGGATAGCCTGGGATTGGATGGGACAGCCCGGGATGAGATGGGATAGCCCGGGATGGGATTGGATAGCCTGGGATGGGATAGCCCAGGATGGGATGAGTTGGGATAGGATAGCCTGAGATGAGATGGGTTGGGAAAGCAAAGGATGGTATGGGATGGGATAGTCTGGGTTGGGATAGCCCATTATTGGATGGGATAGCCCAGGATAGGATGGGATATCCCGGGATGGAATAGCCCAGGATGAGATGGGATGGAATGGGAAGGTCTAGGATGGGATAGTCCGGGATGGGATATCTTAGGATGGGATGGGATAGCCTGTGATAGGATGGGATAGCCCATGATGGGATGGGATAGCCTGGGATGGGATGACATAGCCCGGGATGGCATAGCCCGGGATGGGATGGGATAGCCCAGTATGGGATGCGATGTGATAGTCCGGGATGGGATGGAATAGCCCGGGAAGGGATGGGATAGTACAGGATAGCACAGGATGGCGGAATGTTATAGCCTGGGATGGAATGGAATAGCCTGGGATGGGATAGCCCGGGATGGGATAGGATAGCCCGGGATGGGATGACATAGCCCGGGATGGGAGGGGATAGCCTGGGATGGGATAGGATGGGATAGCACAGGATAGGATGGAATAGCCCGGGATGAGTTGGGATGGGATAGGATAGCTTGGGATATGATGGGATGGGATGGGATAGCCTGGGATGGGATGGGATAGCCCGTGAAGGGATGGGATGGGATATTCTGGGATGGTATAGGATAGTACAGAATGGGATGGGATGGGATAGCCCAGGATGGATTTGCCCGGGATGGGATGGGATGTCCCGGGACAGGATGGGATAGCCCAGGATGGGATGGGATAGCCTAGGATGAGATAGGATGGGATGGGATAGCCTGGGAAGGGATAGCCCGGGATGAGATGAGATGGGATAGCCTGAGATGGGAAAGGATAGGCTGGAATGGGATGGGATAGCCCTGGATGGAATAGACCAGAATGGGATAGCCCGGGATGGGATGGGAAGGGATGGGATAGCCTGGGATGGGATTGCCCGGGATGGGATGGCATAACCCGGGATTGGATGGGATGGCATAATCTGGGATTGGATGGCATGGGATGGGATATCCCGGGATGTAATGGGATAGCCCAAGATAGGCTTGGATGGGATAGCCCGTGATGGGATGGTATAAACTGGGATGAGATGGAATGGGATAGCCCGGGAACAGATGCAATAGCCCAGGATGGGTTCGGATGGGATGGAATAGGATAGCCCAGGATGGGATGGGATAGCCCGGGATAGAATAGCCCGGGATGGTATGGGATAGCCCGGGATGGGATGGGATGAGATGGGATATTCTAGGATGAGATGGGATAACCCAGGATGGGATGAGATAGCCTGGGATGGGATAACCTAGGATAGCATAGCCCAGGAATGAATGGGATAGCCTGGGATGTTATAGCCCGGGATAGGATGGGATAGCCTGGGATGGGATAGCCTGGGATGGGATAGCCCGAGATGGGATAGCCCGGGATGAGATGGGATAGCCCCGGATGGGATGGGATAGCCTGGGATGTGATAGGATAGCCAGGGATGGGATGGGATAGCCCGGGATGAGATGGAATGGGATTGGAATGCCTGGGATGTGACGGTATTGCCCGGGATGAGATGCGATAGCCCGGGATGGGATAGCCCGGGATGAGATGTGATGGGATAGCCCGGGATGGAATAGCCCAGGATGTGATGGGATAGCCTGGGATGGGATAGCCTGGGATGGGATAGCCTGGGATGGGATGGGATAGCCTGGGTTGGGATAGCCCAGGATAGGATGGGATGGGATAGCCGTGATGGGATAGCTCAGGATGGGATGGGATGGGATAGCACAGGATGGGATGGGATATCCTTGGATGGGATAGCATTGGATGGGATAGTCTGGGATGGGATAGCCTGGGATGAAATAGTCCAGGATGGGATGGGATAGCCCCGGATGGGATAGCCCGGGTGGGATGGGATATCCCGGGATGGGATAGCATTGGATAGGATAACCTGGGATGGGATGGGATAGCCTAGGATGGGATAGCCCGGGATGAGATGGGATGTCCCGGGACATGATGGGATGGGATAGCCAAGGATGGGTTGGGATAGCCCGGGATGGGGTGAGATGGGATAGCCCAGGATGGGAGGGGATAGGCCGGAATGGGATTGGATAGCCCGGGATGGTATGGGATAGCCCGGGATGGTATGGGATAGCCCGGGATGGGATGAGATGGGATAACCAAGGATGGGATGGGATAGCCTGGGATGAGATAAACCAGGATGGGATGGCCCAGGGAACGGATGGGATAGTCTGGGATGGGATAGGATGGGATGGGATAGCCTGGGATGGGAAAGCACAGTATGGGATGGGATAGCCTGGGACGGGCTAGCACAGGATGGGATGGGATAGTCCGGGATGGGATGGATAGCCCATGATGGGATAGCCCAGGATGGGATGGGATAGACTGGAATGGGTTAGCCAGGGATAGGATGGGATGTGATGGGATAGCCAGGGATAGGATGGGATGGGATAGTCCAGGATGGAATGGGATAGCTCTGGATGGATGGGAAGGGATTGCCCGGGATGGGATAGCCCGGGATGAGATGGGATGGAATAGCACAGGATGGGATAGGATAGCCTGGAATGGAATGGGATAGTCTGGGATGGGATGAGATAGCTCGGGATGAGATGGTATGGTATGGGATAGACCTGAATGGGATGGGATGGAATAGCCTGGGATGGGATGGGTTAGCCCGGGATGGGATGGCATAGCCCGAGATAGGATAACCTGGGAATGGATGGGATAGCCTGGGATGGGATAGCCTGGGATGGGATAGGATGGTATAGCCCAAGATGGGATGGCATAGCCAGGGATGGGATGAGATAGCCTGGGATAAGATGTGATGGGATGGGATAGCCCAGGATGGGATAGAATAGCCCAGGATGGGATGGGATAGCCCGGGATGGAATAGCCTGTAATGGGATGGGATAGCCCAGGATGGGATTAGATGGGATAGCCCAGGATGGGATGGGATAGGCCCGGAAGTGATAAGATGGGATATCTCGGGATGGGATGAGATAGCCTGGAATGGGAAGGGATAGCCCGGGGGTGGAATGGGATGGAATGGGATAGCCCGGGATGGGATGGGATAGCCCGGGATGGAATGGGATAGCCTGGGATGGGATAGCCCGAGATGAGATGGGATATCCCAGGATGGGATGGGATAGCCCAGGATGAGATAGGATAGCCTGGGATGGGATAGCCTGGGATGGAATAGCCCGGGATGGGATGGGATAGCCTGGGATGGGATGGGATGGGATAGCCTGGGATGGGATGGGATGGGATTGCCCGGGATGGAATAGCCTGGGATGGGATGGGATAGTCCGAGATGGAATATCCCGGGATGGAATGGGATAATTCAGAATGGGATAGCCCGGGCACGTATGGGATAGCCTGGGATGGGATAGCCCGAGATGGGATGGGATAGGATGGGATAGCCTGGGATGGGATAGGATGACCAGGATGGGCTGGGATGGGATTGCCCAGGATGGGATGAGATAACCCAGGATGGGATGGGACAGCCCAGAATGGGATAGGATAGCCCGAGATGGGATAGGATGGGATAGCCCGCGATGGGATGGGATGGGATACCCCGGGGTGTGATGGGATAGCTCGGGATGGGATAGCCCAGGATGGGATAGAATGGATTGGGATAGCCTGGGATGGGAAAGCTTGGGATGGGATAGCCCGGGATGGGATGGGATGTGATAGCCCAGGATGGGATGAGATGGGATGTAATAGCCCGGTATGGGATGGGATTGTCCGGGATGGGATGGGATGGGATAGCCCAGGATGGGATGGGATGGCCCGGCCCGAGGGGAAATTCAGTATTGAACAGTTCCAATGTAGAACAAACAGAAAATGGTATAAACAATTAAAAATCTACAAATAACAAGTTGAACAGTATGAGGAACAGGGACAAGAGGTGGTCAAGTTAAGTAGTATGTGATGTGGTCACTGATGTTGAGATCGCAATTTGAACAGTGTGTGAATTGTCCTGGTTAGTGCAGGAGAGTGTGTTGCTGGAGTAAGATCCCAGATGGCATGAAAGCCCTTCTGAGCCACTTCTTACGACACCGCAACTGGATGAACCTGTTGCTGAAGGAACTGAGTTGATTCTTGACTATCTTGTATAAGGGGTATAGCGGGTTGCTGCAGATAGCTAGGAATTTCCTTAAGGTCTTCTTTTCCAGGTTGACCTCCCAGTCATTGAGCCTGCGGCCAACCACCGAGCTAGCTCTTTTGATTAGTTTGTCCAGCTTTGCAGCATCTCTCTTTCTGGCATTGCCATCCCCCCAAACTACTGCCCCATAGAATATTGCTCCAGCTATCACCAACTGGAAGAAAATTACTAACAGTTGTTCACACATTTCAAATGATTGTAGCTTACGTAGGAGGAATAGTCTGCTGGCAACCTTTTTCTGTAATTTTTCAGTGTTCTGTATTGATTCAAATTTGATGTCAAGGAATAAGCCAATGTATTTGTAGAACATTACCCTTTCCACTTCCTGATCGTAAATTACAACCAAAGATACGCCCCTCCTCGTCTTATTTAGGTAAATGACCATCTCCTTGGTTTTAGCTACAGTAAGAATGAGTCCAGGGATGTGTTCATGTTGCAGCACAGGGCACTGTTATATTTATATGTAATGTGTATATGTTATGCTATGTTTTTAAGAAGTATTGCATCAGCCATTGCATCTGTTCCAGCACTGGTAAGGTTACTGCACAGCACCTCACACCACATGTGCCCACCACTTGGCCCTCATTGGACAAAGGGGGTGGAGACACTTTGGTGTAGTTTAGGCACACTAATGAAGTCTGGTTTAGTTCTGCCAGTGGAGTAGTGAGTAATCTAAGTAGGGAGAAAGTTGCCAAGCTGTTAGCCATTGCTGGACCCTAACACAGAGTTCAGAGTGGAGTACAACAAGTCTCAGGAGTCCAGGTACAGTCTGTTAAAAGAACAGAAGGATTTAGACTGCTACAGAGCACATGGCCATATTCAGGCCTACATAAGGAGGGACACCTATTGTTACTCCTAGGTACATCATACTCCTATATATGAGAGGAACTCTGATATCCTTCACTACCTCCATATTGAGGGAGAGAGTTATCTGCTAAGAACTGTAAACCTGATATTGGCTGTTTGGAAGCTATTTGCACTAAGTAAACTCTGGCACTACTTTCACCATCCATCTTGCCTCTCTGTGTGTGTCTGAAGCTAAATTGCACCACCCACCATCTTGGGTACATCCTGGGCCAGGTCATACTACTACACCCATCATTCAGCAGAGGAAGGACCTTGGGGGTACCACTCTCAGCATCCACCACTCAGACACCGTCTCCCCCTTGGGGCACCACAGAAGGATTAGTGGTGGCTTTCTCCAGGCCACCTTGGTGGTATGTGTGCCTTTCCCATCAAAATAATAACAACCTGGAGTCCCTTAGTAATGCAGCATTGAAGGAGACTCCACATGTACAGCTGCATTCACACAGATCATGGCACAGATTAAATCTAAAATTTTCAACCAACTTGAAAAATCTCTGTTTTGTATACTTTGTAGTGATTGTGATTTTTCTCCAGTCACATCTGAAGTTGCATCCGATCCTCAGGGTAAGGACTCACAGGGCTAAAAGACCACACTGACATTGTGGTCAGTGCCCTTTCCAAATTGACCATTGTGATGGCTGAATGCTTTTGCAGGTTAACAGCAGTTTTACCTGTAAAACCATGAGACCATTAACACTGACTTAAAAATGTCTGAGGGCTAACAGGATTCCAGTAAAATTTTGGATCCCTCGATATGACTGGAGTTTAAGGTGCACCTATACTTTTGTTCACCCATGAGTCTTTTTAAGAGGACCGATGCACAGTACTGGGCATGGTACAGCTGCCACTGAAATTGAATTGCCCAGTGTACAAAAGCAATGCATCAAATGGTCAGATCATGCAGGAGAACCAAAGTGTAGAAGTGCATCAAGTGCATACTTTATCTATGCTTCCACTGTAGGTACTCACTGTCTTCTTACTGATGATATTTACACAGTCCCTGAACTGCCTCTATATCTGCTAGTAATTAAACCCTTGAGTATATTCAGACAAAGCTGTGCTCTGCTATTTCACAACACCACATGATGCCACGCACAGACACAACACCGCACCACACAAATCTGCAACTGCCTCATTTTCTTTGATCTTTATAATGTTGAAATCAATCTGGAGAGACACAGAAGGTTCAATACTCTGCAGACATTTCCTAAAAAGCTATTAACCCCAGTATCACCTGCTCCAATAACTCCATAATGGCTGGAAATGGTTCCCTGTTTCCCACAGGACCATTCACCCTCTGTGTACAGGACAATAACTTCTATAATATTGCTTCCTAGGTGAATAAGGGTGGAAAAATGCAGAGAGAGAAGTCCCCGAGCGGAGATCGAGTGCTAGTGTGAACCTAACCTAACTATTATAATATTGTTTGCCCCTATGTGCAACCCCAATTCCAAAAAAGTTACGCTGTTACAAAAGTTATGCTGTGTAAATTGTAAAGAAAACAAGAATGCAATGATTTGGAAATCTCATCTAACCATATTTTATTCACAATAAAACATAGAACATATCAGAAGTTGTTACATTTTTACATTTCATTTGAAAATTTAAAGGGGTTGTCCAGGGTAACTTTTTTTTATTTTATTGTAGGCTGGTGTGAAAAAAAAAACACAAAAAAACCAAAGCATATCTATCTCCTTTGCTTGGTGCCTCCCAGCGTGGTTCGGTCCTGCAACTTCATTGTTTTCTCCTGATAGAGCCACTGCTGCATGTGACCGCTGAGGCCAATCAGCGGCCTCTGTGAAGGACACGGGACTTCAATACCTGTGATGTCTCGTGTCCTTTCCTTAGGGTGGTAACGTCTCTGCTGAGGCCAATCAGCGGCTTAAGGAAAAGGGACACGGGACATCACAGCCGGTGAGCCTGAGCATTAGGGGACAGGTGAGTGTTTTTGGTTTTTTTGTTTTTTTTTTTTTTAAACCTTCTCCGGCCTAATATAACCCCTTCATGACGGATGGATGTTGGGTATTTTAATATGGCGGTTGCTCAGGAGCTGAGCATCCGCTGTAGCAGCTGGGTCTCTGCTGATCACGGGCATTAACCCCCCCCCCCCAGAGCCTTGATCAGTGCTCACCCAGGCGTTATTTAGCCAGCAGTGCCTAGGTATCGCCATTTTTCCCGTAGCGGGAAAAAAAAATCAAAAGTGCCAAACTTCAGTTTTTTCGCTGTTTTGCTGATAAAAATTTGAATAAAAAGTGATCAAAGGAATAGACATTTTCCAAAATTGTATAACTAAAAAGAACACCTGGCCCTGCAAAAAAATACACCCTATGCATCCCTGTACATGGAAGTATAAAAAATTATGGGTGTCATAATATAGTGACTTTAAGAAAAAAGTTTTTTTTGCAAAGTTTTAGATCTTTGTTAAGGGGTTAAATTGTAAATAACACTATATAAATTCGGTATCCCCATAATCATACTGAAACATAGAATACTGGTGACATGTCTTTTTGGCTGCAGAGTGAACGCTGTAAAAACAAAGCAGGAAGAAATTCTCACAAATGTCCTTTTTCTCCAATTCCACCCAATTCTGAATTTTTTTCCAGCTTCCCAGTACATTATACAGAATAATAAATGGTACCACTATGAAGAACAATTTGTCCCGCAAACATTAAGCCCTAATATGGTTCTGTGAAAGTAAAAATTAAAAAAAGTTATGGGGTTTGGGAGGCGGGGAGTCAAAAACAAAAATCAAAAAATGTCAGGGGTTAAAAAATAATTTCTATCCTGGACAACCTCTTTAACTCTCTTAGAAATTGATGGCAACAATCATCTCAAAAAAGTTGGGACAGGACCATGTCTACCACTATGTAGCATACCTGGGAAGTGAGGAGTTTGGGGAGTGAAATGCTGTCCCATTCTTGTCTGATGTCAGATTCTAGCTACTCAGTCATAGGTTGTTTTGGACGGATTTTTTTTGTTTCATAAGGCTCCAAATGTTTTCTATTGATGAAAGGTCTGGACTGCAGGCAGGCCCTGAAAGAGACCTTTTCTGGATAGCAGTATAGGTACTAATGCAACCCCAGATCATCAGAGATGCAGGCTTATGGACTGTGGGCTGTGAAGAAGCTGAATGGTTCCTCTGCTCTTCAGTCTGCAGGACAGACTTCTGTGGTTTAAAAAAAATGTAAATTTTGATTCATTTGACCACAGAATAATTTTCTGCCTCTGTCCATTTTAAATAAACTTTAGTCCAGAGAATTCCACTCCGTTTCTAGATTGTGGCTTCTTCTATGTACTGTAGATGGTGGGATATTCAAACTCTTTGCATTTTTACATTGCAGGGCATTTTTCTGAAATTGTTCCACAATCCTTAGACACACTTTTTCACAGATTGTTGAACCTCTGACCATCTTTGCTTCTCAGACACTCTGCCTCTCTAACATGCTCTCTTTATGCAGTCATGTGACTTGTTGCTAATTGACCCTCCAGCTGTATTTCAATAGTACCACTAACTTTTCCAGCATTTTGTTAACCTAATTGCAACTTTTTTTTGTTAAATGTTACTGCTATCAATTTCTAAATAAGTTAATTTTTCAAATGAAATTAAAAAAGTCTATCTTACAACTTCTGATATGTTCTGTGTTTTATTGTGAATAGAATATGGTTATATGAGATTTCCAAATCATTTCATTGTTTCTTTGCATTTTACACAGCATTACAACATTTTTGGAAAAACTACTATAATACTGCCTCCTATATACAAGCATAGAACTAGTATAATACTGCCTCGTATGTACAAGAATAGAACTTCGACTACAAATACTGACTCCTATGTATGGAATATCACTACAATTATATTACTGCTTCCTATGTATAAGAATATAACTACGACTATAATGCTGCCTCCTACGTACAAGAATTTATAACTACTACAATACCAGAATTGATCTGTCAAATAATTAACACTTTGTGTGCTGGACATGTGGCTGCTCAGGGGTTAATGAATGTTCTTCGGGAAGGTATAAGTGCATCTTTATCTTGCTCAGGTTAATTATCGATGACTTGGGCGCTTTTTCCTGTGTGTTCTCCAAAGCCTCATCACTTTTTCCATGTGCTGTCATTAAGTTCAGAAGTTTCTTCACTGCTGCCTGTCAGTGGAGCTTGTGTAGGTTAGGCCCCCAGTGGGTTGAGGTAAGGGGGTCAATGATGTTCTATATGCAGGTCTCTGTTCACAGCGGCCTTGCAGTGTCATAACAGCAGCAGTATGGTTCGGGGGAGTCTTATTTTTGCAGTAATGGATACCGTGTCTCTTCTCTTCTGCTTCTTGGATGTTGTCCAAAAAAAAAACAGAAGCCATGTGTGGAGGTGAAGGCTGGACGCTGCTTCTCGGAAGGAGGCCTCCACCTGCCTGATTATAAGGGAGGGTCTCATTGGCTGCAGGAAGATATATCTACCGTACATAGTGTTACACTGTATTTCTGTTGCATGTGTACACCTATAAAGATGGTTAATGCTGCTCACAACTCTACAGAGACATCTGCTGCCGTACACTATAGTATTATTATACCTTTCTGTGTTGTGATGTCACCTCTCTGTTCTTTTGACATTGAGCTTTTCAGTCACAATCTAAAGGTGTTTTTTTTTAGACTTTTGATATAAATAATGTTTTCATTCACTGACAAAACCAGAGATCATGTAAATATCAAGGAGATGAAACACTATGGTGGTTATACAACTAGACCCTGGCATAAATGTGGGGCATCTTAGATGCATCGTAGTGCATCTTATGTAAGCTAAAATTATTCCATGTTGCTGGCTCAAAGTAAGCCAAGTAACAGGCAGTGTAAACTCAGACTAGGGAATCTAAAGTTACGCCAGATTTATCATCCAGCATCAACCACTGTGATAAATCTGGTGTGTTTATCCTTAGGATAGGTCATCAATATTAGATAGGTCTGATACCTGTGACCCCACAAATCAGCTCTTTGAACATGCTGCACAAGGTCATATCATAACCACCGGTGACATGGCCTGTTTGCAGCTCAGTGAAGCGCTCATCTGAACACTGCAGTCTCCTCAGACAGCTATTGACAGGGGTACCAGGTGACGGATCCCTCTGATCTGATATTGATGACCTATCATAAAGATAGGAAAGCAATATTTTCATCCAAAAAAAAAAAAAAACGTAAGCCCAAAGTCACGAACCACAGCTAAAAAATTTTGTGGGGATAAACACAGCAAAAACTATTGCGTTTTTCACTGATTTTCTGATATATCTATGGGGAGGCCAAACAGATTTCGCTGTTTTTTTGGGGGTTTTTTTTTAAATCCATAGCAAGAGTGGCTTCTACTAGAATGGGAGAAATAAAGAAAACACACTTCTTCCTTCTATTAAATACACTCCTGACTTTGGCTCAAAAAAATGCAGCAAAATCTGCATATATGTGTGGCCTTAGCATTAAAAGGATTGTCTGCGGAGTTGTAATTTACTTACCCTGTCCAGGGATCTCTGATAGTATAGTAAAGTCGGCCCCTATAGCATAAGAAATTAATTATCTGTAAGATCAGAGGGAAGAGGGGGCAGAGCGACCTAGGGAGCGGAACTCTGCTTCGGATCACATGACCCAGGGTTCATGATGCTGCCTGAACTCTTGGACCAGGTAAATAAATTACAACTCCCCGGACAATCCATTTAAACTGGACACCAGCCCTTTAATGTCAGATCTAGAGGCTATATAATCAAGGCATGTTGGTAGCTGTAGTTTCACATTAGCTGGTATATGATAGGTTACAGCCCTCTGGGTTAAACTGTTCTTGTAGTGAGCACATATCATCATTCCTGGAACATGTAACCACACAGGGCTTAGATGAAACACTGTGCCAGCATGGAGATTAGTCGTATTAACCACCAGATTGCTGGTAGTGAACTCCTGAATACAAGATCCGGGTAGCGGCTGGAAGAGAAGATGCCAGAAGGATGTTACTGTGGAGTCACATTGTTCCTACTCCACATGTCCAGGCTACAGCTATTCCTAATATTTACATGACGGAGTAGCTGAGTTATGGATGGAGAATATTTATATGAGCGCCTCGCTGCTGTTTACCTTATAACCTTCCACAGACAATGTTCTAAACAAAGGGAAATCTGCTGCAGGTCACACATCACAGGACAGTCCAGTGGAATAAATGGGATCAGCGAATAACCAGAAATCAATTCATCTATCCATCCAAGAATTTACTGTATGTGAAACCTGTTCAGTGGTACTGGGGGCCACTGCCATCTATCTCTATAGACATGAAGATATAGAGGACAGCCCATTTCTGCTTTCTATATGGTTTTTGCCTCTGAATATATTTGTTGTTCTAATTTATATTACCTTTGTAGGTAGATGCATTCAAACTTCATATTATACACTTATACTCCCAAAAAATTAGAACCAAGTAATACCAGTTTGATGCTCCTAAAGCCAAAAAATATATTGTCTTACCATGTGAAATTACTAGCATGGAGGTGTACCTAGATCTTTGTGCCTCCTTCTCAATTTCCTGGATACAACAAAAAGAGTTATGTTTTGGCAGAGTCTTTTTGAATCTGGACACATAGTAAAATAAAATAAAAAAAGTCTGTTTACTCATGGATGGAGAGTATGAGGAGCAGCCCTGTTTAGTTTGGCTCAGAATCACTATGTATCCAGCGTAGATCAGTTCTATTCAAACCAGCTGTTCCCACAAGATCACACTGGACCCAATATCTGTACTGGCTGAGCCTCCAAGAGTCATAGGCATTGGATGTCTCCCCAGCCTCCTGTCACTCATAGCCCCAGGAGTCTCTGTAGTGGCCAAGCCTTGTCATAGTGACATACAGTACAGGTATTGAACACTCCTTATTAAATCTGTCCATTTTAGGGGCCATTATAATGGTCAAGATTCCAGGAGGGTGTCAGAAGAAAGAAGTGTCTCTTATTATAGATCCTCAGTTGAACAAATCTGAGCTCCTAGTTATATTATAGTAGTTATATTCTGGTAGTGTACATAGTGGGCAGTATTAAAATAGTTTTATTCTTATACATGGGAGGAAGTATTATAGTAGTTATATTCTGGTACAAGGGACAGCATTATATAAGTCAAAGTCTTGTACACAGGGTAGTACTATATTATAGTACATTTTTCTACATAGGGGAAATATTGTAGTCATATTCTTAAATATAGAGGCAGAATTATAGTAGTTATATTCTGCTAAAAATCGCCAAATTCCTAAGTGTAAACTTGCCCTTTTTTTTCAAGATTTCTGCAATTCACTTTGGCCTGCTGGATATCAGTTCTGGGCCAAATCCTGACTAATGACAACCCATTCTTGCCTAATTGGTGTTTGGAGTTTATCAAAATTTCTGTGTTTTTGATTGTCCACCTGCTTACTGAGGATTGATCACAGATTCTCAATGGTATTGAGATCTGGGAGTTTCCTGGCCATGGGCCCAAAATTTCAATGTTTTGTTTACAGTGCCACCTAGTTATCATCATCTTTTTTCATCACCAAATTACTTCTGGATCACGGAGATAAATTGCTCTTGGAGGAAGTCCAGATACCATTCTTGATTTACGGCAGTGTTCTTAGGCAAAATTGTGAGTAACCCCACTCCCTTGGATGAAAAGCAACCCCACAATTGAATGGTCTTAGGAAGCTTTACTGTTGGCATGATACAGTAAAGCACTCACCTTTGCTTCTCCAGACAGTCATTCTTCCAGGTGTCCTATACAGTCTGAAAGGGGCATCACCATAGAAAATAACATTACCCCACCCCAATCCCTGCACTTCCTACAGAATGTCAGTCTGTCCTTGATGTCTTCTTGAAGAGAAGTGGCTCCTGGAGCAATCTGGTGATGATCAATGCTTTTTCTAGCATGATGGAGCACCAAGTCACAAGGCAAAAGTGATATCTAAGTGGCTTGGTGAACAAAATATTGAAATTTTGAGTCCCTAGCCAGAAATCTCTCTAGATCTCAATCCCATTGAAAATCTGTGGTCAATCTTTAAAAAGCGAGTGGACAACCAAAAACACAGAAATTTTTATAAATTCGAAACACCGATTAGGCAACAATGGATTGTCATCAGTCAGGATTTGGCCCAGAAGCTGATATCCAGCACGGTAGGGAGAATTGCAGAAATCTTGAAAACAAGGGTAAGTTCACATGTAGGAATTTGGTGATAATTTTTAGCAGAACGTTGAAAAAATAAGTATCCTCCTCGATCCTACAGTGGATCTGCCGCAGAACCTGCAGCATGAGACCACTTTACTGACTAGCCTCATTCATCTGGGGCTAATCAGCAAGTGAAAGCTACGGCAGAAAGTCAAAGCTCTGCTTAGGTTTTCTGCTGCTGGAAACCGGAGAGCTGGAAAATGAAGAGGAATTGGAGGCAGAAGTGTGTCTCGATTAATTTTCCTCATATTTTGTTATGTAATTGTACAAGAAAGACAGTAATATGGCAGTCATATTCCTGTACATAGGATACTGTATTATAGTAGTTATATTAATGTGCATAGGATACTATTATAGGAGTTATATTCTTGTATATACAATAAGAGGCAGTATTATAGTAGTCATATTCCTATACATAGGATGCTGTATTATAGTAGTTATAGTCTTGTACAAGCAGTAGGAGGCAGTATTATAGCTGGTATCACTGTAGTTCTAGTCTTGTACATCAAAGGGCAGTACTATAATAGTTATAATCTTGTACATAGGAGGCAGTAGTATAGTAATTATAGTCTTCTACATACAGTAGGAAGCAGTATTATAGCAGTTACGTTACAACTTAAGGGAAGTATCACTGTAATTATATCTTGTATATAGAAGGCAGTATTATAGTAGGATTCTTTGTTTCTATGGAATTTCCAGGATCAGTCATTTGCTGAATGTTTTAGGCATCTGCTTTGGCCACTTTCAGGTTTGTCAGATATTGTATTGCATCTGGTAAAGGTTGTTTGAATGACTGATATGGGAAACAATTTCTATAGTAGATTTATTTGTAATTCATGTTGATATATGGATGGCAGGGACCACATTATGAGTATTTAAGAGCCAACAGGTAAATACTGTATAGAACCAGTAATGTGACTATTTCTGGGAGATTACAGCAGAACAGATTTCTATATGATTCCCCTTGTATCATATTCATAACTCCATTTGTTTCATGAGTCTCTTCAACTTTGGTGGACAGTGAACACTACAACAAAGCTTGTCTGAAATGAGATGTCCTACTTCCCCTACAATGGAGAATATGCAAGGGTAGAAAAAGTAAATCCCTAAAAACATAGAGAGCTGCATTTAATGCTGAAATTCCCATGGTAAAATAGTTATATTAGGCATATAAAAAGAACAATAAATCCTAATCTGTCTGTAACATACAGGACATTATTACAGCATGCTAGATTTAACACCAGTAAAAACTGTGGCACAATCGTCAACATACAATAAAAAAAAGTTCATTACAATAATTTGTCATCATCAAATTTATTACAGCATTGGATACAAAGTTTCCTGTGCATTGTAGTGATGTAGCACCAAGTAGAAGATTCATAAGAACAGCGCCCAGCCAGGAATCTACAACATTTATATTACTGGTCACAATGATCCCTGCTTGGGGAAAATGGGGTAACAATATTTAAGGGTCTACCGTCTTCAGAGATTTTCAGGCTTTCATCTCCATAAAAAGAAGAGTCACTGTGAACAAACATGACATTACTTATCTTCTGCTGGTTCTGAATTATGTCTTGTATTATACCCCAGAGCTTCACTCACTATTCTGCTGGTGGAGTCACTGTGTACATATATTACATTATTTATTCTGCACTACCCCTAAATTGTACCCCAGAGCTACACTCACAATTCTGCTGGTGGAGTGGCTCTCCTGTTTTTTTGAAATTATATATAGACTATAAAACTGGGTTTAATTGTAAATTACTGCTGTGAAGTTTCCTGCAGCAGCTAAATATGTATAATATATTAGAATGTGTTTTACACACTGCTTAACCTACACTGGAGGTCGACTGCACTTGCTTCTCTGTCTCGGTTACTATTATTTGAGTTAGCCTCAATAAACTGTACTGCAGATTGCCACTACACCCCACACAGACTTCATTCATGTCCATTACACACACAAATAGAAACCATGCAGCAGGAAGATTGTAAATTATATGCTGTTTGTGAACAAAGGGAGGCTCTGGAGGCACAGGTTTTGTCTCTGGGACAAAGTATTTTCATGGGCAAATCTTGAAAACCTTTACTGGTGGTATGTAATATATAATAATAATAATAATAATAATAATAATAATAATAATAATAATAATAATATAATAATAAATATGTAACATATGCATATTTACAGGTGCATCTCGATAAATTAGAATATTTTTGAAATGTTCATTTATTTCAGTAATTCAGTAATACAATTCATAATCAGCAGTCTGCCATGATTGTGTGTCCTACTGAACCAGACCGAGGGACCATTTAAAGGCTTAGGAAACCTTGGCAGGTGACACACTGAATTTACAATACTGAACTTTTTTACAATATTCTAATTTTCATAGATTTTGGTTTTTATTACCTGTAATCCATAATCAACATTTACAGAAATAAAACACTTGAAATAGAACACTCTGTGTGTAAAGAATCTAGAAAATATAGGTGGTCACTTTTTTAATTTAATTACTGAAAGAAATAAACGTTTCAAAGATATTCTAATTTATTGAAATGCATCTGTATTTAACAAGCTGGTGTCAATGAAAAGTTCTGTAACTTTCTAACAAATTTTATGTTTCAATTTCTCATCATTTTAATGATCACTACTGAATGTGAATGAATAGGATTCTTGTAAATATAAAAGTGTATTAGAAAGTTGTAGAACATCTATTTATACAGTACTAATGTTCTGAGACATTGGGTCCACTGTGTACATAATGCAGACTCGCTGCTTAAATATACCTCTGAGGGCGGTGAGGGTATTTCTGTGATTATAAGACATATACACACACACACACACACACACACACACACACACATATATATATATATATATATATATATATATATATATATATCCACACACACACACCGTGTCACGGATGTATTTGAGTGCTGCCACCAGCTAATTTCAGCCATTAAAGGGAAGGAGCATTAACACAGGCGCAAATTCCTAATCCTGTGCATCCTCTTCATCAGAGAGTTGTTTATGTGGGCATGAGCATAGATTCCTGATGTTATCCACCGCACATACATAGTTGAGAATATATATATATATATTATACACAGAGGGCGAATATTGCCCTGAATATAAAATAACAAGGCGCCAGCCCTGATGAATAGAAAACCATCTGAATAATATAATAAAAAACACAATACAAAAGATAAATATGTACAATACTGAAAGGGGAAGGGGTCCCACCATGCCTACCAGCCCCCACACCTGCTGCCCCCCAATTTTTTGGTTTAAATTCGCCATCAAAATTTGTGTTGCCTCATTAGTGATCCAACATGGAAGAGGACACTGTTGCCACTGGGTTGTTCTCCATTGGACACACACTTGTTTGTATTGTCCTGGAATGACAGTCATTTCCTCGGCACAGATGAGTCCAGGTCCGGAAGGAGTCGCTATATGAACACTCAGAGTCTGGTGACATAATTCAAGAGATACATGGTGGGGTGACCCGATTCCATAAAGCAGACAAATGGGGGATGTTTGGCCTCCTCACTGTTCATGAATGTCCCACCAAATTAGGTTTTCCTATTATGGCTTCACGGCAAAAATGCGGAAAGCTTTACCTTCTTTGCGGTTTTTAATGCTGGAACACAAAATAAATGTAGTCAGAATATTCCAGAGACTTTAGCTTTTTAAAGATCCCTCCAAAACCCAGGGCTGGCATTAGGGCATTGCAGCTGGTACTACCGTCAATTTCAACACCACAGTACATCATAATCATAGCACAACAAAATGTGGTGGGGTGGGTACAATACAATCAATGTATAGCATGGGGAGGCACATCACAATGGGGGGTAGAGGTAAATTAGTACAGCAGTACATCACAGCATAGCACAATAAAGATGTAGTGGGCCAGGGGGTCTGGTACAATACATTCAAATTCTGCAACACAGCTGGGTGCAGAACACTATATGGGGGAAGGGGAACAGCAAGTAGGGTGAAGCAAGATAGGGACACAGTGCCTGGTCCAGGGCGTGGCGGAGGGATGCCTGGACATTGCCTGGTCGTTTGGTGCAGTGGAGGGACGTCTGGATGGTGCCCAGTTCTCGGCATGGTAGAGGGATGCCGAGACGACTCTCTGTCGCATGGAGCCGTGAAGGGATGTGATGTTACATCTGAGCGGCTGGGGGTGCAATGTGGGGTGTCTGGTCAGCCTGCCTGGGGGAGTGGGGTAGGTCATTTGTGGTGTGAGGCAGGGTCCAGGACGGTGGCAATCCGGGCCATTCAGAACTTACCGGGGGCATCCCATTGCGGGGTCCAAGCACCAGATGTGTGGCATGAGTTCCCAAGTTCATACTTGGGCAGCGATGGAGGAGTGACAAGTGGATTTCTCCAGCCTCGGTTCACAGTGGATGAAGGCAGAGGGTCCAAGTTTCGCCTTGGTGAGCAGACTTTTTGAGAAGCATAGGCTGGGGCGTTCCTGGCAGGGGATGATGTTCAGTAGTGTCCTGCTCTTATAGTCCATGCCTCTCTAGGGGCAATCGTCGTCCTAGGTCCAAGCCTCTTTCAATGCTGTCTTCCCGCTCAGTATATGTGTTGGGGGAGGAGGGGCCTGCAGATGTAAGGTGAGTCGCCGGGGTGGCTGATGGTGCAAGGAGGGGTGTGTGGTGTCAGAGAGTAGGGGGGGGGGGGGCCTCCCGTATAGGACCGAGAGTTCAGGGGTGGGGTGAGGACTTAAATTGGAGCATGGCACAGGGTTCAGGGCACGATTGGTACTAACAGGGTTTTCTTGGAGAAATTTGTGGTGGGGTCTGGCTCAGCTGCCAGGGGGCGTGCAGCCACAATGGTGCACCAGGACAGTATAAAGGGAGATCTGGTTGGGATTCTGTGGAAGGGGATTTGTGGTCTGTACAAAAAGAGTTTTGAATTAATTAAAAGGACTGGTCTGAATTGTGAATTAATTTAGGGGTCTTGTCTTGGGTCTTAAATAATTTTAGGCTCATCAAATAGGGTTCTGAATTAATTTAGAGATCTGGTCGGCGTCTAAACTAATTTATAGACAATTTATAGCATTTCCTCCCTTTCTTTCTTTCCCCCAGGACCTTAACTTGTGTATATGGAGGCCAGAAATTCCTGATGCCAAGACCCCTCAGATAAAGTAGTGTTATTAACTACACCGTGTACAGTCATTTTTTCTTCTGTCGTCTCTCGGCTCCCTACAATGGAGCACTCCTGTCTCATACTGCAGAGCATTGCTGCTCTATCTGCTGGTAGTCTGAACCCATAATACCAGCCCTGGGCTTCAGCTCTATTTCACTCACAGACAACACAATGCTAATCTTATCTTAATAACTTTATGAATTATGTCTGGATTTTGGTTCTTGGGAGTGACACCTGACATCTGGAAAGTAAAGTAACCTCTCAGCTGCCTGAGAGGAAAAAGAATCATTCACATATGACTGGGCAATGGATGAAGTAGACCACATTGGACATAAATGGGAATGGGGGGAGGGGCACTGCCTGTAAGTTCCCAGAAATGTCCAGAAATCTTATAAGTGTGGAACATTTCAAAGAGGCCACAGCTGCTGCCTCTGCTAGGAGGGTACACATGTACTATAAGACTTTACACTTCAACACAGCTTACATGATGCTATTACCTTTCTGAGTGAATTCCATTTTTATTGGAACCAAAATAATGATTTTTCTTGTCCACAGGCATCACATCTACGTATCCTCCAGACTCATCTTTAATGACCCCAGCATGCACGGCTGCCCGACAAATGCTAGAAGTCTGAAAGAGAACACAGTGTCACAACCTTCCAACCAACCAAATAAATAGTCTTATCTCTAAAAAGTAACTACTGAGAGGTTTTGACATCCTCACACTTCATACCATAGTAACAGCTATTCCATCTATTACCGCTGACAACCAGTCTCTATATCATGTCTGAGAGGTTGTCACAGCCCCATCCCGTTACTGACATCACTGAATATAATATAATTCCATTGTGATGAGGCATGATATGCACACACCTTATACTACAGTAACAGCTATTATGCTGACAACCAGCATCTACAGATGTGGTCACAGCCCTCCTTAATGTGACTATACTTTCACTTGTACACAGCCCTAACCAGTAAGTTATTTGTATATTGCTAGCTATCATATGAATTGGTAGATCTGCAGGGAGCACCTGCCAGGTAAAGCATGTTTTCTCTTGGTATACATGTCCTCATGTCGGTACCTGCAGTATCTGATCTAGAACCCATGGGACTTTGTTTCAGATATCTGCTGGCGGACTTTATGCAGTGAATTGGCAGAGGCTTTATGTCCATACAAGGGCAGAGTCAGAGCTGGCAGCTGTATTAAGAACCATACTGCGGCCACACTAAATCTGGAGCTACTTGTTGTGCTGGGAAGAAAATCTCAGCATCTTTTGTATGAGAATCATAGGGGAAGATTCTGTCCTGTGTCATGGAAAAATCCGGCCACCATATATGACTCCTCGCTAACCATGATACACAGCTGAGTGTGAATGTAATTATAATCTGTGGAGTGCAGTGTTGGCCAACCTGGCACCTATACCTACCTGTTTCCCTCGAACCCGTGGCTGGTTAGGTACATGGCCACTTGGACTTCAGGCTGATCACCCTCCTAACCAATGGCATAACTAGGAATGGCTATTATGCCCCATAGTGGCCCCTGCACACACTATTATGCCCCATAGTGCCCCTGCACACACTATTATGCGCCATAGCAGCCCCTGCACACACTATTATGCGCCATAGTGGCCCCTGCACACAGTACTATGCCTCATAGTGGCCCCTTCACACAGTATTATGCCCCATAGTGGCCCCTGCACACAGTATTATGCCCCATAGTGGCCCCTGCACATAGTATTATGCCCCATTGTGAATCACAAATGAACAATTATTATACTCTGGGACGTCACCAAGGATGCGAAGACTGCTGGAGTGCAGGAGAGGTAATTAACATTGTTTTTTATGTTCTCTCACCTCCCCTGGGCCTCCGATCATTATAAACTGGGGTGTGAAAAGACCCAAGAGTATAATGATAGCAGTGTTTGTGGGGTTCGTGGGCTCGCGCCCTACTTACTGATTCCCGCTCCTGCTCACAGCCACCTCTGCTTCCGCAGAATGGGAAGCGCAGGCAGATGTGAGCAGGAGTGGGGATCGGTAAGTAAATAGGGCCCATTACCTGCTGGTGTTACTCCAGCAGGTAACGGCCTATTAAAAAAAAAAAAAAAAAAAAAAAACATCAGGGGCCCACCGGGCCCCCTAATGTCCTGGGTCCTGTAGCAGCCGCTCCCACTGCTACCCCAGTATTTACTCCACTGCTCATAACTGTGTAGGGTTTGTTACAATGTGTCAGTGCAAGTAAATTATATCACTCCAGAGTCCAGATTGTGCACCTCACAGTGGATTATCTAGGTTGAATACAATTGTAACAAACCCTCAGATGTGGGAAGCATTCAGTCAGGACAGATTTTCTGGACCTATATGTTATCTATATCTATATAAATGTTTCCATTCACTGACAGCAAGCAGAATTTTCAAAAATGGTCAGGGAACACAAAGTGATTAGGACTGGCCCATTTTTGCTCAATGGCCCCATTAGCAAATATATCCAGGAAGATGGTAGATGTCTGGCTCAGGTTCTCAGGTGTAAGCACTCCACAAACATTGGGCATAATTTATTAAGACTGGTGTTCTGTACGTCAGTCTTAATCCATTCCCTTGCTGGCACTAACTGTGCCTGAATTAAGAGTCTTCAGCCTTTCAATAATTTAATCGTACACCTGACAACTGGCGTAAATAGGTTAGTAAATTTCCCCCAATGTTCTAGTTTACTCCATTATGTTTCCATGAACTGTTGCTAAATCCCTGGATGGCCAGTAGTAAGAAGAATTATCTGTTTCATAAAGACAATTTCCATTCACTTCATCACTTGATAGGTTGTAAAAAGACAAATCACATGACTACAACATTTGCTGGAACCCTCACAAGGCCCCAAGAATCCTCACAAATACACAGGACATGTCCGGGTACAGCCCCTGTTCTATCATCTGCATGCTGTTTACTGAGATTACTGCTAACAGGAAATCAAAGCCGCAACATTCGCAGTGTGGAGACAGACAAACATACAAGTTTCATGGATATCAGGGTGCCCATGTGATGACACTTATCCTAAGGTTGATCATGAATCCACTCCAGTCACAACATTCTCTATGTTGTTGCCCTGTTACCACAGTGGACATTTCCCCCAGACTGTTTGGAAGATTCCTGTGAATTATATTTAGTTTAAGGAACAGAATGTTTTTCAGCAACTTTACTCCCATTGTTTCTGTTCAAGTCTATGTAGGCTTTGGTGCGGGCACACACTGCTGCCGCAGGGACAATTTATTTATTGATGCAAGTCAGTGACAGAGAATGGGTTCTGAATAATCTGTTTATCTAGAATGGCTGTGACATATGAAGAATTTCACCCCCTTTTCATGGCATCATCCATATAAATGACTCCCACATCAGCTATAACACTTCTGTAAGATCTCACAGTTCTGTACAATACTCATTGCTTTAGCCTGCAATCTTATCAATGACCCAGAGACTACTTACATCTGCGTAAATATTCGTGCCAATAACTGGTGCCCAATGCGAAGGTTCATCCTTACAATAGCTGGGGCAAGAGAACCTGTGCGTAGAAATGAACTTGTTAATATTGAGAATCCTGCCAGATCCAAACACAAATCAAATCTTTCCAATGCCACAGTCATAGATGGTCACTTGTGCTAACCCACAGATCCCCAACCCTCTTGCGCCATTGGTTGTTTAACCATTATAACTACTGCCTCATCTAGCCATGCTGTATTCTTTAGTCTCTAATATTTACCTGGGGCAGTGTTTTGCCGGTTTCTCATATGGACAGACCTCGGCCACTGTTGAGTAACAGTCAATTGTCTGTACTGAGGAAGGAGAAGAGAGTTACAGAAATTGTAGACATATACTAGATACTGTAGACGCATAATCCCTTCTAATGAATAGCCTTAATATTTATCTCCATAAAACCTCATGTATCCTTCACATATATTCCCATGCACAGCATTTCCCATATAAACCTCTATATACTCATACACCCTCATATACTGTACCATAAAACCCCACTATACACCCCTATTTACCTTTCCCATAAACATTACATGACAGCGGCTCTAGACACTTACCTGTAACTTTCGACACCATGAATGAATTTCCTGGTTTAAATTTACTGAAGGAAATAAAACAATTGTCAGTTTCTTCAATTCAGTGAATCTAAAGACAAAGACTAAATTTTGCATTTTACCTCAACGACTCCACCCCGTTTCTGGTGGACTTGACAAAGAACTGCAGCCGCCCTTTGCGGGTTATGTCTACCAGGCCACCATTGTTGTTGATGACTCCATAATGTATGGCTGCTCTGCACAAGCTGGACATCTAAAAGAATGCAAATGTAACTGGTAACATCAGGATATGTTAGCATGTGAAATACTGTACATTGAAAGGAAGGGGCTCTTGGTGGTATAGTCACATCACAGCCGAAATACCTGTTTACTCCTTTACCTTGGAGAAGTGCACAGGATGCTAATTCTCATACTGGTAGTTGGGAGAGGGGCCTGTGCAGATCAGCAATGTCCACAGGGTAAGAGAATCTGAACTAGGGCCCTTCCCTATACACAGGGCTCCACTGCAGCTGCACGGATTTATTATAAAAATATCTTCAAAAGATACTTACGCTGTCATAGAACAGAGTGCCAAAGACCTTGACCTTTTTATTTGCACAGCCAGCTGGACAGAAATATCTGGAATCAAAGAATACATCAGTAACAAATCATAGTATTGATATATTATTATTATTATAGTTCTTTAGTTCTAAAGTTTGGGGTGAAGTTATTCAGTAAAGGGCATTGGCGTAAGTACTGCCGTAGCAGCTCCCGAACACTGTTGGGGTCATGATGGGACATAATACAGTGTTGAGGGTCCGCTATGTGACATCATACTGTGTGCAGGGGACACTATATGACATTATACAGTGTGCAGGGGACGCTATGGACATTATACTGTGTGCAGGAGAGGCTATGTGACATTATACTGTGGGAGAGGCCACTATAGAACATTATACTGTGTGGATGGGCCGTTATGGAACATTATCTGTGTGGGGGGCCGCTATGTGACATTATACTCTGTGGAGGGGCTACTATGTGACATTATACTGTGTGAAGGGGCTGCTATGGGATATTATACAGTGAGGAGGGGTCACTATGGGACACTATACTGTGTGGAGGCCACTTTGGGACATTATAGTGTGTGTAAATAGGGAATTATACTGTGGGGGGGGGGGGGGTCCAAGTCAAAAGTTTGCTATAGGGCCCAGTCTTTCCTAGTTACACCCCTGGTAACCCATGACACTGCTGGAAATTCTGTATAGCTGGAGAACATGTCCGATCATTAAGAGACAACTGCCCGGAGATTCCATTTAAAGAGAACCTTTCACCACCTCCAGTTCTCTGTATTCTATAATAGACGCTACGCCACTGATCCCAGTGCTGTTGGAATTATCTCTCTATCTCTCACTGTTACTAAGCAAATGGTGCCTGATATGATAATTAGACTCTTTACAGTCAAGTAGGAGGACTCATGCAGGAGTAGGCAAGGGGATGCGATTCTGAGCTCTCTGACAATGTCCAATCAGAGGCAGCTCAGAAAAACGTCCCATTGTCTGCTATGACCCAAGACCACCCATTTGACAACAAAAACGGTAGGGCCAAAGAAAAAATTCTAACTGCACTGGAATCAGTGAAGCTACGTCTGGTGGTAGAAAGACTGGAGTCTCCACATGTAGTAATATTGTCTTAAGGAGTGAACTGGAACAAGGACATTTGGTTTATTTTGCCACCTCCGCTCCAAATGCTATAAAAGGGCTAATAAAACAGTCTGTGTATTATGCCGACAGCACCATACATTCCCTATGATTCAGCAACTGGGATGAGTAAACGTCTTCATCCCACTATGGACTGTTATATCACCGCGGTTACCCCAAATTTACATCCTCAGCAAGACCTATTTATCTACATGAAGAATGTTAAGGGTGAAGAATAAATTGTGAGCAAGGAGACGTTGGAACACGGCTGTTGTGCCAAAAATGTTGTTTTCTGTGGATTTCAGTGAGCAGAGAATGTTTGCAGTGTAAATCCGACTCTTCTGCCAGGAATGTCAGCAAAATATTCATGAGAAGCTGAACTATCAGCTCACTTCAAGAGAGGCATAGCAAAGAGGCACCAGGTTCATGAAACCTCATACTTCTGGAAGTCAGATCTTCTGCTGCAGCTCCAGACATATATTCCTTACCATCAGAAACCAGTACAATCAGCATAAGGTAACATTATACTGTTAACATTAACAAACACCTTATACTGTTCCCTCTCCATACCTGCTGATGCACAGGCTCTTCCTGGTGTCATGTCAGAGAGCTGTGCTGAATGCTCTGAGAAAAATCAGATGTCTCCTCTGTTGGTCTCTTCTCCTGCAGCATGTAGTCTCTCAGACCCAGAGAGAAGCTGCAGATGCATCCCCCTCCTCTTCCCTTATCTACTATCTCCTATTTTAACAGAGAGGCTGCAGACAGGGAAGGAGGGGGAGATTCCAGGTTGCTGGGAGGTGTTTACATGACACTTTCTCTCAATATCTCATATTATAACTTTTTATATCTTCACTTGTGGTGCAGATTTATGCAAAGAACAGGCATGCCCTCATAAAACAGCAATATGGAATATTATCAGAGGTTAGAGGTGGTAAATTCTTACAATGTACTGCAATGTACAATCCAAGGCACACAAGGCAAGCAAGTAGATTCCAGAAAAAGCTTGTACCTGTTGCAGGTGGATCCTTTGCATTTATCCCTCATCCTTGTCTCACATTTGATGACTTGGGCTAAAAAAAAAAAATAGATATCAAGAGGCTATATTATTAGTGATGCCACTGCTGCTCTCTAGTGAATAGATATGCAGCACTGTCTGCATTTGTGTTTCACATAGGAGAGAGAATTTGGTGCACTTACTCATAAGGTTCTCATTGGCAGGCTGTTTTGTTTTTGGCACCACTTTGGGTTTGTTGATCTTTTCATGCACCCATATCAGCGTCTCTTCAGGGACACGAGGAGATTCGATTTCATTGGTTTCATCTGTCTCCACTGTCCCAGTATGCTTGTCAACTACAGAATGACAACATGACACTGTGTAAAAACCATTAGCAGAACATTCCTCAGGTGAGAAGACATGAACTCAACCTAAAGAAGACAAGTAAACAGCTGAACAGCAATCCTTACTGGAATCTCCATAAAAACTCAGAACCAGGATATGTCATCCAGGACAAGTTGTGCTGCTAATGGGAAATCGCTTCTCTGGCAATGCTCTCCACCAGCAGCACCAGAAATAATGAAAAGAGGTTCAGTGAGAGCAGGTTCTGGAAAATCTGCTTCTCATTTACCTTGTGTCAACAAGAACCACAGCAGAAAATCACTGAAGGTCCAACACAGAAATTACCTGACGATGGTGGCTTTAAAGGGAATGTCACCAGAAAATTCTGTATTTTTTAGGCCAAGTTATTATGTTAAACATATTTTTTAAGAATTGTTGATGATTTTTTTTTAAAATATTCTATGTCACTATCTATATTTTGAAAACAAATACTAAATATCGCAATTTTCATTATGGAAACAGCCTAATATTAGGCCTTATTTACATCATAGACAACACAGACAGGATTACAACAAAAGATAACACCTCTGTCGATCATTATATCCACTACTGGCAATAGATTATGTCACAGTTTATTTACTCTCCCTCCTCTATGAGTTGACTCCAAACTATTGCTGCCTATTGTCTTAACCATATCCTGAAGCATATCTCTAAATGCTAATAACAGAGCAGAGAAGCTCAGGCAAGATGGCAAATAGAATAAAAAAAATCTACAATAAAAATAGAACAGATTAGAAAAAAGTACTATATTTAATTATCTGGTTTCAATAAATTAAGAAAAAATGGTGATACATTCTTTTTAAAGGGCCAGCAATAAGAAGGAGGAAAACTACAGCTGCCTAACATAGCCACAAAAAAAATAGTTTGGTGCTGGACATGATGGGGTGATGGGAGTCATACAGCAATGGTTCTTATAAGACGCAAGACCCCAACTTCTGCAATCTTTCCTCACCACAGCACTCAGCAAAATCAGAACATGAATGAACTGAGAAGATTTGACGCTTGTGGCCAATGTTCAGACAATGCTCCTATAAATCTCACTGTGCCTTTATGGCAGCCCATAAACCACCAGGCATATTTTGGCACAGCTCCAGCGGATGAAGACTTAATGGAAATTACATAAGAGAGCAAAATGTGTAATAGACACGTAGCCCATGAGCTGGAGGCAGATTCCAGGGTTTTATTGTAAAAATAATAAAGTAGTTTCACTTCTCAACTCAGGAACCTCAATATTTGGTTGCAGGGCAGCAGTCAATGCCAAACTGTGTACCCCTGACCACCAGAGCAGGACAAAGGAGCAACTCACAACGGATGACATCTGCTCTCAACCTTCAGGGAAATTGGCATTAACATGAATAATAACCCAAGCATGAAAACAACCATGAAAGAAGGATGGAGCAATCTCCAGGCCATAAAGAAAAGGATGAAGCTACCTCCAGATCATAAAGAAAAGGATAGAGCTACCTCTAGGTCATAGATTTTATGGAGCAACCTTTTTCTCATAGAAAAAAAGACAGAGATATCTGCTAGCCACAGAGAGAATGGCGATGCCATCTCCTGATCACAGATAAATGAATAATGCTACTTCCTGGTTACAGAGAGAAGGATAATGCTACTTCTTGGTCACATACAGAAGGATGGAGCTTCTTCCTAGTCAAGCGAAAGGGACAAGGCCTCTCCTTTGTCATAACAGTAGGTTGAAGCTACCCACTGATCTTAGAGAGAAGAATAGAGCTAGCTTCTAGCCATAGGATAAGAAGGATGAACTACTTCCTGGTCCTAGAAAAAATGACGGTGCTGCATAGGAAGAAATAATTCCTGGTTATAGAACTAGTGTGGAACTATCTCCTGGTCATACATAAAAAAGATAGGGCTACCTCTTGGTCAGAGGGATAAGGGATGATGCTATCTCTATCTCCTGGTCATTTGAGAGGGACAGGGCTACCACCTGATCATGACTGACATGTTTTCTCCTGTTTGGGTAATTTATAGAATATACTCTTGAACCTAAGGTTTTTGGATTATGTCTAGAATACTTAGAAGAACAGTAAATACTGACAACTACCCAGGCAGAACACAGGGAGGTTGTAACCATACATAAGAATACACAAGTCATTCCTGGACTTAGAAGAGATATTAATAGTACAGACAGAGCTATCTCCAGTAATCTGAGAGATCTTTACCTTTGTAGCACAGGTTATTTTTGCAGTTGCCTCCATAACTGGGTGGGCACTCAGAGCAAGGTCTTCCATTCTTATAAGGGGCTTCACCAATCCAGTTCCCCCTGAAAAGGAACATAAAGTATCACAGTATGACACATCCACCATGGTCCTCTGTGCTGTTGGCAATGTATGAATAGCTGTAGCATGATAAATATTTTGATGCCAACACAGAATTTGTAATAAATATAGAATTTCCCTCCAGGAAGCAGCATTGTCTTGTTGCGCCGCTTATCACACTGTTGCAGCCATTGCTCTGCACACTAATCTTACATGTTTTTATATTTCAGGGTTATTTACTGACACTAGGTGAACAGATTTCCAGCCATACAACTAGCAAAGAAAGATCTGCTTGTGCCTCTGAAGTGGAGGCTATACATGTCTGGGTTCGTACTTTGGAGAATAGTTGCAGACAAGGTAGACAGCGTTCTCCCAGACCTCTCCCCACACGTTCATCCTCTTGCAGACATTCACTGCGCAGCCCACTTTAGTGGTTGTGGCCCAGACGATCTGGAGGTGGAAAAGACAACATGAATAGCAGCAGGTCATTGATGAAGACTAGTCAGCGGGCAGGTCACTGTGGTCTGAACTTTAGGGGCTTCATGGGAGGTCGGGTAATGGAGAGGCCTCAGATAAACTGTTGCGGGAACATCTTAGGTAGAAACTGATTCAATGTTTATATAGTTATGTCAATTGGTAGATTTGTGACTTGTGCAGAATCCTACAGGAACATCCTGGAGTGGTGGTGATTTGGAGGGGTCATTACTCAAGGAGTTAACTTTTGGCATGCACCTACATTATATATTATATATTAGTAAAATATAATATAGGTGCATACTGGAAATTAACTCCTTGAGCACTGACTCCACATCACCATCACTCCTGCGTAACGTACATGAGGGTCATAACACCACAGAGACTGGTGAAAAAAATGCTTTTCTTTATTGGATCAAAACAGGTACATCGAAGTACATTTCATGCAACATTTTTGCATTACTAAGCATGAAGGCATCAAGCATTTGCAAAAGCAGGAATCTCTGGCGAAACATTATGCAATATACACTTTAACGTATGTATTTTCATACAATACAGAGAAAGCATTTTTTCACCTGAAGTAAGTCTGTAGTGCTGTGTATATTTATATATATATATATATATATATATATATTATACTTTCACAGCCCCTGCCCCATTTCTGTAGTAAACTCAGCATTAGGCCACTTTCACATGGTAAGTATATTGTAAGAGTATTTGATGCAACTGATTGACACTCCCACATCTATTTATATAACAAACCACTCCCCACCTACCTGGGTGTAATGGGTGCACATGGGTCCAGAGCATCGTTCTGGACAGTAGGGATTACACTCATGCGGGTATGGATAAGTATAATCCTTGACCTCATCATACCAGGATTGGACATGAAATGCTGGAGATCGATACCTTAGTCATAAATTACAACATATGGTTTAACTAAAGACTGACAATGTCAACGCAGACAACATAAGTTTACTAGCTGATACAGCTTTCATTTTCTGATTCTGTTCTCACCTGCCCCAGTGCACTGCCAGATTCTGTCCAATGGACATAAGCAAGTTGGTAGGTCCATGCTCCCACATGCACTGCTGAGCCCAGGCTTCTGAAGACCTCTCCAGCTCATCATCCCATGTCTGCACAATGGGAAAAAAAATTTGTGATGATTGTTCTCTTTGCCATTGATTTGATATTGTCGGTGATTGGAAACTTTCACTCTGTATATCCAGGGGCTAAAAAGCTGTCCTGATCTAGTCCTGCTCAGGCTACCAATCTTTTACAATGTATCAGTGTAGGTAACCCTAGATGTGCTAAACCAGTGATGGCGAACCTGTCCGAGTGCCCAAACTGCAATCCAAAACCCACTAATTTATTGCGAAGTGACAACACGGCAATTTAACCTTAATACTGTGCGGATCCACAATTGCGGACAGTTATGGACCCACAAAATATGGTGGTGTGAATGGGGCTTTACAGAGCTTTCAATGATTCAAAACAACTTTGTACTGCATTTGGCTCATCTGTTTTATAGTGACTGTGCAATGTTATTACATCACATGTCTGCTATAAAACAGATACTGTGTGACATAAATAGTGAAGGGCCCCCATGTAGTACAATGTGCTCCACAGTGGCCCCCAGATGGTACAATGTGCTCCACAGTGGCCTCCAGACAGTACAATATGCTCCACAGTGCCCCCAAACAGTAAATTATGCTCTACAGTGGCCCCCACACAGTATTATATGCTCCTCAGTGGGCCCCCACACAGTATTATATGCTACTTACCTTACCTCCCACGAAGAGCAGCTGGGTGTCCTCCTTCTTCTATCACTGCAGGTGCTGATGAATTACGTCATCGCGCCTGCGTCGGGGCCTACAATGCACATACAGCTGAAAGAAGCGCTTGCTCACTAACAGGAATCCTGTACCAGTTTCCCCGTTAGTGAGCAATCAGGGAGCCTGGATGGGGCGACAGACAGGGCTCTGAGTGCCCCTCTGGCACGTGTGCCATAGGTTCGCCAACACGGCGCTAAACAGACTGATACATTTCACCAGCACTGATACACTGTAACTCAAGTCAAGAAAGAAATCTGAATTTCTGCTTCTTTAAAGGGATTCTATCATTAGATTTAGGTAAATTTGCCTAACGACAAGTTGGAATAGCCTTTAGAAAGACTATTCTAGCCCTACCTTTCTTTATCTTTTCTCCGACGCTGTTTATGAAATAAATACTTTATTCTTATATGCTAATTCTGTGCACGGAGCACAGCACCATCATATCCAGTATTCCACCTCCTCTTGCTGCTGCACTCCCCTTCATGTGAAGGCATCCTCCTCTTCTTATTCTTTGCTGTGTTAGCAGCAGCACTTCTCACTACAGAATAACAAGAGAAGGATATCTTCACATGAAGGGGCGTGCAGCAGCAAGAGGAGGCGGAATACTGGATATATCGGTGCTGTACTCTGTGCACAGAATTAGCATATAAGAATAAAGTATTTATTTCAAAAACAGTGTTGGAGAAAAGATAAAGAAAGGTAGGGATAGAATAGCCTTTCTAAAGGCTATTCCAACTTGTCGTTAGGCAAATTTGCCTAAATCTAATGATAGAATCCCTTTAACTCACAAAGGATTATCTGCACTGAAAAATTGTAACAATGTAACAAACTGCTTAGGTTTGTGAGAAAGACATGAAGAGTTTCAACCATTGGATATAAAAAAAAAAAAAAAAAAACAAGTTTCCAGTCACTGACAGCAAACAGAGATATTGAAAATATATCTTTTATGAAGTTGCGGAATTGTAGTTACCAGTTGCACAATAAAACCGGATGTTACTGCTTTATCCAGGGTCTGAGGACATGACCCAGAAAAATCTCCAGCAGCCGGGCTATACACGTGACCTGAAAGTTGGGACCTGTTGTGGATTAGCTCCAGTCACCTGCAGAGCTGCCTTGTTGTGTTCCTTGAGTTTCAGTTCATGGAAAGACCAAAACAACACCCAGCCCTCATTAAAGGCAATGGATAATATGTACAGAGAATTCTCCCAATTTATTATGCCGTTTTCAGAGAGTAGACAAGGAAGGTTTAACACTGCATAGTTAAAAACATAGGAAACGCAAGTCAATGTTCACCATGAAATGCTAAATAAATTTTTTTGTTTCTTGAATTACAGGTTTCTTGTAAGTGCAGCACAGATTTACCATCTCCTGCATCATGGTTACTGCAGCAGATCTCAATGAAGATGGAAACTTGTAACAATGGTAAAAGTAGAGCATGAAACGTTCTAGAAGAGGTTGTCCATGAAAATCAATGGTGGTCCATAGCTTCTAGTAATTTCAATGAGCTGCCAACAATCCTCCTGTGTCCAGAATTGGTCTTATTAAAAGGGGATGTCATCTGTTCCCACTATTACCCTGCTTGTCTCTAACATGGTTACTCAGTGGTTAGCAGCGGCACTGTTACCTTGCAGCACTGGGGTCCTGGGTTCAAATTGGACCATGGACAATATTTGCATGGAGTTTGTATGTTCTCCCCATGTTTGCAGGTTTTCTCCGGGTACTTCGGTTTGCTCCCACATACTGATACGGAATTTAGATTTTGAGTCCTACTTGAGAAAGTGACTAATGACAATGTTTGCAAAGCGCTGCATAATATGTTGGTGCTGTATAACCAAGAGTAATTTGTGAATGAGTTTCTGCAAGTGTAGGAATATTTCCTGTACAATTAATGAACCAATATTACAGAAAAAAATGTAATTATAGAATCTAATATATAGTATTTCAGCATCATTAAGAATGTAGCCCATACATTCCATGGAGATTAGCAGTGCCATCATTGAGAATGAAGTCTATCCATTCATTAAAGATTAGTGGTGACATCACTGAGAATGCAGTTTATCAATTCAATAGAAAATAGCGGTGACCTCACAAATATTGCAGCCTATCCATTTACTAGAAACCAGTAGCGATATCAATAAGGGGTCGTTCACACTACCGTTGGTGATCCTCAGTAGTGTCCGTTACAAGATTTTAGCAACGGACACTAGCAAAACCGTCACAAATCCGTTAAAAATTCCATTGATTTCAATGGGATTTTATCTGGTGTCCGTTAGTGACTGTTAGTGTTCGTTTACATCAAATCCGTCACATGTCCATTATTTTTCGTGGGCAAAAAATCCTGCATGCAGGACTTTTGTGTCCGTGAAAAATAACGGTTTCATGACGGACGTCAAGCATCCGTTATTTTTTAATATTAAAGTCTATGGGTAATGGACAGTAACGGACGGGCATCCGTTATACTGTCTGTTATTACTATCCGTTTTTTTCTGCACATGTTCAATAAACAGAAACAAAAAAAAAAAACGGACAGTATAAAAACGAACACTAACTGATGCTAATGTGTCCGTTTTTTAATTGATCCATTAAGTGATGTCACTGAGGATGCAGCTTATCCATTCACTAGAGAGCACCGTAACATCATTGAGAATGCAGTCTAACAAGAGGCGTAGCTAGCGGGGGGCAGAGGGGGCAGCTGCCCTGGGCCCACTGAGACTTTGGGGGCTCACCCCGGGGCCGCCATTAATACATCCTTTATTTCTAACTAGATCGGTATCTGCAGACACCGATCTAGTTACAATGCTTCCTGGTGCTTAACTGTCTTGTAAACCGCAAGCCAATACAGGCCTGCGGTTTACAAGACTCCGAGACCACAGATGTTCTGCTTCTCAGCACGGGCGGCGCGAGGACGTCACAACAACAGGCTGCCCGCGCTCAGACACAGATGTCCTGTGCGTGGACAGGGAGGAAGTGGCGGCTCCATTCATCAGCATCGCAGGTGAGTATGACTTTTTTTGTGGGTATATTAATAGTATAAGGGGTGGATAGGAGGGGGAATATAACTATAAAGGGAGGATTCATTAGGGGGCATTATGACGATGGGGGGGTCCTTTATATAAGGGTTATTGGGGGGTATTATTAATACAAGAGGGAGGTTATTTATATAAGGAGCCATTAGGGGGCATAATTTATATTACAAGGCATTATGAACATAAGGGGGTGGTCATTGATATAAGGGGTCATTAGAGGTGCATTATTTATGTCAGGGGGAATCAGAGCATAATATGAGGGTCAATTAATTTAATGAAAGTGGCACTTGGGCTTTATTAAGACTAAGGCCCCATGTAGTGGGCTGCAGCAAAAAAAGCGCTGGAGGAGAAACCATGGCGGTAACATTGTGGTTTTTCCCGCAGCGCTTTTGACAGAAGGTCCGCAGAGAATTCCCCTGTGGACTTTCTGTTTTCAATACACCTATATGGAAACTGCCGGTGTTTTCATAGGTACAATTGACATGCTGCAATTTCCAAAACCGCAACGGTTTTGGAAATCACAGTGCGTCTACTGCTTGTATTTTTCCGCAATGTGTGGATGGGATTTGCTAGAATGCCACGTTTTTTTTCTGTGGGTTTTCACCACAAGGGGCCACATCCCATTCTCACTTTGCAGTACAATACACACAACAGAAACGCTGCGATTTCCAAAATAGTCGCAGTTTTGGAAATCGCAGCATGTCAATTATACCTATGCCGGCGGTTTCCCTATAGATATAATTGAAGCAGAAAGTCTGCAGAGGAAACCTCTGTGAACTTTCTGTGCAAAGTGCTGCAGGAAAAACCACGATGCGTCGCCGCCGCGGTTTTTCCCACAGCTGTTTTTTGCTGCGGGACGCCACATGGGGCCTTAGCCTTAAGGAGTTTTCCAGCTCATTTTTATTGATTATCTATCCTTAGAATAAATCATCAATAAGAGATAAGTGATTCCCCACTGATCAGCTGTAAGAAGGGGCTATCACACGCTGTCTGTTTATAGTGACCGTGTGATGTAATTCCAGCCTTGTCGCATAGATGTGTATAGGATGAGGCTGTAGTTACATTACATGGCCGCTATGAAAAGAATGACACTATGTAAACAGAGAAGGGGTCACGGCACTGACACAGGTACCACGGTTCATTCAAACAGCTGATCCTGTGGGTTTTGGGTATTGGAACCCCAATAATTTATTTTCCCTTGTTTTTTTTTTTTTCCCTTTTCAATTAGGAAATACCTGGGACATTATTAATAAGGGGCACTATTTAAAGGGGGTGCACAGGGAAGTTATTAATTTAAAGATACACTTGGGGGGGTATTATTCATTATGGGGGGTATATTATATATTTTATAATTGGGAGTAGCAGCAGGATGGGGGCTTTGTGTAGGTGAGGATAATGTGGGTCAGGTGCCTGGAAAAGGGAGGAGCCAAAGATGTCTGAGTTGCAAACTTTACAGAGACTGGAAGAAGTGGTCATGGCCGTTCGGATGAAAGAGATGGGGAATGTGAAGGATTGGTCAGAGACGTCACCGGTAAGTCACTAAATGTTACTACCCTGTATTCACCTAAATCGTCTGCAGAGCCCTGTGTAGAGCTGCTATATACCACTATACGCTAACTGTATACTGATAGTATCGGTATACGAACATATCCAAGTTGGGGGCCCACTTGGACATGTTCGCCCCCCTGTGCTGAACCCCTAGCTACGCCTCTGAGCCTAACCATTTACCAAAGAGCAGCAGTAATATCAGCAGTAATATCACTAAAAATGCAGCCTATCAATTCAATGGAGAGAAGCAATGACATCATCGAGAATGCAGCCTAACCATTTACTAAAGAGCAGTGGTGACATCATTGAGAATGCAGCCCATACATCCAATGGAGATTTACAGTGCCACCTCTGAGAATGCTGTCTTTTCATTCACTAAAGATTGGTGATGACATCACTGAGATATATTTGGTCTGTTATATTTTATTCATCAAGTGAAGTTACCAGTAAATCCTTACGTATACATCAGCCCAGAAGTCCGTTTTATATCTATATATACACACATTTTACTTTGGGAGGGAAGTTGCAGTCGCAAAGTCACTTTGGTTTCATAAGGAAAGCACACAGTAGTTCAGTGAGGTTCCCTGGCGCTTGGTAAACTTCACCCCTTCCCGTCAAAGGTGGAACGTCTATTTGCATGACATGCCCTCATTTTCCATACAGTAACTCTACAACTCCAGCATATAGACTTTTTCACATTTGGTTTTGGCTGCGATCCACTCTTCAGGCCTGGAAAATCTATAGGATAACAGAAGCTTGAAGGCTGCACGGTCATGTCTGTGCGTTGAGGCTTTGGTATATTTCATGGCAGCAAGAGCATATCCTGTACACAGCTGTTTCCCTACATCTTCTGCCAAGAGTCTCCACTACAAATGAAACACTATTCGGAGCATCCAGCTACAATAAGACATAATCCAGTTCTCAGCTCCTGAACAGACGCTCTTCCAGGAATGATGAAGATTTTTTTTATTTCATTCTTAAATGGACAATTTTATGTAGTTAAGTTCAATATCATTCAATTAATAGACAAGCCATGACAAAAAACTGGTGGGGTCTAGCAGCAGTTACTATCCAATCCCAAGAAGTTGCTCTCCACTGAAATAAAAGGGAGCTAAGCAGTCTTCATTGGTCACTGTGACCATCCATTGCAATGACTCAGAGGATATAAATGACAGATATAGTCGATATATATTCAAAGGTGTTGCTGCCCACAGAGCTTGCAATTGAAGACATGAATTTACAGTACTTAGGGAGGTGCTTGTTGTGGACTGGCCATATGGCAGAATCATTACATGAAACAGAAAAGGTTGCAAGTTATATGGAGAGACTGAGGAACAGAATTCCAGACTACAACTGCAACATGGAGATAAGAGGTAGGTATTGTATAGAAGGTATGGCATGTTGTGGTTCTTCCCTTCTGAAAAAGGCACAAGTCACTACAACTGGGAGACCACACAGAACACATACAGCCATGGTGCTGCTAACCAGAGTAGGACCAACCGAAGAGTCAATGCAACAGTGCAAATCATACCAGAACATACTGATCATTGGAATATCTATAGGGCCAGATCACCCTGCAGCCTATCAGATCACTAGAGTATTCTTAAGACATCTGATCATCTTATAGCCAGGAGAAGAGCACCTGGTCCCTGCAGCCAATTACATCATTAAAGTATTCTTAAGCTATATGATGTTTTATAGTCAGTTAACCAAACCTTCAATATATTCAAAGGAGAAAAGTACCCTGCATCCAATCAGATCATTAGAAAATCATCCCCCAGCCAATCAGATCATGAAAATATTCACACAAATAGATTTATTGATTTATTTTTCTTACTTGTATAGCGCTATCATATTCCGCAGCGCTTTTACAGACATTGTCAGTCACTGTCCCATATAGGGCTCACAATCTACATTCCCTATCAGTATGCCTTTGCAGTGTGGGAGGAAACCGAAAGAAACCTGGAGGAAACCCACGCAAACACGGAGAACATACAGACTCCTCACTCTAGAGCCAATCAGATAATTAGAAAATCACTCTGTAGCCAATCAGATCATGAGAATGTTCATACGGTACAACTAGATCTCCTTATGGACAATCTGATAATTAGAAAATCACCCTGCGGTCAATCAAATCATGAGAATATTCACAGGAATAGATCACCCTACAGCCAATCAGATAATTAGAAAACTACCCTGAAGATAATCAGACCGCTAGAATAGTCATAGGATACGATCGCCCTTCAGCCAATCACATCATGAGAATAATGACATTTTTGTAGGATATATACACTGTGTTCCAAATTATTATGCAAATAATATTTTCTCATATTTTCCAAAATTACCTATATGAATTGCAGTCATTGTAATTTTCCAGTCATCAACTATTCGAGTATAATTGAAAGGTTTTTGAACAAACTGCCTATAACAGTATATTTAAAAAAAATAAACACTCAAAATGCATGTTTTAAATTATTATGCACAGCAGAATTTGCAACCTTTTCATTTTTATTAAGAACAAAAAAATGGTCATTGTGAAATTATAAGCATTAGCAGGTTATTACAAACTGAAATCAAACAGTTTTCAAGCCAAAACTTTATTCGAGGTGATGTTACATTTGCACATAGGACCCCTTGTTCGAAAGAAGCTTCTGAACTCTCTCGTCCATTGAATTTGTCAGTTTTTAGATGGTTTCTGCTTCAATTGTTTTGCATGAGGACAGAATACCCTCCCAGAGCTGTTGCTTTGATGTGAACTGCCTCCCGCCATCATAGACACTCCTTTTGATGATGCTCCAGAGGTTCTCAATGGGGTTGAGGTCAGGGGAGCATGGGGGCCACACCATAAGTTTGTCCCCTTTTATGCCCATAGCAGCCAGAGATGCAGATGTGTTATTTGCAGCATGAGACGGTGCATTATCATGCATGAAAATGATCTTTCTGCGGAATGCATGGTTCTTCTTCTTGAACCATGGCAGGAAGTGCTGTTTGAGAAACTCCACATACATTATGGAGTTCATCTTTACCCCTTCAGGGATCCTAAAGGGGCCGACCACCTCTCTCCCCATGATTCCAGCCAAAAACATTACTCCACCTCCTCCTTGTTGGTGTCCATCAACAAGCCATCCTCCACTCCATCCATCTGGACCATCGAGCGTTGCACGGCACTCTTCGGTGAACAAAACAGTTTTGAAGTCAGTCTTCATGTATTGTTTGGCCCACTGGAGCCGTTTCTGCTTGTGTGCAGTGGATAGAGGAGGTCGACAGGATGGCTTACGCACAGCTGCAAACCTCTGAAGGACCCTGCATCTCTTTGTTCGGGGGGACATTGGAGGCACCAGCAGCTTCAAAAACTTGTCTGCTGCTATGACAAGGCATTTTTGAAGCTGCTCTTTTAACCTGACGTAATTGCCTGTTGGAAAGAGTCCTCAATTTTCCCTTTTCAGCACGCACACGTGTGTGCTGTGAATCAGCTACATACTTCTTGATTGTGCGATGATCATGATGAAGTGTTTTGGCAATGTTGATTGTAGTCATGCCTTGACCTAAACACTCCACAATTTGTTGCTTCTCAGCAGCCGACACATCCTTTTTCTTTCCCATTTTGGCTGAAAATGTAGGCTGCTTAATAATGTGGGACAGCCTTCTTAAGTAGTCTTGCCTTCTATTGGACACACCTGCCAAACTAATTAGCACAGGTGTCTGCAATTGCTTTCAGTGATATAAAGAGCGCTGACACACATCACCATCAAAGAGTTTAACTGACAAACAAAAAAAATTCTTACCTTATCACTCCTAAACACTTTTTGCATTATAATTTGGAACACAGTGTACACCATATGTGGCCCTGGTGGGTACATCATCAGATGATGCAGCAGATGGGACTCAACTCATCTACCTGCTACTTCCCTTCTCCTAAAATGATCCCTTTTGTGAAGTCACTTCAGGTCACCTCGGACCATGAAGCGAGGTCCTGAGGCTGTAATTTTCATGGCAAACATTCCGGCTGCGTCTGCCAGCTCTTCCCTGTACTTTTCCACAGCCCTAGAATGAGGCTCTTTCTTGCCCAGCTGCTGCCTCTGTGGGCAGAGAAGTTACCTCCAATAAACTGACTCCGACTTCAGATATTTTTCACCTAATCTATTCTAGTAGCCATAATAACTCTTTCACTTCCAAAGCAGATGTGCACTGCAGGAGGCTAGCAAAGCCATTAGCACTGGGACCTGGGACCTGGGACCCTCTTGGGGGAAGGGGGGGGGACATTGCCTCTCTGCACTGGACACAAGTCATGTTTCCACGGAGAAATCCATTGATAGGCACTATGCATTGTACAATCCAAGTCAACTATACTAACATGTATCTTCATTAGTTCTGACTAGAATATTTAGAACAGCACAGAAGGTTATTTTCTAAGATTCCCTTTATGCAGTCACTGAATAAGGGCAGGCACAACAGTTAACAGAATTTCTGTGTGAGTTTAGCATTGGCTCACATTTACTAATAGTTGGACTTCGTCAACTTAAGACAGGCAGTCTGAAAATGTGTCATATTTATCACATTGGCAGATACTGGATGATAAAATTAGTGCATATTTAGGCTGTCTAGTCTAACTTTGTACCAGAAATAAGTTGGCAGCTTGACACATTTGAAGAACACCTTTCACCACCTCCAACTAATTGCATCCTTCAATATCTGCTGCTCCATTGATTCTGCACTGTTGGCATTTTTTCTCCAGCAATCAGTGCTGTCAGTTTTAGCACAGTTATGCTTACTACAGTCACGTGGGCGGTCCTGGGCTGGAGTAGACAGGAACCACCCACCTGACAGTAGAGAACATAATTGTGCTGAAACTAACGGCAATAATTTGCTCAGGAATGGAGAGGGCTAGAGAAAAAACTCCAACTGCACCAGGACTGGTAGAGTGACACTTATTGAATAATGCAAAGATTTGAAGTTGGTGAAAGGTCCTCTTTAAGTCATGCCTCCTTTCCAGTCATTCCGAAAGCTTTTCAATGAATCCATGCCCCTTTTCAAACAAGGCTATAAATTTTTTGTCTAAAAATCTAGATATGTGTGAATGCACCAAAATGCAAAAAATTGCACCAAAGTTATAACCACAATAGTAAATCTGCCTTGTTCTGTTTTTCTAGGTCATACATTCACCAGGTGGCACTGTTGTGCACTGATCTATTGTAAAGAACGCTACTGGGGAATAAACAATTATGGATTTTAAGTACAGGATAATCTTATATTAATGTTCCTAATCTGATGTTACCAGTAGGAGGTGAAAACATGGCAGCTTATAATAATGATTTTTATGCTTCTTTTGAGAAATTTGCCATTTTTCATTATTCCACTAGATTGAGTTCATTATTCACATGTCTGGGATAATGGATTAATGAGCAGTTAGGATGAAAATTTACAGACTGGAAATCCACTATGTAACTGTGGCCACAAGATCAGCACACTGCTCTTCTGAAATACTCAGACTGGGAGGACTGTGTTCCTTCCACTTTTTAACTCTCAGTTTGTTACCCTTACAAGATCAGCACAGTCCTTTCTTGAAATACTGTGTCCTGCTGGGAGGACCCTGATCCTACCACTATGGGACTCTCAGGTTGTGAACACCCAAAAGATCATCACACCTCATTAATAAATAGTCCAAATGAAGAGTTTCCAAGACACTGAAGTAGAAGGAGCAGGATCCTCACAGCAGCACAGATTATTTCAGCATATTCTGCTGCCACAAATCCCTTCTCTTTCGATTTCAATGCCTTTGGGACTCTATTATTTGGGATACCTTTGGTCACATTCTATTAGAAGACAGAAATTATAGAATCTTGCCAAATTAAGATACCCTGTGTAGAGCCTCCAGGTCAGTGTTTGTCTCCTAAACTGTATTGCTGTAGAGATTTTTTACTTTTCTCTTAGACATAAAACTCTTTCATTCTTATAAAATCCTGGAGAACGGCGCATTCAGCAGAGTCAGATATAAAGCACCATCCGTCCATCAGGCTCTGGATAAACACAGGCGAACACTGTGTCACTACTCAACCTTAATATCCAACGCCAATCCAAATACTCGGCTGTGCCTTGTTCCGCCTGTGAGTTCTCTCTCCATTCTCAGCTCTGGGAAAGTTAAATCCTCTGTGACCAAAATAGATCCTGCGTGGCATGAAAGACAAGAGGCTCTGTGCTGAGCAGCCAGAGGACCAAGCCAGAGAGTGACCCCACCTTCCAGGGTCAGACCCTAAAATCTGTTTCTCTAAGTTAATCATCAAAACTGGGTAACAACCAAAATAGCCGCCTGTACAGGTTTTGTCACCCACTTCCTAGAGCTCTAAAAGTTAACATTCTGTAATATAAAGGTATATACAGGGATGTACCACTATATAACTTTTTTCCATTCAGGAAATAGGAAAGCTGAGTGAGACTCTCAGTGGCCATAGTGATTGCCACACAGCTTTCTTAGGAACTCATGTAAATCGATGACTGGATAGAATTTTTGTATATACTGCTACATTACTCCACTGGTGTAATGCATGGGAGGAGTGGACTCACCATGTACTCCATGTTGGAAGCTGATGGGTGGACTTGTCCTCGAAGCTTGTTGTGAAGTTGTAGGATTTCCTCCTTATCAGTCCTAGATATAGCTCTTCTGGTTCTTGAGTGAAAGCCGCTGTCCTTGTATTTGCTGAGGAAGTTCTCCAGGAATGTGTTATTGGTCAGGAACATGCAGTGACACTGGTCTGCCAGGAGGAGGGCACTGAGGAGCAGAATCCACAGACTCATGATGTTGATGATAATGATGATAAAGAGCTTAGAGGCAGGAGGTGCTGGGAAAGCCTGTCAATTCTAAGATAAAGAAAAAACACAGAAGATGCATCATTAGACTTAAGAGCCTGAAAGGGACAACTGAGCCTATCATCCACCCCCAATCTGTGATCAGTTCTCCCCATCATCTTGAGCCTACAGCTGCTGCCTCTGTGGTGTGTTCACTCCTTAGACCTCTCAGAGTTTTAAGGTGGCCCTATTATACTGACCTCTGGCTCTGATCGAAGCACAATTGTTGTAACTTGTCTTTCCATCCATAGGCCCCATTTATCAGAACTGTTCCACAGCATCCAATCAGAGTGCAGCTTTTATTGTTTCAGGGCAGTTTATCATATGAAAACTGCTCTTTGGTTGGCTGCTATTGGTAATGAGGCCGATTATTCTGTCAGTATTAATAAATCATTAAATGTATATTCTCTGAATATAGAGAACTAGATAACATTCCCAGCAGTGCAGTACATCACCATATACAATGATATCCCATTGTACAGGAGCAGCACACAGTATAACAATGATGTGGGAGATAGAGCGCAGTCATTGCACCTTGCTGTATCATAGCTTGCACTCCCTCAAGAACAAGGCTTTGCACCCTACATTACTGCTCCTCTGTATACAAGATGAGTGCACAGGAAGGTTCCCCCACACCCATGTATTGTGTGGTGGTCGCCAGAAGGAGCTACTGCTGCCGGCATCTGTCCTCACACATTAAGTGCTGCACATTTGGCATTATAAATATGTAAACTGCGATTTTCCCATAAGACTGAAACCGGAAATGTTCAAGGGGCAAAAGTGGAACATTCCACAAGCGTCAAACAGCTTAACCCTTTATGCAACACATTCCCCGTACATGGCAGAAAGATAACTTTATAAGATACTAGATAGACTTAGATACAGTGGGTCATCAGCTCTGCTATCACACATGATAGACCTAGATATAGTGGCTCATCTATCACACATGATAGACTCAGATACAACAGCTCAACCATCACACATAATAGATATAGTAGCTCAGCTATCACACATGATAGACTTAGCTATAACCCATATCTTTTATTGTGCCCTAAGCGTACACTTTTCTGTATGCTTGGAAACAACTGAAAGAAGCTTTCTGAACTAGGATGCTGTCTCTACTCTTTTTTTGTGCACCCTTACATCCCATTATTTCAGAGAACTGCTGCTGTTGTACGCCTATACATTATAATAGGCTATGATACAGTGGCTCAGCAGACAGAATCACACATTGACAGGCTTAGATACAGAAGTTCAGCAGACAGTATCACATGTGACATTCTCAGCCAACAGTATTACATATGATAGGATTAAATACAGAGGCTCAGCATACAGTCACCAATGGTAGGATTAGATACAGCAGTTCAGCATGATGTAGCACATGATAAGATTAAATAGAGCAGCTCAGAGAAGAAATAGAGAAGAAAGTAAAACAAGATAGACTTAGATACAGCAGTTTAGGAGACAGTATTGGAAATCACAGGCTTAGATACAGCAGCTCAGCTGACAGTAGCACACATGATATAATTAGATATAGCACCTCACCAGATAGCAAACTGTCAGCTTTACATCTCCCAAGTTACATCTTATTCTTCAATTACATACACAGCTACAAACAGAGCTTTGCTTGTCTCAAGAGGCTGCAATATCTCTGTATGCAATATATGTAGAATACATTCTATACATACAAATAATCTCTTAGACATCTCTCCAAAGTCACTAATCACTCATTCACATGGGGCTGCTTATGAACTATAACCCCCAGCAAATCCTCTAGCTATGGTTCTAAATCTGATACCAAACTAATATTGTTCATGACCTCTACAGAGTGGGTTGGAGGTTTAGCTGGAGCAGAGGCCTCATGGAATATTCTCTGTCATACGGTGAATCACAGTAACCATAATAAATACCAGAGCCAAATCCTCGTCTTCCATCTCTGTCCATCCCCAAGATCTGTATTCCATACCCCAGCAGAGACAGGCATTAATCACCAGGGAAGGGGGTGCAGAGTAGTCTGTCCATGATACTATATTGTGATACTACCAGGAGCAGGCAACGATCACAACATAAACTACCCAAAACATTGTGAACTGGACAAGAAAATAATGAAAAATGTGTACAGGAAATTCATGCGGACCGCCATAGAAATGGTATTTATACATATATTTATACATATATGGATACAAAGGATGGAGAGTTCCTACCTGGCTCAGCTCTGAAACCAAGCAGTGATATTATATACAGAACATGGAGGGTCCTACCTGTCTTCAGTTGTGGGTTCAAGCAGTCACTTTATATAAAAATATAAAAAGAATGGAGGATGCTACCTGTGCTCAACTCTAGTCTTCGGCAGTCATGTCATACACAAAGGATGGGGGGTCCTGCTTTTGTTCAGTTCAGGAATTAAGCATTCATGAAGATGGGGAGGGGTCCTACCTCTGCTCACTTCTATAACCAGGGAATCAAGAAGAAGGAGAGGGGTCCAAACTGTGATCCGCTCTGGAACCAAGCAGGCATGAAGATGGGATGGTGAATCCTACCTGTGCTCAGCTCTGGAATCAAGTTAGTATAAAGATTGGACGGGTGCAACCTGTACCCAGCCCTGGAACCAAGTAGGCATAAAGATGGAGAGGAGTTTCCTACATGTACTCTTCTCTGGAACCAAGCAGGCATGAAAATGGGAGGGGTCCTACCTGTGCTCAGCTCTGCTCCAGCAGTCATGTTATATACAATGGATAAGGGTTTTACCTGTGCTCAACTATGGAACCAGTCATGTTATATACAGTAGACAGGGAGGGGTCCTACCCGTACTCATCTCTGCTCCTGCAGTCATGTGAGAAAGAGGGTCCAACCTGTACTCAACTCTGGGACCAGTCATGTCACATACAGAAAATAGGGAGCTGAACCCCAAACTCCAGCAATTCTTATATATACAGGGAATAGTGATGCGGTTCCTTTTGCTCAAAGCTTGGCCATAGAGTATATCTAGATCTATAGTAGAACATAACTTCACACCTGTACTCAGCCCTGAGCTCCAGCAGGCGTGTTATATATACCTGTGCTCATATAGATACACATACACACATATATGACTGGAGACCCAAGCAGTCGTGTCACATATACAGAGGGTGGGAGGTCTATATCACTCCAGCAGCGATATAATATACAGGAGACTCCTACCTATGCTCAGCAGTCGGGCTATACTTGTGCTCACATAGATTTAATATATCTATATATATTTTCTCTGGACATCCCAGCAGTCATGTTACATGTATCTAGCAGTGATATAATATATAGGAGGCTCCTACCTGTGCTCAGCTCTGGGCTCCAGTAGTACAAGCTTCGGGGATCTCAGTTGCTTCCTCTGAACTGACTCCAGGGCTCAGGGCTCCCTCCTATTTATACTTGTTGGAACGTTTGATCATATCCTGGAAGTCAATGTTCTTGGCAACTTTTCCTTTACTGACGATATGAAGAAATAGGTGTCATCAAAGATCTGCTCCTCCAGGCGATGAGATAGCAGCAGGACCAAGGCAAGGTTACAGCAGCAGTAGCATGAAAGAGCAGGGAAGGACTCCAGCACTCAGCTCCTATAGGTCACTGGATGAGGGATACTCCAACCCTCCTACCAGCACATCTGCTCCTGCTGCAAGGAATCTCCAGCCTGTATAAACAATGGAAGGAGCTGAGGAGAGAACATGTAGCGGGCAGACCACCTGATGAAACAGCTTAGATATAGAATAGAAACTCCACATATTAGTTATACATATCACTTGCAGAGCTCAGGCATAGTGTGTATATATATATATACATATATATACTATTACCTGTAGACAAAGCTGAGCTGAGCTACAGTATATACAGGATATCGTATAATATATCAACTGGAATCAGTGCATGCAACTGTCGAAGTGGAATATGTCAGAAATGCCACTTCTCGGGACAAGCAGCTGCCTCTCCATATACCTCAGTATGTCCTGCCCACTGTGCTGACAACCTGTCAATTAGCTAGTGAATAGCTAAGGTATGGATTAATATTATTAATATTAGGACACGGTCTGGCTGAGTGGTAGCAGCGGTGGTAGCTGTGGCAGCATGAGTGGCAGTACGACCCCCCTTAAATAAGGTGGATTTTTTTCAAATTAACACAGACTGAGAGACTATTTATTGGATGAGGAACAAAAAACTGCATCATACTGTTTTTTGAATGAGAAAAATAAAAACTTAAATAATGGAGATTTTTTTCAGTGCAGGCAAAGTCAGCGTTTTGCTGTTATAACAGCAGTTTATATGTATTTGGCAAAAAAAATTTAAACTTAAGAAAAGATTTTTCACTAACAGGATTGACTGTCAGTAAAAACTATGTTAAACAATCTGTGGACAGGTCAAACTGTTCTACAGATTATAAAACAGACAGACAAAATTAGATTATTGGTAATGAAAGGGTTAACTGTGCTTTGTCTGTATTACTGCTGCAGTCAGTCTCACACAGCACAGATATACTCCCTCACTCCTATCTTTGATTTGTATCACTAATCTGCCTGTAATTGCAAGCTTTGCAGCACTCAGTGCTTTGTATCATGCTGTGATATGAATAACATATCCATCCCTTACTTCCACAATCACAGATATGCCTTATATTCCAGCACTCCAAACCTTATATGCTGTGTATGAAATCAGCAATGTAAATTGTCCATCTACCACTGGCCACTGGCTGAGAGGCTGTCAGTTATTATTATTATTTATTTATAGAGCACCATTAATTCCATGGTGCTGTACATTATATGAATTCCATGGTGCTGTACATTATATTAATTCCATGGTGCTGTACATTAATATATTAATTCCATGGTGCTGTACATTATATTAATTCCATGGTGCTGTACATTATTATATTATTTCCATGGCGCTGTACATTTAAGGGTTTACATACAGTACACAAAATATACAAAACAATTACAATACTAACAATGGCCAACTGGCACAGTGTGATTGAGGGCCCTGCCCACAAGGGTTTACAATCTATAAGGGAAGAGGGATAGAGACAGTAGGTGAGGGTAGAGACTGTTCAGATGGTGATGTAGAGACGGTAGCTTTATTGGAGGTTGTAGGCTTTCCTGAATAGGTGAGTCTTCAGGGTCTTCTTAAAGCTTGTGATTGTGGGGAGCAGTCTTATGTGTTGTGGTAGTGAATTTGAGAGTATGGGGGATGCGCAGGAGAAGTCTTGGAGACGGTTGTGTGAAGAGTGGATAAAAGCAGAGCGGAGAAGGAGGTCTTGGGAGGATCAGAGGTTACATGTGGGCAGGTAGAGGGAGATTAGGTCAGAGATGTATGGAGGGACAGGTTGTGGATGGCTTTGTATGTCAGCATTAACATTTTGAACTCTATTCACTGGGCGACGGATAGTCAGTGAAGTGATTGGCAGGGGGGAGTGGTCGATGAAGAATGGTAGAGAGGTGTATTAAGTGAGTGGCACAGTTTAAGGTGGACTGGAGGGGGGCGAGAGTATTTGCTGGTAGTCTAAGTGGGAGATTATGAGGGCATGGACTAGCATTTTTGTAGTTTCAGGGGTGAGGAAGGAGCAGATTTGAAGGATATTCTTAAATTGGAGGCGGCAGGAGGTGTTAAGGGTTTGAATGTGTGGCTTGAACGATAGGTCAGAGTCAAAAGTTATCCCAAGGCAGCGGACCTGTGGGACTGGGATAAGTGTGGTCCCATTAACTTTGATAGATGGGTCAGGTGGAGGGGCTGTGCGAGGTGGGGCAAAAATTATGAACTTTTTTTTTCTCTATGTTGAGTTTGAGAAAGCAGGAGGAGAGAAAGGAGGCTATGGCTGCTAGGCACTCTGGAACTCTGGTCGAGGGATGGTTTCATAAGAATAGATGTGACAGCATGTTTGAGGGCAGAAGGAAGGGATCCTCTGGTTAGAGATAGGTTGAAGAGATGGGTTAGGGCAGGAGTAAAGACTTCAGTGAGGTTGGGGATGAGATGCAACTGCATCAGGTCAAGCACGCAGGAGGTGAGGTTGGATTTTGAAATTAGGGTGGAGAGCTTTTCATCGGTGATGGTGGAGAAACAGGTTAAAGATGAAGATCACCGAATATTTGGGTAGAGTGGTTGTTGGGGGTATAGGGTGAGACTGTCTCTGATGGTGTCAATTTTTTTTTTTAATAAGAGGCGAAGTCTTCAGCTAAGATAAGTGATGTCGGAAGGGGCACAGGAGGACGGAGACGGGAGTTGAAGGCAGTGAATAGCTGTCTGGGGTTGTTGGATAGGGAAGATAAAAGTGTGGTGAAGTAGACCTACCTTGCAGAGGTGAGTGCGTTCTTGAAATTGACAACTGCCTCTTTATACCTGATTAAGTCCTCCTGGGAGTGACTTTTGTTCCAGAGGCATTCTGCAACCCATGAAGCACATCTCAGTTTTTCAGTCAGGTGCGTGTGCCAGGGTTGCCTGTTGATTGGTCGAGCTCTGGTGTTTGTGAAGGGGGCCACAGAGTCAAGGGCTGAAGTAATGGTGGTATTATAGAAGGCAGCAGTGGCATCTGCATCCGGAATTGAGAATATGTCAAGGCAGTTAAGGTTCCTGCGGGGGCGTGTTGGTTTTGGGGTTGGGGGGTCTATTACATAGGAGAGGGAAGAGAATGTTAGTAAGTTGTGGTCAGGGAACATGGTCGGAGAGTTAGAGAGGTTGGATAGAGAGCAGAGGCAGGTGAATATGAGTGCCCCTTTGTGTGAGTAGCAGAGGAGGACCATTGAGAGAGACCAAAGGAGGCGGTGAGGGACAGGAGATTGGAAGCGGAGGGGTGGTTTGAGTTAATGGGGATGTTGAAATCACCCATGATCATGGTGGGGGCATCTGTGGATAGGAAGTGTCTTAGCCAGGTGGTGAAATGGTCGATGAAGGCGGTGGTAGGTCCTGGCGGTTGGTATATGACAGCCAATTGGAGTTTGGAGGGTGAGTAAACGCGAACTGAGTGCACTTCAAAGGAGGGGAGGGTGAGAGCAGGTAGAAGTTGGATTGGTGCAAAGGGGCAATTGTCACACAGGCGGATGCCAACACCTCCATCAGGTTTCTTGTTGGGGCGGGGAATTGCAGACCGCCATAGTAGTTGGCACCAGAACATCACAGTGACTCACAAGACACGTGTCTGTTCTGTATTTTTACTGTGCAATATATGTGGCAGTGGCCATTTTAGTTTTTCCAAGATGAACCACCTTTATTCTGTTCAGTTAAAAATTGAACAATTTGAAATATACAGGTTGAACCTGGTTCATGACGAATTGGTTTGCTCATCTCTACTACTTATCACTAACATATATTCGTTACCTGTCAATGGTTCTCCCCGGAAACCATCAACAAACAAGTTAACTTCTGAGACCACAGAAAACTAGAGGCATAAACTTGATATGAGGTTATTATTTCACAATTCTATCACTTCATGTAAAACTAGATGGTTATAAATAAGCCCTTCCTTGTAATGTAGATGTATAAGTTACTTAGATGTATGCATTCCTCTGTGTAGAAGGAAAGACAGAATCAACTACAGTGTAGTAACAGACACTTTTTACTACAGGTCTGGAATCTGTCAATGTGTATCCATTGGTAGAAGACATCAGGTCCATTATTCACGTTTCACTTTCTGCTACATGCATGGTATCAATACAGTTTTGTGACCAGCAGAGGGCATTGCTCATAATCTTCTGGAATCGTTCATTGATACAATCTCAGACTCCAGGAGTTCCTGCAACAGCTTGATCTGAGAACTGCCGACATCACTAGCTACTGTATATGATGACATCACTTATCTTGGAATATAATGACATTCTGTTGTGTAGGATCTCTATAATTAGTGCAATCACATAACTGTATGTCATCACATGTTGCTGTATATGATGTTATATGCTGTAAACAAATCTCACCTCTGGATGTAAAGACATCATGCAGTATTAGTACTGCTGCAACTACAGAGGTCAAAGCTGCCAAGGGGGACCACAGGTTATCCTCAACTAGTTAAACTACTTTATTCTCCCTTTTTACTTCCTTTGATAGCTGTCAGTCTGTCCAACGTAAATTCATGATCCCTACCCTCTAGAGAGCTGGGTGAGGAGATTTATGATATATAGCTTTTCTCTGTTAGAAAGGAGAAAATTAACACTTTCACGGCAAAAAAAAAGTCAAGGAGGGATTCTACAGGGGAGACTGTGGCACAAAAGGAGTTGCAATTACTACTTGGAGGGCACCAACACCAACAGGGCAAGGGAAGCTTGTGTGCAGAGACATGTTGTGCACAAGTCTGGGTGGTTGTCTGGGCCCTGATAGAGAAGTAAAGGGAAATGGAAATGCTGCTAAAATGTATGGATGAGACGCAGTTGACGGTTGTGGTGAGAAGTAGCACAGGGGAGCCCAAGTCGAGATCTGCACCAGATCCTGTGAGCCATTAGTTACACCCCTGAGTATACTATCTATATAGACTGTACAATCACATGTAAACTATACATAAATAGATAAAGTGATATCTCCCACAAAGTTCCCTCATGTCACAAGGAAGATGTCAAACATTAGGAATGATTAGGAAGGGGATAGTGTGACTGGGCTAGAGCTGCTCTCTGGCCACCATGACTGCTTAGAGTAATTTCCATATGACTTTTTATGCTTTCAGACATTTATAACTTCACTTTGCAGAAACAGAAAGATTACAGAGGGGCAGCAATGAAAAGGTAAGTACTTGGTCCTGCACTTGATGAGGCTAGGTTATGATGGTAAAACCACCTGACATGTTCCCTTTAACATTATACTTGTGTCTCCACATTGGGGTGTGTGGTCACTTAAGAGCAATGGCCTACTGTGACTACAACTTCTACACCCTCAAAGCTACACCCCCTGTCCTGACACCTATATATTTTTCTATAACTCCCAGTGTAACCTGTGTCTTAGGAAGCAGCAGTTTTTAAATGTGATTGTCTAGACAAGCCTTCCACATATGGGGCAGAGAAGGGGTGATACCCCTGTTCTATTCACTATTACAGATACTCCCAAATTCTACAAGGAGAATGTCATTCTTATTATGACGCGCTTTTCCCAGACGTCATCCCCCAATTGTCAGGACTTCCAGCAATGCATCTACGTAGTGTCCTACTCAGAGTTTAATCTAGTGCAGGACTGCAATAAGAAGAGCAGCTGACATAAGTCACACATATGCAAATATCTTTGGATGTTATATCATTGTGGGAGCATAAACCTAGCATTACATGGTACTCCTGATTATGCAACCCATCGCATGACTAAAGATAGCACTTTCACTAGTGTAAATTGCAGCATAGTTTTTATTACTTTATGTAATTCTTGCTTGGAAATTATGGCCTCTAGTAATTGAATAGCTGCATTCGATAAGACCTGACTTCTCAATATACTCTCTCACTCACTTACAAAAATCAGGTGCTAAGGTCAATGGATTATTACAATCCACATTATACAAAGGTGCATAGTAGTCCCTAAAAACTTTAGCTATATCATGCGGAGGAGATTTTCTTAGTAGAGACCCTAATAGCTGGGACAAATGTACTACCTTGTTGTGTGTGAGGCTATATCCAGAGACCCACTACACTTATTAACATTTTCATACAAATTACACCTACATTTTTTTGGCATTACCCATCAACAAAGATCTAAGCTCCTCCCTCTTCAGAAGCAAAGGGGTCCTAACTTGCTGAATTTCAACGATACCCCCACAAAATAACTCCTGCCTTGACAAGGACAGTCCTGCATACTCTTCCTGTATATCCCTAAAAACTCTGTGTCCCAAGTTTACGGAGTGTTAAGGGATATACAGGGAGAGTATGCAGGAGTTATTTTGTGGGGTATAGGTGGCAGAGAAGAAACATTTCACTCTGCCCCTACAATCAAGTCCTCCAAGTTTTTACCACTACCTCCCAAAAGGACTGGGTAAGACCGTTCCTTTTTATGAGCACAGTTTGTTTATTGTGCACCATTATTTGAACACTGGATACATCCAACTATGTGACTGTGGATTCTTCTTTTAATTGTTTATTTAATAAAAGTTAAGGTTTATAATTTTTTTCATAATCTGTGATCCTTTGCTTACAACAATACAGGGCCGGAAGCAGAAAGCTTCATACACTGTATAGCAAGAAATAAAACGAAAAAACAGAGCAGAGCACTAATAGTGTAAAACCAAAGGATGATAGATGTCAGAACACTGATACAAATTGCTCACCTTGGTGGGTTGTGATCAGCTCACAACAACTTAGTAGGCATGTAGAATCAGATTATCTTCATTGGGACCTTGTGAAGCAGCTGCTAGCTTCGGAACCGTGGTATGAAGCACGTGTGGAAGAATCCAGATGCAGGTAGAAAAGAGGAGGCAGATGAGCACTGGTCCAGAATAAATGTAGTGTTTAATCCAATTGAATAAAACACACGACGCGTTTCGGGACAAGCCCTTTTTCAAGTGTGCATAAAAACATAGCATGGGTAGCATAGCATATATATACTTTACAAAAAGGGGCGTGGCTAATGGATCTAAACTAAATAGAGAGAGAGAGAGAAAAAAAAAAAAAAGGGGCAAAAACGGGATGTAGCCACGCCCCCTAACATGTGGGGGCGTGGCTAATGGGTCTAACCTAAATAAAGAGGGAAAAAAAAAAAAAAAAGTAAAAATAAATATATAATTAAATGGATTGTGAGAAAAAAAAAATGAGAAAAATTAATTAGAAAACAGAAGCAATAGAAAAAGTTTACAGTACATTATATGAATAATTCATAAATAAGTAAAATAAGTTAGGAATAAATAAGCATACAATAATAAATACAATTGATAAAATATATAAAATAATCAAATATTGAGGATGATAAAAACTAATTATTTGAATTCCTTAGTGGGGAATAGAATGGGAAACTCAAAAAGAGAGGAAATCAAAGGTACATTGCATCAAATTGGTTTAACATATGAACTTGGATTGATACTCAAAAAATTTTTTCTGATGCTTCATTTAGACCTACTGGTACCATTGTGTTCAGTCTATAGATCCAAAAGAATTCTTTTCTTTTAAGTAACTCATTATTTGTAGTAGTAATTTGATCTATTGGAGTGATTTTGAATACATTAAATTCACAATCATGATATTTGGCAGCGTGTCTAGAAACACTATGTTTCTGAAAACCCTTAAGAACGTTGGCCCGATGTTTGTTTAAACGTTCCCTGAGGTGCATAGTGGTGGACCCCACATATTGTAAGCCACACTGACAGTGAATAACATAGATGACAAAGGATGAGTTACATGTAAGATGTGGCTTGATTGGAAAAGTCTCACCTGTGGAGTTAGTAGTAATTGTAGTTTGACCATGAGTGATGCTACTACAGCATTTGCATCTAGTTACGTTACATTTGTAACTCCCACCTTGGGCAGGTTTTGGCTGAATATTAATCACTCTAGGAATCTTGGATTCCCTCAATTTGCTGGGGGCTAATAATTTTTTTTTAATTTCTGGCACGTCTGTAAGTGACACATGGTGTTTTTGGAAGAGTTTTACTCAGAAAAGGGTCATTAGTTAATAGTGACCAATATTTTGAGAGTATAGACATGACCTGCTGATGTTGATAGTTGTAAGTGGTTCTAAAATTAAATTGGGGAGGTTTCTTTCGGAGTTTAATTGAGGGTTTGATACAATCAAGTTGAGTTAGTTGTTTCACTCTATGTTGCGCTGATTCGATTATTCCTGTCGGGTAATGTTTTTCAGAAAATCTTCTTGCGATGATTTTACTTTGATTTTCATAATCGTGATCTAATGTACAACTGTGTCTTATCCTCCAAAATTGACTGTAGGGTATATTATTCTTCCATTTTTTATAGTGAGAACTGTTGTAGTCCAGAAGACTATTAGAATCGACTTTTTTGAAAAAAGTTTTTGTCACTATCTTACTATCAATATTCATCAGTTGTAAGTCAAGATATTCAATGGATGTACTTGATGTTGTACCAGATAGAGTAATGCCCCATTCATTCACATGGTTGTTCAAATGGTCTGTGAATGCATTAAAGGATTTAGTGTCCCCTTCCCATATGAAAATCAAGTCATCTATGTATCTTTTATAATAGATGATATGTTTAGCCCATGGGTGGTCTGAGTATATGGTTTCATTCTCAAACTCACCCATAAATAAATTTGTGAAACTCGGTGCGAAACGAGTTCCCATCGCGGCCCCCCGTATCTGTAAAAATATATCTGAACCAAAGTGAAACGCATTATGCTTTAATATAAATTGAATACTGTCCAGGATAAAAGTTTGTTGATTGTTAGGCATGGCGGGATCAGATGAAAGGTACTTGGAGATGGTGGATAGGCCCTTCTCGCGTGGAATATTGCTGTATAACGCAGCTACATCAAGTGTTGCCCAGCAGTAGGTTGGTTTCCATGGGATAATTAACAAATCAAATATTAAGCTGGCAGAATCTTTTATGTATGACTTGAGATTAATCACATATTTTTGTAAAATAATGTCTATATACTGGGACAGATTGGAGGTGAGAGAGTTAATGCCAGAAATTATAGGTCTACCTGGGGGATCGGTAGCATTCTTATGGATTTTGGGTAAATGATAGAAGAGAGCCAGTTGTGGATTTTCAGGTACAAGGAATAGTTTTTCTTTTTTTGTTAGAATCCCTACCTCTGCTGCTTCTATAATTAAGTTTGTATACAGTGTTATATACTCGGGGGTGGGATCATGAGTCAGTTGTATATAATATGTAGGATCTAATAGGATCCTGTGGGCCTCCACTATATACGTGGAACGGTCTTGTATTACAATACCCCCTCCCCTTGTCCGCCCCTCTTATGGTGATAGTATTATTGCCCATAAGACTTTTAAGGGAGATTCTTTCTTTATTAGATAAATTATCCTTGGTATAGATCGGATTAGATTTAAGTTTTCTAAATTCAGAAGAAACCATATTGCAAAAAGTATCAATATTACTACCTTTGTGGCATGTGGGATAAAAATGTGATTTAGGTCTTAGATCAGTATGACAAGGTGTGGGGGATATCGAGGGTAATGGAATTTGATCCGTAGATGGGATTGGTTCGTGGCAGAGAGGTGTAGTTGGGTTAGATTTTTCAGATAATGTAAGTGCTAATTTGCTAGTAGATTCTAAGATGGCAAAATGTCTTCCCAAGGTGAGTTTGTGAATAAATTTCTGAAGATCAATGTAAAGATCTAACTCGTTAATGGGTTGCTTTGGGCAAAAGGATAGGCCTTTGTTAAGGAGGCTAATTTCGTCTTTATTCAAAATATAGTTAGATAGATTGAAAATTCTTACAGTTCCTTCTTGTTCCTTTTTGGACTGGGTTCTGAGTCCGGAGCTTCTAAAACTGGGTTTACTCCTTTTTCTTGTACCACCCCGACATCCTCTGGTTCTTTTGGTTTTAATAAGGTTAAGGGATCCTGGAGTTTCCTTTTTGGTCTTAACAGTGTGTAATAATCCGAAATTTTGGTCATTTTTTTTCCTCTTTATTTAGGTTAGACCCATTTGCCACGCCCCCACACGTTAGGGGGCGTGGCTACATCCCGTTTTTGCCCTTTTTTTTTTTTTCTTCTCTCTCTTTATTTAGTTTAGATCCATTAGCCACGCCCCTTTTTGTAAAGTATATATATGCTATGCTACCCATTCTATGTTTTTATGCACACTTGAAAAAGGGCTTGTCCCGAAACGCGTCATGTGTTTTATTCAATTGGATTAAAGACTACATTTATTCTGGACCAGCGCTCATCTGCCTCCTCTTTTCTACCTGCATCTGGATACACTGTATAGCGGCTGGGTCAGGGCTGTTTTAACCCATTGGTGGTCCCAGTGCAAAAGTTTCATAAATGCCTCCCCCCATCACCACCACTTAAACATACCTGAACCACCCAAATTAAAATGGCCCCCACATAGTATAATTCCTTCTTACTGGCCCGATACAATATATGTGGCCATGCCCCTGCACTTATAAATAATAGTCCCACCATATAAATAATAGTTCCTGTTCACAGGTAACTGTACCCTTATTAATAATATTTATAAGGCGGCCATTAATTATTTATAAGCAGGGACTATTATTTAAAAGGGGGGCTAAGATTCCTTGCTTATAAATAATAATGCCCCCTTATAAATAATAATCCCTTCTTATAAATAATAATTCCGCTTTATAAATAAGGGTCCCAGTGTCTCCCAGCATGGTTCGGCCTGCAGCTCTGTTTTCTTCCAGCGCAAGTTCTCCTTGCACGTGACTACCTTTGACGTCACGTGACCCCTGAGGCCAATCAGCTGCCTAAGGGAAGGGACCTGGGACGTCACAGCCAGTGAGGACTTCCGGCAAAAAGAAGACAGCGGAGCTGCGGGACCGGACCGTGCTGGGAGAACACCGGGTACAGGTGAGTATGTTTAGTTTTGTTTTTTTGGGTGGGGGGTAGGGGGGATTCACCTCCCCCGGACTAATTATAAAAAAAAAAAAAATTATACTGGACAACCTCTTTAAAGTGTGGCGCATTAGGAGGGCCCTGGGGGTATATTAAAGGGGTTGTCCAGGCATAATTTGTTATGGTTTATCCTCAGGGTAGGCCATAGATACCTGATCTGTTGGGGGCTGACCCCGGACCAATCAGCTGTACGGAGCCACTTCTGATGCCCGTACTGTACACAATACAGGGCCAGAAGCAGAAAGCTCTGTCCACTGTAGAGGGGCTAGGCACCTTCACTGCATCTCAGCACTTATTGAAGGCTACCCACAGTCCAGGAGCCTGCTGGGACACTGCCGCTTTTTCACTTCATGTCGCTTTAAACATGAGTGCTCTATCTGGGGCGGAGCGCATTCCGCGCTGCGCTGCTCTAAGTGAGGTAGAGCACCTAAACAAGGATCAGGCAAGCCGGAAGACACCAGTGAGCGTGGCAAGGATGCGCCCTTGGCTCGACAGGTACCCCAGGAGTCAGGAAGCAGACCTGCTTCTTAGTGGTTTTTCAGTGGGTTTTTCTATAACTCATATTCAAAGTTTGTCAGTTAGTTTGGTTGATAATTTGCATTCGGTTTTAAAGGATATGGTTTCGGCTCAGGACAAAATAAAGAAGTAGTGTTGGGCCGCATGGCGGGCCCCTTTGTTGAGCCTCCATTTCCTAAATTTAAAGTTGGACATTGATTTGTGTTTGACAGCTAGGAAGGTTCCGTGGTCCCGGTTGCAGTCGGTGCTGGGGAAATTGACCTTTGCTTATACAATTTTTCCTATGGGCAGAGTTTTCTCCAGACATTTGATGATGACCACGTCCGGGGGTGCGATTGCCTCATCATTATGTCCGGATAACTAGAGCCCTGCAGGATGATCTGAACGTATGGAAATCCTTTTTACTGGATTATGCGGGTATATCATGTTTTCCAGAGGAGGAGTTGTGCAATTTGGATTATGGTGCAGTGTTCAGTGCTCATTGGTCCGCAGCCCAGTGGCTGCAGAGCTGGATTGTATCCGGTGCCACCAAAAACTTGACTTTATTGGAATTGTTCCCCATAGTTGTTGCTCTGGAGTTATGGGGGGCTGCTATGGTTAACAAGCGTATTCTATTTTGGTGTGACACTGAGAGAGCAGTTGCTACTATTAACTGTTTGTCCTCCAGCTCTACCAGTATTAGACCTGTTGAGACACCTTGTTCTTTGTTGCCTGCAGTTTAATATTGTATTTAAAGCGCGACATGTTCCTGGGGTTGACAATGTGGTTGCTGATGTTCTTTCTCTTTTCCAGTGGGAGCGCTTCAGGGATTTCCATCCAAGGGCGGATTCGGCGGGATGCCCGTGCCCTCCCTTCTTCTGGAACATGGCGCTCCAGCATTGACTCCGTTGCGGAGATAGTCTGTCGCGACTTCTATATGGACCGATCATGGTAAGGCGTGGAGTGAATGGTTGGCCTTCGGTTTCCCGGAGAGACCATTGGATGCTGCCTGTTGTAGGGATTTAACATATTCCTACCTATCCCGCTTGAATCGTTGGGTGTCTCGGCGTGTACGGCTGGGAGGCGTTTAGCGGGGGTGGCTTACAGTTTAAAGTTACTGGGATTGCACAATGTGACCAAAGACTTGCCCTTCCAATTAATACTTGGGGGTTGGAAGAAGTCCGGGAGGACAGTAGACTGTCCTAGGCCTGTTTCTTTACTTCTCCTCTGACACCTGGTAGACGCGGCGGAAGCGGTATGTTCTTCGGCATAAGAGTCGATCCTTTTGGGTTGTTATTTTGTGTTGGCAATCTTTGGAGCGCTGCGGGTTGGTGAATTGGTGGATGTAATCATCCTGCCGGATGCGCATAGGATTAGGGTTCGTCACTCTAAAACCAACGTTTATGGTCAAGGTACATGGTTGTCTATAGCAAAGTTGGATGGCCCATTATGCCCCATGAAGACGGTCTGGCGTTATGCTGCCGGCCGCACAACAGGCCAGCCAGTTCTTAGTTCATGGTGACGGCTCCTTTTTTACGAGGTTTCAGTTCGAGACTTTGATTAAACGTTGCCTCACAGCGGTTGGGGTCCCCGCATCCGAATTTGGGACCCATTTTTTCCACATAGGGGCTGCTACTACGGCAGACGTGGCAGGGTTGCTGGAGGAGGAGGTTAAGCGTATTCGCCGATGGCGTTCCAACTGTTACCGGCGTTATGTTAGGCCGGGTTTGCTTACTAATTTAAAAAAAAAAAAAAAAAAAAAAAAAGAAGTTTTATCCAGACTAATGTCTAGTTATTTGTTGATTTCAGGTAACCACCCATTGGTTTGGATCATTGGCCATTCATATGTTTACTGGGCAGCGAGACGTGCAGCGGTTCGGTTGGGTCCCTCCAGTTGGGCTTCCGTGATGTCAAATTATGTTGGCAAGGCGTGCGTGGTATGAGATGGATGCAGGTTTTGCCTCATGTCGTGTCTGCCAGTAGAGCCGCCCAGACCCCTGTGGTGCTGGTGATCCATGTGGGTGGCAATGACATCGGATTGGTTCGGTTGTCCAAGCCGATACGGCTGATTCGGTTGGACTTTGACAGATTCCCTGCATTTTTTCCTGCCGTAGTGGCAGCGTGGTCGGAGATCGTTCCGAGGGCCCATCGGCGCGACGCCCGTGACTCGTCGGCACTTGACAGATCCAGGAGGATGTTGAACATGCAGGTGTCGCGGCATGTGCAGTCACGGGGGCGGGGTGGTTGTAAGACACTGACAATTGGAAAGGGATAATAGGGGTATACTTTGCAGGGATGGGGTCCACCTCAATGACATTGGCCTGGATATTTTCCTGTCTGGAATCCAGGATGGAGTTGACAGGGCCCTGTTCCTGCTGCGAGGGGGATGTCAGATCTCGGTGTAGGTTTACACTGAGCTCTAGTGGCATATGGCAGGACCTTGTCCCCTTTCACCTGTTACAAGGAGTATGGACGTGTCACCCGGTGGAACATCTAACACATGCCCACCGCGGACGCGGTGGCTGGCATTCGGTGATACGTCATACAGGTCATCATGAGGTAACAAGGCTCTGCTTATATGTTATAGTTTAATAAAGCTGTGGCCGACCCCCACAAATTACCCACCAAGCCAGTGTCTGTCTTTTTTTGTCTGTCTTTATTTGGAAGAATGAGTATGATATGTTGGAGGGAGGGGTGTTTAAATGGTCCAGTGCGGCTTCTCAAAAAAAAAAAAAAAAACATACTTACCTTTCCCCAGCACCCTATTGGGCTCATGCCAGTGCCTCATTGCTGGAAATCCTGTACCCCATGCGACCAATGAGAACAATCAGTGGCCTCAGGGGTCACTGGAGAGGGACCGGTGACATCACTTACATACATTACCAGTTACTTACCAGTGGCCACTGAGGATACTAATTGGTCTCTTTGGTCACTTGAGGCATAGGACCTCTGGTAAGAAGGCGCCAGCAGGAGACTGAAAGAGCACTGGTGGCGGACAACGGAGTCCACCACATGGATTGCTCCATTTCCTGGATAACCCCTTTAAAGGGTTTATCCACCTTTCTAATATTGATGGCCTGTCTTTAGGATAGGCCATCAATATTACATATGCAGGGGTTCGACAGCCAGGACCTCTGCAGATCAGCTTTTCCAGGACAGTGCGGATAGAGGTAATGTTGACAATTCCAGGAGCCGTGCTGCTCACTTGCCAGTGTGTAGCGGTAGATTTAGGTACTGCAGTGATGCACATTGTATGGCGGGTGAGCAGCATGGCTATGTTATTACCTGTAGCAGCTATGTCTCGGTACAGCTGAATTGATGGCCTATCCTAAGGATAAACCATTTAATATATGGGGGCATAATTTATATTAGGAACAGTGAACATTCTGGGTGAAAGGAGGCACTGTGTGGGGTCCAGGATAGGGGGCTTTATACCATGGTGTAAATAAAGATAAATCTGACAGGGCCAGGAAAGAGATGTGAATTTTTTATGGTTTATACACCAGTAGTAGTAGTAGGGTGAGCCCCTAGAATCATCCCAACACTGTAACCAATAGTTCATTATAACATGTAGAGGCAAGTAATGGGGCATTAAACCGTGGTGGGGGGAACTAATGTCCCTTCATGCACAGTATAATGTTCTTTAAAGCCCCCCCCCCCCCACTGTATAATACAACGATACTGCCTCCCACATGGTATAATGCCATGTTAGTGCCTCCCCATACAGTATAATATTATGTTAGTGCCCTTCAGACAGTATAATGCCACATTAGTGCTCCTCTACTCCATTTGACCACCAGGGAAGGTTAAATTAATGTGAAATATTTTTCCTAATTTTTTCTGTCTAAACCTGGGGTATGTTTTAAAGCCAGATGCAGCTTATCATCCGAAAAATACAGTAAATGCTGGACATGTTCAGTTACTGTTTAGCTCAGACCTTTAGTTTACCTTTACTATAAGTAGTTGAGTACCCCTGGCCCTAGATGATTTGAACTTGCAATTGCTTGACTGCTCATATGTTTTTTTATATTGCAGTATATTGTAATATTACTGTGGTTCTTTGATGACAAGCCTGGGAGCCTTTGTGACATAAAAGTGGAGCACATTAGTTGCAAAATGTTGGCTCAAATAAAGGCTTACATGCTGCAGTTGGGAATGACCATGGCATCTAATAGGTTGAATGATCACAAATAGCACTGTGATCATGGTGGGTGTGAGTTGTAAACCACAACTGGCACCTGCTGAATATGAAACAGGCTCTGCTCCTGAGCTTGCTCAATGTAACCAATGATGTGCATATACAATGCTGGTAATTTAGGGGTTAAAGAAAGTCTACAGGTTGAAAATGTTTCCCAAACCAATAAAAGTGCCATGAAGGAGGCTTTTGTGTTCTATATCAACTCCACATTTCAAAAGCCATAACTTCTTTGTTTTACTATCTTTATAACCATATAAGGTTCACTTTTTTATTTATTTGGTGAAGGTGAGGTGAAAAAAACTATTGGGGTCGATTTATCAAAACTGGCATTTTGATGATCCCTGCCCCGCCATAGTTTGCGCCTCAATATAAATGAGGTGAGGTACATCTTCTGGGAACCATGTGCATGAACAGAAATCTATGCCAGTTTCTTGCTGGTGTAGATTATAACGATGAGTCAGCTGTGAGCGGGAGTCAGCTGTGAGCGGGAGTCAGCTGTGAGCGGGAGTCAGCGTTGCAGCGTGCGGAGGGCAGACCGCTGTGTCCCGGGGCTTTTCACAGCGGTGAGCAGCGGCCCAGTGCGGCCCAGCAGCGGCCCAGCGCGGCCAGGAGAGAGCTGCCGGCCTACTGCCGGGCGGCAGCAGTGGGAGGAGGAGCGGAGGTGCTGCACACGGGAGGGACGGACACCCAGACCGCCACCCGGAGAGCAGCCTGACGTGTCCCGGAGCCCTTCACGGCGGCGAGCAGCGGCCCAGCACGGCCAGGAGAGAGCTGCCGGCCTACTGCTGGGCGGTAACAGCAGGAGGAAGAGCGGAGTCGCCCTACACGGGAGGGACGGACACCCAGACCGCCATCCGGGGAGCAGCCCGCCGTGTCCCGGAGCCTTTCACAGCGGCCCAGCTCGGAGGAAGGAGCCGCCTTTCAGAGTCGCTTTGAGGCCGCAGAGAAACGTTACTGCTGCATCCGAGAGACTGTGTGCTAGGCCGCCGCCAATATGGAAGAGGAGAAAACTCACATGGTGAGCTGCAGCATATGCTATATGTTTACAGATTTGCCTGACCATAAAGCCAACTTCACCTGTATGAAATGCAAACTAGTGGCCCTTTTAGAAGATAAAGTGCAGAGGTTGGAAGAAAGAATAGTGATGTTGAGAGGCATTAAAGAAAGTGAGGTTTTTATTGATGAGGCAGAAGCAAGCCTCTTGAATATCGTAAGGGAAGAAAGTATGAGAGAGCCTACAGTGGTGGAGGCTGAAGCAAACCTCCAAAATATAGTAAGGGATGAATACTTGAGTGAACCTACAGAGGCAGATAATTGGATATAGGTGACCAAGAGATGCAAAAGGATCACAAGGCCATCACCACTTACACAGCTAGGTAACCGATATGAAACTCTTATGCAGACTGATGAAAATGATAAGAATAATCTATCAGCAAAAGAAGAAACAAAAGTCACCCAGAGACAAGTAGGAGCAACAAGAAATAGTGTTGCGAGGAAGAAAAGAAGAGGGGCCCTGACATAGAAGGTCCTGACTGGGAGAATCCAAGGGTCCGAAACAGACAGGATCCTTAGCCAGGTAAACCAGGCTCTCCTCGGCCAAAAGGGGGGAATCAGAATAACCCTCGCCCGATCCTCCCTGATCTTCCTCAGAACTGCTGGAATGAGATAGAAGGGAGGAAAAGCGTAAGCTAGATTGAAATCCCACTTGTAGGACAGAGCATCCACCCCAAAGGGGGGTTCCTCTGGGTTTAGGGAAAAAAAAATATCTCCACCTTCTTGTTTGACCGACTGACAAAGAGATCTATTTCCAGGACTCCCCAAACCCTGGTGATCTCTAAAAAGATGGATGGGTTCAATTCCCACTCGCTCTGATTCAGATTGTGACGGCTCAGGAAATCTGCCCTGAAATTGTCTGACCCCCTGATATGCAGAGCAGGCCAGGAGAGAACCAGAGGCCCTGACAGATGTATAATCCGGGCCATTATTTTCATAAGGGGAAGGGACCTCGTACCCCCTTGCTTATTTATATATGAAACTGCTGTCATATTGTCGGACATGATCCTTACATGGCGAATCCGAATACCCTGACCTACGACTTTCAAGGTCTCCAAAAATCGCCATTAGTTCCCTCTGATTTGAGGATGCCTGAGAAAGACTCCTTGACCAGCAGCCTTGAAACACCTGATCCCTCATTTGGGCACCCCACCACCAAGGGCTGGCATCCGTGGTAATAATTAGGGGGTCTGAGATCTTGCATGGAACTCCAATTTCTAGGTGACCCCTGACTAACCACCAACCCAGGGTTTCTCTTGTTGGCTGAGACACCCACATAAATTTGTCGAGAATTTTCTTTTCCTGACACCAGGCTGCCAGGATTTCCCACTGCAGGTCTCGGGAGTAGCTCTGAGCCCAAGGTACAGCTGGAATACAGGCCGTGAGAGTCCCCAGGATGGACATAGCCTTTCTTATAGTGACCCTGGGGGACTGGATCAGGATTTTTACTAGGGACAGAACTCTCTCTATTTTCTCTGGAGGGAGAAAAGATCTCTGAGCCGTGGAATATAGAATGATCCCTAGAAACTTTTTCTGTTGAGAAGGAACTAAACTTGACTTCTCTAGATTCACCATCCAACCTAATTCCTCCAGAATGTTCAGTACTACTCTGACACTTTCTAAACATTCTATTCTGGATCTTGCCACAATGAGAAAGTCGTCTAGATATGGAATAAACAGAACGTCTTTCTCTCTTACATGCGCCCCCATTTCTGCCACTATTTTGGTAAAGACTCTTGGGGCTATGGAGATTCCAAAGGGAAGAGCCTGATATTGGTATTGCTGAAACCACCCCTCCCATCTCTATTGCTACTCGCAAGAACCTCTGGTGACCTGGAAAAATTGGAATATGGTAATAAGCATCTTTCAGGTCTATCACCGCCATCCAGCAATTGGGAGTTAATCTCATTGCTGACTGCACTGTCTCCATCCGGAATTTTTTGTAAGACAGAAACTGATTTAACCTCCTTAGATTTATTATGGTTCTGTAGGAGCCATCGGGTTTCCTTACCCAGAACAGATGGGAATAAAAGCCACTTATGAAATTTTCCTCCAGGCAGGAAGGAATTTCCTCAGTCTCCCCTCTACCCGGGGCCTGGCGTCATTGCCTATTGGGTCTTGGATCTTTATTACAGGGTGAGTTGTTAAATAAGAACCCCTTGTGTTTCTTATTGATTCTGCCCAGCTATTATCTCTGGACTTGACAATTTTCTGCCCTCTGTATGCTGCAAAGGGACGAAAGGACCTCCGTGTCCGACCAGAGGAAGGCAAAGGAAAAACTCTCTTTTTATCTGCTGCCTTAGCTAAGATGTCATCCAAGGCTGGTCCAAAGAGATATTCACTGTCACAGGGCAGATTGCACAGCCGGGTCTTAGACCCTACATCACCTGTCCAACTCTTCAGCCATATAGCCCTCCTGGCAGAGTTGGTCAGGGCAAGGGAGCGAGCTGATAATCTTACAGCGTCAGCTGAAGCATTTGCCAAAAAATCTGCAGCTTTTCTAATAGTCGGCAGGGCTGACAGAATCTGCTCTCTTGGGGCCTTATCCCTTAATTGATCTTCCAGCTCCCCTAGCCAGATCATAAGGGATCTAGCAGTAGAGGTAGCCGCTATATTGGGCTTGAGGGACGCTCCTACTGACTCCCCAGAACGCCTTAGGAGGCTTTATGCTTTCTTGTCTAAGGGATCCTTCAGGGTACCCATGTCCTCGAAGGGCAGTGCCGAGTTCCTAGAGGCTCTGGCTATGGCAATATCAATTTTTGGTACATTATCCCAAGAAGAGCAAGCTTCCTCTTCAAACGGGTATTTACGCTTAACTCCTCTAGGGATAAAACCCTTCTTGCTAAGCGATGTAATATTTTTATGGACTGGAAAGTGTCTCCTTTGACGAACCTCCAAACATAATGTCCTGTATAGAACGGGAGGGTCTAGAGTCCTCAATCCCCCTAGTCGCTCGAATGGCTTTGAGCAACTTGTCAGTGTCCTCAACTGGAAAACACGACTGTCCTCCCTCTACATCAGATATGGAGGAAGAAGAGACATCAACGGATAATTCTCCACTTTCACCTTGAACAGACTCCTCCTCAGAAGAGGAGTCTTGACCTTGGGTAGAGGAACTGGACTTCTTTTTCTGGCCACTTTTACCCTTAAGGGAACTCCTGACCTCCTCCTGTATCATAGATCTGATACCCTGTAAGAATGACGGGGACTCCTCAGCAATAGTTCTATTAATACATGATGGGCAGAGCTTTTTCTCATAAGAAGAAGAAAGTCTAGTTCTACATAAGGCACATTCCTTATTCTTAGGTCTATCCTACAAAAGACAGGGGAAACCAATAATCAATAAAAAATAAAGGGTTGGCACGCAGCCACTTACATCCCCCTAGAATACCGAGGAAGGTGGAGGTGGACCTTCATCTTGCCCTCCACCTTGGGGGTCTTCCTCCTGCCGGCGGCAGCTGCTGTGGCGGCGGCTGTGGCTGCTGCTGCTCTTCCATACTATAGAGACTCGGTGCATGGAGGGCCAGGAACTGCTTAGCAGCTCCACTTTCCTTCAATCTGCATTATATGGCCATTCAGCTGCTAGGCCACGCCCATTCCACCGGAAACCACGCCTTCATTACCAGTAAGCCACGACCCTTCCACCGGAAGCCACGCCCACTTCCTGCCGGGCTGGCACCTCCATGTGTCTCCCTGCAGGTCCGGAACTCCTGCGGCCTAAAGCAGAGGAAACACACTCCTTCTGCCTGGATATTGGAACCCCCGCGCCCGGAACACCAGCGGCGCATAGCTGGGGGGATGGCACCTGACTCCAGACTGGGCCATAGCCACCCCTGGAAGAAGAGAGGCAACCCCTACCAGGACCAACTCTTTCCTATGCCATCAGGTAAGCCTGCCTCAAGCAGACACGTAGGTCTCCCTCCAGGGACAGGAAACAACTGAGGGGTAGGAGAGGCTCCACCTTTTTATACCGTAGGTTTCCTGTCCCTGGGGGCGGATCCTCTCTCTGGGTGCTGTCGTGGGTGAAGGGAAAAGGGCAAATGTGGTCCCCATCTACAAAAAGGGGAATAGGGACGACCCAGGAAATTATAGGCCGGTAAGTCTGACCTCGATAGTAGGAAAAATCTTTGAACAAATCATTAAAGAACATTTAATTAGGTACCTGGATGGGAAGGCTTTAAGTAATCAGAGCCAGCACGGCTTTATGCCCAATAAATCTTGTCAGACTAACCTGATTTCCTTCTACAATAAAATCACTGAATGGTTGGACCAGGGGAATGCAGTGGACATAGTATATATTGACTTTAGTAAGGCCTTTGATAAAGTATCACATAACATTCTTATTGAAAAAATGATCAAGTATGGCTTTGATAAAAAATCAGTGAGGTGGGTTCACAATTGGCTTAATGATGGGGCACAACGAGTAATTCTAAATGGCTATACATCAAACTGGAAGAAAGTAAAAAGCGGGGTGCCGCAGGGCTCTGTCCTGGGCCCAGTACTTTTTAATATTTTTATAAATGATCTGGATGATGGGATTATTGGGGAACTAATAAAATTTGCAGATGATACAAAGATAGGAGGAATGGCCAACACTAGAGAGGAGAGAGAATGCATCCAAAAGGACTTGGACACACTGGAACAATGGGCTGAGGTGAACAAAATGGTATTCAACAGGGACAAATGCAAAGTCCTACATCTGGGTAACAGAAATGCAAGAAGCATATATAGCATGGGAGGAATAGAACTAAGTGATAGTACAGGGGAAAAGGATTTGGGCATAATAATAGATCAAAAATTCAACATGAGTCAACAGTGAGGTGCGGTGGCAAAAAAGGCTAATAAAATTCTAGGATGTATCAAGACGAGCATTGAAGCTAGATCAAGAGAGGTAATTATTCCGCTGTACTCTGCCCTGGTCAGACCCCACCTGGAATACTGTGTACAGTTCTGGGCGCCCCAATTTAAGAAAGACATCGATTTATTGGAGCAGGTCCAAGAGAAGAGCAACCAAAATGGTGGAAGGTCTACAAACCATGTCCTACGAGGAAAGGCTAAAAGAATTGGGATTGCTTAGTTTGCAGAAGAGAAGGCTAAGGGGAGACTTAATAGCGGTATTTAAATATCTGAAAGGTTGTCACAGTGCAGAGGGATCTAACCTTTTCTTATTAGCAGAAGGAAGCACGAGAAGTAATGGGATGAAACTAAGGGGAAGGAGATTCAGATTAGACATTAGGAAAAACTTTTTAACAGTAAGGGTAGTGAGGGAGTGGAATAGGCTGCCACGGGAGGTGGTGAGTTCTTCATCAATTGAAATCTTCAAGCGGAAACTGGATAGATATATAGCTGGGATGATTTAGGAAATCCTGCTTTTGCAGGGGGTTGGACTTGATGGCCCTTGAGGTCCCTTCCAACTCAAACAAAACAAAACAAAACAAACAAATCTGACTGGGTTGATGACCCGTCGCCATCACACCCCACTTGAGGAAAGTGGTGTGCGGAGCACAAAACTTCAGGCGCATAAGCCACGTTAAATCATCCCTATTGTATCTTATCCCCTTCCTGCCATTTTTTTTTTTTTTTCTTCCAAAGGCCATGTTTTAAATTTTCACTACACAGAGCTGCATAAGAGCATATTTTTTGCGGGACAAATTGTACTGGTACCTGAAGTGGTACTTATTAATATTCTGTGATATTTACTGGAAAGCTGCAAACAAAATTCAGAATGGGGTGGATTTTTTATGGGTTTTGTTTTCACAGCGTCCGCTGTGCAGCCAAAAAAACGTTACCTATATTCTGCAGGTTGTTGCAATTCGTTGGAGTCACCATATTTTGACACCTGTAACTTTTTTATATTTTGGAATACAGTGCTGCGCAAGGAGTTTTTTTTTTTTTATAGTATTTTGAGTAATATCTGATGTCTTGAATTTTTTGAGAGGGGGAAATGGTGAAAACAGTGATTCGGGCCGTTTTTTTTAGCTATGGCATGTATGGGAAAACTATTTTTATATGTTTGCAGTTCATACATATGTAGATGTAAAAAATTTTTTTTAATTTGGAAGCTAGGGAAAAGGGGTGATTTGAACTTTAGTATTTTTCTTTAAATATTTGTAAAAGCTTCAACATTTTTTTAAGACCTTCTAGGCGGCTTGACCATAACATCATTGGATTGCTTGTGCCATAAATGGCAATACACCCAACAGGGGGACTTGAACATGCAATTTCTTGTCATTTCTACAATGATCAAGCACTAAATAATAGTATGCTGCAGAGTGGGAATGGATTACACTGGTCTACAAAAAAAATGTTTTTTTCTTTCACAGAAACAAAAATATGCGGATTTCAATGTATTTTTGTGCTGATTTCAAATATGTTTTCAGATTTTTTTCATCAGGCAGGGTTTTTTAGTAACAGGCATTTACAGTGCCATGCGAAAGTATTCGGCCCCCTTGAACTTTTCAACCTTTTGCCATATTTCAGGCTTCAAACATAAGGATATAAAATTTACATTTTTTGGTGAAGAATCAACAATAAGTGAGACACAATTGTGAAGTGGAACAAAATTTATTGGTTATTTTAAACTTTTGTAAAAAATAAAAAACTGAAAAGTGGGGAGTGCAATATTATTCCCCCTTTACTTTCAGTGCAGCAAACTCACTCCAGAAGTTCAGTGAGGATCTCTGAATGATCCAATGTTGTCCTAAATGACTGATGATGATAAATACAATCCACCTGTGTGTAATCAAGTCTCCCTATAAATGCACCTGCTCTGTGATAATCTCAGGGTTCTGTTTAAAGCACAGAGAGCATCATGAAGACCAAGGAACACACCAGGCAGGTCCGGGATACTGTTGTGGAGAAGTTTAAAGCCGGATTTGGATACAAAAAGATTTTCCAAACTTGAAACATCTCAAGGAGCACTGTGCAAGCGATCATATTGAAATGGAAGGAGTATCAGACCACTGCAAATCTACCAAGACCCGGCCGTCCCTCTAAACTTTCATCTCAAACAAGGAGAAGACTGATCAGAGATGCAGCCAAGAGGCCCATGATCACTCTGGATGAACTGCAGAGATCTACAGCTGAGGTGGGAGAGTTTGTCCATAGGACAACAATCAGTCGTACACTGCACAAATCTGGCCTTTATGGAAGAGTGGCAAGAAGAAAGACATTTCTCAAAGATATCCATAAAAAGTATCATTTAAAGTTTGCCACAAGCCACCTGGGAGACACACCAAACATGTGGAAGAAGGTGCTCTGGTCAGATGAAACCAAAATCGAACTTTTTGGCCACAATGCAAAACGATATGTTTGGCATAAAAGCAACACAGCTCATCACCCTGAACACACCATCCCCACTGTCAAACATGGTGGTGGCAGCATCATGATGATACCATACCATGACATCTGACCAGTACAACACTGCTGCATAGGAGAAATGCCATGGACATAACAAGAGGTCACAATGACGCCTATACAGGCTGTTTTACTCTTTGAAAACAGTCAAGTATATTAATACACATGAGATTTTTCCATGCAAACGTCACATGGTAGGTCCAACAACAAAGATCCTTATTCTCAGCCAATGGATAAACCACTGCTCCTACCCAAATGAAGCCCTACACCAGCTCCTATGTATCCTGAATCTTACTTCTGAGCTCCACCCACCCAGCTTGCACTAGGAGGCACTTACAAAAGCTGTAGTTTTGAAAAGGTTGGTGGCAGAGTTCCATATTTCTGAAATCTTACTAAACATCCAGTCACCTCACCTGACATGTCTACAAGATGAGGTCTCCTACGCATGAGCCAAAAATGACAAAACTGAGCACAGGTTCAGATCAGTATTATATTATATGTGGAAGCAGCAGGCATGTTGGTCCATCTAAGTATTGTCTTTGCCTAGCCAACTTAGTAGCTGTACTATGGGGCTTGTAATGCTAATATAAAACGCAAGTCTATTGTTGGCTTAATAATGCTGCGGCAGTCACTAGACTAGACAATAAGCCTCCATTCACTATATGTAGATGGACATATACAGGTGCATCTCAATAAATTAGAATATTTTTGAAACGTTCATTCATTTCAGTAATACAATTCATAATCAGAAGTCTTCCATGATTATGTGTCCTACTGAACCAGACTGAGAGACCATTTAAAGGCTTAGGAAACCTTGGCAGGTGACACACTGAATTTACAATACTGAACTTTTTTACAATATTCTAATTTTCATAGATTTTGGTTTTCATTACCTGTAATCCATAATCAACATTTACAGAAATAAAACACTTGAAATAGAACACTCTGTGTGTAAAGAATCCAGAAAATATAGGAGGTCACTTTTTTAATTTAATTACTGAAAGAAATAAACGTTTCAATGATATTCTAATTTATTGAGATGCACCTGTATATAAGTCTTTACTGATTGTTTTAGTCCTTATATAGTTGTTGCCTATTTGTCCTTTTACGTTATAAACACTATTTATCTACAGTCATATGAAAAAGTTTGGGCACCCCTATTAATCTTAATCATTTTTAGTTCTAAATATTTGGGTGTTTGCAACAGCCATTTCAATTTGATATATCTAATAACTGATGGACACAGTAATATTTCAGGATTGAAATGAGGTTTATTGTACTAACAGAAAATGTGCAATATGCATTAAACCAAAATTTGACCGATGCAAAAGTATGGGCACCTCAACAGAAAAGTGACATTAATATTTAGTAGATCCTCCTTTTGCAAAAATAACAGCCTCTAGTCGCTTCCTGTAGCTTTTAATCAGTTCCTGGATCCTGGATGAAGGTATTTTTGACCATTCCTCTTTACAAAACAATTCCAGTTCAGTTAAGTTTGATGGTCGCCGAGCATGGACAGCCCGCTTCAAATTATCCCACAGATGTTCAATGATATTCAGGTCTGGGGACTGGGATGGCCATTCCAGAACATTGTAATTGTTCCTCTGCATGAATGCCTGAGTAGATTTGGAGCTGTGTTTTGGATCATTGTCTTGCTGAAATATCCATCCCCGGCGTAACTTCAAATTCGTCACTGATTCTTGTACATTATTCTCAAGAATCTGCTGATACTGAGTTGAATCTTTAACAAGCATTGGCCACACAGCCCCAAAGCATGATGGAACCTCCACCAAATTTTACAGTGGGTAGCAAGTGTTTTTCTTGGAATGCTGTGTTTTTTTGACGCCATGCATAACGCCTTTTTGTATGACCAAACAACTCAATCTTTGTTTCATCAGTCCACAGGACCTTCTTCCAAAATGAAGCTGGCTTGTCCAAATGTGCTTTTGCATACCTCAGGCGACTCTGTTTGTGGCGTGCTTTCAGAAACGGCTTCTTTCGCATCACTCTCCCATACAGCTTCTCCTTGTGCAAAGTGTGCTGTATTGTTGACCGATGCACAGTGACACCATCTGCAGCAAGATGATGCTGCAGCTCTTTGGAGGTGGTCTGTGGATTAACCTTGACTGTTCTCACCATTCTTCTTCTCTGCCTTTCTGATATTTTTCTTGGCCTGCCACTTCTGGGCTTAACAAGAACTGTCCCTGTGGTCTTCCATTTCCTTACTATGTTCCTCACAGTGGAAACTGACAGGTTAAATCTCTGAGACAACTTTTTGTATCCTTCCCCTGAACAACTATGTTGAACAATCTTTGTTTTCAGATCATTTGAGAGTTGTTTTGAGGAGCCCATGATGCCACTCTTCAGAGGAGGTTCAAATAGGAGAACAACTTGCAATTGGCCACCTTAAATACCTTTTCTCATGATTGGATACACCTGGCTATGAAGTTCAAAGCTCAGTGAGGTTACAAAACCAATTTTGTGCTTCAGTAAGTCAGTAAAAAGTAGTTAGGAGTATTCAAATCAATAAAATGATAAGGGTACCCAAATTTTTGCATCGGTCAAATTTTGGTTTAATGCATATTGCACATTTTCTGTTAGTACAATAAACCTCATTTCAATCCTGAAATATTACTGTGTCCATCAGTTATTAGATATATCAAATTGAAATGGCTGTTGCAAACACCCAAATATTTAGAACTAAAAATGATTAAGATTAATAGGGGTGCCCAAACTTTTTCATATGACTGTATATATAGACTTTTGTTTAGCTATGAAGAAAACAACAAATACCCGATGGACCACACTATTAGTAAAAGGAGCTCTACTACGATGGAATAGAGAAACGGATGAAAAACATTGGTGCTCCATGGCTAAAAATACTCCTCAAAAACAATAAGGGGAGTATTTTTACTCTTATGGAAAAAATGTAGTGCTACTTATGGACATAACAAATCTCTTGTACTTAGGTTGCGCTGAACATTCAGTGAAACCTCCACCACCTTAAAGAAGACGTTTTATCACCTCCGCCAAGCCCAGCTATTTACACCATTTAATAGGTGCTGCTCCACTGATTCTGGCACAGTTAGAATTTTTTCTGTAGCCCCCACTGTTCCCGAGCAAATAAGTGCTGTTTATTTTGGTGCCTCATATGCTATTTAGACTCAGTACTCTCAGGCAGGCATCATGGCACTGTCCATCTCTGACTGGAACTCTGAATCACACCTCCTTACCTACTTCTGCCTGACACCACCCAAGAGTGCAGATTCTAATTAGTATATCAGTCACCAAAACTAACACTAGGTTCACACTAGCATTTGCTTGTCTCCGTCCCAGATTCTGCTTAAATCAGTGGAGAGAAAAGTTCTTTAAGAAGGACTTTTCTCTCCGTCAATTTCAGTATAAAATTAGCAGAAACCTGGCGGACCCCATTATAGTCTATGGGGTCCAACGGTTTCCGCAAGTAATCGCTTTTTTAAGCAAATGGGGTTTCCGTGCTTTGGGTCTACATGTGAACCTAGCGTAACTGCACTTAATGCTAGGGAACTGAGGAGGCTAGAGAAAAAAAAAAATCCAGATACTCTGGAATCAGTGGAACAGCATCTATTAAAAAATGCTAAGAACTGTAGTTTGTGGAGGTGGTGAAACATCCTCTTTAACCTCTTCCTATCACAACCTTTTTTCAATTTTCATTTTTGACTCCCAGCCTTTCAAGTCATAACTTTTTTATTTTTCCATTCACAGAGCTGTATGAGCATTGTATTTATAATGTATTTTTGCAGGACATACTGGGAATCTAGAAAAAAAATCATAATGGGTGAAACTGGAGAAAAAAATGTGTTTGTCCGACTTTCTTACTGGCTTCATTTTTACAGAATTCACTGTGCAGCCAAAATGACATGTCACCTGTATTCTATGGGTCAGTACAGTTATTTATTTGTCACTTGTTTCATTGGGGGACACAGCACTATGGGTATAGACCTAGCTAGAGGCTGACACTAGGAATAGCAAAACGTCAGCTCTGCCTCCAGGCTATAGCCCCTCCACAGACACTGTGTTAGTCAGTTTTAACCTAGTGTCCATACGAGGCAGACACGACCGGACTCAGGACTTTCTGTCTCACATCGTTTTTATTTTTCTTTCAGGTGCAGGGGGGGATTCTTCAGTGTCTAAGCCACACTAGTCATACCCACCTGCGAGCACAGTGCTCTGCAATAGAGCGCCTCGCCGTTCACCCAGTCCCCACTTGCTGTATCAGCAGCCAGAACGCTGGTGATCCCACTCCTATGTGCGAAGTCCCCCAAAGGGGTAACCCTTTGGCACCCGAAGACAGCAGATAAGGTATGAGATGATAGGTGAGTATGAGAGATCTCTGAAAACTCCCAAATCCCCACCCCCACCACAGGACCCCCTGAGCCCCTCTCGCCTTGTGTCCTTTTTTATAGGACACAGCACTTGGGAATAGTCTCTGTGCAGGCTATCCTCCCTGATTTACCCCTAGGGCCCTTTCTACCATGTCCTCCCATGATGAGCCAACTCGCCCCCTCCCGGTGCCGCCACATTTTAAACGCACGTTCGCTGTAATAAAAAGCTAACATGGTCAACTTTAGCTTATCTGCTCTGTCTGTCTTCCGCCTAAGCCAGCACAAGCCCCTCTCCGACGGACCCTCCCCCAGATTGAAAGCCTTCCCTTAACTGGGCCATAGGCGAACTTGCCAGACTTAACCAGTCTGTTGATATCACAAGGCATTATGGGAAAGGAGCTGGGGAGCTCATGCGCCCTCTGTTGGATGTAACAGATCCTCAATTTGCTTTTGACTCACCGAGTCTTGAGACAGCAAATGGGATTTTAGCCAAGCCAATTTCATTTATCTGCATACAGCGCCGTTTCGGGATTTTTGTCCCTCATCAGTGCAGAGCAAATTGAGGATCTGTTACATCCAACAGAGGGCGCATGAGCTCCCCAGCTCCTTTCCCATAATGCCTTGTGATATGTAGATGCTTAGTAGAGGGCGAAAGGCAACTTAAAACTCTACACACCTTTACTGGTGCTCTCCTCAAGGAGAGATGTCCCTGTCCTTAACCAGTCTGTGGCACCCTACACAGTCTGCTTCTCCTGGGGACACCTCTGACTTCTACCTGGAGCATCAGCTAGGCACGTCTACATCCGCTGCTATGCAGCAGCTCATCCATGCAGTAATAGATGCTCTACATATCTCAGACGACCTGGATCATACTTCTCAAGAGGACATTACCTTCTGCCACAGTCACCACCCTCCTCTAGTCTACCCCAACCATTGGGCGTTTGACCATATCTTGAGGGAACAATGGCTTTACCCGGACCATCCCCTGCCTTCCACTGAAGGCAGATGTCCTTTCTCCTTTTCCAGAACAGTGTGTTTCCAAGTGGTCAGAGCCTCCCATGGAGTACCACGTGATAGCTAGGCTTTAGCTCTCCAAGCTACTATTCCGCCTTTAGTGGAGTCCGCCTACCTCAGAGATCCCTCGGAAAAGAGGGTGGACTCTCTCGCCAAGGTGGCCTTCATAGCTCATCTCTCAAATTCTGAACACTTCCAAGTACTTTTGTGATGCTTCCCTGGAAGCAGCTCGACATTCTGCCAAGGCGGCTGCCAATATTGTGGCAATCTGCCATACTGTTTGGATCCAATCGTGGAACGCCCAATCCGTCTCTAAGAAGGCGGTCATGGCTCTTACCTTTTCTCGGGACGAACAGAGCCAGCGTTTTGGCTAAGGCCTAAAAAGTTCATCTCTGAGGCTACAGGAGACAAAAGCTCTCTCCTTTCCCAGAGGTGTCCTAAGCAGCATCCACTCTCCTTCAGCCACTCTCAGCATTGTCGCTTCCTGGGACTCCTGCTCCCTGAAGTCCTATTTCAGGCTCAGACCTTCCTGGCAGTCCCGCACCAAGTCCTCCAGGCTTACTTCTACCATCAGCGAATATCTTTTTTTTTTGCGGTGGGTTTGCGTCATTTTCAATTTGTCGCTCTCACTGACACTAGCCAGGATCGGTCTACACTGCCTTGACCTTTCAGGGCCTGTGATCCAAAGCCAAGACCTACCTTCAGATCAATCTACTGGAACTCCAAGGACATACGGTCAGAGTCCAGACCGACAACTCCACCACATCATCTTCCAGCTCTTCGGCGGTCCACATGGACAATTGAGCGACAGGCTACCTAAACCGAGGAAAGCTTGACCCGGGCGAGTGGTCTCTTCGCCAGAAGATCTTTCTCCAGTTGTGCTCCTGGTGGGGCACGACCGACGTAGACCTCTTCGCCTCCCGCCCGAACCACAAGCTCACCCGTTATGTGGCAAGTCCCAGGACCCTCGGCCCACCACCAATGCTCTTGTGATTCCCTGGTCAGAATTCCTGCTTCTGTACCTGTTCCCTCCCCTGCCTCTTCTCCCTCGGGTTCTCAAGAAACTGAAGACCAAGGGGGTTCCAGCCATCATAGTGGCTCCAGATTGGCCCCATCGGGCCTGGTACGTGATCTCATGTTCCTGCTGACAGATGCTCCTTGGCCTCTTCCTCTGCAAGTCAAGTCCATCCACTCTCCTTTTCTCTTCCTAGGATTCTGGCTTTTCTCCAGTCCAGTCTGGACCAAGGGCTTGGTCTTTCTTCTCTTAACCCCTTCCCGCCAGTGACATTTTTCAATTTTCGTTTTTAACTCCTTGACAAAAATCCAAAAGTGTGCAAAAAATATGTATTTTTTAAAAGTCGGCATATTCTGGACACCCGTAACTTTTTTTTTATACTTCTGTGTACGAGGATGCATAGGGCGTCTTTTTTTGCGGGACCAGGTGTACTTTTTAGTTATACCATTTTGAAGAATTACTATTGCTTTGATCACTTTTTATTCAAATTTTTATCAGAGGCAAAACAGTGAAAAAACGGCGGTTTGACACTTTTGTTTTTTTTCCCACTATGGCGTTTACCGTACGGGAAAAATATTTTTATATATTTGTAGACCAGGCGTTTTCGACACAGGGATACCTAATGTGTATGTGTTTCACAGTATTTAACTACTTTTATATGTATCCTATGTGCTGCCACCCTGGCAGAATGGCGAGCTGCCTCCAGAGAGGCATCACACAGATAGTTGGAAACTTGAGGATCTAAAGGACGAACCCCCTGAAGGGGGCTCCAGCGGAGAGGCTGAAGCTGTTTGGCCCAAGAAATGCAGGCCTTGCAGACCCAAGACGCAGCAAGGAAGGCCGCAGGGAGGAACCATGAAGGCCACCTTGGAGAGAGTCCACCCTCTTGTCCGAAGGATGGCTGAGAGAGGCGGAGTCTGCCATGGCAGAATGGTAGCCTAAGAAAGACTAGCTATCACTGGATGCACTGCAGGAGGCTCTGACCACTTGGAGACAAACTGATCAGGAAAAGGAAAGAGGACGTCTGACTTTGTAGTGGAAGGGAGGGGACATCCCGGGTGAAGCCATTCTTCCTTTAAGATATGAACAAATGCCCCGACTGTGGTGAAGTCCGAGGCATCCCCAGGTGAAACAGACCGTGCAGGGGGAGATAAGCTTCCACCTTTCAGAGTGGAGCCGCAATCTGTGGTTCTATCTGGGAAATTCCCATTGGAAGGGGAGGAGGACAGTGACCCGCAGGATGATTTCCTGGTCCTTTTGCAAGGACGGCTCCTGGAGCTGGAACGGGAGTAAAAAGGGCACCCGGGGAGAGGCCTAGGAGTCGCAACTGGACAGCGATCTGGGAAAGCAGCCGTTCCAAGGTTTTTATCACAGGCTGGTTAAATCTGGCAAGGTCGCCTATGGCCCGGGTAAGAGAAGCTGCCCAGTCCTATAAAATGTGGCGGCATCAGGAGGGGCCAGGTTGGCTTATTGTGGGAGGGCATGGCAGAAGGGGTCCAAATTAAAAAAAGAAAAAAAAAAAAAAAGGGGAGTAACCCAGGGGGTTAGTCTACCAGACCACAGGGAGATGTCCTTCCGCCGACTGCTGCACAGAGCGGTATCCCAGGTGTCCCTCAGGACAGGCTGGAAAAGATCCTGTGTAAGCTGCAGGCTGCTGAAGAAAAGTGTTATGGGAAAGGGAGCTGGGAAGCTCATGCACCCTCTGTTGGATGTAACAGATCCTCAACTTACTTTGGACTCACTGAGTCTTGAGACAGCAAATGGGATTTTGGCCAAGCCAATTTCACTTATCTGCATACTGCGCCGTTTTGGGATTTTTGTCCCTCATCAGTGCAGAGCAAAATGAACTGGCTGGCTTTGTGGGAGGCAATGAGTAGCTTAGGGACGGGAACATCTCTCCTTGAGGAGAGCACCAGTGAAGGTGTGTAGAGTTTTGAATTGCCTTTTGCCCTCTACTAAGCATCTACATATTGAGGATCTGTTACATCCAACAGAGGGCGCATGAGCTTCCCAGCTCCCTTTCCCATAATGCCTTGTGATATGTAGATGCTTAGTAGAGGGCAAAAGGCAATTCAAAACTCTACACACCTTCACTGGTGCTCTCCTCAAGGAGAGATGTTCCCGTCCCGAAGAAAAGTGTAACAGAATATATACATTAAAAAAAAACAAAACAAAAAAAACACTTACCCATTCCACCGTTTTCTGGCACTGTAGGGTTACCCCCTTGATGAACCTTGCACTTAGTAGTAGGGACTGTGTGACTATCGGGGCACTCTTCCACAGAGCGCAGCGCCTGCAAGGGGGTGCGACTAAGTGAGGCATACACGCTGAAGACCCCCTGCACCTGAAAGAAAAATAAAAACGAGACAGAAAGACCTGAGTCCGGTCAGGTCTGAATCCTATGGACACAATAGGCTAAAACTAGCTAGTACAGGGTCAGTGGAGAGGGTATAGCCCAGAGGCATAGCCGACATCTTTAGTGGTTCCTAGTGTCAGCCTCCTAGTGGCCAGGCCTATACCCATGGTGCTGTGTCCCCAATGAAATAAGCAAGAAATAAATAATTTGTATCTTATTTTGGACTCCATTTGACAATTTAACCTGCGTTCAGCATCCATATTTTTTTTCTCTGAGATGATCACACTTATAAGAGACCATTCACCTGTGCAAATTTGGGTGGTTGGCTCACAAAAGGTTTCACTGTACATAGATGACCTGACAGCACTATCATACTTTCAGTGTCAACTTTAGGGCAGTAGAACTGTTAGAAAAGAGAGATAACATATACTATAGAGAGAAAAGTACTGGGAAATATGTCAATCATTGAATTCAGGTATTTCATTCAGTCCATCGCCACAAGTGTACAAAATACAGTAACTAACCCTGCAGCCTGGCCTAACAAATATTTGTGAAAGCAGCTCATTGAATTCCAGAGTGGTAATGAAATAGGATGCCACTACTGCAACTTGTTCCCACTTTTATATTCCATGATCAACTGTGATCGCCATTATTTAAAAGCAGGAGCGTTTAGGAACCACAGAAACTCAGCCATGAAGTGTCAGACCACGTCAAGTTACAGAGACGGGATGCTGAGTTCTAGGGTGCATAGTGCATAAAAATCACCAATGCTCTGCAGACTCAACTATGGCATTCAGGAACTGCCCTGACACTATCAACACAAAAATTGAGCACTTGGAGCTCAATTCCAGTGAGGGAAAGTCTTATTGCTTCAGCAGGCTAAGACATTTTGGACAACTGTATGCTTCCAACTCTGTGGGGAAGTGTTTGGGGAAAGCAATTTTCTGTTCCACCCTGTCTGTGCCCCAGTGCACAAAGCAAAATCCATGAATGCATGGTTGGAAGAATTTGGTGTGAAAGAACTTGGCTGGCCCGAGATCTGACCTAAACCCTAGTGAACACCTAGAGTGGAGATTGCAAGCTAGGCCCTCTCATCTAACAACAAGGTCTGACCTCATAAATGTTCTGCACAAACACTTCAAAATCTTGTAGAAAGCTTTCCCAGAAGAGTGGAAGCTGTTTACAGAGGAGAGGGAAGACCACCTCCATATTAATTATATGGATTTAGAATGGATCATAAAAAGCTCCTGCAGGTGTAACGTGTAGGTGTCTCAAAACTTTTCTCCATATAGTGAGTAACCTAATGTTCCTTATAAAAGATAACCACACAGCTTTCACCGTACAAGAGACACAACCCTGTCGACCATATACGCTTACACTGCACATACGGGGGCCCCACTGACTACAATAGATCTGAACCATCAGCAATTCTGTGTCTTTGTATAAGCTTACTTACTCTTGTGACTAGCCCTGACAACATGCAACAAATATACTAATGACATGTTACTCAACAGCAGCCCAATTGTCCTGAGGACTGGAGCCTTCATCCAATCGCTCCATCTGCAGAATATTCCCCTAAATCATCTCTATAATCAGATGCAGATATCAACACAACCTTCAAGACTCTGATGTCTCAATCTTTGTGTTTTGGACAAGTTGAGTGTTTTCAGAGTCGAGGGGAGTGATCTATGTAGCCATCTGCTCACATGGCGGCAAGCTTCAGCGCAGCTTCAATGCGTTACACAACCAAGTGCTCAACTACAGACACATCGTGGGACATGTTCCAAATTAACTAAATTAATGTCCACTGGACTGAGACCAGCCCAGAGAAAAAAAAATACTAAAATTTTGAAAAAATCAGCAAAGGGTGCAACAGATTAAGTCAGACAGAAATAGGAGTTACTTATGGTAAAAGAATATAAAGGTTAAAAGTATGAAACTGGAAAGATTGACATATCTGAGGTCACTGTTGCTCTCTAGTGAGTGGATAGGAGGCATTCTCTGTGATGTCACTGCCAATCTCTCTCTAGTGAATGGATAGGCTGTATTCTTTGCAATGTCACAGTTTCTCTCTAGTGAATTGACAGCCCACAATCTCAGTGATATGACTGCTGCTTCTCTAGCGAATGGAAGGTTGCATTATGTTACATCACCACTGTTCTCTAATGAAGTGACAGGCCACATTCTGTGTGATGTCACAGCTGCTTCTCTAGTGAATGGACAGGCCACAATCTGTGTGATGTCACTGATTCTCTCCAGTAAATGGATTGCTTATTGCTTACCATCCCCCAACAGATGATCTGGTCTCATACAAGGCTGAGCAGACAAGTCATAAGTGTGACTCTTACAAATAGCTGACTACTCCTGTTAGGTTTGGTGATCACCACAGCTGTGTATGCCAGAGAATGACTCCAGCCTCCGTACATCTTACAGTAAATGGGATTAATTTTATATTTTGCTAAATAGTCCCTGGCAATGCTGGTAAGTGGTTATGTAGATTGGAGCCAGAAACAAAGTGAGTTTAGCAGTAAACCAAAAATGTGTAAGAAATGCTGAAAGTGATGGTTTTCCATGTACCACATCAATTCAAACCTGTTCCGGGCAGCAGGACTCGGACATGAAAATACTACTGTTGTATATTGTGGTGTCAGTGAGCTGGGACTCTCACAACCTAGAGACTGGGATGCTTCTGATAACTTATAGTTATCGTATTGATTTGACACCTCTTAGAAGTAACAGCTAAAAACGGCAGAACACACTATTTAGAGGGGTGTGCACAACGTGCTCAGCAGTTCTACAACTCTTCAATAATACACAATAAAAAGGACTCCAGTACAAGAAATCTTAAACCAACGTTGTGATTTTATTGATGGGCGAAGACTTTATACTTCTAGATATCACTGAACTGTGTACAATTAGGAACTGAATGTTAGAGGAGAGCGAGACGGCAGAAATTAAATGAAGCAGACTGGAATTTGAGCGGCTCTGACCTCCACTGTACACAGATAAGCATCATTATTCGGGTGTCTCATTACAATCACTGTCCTCTACACAGACAAACGTCCCACTGCCAAAGGTTCACTGATTCAGTTTATACCTTTTCTATGCAATAAATTTTAAAGCCTTCTGCTGCTGGAGAGGAAGGTAGTCGCTGCACTTCTCCTGCAGGAAAGGGGTTAAAACACTAATACTTCAGATTACTCCTACGAGGCACCAGCAACTCTGAAAAAAAGCCTTCTGTAATATCCTTTTTTTTTTTTTTTTTTAACATTTTTTGCTAGTTTCATTTTTTTTTCTGTTTTTTAAACTGATTTATGAGAGAAATTCTACAGAAAATTGCAGCCTGGTAAATATTTAATTTTTATATATTTATTTACTGTTGATTCTGTGATCCGGAAAGCGAAGGAGAGTGGCAGGGTTTTTTTCTGCTAGAAGTGAAAGGTGGAGGCTTGCAGGAAGGGGCTGAAACTTTACTGTTCTCACGTGAAGATTGATTAATGCTGGTGCGTTGAGTCTTTGGCGAAGCGCGTGGGTGCCCAAGAGGCGACGCAGCAACTTCTACCCAAGACGCTAAAAAAATAATAAAAAATCTATTCTGTGTATTAAGAACCATCCCCTAGACTGGTTAAGCCTTGGCTCCCTGGGCCCACATCGAGTCTGATGCTGCAGTTTTTATTTTAAAGGTAAATGTTTGAACTGCTGCAGTAGACTAAATCTAACTACCCAGAGGTGGTTTTATCCTTTGATCCTTTTGCCTCCAAGATGGGGCACTCGTGAATGCAAAAGGATGAAATATCAAATATATTAAACATCTTCCTAAGCTGATTACAACATTTTCTCATCCACTAAGATTTTCACCTTTGCAGGTCACATAATATGGTTAAAAGGTATATACCCCAAAAAGGAGCAGCAATTTTAGCTACTCCTGACCCCAATCGCCCTCATTGGTGGTTTGTGGGGTCCCCCAAAGCAAGGTGAAATTGTTTTTAAACATATCCTCCTACTCTAATCTAAAAATGCACTGGGAAGAAAAAAAAAAAAAAAAAAAAAAAAGACCGCAAGGACAATGGGGGAGGAGCAAAAAAGTTCACTCAAAAAGAGAAAAAAAAAAAACACAAGATTAAAAGGAAGTGGAAACTGGTGATTTGTGTCCTATGAAGCAGGAATCTTGCGCACGAGCACACACACAGCACGGGGCGCGGTTCACAGCAGGTCTACACGGCGGTAATACAGGAGGTAGGCTGTGCGCTCTACAGTCTGTTTCACCACCTGATACTGATTGATCACTTTCACAGTCTGGTCATCGATACGTAACCAGCCATTAAGACCGATCTGGAAGACGTCTGTAGTGTAGTGTCCACCCGTAGCGCTGTTACCATGGTGATAGACCACTGATGGAGAGAAGACAAAAACAAAATGATTCAAAGAGGGACACATATCAGAAATTCAGGGCTCAACATGAAATACTGAGACCCTAATACAGTGGTAGGCACAAAACACACACTTTATTTCCAGAAGTCTAGACACTGGCCCTTAGAAGTTCTCATTATACAATGAAGCAGCTTTGTTAATTTCTTAACAGTTTAACCCCTTAACGCTACTACACGTACGTCAGGGAATGTGGTTAGTTTCCGCATCCCCACGTACAGGTACATGACAGTGATCGAGTGGGCTCAGAAGCAGAGCCCGTTCGATCATTGCAGGAACCCAGCTGTATCTGACAGCTAGGCTCCCGCTGCAACAGCGGGGACGGTGATAACACTGATCCCTGCCGTTTAACCCTCAAGATGCCGCAGTCAATAGCGACCACGGCATCTTAAAGTGTTTGAACGTGAAAGTGAATGCCGTGGGCGACATCGGGTGTTAGCTGTATCTGACAGCTAACACCCTGCTCCTTCACCCCCAATCAAAGCTGAGCTTTGATCGGGGGTTTTGACCCCTTGGATGACGCAGTCAAACATGACAGCGGCATCCAAGGGGTTCCACCAAGCCAAATGCCCCCCCTGCGGTGAGCCCAGGGGGTGCCCATATGTATTTTCTGCAGCCCGTGGTCTTGCCAGTGACCGCCCCCCAGGCTTCCTGGAGCCCCCACTACCTGGTTGATCCTACCAGGACCTCTGGAAGTCACTCTATGAGTCTGCATAGACTGACTTCCTCTATAGACTGCAATACACATGTATTGCAGTCTATAGTGCTGAATCAGCGACCAGTGTATCACTGGTTCAGGTGTCCTAGTCGAATATATAAAAAAAGTAAAAAAAAAAAAAGGTGGAAAAAAGTGAACTGTATGAGAAAAAAAAAAAAAAAAAAATTTTGAATTAAATTAATAAAGCAAGGAAATGTCTTTTCGCCATCTCACCTTAAAGAAAAATGCTATAAAAAAATTCAAAGTCATATGTACCCCAAAACAGTACCAATAAAAAGGACAGATCACCCTGCAAAAAATAAGCCCTCAATCAACTGTCAACTGAAAAAAAAAAAAAAAATTGCTACACATCTTAGAAGATGGCGATGCAAAATAATTGATTTCTTTCCCCAAAACTAGTAACGCATAAAAAAAACCAATATAAATGAGGTATCGCAATAATTGTAGCAACTCGCAGAATAAAAGTAACATGTTACTTATGCTGTACGCTGCGTAGAAAAAAAAATTAAAAGGTAAAAAGCAATACCCAGAATTGATGGGTTTGTTTTTTTTTTTTTTTTTTTTAATCCACCAAGAGTTAATAAAATTTATTCTATAAGTTATAGGCACCCAAAAATGTTGTCATTACAAAATAAATCTCACCCCGCAAACAAGCAGCCCTCATATGGCTACATCACCAGAAAAATAAAGAAAATATAGCTTGTACAGTGTCAAGACAAATCCCAAAAATGGCCAAATCATTAGAACAAAACTGGCTGCAGCAGAAAGAATGTATAAGCTGTGCGAGCGTTTATCAGGGGACAAACCAGATTTAGAGCTTACAAGGGAAAAGACACCAGAAGTGACCCCCCCCCCCCCTTCCTTTCAATTATAGGAGCTACTAGGGATATAGTAGGGAATTTAGTATACCCAATGTACTTCGCACAGTTTACATATTCACTCTTCACCATCCGCTGTGCATTCACATCTGGGATACTAATGCTCACTACACCCCCTGATAAATTCTTTGAGGGGTGCACTTTTGAAAATGGGGGATTCCACTTTACTGGTACTTTAGAAGCTCTGCAAACATGACATGGCATCCAGACACCAAACATCTAAATATATACTTCAAAAGTCACATAGCACTCCTTCCCCTCTGTGCCATGTGCGCCCAAACTGCAGTTTATGCCCGCATGACACTGGTGTACCCAGGATAACGTACTTAATGTCATATGTGGTATAAACTGCTGCTTGGGCACAGCGGGAAGGGAAGGAGCGCTATTTTGGAGCACAGATTTAGACACTTTGGTTTTTGGACGCCATTACGCTTTTGCAGAACCCTGAAATGCCAGTAAAGTGAAATCTCTTGACATGTGACCCCATTTTGGAAACTACACCTCTGAAGGAATTTGTCCAGGGGTACTGTTGCATTAATTAATTTTCCAGAAATGAATACGCAGCAGATGGTGAAAATGACAATTTTTCCAGGAGTACATCATTTCAGTGTGTAATATGTTGTGCCTGGCCTGTATCAGAGACAAATGCTCCAAAGGCTGTTGAGCCTGGGATACCCGCTTAACAGTTTTTGGAGTGTGTGTCTCTGCTGACAAGTTGGGCACAACATATCGGGCACTGAAATGGCGTATCTCTGGAAAAATTGCAATTTTCACTTATCAGCTGAGCATTCCTTTCTGGAAATTAAATGAATGCAACGCTCAAGGGTTAACAATGCTCGCTACCCCACTTGATAAATACCTTGAGGGGTGTACTTTCCAAAGTGGGGTTATGTGTCTGAAGGTTCCACTTTACTGCCAATTCAGGGGCTCTGCAAAAGTGGCATGACGTCCAAAAATCAAACTGTGCTCCAAAAACCAAAATAGCGCTCCTTCCCTTCTGTGCCCGGCTGTTCTCAAACAGCAGCTTATACCCACATATGGCGTTGTTAAGTACATTATCCTGGGTACACCAGTGTCATACATGTGGGCATAAACTGCCGTTTGGGCACACAAGAGGGCGCAGATGTCAAGGAGCGCTGTGTGTTTTGGAGTGCAGATTTAGATTGTTGGTTTTTGGACACCATGTCACATTTGTAGACACTCTAAAAACGCCCCTACAAAATGGAGTCATTACTTTGGGAATTTACTGGCACCTCTAGGGCACCGCAAAAACAACATGGTGTCCAGAAAATCCCTCTAAATCTGTACTTCAAAAGCTAAAAAGCGCACTGCTCCTTCCCTTCTGAGCCCTGATGTGTGCCCAAGCAGCAGTTTACACCCACATATACAACTTCTTTCTACACGGGATAACCCACTTAATAGTTTTAGGAGTTCATCGCTGATGACACAAACTGGGCGCAACGTATTGGGCACCGAAATGGCATATTTCTTTACAAATTTAAATTTTCACCTTGTACATTATTTTCGGGAAGCACTCCTGGGCTCAAAATGATAATACCGCTTGATAAATTCCTTGAGAGGTGTAGTTTCTAAAATGGGGTCACTTTTTGGGGGTTCCCATTGCATTGGTACTTTAGGGGCTCTGCAAATGCGACATGACACCTGAAAACTATTCCAGCAAAATCTGCCCTCCAAAACCCAAACAGCGCTCTTTTCATTCCGAGCCCCACCATGTACCCATAAAGCAGATTACAACCACATGGGGGGTATTGCCGTGTTCAGGAGAAATTGTGTAAAACTTTGGGGAGCTTTTTTCTCCTTTACCCTCTTGTGAAAATAAAACAATTGGGACTATATTGCCGGTTTATTGGAAAAAAAAAAAAGTAATTTTTCATTTTCACGTCCCAATGTTAATAAAATCTGTGAAACAGCTGTAAGGTCAAACTGCTCACTATATCCCTTTATATGTTCTGTTAGGGGTGTAGTTTCCAAAATGGGGTCACATGTCTGCGGATTTCCATTCTATTGGTACTTTAGGGGCTCTGCAAATGTGACTTGGCACCCAAAAACTATTACAACAAAATCTGCCCTCCAAAAGTCAAATAGCACACTTTCTATTCCAAGCCCCACCATGTACACATACAGCAGGTTACAACCACATATGGGATATTGCTGTGTTCAGGAGAAATTGTGTAAAACTATGGGGTCCTTTTTCTCCTTTGACCCCTTGTGAAAATGAAAACTTTGGGGATAAAGTGACATTTTAGTAAGTTTTAATTTACACATGCCAATGTTAATAAAATCTGTGAAAAGGCTGTTGGGTAAAAATGCTCACTTATACCCCTTGATAAATTCTGTCAGGGGTGTAGTTTCCAAAATGTGGTCACTTTTTGGGGGTTTCCTTTGTATTGATACTCTAGGGGCTCTGCAAATGAGACATGGCACCCAAAAACTATTCCAGCGAAATCTGCTTTTCAAACATCCAGTGTCACTCCTTCCCTTCTGTGCGCTGCTGTGTGCCCAAACATCAGTTTACACCCACATGTGGGGTATTTCTGTGCTCGGGAGAAATTGCATAAACTGTGAGATGCATTTTCTCCTTTAACCTTTTGGGAGTGTGTGAATTTTAGGGTTAAATGAATGTATTGAAAAAAAATGAAATGTTTAAATATCGCCTCCATATTGTTTTAATTTCCGTGAAATGCTTAAAGGGTTAAACTTCCCAAATGCTGTTTTGAATTATTTCAGGGGTGCAGTTTTGAAAATGGGGTGATTCATGGAGGTTTCTAATATATAGGCCTTTATAATCCCCTTCAGAACTGAAATGGTCCCTAAAAAATTAGTATGGGAAATTTTCTTGTAAATCTGGAAAATCGCTGTTACATTTGTAAGTTTTATAATGTCCAAAATACATTAAAGGACAATTAAAAGATGATGCCAATAAAAAAGCAGAGATATGGTAGATAATATTTATTAATGTATTTGGGTGATATGACTGTTTGAAAAGCAGAGCATTTCACATTTTGAAAATTGCGATTTTTTTTTCAAAATTTCCATCAAATTTTGTATTTTTTTTTAATAAATAAATAAAAAAATATCGATTAGCATTTACCACTAACATGAAGTACAATGTGTCACGAAAAAAAAATCTCAATCACTTGTGTAAGTTAAAGTGTCTCAAAATTATTGCCATATAAAGTGACATGTCAGTTTTTAAAAACGAGGCCTGGTCCTTAACGCAATTTTGGGCTGTGTCCTTAAGGGGTTAACCAGGTTATGCCATGAAAAGTATTTATCCTCTTATCCATACGATAAAGGATAAATAACCGACAGGAGAGAGTCTGACCACTGAAGCCAAGGGTCAGACCCCCAAGGGTTCTCCTCTACTCCCCCCACTGCGCATTTAGCCTAACCAAAGCCAGGCTAAATATGACTAGTGGAGGACAGCGCTCCCATTCACTTCAGTGCGAGCGCCAGAGACAGCCGAAGTATAGCACTTGGCTAACTCCCTCGATCCCATTCCCCCAACAGTCATGCCTACATTCAGCCTGGCTACGGGTCTAGCTGAATGTGCATTGGGGGTGAAGAATCTCCCCCCTCATGGCTTAAACCCTTTAAATTACTCAAAGTCTCTGCTTGCTATCAGGAAATGGAAACATTTATCGTTTACAGCCAAAGGCTGATATGATAAACTGACCCAACCTTTGTTTCTAATTATGGTTTGTTACAGTGTATTCGTGAAGAACGCAAAAGAGCACAAAAATTTCTCCAGTGCTGGACTCCAAAACAGATAGAGCTCTATCTTATACTGTAACAAATCCTCAGTTGTGTCATCTTAAAAACTATGAGGAATTGAACACAAAAGCTATCAAAATTCCATAAATGACAGCAGACAGACCCTGATCCATCAAGCGCTCAAACAGCAAGGAAATGGACTCTCTATTTAAAGAAATATTTACCTGCAAAGAGCCTGTAGGTTCTTTGGCCTTTAAAAATCTTACTTCTCACACCAGGAGAAAGCAAGTCTGTAGAAGAGGAAACAAAAACAAAAAAGACAGTTATTGGAATTTGCTCAGACTAAAGATGACAGTCAGTCAGCACTGTATGTGAAAGATTTATAGAAAGGCTCCAACTGGAGGGTGAAAAAAAAAAAAAAAAAATATCTATCTACATACAAAAGGTTTTCTTTCAACTATATCTGTATTCCATTGTTCTATATAACAGTGGCTTGGGAAGTACATGTTTCTCACAAGCCCCAGCTGTTTGGTTCGCCATAGGAGTCCTCTCTTATAACCACATGCACCGGTCAATATTAAAGACTGCAAATTCATCATGACTTCTCCATTTTTAAGATTAATGTGTCTCCTGTATGTGATTAGATCTTTGTCAGCACGCTCACTCCACTGACACCTAAAGACTAAGCTTCCTCCACGTCACATCCCAAAGAGATATGTCGTTAGGGGAAAGGGAAAAATTCAGGGATTAAGTGTTACGCGAAGCTTTATTACCAATATATCCAGGTCCCATGAAGCCTTAATACTTACCTTTACAGAATGCAGTAGGGGTGGCCGGAGATTTTGTCTTTTTGCCTCCCATTGTGAAGCTCCGACTCTCGATCACACCACTCTAATCTATGAACCTGCAGTCGGAGTAGAGCCAGTGGTATCACCGAATGCCAAAGGAGAGGCAGCAGGAAGAGAATTCCAGCACCCCACTGCGCTCTGCAAAGGTAATCATCAGTGCTCTGTGGGACCTGGTTATATATTAATAAAAAAGCTTATCCAGTGCAGGAAAGCTTTATTTCTCCCTGCATAACCACTTTAATACTGCCATAGATGTTACTGTAATACTCTTAAATCACCCACCAGTCCTACCAACACATCAACCCCACAAAGAGCAGCCTCTTGTCACCTTTGCTGATTTCCAGATCCACAGGGTATTCAATATTCTTCACCAGCTTTTGGCAGCCGCCGGTCTTTTCAAATACAAATCGTTTGAGGTGCAGCACAAGGACAGGGGGTAGCTCCTCCAGCGTTACTCTTCGGCTGACCTCCACCTGAAAGAGAAGCAGCATGCATCAGCAAGGAACATAATACAATCACTGCTTAGACCCATACAGGACAAATCACCAGGACAAAGACAGCTTTTTGCAATGCAGCCTGAATTACAGAAACAGATGTACAATCAGTAAATTATCCGGTACTAATATAGTTAAATGTCCAGATTTTATAGAGTCTCCAAGGTCCTGCCAATATGCGAAATTACAGACTACACTCAACTGCAACCTGCACTCGGCTGATTCTGGGGATGCTCGGCTAAGGCCGCAGACACTAGGAATGAGCAGACCGGGAAGCAGAAGTGAGAATGGCCGCCAAGTCTTACTGCTACCATAACAATACTGTTAATAAGTGGAGCAGTTGGGACCCTGAATGTAACACAGGGACAATAAAACCACAATGTATCAGTCTGGGGCTGCAAAAGGGAATCCTTCATTTTCCCATAGAGAATACCGTGTTTCTCTGAAAATAAGACATGGTCTTATATAATTTTTTTTCTCCAAAAAAAAAGGGCTAGGTCTTATTTTCAGGGTGGGTCTTTAATTTTTTTCCATGAACAACAATCCCTTTTTATTTCAATTTTTATTAGGCAAAACAGGAAAAATTGTTTGGATACCTAAATGTGTATGTGTTTCACAGTCATTTTTTAGTTTTATATGTATTCTAGTGAAAGTGGGGGGGACTTGAGGTTTTTTTTGTTTTTTTTAACTATTTTATTAACCCCCCCTAGGGGACTTGAACCTGCAATCATTCTCTACATTATTGACCAGCCTCAATAGTAATATTTCTATAACAGGCCTGGGAACCTTCATAAGGCTCCCGGCTGTCAAATTAAGAGGTCGGCTCCTGTGATATCGCCGTGCGGGAGCCAGCCTGCAACGAGAAAGGTACAGGGGACAGTTGTGCTGCTTTGGGGGTGGGGGTTAAGGGACATTTGTGCCCATTTGTATTAGCATTGTAACGCATTGCATTAGTGATCAGACCCCTTGGGGTTCAAGACCTCTAGGGGGTCTAATAAATGCAATAAAAAAAAAATAAAAAAAAAACTAAGACGCCCTACACTTCCCCATACACAGAAATATCTATGTAATAAAAAAAAAAAGTTATCGGTGTCAGAATATGGCAACTTTAAGAAAAAAAAAATTGTTGCAAAGTTTTGGATTTTCGTTAAGGGGTTAAAATGTAAATAAAATATAAATTTGGTATCCCCGGAATGGTACAGAAACATAGAATACAGGTGACATGTCATTTTGGTTGCAGAGTCAACTCCATAAAAACTAAGCCAGTAAGAAAGTCGCACAAATGCACTTTTTGTCCAATTCGACACCCAACTCTAAATTTTGTTTCCAGCTTCCCAGTACATTGTACAGAATAATAAACGGTACCATTATGAAGAACAATTTGTCCCGCAAACATAAAACTCTAATATGGCTCTGTGAACAGAAAAATAAAAAAAAGTTATGGGGTTTGGAAAGGCAGAGAGTCAAAATGAAAATTGAAAAATGTCACCGACGCGAAGGTGTTAAATCAAAAAGAGTAAAAAAAAGATATTGACAAAAAAAGGGACTGAAAATTGAGAGTTACTGAGTTTTGGGGCTTAAAAGAGATTTGCCCATGAACATAACCATATTTAAATTTGTAGGCAATTCAAAGTTTAACATTTTGCAAATATGATTAATTAAAAATTTTGGAAACCGATCAAGACAAAAAAACAAAAAAAAACAAACAAACAAACAAACCTGTCACTATCAAGATGTTTAGAGACGATCTTTAGCTTTTAATGTCTACAAATTTAAAACTGGTTATGTGGGAAAACAATTTATAGCTCCATACACACTAACATGCGCTTTGTCTCTGTGCTAGCCATGCTTTTAAACAGCTACCACACTTCATGATATTCTATGGCAGCATACATAACACCCATATATCATGACAGGTCCATGTAGAGGGCCATGAGCAAGGGGAAAAATTCAGGATAGGTTCTCTTACAGTCAGTTTTGTAGCTCGGGCTCAATACATGAAGTGAATGCATCTGTGGCGACATGGACGGCACACTGATATCATCCATGTACCATCCATGCAGTTTTCCCACAGATCTGCTAATGCACACATTCGTGTGCATATAGCCTAACCCTGCATAGGAGGGGAAACTGCTCCAAGAGTCAGAAGTATTGTCTCATACTTAATGGCTGAATATATTTGCTGCTCATTTGCTCATTACAGATCTGTGGAAGTAACTGGTTATCATTGTTTTCAATATGCCAGCTGCCAAGCAGCATCGTGCAAGCATATCACAGCCTAAATAATCAGCCAACATCAGCACACAGAGTTTGTTTAAGACACTGTATCAACATTTATTAAGGTCACTGGGGAGGCAGAAGGGTGAATGAGCTGGTACCCCATTCCCAGTGACCAACAGAATTAAAGTTTGTAGAGGTCTTCTAGCTTGCAAAAATCTGCCAGTTACAGTGAAATCACCACATATATATATATAAAAAAAAAAAAAAGTTTTCAATTCAACATTTTCAAAAACTCCTCTTGCTGTCAGTGAATGAACATTCTGGTTTACGTGCAGAGGTTGAAAATCCATACAGACCGAATACTTTTTACAGTTGAGGGTTTGCCACTATTGGGCATATTTATCAATAGAATTCCAACACTTCTGTCTACATTTGCGCCAAAAATTATGATGCACAGCATTTACTACATATTTATTAACAGTGTTCACCAGAAAGAACATAAATATGGCTGGCTCAACACTTTTGAAAAACGTGCACCAGAATGGATATGGTTTAAAGAGGACCTTTCATGTCCTCATGTATATGCTGTTTTACACACCGCTAGAAAGCCAACAGCACGTTGAATTCAGCGCACTGCCGGCTTTCCTGGTATGTGCCCCGGGGCTGGAGATATTGGTGTTCGTAGTTTCACCGTCAGAAGGGCGTTCCTAACAGGTTAGCTGCACTGTTAGTTCTCGTCCATAGCACTGTACTGGGGGGGAGGTGTTCCTCACAGCTCAGAGTCATCACTGGGCTGTAAGGAACGCCCCCTCTTTCTGTACTCGCCCATATACTTGATGTGATGACGCTGAGCTGTGAGGAACACCCCCCCCCACCCCCAGTACAAGGCTAATGGCAAGTCAGACTGACCGGAATGCCCTTCTGACTGTGAACGGTGAAACTACGACCCCCGATATCTCCAGCCCTGGGGCACATACTGGGAAAGCCAGAAGTGTGCTAAATTCAGTGCGCTGCCAGCTTTCTAGCAGTATGTAAAATCGCATATACATGAGGACGTGAAAGGTCCTCTTTAAAAGTGTAACTTTATGACACATTTATGAAACGGAAAAGAACTAATAGGACGCAGATTTTCTTGTGCAAAGTAGACAAACTTTAAAATGGTGTAAAACTTAGTTGAAGATACAACTGAGCCAGAATTTTGGCTCATGGGAAAAAAGGAGCTAGATTCGTAGTTTAAGGCTACAGGCCCACGTTGCGGAAACGCAGTTTTTTTTTAGCTAAAGCCAGAAGTGGGTTGAGCAGAAGGTAGAAGTATAAGAAATTCCTATATATTTCCCATTCCTTTTGTAGCCATTCTTAGCTTTGGCTCAAAAAAAAATAAAATAAAAAAAAACGCAGCAAAATCTGCAAGAAAAAAAAAGCTGCGTTTCCGCAACGTGGGGCTGTAGCGTTAGACAGTATTGATAAATGTGACCCAATTTATCCAGACTAGACAGTCTAATAGTTTACCTGTGCTAATACATTGCCTCTAACTATGAAGACAAGAGATTTGTGCTAGCGACGTGTTCACTACTGTAAAAGTATCAGGTTATGATTAACAATTAACAGTAATATCATCCCCATTCAGTCACCTACAATATGTGATTACCTGGCATGTACCAGGTACAGTTAATGCCAGATGTAAGAGATTTCTCTGTACAGAGGTGGCAGTGCAGTATTTTCTGAGCACTGGCCTACTGGATATTTGTTCAGGATCAGTATCATAAAATCTCTGAAGTTAATCCCTAGCCATATGATAAGAAGTGCTGCAGTGGAGGGGAGTGTATACTTTCCAGCCAATACACAATGTAAATGACAGCTATTTCCCTGCACAATGTAAACCTGTGAGAAAAAAACACCCTAAAATATCAGCTCTTTACATGGCTGCTATGCTTGGAAAATTCCCCTTTAGAAAGTGACTGTCTAAATGTCAGGAGAACGGTTTCTGCGCGGCTTTGCTCTGTCTCGAGCTAATTATCATGCATGAATTTTATTTCCAGCCTAGACATCAAAATAAAAACCAGACGGAGCCACCAGAACGTAAACTGAACGCCCATTCCTCCTAAACCCTTAATTGAACAGTGGTCGCTCTGTGAAGACCAGAAATGATGGGTTACCCACCAAAACTGTACAAGCTAAAATCACAAGCTGCTTGGCGATGAACAGCGACCTTCAAACGGCTGGGAGTCCTAGACCGCGGCGGAGCTCAGAGTGCAGCTTAACCCCTGCACAACTGAGGAGGCTGGGTCCAGAAGAATACACCGAGCTGCATACCCCCAAGGGCTGGTCGAAATGAAGCTCCAACACTGTATAATGCAAAAGTTCTGCAGGCTGTCAAACCTATAGTTTCAATTCTTCCCACTTTTGATCTCTCGTTGCTGTCAAATGTACTACAGGCAGTTTTTTTTTTTTTTTTTTTCTCCCCCTCTTCTCCTCCAAGGGGTGTTTTTAAGTATATAGGAATTTTTAGCATTCTAGGCTTTTTTTGCTCCAAATCATAGCATGCTCATAAGAGCACTTTTTTCTGCTGTTTTTTCCATAAAAATCTCTATAGGACTTGAAAAGCACCAGGAAATCATGTTTAAATTGCCAAAAACTCTCCACACACTGTTTTTAACCCCTTCCCGCATGTGGCATTTTGCTTTTGACTCCTTGCCTTTCAAACCCCATAACTTTTTTTTTTAACTTTCATATCTGAGGGACAAATTGTAATGGTACCATTTATTATTCTGTACAATGTACTGGGAAGCTGGAAGAATAATTCAGAATGGGGTGAAACTGGTGAAAGTGCATTTGTGCGACTTTTACAGGCTTTGTTTTAATAGTGTTCACAGCGCTAGCTGTTAAAAGCATAGCTAGCACAGAGACAAAGCACATGTTAGTGTGTATGGAGCTTTAAATTGTTTTCCCACATAACCAGTTTTAAAATTGTAGACATTAAAATCTAAAGATCATCTCTAAACATCTTGATAGTGACAGTTTTTTTTTTTTTTTGTGTCTTGATCGGTTTCCAAAATTTAATCATATTTGCAAAATGTTAAACTTTTAATTGCCTACAAATTTAAATATGGTTATGTTCATGGGCAAATCTCTTTTAAGCCCCAAAACTCAGTAACTCAACTTTCAGTCCCTTTTTGTGTCAATATCTTTTTTACTCTTTTTGATTTAACACCTTCGCGTCAGTGACATTTTTCAATTTTCATTTTGACTCTCTGCCTTTCCAAACCCCATAACTTTTTTTTTACTTTTCTGTTCACAGAGCCATATTAGGGTTTTAGGTTTGCGTGACAAATTGTTCTTCATAATGGTACCGTTTATTATTCTGTACAATGTACTCGGAAGCTGGAAACAAAATTTAGAGTTGGGTGTCGAATTGGACAAAAAGTGCATTTGTGCGACTTTCTTACTGGCTTAGTTTTTATGGAGTTGACTCTGCAACCAAAATGACATGTCATCTGTATTCTGTGTTTCGGTAAATTCCAGGGATACCAGATGTATATAGTTTTATTTACATTTTAACCCATCAGCAAAAATGTAAAACCTTGCAAAAAAATGTTTTTCTTAAAGTTGCCATATTCTGACACCCATAACTTTTTTATATTATTGTGGACGGGGGATGCATAGGGCGTTTTTTTTTGCGGGCCAGCTGTACTTTTTAGTTATACCAGTTTGGGAAATGTCTATTGCTTTGATCACATTTTATTCAAACAGCGAAAAAACGACAGTTTTATCTAAACTGAAGTCACAGCAACATGCTGATTTAAGATGCTGTAAGGTCCAAAACCACCACAAGTCTACTGTCTCACAATGATGTGATGCTACAAAAGTGACACAGGATCATTACATTTAAATTATATCTAATACTTTCTAATTTAACACTTAAAATAATTAAAATCTACATTTTAAATGTTAGCTCACAAATGTATGTAAGACCTTAGGTCAGACACAAGGCTTGAATGCCAACACATGTAAGAAATGCTTGGCTGCTGCAATACTGTTGGTGAAACAGATACTGTGAGATAATACAGCAAGGGACTACAACAAGCAGAGCTACAGAGGACTATGGAGCAGTACATGCCTGTGGTACAAGTGCTGCAGCTGAGGACATACCTCTTGCTTGGTTTTGGTGGTGTAACCCTGGACAGACTCTCTGGCTACGAGACTCTCTAATGCATCTTGGACGGTACGGATCTTTTCAGATTGAATGTCCAGTTGTAGCGTGAAAAACGGCTGTAGGGTTGCTGACTCCTTTGAACTTTGCTGATAAACGACAGACCTGCAAGAAAGTGAGCAGCATCCTAAGCAGATGATACATGAGCAGTAAAACACTAAGATGCACTGCAACTGCATGAATCCAATATAAAGCACTGAACACAGACACATGGTGTACAAAGCGACAGGCTACACAGCTATTTCTCAATACTAACAAGAGGGGCACAGTTCTAGAAGTTTCTATACAGGGCCATTCAAGACCCTAGAAAAAGCTGTGCGACAGCCAGAAGGGAGCTGTAAGGTGGAACCAAGAAATGGAAAGAGTGATTATATCACCAACACATAATACTCATTTCAAAAGGGAAACTCTTCATTAAACAGCACAAGTGTAGGTATCATAGTGGACCAGGCGCTCAGTGGTGTGAGACACCTTGCTAAAATACTCTTCCCCATGGTTTATTTTTAAGACTTGGCTCAACCATGCAAGAAAAATACTTTGCCAAATCACAAAAACCAAAACTACAATCTTGTCTTACCAAAACCCCCGAGACCTGACATGGCGGCACATTAATGACTGTTAAGGAACAAGGAGTCCGTGCTAACCACATGGCATGAAGTGCAAGCACTTGTGGTAAGAGGAAGTGTTTTACATTACATCCTTACACCACACCCCATCCTCCGCAGACAACAGATGTTACACAGGATCCTGCAGAATGTGCAGTCTGAGAAAAAGGCAGAGAACCTCAACTCTCATGTCTGAAATCCAGAGCCTACCACAGCGCTCTGGAGAAGCATCCAAATAGAGCAGCAGTTTCAGGATTTAAGTACCACAGTGCAAGTCAAACTAATTCTAACCAGACAATAAGGAAACTACATGTCTGTGATGTCACTGCTGCTTGCTGCATTCTCAGTGTAAGTCATCAGTGACTCATCTACAACCAACATGAGTAGGATTAGATAGTGGCACTAAACTGAGTGGTTTTCTGCTTTGCTGTCCTTTTGACCAAACCTCGCAATTGTTCAGTTTTATGAAACTAAACTTTAGGATTTACAAAACAGGACAATAAACAGCAGTGATACAAAGCATCTTACCTCATGTGTCCTCCGAAGATATCCGTAACAGGAGTCTGCACAAAGTCTGCCTGCCGAGTAACTGAGGACTTGTTTCTGGGTCCCACCTGCTCCCACTCTTCATCACTGCCTTCCCCTTGGTCTCCATGCTGGTTTGTCTCATCTTCGTCATTCACTGGCTGTGTTTCAGGTCCATTTGAGATTTCTTTATAGGAAGACAGAAAATGTATATGGTTAGATGTAAATTTACAACAGAGATGTGCGAATTGTGGCTCTCTGTTACAACACAAATTTCCAGCAGTTGTCAGGGCATGGTGGGAGATCAGTTTCACCAGCAAAGAAGCTGCAAACTGTTGTCTTAAAACCAATTAATACTACAACCACAACAATTATTTCATATAAAAATAAACTCATATTTTTAAAGAAAAAAAAAACCCTAATTGATGTGACCCAGATCTGAGGACACAGAAATAGGACAGGTTGTGGGCTGAACTTGGGTATTCATATTTGTGTTTAATTCTCCACGTCGGTTGGTTGGCAAAGGAAGTCTACTAGTATGTAGAGTAGGCAGGCAGCTTCCTGGTCAGTCACCAGCAGAGATTACAACGTAGCACCAAAGTGCCGGAACTGGGGAAACAACATCAACCACTATACCAGAATACCACAATGACAGGGCGAGAAATATTGGACAGAAATAGAGCTATCAAGCTGAAAAAATACACCAAGACAGAACACAACCTATACCCCTGCAGAATACTGTATCTGCCTCACTCTAGGCTCAAGATGGATTCTATAACCTATTCATAACATTTACAAAGTTCAAAACATCAGAAAATGCACAAAACTGTGTTAAAAAGGGTCAGCGGGTTTCTGCGGGTAACTGCTTTTTTAAGCGGATTAGGATTCCGTTTGGGGGGGGGGTCCCCAATCGGTCCCCCGAACGCAGGTGTGAACCTAGCGTCAAGTAATTGCATTGGTATGAGTTGTATTTCCCTTAAGTTTATATGATTACATTTATATGATAAAATTCTTCCTGAAACAGCTTCCCTATGGTGTTATTGGTCATTGCTAGGGATAATCCATATTCACGCTCATCCAAATGAATATTGATCCTGTACAGACTAGTGGTACAGCTTCACTGCAGTTTTCCACTGCATTGTCAGTTCAGTACAGCAGTGATTTGGCTATTCAGGAGATCACTGCATCATAACTCACTATGATGCAGGAATTTACATTCATACTGTTGCGATCTATGTGCAAGCTGTTTTTTACAGAACATTTCCTAGATGGAACTCAGTTGTGTGAATACAGCCTAGTGCTACATTCACATGACCAATGGGCAAACTGGCCAGGAAAAAGGGACATTTTTCACGGCCGTTTTTATTCAAAAAGCAACTGGGTTATAAAAAAAAACAAAAAAAAAAAAACAAAACTTCCGAGATATACATTTCATTATGCCTATGGGCATAAGATGTTTCTGCATGCCTATACAGTGACATCCACCAGAGATATATTGGAAGAATTTCCTGACATACTCTGCAAAACTCTTTGGGGAAGCAATACAACAGCAAGAGAACGGCCTACAGTGACTCACCACAAAAAGATGCAAGAAATGAGGATTGTAACCTCCACTCACTCAGTTTGCACAGACATCTTTGTTCTGAGGACCAGACTGGTGCGTTCCAGTCTACTTTTCTTAGAAGTGAGTGAAGTAGAACATAAAGCAGATAACATGCATGATATTACTGCTCCGCAATCAGGAATTATAGGAAACAGTTGATAAATAATGCCAAGGCCACAGTGACATCACTGCCTGGATAAGGTTGGGACTAAACCTGCGCTAAAACCAAGAAACATGATCATACTGTCATTCTGTGGGTACAGGAGCTTCTTCAGAGATAACATTTCTTCGTGTAATCCATTCAGCACGAAGCCCAGGTATTCCTCCGCGTCCTCCTGCCGCCCCTATGTAAAATATCAAATAACATTTGTTAATAAAGTATATTACAACATTTATTAATGACACAAATGCTGTCAGAAAATCAAAAGCTGTCCAAAAGTTTAGTTACACTTTAAATGTAGACAAGAAAAACCCAATTGTGGAAGTAACATTTGTCCCCCTCCACGCATTTCGGTTCATGTTTTTTGTCTGCCCTCATTCTATTATGTCAAAAGGTCTTCATCTGCCCTTTCCACCGTTAAGTCCCACACTCACACACAATTACTAGGGTCCCTAGCTTTCTTGCATCCTAAACCTCGTTTTACCTTCTCTGAAAGACTTGACTTGGAAAGGGTCAGCAATTGGTATATGTATGTGGGTTCAAACGCTGGTCCAGGGCGAATGTCACGAATAATCTTATCACCAGTTGCAGCTGCACAAAAAAAAAAACCAAAAAACAATTATAAATATATATATATAATTATAATCAAACACCAATCTCACTAACCCATTACTATAACATTATTATGTTTTATAGTGAGAAAACTGCAGCCTGGGGTCCATCACAGAGGCGACTATCACCCTATAAGGAATCATGGAGATCCTTCAAGCCCCTAACTGGCTCATTACAGTCCTCACCTTGCTTTGCCTTCGGAATAACTGGCATGTTTGTAAATTCATTCATCAGGCGAACACTGAAAGAAATAGATGGAAAACTTTAGAGCAGAGAAGAATCAGGCAAAAAAAAATTAAAAACAAATAAATCACAAGAACTCAAGAGACTGCAATACCTGGCACTACAAAGAGGGCAGAGGAGACCACTACCATTGTACGTTCTCACAAAACTGATAACACTGTAGCAAGCATATCAGCAGTGTGAGCAGGCATCAGTTACAACATGGCTACAAGTTGTGAATGCAAAAAGAGAAGATTTGTATTCACTGAAGAAATGAAAATGTTATATTAAAATGTTACTAAACAAAGGAGAACCACTGGAAAGTGGTGTAGTAAGAAATAAAGGCTTCCTTCCCCCTATTAGGTTCCAAGGAGGAACAACTCGCAGTGTGGAGGTCTGTGTGTCTGCGACTTCAATAAGCAGCAGATGGATTTTGACAGCTGCCGTGTAACACTGACATTGCTGCAGAGGAAAGGATCAGTTGCAGCCTCTCCAGGATTTTGATATGAACCAACAGGAAATAGATAACTTTAATACTGAATGCACTAACTATACCCTGGAAATCTCCATTAATACTATGTTGCCCATAAACCTAGAAGTGCCCCTAGACATACTTTATGACAATTGTGGTTACGCAATAGATGGGAGTTCTGTACACATGGCTTATCTACTTACAAGCTGTCAATCATTGGAGTTGATGTACACGGTCTCTGAAGCTTAGTGTACATTGGAATGCACTTCATTAGATGATACATCGGTGGACAGGCCACCAGAGCTTGTAGGGTCTACAGGATGGGTTAAGGGATAAAAACATACCTATAAATCATTAGAACACACTTTTAAAAGGGCCAGTATCCAATCTTTAATCACAGCGTAATGAAAATATCTTCTAATTCGTAAAAACTTTATATTAGGACAAAATCCTGTACAGAACTTTTTCTCAAAGCCATTTAGCTCATTCACTGGGTTTTGGTTTGTTACAATGTATCCAGTCTAGACAAACGATGGCCACGTGAATAATGTGGAGGCAGCTGAATGGTGGGGGCCCAGATGTCATCAATATATAAGCTTCGGAAAACCTCTAAAGCTTCAATTACATAACAATGGGAAATCCCTTTAAGGTTTAGGACTCATCCAAGCCACAATTTCTGCTGCCTGTCTCTGTCATTATGAAGGATACAGCATTGATATAGCACCAGTTTCCTTTGTTGATGAGTCCTCGTGGCTGCAACGACACAGGTTTATGGATGAGCTTGACACCTTCCAGAAGTTCTGTGAACAGAATGACAAGGTCATCATTACACGAGGAGTGTGACAAACATCATAACACCCACCTGGGAACAGAAGTTACATCAAACATTACCAGCATAGTCAACATACAAGCAAAGTCAGTCTGCCATAGTTTCATCCCGAGCATCCATATGTCCACTCCTTCCAATACATTGAAATAACATGCAACAGATAAAATGTGTTTTTATTCTGTTGTAGATTTCTCCCAAAGTATAATCAGGTTTCGTTCACACTAGTGATTGGGGGACATTGTATTAAATCGCGGAAACCCGGTGGACCCCATTATAGTCTACGGGGTCCGCAGGTAACCGCTTTTTAAGGGGATAGGGTTTCCGTTTTTTGGGTCCCCAAGCGGTCTGCAGAGTTTGTTCTGATTTGCATTCTGGGAAGCATTTTACACCACACGCTATACAGTCATCTGATGTAGTTAAAATGGGGAAAATTACTGCCCCACACTTTATAGCAGCACAGCAAAGAAGTTAGGGAGCGTCTGCCCATAAGCTTACACATTTTTCCCACTTAATATTAACCCTTTAAGGAAGCAGGGTAGTTTGTACATTAATGTTCGGTGACTTTTTTCATATTTTCCTTCCGAAATTCATAACTTTTTCTTATTTTTCTGTTGACATAGCTAAGTGAAAGCTTATTCTTTGCATGACGAGTTGTACTTTCATTTAGCACCGTTTTGGGATAACTATAAATGTTTTGATTAGCTTTTAGTAACTTTTTTGGGGGTCCATGCCAAGAAAAAATCTTGTATTTATGGTGTTCACTCTGCATTAATAATGCCATGGCAGCTTTGTCCAGCCACACATTACGATTACAGTACCATTTTTATATTGGTTTAATGTTTTATTGCTTTTACAAATAAAGCGTCACATTTCAAAAATACGAAAATAAACAATTTTCCTGGGGTCACCGCATGTTTTACTGTACAATTGACTTGTGGGATAATGCTTCGTTCACACCTGCGCTTGCTGTCCGTCCGTTGCCAATCCAGTGAAAATCTCGGCGAACTGGATTGGCATCGGATACAGACCGGTCAGCGGCGCATTGGTTAAAAACCCATTCATTTGAATGGGTTTTTAAAGCTCTGCGCGGGTGTGCGCTTACACCCTCTGCGCTGCCAATACTTTTTTTTCCGTCGGAAACAAAGTCGGACACGCAGGACTTCGTGTCCGACGAAAAAAAACAAACGCATTCAAATGAATGGGTTTTTAACCAATGCGCCGCTGACCGGTCTGTATCCGATGCTAATCCAGTTCGCTGAGATTTTCACTGGATTGGCAACGGACGGACAGCAAGCGCAGGTGTGAACCCACCCTAAGCTGTACTTTTTATTGGTACCATTCTTTGGCACGTATGAGTTTTTATTACTAATTTTTTTCGGAAAGCAAAGTGACCAAAATAGGTTACAGTTCGTGCATTTCGGTATACATTTTTTTTTTTACGGTGAATGGGTTAAATAATGCTATTTTTGGATAGTGGGGGATTATACAAACATGGGGATACCTAACAGGTTTATTTATTTATTTTTTTACGTTGTGTTTGTGTTTTTTTTTTTTCACATGTCCCACATCTCCTGCATTAACTATACGCTCAGCGTGACATAATAGTATCGTGCAGAGCATGAAGGGGTTTAAATAAGAATGTTATAGACTCTGCTAAAGACTGGAAGAGCTTGATTTAACAGCTAATTATTAGGAATGAAAATCTTTAAAAAGGACTCTATGACTTGGATTTTCATGTAAATACATTGATCTTACCAGGTCTACACTCTATATAATGCAGTTTGTGAAGTCCGCTGACTTACCCTCTTCAAATAATGTAAAGTAATTCTACTATCAGAATAGAGAGAGCAGCTTTGGGATAGAATTCTGAGTAGCAACCTGTATCAGCGATGCAACATATGCAGAGGTCAAAATAACACCTGTAAAAGCAGCAAGTAAGCACCGCCCACTGGCACTTCGGTTCACACTGTCATCTGTCCTGGTGCCTACTACAGCTGAACCTTTAAACAATTACAGCATCTGTTAACCTGTTCCCTGCCATTGGTGAAGAACAGGTTAACAGATGCTGTAATCAAAGTCACTGTGAATAATAGCGTGCGGCTGTGGCAGAATCCCGTAGTTGGTCATATTAAAAGTGCTTTAGTCTGGTGCAAATTTAATAAGTAAATGATCTTATTAAGCTCAATGTACTAATAATTGTTTTATTCCCCCTGTGACCTGTTCACACTATACTTGAACCCAGTAATAAAGTACAGAGTCAGATACACTATATTGGACTGTGCCACAGTCTGACTGTACTTTATTACTGAGGGTGCATGGTCACTGAAGCTGCCAAGCTGAATAACTAAGGGTGCATGGTCACAGAGTAGTAGCCATATGTGGCTGAAACTTCACCCATATGCAGCCATCAATGACTACATGTTTATGACAATTGAGGAATCATTGGCGGCCACATGTGGGTGGGATTTCAGCCACGTATAACAACAACTGCCTCCATCCCATACCTATTCACTATTTATGCATGAAAGACAGTTACAGTAATGGTTTTCTCTTAGCATTATTCAGGCCTGTAAATTATTTGCATGACTACAAGTTTCATACCCTCAGTAGCTAAAAATACTTCTCAAAAATGTGAAGCGTATTTTTACTTTTCCAGAAAAAAAAAAATGTAGTGTGACCTCTCCATGTATGTAAACAGTGACCACCAGCAGAATAATGAGTGCAACTCTGGAGTATAATAAATGTATGATATAACTTTGTAACTAGTACAGGATAAGTAACAAGTCAATGTCATACTGTATCTACTGGAATGAGTAGTGCAGCAACATTTACAAGTTCAATAAAGACATGACAGACTTGAGCAGACTAAGTGATCCCAGAAGTCAATTACCTGTTCATCACCATATAAAACTACAGAATGAAAGAGTCTGCTATATACAGCGATAGAAATGCAAGAGAAACGAGAGAGGCGTCTGCAACATTTTTTTGGTTTCATCCAGAGAATCCAACAGCTACACTACACACACGTATGTCCCTGGTATTAGTTCGACTTAGCAGAAAGCACAGTGAAAACCATGAAAAGAAAATCATTGTAAGGCTAGGTTTACACCTGCGCCTGATCTACGCCTGTGGATTCTGTTCCCCATTCCGCTTTAAAAATACGGAGAGAAAAGTTCGGCAAGCAGTGCTTTTCTCTCTGAATTTTTCTCCCTTTTCGGGCGGAAACCCGGCGGACCCCGTTATAGTCTATGGGGCCCGCAGGTTTCCCCAAGCGGTCCCCCTGAATGGAAACCTCAACGCAGGTGTGAACGTAGCGTAAGCAAAGCTGAAACCTGGAACATTTTTAATACACTGAAATTCCTTCTATTAGGAAATAATGTTTAGGAAATCATTCCGATGACAATTTTGACCCATCTACAATAATACTTGCTCCTGAACACTGCCAGTGCTTTACACTAATCGTATTAAATAAGATCATTCCAGTAGAATAAAAGGAGGTCTGGCCCATACTCCAAGCTTTGAGCACCACCTGGTGGCCAAACAACCTTGAGGAATATTGCACTCAAAAAACAAAACTCCGAGACATAAGTTATAAATTGCTTTCACTCAGGACGTCTGTGCTGCCCCCTTGTGGCATACCATGAACAACAATATGATAATACCGTGTTTCCCCGAAAATAAGACACCCCCCGAAAGTAAGGCATAGGAGAGGTTTCGGAGAATTGCCTAATATAAGGCATCCCCCGAAAGTAAGGCGTATGTTCCCGAACAGAACATACGGTATATACGATATGTGAGGCCGCGGGAGAACCCCACAATCTCTGCTATCATTATACTCGGGGGTCTTTTCAGACCCCCGAGTATAATAATCGGCGGCCCAGGGGAGGTGAGCGAACATAAAAAACTATGTGCTTACCTGTCCTTCTCCAGGCTTCGGGCCTGTTTGGTGACGTCGCAGACGTCATTTTGCGTCGCGACGCCGGCCGGATCACGTGACGCGGCCTGGTCTAACAGTGAAGAAGGCCGGAGTAGCGCACGGGCATGCACCGGAGCGAGGAACGGGTAAGCAACGTTGTTTTTTTATGTTTCTATCCTCTCCTGGGTCTCCGATCATTATACTCTGGGGTCTGAAAAGACCCCACAGTATAATAATTGTTCATGGGTGGTCCACTATGGGGCAAACTACTGTGTGCAGGGGCCACTATGGGGAATGTACTGTGTGCAGGGGCCACTATGGCGAATGATACTGTGTGCAGGGGCCACTATGGGGAATGATACTGTGTGCAGGGGCCACTATGGGGAATGATACTGTTTGCAGGGGCCACTATGGGGAATGATACTGTGTGCAGGGGCCACTATGGGATATGAGGGGGTACTGTGTGCAGGGAAATTAATGGTTTGGATTGTTATGATGATGTCCTAGAAGATGATGACATAACTGTCATTGAATAAATTTTACTTTCTATTCGTACCGTAAATTGGTACCATACTGTTAATTGTTGTACATGGAAATAATGGTACGGTAGTAGTAAGAAATTCTTGATAGGATTCAGTTTGTCTGGTTATGCTGGTTTGTGATGACAAATACTGTACAGTACCGTATATAATAAATGTTCATTTTTTTGTTCAGCAATAAATGTGAATTCTTCTTCATTGAAAAAAAAATAAGACATCCCCTGAAAATAAGACACAGCACATCTTTGGGAGCAAAAATTAATATAAGACGCTGTCTTATTTTCGGGGAAACAGGGTAAGACTGTAAAGACACAATCAGCTTGAGTAAAACCATCAGAGTCATAAATGCTCCATAATCCTGGTAGACTCTGGTGAATATAATATACCTGCAATCTTTATGGCTACAGGGTCCTCTGACACAGGAACGGGGCCCTCCTTTATGTCAACGTGCTTCTCGGGGGCCAGGGGGGCTGCAGAAGGAGGGGCAGGTTTAGTTTCAACATAAGCCACCAGAGAGGTTGTTGACGGCTTGGAATTGTGAAAGAGGCTAGCCCAAGACTTAGCTGGTGCATTTCCAGGGGCCAAAGAAGAAGCCTGATTCACAGCCTGAGACAGGGACGTATCCTCTGGCTTTACTTGCTCAGCTTCAAGATGTAAATCCATCCCATTAGAGGCCAGAGTGCCCTCTGTGGCTTCAAGTGTTTGTCCATTAGTTACACCAAGCTTTTCAGTAGTATCAGAGACAGCCGATGGCTGCTCCTCAGCTGTCCTTAGCGGGCTCTCCCGCCCAGTGTCTGAAGCCATGCATTCCTCAGGCTGACCAGCAGTCCTGCCATTGTCTAGTGCATTAGGTACAGAAGTGTTGCCATCAGTGACAGCCTCATTCCTGAAGTCCACAGAGGGCTCTGGGCTGTAACAAGTCCTAGGAGAGGCTGAAGATGCCCGAACATCTTCTGCAAGCTCAGGCTCATCTGTGCTTATACTGTGAAGTCCAGCAGAGGTGGCATGCCCATTCACAAGGGTCTCTGCAGGGACACTACCATCGGCAACACTTTCTAAGTAATTGTAATACCCCGGGGGTCTTTTTTTTCTTCTTTTTTCGTTCTCTCTGCCCAGATGTACCATCGCTGTCTGCATTGCCGCTGCTGTCAGGAACAACAGTTTCATTGTATTGACCATCAATGGCGTCGCAGTTGTTTGCATGGAGGAGGTCGTCTGGAGTTTTCTGTGTTGGGCTACAGGAGAGGATGAACTCCGGAGCCTGGGGATTTAAGTTGCTGGAAATACTGTAATCCGAGTTACTGAGCAGAGCAGCATCGGGGTCAATCACTTCACTGACCCCAAACTCTATTCTCTGATACTCGTCACCTGAGGAAGAAAAACAAAAAGCCTTAATGTAAGGCACAATACAGAGCCTAAACATGACAGAAGTTCTACATGTGGACATCCACCATTCCCAGCACGCCCCTCAATGCCTTGGTGACAACCACCATACATATACAGTGCTGGCACTCTATTTGGAACCAAGTGATATATATGTATGCTATGGACTTCTGGCAACATCCACAGAAGAGGTCACTTGCACATTACAACTGATAATGAACAATCTTTTTCCATCACCTATTCCCAAAAGGCTTGATGTTTTCAAAAAATAAATCATCTACAAAAGCTTAAGGCTAGGTTCACATCTGAGACAGTCTCCATCGCAGAGTCCTCCAAAAGTCAGAGGAGGAAAAAGTGTGAACCTAGCATAAGTAGTACATAAGTACATAAGTGGTGTCAGCACAACCATAATGACCCATACTGTAAATATAAAGCATTACTTATCCCACACAGCCAAAGCCATAAAACAAAAGAAAAAAATAAATGACACTGCCAAAATTGCTGTTTTTGTTATCACCTAAATTACGAACATAATATTACTGACCCACAGTGTAAGCTTACCATGTCATTCACACTAAATAAATAAAGATATTGGGTACGGGCACTTTTATGCAAAAATGTCACCACTTTATTTTCAGTAAATTAAAACTGGCCAGTCTCACAAATACACAATAGGGTAAGCTCAAACAGTTTTTTTGCAGGCAGAATCTGCCTCAGACTTTTTCCTCTAGCGGTCTTACAAAGTCCATTGAAATTAATGGAAGGCAGAACAAACGCTAGGGTGGGCCTTTCCAAGACGGAATCCGCCTGAAGATAGCTCAGGACCCTTTTTTTTCTCCTCTAGCTGGAAAGAAAAAAGAAATCTTAACTCCCAATGAAATAAGTGGGAGAGTTGGGAAGCATTTTTGGGAGCAGATTCTGCCTCAAGATTTCATCTGCAAAGAACTGTTACATAGACATGCACAGCCAGGGTATCACTGGGTCAGACTATATCGATGAATACACACAACATCAGAACTTACCATCCTGAAGATCACTTGAAGATTGGGGTCCATATATAACGCTTTCGTTAAAAGGAGGCAACTGCAGAAAAGAAAAAAAGGGGGATTTCTTAGACTCAAGTGCAGATGGAATAAAGTCTTCCTGCCAGGTCTACAGGAGTTTTTAGACATATAAGCACCCCAAGACACAAACAAAAATCAATCTCCACACAGTTTCTGCCTAATTACATCCTATGAAATGTTCAAACCTTTTCATAAGACAAATCTAAAAAATAAAACAGAATACAAAAATAACTAATAAAAATATATTTATTTACTATGACATCATTGGGACAAGGGTATCTGATATTCTGTATCAGAAGCTTACAGAGAAGTCTATAGTGTCTCAATCATACAACAATATTGTATTATAAAATCTATTCAGAAATTTCCATCGTTACTTGAAAGCCAAGGACTAGAAAGGCCCAAAACACAGAAATCTTTCCACTCTAGATTTTAGTACAGTCCTGGTTTTAGCAAAATACTAAATTCAAACACTGAGCAAAATAACACCATTTGAACATACCTTAAAACTTCCAGGTGCCTATACACCATCAACAGCTTACCTCTTATCCCCACTGAAAACAAAAAGACTGGGCATTGAATTAACATGTTCTATACTTCAAAATCTCACCTCTACTGTGCAGCGAGCACTGATGAAGAACTGCCGGAATTCATCATCACTGAACTCCCCAAAAATGTACTGAAACAAAGAGGAAAAAAAAAATAAGTGTGAGAAAGTCAGAATTAAAAAGGTAAACAGCATGTTGACATGGGATGACTGCCAACCAAGACAGCAACGACTCGTACGGCTATTCTCCCTTGACTATACGCAGGTTGTCACCCTTCCTCCTGGTATTCCAGAGGTTGCAACATTGCCTGTAGAAGCATTATTACGTTTTGAAAAAAAAAATATCATGTGTATTAAATATGCATAAGACTTTTCCCAGCATTTGAACACCTAAACCCCAGCAGCTCTGTCCCCAGCAGGGACCAGACACTGCTACACACTGGTGTTAATGGATTACAGCATCTGGTAACCTGTTCCTTGCCAATGGCAAAGGACAGGTTATCTTTCTGTAATCACCTCTTGCTGACATCCACCATACACTTACAGCAGATGGTTGGGTCTGTAAATATAGCGCCTCCTTTTACACATTGGAAGACCTGGCGCTAATGTCCACGATCAGAGTCCGTGGGCATTAAGTACTCTTAAAGACTTAGACACGTGTAGACCTAGCCCCCGTCTCTTCCTTCACTGTACGTTGCTAATGTGAAGGCTCCCAGGCCAAAAAAAAAAAAAAAACTGTTAAAGAGAGTTTCTAAATTTTTTTAAAAAAAATATCAAAATTCAAATCACCCCTTTTCTCTAGATCACATATAAAAAAACAAAAAAAAACAATTTAGGCATCCTTGCATAGAAAAAAAAACTATAACAATCAAAATATTTAAGCAATACAGGAAACACTAACGGTAAAAAAAAAAAAGAAAAAAAGAAAAATAGCCAAATTACTGCTTGCTTTCCCAAGAAAAAGTGAAGAGTGATCAAAATGTCACAAATTTCCTAAAATGGTATAAATAAAAACTACATCTGAAAAAGAGAGACACCTTATGCAAGGTTCACACTAGCGTATCTCTAGTCCGTCAGAGAATCAGACCACTAAAATAGTGGTTGCATAAGAAGTTCCGAAGGACCCCATTGACTATTATAGGGTCAGTCGGGTGACCGTCGATTTATTAATTTTACTTACTTGTATGGCGCCAACATATTCCGCAGCTCTTTACAGACATTGTCAATCACTGCCCCATATAAGGACAGGACTTTATCCAATGCCGATTTTAAGGCAGACGCTGCAACGAGTCTCCAACGGAGGCTCCGGCGCAGATGTGTACATAGCCTTACACATCAACACAGAAAATTCATTAAAGGTCAGAAAATGGCGACTAAAATAATTTGTAATTTTACAAAGTTTTAGATTACTGTAATTGTATTATAACAAAATATTAAATATATATGTATTAAAATATAAACCATATAAATTTCGTATCGCTACAGTCGTGCCAAGTCAAAGAATAACATGTCAGAAACATGTCATTTTTAGCGCACAGAACTCCGTAAAAACAAAACCCTAAATACACTATTTATACACGAAAAACGGTTATATTAATGGTTTCCCTAGACCAAAGGTGTGCCAAAATAATTAAGAGCCTTACACCTCTTAATTCTGGTGCAGCCATAAGACTGCCATACTACATGCCCCTCTGCTTCAAGCCCTCTCTATTTTTAGATTCTCTGCTTGCCCTTACTATGAATAGGAACAAACCAAAACAAGTCATAAAATGCTTGTAAAAGTTTATCTTTTGCATGCTGTTTAAAAGACCACTTACAAAAAAACACTGAGGAGGGTAGTCTTAAAGGGGTATTTACATAAATGCCCAAGATGGGAACACCCCTTCAAGGCAGCACATCTGTTATGTTAAGAGAACTCGCCACTCCTCCACAAAGTATGTCAGGTTTGTATCAGCTCAAGTGCTGTGTGCCATAAAGGACAGATCAAAGTTCTACAATAACAATGGCTCGCACCATCCCCCCCATCTCCCCTAATGAGTTCACTGCTCCAAACCAGTGCAGATTCTGTGTGGAAGCAACTTTGTCCTGTACAATGTGATCTAATCCTGAGATGGTAACCAGCTCCAAACATCCAGAGAAAAGTGCAACCGCAGCATGGAGGGCTCTTTGTTACAGTAATGCCATTTCAGCAATAGACGTGTTCACATACAAACGACCGTAATCCACAGGCCCAGCGCCAGAAAATCCTATTACAACAGACAGACCTTTCTGGGATCTGTTACATTGAGCAAAGGTCCAAACCATGGTCTTAGCAGTGACAGCATAGACGGACAAATAACACACTTCTCCCCTGATCTCATTTCAATGCAAAGTTTTACTACATGTGCGATTTGGTGTCCAGGCTCATTTAAAAAAAAATAAAAATATGTAACTCAAGAGGTCCTCATGAGCAGTACAGCCTTACTACTACACAGATGAACTTACACTTCCAGTGGTAGCTGACCACTTTCTGCAAACGTGGTCCCCTGGATCAAAGCACAGACTGCAGCTGATGGCTCTTCTTTGTAGGTCTGCCTGGTACCAAGCGTGTATGGCGTCTATTCTTGTACTCAGAGCAATCTGTAGTTACATGTCACATAAAAAGGTATCTCATGACTGTCCTTATAACCCACCAGGTCCCACAGATAATGGATTACAGAAATCATTTTGCATATCTGAGATAACCAGATTTCTGTCCACACTATATTGTACTTGCTAATCATACATTGCCATGAGGACAGTGTATGCAGCACAGAGTGACTGAGCTATATTGTTTGCTTATTCTGGGTTGTTAACCTTTACAACTGAAAAATAAAAAAAAACTTCACTGTACTAGATATACATCCTTACTGATATAGATCACTATTATAAATCCTGGATTGTAAAATTACCAGCCCTAACAAATAACAAATGGAGAGCATCAGGATAGGACAATACTGTGGACTACAAGTGATCCCATGATCCTCATCTCATCACACAAACCAAGTCTGAGATTTCTATTCACACTGACAAATACAGGAAAGCCACTCTCTGTGTGGGGAGGAAGAAGGTGCACTTAACATGATGGGGCTAGATAGTAATACTAGACCCATTCTACAAGGTAGCCTGGGAGCCATGGAGGGAGGTTAAGTGTGTGGCTGCTTCACTGCCAGCAGGGAGGCAGAATTTCTGGTAGAGCTGTTGGCACACACCATCAGGAAAGCACACACAGCATTTACAGGCGTGTCAAAACATGGCGAGCACCCCCGATTGCCTATATGAGTGGCAGGGAGAGTCAAACCTAGCAAAGTATACTATGGTTCAGCACAATCTCAACCCCCACCCTCCCACCCCAAGCCTGCTATCCAGTACACAGAAACATCCAATGTAAAAGCTGTAAGATGACATGAGTGACAACTGTCTATGCTTGTACTGAGAGCAATCTGTAGTTACATGTCACATACAAGGATCTCTTATGACTGTCCTTATACTCTACCAGATCCCACAGATACTGGATTATAGAAATCATCCTATATTATTCCCAATAAATACACAGATCTAGCAGAAGACGTTGCACGCAATTTTCACTCCATATAGCGCAGTTCACACAAGCATACTCTAGGTTCACACATGCGCTTGGGTTTCCGTTTCTTAACGGAAACCCAATCCGCTTAAAAAGGGCTTACCCACAGAAATCCACCTAAAACATATGGAGAGAAAAGTCCTGCTTGCAGGACTTCTCTCCACATTTTTCAAGCGGATTCATGGACGGAAACGAAGCGCTGGTGTGAATCTAGCCTAAATAATGGTCCGTATGTCATGGACTAAATATTGCTTGGTTCACCCCAGCGCCTGGTATCCATTGGGGGATTCCATCCCCCATTCCGCTTGAAAAATGCAGAGAAAAAAGTCCTGCAAGCAGGACTTTGCTCTCCACATTTTTCAGGCGAAAACCAGAGGACCCCATTATAGTCTATGGGGTCTGCAGGTTTCCGCTTTATAAGCAGATTGGGTTTCCGTTTTTCGGGTCCCCAAATGGACCTGAAGAATGGAAACCCGAGTGCAGCTGTGAACCTAGCGACAGTAGTTCCACAGTAAGGCAGTGCCTCACAGCATCATAGACAACTATGATACTGCATGACCAGGTTCTCCCGACAGTGTCCCATCCTGGCAATAGAGCTGACATAAAGGTCTGTATTACACAGGCTGAATACAGCCGTGTGAAACTGGCTTTACCTTGTATACTGGGTTTTATCCTTACCCATCTGCAGTCAAGCACTCCACAATTGCACTGAAACTAATGCAAGTCAATAATGCCTACACAGAAGAGTGTAATATGCTCAGGATCATCTTCTCCATTGTTGCAAGTGCTTTTCTCTTTGAATAAAAACCCTGAAATTCTATCTAGAAGTCAATAGTTTAGGCACACCACAAGCAAGAAATATGAGGGGCAAACTAAACAACAGAACATAGACAGTGTGATCACACCGTGTCACCACACGCACCCACTTCAGCCATAGCAGTGTCGTTTACACAAGGTTGTAAATCCAGTCACACTCTGAACAGTGTAGATCACAAACCAACTTTACTGGTAAATACACTGATTTTTTTGTAACTTGTGACAGCTTTAGAACACAAGATTGTATGCAACATAATGCATACCTAGGGACCGCAGCTGAGACTCAATAGTGACTTCACTCATGTGTATTGCCCATTCAATGCAAATTAGTAATGAGTAACACAGAATATGGCGACCTCCCGTAGGAAACAGAACTAACTTGTATTTAGAATCCAGCAGTGCAAGAGTTAAACCAAACCCAATATCAAGAATGGGCAGTCCCTGGCAGGGGATAAATTCTTACAGAAGGTTAATTAATCCATCCACCCCCTACACACACTACCCGCATGAATCACTGTGACTTGCAGTTCTAATGAATAGTAATGATGACTTGGAGTACATTTACAAGGTGCAGTTAAAACTGCATTGAATAAAAATGCATGACTTATTTTGATGCAGTTGTCGTGTATTTTTTGATTTTGCAGGTGAAGCGTGTTAAATATGTTTCACCTTTGGAATTCAGAAACTGCATCAAAATCCACATTGAAACTGTGTGCAATTTTTTTCAATGCAGTTTTAAAGGGAGTTTATCAGCACTAAAAACATTATTAAACCAACCCCAGCACCTTATAGTGCTCAGAGTCATGAACACAGTGCTATAACTTGTTTGTAGAATGACTACTTGATTGTGACAAAATGCTTTTTAACCCTATGCAAACGAGCTGAGAGTGCATGGGGGGGGGGGGGTTCTATGGAAGCTGAGCATCGCAGCAAGATCTTACTCTCATTCAATACCCTCCACAGTAACATTGACGTACTTGGAGCGTTCCCCCGCCTCCTACCAAGCTAGAGAATGATCTTGCCATGATGCTCAGCTGCCCAGAACACTCCTCCGATGCACTTAATTTACATAAAAATGAAAAGCAAATTTTCATAAAAATTAAGTAGCCATTCTACAAACAAATTATAGCACTGTGTCCACGGTTCTGAGCATTATAAAGGTATTGGTACTACTAATTTAATAACGGTTTTTTTTGCTACTGACAGACACCCTTAAACTTAATTCACATGACCAAGTCTCAGCCATAAAACTCTGTGTGTGTCAGATTTATCAACCTGAACAGTATTCAGGGAGCCTCCTACCATTATAGTTATCTATGGTGTCAAATGTCACTGTATCCATGCAAAATACTGTCCACTGTAGGTCAGTATTTTGCAGGGAAGCAGGGACTACTAGCATCATAGATAACTATAATAATGGCAGTGGTCTTTCTCCCCGCATCCTGTTCAGGCTGGTAAGTCTGAATACACATGGGACAGAGATTCACAGCCGAGGCTTGGTCATGTAAATAAGCCCTTAGTATAGAGCTATAAGGGTAAGTTCACACAGAGGAATTTGCTGCATATTTGGGGGCGTTTTCAATGGGAGGCAGAGGTCACACAGCAGGACCTTAAAAAAAAAAAATAAGCATCCTGCTTGATCTTGCCACGGATGATTCAGTGGCTCAAGACTTGCTGCTGCTAAGGCCCATTCATTGCAGCCGCTATTGGCCTAATCAGAAGCGGAAACTTGCGACTGAGTGCCAATGCCCTGCATCGGCATTTCGTCGCAGGTAGACAGCCGACGAAAAAGGAAGAATAACTACTCTTCATTTCCCCATGTGAACTTACCTTAAGTGTACAGATGTAAGCTACCAAGTTGCTGTAAATGCTCAAGGATCATAAATTCAGAAAGAGGAGTGAAGACAGGACTGGGTGGTCATTTTAAGCAAGCAAATCCATATTGCCAACCATAAGAGTCACCATTGCCTAGCAACAGCCCTAACAAATATTGATACAGGAAGCAATTACCAATTCCATTATTGGTGATAAGCAGTCTATCAGTTTTCTTCATGAACTCTCTTTACTATCACTCAGTTAGCCAGTGTTGAAGGTTTAAATGGGGAGCGTGGATTTTCTCCTATGCCAGATAATCATTTCCTCCGCTGCCACAAAATGCAGCAGAATTAAGAGGCTCCAACTTCTCAATGATACTGGCACATCTCAGGAGGTCTCGTGAATTTCAGCTACAACTAATGCCAGTTCTCTGATGCGAGTCATAGTAAATCTGCCAGGCCGAGATGTCCCCACCTCGCTTCACCCATTTTTCTCAAAAGTTGCAATCTGGTCAGAGAAACAAAGTGGCGCATTTTTGGAGAAAACTTCCATGCACCAAAGAAAGTGCCACTTTTGTGCCAGAAAAGCTTCCCCTAGTATATATAAAAAGATCCTGTAAAACTTGTAACTTCTGGGTGTAAAACCTTCCCTGTGATTGACAGCTGCCCCTGTGTAAATATATACAGAAAGATCTGACAATCAAACCCATGGATAGTTAGGCCTTTTTCAGACATGTCCACATATTTTGTGGACACCATACATACAAGATGTTTGAGTACATATTCAGATTTTTTTTTTTTTACGGACTTTAGGTCTGCAAAAACAAAACCAAAATATTGTGGAAAAGCTGTTTTTTTTTCTGTTGCGGATTTTGCTGCCTTTTTTGAGTCAAAGCGTTCCCTTTGTATATTCCATTCCTTTTATAGCCACTCCAGAGTCTGGATATAAAAAAAAAAAAAAAAAAATCATAGTGCAGCTCAGTCCAGTCCTCCCGGTCCATTGTTGCCTTCCGGGGGAAGTCCCCACCGCATGAGACCGCTGAGGCCAATCAGCGGCCTCAGTGAAGGGAACATGACATCACTACCTGTGACCTGGGGTCTCTGCCTGAGGCCACTGATTGGCCTCAGCGGTCACGTGATCACAGAGGCAAATCAGCAGCTTCAGCAGAAGGGATCCGGGACAGTCAGAATCGGCGACCAGTTTCACTTTGAGAGGACACCAGAGCAGCAGGACCGGACCGCATTGGAAGGACACTTGAGAACTGGGGAAAGGCGAGTATGTTTTATTTTTTCACCTACCCTGGACTATTTGAGAAATATTTTTTTGCCCAGACAACCTCTTTAAGGGCCCTGCCTGGACCCAACAAGTCCTGGACTACTGCTGGAGTGTAATAAGAGAAGTGGGTGATTTTGGTCATATATGAATGGAACCATGACTTGAAGTTCTCAGCGCTGGACACACGTGAAACAAAGTAGCCCGAATTAACTATCAACAGGGAACAACGAACTGTGTTCACCAGACACGCTTGAGGCCTAAAACGTCTAAAGCACCATTTACGTAGCCCTATTATCAGGCACAAGCATTTACAGGAACAACCAATCCCAACAAATGGGCTGTTTAATTGTAATTTGTCAGCGGATTGCATGTTTTATACAACATATAAGGGCAGGATTATCAGACCTTATGTAAACAGGGATGTGCTGCTGATAAGTCACAGAACTGAATGGAGGAGGAACAATCACCGTGTCAATTATACAACCCCCCATGTTCTTTGCACCAGCCTGTGTTAGTGGCTGAGTTAGGGTGGGTTCACACTTGCGCCGACACTTTGTCCACCGCGAATCCGACCTAAGTGTCGGAAAACTGGATAGGGAAAGGTTTGCGACTTGAATGGGTTTTTAAAGCAATGCGCAAGTATGTGCTTACACCCTCTGCTCCGCGAAGCCGTTTTTTTTCATCAGAAACAAAGTCCTGCATGTCAGACTTTGTTTCCAGTAGAAAAAAAATGGAAATTAACAACTAAACTGCCTGATCAGGGAGGCAGTTTAGTAGTTTAAGTAAAACAAATCACAGCAGGGCAAATTTACGAAGTCTTGTATGACAGTTTCCTGGTGTACAAGGCATACAAAGTTGCAAATATCTGTGAAAGTTGACTGATATTCAGCCAATAGTAGCCAATCATGACAGGCACTGATATTTCTAGCCAGCCAAAAAGTCTGCCATTGTTGCACTTTCAGCCAAAGGAATCCGAAAGTGTATAAAAACAGTTTTTCATTTTAGCTGTCGTGGGTTTACAGCTGAAATGTGCTGGTTATTAATGTATCACAAGGCATTATGGGAGAAGGAGCTGGGTAGCTCATCCAACAGAGGGCGCATGAGCTTCCCAGCTCCTGTTCCCATAATGCCTTGTGATATGTAGATGCTTAGTAGAGGGCAAAAGGCAATTCAAAACTCTACACACCTTCACTGGTGCTCTCCTCAAGGAGATAGATTCCCGTCCCTAGTTATTAATGCAGTTTCAAAAAGCATGGGGTTCTTAGGCTGCCTAGCAGCATCCAGATGCAGAGAAAACGGTCCACGCGTGGCCGTCAATTATTGCACCATTATGCAGACATTTATCTGAATAATCATGCAATGTTTTACAGCAGCACATTTGCAGCTGCTTCTATGTTGGTATACAGCCTTAAAGGGGTTGTCCAGGAAGTAGTGTTCCGTAATGAGGCTGGGAAAGGAAGAAAAAAAAAACAACCCACAGACATACTCACCTGTCCCCATTGCTTGAATGTCTCCCAGCGTGCTCCGGACCAGTGGAAGTCCTCACCACACGTGATCACTGAGGCCAATAAGCGCCCTCAGGAAAGGACACGTTACATCACAGGTGACGTATATGTGACGTCCTGGTTTCTTTCCATAGGCCGATGATCACCGTGCATGACCACTGTGGCCAAGGTCTTCTCCAGGAAGAAGCCCTGGGGGCGCCACTGGATCGGACATCAACGAAGGACACCAGAAAGTCAGGGACAGGTGAGTATGTGTTATATCTATAACTATCTTTCAGCTTCCCCGGCTTCCTTGCTGAAAACTATAGTTCCTGGACAACCCCTTTAAGATGCTTTGATGGATAAATCAACAACTGCAACAGAAATACACCATGTGAACCCTTACTAACTGGGAGAAACAGATTGTATTCACATGCCCTACAGCCCGCCTCTATCAACCCGAAATGGCTCAAGAAAGTTAAAGAACGGCACTTCTGCACGATTAGTAAAATCATGTTGCTGACCTACTGATGGGCATAAGTCCATGCTTCCCATATTCACAAACTATATAAAGAAAAGCTGCACATGTATCCAGTAGAACAAGTCCTGTGTTTAATGTAGTGATATGACATTTTGGCTCAATACAGCCTTGTATTCAGTCAAAACGTTGCATCGCTGGATTAAACACACAACTTAAAAGGTGTTTTCCAGCCAAAAAAAATAGCTGAGGGCAGGTTAGGGTGTGAAATTAAGAAAAAAAAAAAAAAAAAGTGTAACATACTTCTCACCATGCCCCTCTTCATCGGTCACATCATCGATAAAGTGTAGCAAGGAACTGCTGGAAAACAGGAACTGGAGACTGATGGAAAGGATCTCAGTACTGTCGCTGGGACAGTGGGCAAAGAACAGGGGAGCTACGCTTTTTTTTTTTTTTAAAAAACTTTACACCCAACTCAGCCCTTTTGGTCAGGAAACCCCTTTAATCTGCTGAAAAGGAAATTTCATCTCCACTACCATCATCTTTCCACGGCTGATAACAGCGTGCAATAGACTGTATTCAGCACAGACATACTGTTAACACATGGCCCATCAAACAAAGTATATACCAAAGTGCAAACATGGACACCTCAGTGATCCGCAGGTAGACAGTTTAGATCATTACTGGATCAGCAGCAAGATCTTGGCCAGAGACTCTGATCAGTTCACACAAATTTGTGAACCCCTGTTCACATCTATTGCAATTCACTTATGTGTACCAGCACCTTCAGTGTAACCACTAAACATCCCACAGAAGGTATAGTCCCCGATGTGAAGGAGCAGAGCACCATGTGAAAAATCTCATTATCCTATACTAAACGCACCCTAAACCCTCCTGAACTCTTAGACCCCCCCCCCTCCATTACCCCTCAGCCTATTAGTATCATTCCACATGGTATATTACAATGAGCCCCTACCATCCCAAAGACTCGCCTGCTTGCCCCACACAATCCTCCATACTTCTCCCCATCACCTCTCCTGAGGAGCACGCTCTAACCTGCAGTCACCTCCTTCATACTCCTCAGTTAGTCCACACCCAACCAATGTACATGGCACCCGCTCCCCCGAGGCTGCAGTGACCATGGGAAGGTGTAGTACAAGGTCTGGCCTGGTGCTCAGGGCATGGCCTCCAGTTCCAGGCCCCACGTGTGATTCGGAGCCCCGGGCCCCGATGAGGCTGCAGAAATGAGGCCGGGCCTAGAGTCACCACCCCCTAGCTGCTACTTCAGGCCTGCAGTGTTGGAGGCCCCGGCTGCCCCCAGACTGCTTTTCGGCCGCTAGCTGCCTCTCTCATACCTGCGCTCCCGGGGACGCCATGCTGAACACTTTCAATGAGTGAGGCCGCTCATGCCGCTTCCCCCGCCGCCGCCATCTTCTCTCAGCGCGCCTACTCCGCTCCGCTGCACTGCGCAGACGCAAACGCAACCACGCCCTCCTCCTCCCCCACTAACTCAACAAGGGCGGAGTCTAGCAGGTGACGGGGCGGGGGGGGGTACGATGCACCACGTGACTGCTCTGAGCGGGGGGGGGGAGAGCAAAAAGAGCTACCGAGAGACAGTCTGAAAGGAAGAGGCAGGAAAGAGGGAGAGAAAACAGAGAATTGAAATGGAAGTAAAAGAGCCAAAAAGGGACAGGAAAAGAACCAATATAACCATTCCTGGCGCCCCTCAAGGAAAAAAAAAAAAAGCCACGCCCCCCTCTTTTCAGGCTCCACACAGCATATACTCCTTAGATTGCCCAACACACAGTATAATGCCCCCCTTACTGCCTGCCACATAGTATAATGACCCCTTTAGTGGCCCTCACATAGCACAATGCCCCCCTTACTGAACCCGAACAGTAATGGTAGGCTGCTACCTATTGGATTATCCCAAAGGTTAATGGCCAATTAAAAGTGGCGCTAACAACTAAGCCACCATTGCAGGGGTGGCCTTTATCTCGACGAAGACCAAGAGAAAAGAGAGAGACCTGGCTGGAGATGACAATAACTACATAAATAGAACGTTTAAAATAAGTTTTATTTCTGATGCATTAAAATCTGGGCTGAGCTAGCCAAATATTACTCCCTAAAAATTCTAAGGGACAGGGACAGTGAGGCTAGGCAACACATTACTATAGTATTGGATTATTTTCTTGCTTTGTAAATGGAAATTACATGGACATAACTGAAATTAATGAAAGTCAAAGAGCAAGAGATAGAGACCATAAGGAGAAAAAGACATTGAGGAATGGAACAGGGGGAAGTGGGATTTAATACAGGACATTATTCACTGATGAAAGTTTCAAGTATTTGGGGGGTACAAATATCTAAGCTGAGCTGAGCAGACTGAATTACATTTATAAAATTGATAATGTTCTCTCTGATACTGTACATTATAAATAATTCACCAATTTGGTTATATAAATCATTATTCAGGCATTTGGATACACTTTTGAATAGTTGTATTTGGAAAGGTAGTAAACCTAGGGTTAAACAATGTATGACAGTGGGGTACTGTTTCTGGTGGATTAGCAGTTCCTTATATTAGATGTTACTATTTAGCAACACAGTTGAAAAATATGGAAGACATTGATTAAGATCCTTGGATGTGTAAAGGTTAGGAGAAGGACATTTTTGTTTGATTTAGCACTTAGAAGCAGGTTCATTGAATACGTTGATAGCTCCCATATTTAAACAATTACACAATATATCGATTGAGACATAGAAAATGTGCAATATTAGGTCTTTATATTGCACTCCAATGTGATGGAATTATTATATTAACAAGGTGAGATTATTAGATTCCAAAACATTTTGGATCTTTGAAGGTATGTTATATTTTGCACAAGTGTGTTTTCAATGGAAGATAGTATCGTTTGATATTACATGTCAAAAATAAGGGTTAACTTAAGAGATACACTACCGTTCAAAAGTTTAGGGTCACTTAGAAATTTTCTTATTTTTGAAAGAAAAACACAGTTTTTTCAATGAAGATAACATTAAATGAATCAGAAATACACTCTATACATTGTTAATGTGGTAAATGACTATTCTAGCTGCAAACATCTGGTTTTTAATGCAATATCTACATAGGTGTATAGAGGCCCATTTCCAGCAACCATCACTCCAGTGTTCTAATGGTACATTGTGTTTGCTAACTGTGTAAAAAGGCTAATGGATGTTTAGAAAACCCTTGAAAACCCTTGTGCAAGTATGTTAGCACAGCTGAAAACAGTTTTGCTGGTTAGAGAAGCTATAAAACTGACCTTCCTTTGAGCTAGTTGAGAATCTGGAGCATTACATTCGTAGGTTCGATTAAACTCTCAAAATGGCCAGAAAAAGAGAACTTTCATGTGAAACTCGACAGTCTATTCTTGTTCTTAGAAATGAAGGCTATTCCATGCGAGAAATTGCCAAGAAACTGAAGATTTCCTACAACGGTGTGTACTACTCCCTTCAGAGGACAGCACAAACAGGCTCTAACCAGAGTAGAAAGAGAAGCGGGAGGCCCCGCAGCACAACTGAGCAACAATACAAGTACATTAGAGTCTCTAGTTTGAGAAATCGACGCCTCACAAGTCCTCAACTGGCAGCTTCATTAAATAGTACCCGCAAAACGCCAGTGTCAACATCTACAGTGAAGAGGCGACTCAGGGATGCAGGCCTTCAGGGCAGAGTGGCCAAGAAAAAGCCATATCTGAGACTGGCTAATAAAAGGAAAAGATTAATATGGGCAAAAGAACACAGACATTGGACAGAGGAAGATTGGAAAAAAGTGTTATGGACAGATGAAACGAAGTTTGAGGTGTTTGGATCACACTGAAGAACATTTGTGAGACGCAGGACAACTGAAAAGATGCCGGAAGAGTGCCTGACGCCATCTGTCAAGCATGGTGGAGGTAATGTGATGGTCTGGGTTTGCTTTGGTGCTGGTAAAGTGGGAGATTTGTACAAGGTAAAAGGGATTTTGAATAAGGAAGGCTATCACTCCATTTTGCAACGCCATGCCATACCCTGTGGACAACGCTTGACTGGAGCCAATTTCATCCTACAACAGGACAATGACCCAAAGCACACCTCCAAATTATGCAAGAGCTATTTAGGGAAGAAGCAGGCAGCTGGTATTCTATCTGTAATGGAGTGGCCAGCGCAGTCACCAGATCTCAACGCCATTGAGCTGTTGTGGGAGCAGCTTGACCGTATGGTACGCAAAAAGTGCCCATCAAGCCAATCCAACTTGTGAGAGGGGCTTCTGGAAGCATGGGGTGAAATTTCTCCAGATTACCTCAGCAAATTAAGAGCTAGAATGCCAAAGGTCTGCAATGCTGTAATTGCTGCAAATGGAGCATTCTTTGACGAAAGCAAAGTTTGAAGGAGAAAATTATTATTTCAAATAAAAATAATTATTTCTAACCTTGTTAATGTCTTGACTATATTTTCTATTCATTTTGCAACTCATTTGATAAATAAAAGTGTGAGTTTTCATGGAAAACACAAAATTGTCTGGGTGACCCCAAACTTTTGAACGGTAGTGTATATTTTGGTATATGCAATTGTAATTGACACTTCCACACATGGAATAATCAGAGAAATTAGGGGTTGATTACAACTGATGAGTAGATATAAATGTGGAAAACACCATTTATATAAACTTTATAAGATGTTGATATATGTGTGGGGAAAATCACTGAGTAGGAACATGGAGAAATTAAGATAACAATATGTTGCTTTTATTCATAAATAAATATAAAAAGTGGGGTTTAGGTAACCTCTCCCTGTACACCACACTAAATAGAAAATAAAATAATACAAGATATAGGGTATTGTGATTGTATTGCAGGTGGATATCCTAAAGAACAGGTGAAGGATGATAACCGTATTAGTTGATATCTCAGTATCCCCACACACCTGACAATATGTCCTTCATCCTACACTGATAGGACTCAAACCAAGAACTTAGTCGGTACCTCAATACACTTCAAAATGGTGCTTTATTGGAGTACAGTACTAGAATATTGTTCACATAGTTACCCCAATGCATCATATAGAATCCCTTTTGGAAGGGTGATGGATATCACACGTATCCTAGATCACACCACAAACATATCCCTATATATGTTTATCAGTGCAAAATCACTATTTTGGTGGGGGGGGGGTTATTTCGAAATAATAACTTAACAGGAGGTGACCTATAATAATTCTGAAGGTAACTCCTGAATACAACCTCTCAAAGTTTAAACAGGAGATAGCCTATATGATTATGAAGGTATCTCCTGACTATCATATCTAAATGTCTCTGTCCTTAAATGCCTCTGTCTCAACGCGTTTTCCCCTAGTGGTTTATCACAGGGTTCATCAGAAGACGAGTAGAAAGCACACCCAATGTAATCATAGACAGCTCAGTCTCACTAACAAAAAATGGGGTTCTTGAGTTAGGTTAAACCAAGAGCCCTAAGAGACAAGAATCAAAGAAATATTGCACCATTGCAGTGAAAATTGAGTTTCCCGGGTCCCGATGGTGGACACTGGTACCCATGTTAAGCCAGGTCTTCTGGCGTTTGCCAGGGTATTTAAGTGAAACGCCCCACTACCTCTCTGACATTGGGTGGTCGCGTCGCATATTGTGATTGGTCCACCTGGTATCCAATCGCAAATGCCATTCCACACGAGGATAGGTAAACAAGGCCAAGAAAGAATACACCAATACATACTCTTAAATAAAGAGCACTACATTTTTAGCAAAGTTGTAATTGAATGATTTTCTCAGAAATCAATTTATGTGAATATCAAAACTATGTGCATCAAGATGCATCAAAGATGCGGCATGTTTACACTACTAGATAGTAATAGTCAATAATAAATCCTGGGCCACTGATTTTTCAGAAGAGACTGCTCAGTTTATGTTTTCTCATCGACTGTATTATACTGTAACTAATAGAAAAGATTGGAAACAGTAGTAGTGGACAGGGCTAGATGTTAAATTGAGTACATTCAAGATGGCAATGCCCAAAGTTGCATAACCATTGGTAGGATATATTGTGTTCTTTAAATTTTGTGTTTAGCTGTAATCTGCAAGGTTCATGGAAATGTATATTTTGGGTTATTTGTGTTTCCAGATTTCCAGGTACTTGGAATAAGTGGATATAATGAGATCTTGAGTATTGCTAGAAAACTAATAGCTAAACATTGTATCTCAACATTGGCTCGAAACAAGAAGATCTGGAATTTTCAAAGCTAATGTTCAGTCTGGCTGCATTGTTGCTAGGTTCACACCTGCGTTGGGGTTTCTGTTCTTTGGGTCCGCTTGGGGACCTGAAAAATGAAATCCCAATCCACTTAAAAAGCGGTTACCGGCGGCCAGGTTTGTCATCCCTAAGCTGTGAAAATCTACTTCACCTCCCACTACTACAAGAGGCCCTTTATATTAGGCGTATGGAAGATCTCCTTGCTAAGCTCAAATGCAACGACAGCTTCCATCAATAGGTATGGCTCCAGTCCTTTGCTGGTTATACTCTTGTGATCAGCTATACCTGTGATCTGTAGATCTTCTGTCTGTTTGGTCCTGAAACTTTGCTTAGTCTGTTCTCTCTTTGGCCTACCGTGAGGGTGTCTGTGTGGTAGTGTTTATCTGTGTGTGGGTATCGTCTCACTAAGTCTCTGCTAGGGTGTATTCCTAGGGTCTCTACTTAAGTTCCTGTGAGGCGTTCTCTTATTAGAGGAAATCTCTGGCGCAAGGCAGGCTTAGTCAGGGTGAGTGACAGGGATAGTTCCCCTGCTATTGTCCATCTGCCTAATTTGCTTTGCTTTTCATTTATTTTGTCAGTTTATGTTTATTTTTGCATTTCTTAGTAAACCAGTTTGTTTCATATGCTCGCTTGTTACTATTCATTTAGGAGACAAACATAACAAACATAATTAATCAAAAATGTATATTTACCCATATTTTCTGATTTATCTGGTGACGATCTATTTCCAGAAACAGATTGTCACTACTACTCCCACCCCCCATTCACCCCATTATACTTACCTCTCTTCCTTCTTTCTGTGAGACGGCTCTTCCTTCTTTACTGATTCTGCAGGCGCACCCTCTTCTCCAAGCGCTGCTCTGCGTACTGCTGCTGATGATTCACCTCTACTGCACATGCGTGGGAGCTGCGCAGTAGAGGTGGATCATCGCTGCATAGAACAGAGCAGCGCAGGAGAAGAGCCAGCGCCTGCAGAATCAGTAAAGAAGAATGGGCCTTCGCCCAGGAAGAAGTGTGGAAGGTAAGTATATAATGGGGTTGGGAGTTGGGCTGAGTAGGTAGGGAAGGGTGGGATAGCTGGAGAGACAGGGAGGGGGTATATGGGAGGGAGGGAGTGAGGAAGGAGGTGGGGAGTGAGGTGAGAGGGGTTAGTGTGGAAGTTACATAGCAGGAGGCTGAACCATGTACACAAATGCAGAAGCTCCCAGAGACATCCAGAAATCACTCAAAATTCTGCTAAAGGTATATGGGTGTATTTATTAACCCATTAATAGCACTAACAGATATTTAAAAAAAAAAAACATTTTTTTTGCCCTGAAAACCCCTTTAAATCTTTGGGAAAAACTGAACCACTTTAATAAGATGTGGAAATAATGGTTAAACAGGATTGATATACAATGAAACCTCTGAGACAACCACCCAAAATTGTATTAAAAAGTGGTCTACAAGGGGAGTGGTGAAAGAAGTTGGCCAGTATGGTGAAAGATGTGGTTGTTTGGAGAGGTTTCACTATATCAAGTTATGATTTGTAGTAGGTTATGTTTGAATTTGAGATACTGTGTAATTTAGAGCTTTGGCTACATTGAGATAAAACTTGGGTCTAGTGTCTTTTGAAAGTGATGTTTGGGCGCTTATTGAACATCTTGTGCAAAATCTTGTTAAAATAAGAAATTTATCATTGGATCCATATTGTCTATGACTTCCCTGTTAGAAATGGCTGCTTCTCATTAATGGTAGTAAGCTGTATAGTGAAACCCACCCCTCCTCCGTGGTTATGGGAGGGGCACTATACAGTAGATAGCTGAGCCCTGTGTCTTATATAGACGTAGGTGTAGCATTCTAGGAGATAGCCCATGAAAAAAAAGAATACAAATTTCTGTTTTGTGAAGGATTTTGTGTTTTTAAAGATGAGATACTTGTGCAAAAATGATGCAACATTTTTTATTTTTACACCACACTATTTTTTTTTAATTGTGTGGGGAAGTGGCAGATTTATCAAATGCTACTTTTTAAAAAGTCACAAAATTCCCCCCCGGGTTGCTCCGCTGACAAATTCCTTTGCTGGCTGGCCAGGGACGACGTTCGCCTACATCAGCGCTTCTCTTCCCTCTTTGGCACAATTGCAAGCTTCCCATCCCAACCTCCGTTTGTCTTGGTTAGAATATGGCCAGCTCACTGCCTTCGTCCGTAAGTTCTCCCTGCTTCCCACGCTCTCATCTTCTCTAACCGACCTGGAGTTTGCCCTTTCCCGGAATGACACCACTCCGCGTGCCCTTTCGGTTCTTTATGGTATCCTCCTCCAGGACACTACACCTGGGCCCCCCTCCTACATAGGCCCCTGGGAATCTGACCTTGGTACCTGCCTCTCCACTGCCGACTGGGATAAGTCCTTCCTGTACACGCATAAATTCCCGTTACCCTGCGGTGCGCAGGAAAAGAACTACAAAATACTAACCCGCTGGTACCGCTGTCCTGACATCTTGCATAGGATCTACCCTGGTGTTTCTGACCGGTGTTGGCGCTGTGGTTCCGAAAGAGGCACCTTGTATCATATTTGGTGGGAATGCGCGGCCTTCAAGCCCTTTTGGGATGCCGTCTTTACGCTTTATGCTAAAGTGAGCGGCAGATCTGTCACACCCTCGCCCCAGCTTGCACTTCTTTCCATCATACCAGGGAGGGTCTCGGCTGTTAAGAAGGACCTCTTGCGACATTTCCTCACGGCCGCCAGAACAGCCATTCCCAGGCATTGGCGCAGTACTGCCGCGCCTACCCTGGTGAAGTTTCTTCAGGAGCTTCTCCTTATCAGGAGAATGGAAGCCCTGGTGGCCGAGGACTCGCCCGACCCCTCTAAATTCGAGTCCCTCTGGCGGCCGTGGGTGATGTTTCAGGAGTCCTCGGAGTTCTCCTCTTTCTTTTCTTGATGTGGGGTTGCTTTGCTCCTCTATTGGTGCAGTGTCCGGCTGCTCTCCATAACCAAATTTTCCCTTCCATTCCTCCCCCCCTTGCCCCAGTGTGTCCCCTCTGTCCTTGCCGTGTCTGTGGTCTTGTGTGTCCCGTACACTGTGTACTTCCTATGACCCCCCCTCCCTTTCAACGTTTGTCTTAATCTACTTTTAGGTGGGTGGTCCTGTGGTGGCTCTCTATAGTTGGATTTTTGTTCTTTCAGCCATCACCCACCTATTGTTACAGTTATTTTAGTTACCACTGTGTTATTCATTGCCGATTTCCTTATTGTGGGCCTCGCCAGCCCTTCGCCTAATCCTTTATTACTGTGCCTTATCTATGAACAGGGTGGCTTGAGTGACCCCTCTGTCTTAATTGATACTGATGCTATGGCATTGTACCCCCCACCCCTTTTTTCTCTTCTGTTCTTATTGCAAAACTTAATAAACTTGATTAAACATAAAAAGTCACAAAAATTGTAGCAATCTCACTTCAGTAAGATGGAGGTGTAGAAAGTGGAGTGACATCTCAGGAAATAAACATTAAACTTATAGTCACAACAAATGTATCACACATCATGTAACATTTGATTTGCAGAAAAATACGCACAGCGGACATACTGCTATTACGTTGCGGTTTTGAAAATCGCAGCATGTCAGTTATACCAACGGAAACACTGGCGGTTTCCCTATAGGTACAATTGAAGCAGAAAGTCCACAGTGGAAACCTCTGCAAGCTTTCTGTGGGGCTGCTACGTGGTTTGCCTGGTTTGCATTGCACATACCACTTGGTAGTGCTACTTATATGAGTGCATATACAGTTGTGCTAAAAAGTTTACATGCCCTGGCAGATTTTTTGGTTTTTTGGCCTTTTTTCAGAGAATATGAATGATAACACAAAAACTTTTTCTCCACTCATGGTTAGTGGTTGGTTGAAGCCATTTATTGTGAAACTTCTGTGTTTTCTCTTTATAAATCATAATGGCAACCAAAAACATCAAAATGACCCTGTTCAAAAGTTCACACACCCTGGTGATTTTGGCCTGATAACATGCCCAGAAACCAAACCACGGTCAGGTAGACCAACCAAAATTTCAGCCACAACTGCCCGGAAAATTGTTCGGGATGCAAAGAAAAACTTACACATAACATCAGCTGAAATACAGGACACTCTGAAAACTATTGGTGTGGCTGTTTCAAGATGCACAGTAAGGAGTCACTTGAAGAAAAATGGGCTGCATGGTCGAGTTGCCAGAAAAAAATCCATTATTGCGCAAATGCCACAAAGAACCTCGCCTTCAATATGCCAAACAGCACACAGACAAGCCTCAAAACTTCTGGAACAAGGTAATTTGGAGTGATGAGACAAAAATCAAACTTTTTGGCCAGAACCATAAACATTACATTTGGAGAGGTGTCAACAAGGCCTATGATGAAAGGAACACCATTCCTACTGTAAAGCACGGAGGTGGATCACTGATGATGTGGGGATGTGTGAGCTTCAAAGGCACAGGAAACTTGGCCAAAGTTGAAGGAAAGATGAATGTAGCACGTTATCAGCAAACACTGGAGGCAAATTTGCACTCATCAGCCAGGAAGCTGCGCATGGGACGTACTTGGATGTTCCAACATGACAACGATCCAAAACACAAAGCCAAGTCGACCTGTCATTGGATACAGCAGAAGAAAGTGAAGGTTCTGGAGTGGCCATCTCAGTCTCCTGACCTCAATATCATTGAGCCACTCTGGGGAGATCTCAAGCGCGTAGTACATGCAAGACAGCCCAGGAATTTACAGGAACTGGAGACTTTTTGCCAAGAAGAATGGTCAATTTTACCATCTGAGAAAATAAAGAGCCTCATCCACAACTACCACAAAAGACTTCAAGCTGTCATTGATGTTAGAGGGGGCAATACACGGTATTAAGAACTGCGGTATGTGAACTTTTGAACAGGGTCATTTTGATGTTTTTGGTTGTCATTATGATTTAAAAAGAGAAAACACAGAAGTTTGACAATAAATGGCTTCAACCAACCACTAACCATGAGTGGAGAAAAAGTTTTTGTGTTATCATTCATATTCTCTGAAAAAAGGCCAAAAAAACAAAAAAGCTGCCGGGGTATGTAAACTTTTTAGCACAACTGTAGGAACTTCACATCTTATCCTTTTTATTCTATTACAAATCCTCTATGACTAATATACTTTAATAAGGTGGGTGTTTCTTTGTGGACTGCTTAGGATAGGTACAGTGGGAAAAAAAAAGTATTTAGTCAGCCACCAGTTGTGCAAGTTCTCCCACTTAAAAAGATGAGAGAGGCCTGTAATTGTCATCCTAGGTAGACTTCAACTATGAGAGACAAAATGAGAAAACAAATCCCGAAAATCACATTGTCTGATTTTTAAAGAATGTATTTGCAAATTATGGTGGAAAATAAGTATTTGGTCACCTACAAACAAGCAAGATTTCTGGCTCTCACAGACCTGTAACTTCTTCTTTAAGAGGCTCCTCTGTCCTCCACTCATTACCTGTAGTAATGGCACCTGTTTGACATTGTTGTCAGTATAAAAGACACCTGTCCACAACCTCAAACAGTCACACTCCAAACTCCACTATGGTGAAGACCAAAAAGCTGTGGAAGGACACCAGAAACAAAATTGTAGACCTGCGCCAGGCTGGGAAGACTGAATCTGCAATAGGCAAGCAGCTTGGTGTGAAGAAATCAACTGTGAGAGCAATAATTAGAAAATGGAACACATACAAGACCACTGATAATCTCCCTCGATCAGGGGCTCCACGCAAGATCTCACCCCGTGGGGTCAAAATGATCACAGGAACGGTGAGCAAAAATCCCAGATCCACACGGGGGGACCTAGTGAATAACCTGCAGAAAGCTGGGACTAACGTAACAAACGCTACCGTCAGTAACACACTACACCGCCAGGGACTCAGATCCTGCAGTGCCAGACGTGTCCCCCTGCTTAAACCAGTACATATCCGGGCCCGTCTGAAGTTTGCTAGAGAGCATTTGGATGTTCCACAATAGTATTGGGAGAATGTCATATGGTCAAATGAAACCAAAGTAGAGCTGTTTGGTAGAAACACAACTCGTCGTGTTTGAAGGAGAGTGAATGCTGAGTTGCATCCAAAGAACACCATACCTACTGTGAAGCATGGGGGTGGCAACATCATGCTTTGGGGCTGTTTCTCTGTAAAGAGACCAGGATGACTGATCCATGTACATGAAAGAATTAATGGGGCCATGTATCGTGAGATTTTGAGTGCAAACCTCCTTCCATCAGCAAGAGCATCCTGAAGATGAAACGTGGCTGGGTCTTTCAGCATGACAATGATCCCAAGCACACCGCCAGGGCAACGAAGGAGTGGCTTCGTAAGAAGCATTTCAAGGTCCTGGAGTGGCCTAGCCAGTCTCCAGATCTCAACCTCATAGAAAACCTTTGGAGGGAGTTGAAAGTCCGTGTTGCCCAGCGACAGCCCCAAAACATCACTGCTCTAGAGGAAATCTGCATGGAGGAATCAGCCAACATACCAGCAACAGTGTGTGCCAATCTTGTGAGGACTTACAGAAAACGTTTGACCTCTCCTCATTGCCAACAAAGGATATATAACAAAGTATTGAGATGAACTTTTGTTATTGACCAAATACTTATTTTCCACCATAATTTGCAAATAAATTCTTTAAAAATCAGACAATGTGATTTTCTGGATTTGTTTTCTCATTTTGTCTCTCATAGTTGAGGTCTACCCATGATGTCAATTACAGGCCTCTCTTTTTAAGTGGGAGAACTTGCACAATTGGTGGCTGACTAAATACTTTTTTCCCCCACTGTACATTCTGGTTTATACCCCAGACATGTGCTCACTATTCTGCTGGTGCAGTCACTTTGCAGATACACTAGTTTACTAATCCAGTACTGATCCTGAGTTATTGCTTGTAACCTGCAAATAGGTAGGTTGCCCAGCAATGGGTAAATGCCTAGAGGTCAAACATTAGTGGCATGTCCTATTGATGCCTATGGTAATCCAGAGTTCGTTGTCTGCCGTCTCCTTCTCCTCCACCAGTCTCTTTCTCTTGTGCTCTCTGGAACGCTCGCTCACTCTGCAACAAACTTGACATTACTCAAGATCTCTTCATCTCAAGTCTTCTAACCTACTGGCTGTCACTGAAACCTGGATTAAACAGTCTGACACCGCATCCCTTGCTGCTCTCTGTTATGATGGCCTCCAATTCTCACACACCCCTAGACCTGAGGATAGGCAATGTGGAGGGATTGGTGTACTTCTGTCACCACAATGCATTTTTCAGGTCATTCCACCAGTACCATCGCTCTCTTTCTCCTCTTTTGAGGTCCACACTATCAGACTCTTCCGCCCTTTCTCCCTGCGAGTAGCTGTCATCTATCGTCCCCCTGGCTCTCCCTACCAGTACTTAGATCACTTTTCTTCATGGCTTCCCAACTTCCTATCCTGTGAAATTCCTACTCTCATTATGGGTGACTTTAACATTCCCATTAACACCCCTGTCTCTCCATCTGCCTCTCACCTTCTATCACTAACCGCCTCTCTTGGTCGCTCTCAGCTTACTTCTTCTCCCACACACAAAGATGGCAATATCCTTGATCTGGTCTTCTTACTGCTCTGTTCTTTCTCTGACTTTACTAATGCTCATCTACCAATTTCCGACCACAACCTTCTTTCCTTTAACATTAAAGCTTCTTGTCCTTCAAAAAACACACTAACCGACCGCATATGCAGAAATCTATGGGCTGTAAACATACAGCACCTCTCAGATACCCTACAGTCATCACTTTCTCCCATCTCTTCTCTCTCCTCACCTGAATTGGCCACCAAACACTACAATGAGACTCTCAAAGCCACCATGGATAAAGTAGTACCCTTGACCGTCCGAAAATCCCACCACAGACACCGGCAACCTTGGTACACTCCTCAAACACATTTTCTTCAGCGATGCTCAAGATGTGCTGAACGGCTATGGCGAAAATCTCACATCTGCAGATTTTCTTCACTTCAAGTTTATGTTCAAAGCCTACAACTTTGCCCTTTATCTCGCCAAACAAGCTTACTTCACCTCTCTCATCTCTTCTCTCTCCAATAACCCTAAACGACTCTTTGACACCTTTTACTCCCTCCTCATGCCAAAGGTGCGGGTACCTGTCACAGACCTCAGAGCTCAAGACATGGTCACGTACTTTAAAGACAAAATCGACAACATCTGTCAGGAAATAACCCATTCTCCAAGCGGCATCAGTCCCCTTCCCTCCCTTGCTCCTCATTTCGAACTCTCATTATTTGACCAGGTAACAGAAGAAGAAGTCTCCCAGCTCCTTTCTTCTTCTCGACCCACTACTTGAACAAGTGATCCTATCCTGTCACACCTCCTCCGTTCTCTGTCCCCTACTGTTACAACTCACCTTACTAAAATTTTTAACCTCTCTCTTTCTTCTGGAATCTTCCCCTCCTCCTTCAAACATGCTGTCATAACCCCACTACTGAAAAAAGCCTCCCTTGACCCACCCTGTGCTGCTAACTACCGACCTGTCTCTAACCTCCCCCTTCATCTCTAAACTCCTGGAACGCTTGGTCTACTCCCGCCTAATCCGCTATCTCTCTGCTAACCGTCTTCTGGACCCCTTACAATCAGGTTTTCGTGCACTACACTCTACAGAAACGGCCCTCACAAAGGTCTCCAACGATCTCTTGACTGCTAACTCTAAAGGGAACTATTCACTACTTATTCTTCTGGATCTCTCAGCAGCATTTGACACTGTAGACCACAAACTCCTCCTCACTATGCTCCATTCTATTGGCCTCAGGGATAATGCTCTCTCTTGGTTTTCTTCCTATCTCTCTGACCGCTCATTTAGTGTATCATTCGCTGGTGCTATTTCTTCTACTCTGCCCCTTGCGGTTGGGGTTCCTCAAGGCTCGGTCCTAGGTCCCCTTCTCTTCTCTCTGTACACAGCTCCAGTTAGACAAACCATTCGCAAATTTGGGTTTCAACACCATCTTTATGCAGATGATAGCCAACTATATACCTCATCCCGTGACATCACCCCTGCACTACTACAGAACACCAGTGACTGTCTCTCTGCTGTCTATAACATCGTGTCTTCTCTTTATCTGAAATTGAATCTTTCAAAAACTGAACTTCTTGTGTTCCCTCCATCTACTAACCGACCTAACCCTGATATCTCCATTTCTGTCTGTGGCCTTACTATTACCCCGAGGCGGTATGCCCGCTCTCTGGGGGTTGTATTTGATTCAGGTCTCACCTTTACCCCACATATTCAGACACTTTCACGCTCTTGCCACCTGCACCTTAAAAACATCTCTAGAATTCGCCCTTTTCTCACCGTGGAAACATCAAAAACCCTCATTGTCGCTCTGATTCTCTCTCATCGTCGCTATTGCAATTCTCTTCTAATTGGGCTTCCTCTTACTAAACTCTCCCCTCTACAATCTTTCCTGAATGCAGCTGCCAGACTCATTTTTCTGTCAAACCGGTACACAGACGCATCTACCTTGTGTCAGTCACTGTATTGGTTGCCCATCCATCACAGAATACAATATAAAATTATTACACCGACCCACAAATCCATCCATAGCGCTGCGCACACCCACCCCCCCATATCTCCTCTCTCATCACTGTCTACTGCCCTAACCGTCCTCTCCGTTCTGCCAATGACCTTAGACTTGCATCCCCTGTTATCTGATCATCCCATTCCCGTCTCCAAGACTTTTCTCGAGCTGCATCGGTGCTCTGGAATGCTTTACCCAAGACAATCTGATTAATCCCCAACTACAGCAGCTTCAAAACTGCCCTAAAATCACATCTGTATGGTCAGGCTTATCACGTGAACTGATCACTGTGTAGAGTGCGGAGGTGTAGAACAATAACACCTTTTATCATTCCTCCTCTGTTCCTCAGATCCTGGACCCTCCATCTAGAAATTACACTGTACTCCTTGCACTTAGTATCTGTTTATTCACAGATACTGGCTGGTGACGGGTTCATACAGCTTCAGTTACACAACCTTTTCTATTAAAAGATGGCTGGAACATTGTAGCAAACAAGCCCTCTGACCTCTTGTGTCCCCCTATCTCCTCATAGAATGTAAGCTCTTGTGAGCAGGACCCTCACTCCTATTGTTTGATATGTTTATTTCTTTGTCACATTGTAATGTCTCATATTGTCTGTTCATGTGTCCTCTGATTTGTAAAGTGTTGGCGGAATATGTTGGCGCTATATAAATAAAGTTATTATTCTTCTTCTTCTTATTGCTTGTTATTATTGGAAACTGGCAGAGAGCTTGTGGATAGACACTGATGTAACCAATTATGGAGAGTGGATGACCTTACAGTACCTAATGTAGACACTTGACACTTTGGAGAATTGAAATCACAAGAAGTTCTGTGTAGAAGTAATGATCAATAGACATTCACTTATTATTAACATCATATCCAAAATATAGTATCTGAAACAACTGTAACTTCTTCCTTTGTGCATCACTTAAGACTCTGCCAATTTTAGCCTTGCCCCAGAGGATGTTCTCTAGCTAAACTGTGTTTGTCCCACAGGACCTGCACGACAAAGACATGCATGTCGTACCACTCTTAAATTTCTCCCTGGCTTTTTAAATACTATCACTTGTCTTTGCAATGGAAGGCAAAGCCATAATTTCCTCTTCAGTTACAGCTTCCCACTCCAGTAGAGCTGGCTTTTTCACTTTAGCATTCTTATGGAGCTCTTCTATGTCAGCACCGTCTTTAACATCACTGTAGGCCGTAGCTCTGTTGGCTCAGAATCCTGTTGTTGGACAGCTGAGCAGGCAGATTTCATCTGAGACTTTTGACCTGGTGTTGCTGCTGACATCTTTCTCACTCTTCCATTTTCGTGGTAGAAATTAAGAAGAATTTGAGGCACAGTTCTGCCTCGGATACTGCTCCACTTTCTGGTAGTGTGGAGCTCATGGTGGAAATCCAAGACAGAGCTGTTTGGCCACAAAATGGTGGGGTGCACCAACCTAGGGCAATTCTCACTCACTTTTTAGGGCTTCATTGGTTATGGAATGGTGGCTGACTGCTTTTTTTTTCTCTCCTGGTTGCGTAGCGGCACTTATTAGCATAGTAATATACTGGCCAAAGGCTCACTAGGTAGGTAGGTCAGTGGCTATATAGCCTTGAATGCTCAAACTTTCAGTAGCATTCCTTTCCTCAACCCAATGGAGATACAGATAAGACAACTGTTGGGAGCAAACCACCTTTCTTTTACTGTAACATTTGCAGCTGCGGTACCTTAAAAAGCATTTGCTACATCGATTTCAATAGTCTTTCCATCACACACACAGGGCAGCATTTTCAGTGTATTGTAAGGCTACGTTCATAATACAGAAAATTTAGAGGAATTTGAGGCAAACATCCGCCTCAGATTCCTCTGTTTTCATTTTCCACCCCCTCCAACGCATTTCCAAGATGAATGGGCCTAATCAGCGGGGAGTCTCAAGCCACGGACTCTGCAGCTGAATCAGTCGCAGAAACCATGGCAAGATTGAGCAAGACACTTATTTTTTCCATGTCCTGCTGCGATCCGGGTGGAATCTGCCACTAATTTTGAGGTGGAATCTGCCATGTGAACGAGCCCTTACTTGTGATGGTTGTGTGAAGTACAGAGACTAGTTTCCTATTATCATTCTGTATGATGAAGCCATATCTTTTCCAAACATTAAACCACTTCACTGTTCCTTTTATTTGTATTGCTAATGTCCTCTTTACTGCTTCCATATAGAGTAGACCATGGCTGGCTCTTGGGCAAAATGACTTCCCTCAGTCTTTGCTTTAGCAATGTAGGAAGGTCAATTTGGATTCCGGCGATATCTTGTTAGATGGCTGGACTTACTATACTTTTAGCACTGCCATGGAGCAGTAGACATACTTTGGGCTAAAGAGAACCTTATGCTCTGAGTTTCTGACTGACATTAATGGATCAGATACCTAAATTCTTCACATCTCCAGCAAGTAGGTCCTCTCTGTTCTATTGCTGGTCTGCCACAAAGAACAGAATCTGAGGACGGAAAATACCCCTGCATCCTCCCTGTGAATGAAGCACCAGTGCACTCATGTGATCAGCGCTTCATTCACAGGGAGGATGCCGAGGGACTTTCAGTCTCCGGTTCTCCTGATCGTTGGGGGACCCCAGTGATGTGTATTGAATTAGGAAAACCCTTCAAGTAGCATGCCAAAAGTTCTTTGCCCTGAAGCTTGAGTTGTAAAGGCGTCTCTTCTTTTCACATGCTGTTTTTTCCCCTATGTTCAGCATGTGCTTCAAAAGCTGTCGGCAGTAGATAATGCATCTTCCTGGTTTTTATTATCAAATGCTCCAGCTGTAAAGACAGTCATTCTGACTTAGTTGCTATTCAAGCAGTTCTCCATCCTCATATAGCCTTTACACAAAATGGTGACAGTCGCGAACAGACAATGACACATTTTGAGGTTTCAGTGTTTTTATGACTCTGCAGTAAAATATTTAAAAGAGAACAACAATGTTGTATTATAAAACCCAGTGTGGAAAATACTTTAGTAAAACAAGGAATCCTAAAAATCAACACGTGAACAAATGCTGCTGGGGCAAAAGGAAGAGAAAGTCAACAATATAATATGGTAATAAGCAGATAGCACAGCGCAGGCCGCTGAAACATCACAACAACCAGAAGCCAGCATTACAAGATTTTGTCCATCACATGACATTATGGGCAATAAATCATGATTCATGGGTTGTTGTAAATAATTACAACCAATCAGAAAGCAGCTGTTACCAAAATTTAGAAATATCAAAGTATCCATCTGATTGGCTGTTATGAGCAGCAAGCCCTGAACTACAGATTTCACTTTATCCAAAGAATTTACATCTAAAACTCCAACATAAACTCTGGAGACATTCTCTTCAATCAAGTGGTTAAAATGAATTTAGTCAGTTAGGTTTTTTATTCTAGCAAAGCTAGCGTGGCAATGAATCCACAGCTTTCTATGACTCCTCAACAAAGTAGATGTTGCCATCAGGAGTCTGAAAAAAAAAAAAAAAAAAAAACCCCATCAAACTCTTTACAACAATCATTACAGGCGGACCATAGACATCATGTTCACAAAAGATCAGACTATATAAGATGATGATGGTGGTGGTGTCTGCCCCCATTTCTGGATGTCAGGCTATGCATACACAGTTACTCCTCTATTACACATTAAATAAGCTATTAGAACATCCCATCGCTTGCCGATTGGTAGGGATATGACTGCTGGGAGCCCTGGCGATCACTAGAACAAAGGGATTTTTTTTGATGCAGCTTGGCTCTATTGGTAAGTTGATCTATGCAGCGAAACATGTAGGTTATAACCTGGCATTACATCTTCTCCAGGTTAACCACCGCCCTTATTTACCTTCTATTTTAAAAGTGTTGTTGATTTATTGGATAAATTTAGGGAACCCAACAGTTTAAAAGGAACCTGTCAGGTCAATATGGGACACCAAACCACTCATAGGTTCTTTTGTTCGGGGTTTAGTGTCTCATATAGACCTGTAGCAATGCCATATGTGCCCGCATTTCATAAAAAGAAACGTTTATACATACCTAGAGATTAGTCCAATGTGTCATGCTTTACTTACAATGTAAACATCTGGTTGAGTTGCTTGTGTTTAGGAAAATTACATCAAAATAGTAAATATTATTTCGATGTGTCGTGCTTCCAGCGGACGCAGAGTTCTTCCGTGAAGCCAGGGATGTACACCATGGCTTCATTGTGCATGCACCTGAGCTCCAGTTCACAAACCCGAGGTCTAATCCTCTGGCTTCACTGAAGAACTGCACTGGTGCCGGGAGTATAGGATCCAAGTAAATATAAATGTTTTTTATTTGATATCGGTGACATAGATGGCATTTAAAGAGGGCAATTTTGGCAGTTTAGTGTCCCAAATCACTATAAGAGTTTCCCTTTAATACATTTCCCCCATTAAAGGGGTTGTCTAGTTGCAAATCAATGTTACTGTTTGTATAAGAAAAAGTTCTAAAATTTTCCACTATATTTTCTGTATCATTTCCTCACAGTTTTCTAGATCTCTGCTTATTGTCATTCTTTGCTTGCTTCCAATGGATAAAATGGACACACAGATGCACAGCTCATTACCAGGCAGATGTCTGATTCCTGTGCTGTGACTGTAACGAGCTGTGCACCTGTGTGTCCATCACATGACCAGGGACTGATTTTTATCCACTGGAAGTAAACAAAGAATGAATGACACCTTGCAGAGATCTAGAAAACCACAATGAATTTATACCGAGAATTTTTCATTATACAAACAATAACATTTATTTGTTGAAACTGGACAATCCCTTTAAGTGACACTCATTAGGTGTCATTCCTAACATAGGTCACAGCTAAAAGTCTGCCCCAAAACTGACACAAACAGTGATTCAGTGACAATAAAAAAAATGTTCACATGACATATAATACTTTTTAGGCTCTGCGCATAAAACTTTTTGCAACAAACATTAAAGAGAGTCTATCATTAGAAAAACAAATTTTTAACTAATGGCATGTTGGAATAGCCTTTAAAAAGGCCATTATACTCCTACCTTCCATTCTAAGCTTCTCCCCGCCATTTCTGATAAAATCGGTTTCTTCTGTTATGCAAATTAGGATCACGGAGCACCGGGGGGTTCGTTGCCCCCGCCCGAGCACCCTCCGTGTCATAACACTCCACCGCCCCGCCCCTTATGTTCACTCCTCTCCTCCTCTTCACCAGAACTTCTGCCTTTCACAGGCATCGGACTGTGCATGTCCGGGCGGCCATTTCCCGGTGGTCTGCAACACGAGCGTACTGTGTAGTAGACCAGCAGACCACTTGAAAATGACTGCCCAGATGTGTGCACTCCGATGCCTGCGAAAGGCAGAAGTTCCGGCAAAGAAAAGGAGGGGAGTGAACATAAGCAGCTAAGGGGCGGTGGAGAGTTATGATGCGGAGGGTGCTCGGAGCGCAGGAGGAACGCCCCCGATGCTCTGTGATCCTAATTTGCATAACAGAAGAAACCGATTTTATCAGAAATGGCGGGAGAAGCTTAGAATGAAAGTTAGGAGTAGAATGGCCTTTTAAAGGCTATTCCAACATGCCATTAGTTAAAAATGTGTTTTTCTAATGATAGACTCCCTTTAAAATGTAGCAGTAATCTGTACGGCCTTCCCACAAGGGATAAATAAATGACTGTATAAATCTTTTACTTATCTTTTACTAATTCTGAGTTACAGTCTAGTTTATATACTCCAGTGCATTGTAATGTAACTCAGAATCATGAAAGCAAAGGATCTACACAGTTACTGGAATTACATATAGATTTAACCAGCAAAATCATTTTCAGAAGTGGCGCGCGAATAAGCAGATTAAGAAAAGCACAAAACCTGATAACGGCCATAAAGGTTTTACATCAGCACCAAGGCAGAATGAGACGGTGACGTCACCTCTGTACTTTGGTGAAATTGATCATTTTGTGTAGTTTAGCAGTTCAACAGAATTTTTATAAAAAGTCAGTTTCATCTTATCTTTTGTTTAGGTCTACTTTTTTTTTATCTGAAAGTCACCAGGAAACTTGATATCAAACCATCCACAAGACAATATAGAGGACATTATACTGAGCACCATCATGCGTTCAGATAGTGCTGTAGATGCACCATTTCCTTGAAAAAGCTATTTTTATAACTATGCAAATAAAGCCTAAGGATGGGTTCACACTACCATTGGATGTCCTTTAAAAAAAAACAAAAAAAATGGACACCTATCATAACAGACATTAATGGACACTAACTGGTGTTAATCTGACTGATTACCATCAGTTAGTGTCAGTTAGTGTCTGTTTTTATACTGTCCAGTTTTTTTGGGGTTTTTTTGGTTTCTGCTTTCTGAGCATGCGCAGAAAAAAAAATGACTGTAATAATGGACAGTATAACGGACACCTGTCCGTTATCCATAGACTTTATGGACAGTAACGGATGTCCATCATGAAACCGTTAATTTTCATGGACACAAAAGTCCTGCATGTCAGATTTTTGTGTCCGCAAAAAATAACAAACATGTGACGGATTTGGTATAAACGGACATTAACGGTCACTAACAGACACCAGATAAAATCCCATTGAAATCAATGGAATTTTTAATGGATTTCTCACGGTTCAGCTAGTGTCCATTGTTAAAATTTTGTAACGGACAATAGCAACGGACACTACTGTCACCAATGGTAGTGTGAACGACCCCCTAAGTGTAAAGGGAACGTGTCAGAGCCTTATATTTTGAAACCTGAGTACTGACACCTTGGAGGTCTGACAGGCCCCCATTGCACTTAAGCCTAAGGGTGGATTCACACTTGCGACGGCACTACGTCCGCAGCGAATCCGACCTAAATGTCAGAAAACTGGATAGGGAAAGGTTTGCCACTCTTTGCTTAAAAACCCATTCACTTGAATGGGTTTTTAAAGCAATGTGCGGGTGTGCGCTTACACCCTCTGCACCGCTAAACCATTTTTTTTCATCAGAAACAAAGTCCTGCATATCCGATTTTGTTTCCAGGGGGGTTTGCGATGCAGAGGGTATAAGCGCACACCCACGCATTGCTTTAAAAACCCATTCAAATGAATGGGTTTTTAAGCAAAGCATCGCAAACCTTTCCCTATCCAGTCCCTATCCAGTTTTCTGACATTTAGGTCGGATTGGCGGCGGGCGGAATGCCGCCGCAAGTGTGAACCCACCCTTATTTTCATATTTATAAAAACAGCTTTTTATTTATTTATTTTTTTAAGGAAATGGTGTATCTACTGGATTAAAGGTATGATGGTGCTCTGCATAATGTCCTCTAGATCGCATTGTGGCTAGGTTGATATCAAGTTTCCTGGTTAACAGACTATGTCAACATGGGATGTATACAGTGCCAATTTTCCTGCAGAATTGTGGATCAAAAATCTGAAGCATTTACAGTAACATCAAAGTGGCTGTTATTGCAACAAATCTCATTCACTCACGGCAGAAATATGGGAAATCCACACAAATTGACCTATAGTTCTGTTGTGGAAAAGCTATGTTTCTTGTTGCAGATTTTGCAGCATTTTTTTTAACTAAGTCAAGAGTAGCATTAAAACTTATGAGGAATATAAAGGAAGCACTTATCCTTCTGTTAACTCCACTCCTGGCTTTAGATTAAAAAAACGCTGCAAACTTGCAACAAAAAACGCAGCTTTTCCATAAGTGTGGCCTTACACTAGGTTCACACCAGCGGTGGCTCACTGTTGTTCGTTCCGTCAGGGGACCCGAACAACAGAGAGGCAGACCGCTAAAACAGCGGTTACATGCGGAGCTCGGCGGAGACTCTGACGAAGATGTGAATCTAGCCTTAGAAGGTTTTTCACTTTTGCTGCGGTTGTTGCATGTACAGTAAGTTTTATGTAGCAGTATAGATCATATTCTAGGAAGACCAGCTGATTACTTCATCTGTGTTCAGACGCAGCAATGATGGAGAACTCCTTATGGGCTATCAGCTACCACTGTCAGTCCCACAGCCATCAAATAGAGCAGCAAGGTGTATGTATGACCAATGCTACATTCAAGCTCTTCAGTAACGGACACGAGACCCCTGTTCTAGTGATCAGTGGGTCCCAGCAATGGGGCAGTCAGTGATCATATATTTATCACCTGTAGATACTGTATGTCATAAATGTTTTTTGTGGGATAACCCCTTAAAGCATCAGGCACCAGTTGGGTGAGATGAAATATTCAGCACTACATATGAGCTCTGCCATAAGTTAGACCATCATCGGCCCCTGTCTGCCTGTCTCTTTATTTTTGTTTTTTTAGCTTTGTCATAGCCCCGGTTTTTCAGCATGCACACACAGGCAGACACTCCAGCAACTGTCTTAGGTAGGTCAGTCCCTTTCACCCACTTCTTCCTTTCTTTATCATAGATTTGTACAGTCCTTGAGAAAGTCGTATTCTCCCAGCTGTATCCACCCAGGATATAAATCTTATTGTCTAGAACGGCCACTCCAGATTCACTGTTAGGCTGAAGTAATGCAGCAACCTGTGTCCACTGATCGCACTGGGGGCTGTAACACTCCACGGCAAGGATATCAAACCGTTCCATAGACTCCAAATTGTCATCACTTCCCCCTATAGCATATATACTGTCATCAAGAGTGCACATACTGTGCCAGCCACGGGCAATGGTCATGGGTCTCCTCTCCTCCCAGGCATCAGCTCGAGGGTCATAGCACAGTAGGTTTTTTCTATAGGGCCCAATCTGGTAATCGTGTCCTCCAGAGATATAGACATAGTCCTTGTGTACAGACCCAGCATGTCCATATGTGAATCTAAAATATAGAAGCAGTGTCATAATAAAAGACATTATTGCAAGGTTTCCTTCTAGTTTACATTTACATATTAAATGCCTTTCACAGGGGCCATGACTCCTAAAGTTTAGAGTTTTTTGTCCATGTTTGACTGTATTATGCAGGATCCAATATATCTTTACAATAGTTTAGATAAGAATGCAGCAAGATACAAGTTGCCCTCGATCTTTAACCTGCATTCATTCCCAATTCCAAGATTTATCTTTTCTATCAAGACTGGCTGCCTCTGCTCAGGGAACATAAAAGCTTGAGGCTAAAGACCGCTTATCCCAGAATTGTGATAAATGGACTCTTGTAAACACTTCATATTACATGTGTCTTGCATCATGGTATTAAAGATAACAATGTGAGTGATATTGTATGTCGCTTCGGTAGTAAAGACTGCCAAAATACCTAATTAGAAGTCGACTAAAACATATCATTTATTAATATAGTTAAAAAGAAATGTGTGTAAAACTACAAGATGTTTTGCCTCTACACTAAGGCATGTGAGGCAAGTAAACTTGCGGACTTTGAATCAGAGAGTATAAGCCCACAGGAAGACCACTAAAAAATCTGTATTCTGGTCAGGAGCTGCGTATTAAACATGTTGTTAACGTTTAGCTCCTAGTTAGCATATGTGGTCAATCCACAATCTCCTGTGGTGCGAGTTCTCTGGTAATAAGTCTCTCTCTTAGCGCATAGTCAGCACCTAATAGATGTTACAATTCTCAGACTGTGATAACTATAAGATGCAGAGATGAAATTCAATAGTGTCTGTGTCTGCCTTATGTGGGGTCAATTTATCTGGATGTAATCTTGCTGATCAATTTCTCCAGCTGTATGTCCAGTCCTATGTAGCCATAGCCCCACATATAATATTAAGTGTAGACGGGTGACTAAATGTGAAAGGTGCCGGCAATGCGCTTGATCTAATTAACAGTTGTCCATCGCTGAGACATTAGTATGTCCAGTGAGGAGACTGGTATTAGAGTACTAATCACAGAGGGCAACTTGACCAATAGTAATTAAACAAGTTTCACAGTAAATCTTGGTCACCTTACAAAAAGTGTTAAAACTTAACTTTTATTAATGCTAAATTAAAAATATACTCAGGACGTCTACTGTAGAATATAAAGGGCTCAGGGGCTAATATATACAGACAGCACTATTTAGACTCAGAATAGGTCATAGGAGAGCTATAATACCCCCTAGTTTATCCCCTTCTGGTTCATAGAATGAATGAGAACCACCTTATATTGGGGTAATCAGAGGTATATCCTATCTCTCTCTCCTTGACCTAATATAAACTCTGGTCACTGACGTATATACCATAGTCTCAAAACACAGCTTGTAACATGCAGAGAGTGCTATAGTCACTGCATCAAAAGGGTGCTAGAGTCATCGCTGAGTTTGTCACCAAATTGGCTGCCCAAAGTCTTTTTGATATTTGCAGAATGGCTTCTCATACAATGATTTAATAAATCTAAAATACCTTTTTTTAGGATCTACCTATTATTTTTATATTGTCATTGTTGCTTTCCACGAGTCCTAACTTTCTTATTATCCCTTCAATTTAGCAACATGAGAGCTTTCTTGCAGGGTGAGGTATATTTTTCTAGTGGTATTATATTAGGGTACATAAAATTTTTTGATTAGCATTTGTTAAAGAGCTGGTCTCAGACCCCAAGTGTGTTGGATACTGATGACCTATTGACACCTGGATTTTACACCGATTAGCTTATCCGCCTGCCTCCTGGCAGCAGATAATGTGTACATATGTGGCTGACATTAGCTCTGCTCCTATTCAAGCAAATGGGAGCAGAGTTTCTGATCCCCTTCACCACCACTACAGTATATGACTGTAGCAATGGTGCCAGGAAACTATTCACTTGTACAGCTACAGAGCTGTACCCTGTAGCAGTGGCTCCAGGAAATAGCAGCTCTGCTTCCATTCACTTGAATAGGAGCAGAGCTGCTTCCTGCCATGTACCACGTATACAGTTCCTGGTACTTAGTGGCAGCCCTATCAGCTGATCTTTACGAGATCCGGATGTTGGACCCCCACTGAGCAGATACCGATATCTTACCCAATAAACATGGGGTCTGAGATAGCCCCTTTGTTTTAACACTTGTGTTTATTAAAGTTATTCATAACAAGAAATACAAAAACAAAGCGAAAACAGACATCCCTTACGTTGAAAGGATGGGATGGTGTAGAAAGGTGAGGCGGGGGGAAAGGATGGGAAGACTAGGTAAGGGAAAGGGGGAGGCAAGGTAAGAAGCAAGTCAATCAGCATTCCAAGCAGTCCATCAGAGGCAATGATTCATCAAGGTCCCCCTACTTTAGAACAATTAGTTATCAACTCTACTCTACATGCTATTATATCTCCAGGGCATAACTACAAACCTAATGGAGGGGGAGGGAAGCAAAGTTTGGAAGGGGGGGGGGGGGATGACAGAGATCAAGAAGAAGGGAAAGAAAAAAAAAAGAAAGGGGCGGGGAGGAACCGTATGAGGACATGCAGGCCAACAACCCCCCACATCTCTAAAAATTTCAAAAAAATCCATCCATTGTAAAAAGGGAAGGGATCAGAGGCACAAGGATATCCTATCTCATAAGGTTCTGTTCCACGCAGTAGATCCGAAACAATTTTTAATTCTCTATTTAATATGGACAGATAGCCAGGTGTCTTTTTCACCCATGCATCTTTTTGAAGGGAAGCATCTACCCAGTCCACTCGTGACAAAAAAAAAAGACTAGTTTTTCCAAAAATAGACGGTGAGATGGAGTGTTTGGCACCAGCTAGGCTGCAGATATACAATAAGATAGTATTTGTGGGAACTACCAAATGTAGCGATAATGATCTGCGATCAACCTGCCACACCTAGAACATCCTGGGTCAATTGCATATCCCATGAAAAACCTGCATTGTGGTGTTATGTGGGTAATTTTTAAAGGGAGTCTATCACTGCCCCCCAGCTACTTTAAACCACTCCCATAGTGCTGTAGATGCTGTTAGCAGAATAAAAACGATACCTTTCTTATGTTTCAGAGCCCCAGGGATGTGTAGAAAAAGCACTTTTATTCTTTATTCAAATGAGGATCTTAGAGTACAGAGGAAGTTTTCTTCTATTATGCTGTGAGTTAATCCTCCCATTGCCCATGAGGACAAGATGAGTGCAGAATGGGCATATTTGATGATGATGCAGCAGTGCTCAGTAATAGAAGAAAACTCCCCCTGTGCTCCAAGATCCTCATTTGAATAAAGAATAAAAGTGCTTTTTCTCTGCATCCCTGGGGCTCTGAAACATAAGAAAGGTATCATTTTTATTCTGCTACAAGCATCTACAGCACTATGGGAGCAGTTTAAAGTAGCTAGGGGCAGTGATAGACTCACTTTAAAGACATCTCCCAATAGAAGACTACAGGTATATAATTTAAGGGTGCGTTGTTAGCATCTGTTACAAAATGTTAACAACGGACACTAACAGATCCGTCATAAATCTGCTAAAAATCCCATTGATTTCAATGGGATTTGATCTGTTGTCCGTTAGTGTCCATTTTCACCAAATACGTCACATATCTGTAAATAATAACGATGGGTGCAGGACTTTTGTGTCCACTCAAAATAATGGCTTTATGACGATTGTTAAGCATCCTTTATTTTTTAACATTGATATCTATGGCAAATGGACGGTTGTCCATTATACTGTCCTTTATTACTGTCCACTGTCCAAAAACAAACGGTATAAAAACGGACACTAACAGACACTAACTGATGTTAATGTTAACATCAGTTAGTGTCCGTTAATGTCCATTTTTATGATAGGTATCTTTTTTTCTTTTCTTTTTTTTTTTTTTTCTTAACAGACCCTTTCAGAACATTCAAGGGTAGTGTGAACGCCCCCTAAGGATTTGTGTTGAGTAGATAAAATAATTTTTGGCATAAAATCCGCATTGTTGCTTGTTGATTTAGAAAGTCCTGTATTCATAAATCCTAGGTTTAGTTGAGAGAGCCCTTTAATTGTATTTTGCGTTTCTCATTTTTTTTCCATGCAATAAAAATAACATATCAACCCCATTCTATGGGTTATGTTTTAGTGGTTTTACAATGTTTTATGGAATTTTTATTTTTTAATGCATTTCAAGAGTAATCATTTTTTCTGTCAGAGTAGAAGTATGAGGACTTGCTTTTTTGCTGAACAATGTGGAGTTTAAATGGTAACATTTCGAGGTATATATAATTTATTGGCTATTTTTAAGGGATTTGGCAAAAATTCAGCAAATCTTAACTTCATTTTATTCTATGGGTTGTTAGAATTTTGGGGGTACCCAAATATGATATTTTTAAATAATTTAATTTTTAAGAAACTTTATTAAATTGATTTGTCTTTTTTTCTATAGAGAACTAGAAACTGCAGTTGCTTACAAAATGCTTTGGGATATATGGTATTCCAAAATATTATTTCCAGTCAGTTACATTGACAGGCAATCTGCTAGGCCAAGTCTCTTTCATGGCCTAGTAGGCAAATTCCCAGCTGCCATGGTAAGCCATTAGTGCCTCATGATCATATTGCATGGCACCAATAGGATAAACAGGTTCCCTATGTCAAACACCTTGGATGCTGTGATTGCCACAAACCCTGCCTCTAAACTGTGGGGATCTGAGTTGTGATCCCTGCAGTTCTGGCAGGGCTGTGTAATCATATCACAAGAATGTACATTGCAGAGCAGGAACTAGCACCCAATTGCAATGTACATTTTTGTCACTGAAACCTGTTAAATTAGGATGTCTGCCTTGTTAAGAAGTTGTGGATTCTGATCTCAGCCAATAAACTCACATCATTAGAATTGAGCCTACTCTCCATTAAAGGGAGCCGAATGTTTTATATTGCAACAATTGGCTATCGGCTCTGTTCATACCATGTTCACTACCTATATCTTCAGTTATACCTGTTTTGTGAAAACTGACACGTGCAACAAGAAGCATTTTACGCTGCATATCTGCATGTCATTCAGGAAAGCTAGTGATAACTCCTTGGACACTGTAGTAGCAGACTGTGAAATAAACATCTGATTCACCTTGGCAGTTCAGATACATAGGTCCAAGTATCAAGCTGAGGGCAGTAGATTTCCACTGAAGACAGGGCGCCATTTTCATTCCTCCCACCAACTGCAACAAGTTTATCAGACACTGCAGCTAAATAGAAATCCACACGATGCTGATTCATGGAGGCCACCTGCGAATAGGAAATATATCTAGATAAAGCAGCTCACTTAACTGAAAAAAAAAACAATTTGTTGGGGGATACTATATTCTGAAATCAATATTTTTTTTTGAGACGTTGTAGTTTTTATTGGTACCATTTTCTGGTATGTACAACTTTTTGATCACTTTTTATTGCTTTATTCGAGGGAGGCACATTAATTTGTACATAGCTGTATTTATTTTTTATAGTGTTTACTGTATGAGATACATGACTTTATTTTTGGATAGTTTGGACACGCTGATACCTTAAAAAGGTTTGAAATAGGAAAGGGTTTTGCAAAATTTTTTGAATTTATTTAATTTTTATACTTTTTAAACTTTTTCACTTTCTTCTTTATTTTTTTACTGTCGCAGAAACAGAGCACCAAAGAAACAGGATAAAAACACAGAATGAGAGACTAAAAACAGAACTGAAGGTGAACAAGTTAAAATAAAACAGGTAGCAGGAGGCACAAGGCCACAGGTATAATATATACATTAGAAAGCCCAGGGACAGACAGTTAAAGTGTACTGCAGAAAGCCCAGGACCAAAACAGGTATGAAAACAAGTACAAGAGGGCAAGCATAAAAACAAGGCAGACAAAGGAATAAAAATAACTGAGCAGTGTGCACGATTCATGCACAAATAACTACCAAACAGGACAGACAGACAGACTGATACCAGAATACATATGCATGGATAACAACACAACACAATGCTCAGCCAGGATGATACTAAAAACACAGACTTATATAGCTACAGAAAAACAGGGATTGGCTGGAGGAAGTAAACAGATGCAAACTAAAGAGACAGGAGCCAGAATAGAACACAAGGGTCTGCTAAGAAAGGCAGAATGCCAGTGAAAACAAAGAGCTTGAATAGCAATGCCTAATTAAAGGGGTTGTCAATGATTCTAAATTACTGTGACTACTTCACTACTTACTAAGCACAGCGCTGTACACTGTATAGCAGCTATGCCTGGTATTGCAGCTCAGCATGGTCATGTCACAAATGGATGTGATGTCACTGGGAAGAAGAAGTGGAGCTCAATATCCTAAGAGTAGGAAGTAGAGCTTAATATAATAGTTCTGGACCACTGGAATGATAAGTTCTGCAACTTTCTTATATACTTTCCATTTCAATTTCTCACAATTTGCAAGATTTTTACTTGCTGTTAGTGAATTATAATTTACATCCAGAGGCTGAAGCACTGTATGGATTAAATAATTTTCACAGCTGAGATTTTGTTACAGTTTCAATTCTAGAAAGCCAGGACCACCATCATATCTATTGAGGTGCTTTACTGAGCTATATGATCCATTCCTTCTGGAAATACCCTTTACCCAATGCAACATTTTGTTTTATTTGTGATCACTGCTCAGTACAGTGCAGCTGATGACTGATATGACGTGGCATGATGTAGCTACATCTACATGAATTCTCTCACCTGGATCCACTGACTCCAGCGGGGATCGTACCTGTAGAGCAGGTTGGATGCAGCATCCCCACCATTGTCCCTTGAGAAACTTCCTCCAGCGACATAGATAAAATTGCCAAGAGAAGTGACACAGTGGTGACTTCTCCTTGCAGGGAGCTGCGTCTCTGATACCCACTGTTCCTTCTGAATGTCCAAATTGTAAACATCATCACTTAATTCGAGACACTGTTCAGAAACCTCTCCACCCACAAAGAGAAGTCGCTCTGTCCCCATACGTAAAGTGCTACGGATGTTCTGGAGCAAGGGCTGTGCTGCAACGTTGCTGTGGTAATAGATGGCTTCCTCCACAAGACTCTCACAGTTTGACTCTTTTGGGAGAAGAGAACTTACAGCTGGCTTGACCCTATGCAAAAGTTCACTCTTTGAGATCAGCTGGAACCGGATGTTCTGAAGAACCTGATAAGCATTGTTCTCCCTTTGTGGACAATGAGTCAACCATTGTAATGCAGACTGCAGGAGGTCATGCTCGCCGATATGTTGCACCTGACTGTTCATCAGGTAGAGGCAAAGTTTCTGCAAAGGGATGCTCTGCAGGAAAGTGGTAGTAAAGCACAGGGTGCTGTAGCTGTGCAGTATAAATGAGTCAATGTAACAGCCCAGACGTTCCAGGCTGTAGATAGAAGCCAATTCCTGAAGGTACAAATAATTCTCCTCATTAACCTCATTCTCCAGATATTCGCAACAGAAGTCCACCACTTTCCAGATCTGTAGAAGGTGGGCGGTTTCCAGGACGTAGTCAATATTCCCTCCATCTAGTGTCAGGTCACCAGTGTACAGGAAGTCAACAACCGCTTTGAGGCCTATGAACGACGCCCCGACCAGCTCCACCTCCTTCTGGTGTGCCTCTTTCATGCCTATGGTGAACATAGAGTTGAAGTAGTCACTGCAGGCTGACAGAAAGTTCCTATGAGCTGGCACTCTTTGATCATCAGCCACCAGTACAACATCACAGAAGTGCCCATTCTGCCTTTGCTCATTAAGTCTCTGAAGAACCAGACAGGAGAGGTCAATCCATCGGTATAACTGTTGGAGTAGAGGAAGTGTTACTATCTATAGCATGTATGCCAAAAACATTTTCTACCCCTGGTATAAACAATATGTTCCTAAACTCCCCCTAGTGATGGCTTCAGGCTGGCAGAATTTTATCATGTATTTCTATGTCAAGGTAAGGATTTGTCAGAAAAACAAACAGAACTCTGACCCAGATAAATGATGTGAATTGCCTTTTGGCTATTATATATGTACTAAAACATAAAAAAAATGTTATTTATGGGGAAACAATCTCTTTCTGAAACAATGAATATTAAAAGGTTACTTTGCATAAATCAATAGTACAGGGGAATATAAGAAATTTTTTTTAATATACCTTAACAGAGAAAACACCACTTACTCCACTTCCTACTTTCTAAGGTGTTCATTTATCCTGAATTCTCTGCTAATTCCGTCTTGGGAGAACGATACAGACTGCCAGCTCAGTGAGCAATTAGATGGACATACTGACCATAGCTGGAAAGGGGAAGAGGGAAGAAGAGCTGACTGAGAATGAAACAGAGAGGCTGCTGCAGTTAACTTTTCTATCTCAATCCAAGTGCTTTATTCCTATCTGTAGTGTTTGGTAGAGTCCTATACACTTATCTAAAGGAGACTGGCCTAAAATGTGCCAAATTGGTCCACATATGCACCAACACAAAAAATAGTCTAAATTAAGCCAAGGTTGCATAAGGAAGAGAAAAATTTCTAACATATAAAGCAAGATAAACTCCAAAGAAAAACAGTACACAGGAACAAATGTATAAAAACTTATCAAAGATCTGTTTTATATATAATATTACAAAACAGGATAATAAAAACAGCATTAACCATCACAGGCAAAAGTTCCCAGATCAAAAACAAGGTCTGTATGCATATATCGTACTAGTACATAAATAATAAATAATGCCCTACCAGTATATTTTACATTTAAGAACGATATAATGCATATACAAATGTATATTAAAGATATCAAAAACAATATCACAAGTAAATACAAAAATAATTACAGACCAAAAGTGCTGGACCTGACCCCAACAAGGGGAAGGGGTAGCTATATACAGGGTAACTACAGTGCCTTCCGAAAGTATTCGGCCCCCTTGAACTTTTCAACCTTTTGCCACATTTCAGGCTTCAAACATAAAGATATAAAATTTTAATTTTTTGGTAAAGAATCAACAACAAGTGGGACACAATTGTGAAGTGGAACAAAATTTATTGGTTATTTTAAACTTTTGTAAAAAATAAAAAACTGAAAAGTGGGGCGTGCAATATTATTTGGCCCCTTTACTTTCAGTGCAGCAAACTCACTCCAGAAGTTCAGTGAGGATCTCTGAATGATCCAATGTTGTCCTAAATGACTGATGATGATAAATATAATCCACCTGTGTGTAATCAAGTCTCTGTATAAATGCACCTGCTCTGTGATAGTCTCAGGGTTCTGTTTAAAGCGTAGAGAGCATCATGAAGACCAAGGAACACACCAGGCAGGTCCGTGATACTGTTGTGGAGAAGTTTAAAGCCGGATTTGGGTACAAAAAGATTTCCCAAACTTTAAACATCCCAAGGAGCACTGTGCAAGCGATCATATTGAAATGGAAGGAGTATCAGACCACTGCAAATCTACCAAGACCCGGCCGTCCCTCTAAACTTTTATCTCAAACAAGGAGAAGACCGATCAGAGATGCAGCCAAGAGGCCCATGATCACTCTGGATGAACTGCAGAGATCTACAGCTGAGGTGGGAGAGTCTGTCCATAGGACAACAATCAGTCGTACACTGCACAAATCTGGCCTTTATGGAAGAGTGGCAAGAAGAAAGCCATTTCTCAAAGATATCCATAAAAAGTCTTGTTGAAAGTTTGCCACAAGCCACTTGGGAGACACACCAAACATGTGGAAGAAGGTGCTCTGGTCAGATTAAACCAAAATCGAACTTTTTGGCCACAATGCAAAACAATTTGTTTGGCGTAAAAGCAACACAGCTCATCACTCTGAACACACCATCCCCACTGTCAAACATGGTGGTGGCAGCATCATGGTTTGGGCCTGCTTTTCTTCAGCAGGGACAGGGAAGATGGTTAAAATTGATGGGTAGATGGATGGAGCCAAATACAGGACCATTCTGGAAGAAAACCTGTTGGAGTCTGCAAAAGACCTGAGACTGGGACGGAGATTTATCTTCCAACAAGACAATGATCCCAAACATAAAGCAAAATCTACAATGGAATGGTTCAAAAATAACGTATCCAGGTGTTAGAATGGCCAAGTCAAAGTCCAGACCTGAATCCAATCGAGAATCTGTGGAAAGAGCTGAAAACTGCTGTTCACAAACGCTCTCCATCCAACCTAACTGAGCTCGAGCTGTTTTCCAAGGAAGAATGGGCAAGAATTTCAGTCTCTTGATGTGCAAAACTGATAGAGACATATCCCAAGCGACTTGCAGCTGTAATCGCAGCAAAAGGTGGCGCTACAAAGTATTAACTTAAGGGGGCCAAATAATATTGCACGCCCCACTTTTCAGTTTTTTATTTTTTACAAAAGTTTAAAACAACCAATAAATTTCGTTCCACTTCACAATTGTGTCCCACTTGTTGTTGATTCTTCACCAAAAAATTTAAATTTTATATCTTTATGTTTGAAGCCTGAAATGTGGCTAAAGGTTGAAAAGTTCAAGGGGGCCGAATACTTTCGCAAGGAACTGTATATAACTTTACTATATATATATAATAAAATTGTTTGATAAGATGTTTTATGTACACGTTGTACAACAAGCCCAATTATTTGATTTGGTATATATCTAGCAAGATGCACAAAATTTATCACACAGTGTGCACCACTGTCAAAAAAAAATTAATATAGTCTAAATTTTCATTCAGTTTAGTAAATCTTCCCCAGCATGCATATTCAGAAGCATTGCTCAATAAGAATTTGTACCTTTGAAGACTCGCTGATCTTATGTGGCCGAGAAACTCTGGTTTGCTTTGAGCCTTCCATTTCTACTTGGATGGTTTCCTTAAAGGAGAAAACCACATGGTCAGTAAACTCTCCAGGTCATCAGTATCAAAATTGGCTCTAGCCCAGGAAGCCCCTCAGGGTACGTTCACACGGAGGAATTTGTTACGGATTCCGCCCAGAATCTGCCTCCCATTGTTTTCAATGGAGGGCAGAGATCGCAGCAGGATGCTGTAAAAATAAGCGTCCTGCTTGATCTTGCCATGTATTCCGTGGCTCGAGACTCTCTGCTGATTAGGTCCATTCATCTGGGTCTAATCAGCAGGGGATACCCTGCAGACTAGACTGTGGCCAAATATGGCGGCGAAAACGAAGAGGAAATCTTCTTCATTTTCTGCCATGTGAACATAGCCTTAAAATCACCTTTCAAATGCATATAAATGAGTTATGCTGTACTGATCCTCAGGTATATCCTGTGTTATCCTCCAGATCTCCACTCATGATTCTTCTGGTGGAGTCACTGGGGAATTTACTAACCTATCTGCTTGGTTTTCTGGCGTAGATGTGAGGCATATTTGATGCATGTCCCTATTTTGCGCTAAAGATGCACCACATTGTTGTCTGTGCAACGCTTTTGCCACTTTTTTAAAAAGTGAACAGGACAGAGATGCCTCAGCTTGACAAATTTACTATAACCCATGACAGAAAACTGGATTAAGTTGTACCTGAAATCCAAGCCAGTTCCTGACTGGCATAGACGTCATTTTTGGCAAATGGGACCTCCTGCTATGCACCTAAATTATTAAGAGGCTGGAGCCTCTTAATAATTCAGGTGCATCTCGCGCTAGTGGGGAACTGATTAAGAATGGCATAAGAAATGCCATTCTTAATAAATTCTCCCCAATGTGTACAATTTATGACATTACTTATCCTGTACTGATCCTGAGTTACAACTCCAGAGCTGTGCTCACTATTCTGCTGGTGGTGTCACTGGAGGAGATTTATGAAGAAAGGCGTTTTCATTGCCAGTCTTCATATCTCCTGCAACAGCACACACCTCCTCATAAATCAGGGCACTCGCCACAAGGCCGTGCGCCTGCACTAAAACTTACATCAGCTTATAAGTGGCATAGATTTCAGGCATCATTTACACCTGTAAACTTGCATAAATGATCATCAATTTTTTGTGGTCTGCCACTACTGTAGTCTTGCTCACTCCATCCCCTTTTTTAGGGCATATAAGGTATAATAAATTTCTCCCACTGTGTACATACATTATATATTATTGATTGTATATTATACTCCAGAGCTGCACTCACTATTCTGCTGTTGGAGTCACCAAGCACAAACTTTACTTAACCTATACTAATCCTGAATTACATGCTGTATTATACTTTAGAGCTGCAGCCACTATTCTGTTTAGGAAGTTTTCTGTTGTCAGAAAGTAATCATATAGTCTCTGGCTGAATAATTTGCCTCCCACCACAATTTGTAAAAACCCTGTGCCAGTTCTGTATCCTCAGTTGCTATGGCAACACTGTGAAGATTGTGGCATTGCCAAGAATTCCTTCATGGGAGTAAGTACCAGGGTAGCAGATCCTTCCACATAAATGACAAGATGGCACCGCTGGAGTGGCTGCCAGCTACAGCAGCTCTGAGACTCTCTATCTTATTTTTCTTTCTATGTCTCATTTTTTACCTCTCTACTTAAGGACTTTGCACTATGAAGAAACACACACAAAGACTTGGACCCTTGTGATACTTTTTTTTTGTTTTTTATCTGTCTTTTTGTTCTGCTTGAAAATGGGATCTTTTGTGTATGCAGACAATTCCTTTGTCTATACAAGAGAGGAAATTCTGCAGCTGAGAGGCACAGCAGGACGGCATACCATCTGGTCACACATCCCCCGCGAGCTTTGGAGAAAGGAAAAGCGGGTGAGGGGATGCAGAGCTGGTACTCTTCAGAGGATTAAAAAGAGGCGTTACCGACCAGCTGTTCCCTCCATCATCATGGGCAATGTGAGATCTCTTGCAAACAAGATGGATGAACTAACAGCGCTCACCAGGCATCATCTGGAGTTTCGGGCGTGCAGCATGATGCTACTAACAGAGACTTGGCTCACTGAAGTTACTCCTGACCCTCTGGTCTCCTTGGATGGTTTTAAACTCCTTCGGGCAGACAGGACAAGGGAGAGCGGTAAGAGGAAAGGAGGGGGGCTGGCAATGTTTGTGAATAATAGATGGTGCAATCCTAGGCACATTGTGATTAAGGAGCAAACTTGCTGTAAGGACATTGAACTATTAGCTGTGAGCATGAGACCTTTCTACCTACCAAGGGAACTATCACATGTCATCGTGATAGCTGCATATGTCCCCCCCTCTGGGAAAGCTGACACTGCCTGTGAGGTCCTACAAGCCATGCTGAGCCAGTTACAGTTAAAACATCCCCAGGCCCTCTTTCTTCTGTCGGGTGATTTCAACCATGCCTCTCCATCATCCACACTGCCCAGTTTCACACAGTATGTAACCTGCCACACAAGAGACAACAAAACACTGGACTTGTTCTTTGCCAACGTGAGGGAGGCATATAACTCATCAGCCCTACCGCCCCTGGGGAGATCGGATCACAACCTAGTACATCTCCGACCTGTGTACAAGCCACTTGTACGTAGAGAACCAGCTGTCACCCGCACAGTGAGGATATGGTCCGAGGAGAGTGATGAGGCTCTGAGGGATTGTTTTGACACAACCGCATGGGAAGTGCTGCAGGATTCTTATGGAGAAGATATAGAAGGACTCACACACTGCATAACAGACTACATTAATTTTTGTGTGGACAACACAGTACCCACAAAAGTGGTGAGGTGCTTCAACAATAACAAACCATGGATTAACTCTGATATAAAAACACTACTTAAGGAGAAAAAGATGGCATTCAGGACAAGAGATAAGGAGGGGTTGAGGGAAGTACAAAAGGAGCTGAGGCATCAAATCAGGCAGGGAAAAGCCAGTTATAAAGAAAAAAATGGAAAAGCAAATGGAAAGAAAAGACATAAGGGGGGTCTGGGAGGGGCTTAAGTCAATTTCGGGTCATAAACAGTCTGTCTGCCAGATTGAAGCAGATGTTAATTGGCTTAATGAACTAAACCTATTCTTCAACAGATTTGATCACACACCAGCTCCTCCCACCCCAGTATGTCCTTCAGCTTCCCCCACCACAATGACTTCTCCCCATTCACCCCATGCGGCTACTTCCCAACAGACCAGTAAATCCAGAAATCCGTCTTTATCTGGCCACAGTCTGACCTTCACACGGGCCCAGGTGAGGAAGGAGATGAAAAAGATCAAGGCGAGGAAAGCCGCAGGGCCAGATGACATCAGTGCAAGGCTAATTAAGACTTGTGGGGACCAGCTGTGTGGTATAATTACATATATGTATAATATGAGCCTGAGGCAGGAAATAGTCCCTGAATTATGGAAATCTTCTTGTGTGGTACCAGTTCCAAAGAAACCCCACCCTATGGACCTCAACGACTACATACCTGTTGCACTGACATCCCACCTGATGAAGATCTTGGAGAGATTGGTTCTCACACATCTCCGCCCTCTAGTGAGCCCCGCTATGGACCCCCTCCAGTTTGCTTATCGGCCGGGCATTGGGGTAGATGATGCCATCATCCACCTTCTGCACAGGGCTCTGTCTCACCTGGAGAAACCAGGGAACACAGTGAGAATAATGTTCTTTGACTTCTCCAGTGCTTTTAACACCATACAGCCCAGGTTATTGAGGGACAAGCTGGGCCTTGCTGGAGTGGACCACCACCTCTCCAACTGGATCCTAGACTACCTCACAAATCGACCTCAATAAGTGAGAGCCCAAGACTGTGTGTCAGGTACCGTGATCTGTAATACGGGGGCACCTCAGGGTACGGTTCTCGCCCCTTTCCTCTTCACACTGTACACTGCAGATTTTAGGTGCAACTCATCCAGCTGCTACCTACAGAAGTATTCTGACGACTCTGCAATAGTGGGTCTCATCACAGATGATGAAGACAGGGAGTACAGAGAACTGAACCAGGATTTTGTGGACTGGTGCCACCGGAACCACCTGAAGATTAACGCGGGGAAGACCAAGGAGATGGTGGTGGACTTCCGCAAAGGCAGAAGCCCTCCTAAACCAGTGGACATCCTGGGGACGGGCATCGAGATTGTGAACACCTATAAGTACCTGGGTTTGCTCCTTAATAATAAGCTGGACTGGGCAGATCATATGGAGGCCCTGTACAGGAAGGGCCACAGCAGGCTCTACCTGCTTAGGAAACTGAGAGCCTTTGGAATCCGGGGGGCACTTCTTAGAACTTTCTTCAACTCGGTAGTGGCATCAGCCATCTTCTTTGGAGTGGCCTGCTGGGGGAGCAGTATATCAACCAGGGACAGAAATAAACTTGACAAGCTGATTAGAAAGGCCAGCTCTGTCCTGGGGAGCCCACTGGACCCAGTGCAGGTGGTGGGTGACAGAAGGATACTGTCCGTGGTGAGCTCCATGCAGAAGAAGAAGTCCCATCCCATGCATGAGACTGTGATCGCGCTGAGCAGTACTGTCAGTGACCGACTGCTCCACCCTAGGTGTGAGAAGGAGCGCTATCGGAAGTCTTTCCTCCCCACCGCGGTTAGGCTGTACAACCAACACCGACCTAAGCGGAGATCATTACACACAGAGAACTGAACTATCTCTCTGCCTGTTAAATCCCCCCCCCTCTGCTACGCCCTATCTGTCTGTCTGCTATTAATGTAATGCCTCTCACCTTGGAACATTCCTGTACATGTTGTATTTGTATTTGTATCTGCTTATCTTATCTTATCTTTGCTGCTGTAACACACTGAATTTCCCCATTGTGGGACTATTAAAGGACTATTATTATTATTATTATTATTATTATAGCAGCTCCTACGTGGCCCAACAACTAAGGGGGGCCATTTTCACTGAGACCTATGGTGTAATGAGTGATGAAAGGGGACGTGCTCCTCCACTACTTTACTGAGACATCATAATGCCGCATGTGACATCAATAAAATTACTTTCTTCATATGCTGTGATGTCACAGTGTACACAGTGATGTTTTTATATGTGCATTATCCCTATGCTATTATGCTATAGCGGGCATTATCCTTGTACTGTTAAATCATTATGTGCATAATCCCTTTATTTTGACATCACTGTGTGGATTATTTCTCTACTGTGAAATCACTGTGTACATTTTCCCTATATTGTGACATCACTATGTTCATTATCCATGCACTGTGACATCACTGTGTGTATTAGGATTTATTCAATATACAACACTGTGAGTTATAAACCCAAACATCTTCCTTCTTTCATTTATGAAAATTACCGTAGATTCACTACAACTAATATTTTATCTCTTAATCCAGTCATTCAGAAAGTGGTGTTCTGAAAATTCTAAAAATGAGGACCTAGGGCAGTGATGGAGAACCTTTTAGAGACCGGGTGCCCAAACTGCAACCAAAACGTACAAATTTATCGCAAAATTCCAACACGGCAATTTATCTTTAATACTGTGCGGATCCACAATTGTGGACAGTTACGGACCCGCAAAATACGGTCGTGTGAATGGGGTTTTACAGGGCTTTCAATGATACAAAACAACTTTGTACTGAAAGGTAGAAGTTTGCATTTGGTACTTTTGAACAATTAATGTTCATTATTTACATTGCACAGGATCTGTTTTATAGTGACCGTGCAATGTTATTACATAATATCACATGTCTGCTATAAAACATATACTGTGTGATATAAATAGTGAAGTGCCCCCACACAGTACAATCTGCTCCACAGTGTCCCCCGCAGAGTACAATGTGCTCCACAGTGGCCCCCAACACAGTATAATGTGCTACACAGTGGCCGCCAGACAGTACAATGTGCTCCACAACGGCCCCCAATGCAGTATAATATGCTCCACAGTCGCCCCCACACAATATAACATGCTTCTGTACTTACCTGCACTCCCATGAAGAGCAGCCAGACGGCCTCCTTCCACCACAAAACAGGTGCTGATGAATGACGTCATTGCGCCTTTGTCGGGGAAGAGGTTACAATCTTCTGTCAGTGTAAACCACGGTTCCGCGGCCTACACTGACAGTTTTCAGGTGTATGTGCATTTGCACGTACACCTGAAAGAAGTGCTGGATCGCTCGCTGGGGGATCTGGGACAGCTGTCCCGGATTCCTCGATAGTGAGTGATCTAGGATCCATGGAGATATATAAATTAGTTATCCCACAGGGTATAATACACAATCAATAATGATTATTGAATAAATCAATAAAAGTTATATTTTATTTATGAAGGTTTGATGCTAAATTGGATTCTACTACCCATTGTCTGGCAAATCAAGATGAGTGCATACTCATTCCTACTTGTATCATGTTAGTAATCTTAGTTTTGTTTTTTTGTACTTGTTATATGCATGTAAACCCCTTCAGGAATGTACAGCACCATGGAATTAATGGAGTTGTAAGTAAATTGTAAATGATAATAATATTGTGGTGTCATTTATTATTGTTACTTTGTACATAGTTCGCTGGTTATTTGTGTAATTCCCACCGGCCGCCAGCAGATGGCACCACTGACGCCTATAATGAATAAATGCCGGCCTAGTAGTCTGTTATTATTATGCACAGTGTAAATAAACCTTCATAATTGGGGAGCACCGGACCCTTACAGGTACCCCACACCCCTAAGTGATCTACAGCTGTCCCTGTGTCCTGCTATGCACTGCAGTGTATGCATGACTAAGCTACAAGTGGCATTAACTCTTTATATTCCTGTAGTCTGTATTCCAGTGGCAGGAACCATACTAAAAACATGTAAAATGCCCACCTCCACCTCCTCTGACCATAGATTGCAATGTCCCTACCTGCAGCTCAGGGGTCCTGTCTCTTCGTCCTGATCCAGACCATGCAGACCCCTCTCCCAGGACATGTCAAGGCACTGTGCTCTCCAGCAGCTGGCACAGGGTGTCATGTGCATGACTTTGGTTACTAGAAGGGGGGGAAGGTTTTGCAGTGTGGGGGATGCCCTGTGTCTAATGCATTTGTCGTGACATCACCAATCTGAAGGAAATCCCATCCCAGTAATGCTTTGCAGCTCTGTAAGCATTGCACAGGAAGCAGATGAAACCATTGCACTGCACGGGGAGAGGCCAAGATTTTTTTTTTTTTACAGGCATATGGCTCCTCCCATTTTTTGCAGAAGAAAAAGAATGACCTGCCCCATCGCCAGTGTCAGGCTGCAGGCTGGGAGCCCAGGGGTTAAGCGGCTGCTGAGCTGTAGTCACTGAGGCTGCTTGTAGGGCTGAGACCAGGAGCATCTGCTGCCCAGAGAGCTGCTCCTCCTGCTGCTGCCACCATCCTGCCCTGAGCTGGTTAGAGGATTTATCAGGGGCACTTGTGGCCAGCACACAGCTGACTCTAGCTTCTCTTCTGGATCTGTCATACAACTTGCCCCCACCATGGCAACTAAGATTGACAAGGAGTCGTGCAGAGAAGCTTACAATCTAGTCAGAGATGACACCAATGGCATCAGCTGGTGAGTGGGGACTTACTAGCATGATGGGGCATTTACCCAGTGCACCCTCACATAACTTTTACAGCACTATCCTACACTGTCATTGACTGTTGTGTGTCCTGATAACAGCCTCAAGTGTCCTGCTGTAGTATTAGCTGAGGGTGGTGTATGTAGTCCTGGATTCTACTGGTAGGACTGGCATCTTTATATTCTCTGTACAGCCTCATGTGTCTCTGCTCTTTACAGGGTCACATTTATATATGACGCAACCACAATTGTTCCTGGAGAGCAAGGGTCCAACTATGAAGAATTTGTGAACACCTGCTCAGGTAAGGGGTCCTCCCCTCCTCCCACATTGTGTCCTGCAGCCAGTGTGTAAGCATCACCTGGGGCCAGGTATCTGGAATGTAGAGACATAATGTATGTATGTATGTATGGGACTTGTTCAACCCTGCCCTGACTGAGGATCAGCACATGAAACCTATGTATGTAATATAGCACCAGATGTATTATCACACAGTTACATATACAGAAAAGAAGGCTGGATGTTTTATTATACAGTCACTTTTATACAGTATGCAGTTTCAGATGTATTATTCTACAGTATATATAGCCAGATGTGTTACTATACAATAAATTATATACAGTATAGAGGGTCAGATGTATTATTATACAGTATATATAGTCAGATGTGTTACTATGCACTAAATTATATACAGTATACAGAGTCAGATGTATTATTATACAGTAAACATACAATACAGTCAGATGTGTTTTATACAGTAATTTATATACAATATATTATGCATGAACAGGTGTATTATTAAACAGTGACATATACAGGCCCAGACGTATTATTATACAATTACATATACAGTATACCAAGCCAATTGTTATTGTACAATAACACATATACAGGGTATTAACATTTACACAGAGCCAGAAATAGTATTATACTATTATAACAAAGCCAGATGTATTAATATACAGTGACATAAATACAGTACCCATGGCCACATGTATTACTGTTTAGTGACATATATAAAGAGTCAGATGTGTTAATATACAGTAGCTTGTATAAAGGGGCATAAACAGCTTTTGTATCATTACCACTACCATTACCATTATTATTATTACTATTGTTTGTATCTATATCATTACATATGTAACCCCTTCCTCTGTGGCTAACACAAGTGACTGATACCCTCATCTTCCTTTCCTGCTTCCTATCAACAGCTTCTTTTCTGAGTTATATCTTGCTGATAAAACACAATACATTACTTCCCTGCTGAGGAGATTTCGCAATGTTAGCAATTTATATATATTGAGTTTTATCTAATCTCACACTGAGGGTGGAGGCTGCCTGCATCTGCTTTATAACTACAAGTCCCAGCAAGACTAGTGGCAGATGCTAGAGTGATCAGTACTACAAAGTAGCTTTAAAAAAATTGTTGGGATATATAGAAGTGAACCCTGGAGTTGCGTACAGCAGCTAAACATGTGCTGCTGGATACCCCTGCAGGCATTACATTATATCCTCTTGTGAAAGGGTGGGGCCACTTTTGCAACATTTTTTATTGCTCCAAGGCATCTAAAATAGTTGAAAAAAAACTTTTCATCAACTTTGCAAACAGTCCTGATTAAAAATGAACTATTTTGTGTATACAGCTTCTTTTGTAGACATATATTTCTCCCAACAAGCTGTAGTTCAGGTTCCACTAAACTCAGATTTCACAAGTCTGAATCACTCAATGCTCTTGCACCAGTTATAGCAGGTAAGTAGCTGGAGCCCAAGTATAGGGCCAGCCATACAAATCAGATATATTGATGATATAGACGTTGTTCATACTAATGATCCCACCACCAACATTAACAACTAAACTGTCTGTAAAGGGGGGTAGATTAGTTGTTAAAAAAAGGCGATCAGCAGTGAGTCTGCACAATCTGGCTATTGATTGGCTGAAAATATCTAGCATGAACAACCTGTTTTTGGTAGAATAAAATTTGCCATTAAATATGCACAGCATTAATATACCCAATCGGCTGTCAAAATCAGCTATTTCGACCAACTAAAATCTAATGTATATGTCCAGCAAAAGATGAGAATAAAGAATTGAGATTCTGTGCCATATTCCCTATCCCCCAGCCTGTCCATGACGTGTCCCTATTCCTTTGATGTGGATAATGTATAATCTGTCTGATAATTAATTGCAGGTTGTACTTGTTCCCATTACTGTTGTGCTAAATTAATCTCGTCCAAGGACGGGCAGAAATTCTTCTCGTCTATCTCTCAATCTTAAAGGGATTGCCCCACAACAGACATTATATGTCATAAATGTCTGATAGATGCAGGTCCCACTTCATTTCTCTAGAAATAAACCCCTCAAACCCCATCCCGGCCCACCTGACCCCGCTGACAGCTAAATCCAGGCTGTCCGTGGTGGTTGGTTTCACAAGAACAGCAGAGCGTACTGAGCTAAATTATTTCTGTAGCCCCCATAGAAGTGAATGGAAGCTATATAAACATCATAGCACAGTGGGCGTTGAGGTTTTCACATTCCACGAGTTACAGAAACAGCATGGCTATGTAACCTTAAACTTGACCACTGATGGTAGCCAATATGTGGCTTCCAGCAAATAGGATGAGGCTGGGTTGGGTTTTGGGGGTCATTTCTAGAGATAGATATGGGTCCCACCTCTGGGAACTTCACCTATCAAACATTTCTGGGATATTCTGTGGTTTTGACATAAATGGCTATTGTGGGCCAACCACTTTAGCACGACCAAGGCAGGCTTCTTATATTTGTACAAGACAGAGAATGACCTCTGAGTAGAATTAACAAGTTGCAGAACTACAGAGCTGCAGTCTAAATTTGCTGGCTTCCTGTCAGCTCTCAGACTGCAGGACAGAACAAGTGCATAAATATCCTAATGCTTTAGTGTATGCACACAGTATATCCTGCAGCTTGTGCAGTGCAGAAGATAGATCAGTTATATCAGACACAATATCATACAGTGCCAGTGTTTGTGACAATCTAATAGTGCCGGTAACCATGCTCATTAATGCAACAATGCAGTCAGTCAGGGGTGTATATGTTGCATGAGGGGTGTATTTTTTAGCATGAGGGGCATAGATACAGACTCGAGGCACTGGGTGCATTAGCACAACTTACTCACAGCCTGCTTTGATGGTCTAGGCAGGGTAATAAAGGGATTAATGTATTTATGTCTAGTGGACTATGGCAGTGAAGTGGTTAATGTCAGTACATCTGGTGATCTAGTGCAGTGAAAGGATTAATGTCAGTATGCATGGTGGTCTAGGACAGTGAGGAGAATATCCCTGGTGGATGGATGTGGAAGGCTTAATACTGCTTCCCTGGGGTCCGATGGTTACTCACCTCTCCAGGCTCCTGCATTGCACTAGCTCTTTCTTCCTGCATTGATCTTAGTGGACTGCGTTGGTGTAACTGCACAGTTATCACTGTGATCACACAGAGTGATTCAAGAGTGCTCTGCACAATCATTGGGGGGCAGTCAGCATGTGATGAAGAGGGTTTATCTCTCCCCCTGGCTTAGGGGCCTTGCAACCCCTATAGATATGCCACTGCTCAGCATCTTGATTCTATCCTATAAAAATGTACATGTAGTCTCTATTGTAAAATCATGTGACATTCGTGGCATCATTAGTCTTTACAACCATCTTCCACTGAAGAGCTATCTCCTTTCCATCTTAGACTTATATAAAAATATGCTCCAGCCAGTTGTCTTACAGTCAGCCTCAAGACAGTGAGGAGGAGGAGGGGGATATGGCTGAGCTCCTGGAAAACACATAGATTTCTTTTTTCATTTCTTAGTTTTAATTGTAATATTAAATGAAGTAGGATAAAAGGGAAGAGGAAATGCTGGGATATTTTTCTTTTTTTTTCTTACACCAGGTCTGAAAGGCCCAATGATATACATTATCTGTAACCCTGAGCATTTTAGTGATATCCAGGATGACAGCGCCTATTAGATGAGTTGTGTCACTGGGCTTTTCAAACCTGGTGACAGGTCCTCTTTAAGTGAAAGCATCAGTGGCCCCATCACTGACTGTGGTTGTACTGCGGTTGGAACCTGGTGTGGCACCACCCTTAACACAGCGGGAGGGGAAATGGGGGGCAGGTGGAAAAAAGGAACCTGATTAATGAAGAAAAGGCATAATTTCCTCTAATTAGATACATTACAGTTTTTTTTTCTTCATTTGAACTGCTGGTTTATGAAAACTTTTATAAGGTTTATGAGGTACAATTTAAGGAGGAGGAGCATGTACAGTCAGTTATCTGTGCCTTTTTCAAAGACACAAGACAGTCACAATGATTTTGTTGTTACAAACAGACCCAGTGTGTAATTATGGCGCTGTCACTATGTAATTGTGGCGCCCCCTGGAGACTGCAGTTACAGGAGGCTGAACGTGTTTACCTGTACTGTTTGTGCACATTCATCACCTGTTTTTCACATAAAAACAGATTCATTGTCTTCGTCCAGCAGTGGCGCCTCCATCTCATCCTCTTCTTTCACTCCTTTTGCTGATGTAAAGTGATCGGATTTCACTGTAATATGTGGGTTTTGCAGTTCATTGTATGTAGACTCATATCCTGAGGGATTGATTACGAGAACGGCCATAATAATGGCTTATATATGGAAGGTGCTGGCTCATGTCTCTTGGCTTTACAGCTGTTCTGACACTACAACTCCTAGCATTAAATTATGTTATATTTTACTTTTGAAGTGCTGTTTGGTTTTACTTCACTTTAGGATATAGCCCACAGGTGATGTATACTGACATGCCCCAGGTCCTCACCAGCCGCTCCCTGACATTCCTCCTGTTCATTCCTCATCCAGTTTAGGTTCATCCAAAATAATATGGATCATTTATAACTGCATAAGGTGCAGGTACACATTGTTAGGACGCTATGGTAAGAATGGATGGGTCCAAAAAAGGGTGTTTACGGATTTTGTGCAACTGATACCACATAGTAAAGGAGGGAAAAGGTCTCTTGGATTTGAGGGAGTTTGAATCTGGAACTTTGCTGAAAAGTATCATCTGGATTCTGTTTTAGGAACTTTATTTTTTTTAAGAAATGGACATAATCCTTTAATGATAGTAGAAAATCCAAAACTCAATGGATAGGCCATATGTAATCATTGCTTTTTTTTATCTTATCTGTGATTTTTTTTTTCTATCTTACTTGTTGGCCACTAGTAAAATGACAGAATAGTGAAACCTCTTTGAGACGACCACCCAAAATTGCATTAAAAAGTGGTCTTCTAGGGGGGGTCGCCTTCTCAAAGAAGATTGTTTACGTGAAAAACTGAAAATCTGTCACAGAAAATGTGGTCTGTGGTAAGGAGGTGGTCTTCTCAAAGAGGTGGTCTTTCAGAGACCATTATTATACTTGTAATGAAGCATCTCCTCACTGCGACTCCAGTCTGCAAATGTAGACCACAAGTGACAGCTGAACCCAAGCTAATCTCTCTCTAGAAGAAACATATAAAGTTTGGATAAACCTACCCCCACCCCAGTGGACTCTGCATTCCCTGGGAAGTAGAAACGCTGTTTCCCTTGCAGAATATTAATTGAGTCAGGACTAGGGGTCAGTGTGATGTAACAGGGATGACTCAGTACATACTTACTAGCCAAATACTTTACCAACATAGGATATGTCTGTCTATCTAACTATCCCATGTTATCTATCTATCTATCCCATATTCATCTGTCTGTGTAGCTATCTATCCCATATCTATCTCTCTTTTTAATAAAAAAGTTCGAAACAACCCTGTAAGGAAAAAAGGAAAAGGTGAGTGCAAGTCACAGGATCTTGGCAACGCTCCATCAATAGTAGCAACAAATAGGCAGCTTTCCAGAAATTCCAAGTAGAAAATTCAGGGGACTTTTTTTTCCATGTGTGCATATGAAAGAAAAATCCCCTGGAGTGTTGCCTATTTTTATCTATCTATCTATCTATCTATCTATCTATCTATCTATCTATCTATCTATCCGTCATGCTGCATTGTTCTGGCCACTGCTGTGCCACATCCCAGAACCAGATCAGCATTTCCTTTCTAGAGATATGTACAGAACAGCAGAAAGTGTTGTAACAATATTTACCTTCCCCAAATATTCTGTCACAGCCGCTGGTTTTTCTGCTGACACTTCCTGGCATCGTCAGTGAAACTTCCTGCAGACTGATATTACCTCTGCAGGCTGAGAATAGAATAACCGGGGTCATTGTTTATTTATCTATAGAGGGATGTGTTGATCTTCTGATCTATTAAGCCATATACCAGATCTATAAATATTCATCATGTCTTAACTTATGTTGTCTTGCCTTCTCCTCCAGTCGCATCCAGAGCCACACAGCAAAATAATTGAAATAAATGATTAATTGAGCTGACTTGCGGTTTCTGTTATTTTGCAATGAGTTGCCCAGCCCTCTTTTCTTATGCGCATAAAGTTTCCTGATGGTTCCAGGTTTGGTCCTTGCACCAGTTTTTTTATGCACTTTGCTGTGCCTCCTGATAAGAAAGATATTAAAGGAATTGTTCGGCCCCAAATTGATTTTTCATGCAGATGACATCACTGTGTGATCTGTGTGGTTTCAACACCCAAACCCCACATAGTTCAGCTCCTTCAGTGGATGGGGAGTGCGTGTAGGCTCTCCTATTCAAGTATCATCGTTATGTAGTGGACGGGACTGTTGCACACAACTATTACTTGAAAAGGAGAGCTTGTACCCTCTAACCCATGCACCACTATAGTTTCCGCTGCCCAGATGCTGCTGGAACAGCTGATCTGTGCAGGATCTGGATGTTGGACCTAGGTCATCAGTATGAAAAATAGATTTCGGGGGCCTGACAACTGCTTTAATGTCCTCATTCACAGACCACAAGTAGAGATGTTGAAAATGAAGAGGCATTGAAAGGAAACCATCTAAAAGAAAAAATGTATTTGTTGCCCATAGCAACCAATCACAGCACAGCTTTAATTTTTCAAGCACGCCATAAGAAATGGAAGCTGTGCTGTGATTGGCTGCTGTGGGCAACAAAGACAGTTTTTTTTTTCCCCTAAAGTCTATTAGAAAGTTTTCTCTACACAATTTACAGTGAAGTTTTTCTCACTGATGTAATGTACTCCATACATCTCCCCAGTTCCTCTGTCTGGTAGGGAATGTGGTGATCACTGATCGTTCATTGCCCTAAAGTCATTTTCCTGTTATATTTTAACCACTGATTCATCAATAAAACTGTGACTCACTACATAGACGGAAATGGGAGAATCAATTCTATAAAATTCATCAAAAGTGAATCACAGACTTGATGTATATTTGCCTTGTAATGAACAGATCCTTAAATGTGCTGACAGCATCGTCTGTGTGATATCTACAGATGTAGTTCTTGTGTTTTGGGTCCTTGACAAAACAAATGTATTGCTAATAATCACTGGTGATGAAACGCTCTGTATCTGAAACTTTTAGGTTATGTTTATGTGTAATAAGATTGAGGTTTTGCCGCAATTTTAGAATATCATAACAAAAAACAGGATGTTACCACAATGTATGAACAAAACCTCATTGAGAAAAGTATATGCAAATAAGTTAGCTCCCTATAGTTCAATGCCTGGTTTTCCAGAAATTTAGTCCAAAGATATGGGATTAAAACTAACAGAATATCTCCTCCAAAAGGAAGAGAGACCCATCCACAGACAGATGTTTCAGGGTTATTTCTCCTCATCACTGCAAAGCAGAGTACTGGTTAGCTGGGTGATAGGTCAAATACATGAAAGTGGTACTATGTCTCCTTAAGAAGATTGCCTTCTCAGGCCACTTTTTATTGTTCAGGGACTTATATACCAGCTATGGATTTTGGGAAACAAATATGCAAGTAAGTTCTCCTTAATAGGAAAAGAAAAAACAATCTCTAGTGCCACCTATTGTAAGGCATCTATAGATCAATGTCTTGTTTTCCTGAAACCTAGGTTTAAAGCCAAGCCAGCCAGTACTGCAAAACAGCTGTATGCAGATGGGTTGCACTTCCGTTTGGAGGAGATATTCTGGCTTTGCCTTAATTCTAGATCATGCCGCTAGGTTTCTGGAAAAGTAGGCTGTAATGTATGGGAAGCTACCTTCCAAAATGTTGCATGATGCAGAAATTGCAGAAATTTTTCACGTGGAAATTGACATACGGTGAGGATTTTAAAATCTGTAGCCTGTCAATTATTTGTGCAGATGTTCATTGTGGACTTTATTTTAATTAAAGGGGTGATTTGTTGCATGCAATCTGTAGCAACTTTTACTACCTTTAAACAGTAACTGTAATAGGTAATAGTGACCATGAAATGTTGGAGCAGAAGCTGTCAGGTGCAGGAACTGTCACGTGGAACCTTGTGATTCTAGAGCAGACAAATGGTTAGTAATGTACAATAGCGATGAATATGGTCACTGTGACCCTGACCGACAGTTCTCTGCTCAGTGATCTGAATGCAGCATTTTAAAGGAAATGCATTCATATTATGCCTTCTGCCCCCACAAACAAAAAAATTCATTGCTTATCTGTTTTAGGGAAAGCTGGGTGACAGCCAATATAGCTGATCTTAAAGATTACAGTTTAAAACTTCCCTTTCCCCAGTTTTACTATTTAAAACAATTATAAATTATAGGGAACTATAAGGATAGTTGCACATGTTTTTTTTGTTTTTTTTGGTCTGGAGAATACTGTCTGTATATCAGCCATATTTCTCCCACTTGCACACTGATCAGAGACCTGGACTCGCAGTATCATCTATGATGTTGTGAGTCACTCACCGTGGGATTACTGTCCTATACTATAATCATGACAGGTCAGTTCCACTATGACACTGTGAGTCCGGGTCTCCGGACAGAGTGTAGTCCAGGAAATATGATTAATTATTTTGAAATCAATGTGTTCGTATTCCGACTCTAAAAAATGGAAGTGTGAATAAGGCCTAACAGCTTATCAGTCAGCTTCCAATACTCCTAAATCACCCTCATCACGCAGTAATGCATTAATGGGCAGATTTACTGTCCAAAAGACTACTGTCTACTAAGAATATTGTCCAGAAAACTGAGTGACAATCCTTGTTGGCACTATCATAGCAGCCATATTGGTTGACATCCAGCTTTTCCAGGACCTGAAAATCATCTGAACAGAACAGCTGAATGCACTGTGCACTCTTGCGATATAGGTAATATATTGCAGAAGTATATGATTTCACCATCTCCATCTTTTTCTCCCTTGTTACAGATGACATTCGGCAGTTTGCCTACGTGAGGTTCACCACTGGGGATGCGATGAGCAAGAGGGTAAAATTCGCCTTGATCACATGGATTGGTGAAAATGTTAGTGGACTACAGAGAGCAAAGACTGGTACAGACAAAACCCTGGTGAAAGATGTTGTCCAAGTATGTATCCTCACAGTTTATTAGCACGTATGTGGCTGACAATAGCTGATTCACAAACAGTAGCTCATAGATGTCTCTTGTGGAGTAATATGGGAATTAAGGGAAAAATCATTAACATTGAAGAAAAATATTTGTCTGGGGGGATATGGACAACAGGTATTGTCCATGAGGGTTCCCTAGTGTTATGCTTGAGGGTGAACCACAACATAATGTTCAGAATATTCTGGAAGCTGCTGCTGCATTAACGCCACAAGAAGCATTAACAAGATGACTGTGAGCATCCTCATCAGCCGTGTGACCACCATATGGTGCGTTCTAGTCTGGGAGCTTCAGCCGCAGGTCACTTTGGGTGGGTAGAGGAGGCGGGATTCATAATGAAATCTCTCTGTATAGAGCACAAGTCAATAGCAACCACTGTTCAGATGTGAACAAACAGGCAACTGTGCTGCTCCACATGGAGGGGGACGTATTGTTTTGTCGCTTTGTAATTTTTAACGTGTTACATTCACATACTCTTATTAGGATTAAGCATGTTGGCAACCATTTTATTTTTTTTTTTTTTTGTTAAGACTCAGGCATACTACAGCGATGTGTCATAGGTTTATGTGGAATTGCCCTTTATTATAATGTTTTGCACATTTCACAGTTTAGGGGTATTTCATAAACACTCCGCTAGGACCTCATCCATGGTCTGACCTACATATCATACATCACTTATGTAACTATACATTTAAATGGCCAGTATCCAGTCTTCCGTAAGTAATACTTAAAGGGTTTGTCCAGTTTCAGACAAATATTGAGATGAGAGAAATGTTATCGTCTGTATAATGAAAAGTTAGACAATTTTTCAATATACTTTCTGTATCAATTCCTGATAGTTTTCTAAATCTCTGCTTGCTGGCATTCATTCTGCTTACTTCCGATGGATAAAAATCAGCCCATGGTCATGTGATGAACACACAGCTCGTTACCAGGCAGATGTCTTATTACTGTGCTGTAAATATAATGAGTTGTGCACCTGTGTGTCCATCACATGACCATGGACTAATTTTTATCCATTGGAAGTAAACAGAATGACAGCAAGCAGAGATCTAGAAACTGTGAGGAATTGATACAGAACGTATATTGGAAAATTGTATAACTTTCCATTATACAAACATTTGTCTCTCTATATTAGTCTGAAGCTGGACAACCCCTTTAATTATTTCATAACAATTCAGTAAATTTCCAATTTTTAGGATAACTGCTTACAGTCAGTCTATAGTCCTGGCTTAGGGATTCAGATCAGTTCATAGTCAGTTATTATCCTTGAAATAAGGGATAGAAAACATGGCAAAGTGGGGTAGAGACAGTGAGTGGTGACTTAAATGCGCCAAAATAGTGACGTAAAATTCTGGCTCAGACTAAGCCAACTAAAAGGTGGTATAAAAATAGACTAGACTGTCTAGATACGCCAGATTTACAGTGGGTACAGAAAGTATTCAAACCCCTTTAATTTTTTCACTCTTTGTTTCATTGCAGCCATTTGCTAAAAGCAAAAAAGTTCATTTTATTTCTCATTAATGTACACTCAGCACCTCATCTTGACAGAAAAAAAAAAGAGAAATGTAGATATTATTGCAAATTTATTAAAAAAGAAAAACTGAAATATCACATGGTCATAAGTATTCAGACCCTTTTCTGTGACACTCATATTTAACTCACATGCTGTCCATTTCCTTCTGATCCTCCTTGAGATGGTTCTACTCCTTCATTGGAGTCCAGCTGTGTTTAATTAAACTGATTGGACTTGATTAGGAAAGGCACACACCTGTCTATATAAGACCTCACAGCTCACAGTGCATGTCAGCAAATGAGAATCATGAGGTCAAAGGAACTGCCCAAGGAGCTCAGAGACAGAACTGTGGCAAGGCACAGATCTGGCCAAGGTTACAAAATAATGTCTGCAGCACTCAAGGTTCCTAAGAGCACAGTGGCCTCCATAATCCTTAAATGGAAGAAGTTTGGGACGACCAGAACTCTTCCTAGACCTGGCCGTCCAGCCAAACTGAGCAATCGTAGGAGAAGAGCCTTGGTGAGAATGGTAAAGAAGAACCCAAAGATCACTGTGGCTGAGCTCCAGAAATGCAGTAGGGAGATGGGATAAAGTTCCACAAAGTCAACTATCACTGCAGTCCTCGACCATTTGGGGCTTTATGGCAGAGTGGCCCGAAGGAAGCCTCTCCTGAGTGCAAGACATATGAAAGCCCGTATAGAGTTTGCAAAAAAACACATGAAGGACTCCCAGACTATGAGAAATAATATTCTCTGGTCTGATGCGACGAAGATTGAACTTTTTGGCATTAATTCTAAGCGGTATGTGTGGAGAAAACCAGGCACTGCTCATCACCTGCCCGATACAATCCCAACAGTGAAACATGGTGGTGGCAGCATCATGCTATTGGGGTGTTTTTCAGCTGCAGGGACAGGACGACTGGTTGCAATTGAAGGAAAGATGAATGCGGCCAAGTACAGAGATATCCTGGAAGAAAACCTCTTCCAGAGTGCAATGTACCTCAGACTGGGACAAAGGTTCACCTTCCAAAAAGACAATAACCATAAGCACACAGCTAAAATAACAAAGGAGTGGCTTCTGAACAACTCTGTGACCATTACTGACTGGCCCAGCCAGAGCCCTGACCTCAACCCAATTGAGCATCTCTGGAGAGACCTGAAAATGGTTGTCCACCAACTTTCACCATCCAACCTGAAGGAACTAGAGAGGATCTGCAAGGAAGAATGGCAGAAGATCCCCAAATCCAGATGTGAAAAACTTGTTGCATCATTCCCAAGAAGACTCATGGCTGTACTAGCTCAAAAGGGTGCTTCTACTCAATACTCAATAATATGGGCAGCACGGTGGCTCAGTGGTTAGCACTGCAGCCTTGCAGCGCTGGGGTCCTGGGTTCGAATCCTGCCAGGGACAACATCTGCAAGGAGTTTGTATGTTCTCACCGTGTTTGTGTGGGTTTCCTCCCACACTCCAAAGACATACTGATAGGGAATGTAGATTGTGAGCCCTATATGGGACAGTGACTGTCAATGTCTGTAAAGCGCTGCGGAATATGATGGCGCTATATAAGTAAGCATAATAAATAAATACTGAGCAAAGGGTCTGAATACTTATGACCATGTGATATTTCAGCTTTTCTTTTTCAATAAATTTGCAAAAATATCTACATTTCTGTTTCTGTCAAGATGGGGTGCTGTACATTAATGAGAAATAAAATGAACTTTTTTGCTTTTAGCAAATGGCTGCAATGAAACAAAGAGTGAAACATTTAAAGTGGTCTGAATACTTTCCGTACCCACTGTATCATCCAGAATCAGCCACAGTGATAAATCAAGTGCATTTTCAGGCTTTCTGTCTAGGTTTGCCCTGTCTAACTGTTAGTAAATGTGAGGCAATATGTTTTTTCTTTCTTCTGTATTTGAGTCCAGAAAAATTATAATTGTTTTTATTTTATTTTTCCTAGAATTTTGCCAAAGAGCTTGTGATCACAGACCACAAAGACCTGGATGAAGAGTACATAAAAGGGGAGCTGAAGAAGGCTGGAGGTGCCAACTATGATGCCCAGACAGAATAGTAGTTGACCTCCATCTGCCGCTTCAGTTCTGACCTTAATGTCATCTCAATGAAACAACTGGAAACTATGATAAAAACTGGTTATTTCTTTGCATAAGCGTCTCTCTTTTTTGCTGACCTGCCCAGGACTCGTATTCTCCATCCCATGGTACCTACAGTGATGATGTCATCGCAGCTGGTTGCTCGGTAGGCATGTGCCATATTCAGTCAGTCACAGCACAGCCTACTGTAACGCTTCTTTCACCTCCAACACGTGTTGCTATGGACTGTACCTCCAGGAGGGTCTACATTGTGACATCTCAGGAGAGTCACAAGTCTAGAGTACCTCCCCAGCTTCAACGTCTATGTTTGACCATTTCCAAATGGTGGCTGTCATTCCAGAATCAGCAAGAAAGATGCAAATTGTGTGCAAATAAATCCCAGACCTCAGTTTTATCTATTACAAGGGGGGCCTTCTTAATATGCAACGCACAACAAATAGGGATTTCCTATAATAATAATAATATCAGCTAACTGGAGATGACCTGTAATTCATTTTTACCACTTTTTATTTTTATTTTTTTTGGGGGGTGAGGGGATTTTTTTTTTTTTAACTTCTAACCATTCCAGCATTTATAAAACATAATCATTAGCTGAGCTAAACCAAAATCTGTCTGTACATTACTCCCTTATTATCAGGCTGGTCCTTAGTTACCACACATCTCATGGCCACCCTGGGTTATTGGATCAACTGACACATATCATCTTACATGACCCAACCATTTAAAGAGTTAATGGCCGCTAGTGTTATTTTTGTAGATTTTAAGTTCTGCTTTTGAAATGAACTGGAATCTGCTGCTTCAGTGTCAATGCCACTTACCGTTTACACAAAAGAAGTCACAAATGAGATTTATGTTTTATTTCTTAATGAAGGTTTTTTTTTTTTTATTATCTTTATTTCTGGACTCCAGAATGTGAATTACCTGTATGACTGAAACCTTAATCCTTGTGAACTGGATGGGAGAAATGCATCACTGCTCAGAAAAACCACTTGAAGAATAAAATAGTTTTTTTTCCAAAATGTGTTGTTTGTATTTTTTTTTTTAATTAATGTAGTTTTATTACTATTATATCTGGTGATGTAAATAACAAGGGGTGGACTGTGACAATCTTTTAGGCACAAGATAGAGCCTGGTTGTCTGCAGTAATAGATGGAACAGTAGTGTTAGTGTAGTATTGTATGTAAATCTCATGTCTGATCACAGTATAAGGCCTGATTCACGCGTCCATGTAGGTTTTTAATTCATGAAGCTGTCCTTGTAACATCTGTTTTTCACATATGTAAAAAAGATTTAAAAAAACAAACAGAATGAGCTCCATTTTGGCCCAACCTATTGAAAGTAGTCATATGACTGCATTTTTAGAGTATTTGGTAGCAATGTTCTGTAAAAATCAAACCACACATGTCAGTAAGACCAGGGCCGTTTTAACACATTGGTGGGCCCAGTGCAAAGGTTTCATAAGTGGGCCCCTCCCCCATCACCACCACTTAAACATACCTGACCCACCCAAATTAAAATGCCTCCACATAGTATAATTCCTTCTTCCTGAGCCCATACAATATACGTGGCCGTGCACTTATAAATAGTAGTCCCCCCTTCACATCTAACTGCACCCTTATCAATAATAATTATAAGGCGGTCATTATTTATATGTAGGGAATATTATTTAAAAGGGGGGCTAAGATTCTTTCCTTATAAATAATAATGCACCCTTATAAATCAGGGTCCCTGCTTATAAATAGTGTCCCTCATCAGTAATTGTCCCTGCTTATAAATAATAGTCCTCCTTTTTACTAATAGTTCTCCCTTCTAAATAGTTCCCTCTTATAAATAATAGTACTACTTTATAGTTCTCCCTTTTAAATAATAGTCCCCATTTATAACTAATAAATGGGGACTATTATTTATAAGGGAGAACTATTATGAGGGGGAAACTTATTCCTAAGGAAGGCTTTATTAAGGAAGCTCTATTGTATATAACGGGAAAACTTTTATTTTTAAGGGGGCTTATATTTATAATATACTTCCCAACTTTCAAAAGATAAAAAAAGGACACAGAATGTGTGGCGCACTATGCAAATTTAGCTCCACCCACCTCTACATTGACTCCGCCCATTCTTATCCATTTTTCACATTATAATGTTCCCCTCCAATTGCCCCACAGTATGAAGAAACTAGTGGGGGACATTAAACTGGGAGCTGCTGGAGGGGGACATTAAACCGTGGAGGTAGCTGGAGGGGGACATTAAACTGGGGGCAACTAGAGGCGGACATGTCATCCTCCAGCTACCCCCACCGTTTAATGTCCTCCAATTGCCCTCAGTTTAATGTTCCCTTTCAAATTGCCCCCAGTTTAATGTCCCTGTCCAGCGAACCCCACTGTTTAATGTCCCCTCCAGCTGCCCCCAGTTTAATGTCACCCTCCCAGTTTAAGCTGCCCCACCCGTTTAATGTCCCCCTTCATCTGACCCCAGTTTAATGTTCCTCTTCATCTCCCCTAGTTTAATGTCCCCTCCATCTGCTCCATTTTAATGCCCCCCTTCAGCTGCCCCCAGTTTAATGTCCCCCCTCTATCTCCGCCCAGTTTAATGTTCCCCCTTGATCGGCCTCCAGTTTAATGACCCCCCTTCATCTGCCCCCAGTTTAATGTCCCCCATTCATCTGCCTCCAGTTTAACATAATAAAACACTGATACCTCTCCTTGCTTCTGTGCAGTCTCTTGTCGTGGACTGTTCAGGAAGCTGCAGGCATGACATGAGTGACATCATCACATGGTGCCTGCAGCTCCCGGGGCTGTAGCACACAGGGATGTGTTCCACACAGAGCAGTGAAGCAGGAGCTGTCTGAGGATAGCTCCTGCTTCACCGTTGTGATATCATCAGCTGTTCCGAGACGTCCTGCACAGACAGTGATGTATGTAAGTATTCTATGGCAGAGCAAGGACTTTACAGCTCCCTGCCCTGTCATAGGCTTCAACTGTATCGGTGTGCTATACAGTTGTGAGTGGAGCTGTCCTGGGCAGAAAGTCTGGTGCCCGGATCCGGGGCCCCTGCAACCATAGAGCCCGGTGCAAGTGCACTGTTTGCCCTGTGGTTAAAGGGGTTCTGAGTGAGACCCAATTACTATATTATATTCATTGATGTCGATTACAGATAGATGAGCTGTGGCAACTTTTTAGCCATGATGCAGTGCCTGGTTGTCAGCAAGAATAGATAGAATAGCTGTTACTGTAGTAAAAAGATGTGTGGATCTCATGTCTAATCACAATGTTAGTAAATGTGAGCCAATACCATTATATTATATTCATTGACATCTCTAAAGGGGCAGGGCTTATGACCACATCTCATACATAATATAGAGCCTGGTTGTCAGCAGTAATAGATGGAATAGCTATTACTGTGGTATAAGGTGTGGGGATGTCATGTCTGATCACAATGTAATTATATTACCAATATATTATAGTCATTGATATCTCTAATAGGGCAGGACTATGACCATATCTCATACATAATATAGAGACTGGTTGTAAGCAGTAATAGATAAAATAGCTGTTAATGTAGCATATGAGTATAATGTTGTACCGTGTTAGCCATTGAAAGTAGTGGAAGAGTGAAGAAATCAGGCGATACCTTTTAGAGGCTAACTGAGTATATTTGATAAGTTTTGATAAGTAAGCTTTCAAGAGTCTAGCTCTCTTCTTCAGACATGGTGTTATACAAGAACTGAAAATTCACAGATTATTTATACTCTATACACATGATCTTCAAAGGATTTTAGAGTCCTTAAAAAAAACCAAAACAAAATGCAATCTAAGTAGAGAAGTTATTTACAACAGGTCAAAAAAACAATCTGGAAAGTTGTGGTGTGTGACAGAGGGATCTGTTATCTGTTTGCTATCAGGAGGTGATTTGTGACCCTCACAGTTCATATATAGTGTGACATGAAGCTGGCATGAATATTAAGTCCAAATTGCAGAGTTTGAAATTTTTGCATAAACTTGTACTCCCATTCTTTCCTTTGCTCCTGCGTCTTAAAATGTCCCATTAAAACCACAACCCGCAAATCTTCAATAGAGTGGTTTTCTCCGGAGAAATGAGCGGCCACTGGGAGATCTGTTCTGCTTTTATTAATATTGGATCTATGTGAGTTCATTCGCTGACTAAGTCTCTGCCCTGCTTCCCCCACATAGAGGCCTGTGGTGGGACATTGCACACACATTATGAGGTACACCACATTGGAAGACATGCAGGAGAATGTCCCCCTAATTCTGTGCACCTGTTGTGACTGTGGGAAAGGTACACTGTCAGCGGTGTGAATGTTCTTGCAGGTCATGCACCTTTTTTGTAGGCAAGGTGAGGTGCCATTTTCAGTTGGGGCCTTCAGGGCACTCCGGACAATAATACGCCTCAGGTTTGGTGGTTGTCGAATGGTGTGTGGATCTCATGTGATGTCAATATTACTATTATATTCAGCAATGTCAATAATGGAGCAGGGCTCTGACTACCTCTCAGTCATGATACAGTGGCTGGTTGTCACAAGTAATAGATGGAAAAGCTATTACTGTAGTATAAGATGTGTGGCTCTCATGTCTGATCACAATGGAATCATATTACTATTATATTCAGTGATATCAGTAACAGGAGGTGGGACTGTGACAACCTCTCAGACATGATATAGAGACTGGTTGTCATGGGTAATAGATGGTATAGCTGTTACTGTAGTATAAGGTGTGTGAATTTCATATCTGATCACAATATAAATATATTAGTATTATATTTTTATATGTCAGTAACGGGATAGGGTTGTGACAACCTCTCGGACATGATATAGAGGTTAGATGTTAAAAGATGGAGAAGGGATTACTGTAGCATAGGATAAGTCATCCACTGTAGTAATAGCACAGGGGGTGAGGTTTGGGCATCGCAGTCTCTCGGGTCTGGACATATGTCTTTCTGCCTACACACTTAACCAAATAGGTTCATTTACATTGAAAAAATTCCAAACATGGAAAACCTCCTTCACATATACAAGAAGAATTTAAGGGGTCAGAGAGAAGTGTGAAATATCTGGGACACAGACAATGAGTAATCTGTGTGATGTCATGTCTGTAAGTTGCCAACAATGTCAGTAAAATCAGAACATGCTATCAGCATACACGAAACTATGAGTGTGTGTACATTGGCCAGCTGCAGATACAGTGGGGCAGATTTACTATTGAAAATGCACCAGAATTCTGGAACAATTAGCAGCAAAATTCTGTTGTGAATACTTATCTAACATTTATACTTGTAACTTTTTTTTAGACACTTTCTGACGGTTTCTGAGCCTTGTACGACACGTGGGACTCTGGCCAGCAAAAATGGTGCATGTTTTTGTAAGAAGCTATTTGGGGTAAACGTAGACTAGACAGTCTAACAATGCGCAAGGTTTTTCTTCCATCAGTAACTATCATTTTAGAATGGATCTAGTCTGAAAGCTGGCCATACACACTAGTCTTTTCAGCCATTTCAGTTTTCTATCGTTTGCAAAAATGTCCGTATGCAAACATCCATTTATGACAACAGACTTTTGTTTGGTAAAAGAAGAACAACTGTGTTAGATATTTCCAGCTAGTGGTCTGTATGATCAACTAAAAGCAGCCGATCATCATCATATTTTCACAGACTTACTGAGACAGATTTATTAAGACTGGCTTTTCATAAGCCAGTCTTAATAAAGGCCCCGACAGGCACATAGCATGGTTGATTTATGAAGAGGTTTTACATGCCTATCTCACACTGTGCTGGAAGATAGATCTAAGGTACTCCAAACCGGAGCCCACCGCAAAGCTGGTTGGACTTGCTGAATTTGGACTCAGATTATCATCCCAGTAGTTTAGTGCAAAAAATAGATGCTCTGAATACGAGTCCCACAGTACTACTTTCTAAGCAGATCAAGAGAGGAGAGATTAATCAAAAGAATAAACGTATTCAGGCCAGGGTCAACCCAAGAGATCAGAGTCAACACCAAAATCAGAAAACAAGAGAATATCTGGTAAACAGGCCAAGGCCTGAAGCCAAACTTAGTAATAATTAATAGCAGGGACCTGGGACATAGAGAACAGGCCTTAAATATTAATGAGGAGCCATTGGACCCTTAACCAAGAGACCCACATGAACATAACCCAAGTTTGTTTTTCAGGTTCATAACCTTTCCAATGTCCAAATATTGGCGTGCACCACTAACTATACGAATCAAAGATTCTTTGAACCTTAAATTCTAGATTTCCTTCCACTTGAATAAGGGAAAGGGGTTATTGGGCAGGGTAACCGGCAGCAAATATAACCGGCAGATGTAAACGAACAAGACACTGGATTAATAATCTCAAGAATTTTTAGTAGAGAGCCACACTCTTTCCCCCACAGCAAAAACCTGCTGAACGTCTTTTATCTGCATGTTTATTACAAATAAATTGGGAATTATACAGGTTTGACTGAAACTGAGCAAAAACTGCAGAGTTTATCTGATTCCATTTCTACTTTAGGACTTACAGTACCAGGGGCGCACCGCTAATGAGGCGAAGTGAGGCGGCCGCCTCAGGCGGCACTGTCCGTCACTGTCTGGGGGGCGGCATTTTTACTATTCAATGTAAACCAGCCCAGGACAGGCCGCTTTAAAAAAAAAAACACAGCTGAGCGGGGCTTGTCCTGGGCTGGTTTACGAAACGTCGCATCTCAGCGCAGGCAGTGATACAATGACGTCATTGCGCCTCCTACATTGAGACACAGACGTCGCGGACAAGAAGAGGCGGCGGCTGCATCAAGGCATCGCAGGTAGGTAAGGAGAACTTTTTTTATACAGTGCAGACCAAAAGTTTGGACACACCTTCTCATTCCAAGAGTTTTCTGTATTTTCATGACTATAAAAATTGTAGATTCACACTGAAGGCATCAAAACTATAAATTAACACATGTGGAATTATATACTTAACAAAAAAGTGTGAAACAACTGAAAATATGTCTTATATTCTAGGTTCTTCAAAGTAGCCACCTTTTGCTTTGATTACTGCTTTGCAGTAATTCATAGTTTTGATGCCTTCAGTGTGAATCTACAATTTTTATAGTCATGAAAACACAGAAAACTCTTGGAATGAGACGGTGTGTCCAAACTTTTGGTCTGTACTGTATATATAAATAGGCCGTAACCTGCTGGAGTATCCCCAGCAGGTAACGGCCTATTTATTTACCTTTCCCCGCGTCTGCTCGTGGCTGCCTCCGCTTCCCCTTCTGCTATGGGACGCAGAAGGGGAAGTGGATGCCGCCGGGAGCAGCCGCGGGCATCGGTAAGTGAGGCCAAGGGCCTCAAATACTACTATTATTATACTCCCGGGTCTTTTCAGAGTATAATAATCGGAGGCCCAGGGGAGGTGAGGGAACATAAAAACCAATGCTACTTACCTCTCCTGCGATCGGTGTTACTCCAAGCAGGCTTGGGGCCTCTGGTGACGTCATCAGGTCACGTCGCCGGCCTGATCACGTGACGTGTGCTCGCAATTAAACAGGGCCGAAAGCAGCAAGGAGTGCACCGGTGTCCAGGATAAGTAAGTAACCCTCGTTTTTATGTTTGTCACCTCCCCTGGGTCTCCGATCATTATACTCTGGGGTCTTTTCAGACCCCAGAGTATAATAATAGATCATGGGTGGGCCACTATGGGGCATAATACCGTGTGCAGGGGCCACTGTGGAGCATAATACCCTGTGCAGGGGCCACTGTGGAGCATAATACAAGTGCAGGGGCCACTATGGAGCATAATACCAGTACAGGGGCCAATATGGGGCATAATACCGTGTGCAGGGGCCACTATGGAGCATAAAACTGTGTGCAGGGGTTGCTGTAGAACATAATACCGTGTGCAGTGGCCACTGCGGGGCATAATACCGTGTGCAGGGGCCACTATGAAGCATAATACAGTGTGCTGGGGCTGCTGTGGAACATTATAGTGTGTGTAAATGGGGCGCTATAAACAGGGGCTATGGCGCCTGTTTATATTATACACTGTCTGTTTATAGTGGCCGTGTGATGCAATTCCAGCCTTGTCACATACTGTACACATGTACAGGACGAGGCTGTAGTTACATTACATGGCCGCTATAAGATGAATGACACTATATAAACAGAGAAGTGGTCATGGCGCTTACACAGGTACCATTCAAACAGCTGATCAGTGGGGGTCCTGGGTTTTTGAGCCCCACTGATTAGTTTATTAATGACCTGGAAAACCTTTTAATTAGTTAACACCTGGGGCATTATTAATAAGGGGCACTATTTATACAGGGTACACACAGACATTATTAATATAAAGATGCACTTGGGAGTATTATTCATTATGGGGGGTTATATCATACATTTTATAATTGGGGTAGCAGCCGGATGGGTGTGCAGGTGAGGACAATGTGGGTCAGGTGCCTGGAAAAGTGAGGAGCCAAAGATGTCTGTGCTGCAAACTTTACAGAGACAAGTCACAGCTGGAAGAAGTGGTCATGGCGGTCCAAAGGGAAGAGAAGGGAAATGTGAAGGATTAGTCAGAGACGTCACCTGTAAGTCACAAAATGTTACTGCCCTGTATTCATCTAAATGATAGAGGATAAATACCTGATTGATGGGGGTCTGTCTGCTGAGACCCCCACTGAGGCTGAGAATTGGTTTTTTTCCCCCCAGTGGGTGGGAATTCAGCCATATATATAGGTGTGTCACTTGGTGGATGGACAAACCTGCGTGGCTCTCATTCACTTCAATGGGAGTGCGAAAGATAGCCGAAGTCCAGTACTCAACTATCTGCGGCGTTCCTATTATAGAGAATGGGGGCCACGTGGGCTCGTCCATCCACCAAGCAGAAGATGTGTGAAGTTATTGTCATTGTTAATACCGTGTTGTTGATCTGATACTGAAGTAATACAGGAAGAAGAATTCTTAAAAACTGTTTTATAACTTTGTGTATTGTGTATATTGTTAGATGATAACAGTGTGTTAAACTAGTAGCATGGAAACTCAATTTTTTTTTTGGGGGGGGGTGGGCGTCTTTCTATAGTCCGCCTCAGGCAGCAAAGAGGCTAGGTTCACCACTGTACAGTAGTAGAACGCAATGAATATAAACCAGAATGAAGCCCATAATTACAGAAAAACAGCAAAGTATTCAGAGAGACATGATGTCGATTATTAATGGCAAATTTTGCTAAATGTAAATAGGTTAACCACTTAGACTGAATATCAGAAATATAACACCTAAGATAAAAGTGTTTGGTTAAAATGTTATGTCTCATAATTGTATGCCCATTTTGGTAAGGCTTTCCAAAATTTAGAGACAAATTAAACACCTCTATCAGAGACTACAGTGGGTACGGAAAGTATTCAGACCCCTTTAAATTTTTCACTCTTTGTTTCATTGCAGCCATTTGATAAAAGCAAAAAACTTCATTTTATTTCTCATTAATGTACACTCAGCACCCCATCTTGACATTAAAAAAAACAGAAATGTAGATATTTTTGCAAATTTATTAAAAAAGAAAAACTGAAATATTCCAAGGTCATAAGTATTCAGACCCTTTGCTCAGTATTGAGTAGAAGCACCCTTTTGAGCTAGTACAGCCATGAGTCTTCTTGGGAATGATGCAACAAGTTTTTCACATCTGGATTTGGAGATCCTCTGCCATTCTTCCTTGCAGATCCTCTCCAGTTCCGTCAGGTTGGATGGTGAATGTTGGTGGATAGCTATTTTCAGGTCTCTCCAGAGATACTCAATTGGGTTGAGGTCAGGGCTCTGGCTGGGCTAGTCAAGAATGGTCACAGAGTTGTTCCGAAGCCACTCCTTTGTTATTTTGGCTGTGTGCTTATGGTCATTGTCTTATTGGAAGGTGAACCTTCGGCCCAGTCTGAGGTCCAGAGCACTCTGGAAGAGGTTTACTTCCAGGATATCTCTGTACTTGGCCGTATTCATTTTTCCTTCAATTTCAACCAGTCGTCCTGTCCCTGCAGCTGAAAAACACCCCCATAGCATGAGGCTACCACCACCATGTTTCACTGTTGGGATTGTATTGGGCAGGTGATGAGCAGTGCCTGGTTTTCTCCACACATACCGCTTAGAATTAACACCAAAAAGTTCAATCTTCTTCTTATCAGACCAGAGAATCTTATTTCTCATAGTCTGGGAGTCCTTCATGTGTTTTTTTGCAAACTCTATGTGGGCTTTCATATGTCTTGCACTGAGGAGAGGCTTCCTTCGGGCCACTCTGCCATAAAGCCCCGACTGGCGGAGGGGTGCAGTGATAGTTGATTTTGTGGAACTTTCTCCCATCTTCCTACTGCATCTCTGGAGCTCAGCCACAGTGATCTTTGGGTTCTTCTTTACCTCTCTCACCAAGTCTCTTCTCCCACGATTGCTCAGTTTGGCTGGACGGCCAGGTCTAGGAAGAGTTCTGGTCGTCCCAAACTTCTTCCATTTAAGGATTATGGAGGCCACTGTGCTCTTAGGAACCTTGAGTGCTGCAGAAATTCTTTTGTAAGCTTGGCCAGATCTGTGTCTTGCCACAATTCTGTCTCTGAGCTCCTTGGGCAGTTCCTTTGACCTCATTATTCTCATTTCCTCTGACATGCACTATGAGCTGTTAGGTCTTATATAGACAGGGGTGTGCCTTTCCTAATCAAGTCCAATCAGTTTAATTAAACACAGCTGGGCTCCAATGAAGGAGTAGAACCATCTCTAGGAGAATCAGAAGGAAATGGACAGCAAGTGAGTTAAATGAGTGTCACAGCAAAGGGTCTGAATACCTATGACCATGTGATATTTCAGTTTTTCTTTTTTAAGAAATTTGCAAAAATATCTACATTTCTGTTTTTTTTCTGTCAAGATGGGGTGCTGAGTGTACATTAATGAGAAATAAAATGAACTTTTTTGCTTTTAGCAAATGGCTGCAATGAACCAAAGAGTGAAAAATTTAAAGGGGTCTGAATACTTTCCGTACCCACTGTATATCAACATGTAAGTGAACAATATGGTCAATAAATAATCTGGAGAGAGTTTTGGCATTCGGGAGTTGAATTAATGGAATAATATGGCACATTTTACTGAAACGATCAACAACTACCCAGATGATACACTACCCCTCAGAAGATGGTAGATCAATAAATCCATCAAGCGATGGGTCCATAGTCTTTGAGGGACTGGCAATGGAAGAAGTTCGTCTACTGGGTGGACCCGAGGGATCTTGTATCACAGGCAGAGACATAGGCTATGATATCTTGAGACACTGTTGGCCACCAGTAGAGATTAGTCTTTTAGTACCAGAATCCTGGATGATCACACAAAAGTTAATCGTATAATTCATTCAACAATCTAAGTCTAAATTGAGGAGGTACAAATGATTTACCAACTGGGGTATTTTGAGGGGCTGATTCTCTCTGATCTCGGCAGCAAGATCAGAAGAAATGGCTGAAATAGCAATGTCTTCAGAGAAGATTGGTTCAGGATCAGGTGTTTGAGAAAAACAAAAAGTTCTTCAAAAACGTCAAGGCATAAGTCTTCACATTTTTTAACCTGGGTCAGTAGTTTACCACAAAATCAAACCTGGTAAAGAATAATGCCCACCTACCCTTTCGGGGATTGAGTTTCTTGGTGAATTCTAAAAAAGTGAAATTCTTATGGTCTGTGAGAACTGTAATTCTATGAATATCTACCTCCAAAAAATGACGCCATTCTTCAAAAGCCCATTTAACAGCTCAAGATTGCCTATATCGTAATTCTTCTCAGCAGGTGAGAATTTGCAAGAGAGAAAGCTGCCAGGGCGTAAGTTAGTCATAGAGATGGAACCTTGGGATAATACCGCTGCTACTCCTACTACTGAGGCATCAACTTTTACTACAAAGGGAAGTGAAAGGTCAGGTTGAACCAAGACTGGAGCTGCTATAAAACTGCACTTGCGCTAGGTTCACACCTGAGTTCGGGTTTCTGTTCCCCAAGCGGACCCCCAAATGGAAACCTAATACGCTTAAAAAAGCAGTTACCCGCGGAAACCCACATACCACATAGACTATAATGGGGTCCGCCGGATTTCTGCCCTGTTTCCACCCAAGTAGCGCTTTTCTCTCCGCATTTTTCAAGCGGAATGGGGAATGGGATCCCCCAGCAGAGTGTAGGTGCAGGTGTGAACCTAGCCTTAAGAGAGTCAAAGGATGAGATAGCATTTGGGTTCCAATGAACTGTCAGCTTTCTTTTTAGTGAGATCAGTTAGAGGTTTTGTTATGGAAGAAAAATTATGAATACATTTCCTATAATACTTAGCAAAATCCAAAAATCGCTGCAAGGCTTTAAGAGAGCTAGGACATGTGCAATCTACAATAGCTTGCACCTTGAAAGCATCCATGCGGATCGTAGAAGGAGACAGAATATAACCCAAAAAGGTAAACTCTTGTACACCAAAAACATACTTTCAATTTTAGCTAACAAGTGGTTTTCTTTGAGTACCTGGAGAACCGACTTTAAGTTTTTGACATGAGAGGTCCAATCAGAGGAAAACACAAGTTTCCTGGTCGTCACACATGGGATTAATATTCCCCTGGATACAATCAGAAGAGACAGGTTAATAAGCAGTAATTCAGATCAATTAATTAATCATGGACTGCCTATATAAGTCTGGAGAGGCCACCTCACACTTGTATTTTTGTCTCTTCAGATGTATATGAAGAGCACAGGTTTGACTCTGAGTCCTTTTTATTTTCTTTTATTTTATATAAAACCTATGTCTGTATTCTAGGCTGTATACCACGAAGTATCTGGTCCTTTGTCCCAAAGAGCCTAAACCACTTCTTTGGAGTTTGTAGGTTAGTGTATGGCTATGTACTGTTATTTGGAGCTCCCAATACTGGATGACATTGCGTGAACATCTCCAAGCTATTCTGCATGTGTATGCGGTTCATCATGGCGGCAGTACCCAGTTAGTGCTAGAGGTGTGGCTCTGGCTAAGTTAATAGTGCATAATATCAGAGGTGTCTCTGGTCAGTTAGCCCATGACATTGGGAGAGAGTGGAGTATATGGCCTATGCAGTGGCGGAATCTGGGGCATAATATAAAAAGCCAATTAATTTACTTAAAGAGGTTGTCTAGGCTAATTTTATTTTTTTAATTAGAGTGGGGAAGGTGGAAACAAAAAAACAAAAATAAAACATACCTGCCTCTGGTACTCTGGTGTCCTCACATCGCGGTCCGGTCCTGCTGCTCGGCTGTCTTCTTTTGCCAGATGTCTTTACTGGCTGTGATGTCCTGTGTCCCTTCCACTGAGGTCGCTGATTGACTTCAGCGGTCATGTGATCATTGAGGCCTATCAACAGCCTCAGTGGCCTAAAGAAGTGATCCGGGGATGTCACAGGTAGCAACGTCCCGTGTCCTTCACTGAGGCCACTGATTGGCGGGGATGTGTGGTGGGGACTTCCACCATAAGAAAATGGAGCTGCAGGACTGAACCAGACTGGGGACACTAGAGAACCAGGGACAGGTGAGTATTTTTTTTTTGTACCTTCCCTCCTCTCTAATTATTTTTTTTTTTTAACTTGGACAACCTCTTTAAGTAAATGAATTGCCTTATATTATGCCCCAGATTCCCCTTAACATAAATACTGCACCCCTAATGACCCCATGATGTCCCCTTCTATTCATAATGTCCCCTAATGAATGCGTATATAAATGACCACCCCCTTATGTATATAATACTCTCTCATAGTCCATTATATAAATAACTCCCCTTTGTGTTAATAATGCTAACAGCCCTTATATAAATGACACATCTTAAAGGGGATTTCCTTATCAAACAATCAAAGCCCTCCCTCCGCCCCCCCCCAGTTTGCTGAACAGGACACTATGTAGTATCACAGAACTTATTATGATTACTAGAAATCTAATATAAATGCAGATCAAATAATATGCACATACTTCTAGAGAATGGACTAGTGTTATCTGTGTGTTTATATAGAGAGATAATAGACAGGGCTTTATCAGCAAACTACAATTAGATGAACAGCAGAGTTGTAGATAACAGTGAGTGAAGTCATCAGTCCTGTCTTATCATACAGGTCCGGCTCTATGGAAACGCTTTGTAAACAATGGGAGAAATAATTTCACATAGCAGTAGAGCAAAGCAGCATTGCTAAAGCAATATATTTAGGAAAATTCTTCAATTTACATAAGCTAGCAGTATAGATAGGATCCTTGAGATGGGAATACCCCTTTAAGTTCATAAAGCCCCCTTATATAAATTACCCCTTATATAAATGATCCTTGACAACCCCTTTAAGGTAGCATTTGGGCTATATTAGGCTAAGGTCCCAACGTTATGCAAAAGACCCCGGTGGAAACGCATCACGTTTTTTTTCTGTCCTTCTCTCTCTCATATGAAGTCTGTCTTCCCTCCTACCACCACCGGTGATGAACCTATGCAGCTGGGAGCGCTGGATGCAAAGGCTAGCCGAAAATACCGTCTTCAGAATAACCTCTGCCTGTATTGTGGTAACCCGGGTTATTTCATCCAAGACTGCTCCTTAAAGTGGTATTTGGAAGATCCACTCAGGCAATCAGGTACCTTTAGAAAATGATCATAAGGTGATGCTTCCAGTATCTCTGTCCTATGAGGACAAGTCTGTATCTGGCCAGGCTCTTGTAGATTTGGGAGCTGGGGCTAATTTTGTTAATTTGTCATTTATTTCTCCCTTGGGTTTAGATTTGTTATTGTTAGACACTCCATTGTCAGTTACTGGCGCAGATTCTACTCCATTGGCCTTGGGTGGAGTCTGATACAGGACCCCCTAATCAGTCTTCAAGTAGGCTCTATTCATTCAGAGGTCATAAGTTTTCTGGTTATGGAGGGTCTGGCTTCAGATATGATTTTGGGCCTTCCCTGGTTAGTCCTCCATAACCCCATTTTTGATTGGTCTAGGAGTGAGTTGGTGGCTATGCAGGAGTATATCCATGACAGTCTCTTGAAAGGGCATATCTGGCCTTCTAAGTCTCCCATGGGAGCTGGTTTCTTTTTTGTGGATAAAAAAGATGGGGGTTTGCGACAATGCATTAATTACCGTGAACTAAATAAGATTACTGTCAGGAACCAGTACCTTCTTCCACTGATTCCTAATCTCTTCAATCAGATTGTGGGTGCCTGCTGGTTTCCCAAGATTGATCTCCAGGGGGCCTACAATTTGATCCGGATCAGGGAGGGAGATAATTGGAAAACTGCATTTAACACCTCGGGGGTCACTTTGAGTATCTGGTTATGCCCTTTGGGTTGTGTATTGCACCAGCAGTTTTCCAACATTTTATCAATAATGTATTCAGAGACCTGCTGGGCCGTTATGTGGTTGTCTATCTGGATGATATCCTGGTTTTCTCTTCGGATTGGGCTACACATGTTGAACACGTTAGGAATGTTTTACTGCAGTTACACCAAAATAATCTTTTTGCCAAACTTTTCAAAGGCCTGTTCGGAGTCCAAAGAGTCACTTTCCTGGTGTCATTATCCCTGAATCTTTTTGTATGGATCCACTCAAGGTCAAGGCTATAAAAAAATGGGAACGCCCTTCTAGTCTAAAGGCGCTGCAACGCTTCCTGGGCTTTTCCTATTATTATCGGAAATTTATTAAAAATTTCTCTATCATTGCTAAGCCATTGACGGATTTCACTAAGAAAGGTACCAATTTGACCAACTGAACTCATCGCGAACTCTGAGCTATTAAGTCGGCGTTCGAAGAATGTAGACACTTCCTCGAAGGGGCTAAGCATAAAATCACAGTTATCATAAGAATCATAAGAATTTATTCTATTTGGATGGGGCTAAGTGACTATCTCCTAGGCAGACTCGCTGGGCCTTGTTCTTCATGCGTTTTTAACTTTGTTGTAACCTATCGTCCAGTTACTAAAAACGTGCAAGCCAATGCTCTTTCTCGCAGTATTTGTGCCAGTGATGGTCCAGGAAACGTCCCGGAAAAAATCCTGGCCCCTGGAGTGGTAGTTGCCACTATAAACCCTGATCTTGCCACGTCTGTGGTTAATTTGCAAGATCTTGCTCCCAGAAATACTCCCACTGGGAAGTTATTTGTACCCACCACAAACCTTCGTCTCCGTGTGTTGGAGGAAATTCATTGCTCCTCTTTAATAGGACATCCAGGCATCGCTGGTACCAAATATCTGCTCTCTCGCTCATACTGGTGGTATAGTTGGTCCCAAGATGTACATGAGTTTGTCTCAGCCTGTGAGGTATATGCTAGGATGAAGATACCTAGAAGGTTACCAGAGGACCGTCTTCATCCTCTTCCTATACCTAAAAAACCGTGGTCCCATCTTTTGATGGACTTCATTACAGATCTGCCTGTTTCGCAAGGGAAGACTGTGGTATGGGTGGTGGTGGATAGATTCTCTAAAATATGCCATTTCATACAGCTGAAAAAGCTTCCTAGTGCTCGACACTTAGCCTCTCTGTTCATTAATCATATACTTTGTTTGCATGGGGTACCAGAGAATATTGTGTCTGATCAGGGAGTACAATTTGTTTCCAGGTTTTGGAGGGAATTTTGTGGTCATCTGGGGATCTCTTTGTCTTTTTCTTCTGCATTCCATCCGGAGACCAATGGACAGACGGAGAGACTCAACCAGTTTCTTGAACAATACCTGAGATGTTTTGTGTCTGATGCCTAGGAACAGTGGAGGAAGTTGCTTCCGTTGGCAGACTTTGCAATAAATAATAGAAGGAACTCCACCACTAAGATGTTTCCATGTTACTGTAACTTTGGTTTTAACCCTAGGTACTCGTCTTTTTGTAGCACTGAATCTATAAATCCTACCACCGAACAGACTTATCGACGACTGTGCACAGTATGGGCCCAGGCTCTGCAGAACCTGGGAAAAGCCCAAGAAAATCAAAAAAATCAGGCAAATAAGAGACGCTTACTGGGTCCTGATTACAAGGTGGGATCGGGTTTGGCTGTCCACAAAAAATTTGTGCCTTAGGGTTTCATCTGCAAAATTTGCTCCGCGTTACATTGGGCCGTACACCATCATTGATGCCTAAGCCTTTCCGCATTCATAACGTGTTCCATTAATCTCTTTTGAAAAAGTACATTATGCCTGTCATTCCTTTATCCACTCCACCCGAGCCTGTGATAATTCAGGGTGAACTAGAATATGAGGTCGAAAAAATTGTACCAGGTCCATCCAGTACCTGGTACATTGGAAGGGTTATGGCCCTGAGGAGTGGACGTGGGTCCCTGGCAAGGACCTTCATGCTCCATGCCTCATTAAGTTGTTTCATCAGCAGAATCCTTCTAAACCTTGGTTGTCTGATGAGGGTCCAGTGGCCCCTCATAAAAGGGGGGGGTACTTTTATGTCCGCACCTGTTCGAACTTCTGCGCCATCCGCTCGCACACTGTGGCTCAGGAGGCCTGTTCAGTTTTGATTCCTTGCTTAGGATTCTTCTTGTAGTGACTGAACACTGTCCTATTCCCTCACCTTGGTGATTGATTTTGCACCACACCCTTCTCCTTCACCTTGGTTACCTTTGTCCCTCTAATAGTTAATTTTAGGCTTACCTGTGTGATTGACAGCCTATCTTCCTATCAGGTCTAGGTCGGGTTCTTTCTTCCTATTTGTTGTTTGCTCACATTCCCATTGGTGACTGCTACTGCCTTGCATGCTGGCTATTCTCTCTTGCTGTTTGTTACCTGTATTGATATTCCTGACCTCTGGCTTTACCCTTGACTACTCTCTTGGATTCCGATTCTGTATTATGTTGCTCGACTGTTACCAACCCCTTGGCTAGCTGACCTCCCTTTTGTAGTTGTTTGTCTTGTCTGTGTTCTGTGTCATCACCTATATCTAGGAAGGGTTTTGTTGCCAAGTTGTCTTCTGTTGCCTAGGACAGTTCAGGCAAGTAGGCAGGGACAGTGGGGGGAAGGGGGTTCAGCTTAGTGCTCACTGTCTTGTTGTGCCCCTCTCCCCAGGGTTCACCAGTAGCTACTGGGGATTTGCTCCTCTAGCAATCCCCTTACAGTTACAGTATTGTATACATGCACAGGTATAAATATCATATATATGTGGCCACCATATAACAAGTGTAAAGTAATCTATCGATCAAAATCCATATATAGTGCCACAAAAAAAGAGAGACACATTGTAACATCTTTGCCTGTTCGGGTCTCTGCGCCACCCTCCGCTCGCACGCTGCGGCGAAGGAGGCGTGTTCAGTTTGATTCCCTGCGTAGGTTTCTTGTTGTTCAGTCTGAACATGGTCCTAGTTCCCTTGCTGTGTAATGGATTTCCAGCCACACCCATGTTCTGAGCATTGTTTCTCTTTGGACTGCATAGAGTTAATCTTTTCCTTGCCTATGTGATTGACAGCCTGTGTACCTATTAGGTCTGGGGCTGGGAGCAGACTTTCTATATACGGGATGTCACTTTCTCAGCAATTTGCCGGTTATTGCTCTGACTTTGCCTGCTCTCTTTGTGCCCTTGATATTTACTGTGCTATTTCTCTGACCTTTTGGCTTGCCTTGTGCTATTCTCTTGGATTGTGATTTCGTACTGCATTGCTCGTCTATTACCAAACCCTTGGCTTCCTGACCTCCCTTTGTGTCGTTTGTTCTGTCTTTGTTCAGTGTTGTCACTTACTCAGTATAGGGCTCGTCTTCATGTTGTCCTTTTACCGTTTAGGGTAACTGAGGCAATAGGAAGGGACAGTGGCTGGGGTGAGATTAGGGCTCACTTGTCTCTGTCCTTCCTCCCAGACCCCTGCAGTAGTGTCAAGTTATTGCTACGTTTGGCAAGACCCTAACACACATGCAAGAGAATATGGAGTCACAGTTGTAAACATAAATTTGTGTGACCATGTATTATGTCATATACACTACTGATGATATCTGCACTTTTCTGGTCACTTCTCGTCTTGGGCATTATTAAACATATATCCTGTGTGCTCATATATTGTTATATTGTAACATACTTGCCCGTCCGGGCTTTGGAGCCATCCTCCGGCCGCATGCTGCGGTGCAGGAGGCGTGTCCGGCTGTGATTCTTTCCTTTGGGTTCTTCTTGCATTGTCTGAACACTGTCCTATTCTCTCACCTCTGTAATTGATTTTCCACCACACCCATCTCCTTCACCTTGGTTTCCCTCTGCTCCTCTAATAGTTAAATTTAGCCTTACCGGTGTGATTGACAGCGTGTCTTCCTATCAAGTCTGGGGTGGGTTCTTCCTTCCTATTTATTGTTTGCTCTAATTCACATTGGTGCTTACTATTACCTCGTGTGTGCTGGCTGTTTACTCTTGCTGAATATTAATACCTGTATTCATATTTCTGACCTCTGGCTTTACCTTTGACTATTCTCTCGGATTTCGATTCTGTACTGCGTTGCTCGACTGTTACCGACCCCTTTGGCTAGCTGACCTCCCTTTTGTTGTTGTTTGTCTTGTCTGCGTTCTGTGTCATCACTTATATCTTAAGAAAGGATTGCTGCCCAGTTATCGTCTGTCGCCTAGGACAGTTCAGGCAAGTAGGCGGGGGGGGGGGGGGTTCAGCTTAGGGCTCACTGTCTTGTCGTGCCCCTCCCCCAGGGTTCACCAGCAGATACTGGGGAATTGCTCCTCTAGCCATTCCCTTACATATATGTTTTGCAGGTGATATCTGCTGTGAACCACCTGACTACCTCTGGTATCATAGAACATATAAGCTATGTTCACACATTATGTCATATATCTTGCAGGTAATATCTATAGCTGTTACCTTCACATTCAGGCGATATTTGCTGTGATCCATCTGATTTTCCTCTGATATTATAGAACATATAACCTGTAGGATCATATATTACGTCATAAATATTTGCAGATGTCATATCTACATAGGAGTATAGAGAAAGTAAGTGAAGCCCAATCTGTGAATCTGTCTATTGACCATCTCTGTCAGAGTCCTGCAGAGTGGTGGTGGTGGTGGTGGTGATGAAGATGATGGTTGTCACCATCAGTGTGCAGCAACCAGATCATTTTTATCTTGTATCTTTTCTGGTTTACAGATTGGATCTCGGTCACTTTCCATGGTGTCAGATCCTCACATAAAGAATCGAGAAATCCACAGTAACTTCTTCTTTTTCCAGGGTGTCCTCTATGTTTGGAAATGTTTTAAAGGAGAAAGAATCAGATATGGTGAAATCTGTATGTGACAGAGGTAAAACTATTAAAGGAATTCTATCATTGGGGAAACATGTTTTTAACTGAAGCCATGTTGTATTAGCCTTTATAAAGGCTATTTGTAAGGGAACTGCCAGTTGAGCAATTCCCCAGTGCTGCTGCAGAACCCTGGTGGGAGGGGCACAATAAGACAGTGAGCCCTAAAGCTGAACCCCCCCACCGTCCCTGGCTAACTTGCCTGATCTGTCCTAGGTGACAGCCAGCAACTGGTCAACAGTCCCTTCTTAAAATAAGAGGCAGCACAGAACACAGACAGGACAAACAAAAAGGGAGGTCAGCTAGCCAAGGGGTCGGTAACAGACAAGCAATACAGTACAGAATCAAAATCTAAGAGAATAGTCAAAGTCAAGGCCAGAGGTCAGGAATAGGAATACAAGTAATAAAAACAGCAAGGAGCAATAGCCAGTACGCACGAAGCAATAGCCAGCGCCAATGTGAATGTGAGCAAAGAATAAATAGGAAAAAAAAAAACCACCCTAGACTTAATAGGAGGATAGGCTGTCAATCACAGGTAAGGCTAACATTAACTATTAGAGGAGCAGAGGAAAACCAAGGTGAAGGAGATGGGTGTGGTGGAAAATCAATTAAGGAGGTGAGGGAATATGACAGTGTTCAGACAATACAAGAAAAACCCAAAGGAAAGAATCACAGCCGGACCCGCCTCCTGCGGCGCAGCATGCGGCCGGATGGCGCAGAAGTTTGAACGGGTGCGGACATAACACTATTCTTCTCTTATCTTTCTTGTTTTGCTCCTCGTTGCCGTTTATAAGAAATGTTGATTTTTAACTTTATGCAAATGTGGCTTCAGAATGCACAGGGGGCGTTCCCCCAGTGCTGAAACTGCACAGGGGGCGTCACCTGTGCTCTCCTCAGATGCATTTTTGAATTTACCACGCCACCTCTCTTCTTCTTTAGCAGACTCCTCTTCCTGACGTCACCCTTGTACGAGTCTTTGTTCGGCCACTTTCCTGTGACCTATTACATACAGCGCATGCAGTACGCTTGTGTAATAAGCCACAGGAAAATGGCCGAATGGACAAGCGCATGTCTCCCATATGAAGGAGCGGAATCCTGTAGGATGGTTCCTTAGATTAGTCATTAAATTTTTATGATAGTTTTTACTGTAGTAGAATTTGCAAAAAATCATGAAGTGACAATATCATGTCATGGACCACTTCTCCATCTTACCTTTCCAGACAAACAATCTATTCTGATTTCAACAGGAGAAACCTCTGGAATACCTGTCTGGGGGAAATGTCATTGTCATGATGGGAACAATGAAGACAGGCTCCGAGGGCCACCAGTAAAGGGTCTTCTATTAGGGTGGAAGGATACAGCCTTAAAATCACCAGAACTTCCACCAGACTCCAGATTTCACAAGTCCATCACAGGAATTTCCTGGAACAAGTCCCTCATTATTGAATAGGCAACAAGTGAAGACTATATCCAGGTAGCTTCATGGCTTCTATACTCTTACCTGACACATACAGTGGGGAAAAAAGTATTTAGTCAGCCACCAATTGTGCAAGTTCTCCCACTTAAAAAGATGAGAGAGGCCTGTAATTGACATCATAGGTAGACCTCAACTATGAGATACAAAATGAGAAAACAAATCCAGAAAATCACATTGTCTTATTTTTTAAGAATTTATTTGCAAATTATGGTGGAAAATAAGTATTTGGTCACCTACAAACAAGCAAGATTTCTGGCTCTCACAGACCTGTAACTTCTTCTTTAAGAGGCTCCTCTGTCCTCCACTCATTACCTGTAGTAATGGCACCTGTTTGACATTGTTATCAGTATAAAAGACACCTGTCCACAACAGAATCCTTATTGGCTTTCTCTGAGCCGCCGGAAGCGCCCAACTTGGAAGACTGTTTAATCCGTTGCATACTTCGAACCGCTGAGTGCGCTCCGGCACAGATAGAACACTCGTACCGGAACTTGCATGTGGCATAGAAGCGGCAATGCTCTTCGTTGTATAGCCAACATGCACCAGTGGGCCTGTGGGCCGCGGAGCCAGATTGAGTTCCAGCGCCCGCGGCCCCTCAACCCTCAACCCTGTGGTTTTTGCGCGAGCATCATCTGTATCCAGACGTCGGTTGCCTTTGACACCCAGCCAACAGCTGGGGCCAAAGCCAAGCGACGCCGGTATTCCTCATCATAGCGCCACCAAGCCGCACCTCCGTGCAGCTTGTGGACGCTATATATTGTGTCCAGGTAAATAAAGAGCTCTGGACTGCGTTCAGGGGCACCCAGACACACTATATATGCAAGCGTAGCAAAGGCCTGAAGCCAGTTTCCAAAGGTTTTAGCCACCTTCGGTTTTCTATATAGACCTTTTTCGAAAGAACGCTCTTTATCCACGGACACTTGGTCCACGGATAACAGAGACCAAATGTCAACATATTCTCCCTTAACTATTTTATCATGTGTCCCTTTTGGCACATGGGTGCCCAATGGTGCAACCCCACAGAAGATTGAATCCCTAAAAATAAACCCAGACTGCCACCATCTGGTACCCCCCTGGTACCACTGGGCTGATGGCGTCTGGATTCCGCTCCAAGCAAGTCAACAACTGTTTTAGAGTCTAAATGAAATCTGTGTTTTGTGTCATGTGTTGCAGAGTGTCAGGCCAGCCTGGACGGCCGCGGTACTCACCAGCCGTTGCAGGATCAGCGGACGTTGGGGCCGACGAAAACGTAGGGCCGGGGGGCTGAACTGCAGGCGTGACCGTCGCCCCAGGAGAAGCCCGTTTAGATGACCCGGCCATGGATGCGCGCTCCTCACGGTGATGCGACCTGGAGGACCTGCCAGACAGCCTGGAAGAACTTTGGTGATCGGACGGTGACGAGGAACGGCTGCGCAGGTTACAATGGGGACGTCTCCTCACCTTGAGACGCGACTCCATGTGCTGTCGAGGATGTCTGCTTCTGGACGCCAGCGGTAACCGCCCACATTGCGGGTCGCTGTCATCTGTGGAGAGAAGCTCACAACAAGAATCAGTGGAGTACCTTCTGGGTCTGACAACCCTCCTGTCTTCCCGAATGCCTCCTGGGGTGTCTGCGGTTGTGGGTGAAGGTGACCTATGTAACCGCGTATCTCTGAAAGGTGGATCCCTGGATGATGCCCCCCCTACAGTGGGGTTTCTCTGCACCGCCTGGGCCCCCGCCCCGCGGGATTGGTTTCCGAATGCTGAGGCCAGATGTGGGAGGTGGGGTTGGTGTGCAGGACCTTGTGCAAAATGCATGTGGGTGGAGTGTGTGAGGGGGACAGGATCCAACGACCCGCTGGCTGGAACAGTCGTGCCGGCGGCTCCTTGCCCCGGGGTGCCACATGGTATATTTGCTGCAACTCTGGCCTGCAAGCCGACCGCTCCTGCAGTCAGCATGCCGGCCTGCAGGACAAATGATGGCTGGGAGCCAGCGGTGAGGACGCCGGCCCCCAGCAGCTCCACTTCATAGGAGCCATGGAGGAGGCAGTGCGCAGCAGCAGGTAGAAGAAGCGTCGCTGCGCCCTGCGCTGTGAAAGCCTGACACTGCTGACACGTCTGAGCCGGCTTCCCTGCTCCCCACGCTGGCTGCCAACGAAAGATGGGAAGCGGCAACGGCAGTGCCGGCCTCCCCTCTCCTGATGCTGACCACCGATGCGGGGTTGACGGCGGCCAACACAGGCAGCACTGCCGCTCTGCCTGCCACCGACCCACTGGAGCTAATACCGACGCCGCCTACTGCGCTCCCCCACCTACTCCCCCAATACTCACCGTCTCTGGTCGGCGCATGATGCCGGCCACCGGAGCGGGACCAGCGCTTCGCAGCAGCAGGCTCCCTGCGACGGAGTCTCCCTGGAGGGCTAGGGCTGAGGCGGTTCGGCGGGTGAGAGGCGCGATAGGGTCTGCCACCCGGGTTAGCCGGCTGGAGGTAGGATCCTTCCGCCTGTCGGCATTGAGCTGCTGCGCGTGCCGTGACATCTTCCAGCCATGCAGGGTCCTGCATGGCAATCTTCTCTAGGATCCTCTGTTCCAGCTCGTCTGCCATTTCAGCTTCTCCACTCGTGCGGGTTCCTCTCACCGTACTTCCCAATGGGTGAAGGTGAGCCTGCCTACGTGCCCCCAGGTTTTATATCACCTTGCTCCACCTCTTCAACCAACTTTATTGTTAAAATAAAAAACAAACACCACCGTTCCCCTTTTTCAAATAATGCACATCATTTTGCCATGCAGTCCCTGGCCCTTTCCCTATCCGGTTCAGGGCCAGTCCAGAAACAAAATTGTAGACCTGCATCAGGTTGGGAAGACTGAATCTGCAATAGGCAAGCAGCTTGGTGTGAAGAAATCAACTGTGGGAGCAATAATTAGAAAATGGAAGACATACAAGACCACTGATAATCTCCCTCGATCAGGGGCTCCACGCAAGATCTCACTCCGTGGGGTCAAAATGATCACCAGAACAGTGAGCAAAAATCCCAGAACCACACGGGGGGACCTAGTGAATGACCTGCAGAAAGTTGGGACTAACATAACAAAGGCTACCATCAGTAACGCACTATGCCGCCAGGGACTCAGATCCTGCAGTGCCACACGTGTCCCCCTACTTAAGCCAGTACATATCCGGGCCCGTCTGAAGTTTGCTAGAGAGCATTTGGATGTTCCAGAAGAGTATTGGGAGAATGTTATATGGTCAGATGAAACCAAAGTAGAACTGTTTGGTAAAAACACAACTTGTCGTGTTTGGAGGAGAGTGAATGCTGAGTTGCATCCAAAGAACACCATACCTACTGTGAAGCATGGGGGTGGCAACATCATGCTTTGAGGCTGTTTCTCTGCAAAGGGACCAGGACGACTGATCCGTGTACATGAAAGAATGAATGGGGCCATGTATCGTGAGATTTTGAGTGCAAACCTCCTTCCATCAGCAAGGCATTGAAGATGAAATGTGGCTGGGTCTTTGAGCATTACAATGATCTCAAGCACACCGCCAGGGCAACGAAGGAGTGGCTTCGTAAGAAGCATTTCAAGGTCCTGGAGTGGCCTAGTCAGTCTCCAGATCTCAACCCCATAGAAAACCTTTGGAGGGAGTTGAAAGTCCGTGTTGCCCAGCAACAGCCCCAAAACATCACTGCTCTAGAGGAGATCTGCATGGAGGAATGAGCCAACATACCAGCAACAGTGTGTGCCAACTTTGTGAAGACTTACAGAAAACGTTTGACCTCTGTAATTGCCAACAAAGAATATATAACAAAGTATTGAGATGAACTTTTGTTATTGACCAAATAATTATTTTCCACCATAATTTGCAAATAAATTCTTAACAAAATCAGACAATGTGATATTCTGGATTTGTTTTCTCATTTTGTCTCTCATAGTTGAGGTCTACCTATGATGTCAATTACAGGCCTCTCTCATCTTTTTAAGTGGGAGAACTTGCACCATTGGTGGCTGACTAAATACTTTTTTTCCCCACTGTACCTTCATATGTCTGTATTGTCAGTTCTAATGCCTTGTGTTCTGCATCACTTCCACGCCGAGTGTCTACAATAGGTGCTGCAATTCAGTGAGCCAGACTTCGTCCACAGTGGTTGTCACTATTATCCCTACCTTAAGGATTGTTGGTTTTGATTTTGGCTCCATCCGCACAATTGCTTTTTCCATTTTACCTGCAGATGATTTTTCATACTTCAATGGTTCATGTAAGTCCCAACTATTCCAAGTTCAAAGAATAAAATTGCCAGATGCAGAATCCATTCTCAATTCTCACAGATGTCTATCAAGTTATCCACAGAATACATGGATAAAATATTTCACATAGTGCCTCATTTCATCTCGATCAAACTCTCTAGCTGCTCACCTATGACGATGCCAGTCCTCTTGTCAGCCAGATGAAGCCATCCTTGGACCAAAGCTCCCATTCACTTTGTTCAAGACAATATCCTGTCTAGATGGAACAGACTTCCTAAATAAACTGATTTCTCTCTCATTACATGTAAAGTTAATGGTGCCAAGAAAGCTGGACCCCACAAGGAATGGTGATTTCTTCCAATTTGTGGAACTGAGAGCCATCAAGCTGATCCTTGCTCACTTTTATCCCATCCAGCACAATCACATTGTCCTTATTTTTATGGCCAATTTTAACTACATTTTACTACATAAATGTCGTCAAGATGTACAATTATACATATCATCATATGGGACAAATATTTTTATATGTTTGTAGACTGGGCATTTTCAGATGTGGGGATATATTCCATTAGGCTCCCAGCTGTCATAGGAACAGGACAGCTCCTGCAATCTCGCCGCATGGGAGCTGTCCCACACTGGAAGAGGTACAGGGGCTTTTTTTTACTTTTGGAGAGCTGAATCAAAAGAGTAAAGGTTTCAGAAAAAAAGAGTCAACACCAAAATCCGAAGCCAAAGTCATTATAACAACAACAAACAGATGTGAACAGAGTTCTGAATTCAAACTTAGTAATAATTAACAAATAGCAGGCACCTGGTACATAGAGAACGGGCCTTAAATATCCCTCCACCACTGCTGATAGGTTCAGCATAGCAGGCCTCTGATAGCTACAGAAAGCTTCATATGTTTGCATTACAACCTTAAAGCAGCAACAGCAATCAGAGCCACACAGTGAGAAAACTGTTGTGACTTATAATAAATATGGTGGGCCGAGGCATCCCGACCCCCGTTCACATTAGTACAATATGGTGAGTGAGGCACAGAATGGGGGTTGTGACGCATGTTTGGCCCAAGAAAGAGGCTTGCACTAAATGTGCACCACAATTTCACCCCTCTGTGGCAGAAAACTGGCAGAGGGACTGATAATAAAAAAAAAAATTACATTGGGGGGAATTTAACAGTTGCTGTAAACTACTGATCATGCAGTTAAGTTCTTAATGTTGCTAGTGGGATCCTTTATATATTGTTTACTAACGCCAACTAAAATCTAATGTGTATGGCTAGCTTAAGTTTACACTGTCTAAAACTTACATGATATTATGAACTCTTCCTCATATGTAGAGTTGAGCAAACCTCTCAAGATTCATTTTGTTTTGAGTTTGGGTGGTTAGGGATCAAGATTTGTTTTGGGACAAACTAGTTTGGTACAAACCACCGCTTTATGCTAGGTTCACACTAGCATTCGGGTTTCCAAAAGATGGAGACCCTGTCCACTTAAAAAGTGGTTACATGCGGAAACCCGCATAGCCCATGGACTATAATGGGGTCCACTGGATTTCTGCCGATTTTTTTGTACTGAAACAGGTGGAGCGAAAACTCCTTATTGCAGGATTTTTCTCTCCACCGATTTTAGGCGGATTCTGCGGGAGAGTCTCCTAAGGTGACTCCAACGCTAGTGTGAACCCAGCCAAATTTGGCTTAAAACACTGTAAAACACTGTCAGGTCTCCTAAAAACCCATCTATCCAATTTCTATCTCTCTAATGCAAACTCAGCCAAAGTTATGTAAAAGAGGTTGTCCAGGCCTTTTTTTAATGCCTTGACAACCGGGGGTGGTGAAAAATTTAAAAAAAAAATCATACTCACCTGTCCCTGGTGCTCCGGTATCCTCCCAACGCATTCCGTTCCTTCTGCTCTGGTGTCTTCTCAAAGTGAAATTGTTCACAGGTTGTGTCATCACAGATCCCTTCCGCTGAAGCCGCTGATTGGCTTTAGTGGTCACGTGACCGCTGAGACCAATCAGCAGCCTCGCAGGCCTCAGAAAGAGACCCGCGATGTCACACATCAGCATGGGACCCAAAAGGCCGGACCACGCAAGGAGGTACTGGAGCACTGTGGAAAGGTATTAAATTTTTTTTTTTTTTCACTGCCCCCTGCCTATTTAATACTTAAACGGGTTGTCCATTTTTGCCTGGACAACCCCTTTAAAGTGTAAGTGACATGTATCTGTATGGAAAAATGGATCGTAAGCAGTGGATACAAACTCCTAGTTTAACCATACACTGTGCTGCCACTCGCTTTTATGCAGTTTAACATTTAAAAAGCTCCAAAAATTACCCTTTTTTGGAGAGAAAGATGCTTCCCCGTGGTTATTTACAAATGGCGTTTATATTGCAAAAAGCAATGGTTGTATATAAAAATTAAAATGCTTTTATTTCGGACATATATCGCATACTCTCTTCTCCAGAGGGACAGACTCCTCCCGTCCACAATTATATGGTTAAGTGGACAGAGGCTCTGGGCAGGCAGATCTCCCCGGCTCAGTAGCAGATCATATGTTCTCGTTCGGCTAAATTGTCCACATGCATAACATTTCGTGAGACTCAGTATAAACTTTATGTATTGGTACCAAAGGCATAGCTAGCGCGGGGGCAGGGGGAGAGGTGGCCCCGGGCCCACTGTCTCTCAGGGGCCCACCTCGGGGCCCCTGCAACACAGGTTACCCTCATACATCAACTGCATCGGTGTCTACAAGACACTGATACAGTTGAAAGCCTCTGGCTTCCTTCTCTGCTATTAAGTAGCTCATAAGCCACAAGCCACTTCAGGCCTGTGGCCTACGAGCTGCCCTAATACCTCTGCGTCCTGGCACAGACGTCTGTGTGATGACGTCACTGTCCTGAGATGTCCGCGCCAGGATGCAGAAGTGGTGAGTATCATCAACCTTTTTTTTTTAACTCACTTTGGGCATTTTAATTGTGGCTGGGGTTAAGTGGGGGTTGTAATATATATACGAGATCAATTTGGAGCATTGGGAATTTAGATAAGAGGCCATAACTAATATTAGGGGTATTAGGGGGCCTTAATAAAAGAGGATATAAATTATAGTGAAAGGTCAGTGGGGTCTGTATGAATGTAAGGGGAGATAATATTAGGGGGCATTGGGGCAGTATTAAAGGAGTTTTCTAGGAATAATAAAGTTTACTGGTAAGGATTGTATTGGGCAAACTGGAGAGGAGGCGGGGAAGGTGAAACATAAAAAAAATACTCACTTGTCCCCGGGCTACCAATGTCCTCAGCCCTCTGCTGCTATCTGTCTCATATACATCACTGGGTCCTTTCCAGCCAACACTGAGGCCACTGATGGCCTCAGCAGTCACGTATGGCACGTGTCTGAACAGACAGTGGCAGCAGACACCAGAGCACTGGAGACAGGTAAGACTGGGTTCACACTAGCGGAAACCCAATCCGCTTAAAAAGCGGTTACCCGCGGACCCCATAGACTATAATGGGGTCTGCTGGGTTTCTGCCCAGTTTCTGCCTGAAAAATGCGGAGAAAAAAATCCTGCTTGCAGGACTCTTCTTTCCACATTTTTCAAATGAAATGGGGGGCAGAATCCCCCAACGGAGTTCAATCGCTAGTGTGAACCCAGCCTGAGTATGATTTTTTATCACCTACCCCACCTTCACTGTGATTTGTCCACTTCCTGGACAACCCCTTTAAAGAGGACCTTTCATGTCCTCATGAACCTGTGATTTTATATACCGCTAGAAAGTCGAGAGTCGGGATATTTTCCAAAAGGAAATGAAAAAAAAACGGAAACATGCACTCCTTAATCTTCATGTGACAAGTCACAATGGTGGCTGTATTATACTGTCTTAAAGACAGGAGAGGGCAGCGGCCACTGGTGTGCCGCAAACTGAGTATAACAGTGTCGAAAATAGTGTCAGTGTCATGGAAATAGTGAATTGGATCTGAAGAAGGGGTTCACTGTAATCAGTGATAAAGACCACTGTTTATCAGTGATAAAAGCGTTATCCATTTAATTTTTTATTGTCAATAAACATCTATGTTGTGTCAAGACGACATATCACCTGAGTCTTACATCCATTAAGAGGAGCGTGCATCCTGGTATTTTTTAGAGTCCTAGTACTTTTTATGCACATTAATACAAGAGGGGCATTTACGTAAGAGGGCATAATTTATACAAGGAGACATAAGAGGGTATAATTAATAATAGGGGAATTGGGCAATATTAATTTTAGGTGGCATTCAGGGCATTATTAATTAGGGGGAATTATTCATTGAGGGGCACTATTAAATAAATGGGGCACATAGGAGCATTATTAAATTAAAAAGGCAGATGGGGGTATTATTCATTTCCAGGGGATTTTATATCATATATTTTATAATTGGGGGTAGCAGCAGGATGGAGAGTTTATGTAGTTGAGGACAATGTGGGTTAGGTGCCTGGAAAAGTGAGGAGCCAAAGATGTCTGTGTTACAAACTTTACAGTCACAGCTGGAAGAAGTGGTCATGGTGGTCCAGATGGAAGAGACGATAAGTGTAAACAGTCAGAGACATCACCTGTAAATCACAATATTGTTCCTGTACTGTATTTACCTAACTGGTCTTCATAGCCCTGTGTAGAACCGCTATCTACCACTATACGGTCACGGAATAGTGATAGTGTTAGTATACCTGAGTTGGGCGCCCACTTGGATGTGTTCGCCCCCCCTGTGCTGAACCCCTAGCTATGCCTCTGATTGGTACCATACCCCGGTACTCCTGCACATCCTCAATCCCAGTATTTCCATGGTCTGCTGGAGATGCCTCTCTGAGGAGGGCACGTTATATCACATCTTCTGGGGCTGCTCTTTAATCCGCACTTTCTGGACTGAGGTTAAGGTATTGACTGATGCGCTCTTTCTTCAGGGTGTTCCGCTAGACCCTCTCATTTACTTGCTTAATCTACTGCCCTGACACCTTGGTAAAAGTACCTCTAAGCTTTTCTTATATCTCTGTATGGCTGCTAAAACACTTGTGGCCCTTCACTGGAAAAGTGTACACCCCCCCCCCCCCAGACGCCCTGCTCTTGTGGCTCACATCAAAGATTTGCATAGTTTGGAATATGTCACCACTACTCTTAACAATACCGTGTAGGCCTTTCAATCATTCTGGTCCCCATGGGATGCATATTGCATCCTTCATGGTCTCTGCTAGGTTCACACCTGCGTTCGGGTTTCCACAAACGGAAACCTAATCCGCTTAAAAAAGCAGTTACACAAGGAAACCTGCAGACCCCACAGGCTATAATGGGGTCCGCTGGGTTTCCGCCCGAAAGAGGTGGAAAAATGCAGAGAGAAAAGTTCTGCTTGCAGGACTTTTCTCTCTGCATTTTTTAAGCGGAATCGGGGATGGAAACCTTGAACGGTGTGAACCTAGCCGGATCCCTCTCTCCCTGCTATTCTCCCTTTGTTGTCTCCTCCCCAGGTCCGTTGTGCTCTATGCCCTATGTTATTGTTACCCATGTTTGAGGTACTTCTTTATTGATTCCTATATGCTGTATTATCTCATGGTTTTTTTTTTCTGTCCTTTTTTCTTGTGTTTTTTTTTTTTTGTTTCTTTGTACATTTTACAGAAATTTATGAAAATTTAATAAAAATTACATTAAAAAAAAAATAAAACAATTAGAATGTTTTAATAACTTGTAAGTGCAACAGGCAAAATTTGTGGCTGTGTGCCTAGTTGAAAAGTGATGAAGAATTGGCAACACCCACATTGTGATGGTATTGGAAGAAGCAAGGGGCTGTTTGTTTTATTTTGTTGTTATTATGTCCACAGATATACAGTGTGTCAAAGCCTGATTATCTGAAAAATACTTTGCTTATTAAAGAGGACCTTTCATGTCCTCAGAGATGGAATATCGCTAGGGAGCTGACTTTCCCGATATGCGCTATGGTACTCGAGATATCGGTGCAGTTAGTTTCGGAACTAATATCTATCCCCCCCCCCCCCCCCCGTCGACAGTACTCTTCCATAGTCTTGTGCTGTCAGGGGGTTATTTCTCACAGCCCAGCGATGATGCTGCAATTGGCCCAGTGAATTTGTCTAGCAGAAACCTTCATCATTATGCCTTTTTTTGCACATACCCCACTGTGCTCTGAATCAGCCACAAATTTCTTCACAGTACGATTATCACTCATAAGTTTTTGTGAAATATATAATGTTTTCATACCTTATCCAAGGCATTGCATTTTTTTATGCTTTTTGGCATTAGAGTGATCCTTTTCTTTCCCATAATGCTTGTAACCTGTGGTTTAATAATGTGCAACATCCTTTTTAGGCTGGGGCCCCATATAGTGTAAATGCCGCTGCGTTTTACAATACCTGCAAAGTAGATGGCATTCTGGCTAATCCCATCCACACATTGCAGAAAAATATCTGCAGCGGACATACGGCGGATTTTGTATATTGCATTTTTGTATATTGCAGCATGTCAATTATACCTACGGAAATGCTGGCGTTTTGCGTATAGGTATAATTGAAGCAAAAGTCTACAGAGGAAAACTTTGTGGAATTTCCGTGAAAAGCGCTGCTGGAAAAACCACGATGCGTTTCCGCCACGGTTTTTCCTGTAGCGCTTTTTGGCTGTGGCTCGCTATGTGGGGCCTTAGACTTAAGTAGGTTTCTTTTAATTGGACTCACCTGGCAAACTAATTATCACAGGTGTTTGAGATTGATTTCAGTGATCCAAAGAGCCCTGAGACACAAGACCAGCCAGGAGTTTCATTGAAAAACAAAAAATTACATCTTTATGACACTTAAATCCGATTTGCATAATAATTTGGAATACCAAAGAAAAAAATGCTGGAAAACTTCTGTGCACACATAAAAGCTTTAAGGCCAGGTCATATGTGATGCAGTTGTAAATTGATGTGGGCGCACACCTTGAACAGTTGCCTATTTACCCTGTCAGAGCATGTGACTTGCTTGGGACAAGTGCAGAATGAATTACACCAACAATGGTCTGTGCACATAGTCGTAGCATAGGCACAGGACAAAGGGAGTTTGGAACTGCAATTAGGTGCATTATAGTTACATGTTGCATTGTTATGTCATACACTATGTATCTGTTGTATTGACCTGAGCATTATATTGTATTTAGTATGTCCAGCATTTGCATGTGTGATCAGGAGCATAACTATAGGGGGTACAGCGGTAGCAGTCGCTACCGGGCCCTAGATCAAGAGGGGACCTCCAAGGTCCCACTGCTACATAAAATATACCACTATTCTAAATGGCCCAAGATATGTTGGGGACCCATTACAGATTTTAAGTAGTGGTGGGCATTGCATGGTCAATCATTCCAGTGGTTTCTGCAGTTTATTGTACGATGACTCCTTAGAGGCAAAATGAAGTTGCACATGAATTGCATCGTAGGGGAAATTGTTTGTTACTTTCCCGTAGAGTGACCTAAAGATGTCAAGCGCTACCCATGGTATTTAAGGCCCTGTGCTTCAGAGAGGGAGAGAGATTGCAGGAGCAGGAGATCAGCTCGGTGCCGAAGGAAAACTGGTCGATCAGCAGGGCTAAAAACTGTGGTGAAAACCTCACAATTTTGGCTGCTTTTTGCAACAGGTGGATCGGCTGTGGAATGATACCCACAGTACACCCACTGCGTGTGGCCTTAGACTGAGGCTGTAGACACACAGAGGTTTTGGTTGCTTTTTTAATGAAGATTTTGCTGCAAACTCCTTGTTTCCAGTTCCTAGTTAACTCATTCCTGACTTTGGCTTAAAAAGCCACAGCAAAATATGCACAAAAAAAGCAACAAATACTCCATGGGGAAGATATAGTAAACCCCTACATCACTTTTGCAGAGTAGGGGTTTAGTACACCACAAAACTTCAGGTTTGTGACTTTTTAAATGGCATTAGTGACAAAAATTTGGCAAGTGCTGTTTTTACACTTCCTTTGCCACTTTACAAAAAGGGGGCATGGTGATGGCAAGCCGTACCCGTGCCTTGTCATAAATCAGGTTACTCCTCCAGTGGTCCAGGGTTTATTAAGACTGGCGTAGAATATACTGGTCGTGATGAACCCACCCTTTGCCCCCCATGTGTATCTTCATTCTAAAAAATGCTAAGCAATACTGGCGTTTGTTAAATAGAAAAAAAAAACTGTAAGGAAAATGTAGTGTTCAAGTAGCCTGATAGACATCTTTTTCGGGTAGTAATTAACTAACCCCTTGTCATGTACACCTGCAGTTGGGGGCTATGAGGGCTGAGACCTCCGAAGAATGGGAAATAGGTTGGGGGCCCTTTCCTATTGCAGTTTTTCACTAGCACTTGGGCTTTGGAGAGAAAATATGAGGGGGCAGCTCTGCAGGTTTTAATACACTCAGAAGGAGAATGTTCTAGTGAAGTTGGATTTTGACCTGTAAGACTTCAGGCGGAGGCGGCAGGCAGTGTATTCAGTAGATCTTAAATAAATATTCTTCTACCCAGTTAGTAAATATACAGCGTAAATCAGATAATAAGATTTCCAGTGAGAACATGAAACATTCCGCTACAATGTATCTGGTGAAATGAATGTATGTTTACCCAGAGAATATAATCACACCCCAATGTTTCACCTGCACCGCCTACTCACAACAGAGGCAGCCATTCTGTATCCTTACCCTACTATTCAAACAGCTGAACATTTCAGAGGAGGCAGTGCCTTGTGCCTCCTTCGGAAGTGGCAATATATCTGCATCGTCACTGAGAAAAATGGCAATAAGATGTTTCAGGAGATGTATATTTACGGTTCCTTAGTGAAAATGCAATCAAACAATCACGTTAATGAGTCAGAAATGTGCTAGAAGCAGTTGTCACTTCCCCACCCCCAAACCACTTGGCACTTTATATACAGAAAATGGCTCAGCAGGGGGCAGTACTGAACTCAGGAGAAAAGCTCATATCATGGCATGACAGGAGGCATATTTCCAATCAGATGGGAAAAGAATATGCAAATAAGTTCTCCTTGGTGGAAAAAGAAAAAAACTTGCTCTAGCGCCAACTTTTGTAAGCTCCCTATCGGTCAATGCCTTGTCTTCTAGAAACTTAGTGACATATTGTGGCATTAAAGTTCTGGTTTGGCTTTAATCACAGATTGTGTCAATAGGTTTCTAGAACACTAGGCATTGATTTATGGTAAGATACCTTCCAACAAGTTTTCCTCTTTTGCACCTAGGAGCATTTATTTACATACTCTTTTCCCAGAATGCTTAGTACAGCACATACGTGCTGTTAGATTCTGAAGGGGTAATGTCTTTCAATAGGGAGAAAAGATATAGGGATTTATTAGACTAAGCATACCATGCTAAGAATTCTGGGTAAGGAATATGCAAATAAAACCTCAATGGTGAAAAAGAGGAACTTGCTCATAGCGCCACCCTTTGGAAGGTAGCTTCCTATAGATGAATACCTGGTTTTCAAAGAAACCTAAAGGCATAATCTGGGGGTAATAGCCAAGTCAGAATAACTCCTAGGAAAAGAAGAGGACACTGAAAGGTGGGCTGCAAAGTCACTCTCCTTAAGCCCAGTAAAATGGCAAAGTGGTCAGTCAGAGCCGTGACTAGTGCTGCAGTAGGATTTCATCCTCTTTATATGTAATGTGTTATTATACACACATACCACACACATAGGCCATATGTCTAATATTATCTCGTCTTGGTGGTAATAAGTGCTTGATTATTGGAGGTCGCTCTTTGCTCCAGGTCAATGTTAATAATATAATCGCCAGTGACTCCTCATGCTGCAGTGTAGTATATATACACACTGTTCCTCATCCGCTCTGTGCTCTGGGAATTCAGATGCTTCTGAATTAATTAACCTACTTACCCGAGAACTCATTTCAGAAAAAAAAAAACTCATCCAGCACCAGCCCCCAGCCCCCGCTGTTAAAGTGATGCTTTTATCTTCATGCTTCTTGACTAAGACCTCATTCACACATCAGTCAGTCTCTAGTCAAATATGTGCACAGCTCATGACCTTATGTTATCTGATCCCCCACAATGCACAGTAACCAACTAACAACTCTGTGACTGCAGCTCAGTATGTGTGTGAAGTAGGCTCAGACTGGCCCAGAGATGAATAGGTGAATCCCCCAGAAGCCCCCAACTCACCCTGGCATGGCACAGTGCACTTACTGTGCTTCATACAGGCACTCATTCTACAGTATTTCAACCAAGCTATGTAGATACACTGACATTTAAGAGTAGTCAGGCCAACTGGTATCCTCCCTCCCTGGGCCCCATCTTCTTAATCACACTGCAGGGGCCCCAATAACCAGCCATCCTACAGATTCTTACTGCTTACAGAGCCAAGAAGGCCCTAGTTCAAGGTCAGAGCCAGGGAGAAAACTACTAAGAGGGCCTTAGGACAGAGTGAGCTTGCAAATGAAACGTCACTCTGAGGTCATTGACCTGAAAATAAATAAGATAAGCATTGCCGAATTTAAACAGGATATATATTAGGAAGCGTTTTGTATTGATGCATCCTGCTATATGGCCCATATTTAGAAAAAAAAAAGGATAACCCCTTTAACTTGCTTTTTGGTCTCAGCTCTAGATTCCCTGGCAAAGGACTTTTACCCTATTTCAATATGAATACAACAGCAATTTACATTAAAATGGGACTAGCTGAATAACAAAGACATACACACATGGACAAAATTGTTGGTACCCCTCGTTTAATGAAAGAAAAACCCACAATGGTCACAGAAATAACTTGAATCTGGCAAAAGTAATAATATATAAAAAATCTATGAAAATGAACAAATGAAAGCCAGACATTGCTTTTCAACAATGCGTCAACAGAATTTTTAAAAAAAGAAAACTCATGAAACAGGCCTGGACAGAAATGATGGTACCCTTAACTTAATATTTTGTTGCACAACCTTTTGAGGCAATCACTGCAATCAATCGATTCCTGTAACTGTCAATGAGACTTCTGCACCTCTCAACAGGTATTTTGGCCACTCCTCATGAGCAAACTGCTCCAGTTGTCTCGGGTTTGAAGGGTGCCTTTTCCACACGTCATGTTTCAGCTCCTTCCAAAGATGTTCAATAGGATTTAGGTCAGGGCTCATAGAAAGCCACTTCAGAATAGTCCAATGTTTTCCTCTTAGCCATTCTTGGGTGTTTTTAGCTGTGTGTTTTGGGTCATTATCCTGTTGCAAGACCCATGACCTGCGACTGAGACCAAGCTTTGTGACACTGGGCAGCACATTTTTCTCTAGAATCCCTTGATAGTCTTGAGATTTCATTGTACCCTGCACAGATTCAAGACACCCTGTGCTAGATGCAGCAAAGCAGCCCCACAACATAACAGAGCCTCCTTCATGTTTCACAGTAGGGACAGTGTTCTTTTCAAGATATGCTTCATTTTTCCATCTGTGAACATAGAGCTGATGTGGCTTGCCAAAAATTTCGATTTTTGTCTCATCTGTCCATAGGACATTCTCCCAGAAGCTTTGTGGCTTGTCAACATGTTTTTATATATTATTACTTTTGTCAGATTCAAGTTATTTCTGTGACCATTGTGGGTTTTTCTTTCATTAAACGAGGGGTACCAACAATTTTGTCCACGTGTGTATTTGGAATCTGTAGAAACACCTCTACAAGGTACTGGGATTAGGTTTATAATCAATTCACTGCTGATAGACTACCTTTATAGGGAGTCTGTCTCCAGAACCCCACATATCAACTCTGCTCTGCAGATAAATAGACTAGGGTTACCTGAATCAAACAGTGTTTTCCCCTTGTGAATCGGTGCCTCAGTTGTTGAGATACTGCATTTTTTGTCAATATGCAAATTAACTCTTTGACACAATAAGAGCATTGCTGTTGCACTAAAAAAGTTAAGCTACAACGCCCTTGTTGCTTCAACAAATTCTTTTGCATATTGACAAAATGGTGATATTTGGGCTTTGGAGGCACCGATTCACAAGAGGAAATTACAGATTGATTGACCCAAACCTATCACTGTGTGGAGCTGGGTTGATATGTTGGGTTTGGGGTGACAAATTCCCCTTAAGGCCGAGGCCCCATGTGGCGTAAATGCTGCCCACAGCATAAACGCCGCTGAAAAGACCCATGGTGTTTTATCCACACATTGAGGGAAAATACGTGTAGTGGACACGCTGTGATTTCCAAAACTGCTGTTCGGTGGCAGTGTGACATAACACCCGGAGTGTATCTGATGTATAGTATCCGCAGCAACAGAAGCATGCAACCATGGTGGTCAGCAGAGAGAATAGATGGAGTTATAGAAATCTGTCAAATAAAACAGCTGCAGTACAGACAGGGATAGCAGATAGGGTTAGGGTGCTGGTGCCATCTTGAAGGATGCAGCAGGTATCCATTCCTGAGTGAGTACAGCTACAGGGCACTGGCTCTGTGTGGGAGGAATTATAGAGACTGCAATCCAAGACAAAGGGCACCTGGTGCATTGAATATGGTAGTTAACACAGGCAACTGCAGACAAAAATAAATACTTTATATAGCTACCTCCCCAAAGTTCCTTTATGTCAGCTGCCTGAGAGATATTCATATCTACATTTTACAGGTTTGCTACTGTACACTTATCCATATCGGTTCCAAATGTTAAATGCATATCCTCCTCTCTATGAATTTGTCGCCATCCACCTGCACCTTACAGTCCTGTCTATAAAAGATATGAATAAACTCTGCGCTACAGGGAACAGAATAATCTGCTTTCCCCATAAAGATGATGGCTTTTTGAAGAAATATATCCAATATATCCATATATGCCATAATAAGTAAAATGCAGATGAAGGAAAAAGCAAGAAAATAGTATTCTTAGCATATCTGTGGAGCTCAACATAGTAGCTCTACTCATGCGGTATGCTGGAAGCTGTAGTTTCACAATAGCAAGAGAGAAACAGGTCAGAAACTTGTTGGATCCAATGTAATCAGGGTTCTAAGTGACTTTCTATTGAGTATTATTAAGCATTACAACATGTTTCCACGTTTGATTTTCAACATTTATTTCAATGCAAGATTTTCGAGCATATTCCATAGTGAAATCTGTGTGTAAAAATGTGTATTCCTCATTCCATTACTTTAAATCGGTTCACAATTTCAAATCTGCATCATGGAAAAAAAAAAAATCTTTATTCAGTTTGTGAATTGAAACTGCAGTGGGCAGCCAGCTGTGGGATAGCCTCATTGAATGGGGCTATTTGGTGGGTGGATTCACAGTAGTGTAAACTGCAAATCTGCTGCAAAAATTTAAGGCTCAGCCTCAGGTTTCTGCCATGCAATTCCTTTAAATCAGTGACTGATTTGTCAGCCTGAAAAATGAACTGTGTGAACATGCCCCTAAAGGGGCCCTGAAAGAAGTACATGTAGTTCCATAGCCAGCACAGCCTCAAGTACAGTATATGGGATATCTACAGGATCACATACACCTTTGCTTAGCTTCTCAGGTTGCAGCAGGGTGTTGTATTGGGTTTGTGATTCAGAGGAAGTCACATTTGATCTGAGCTGATCATGAGGCAACTCCTCTTGCCTGAACAATGGCACATCTTAATGACTGCTGGCAGGCGTGCTAACTTGAGACAGGGCCCAAGGACAACTAGTACGTGGCAGAAATCCCCCAGCTGAGGGCAAAGTTCAGTTTAGGAAATCCAGGTCATGTTACTCTTGTTAGAAGACCGGAGGAGGACACACCCCAGTCTGATCTGTTCAGTTTCCGTATCCCTTGTAGCCAGCAGGTGGGTCCTTGGTGCCTGCTATCCAGTGGCCTAATGCCCCAGTTTCTGTTATCCAGTAGTTTATTGCCCCATTCTCTGATATCTGAAAGTTTACTACCCAAGTCTCTACTGCAAAGTCCCTTGTGTTCTGTAGGATGGAGAGATTTAGTCATCTGACAGTTGTCTCTATTTCCTTAAGGCTAGTTTCACACTACCGCATCTCGGATGTGAGACTCAGTCCTTGTGTGCGCTGGATTTACTGTATACTATATCGGGAGATGATTCCTAGCACTATAGTTATCTATGTACATTCTGTCCTGTAGTGATAATAGTACATAATCCTATGTAGCGAAGAGTATGGACTTCTAGCATCATAGATAGCTATAATATATAATGCACAGATAGCATACAGATCGGTAAATGCAGCACACACGGACCAAGTCTCACATCCAAGACTTGGTAGTGTGAAACCAGCCTAAGGACAGGGAATTTTAATAGCGTTACTAATTGATTTTAACTATCGAGTGACAGCTGCAGCCTACAAGATTGTATACGCATGAATGCATTCATATAGGTTGGAGCTGCAGCTCAATAGTTAAAATCAATTTGTAGTGCCACACAATTCACAGTGTAGCCTTGGTCTTAATACAAGTGATATTTTACATCACTAGAAATCAAAAGTAGAAGTTGTCATCTGACAGCACCTTTCCTCTATCTGCTTGACTAATGCATCACTCTTCAGTCTTCACCATTACACTAAAAATCTTTAATGCTTTACATTTCACACTCCAGATGTAACAGGGTCTCTTGTACAATAACTTGAAGAGTTCTAGAGCCATTCATCTCCTCAAAGATGTTGTCACTAGATCCTGTAAGAATCCCTTAAGAAGATGAGATTTCAGTAAAGTTAGAGCTTTTGTTTGTAAGTGTCTGGAAACTCCAAACAACAGAGTCAATAAGAAAGAACAATAAGACATGAATGAGGAACAATGATGACTTTGGAGAGCTATGGAGATGCAGAGCAGCTGTCTTGACAACTATGACAACTAGTGGCACCCATTAGTGGTCAAGATGGGTGGGTTTGGGATGAGCACACGAGACAAAGGGGTATTTGGGCTCAAGCATGACTATTACCTTTTACCTCTTATTTTGTATAGTCAGATTCTCCGTCTCAGTCAGCACCTGCACTGAACATACAGTATGTTCCATAAAGCAGCAGACTCTCCAGCTGTGGCCCCAGACAAGCAAGGCAAGAAGGTTGATGGGGCTTCCTATGGAGAGTTACTGTCATCACTGTATTTCTCACAGAGAGTGGGTGTGATCTATGGTGACAGGAGGCGCAGCCGGGCCAGAATATTATAGATCCCTGGTGGTTTCTACAGACAGGAGCTTTTTATCAGAATACATCTTTACTGAACTCTAATACGGATCACGGTCAGGGTTAGCCATAAGGGGTGAAAGACAGGTGTCAAGAAGGGGCAGTGACTGCAGAGGTAAAGCAGTGAAGGGTCAAAGGAGTTGTCCACTTTCAGACCAATATTGAGAGACAAATGTTATTGTTTGTATAATAAAAAGTTGTATAGTTTTTCAATATACTTTCTGTATCAATTCATAAATACACAAATGTCTCTTTTTTAATGGATGACGTTAAAAAATAGGATATGTCCTATCTTTGTTCGCTTTTCTGGCCTGACAGACCCAATACAAGTCTATGGGGTCAGGTTTTAATGCCTTTTCTGGTTATGTATCAATTTCATGGCTGAGACAGGTGACTATGTTTATTTTTTAATGTTTCACCTTCCCCAGCCTTCTGGTCAGGACTGTAATCCCTGGAAAATTCCTTTAATCCCTCACAACTTTCAAGATTTCTGTTGCTATCAGTGAATGAAAACATTGGTTAAAATTCTATACCAGTTCCTCTGTTTTTGGGCAAGTTACCAATCAACATCCTATTTAGCTGTTTTTACTTGATAGTAACTAGATAACCATCAATATGTCTGCCATTACAGCTTTCACAATAATTTTCAACCAGCTTTCCTATAGCATTGAACAGCAAATCTGTAACAATACATCCTGTGTAGCATTCTAGGCAGAGTTCACATCTCTGTCAGGATTTCCATCTTTCTGTTCCATTACGGCAACAGGAAAAGGTTCTGCATGGCACCTGTAGCGATGTGCCTGTGGGGTAGTGTGGCCCAAAGCCTGGGATCTTAGCCTAGAAGCAAGGGTGCTGTTGGGCTGCTGGATCACTCCCCCTGTGGGTGTGGAGCTGCAGTGGTGGTGGTCACCATGCAGCGCTGTACCCAATAAATAAGGGTCTCACTATACAGAGGTCAATGTGAAGAGGCTAGTGGACTTATACACCTTGATCGAAATGTATACTAAGAACCTTACATTCATTTTTGTAGTTTTTGCTGAGAAGCATAGATCAATGTATAATATTGGGATGTGAGAGAATGTCTTTTTTTTTTCCTCCAAAATGTTGAAAAATAGAAATCCTGATGGCGATGGATATGTGATGTGAGGAACGGAAATAAATCCTGATGGACCCCATGGTCTATAATGGGCTTTGTTGAGTATCAGTTATAATGTCCATCAGCTTGCTGGACCAAAAAGTTCTAAATGTACGATTTTTTCATCTGTGATTTTTAACCCAATCTGCAATGGAGACTACTAATGGAACCTCCATCACAGATGTGAATTTAGCCTAAGGCTACGTCCACATCTGCGTCAGAGTCTCTGTTTGGAGAGTCCATCGCAATGTCTGTCAAAAATTGCTGGATGAAAAAAAGGGCTGAAGTTCGCCTTTTTCATGTGGCAATTTCAGTGAAAAAGAAGGACCCCAACGGATCCTATAGTAGTCTAAAATAGTGTCTGCTATTTTAGCTTTCTGCCTGTCTGTTGTTCTGGTCAGGAGCCTAGTAAACTTTGGTAGTGTAAATGGTGATACCTCCAGCTCTGTGGCCCTTCTCAGGCGCCCTTCTCAGGCGCTGACTTATTTCAAGGCTTCCTCATATTTCAGGCTATGACCTTTTCTGTAACTTCTCTATTTCTGAGGTAATCTTCCACCCTTGCCCAGTTCCCCAAACAGACAGATCTTCTTATGATTTGGGTCCATAAATAGGCTGCTTCTCCTTCAATTGTGACCATTTGGTTACCGCAGTCCAGGTTGCAGTTAATAACTTTATTTTGTCTATTTATCATCCCTGAGTGTTTTCCAGAGGCTTCTTTATTATGCATAGACAACATCAATTTCTGCATTACCATCATTCTGACCCTTCACTGCGACAATTACTCTAAATGTGAAATGTCACAGGGTTTTATGGCAGCAGCTCAAATGTCTTTATAGACAGACACATGACGGCAAGTTAACTCCTCAGTTGTTGCAATAGCTTTTGAGGTGTGGCAAGTTGCTGTGTTCAACTGCAAACAGCACCGAATGTGTTAATGGGGGGCCAGGTCAGTGTTGGTTATTAGTCATCTCTGTCCCAGTATTTTCACTATGAAAACCAAATTCCATTTAAAACGTAAATATCATCCGAGGTGTGTTGTGCGGTGACCCGGCACAGAATTAATTGGCACCAATAAAATACATAAATAACAGGAGTGACATAGATTGGGTGGGGGGAAGATAATGACACTGCCACCCCCTACATATCGCCAAAGCTAGGTTCATTAAATCACTTTTATTGCGGGACACTTGTGATATTAGCTGTAAACACTGATATATTTGGAGTTTTATACACCAGTCTTGATCTGTTGTGTACCAGAATGGAAATGCATCAAATTTTTTAAAAGCCACATCTTGTATCGTCTGTGTGCCAGAAGCAAAGATTTCAGCAATAATTTACACCACTTTTTCTGTCAGTGTTCTGCTGTACTTAGTTTCATAAATTGCCCCAATTGTCATTACAATGGATAGCTGGCTGCATCCTGTGGACAATAACACATGGTCAGGATTCTGTAGTTCATAGACTGGATGGCACTATCCTGTAGTTATCTCTACATTCTGCTGCTAGCTGGAAAAGAAAAGTTTATGAACACATAAAAAAACATGGAGGTCATTGCGTCAGTCTGCAGGCACACTACATACAGGGTCAGGTGGCAAGATATTCGCTCGTCCTCAGACCACCTATAGGTCAGATAGTAAGTATCCAGTTCAGAAGCAGTCTACGCCCCCTCACGAGTTCACCACCTAATCTGGCATTGCCTGATAAGATATATACTGTACTACTCCGTTACTTTCATAGCAGTAAGCTGAATCATTATTGAATACCACCCTGGGCCTTTCTAATAAATTCACAAGTTAGAATGATGCAAATCTATACCTCCTTATATCTGTCTTAAATACGTCAAATATTTTAAAAAGCAAACAAATTTCTCTAACTTTCTATTACCTCAGTTCAGAAGTGGAGGAAGAAATTCTCCCCAGAGGAAAAAAGTAGGACATCCGCGCTTTCCAAAAAGAAATCTTTATTGCACAAACACACAACACAAAAATGGCCATGTGTTTGTGCAATCAAGATTTCTTTTTGGAAAGCGCGGACGTCCTTCTACTTTTTTCTTCTGGGGAGAATTTCTTCCTCCACTTCTGGACTGGTTTAATTTCAGCTGGATTTCTGCACCAAGACGAGTAGAAGTCCTGCTGCTTCCTGATACACTGAGTATCTACATGCTATTACAGCGGTTGTGACTTGTCACAACCCATAAAGGTGAGAGTACATCCTGATGTAGTGCGAGTGTATTCTCAACACCTGTGGACCACTCTGATTTTTGAGTACCACCACTTACAACTGTAAACAGTATCACGCTATGTGCCGCTTGGCGTATTGTTTCTAGATTTTTCTATTACCTCAGACTGGAATAGGGGAAACAGGATGAGTGATAAATGGATTGATGGGGGTCTCACCAGTAGTACTGTGCGGTGTCCATACATACAGAATAACGGCCGAGGAAGAAAGACAATGTACCCAGTATCGTTCATTCCCGATCATTGCCTGCTTTTTGGCTACATTTACATGCCATCCGCAATCATTGCTGAGATATGGGGATGCATTTGTTGGCAGTATGCCCCCTGTCTACACAGTGCCACGTGCTGCTAATCAAGTGAGTATCTTTTACATAAGATGTTGCATAAAAGATGTGATCACCCAACAATTGGTTTTCTAGGTCATTGCTGGCTGATAATCGCAAACGACTTCTAGGAAAGGCTGTTCCCAATAACTGCTCCATATAAAAGGACATTTAGGAAATCTAGAACAATGGTGCGAGGTACAAGTAATACACTGTTACTGTTATATCTTCCTCTTACAGGAGAGAAGTGTTACTGAGCCCTAGGCTTCTGGGTGTGTGCTGCACAGATCTGGTGGGGAGGCATGTATTGCCGCAGTGTCAGGGGGGATGCCTTTGTGTCTGCATCACAGTGACCTCAGTTTATCTCACGCATGAATCCCCAAATGTAGGACTCATAGGGCGTAGGCCCCAGATCCTAAGCATTGTGCATCAGACCAGAAGAATGTGCAGAATATATGAATGTGGTGTCCTGAACTCAGTGGGGGGTGCAGAGGAAATGCTAGAATCAGTCTTTTTTTCTTAGAGCATTTTCTCCTAAAATCTAGAAATCTCCTTTTTGCAGGGTCTCACAAGTTCTATTCAGCCTTTTCTGAGTGGTTTCTGTCCCTGGGAAAGCTGGGTGGCAACCTACATGGTCCTCATTACAGCCCCCACAGGGCTGATCACCAAGAATCCTAAAATGCAAATCTGTTCAGTTATGGACATTTCAGCCTTGTCACTGTATCATCAGACATTGCCATAGATCCTCTTTTATTGATAGATGTTAAATGGATGTAAAAAAATGTGATCTGAATAGAGCCTTAGTCTGCCTATTTAGCACCCTTTGCATTGACTTATTTTTAGTTGTGTGTTATTTACATGTGGTACTGCCAAATAGCGGTCATATTGTGATAAGGCAAAATATGGACACAGTACCAGTGTAGATGTGTTCAAGACTTTAGGTATTTAAAGGGACATACCACAAATGGTTTACATCCAGCACAACAGTAAAGTTGTGTATACGCTTCACTGCATATTTGTCAGTTTTCACTGTGGTTCTGGCATTCCATTCATGAAGTACAGGATGAACAGAGCTGTAGCTTCCTCACAGATAGGGAAGTCTTGTGGAGCAGGGATCTATGGAAGAACACACAAAACTTTCATTATTGTGCTGATAAAGGCCTTTAAAACCCAGATATGAGACCCCCTGAAACCACATCCTTTATTAGGAGCAAGGATTTCCTATAGATTACAGGTTATTTTGGGTGATTTTACACACGCCTGTCTGGGCTCATGTAGATCATAAAGCGCCACAGGCTCCAAATATAACACTAACTAAATGTAAAAGAATTGGGCTATATTCACATGAATGTGCTAAAAATCGGCAATAAAAGATGACTGGATTGGTCAGTTTTTCACATCAGTTTTGTACATAGGACAAAATGTCTTGAGTCTATTTAAAGATCCATGAAAAATGGCAAAAATAGGGCTTGACATAACCCGTCAAAATAACAGACATTTGTATAGCCCCATTAGACTGTTTTTGCTTTGAAAATAGCTGTGACATGGATTTTGTTCACTGTCATGTGACTATAGATTCAATGGTATAGATTAGAAGTTTCCTGTGAGATGAGTGAAAGATCCCCTTCCCCATGCACCAGCTGTCACATAGATGATAACAGGAAAATCACTCCACATCACAGGCAGCCAAACATCAAATGTGAACAAAACCAAACCCAAGACCTGCAGGAACAGCCTTGATACAATACACCACATATGCAGTATGTCAGTACTAGAGAAGTATTTCTGCTGCTATTAAAAGTCAAGCAAATTGTGCAAATGTCACATCATGGAAGTCAAGATGCCCTTATTATCTTTCAGAGAAAGGGCTGCATTACCATCGCACACAGCATCATGGCACAAAATTTGGGCACAATATGGCACACTTCAAGCCACACTCTCTTTGTAATAAGTCACACCTAAAGATAGATGCAATATATTGTGACAGATATAGTAAGCTCAAATGCCTTCCCCACTGTGTTTAGCCACAGAACCAATATGGCTGCCTCTACAAGGGATTCTCATCTGTTTTCTAAAGCCCCTGAACAGCAAATCTTTTTGAAATACTGGACAAGGAGAATGTACCAATTTGTCTTTCAAGAGTTTGGGAAAGCTGGGTGAAAAGCTCTGTGGATGTTTCTGATATGTGTGGCCTGTTGATAGAGGGGGTGTAATTCTGCAGTTTCAGATACCTCCTCCCCCAAGTGCCTGTGTGCTCAGCACTGCCAGCAGTACCCCCAGTGTTGTTACTGTAAATTACGTGTTTTCTTGTGACACAGGAAGACGCTGAATCACAAAACATCTTATTCCCTTATATGGAGATTCCTCATTTGCTGCTCTATTGTAGGTGAAGTGAGACATGCAGGGTTAACTGCAGCAGAGAAACATGAAAGAACCTGAACCTGCAGGGGCCCCGTTCAGGATGTGACATCGGACATCTAAGCTGCTGTTACCTAATATGGAGAAAATAATCATTCGTGTGAACAATAGCAGAGACCACGAGAAGGACAGGAAGCCAGAGACAGCAGAACATACTGAAGGGCGAAAGCCATAACAACAGTGTGACAAAATCTCCAAATATATATTTAGGAATACCCAGACATATTTTGGTAAAAGGAAAATGAATAGTAATGCTAGGTTGACACTATCACTGCCTCTCTGTTGTTGCGGTCTGACGCAGGACCAGAACAACAGACTGCTAAAATAGTGGTTACAAACTGAGCCCAACAGACCCCATTGACTACAATGGGGTCCGTCAGGTGTCTGTTGTTTTTAAACTGAAACCAGCGTAGAAAAAAGGAATTTGCAGGAATTTTTTCTCTGCTGATTTTCGGCGTCCATTGCGCCAGATGTGAACATAGCCTGATATTGTCGTAATTCTGCACAATGCCCACATAATACCACAATGTAGTGCAACACATAATACCACCATATAATGCCCTACATAGAACCACCATATAGCACCACTGTATGGAAATTAAACACATGACTTTGCAGTCTAGTGTGTACGTTTTTCATTGAGCAATCAATGAGCAATTTCATCAACACTGAACAAGGTTGGTGCAGGTAATGTAATGGTGTTTGGCGGATTTTCTTGCCACACCCTGTATGCCCAGATACCTGTGCATGATACATGTGTGTGCCACAACAAACTTGTGCAGTTTTGAAGGCCAAAGAAGGTCCAACAAGTTATTATATGGGCGTCTCTAACAAAGTGGCCACCAGTGTATAGTGCCTGTATAATACCACCATTCAGTGTCTACATAATACCATCATATAGTAACCATGTAACAGTGTCATACAGTACCTACATAATATTGTCATAAATTGTAAAAATATTTGGCTTGAATAGAAAGATCAGTTGACTGCAGTATACTTGATTCAGCTGGAGCAAGGAGGGTGTTGACACACCTGGGCACACAACAAAAGTTGTAGCATATAGGATACAGTTTAGTACTTGTGTCAAAAATGAGCACAATACATTGCCTGCCTATGTAATATTGCCTACATAATACATACATGCCTATGTAATACTGTAATATAGTGCCTATGTAATAGTTCCATACTAAATAGAAAGTCACACATTACCTATAGAATAATACATGCATTGTTTAAAGAGAGTAGTAGACACTCTAGGGCCGGGGCGGCAAACCTATGGCACGCGTACCAGAGGTGACACTCAGAGCCCTCTCTGTGGGCACCCATCTGTGGAACAGATTATACCGTGTCAGGGCCACTTTGCATTGGACTGTATTGTGTGGGGATCACTGTGGAGCAAATTGTACTGTGTGGGGGCCACTGTGGAGCAGATTGTACAGTGTGGGGGCCCCTCATTATTTAGATCACACAGTATTTGTTTTATAGCAGACGTGATATTATTACAGACTGCAATAACATTGCACGGTCACTATAAAACAAATCCTGTGCGATGTAAATAGTGAACATTAATTGTTCAAAAGTACAAATGCAGTACAAAGTTGTTTGTACTATTGAAAGCTCTATAAAGCCCCATTCACACGACTGTATTTTGCAGGTCCGTATTTGTCCACAATTGTGGATCCACACAGTATTAAGGTTAAATTGCCGTGTTGTCACTTTGCGATAAATTAGAGGGTTTTGGGTTGCAGTTTGGGCACTCGGACTCTAAAAGATTCACCATCACTGCTCTAGGGCAACTGTCCATCTCACATGGCCAAAGCTCATAGACCCACTACTATGAAGATGCTAATATAAATGGCAGCCTTATATGGGGGTTTCCTACTACCACGACGTATACCAAGTCATGTGTTTGTGGTTTTATTATAGCGACAATGACAATTCGTCTCTTAAAATGGTTGTCCTAAGAATAAGACTTATTACATAGCCACACAATAGGAGATAAATGTTTGATCACCCCATTGTCGTGCTTGGTGCAGTTGGTTACCCAGCGATAAGCTATGTATCTATCCCATTTTGTGTATATGGAACAAGTGCTGTTTGTGGGAGAATTGTCATTGTCGCTATGCTGACATCTAGTGGCTTTATGTGATATAACAGTGATAAGTATAGTGTATATCAAAGGAAGACAACCTCTGGCACTCCAGCTAGTGTGAAAACTACAACTCCCAGCATATATACTTGCTCTGCTGTTCTTATATTTTCCACAGAAGTGAATGGAGCATGCTGGGAGTTATTCTTTCACAACCGCTGGAATGCCGAAGGTTGCTGATCTCTGCTTTATATAATGCATGCCTGGCAGTAGCTTCACGTCCCTATATAGAGGTCTCAAGTTGTTTAAGATGAAAACACTGTAACTTGAGACTATAACTCTAAAACTAAAAACTGGTTCAAAAGCCTCCAGAATGAAGATTAATGAAAAATAAGCAGATATCTAATCCAGATAAAATAAATTTTACCACTCTGAAGCTGGAGTTTTATTCAGCAGTGTTTTTTTTTGTTTTTTACAGATCAATTAATCTGGAGAACATATATTTTTTAAATTAAAGGGTTCTAACTTCCTAATATTCTAATATTGATGTCCTATATTTAGGATAGGCCATCAATATTAGGTTTGTGGGGACCTGACAGAGTTACCTTGTCGCTGTATGAGTAGTGTCGACTTTAGGTACTGCAGTGCTGTACATAAGGACTTCAATGTGGCAGCACTGCAGGACCTAAAGCCGCTGCTATACTTTGTACAGCGAGTGGGTAACCCATTTAAATTTATCAGTTTTTACTACCTGGTTACCGCTATTCTCATGCTAGAGAGGTCACGTACCCATACTCACAACACTTTATCAGCGCTTCTCATGAGGAATGAGAAACGCAGTAGCAGTCAGAGACCGGTGTAGTCAGCTCACAGGGAGGGGGCCACCTTGAGAAAAAGGGAGACTGCAGAGAGTGTGAAGGCATGGCTTTCTCGGGCTTGTGTTGGAATATTGTGCCTACAGAGCGTGCACTGCAAAGCACTGCCTGGATGAAATGAATGGGACATGTAGTACAAAGCTCCGGCCAGAAGTGTTGTGTGGATGTAAATAAAGGGTGGCCAGGAAAATATTGGTATTGTGGACACTTCAGGAAAGTCTTACCAAGTGGGGAACACTATTTTTACAACTGCCTTTTGAGCCCAGAAAAACCTTTTCTGTGTGTGGATGTGATCAGCCAGGGGCTTCAGCCTTAAATACATTGCAGTAAGCTGCCCTGTGGTGCATAAAGTTGATAGCGGCCTGAAAAAAAAATAACTGGCACAAAAATAGGCATCAAAGTTGACACTCAAATGTGATTTAAAGGGTCAAATGACTTTGCGCCACTGACATCACACTGCCACACACGAAGGGTGGCTCTGCATCATATTCAGCTGAGAGGTCGCTTTTTATTGACTTGAATAAATAACTGGTGTTTTAAAAGGTTTATCTAAAACTTAAAAGGGTTTTACGGGTAAAAAATGTTTTTTTTTTTTTTTTTAATAAAAGGTCTGATAGAGCTATTAATAGGTTAATAAATGCACCATAAACCTTTAGCAGTGTTTAGAGTAATTTCTGGGTGTCTCTGGGAGCTCCTGGTATCTTCTGCATTTGTTTACATGGTTCAGCTTCCTGCTACGTAACTTCCACGCTAGCTACCTCTCACCTCACTTCCTCCCTTCCTCTCTCCCTCCCTCCCATACCCCCCCCTCACTGTCTCTAGCTATCCCGCTCACAACTACTAGCCCTTCCCTACCCACTCACCTCAACAGGAAGAAGCCTGGAGAGAAGAAGATAGGCATGTATGATGGAGTGGATGGGGGAGGGGGGGGGAGTAGTAGTGACGTTCCATTTCTGGAAACTGATCGTCACCGGATAACATGCAAATGTCCCTGGGGCAGTCACATGACCTCCCCAGGGATATGGGTAAATATACATTTTTGATAAATTATGTTATTTAGAAAGTAGGAGGGGCGAGGGTGTTTAGATTAGTGTAGGAATTTCCATTTATCCAGGACAACCCCTTTTAATATTATTTTTAAATTAGGCTGGGGGAAGTGAAAAAAACAAACAAACAAAAAAAAACATACTCACCCGGTGCTCCAGTGTCATCCCAGAGTCCTTCTGCTCAGCTGTCTTCTTGCAGTGGAATTCCTCGCCGGCTATGATGTCCCGGGTCCCTTCCTCTGAGGCCGCTGATTGGCTTCAGTGGCGATGTAACCGCTGAGGCCAATCAGCGACCTCAGCAGCCACAGGAAGGGACCCAGGGACGTCACAGGTAGGCCTCAGCGGTCACGTGCTGCGGGGACTTCTGCCAGAATACAAAAACAAAAGATAGGGGAGTATGTTTTTTTTTTTCCCTTCACCTCCCTGGGCCTAATTAATAAAAATAACATTTTAGCCTGGACAACCCCTTGAAAGTTAACCTTAGGATAAGTCATTAGTATCAGATTGATGGGCCGATACCTGGCACGCCTATCAATCAGCTGTTCTCTTCAGAAAAGGTCAATACTTGCAGATCTTGGGGAACCCCTGAAAAAAACTTTGGGACACTCATCTCACAAAGTCTATTGAAGTAGATCTAGCCATTTATACACTTTAAAGAGGACCTTTCATGTCCTCCTGCACATGTGAATTCAGCGCACTATTGGCTTTCCCGTTATGTGCCCTGAGGCTGGAGATATCGGTGCCGTTAGTTTCGGCACCGATCTCTCCCCACTGTCAGGAGGGCGTTCCTGACAGTCTAGCTGGGCTGTAAGGAACACCCCCTGACAGTATTCGTCCATAGGACTGTACTATCAGAGGGGGCCTTCCTTACCGCTAGACTGCAGGAACGTCCTTCTGACGGTGGGCAGAGATCGGTGCCGAAACTAACGGCACCGATATCTCCAGCCCCGGGGCACATAATGGGAAAGCCGACAGTGCGCTGAATTCAGTGAACTGTCAGCTTTCTAGCGGTATATAAAACCTCATGTGCATGAGGACGTGAAATGTCCTCTGTAAGGCTAAGGCCCCACGTAGCAGGCTGCAGCAGGTTTTTCCCACAGCACTTCTAACAGAAAGCCCGCAGAGGTTTCCTCTGCGGACTTTCTGCTTTCACTATACCTATAGGAAAACCACCGGCGTTTCCATAGGTAAAATTAACATACTGCGATTTCCAAAACCAGTATTTTCCCGCAATGTGTGGATAGGATTCACCACTTTGCAGGGACTGTAAAATGCTGCGTTTCTTTCCTTCCCTGCATAGTAATGAGCATAGGGTAGAGGTAGAGCTAAAGGTGCGTATAATCTTCTTACCGATGACTTTCCTGCCCTTTACTGTGGACAAAAATCACTTTTTCTGTTCATCGTTCGTCAGCGGACAAAGTAATTTCCTCCGACGGACCAGAACAATGGACAGGTGAGGCTAGTGTGAAGCTAGAGCCCTCACAATGCTGAGCAGACGGAAATAGAAAAAAGTTATCAGTGTCAGAATATGGCAATAAATTTTTTTTTTTTTAAGTTTTTAAGACATAACAAAAACTCTGTAATGGCTCTGACCCACAGAACAAAGATAATGGCCATTTTGTGGTCACACTGAAAACTATAAAATGAAACCTAAAAAACTATGATGGAATTGCAGCTTTTTCCCATTTCGTCTCACAGATTTTTTTTAATCAAATAATGGCATAAAAAACAACTTGTCCCACAGAAAACAAGTCCTTATATGGCATAGTGAATGAAAATATAAAAAATGTATGGCTTTCAGCAGGCATTTGAGGAAAAAACTAAGAATATAAAATTCGCTGTGTTGGAAAGGGGTTAAGTAGGAGCAATTATATCTCTATAGCACCAACATATTCTGCAGCGCTGTACAATTCGAAGGAGACAGTTACCTGTGTAATGCTGGCGCTAAGACCTAGCAAAACCGCCAGTCTCTAACATGGCGAAGCACCCTATTCCGCCCGCAAGATGTCTCCGCCCACCAGTCCGCTAATAATTGGATAACGAATCTGCCACTTACACAACCCTCAAGCGTTGCAAATGAATGAACCAGGACGACTCGAGGGCGGAGCAACTGACGTCACGGGAATCCTGGGCGGGTCGTTAAGAAGGAGTCGCAGGGGCAGGTGAGAGGGTCGTTGTGTGGGTCGGCGATCTCTAGCTTTGTATATACATATACCTCTAGCACTGTTACATGTCGGTGTACCTACCTCTAGGACTTTAACTTGGTGGTGTTTCCTCCTAGAACCATAACTTGGGGGGGTATTTATCGCTACAGAATATTGGGGGTATCTACCCATAGGACGGTAACTGAGGGTTATCTTCTTGTAGAACTATAACATGGGGATGTATCTAACTGGTCTATAACATGGGGGCGAGTGTCTACTACTAGGAGGGGGTTGTATCTATGGCTAGAACTATAACATGGAGACCCAGGGGTTATATATTCTTATAGCTTTCACTATAATATCTACCTCTAGGAGGGTAACTTCTAGAACTGTAACATGGGAGGTATATCTATCTGTAGAACTATAACACAGAGACCCAGGGTTTATACATCTCTTACAGCTATCACTATAATATCTACCTCTAGGACTGGACTATAACATGGAGATATCTACCTCTAGGACTGGAGATGATAATATAATGCATATTACTCTCTTTAGGAGTGGAAGATAAATATATACTGCAAAAGAGATATAATTGGTGATTGTCCTCGGTATTTATGGTGAAAACATTCTGCTCCTGTATCACCTGTAAATATAGGGGAGGAGAAGGTTACCTGCCCAAGCTTTCTACTGTTCACACAGATTCAACTCATGTAAACTTCTTCGGAAGCATTGCTCACATTCAGATCTGCAGTCACTATTCTGCTGGTATACCTTGTCTGCTGTAGTCCCATTCAGAGCTGCGACAGTCATAATTTTGATGTCACATCATTTCTTATATTCTAATCATGTCCAGGGCTGCATTTACAATTCTGATACTACGGTACATCATGCACTATTCTCTAGTAACATCCAAAGCTATCGTAACAATGTAGGTGTTAAATCATTATTATTATTATTTATGCTTACGTATAAAGCGCCATAATATTCCGCAGCACTTCACAGACATTGACAGTCACTGTCCCATATAGGGCTCACAATCTAAATTCCCTATCAGTATGTCTTTGGATTGTGGGAGGAAACCGGAGTAAACGGAGGAAACCCATGCAAACACAGGGAGAACATACAAACTCCTTGCAGATGTTGTCCAAATCATGTCTTATTCCAGCCACAGTCCTGCTGTTTGTGCTTGGCTAAAGACGATACTATACCTGTGGTACTGTCACTTGAGTTCCTACAATACACTGTATTCTGTTAAGCGTAACCAGCAGAGCTAATGTTGCAGCTCTGCATGTGACTGGAGATATGGTGTAAGTTGTGGATTTATTAATTTACTCTTCATTATACAGAGATTTATCCTGACTGTTGCAGTTAATGCAGAGATTTGCCCCAGGGTAATATCCATTGTAACATCATCAGTCATGGAGTTTCCATTATAATTCTCCATATTGATCACCCTCACAGCAGTGTCTGCCCGTGGTATTGATATGTACTGAGTGCTGCCTGAGGGGACAGGGGTTCAGTGCTGGCCCTCCTATGTATATATTTGCTTACAGTCTGTGTACAATCAATGTGTTGGTCGTATTGCCTTTATCCTGTCTCTGTGGCCATTTATTTCTTGCACATTTTGCAGTCTCCTGGGTCATGGGGAATGCAGAGAGCAATGCCTACCAGAGAAGATTGGCACGGGTGCCCCCAGAGGAGCAGGCCCAAATAGAGAGGTGCTTTGACAATGTGACAAGAAACCAAAGCAAGAAATGTGTGGGGATGGCGGCATTCCAGGTTAGACATGGCGGGATCTCCTAATCCACAGGTTGAAGACACTGAGAAAGTCTGAGAACTATTAACACTTGTTGTGTAGTTCATCCACCACTAGTGTTCTCTGTTTTCAGTCAGGCTGATGATGAGTTATGTAGTGTGGTGATATATATTGATAGCAAAGTCTTAATACTATTTCTATTATTAAAGTCTTCTGGAGAGAGTAACTAAAGCCATGTTAATAAAAGAAGATGCCAACACTCTCCGCTAGTTACCAATGTGGCTGATGCAGGAACCCGAAACCGTTTTTACATCCAGAGACTGAGATAGTTCTGACCTAATACCTTCAGCTAATGGTTTGTTACAATGTATCAGTTCAGCACCTGGGGCATGGGACAGAAGAGGGATTTATGTTGCTGTTGTGTTCAGCTCACAGAGGATTATCTACACTGATACATTGTAACAAACACTTGGTTGTGTAAAATATTAGGTCAAAATGGATTTTTGAAATCTGGATGTAAATAAGAATTTTTCCATTCACTGACAGCAAGCAATGCTTGGAAAATGGTGATGAGAGAGACAGTGTGAGGGGGATTGTTCATGTTTGTTCATTTTTGGGAGATGCCCAGTTATAACCCCCAATTTCTAGGTTATTTGTCTGTATAGACTCTATTAATGTAGAAATGACTCCATCCTCTGATGCTGCAATCATTATAATACTTATAATATTACAACTTATCGCTTTATAATATCCTAACCAGAATCCTCTGCTTTTGCTTCCCAGGATTCTTTTGGAAATTCCCTTCCCTTTACCATGTCTCAGCGCATTTTTCATGGGATACAGAGCATTGAGCTAACTGGCAAAACCTCAGCATCCAAACAGGAGGTGATTAGAGAGCAGTTTGTTGTGTTCATCATTGATCTCCTGAGAGGGACGGCTGAAGAAAAGAGTGCTGTCATAATGCCAATGATCGGGGCTAACAACAACGAGCAAGCAACGGGACAGCAAGTTGAGCAGGTGAATGTTAGCATCATCCTTCGTGTACAGAAAGCAATGGGGAACTGTAGTGTATAACTGTAGGATTACATTATTAGTAATTATACAGTACCAAATGGGGAGGGGGTTGATATTGAGCGGGTTCCTCCTGACATTATGTGCAGGGAGTTTCTGGTGGCTTTGACCAGTGGCGTAACTAGGAATGGCTGGGCCCCAAGGCGAACATTTGACATGGCCCCCCCCCCCGAACCGGTTACGGATCCCCAAACAGTAAAATATGCTCAGCAGAGGCCCCAGATAGTATTATATGCTCACCAGTGGCCCCATACAGCATTATATGCTCTACATTTCTCGCCCCCACACACAGTATAATATGCTACCCACAGTGGCCCCACACAGTATAATATGCTCCACACAGTGGTCCCCACTCAGTATTATATGATTCCCACAGTGGTACCCACCCAGTATTATATATGCCCCCCATAGTGCGCCCCACCCAGTATTATATCCTCCCTACAGTGGCCCCCACACAGTATTATATGCTCCCCACAGTGGTCCCCACACAGTATTATATGCCCCCCACAGTGGCCCCCACCCAGTATTATATGCTCTACAGTGGCCCCACCTAGTATTATATGCACTACAGTGGCCCCCACCCAGTATTATATGCTCTACAGTGGCCCCCACCCAGTGTTATATGCTCTACAGTGGCCCCCACCCAGGTAATGCTCTACAGTGTCCCCCACCCAGTGTTATATGCTCTACAGTGGCCCTCTCCCAGTGCTATATGCTCTACAGGCGCCCTCACACAGTATTATATGCTCTACAGGGGCCACCACTCAGTATATTATGCTCTACAGTGGCCCACACATAGTATTATAGCTCCCAACAGCCCCCCTCTGCTTCAGTGCTATTACTATACTCTGGGATCTCCTCAGACCCCAGAGTATAATAATCGGAGGCGCAGGGAAGGTGATTAAAAATAACAAACATTCATACTCACCTTGCCTTACCTTTCCTTGGCATCCTCGCTCCATCCTGCCGTCTTCAGACCCTTTTCCGACGTCGCTGCCGAGGCCTGTGATTGGGCCTCAGCAGTCACATGGGGGCGCACTGACGTCATTACGCGGCCGCGCCCCATGTGACCACTGGGGCCTAATCACAGCCCTCAGTCATGACGGAGGAGCGCCGGAGAGATTGCTGTGCGCAGGAGAGGTGAGAATATGTGTTTATTACTTTCTGTCACCTCCCCTGGGCTGCCATCTATTGGAAAGGGGCCTGCAATATGCCAGGACTCCTTTCCAATAACAGTATGTATAACGGTCGGGGAACCAGGCTTTCCCCGACCGCTATCATAATGGTCCGGGGCTCGGCCATCTCCAGCTGGCCGTGGGCTCCGTAACCTGCCGAGTCCGTTCGCGGTCGCACCCCTGCGACCGCGATCATTACTGGTTTGTGGGGTTCGCGGTAGCATCTGCCACAGGGCTCCGGGGCCCCTAATGTCCCGGGCCCTGTGGCAGCCGCTACCCCGATAGTTACGCCCCTGGCTTTGATGCATTTCATAGTTTGCCTGTGTCATCTCATCTGGCTCTACTTCACAGTTCCTGGAGGATCTGATTGGCGCAGTGGTTCATGTGTTATGTCAGCAGAACACACTCTCTGGATGGAGCCTTGAAAACACCCGAGACTGCGACTCTGGAATCCGCACCCTGACGACGCAGTTGATGCCACAGTTAATGAAGTCCAGTGGTAATGAGCTCAGTGAATAAAGGGTTAATTATACCTGATCGGGAGGAGAACTAGGGATTAATATCCTTTCCTCTGATTATTTAACATTCTATACCCCCCATGTTACATATACAGTACAGACCAAAAGTTTGGACACACCTTCTCATTCCAAGAGTTTTCTGTATTTTCATGACTATAAAAATTGTAGATTCACACTGAAGGCATCAAAACTATGAATTAACACATGTGGAATTATATAATTAACAAAAAAGTGTGAAACAACTGAAAATATTCTTATATTCTAGGTTTTTCAAAGTAGCCACCTTTTGCTTTGATTACTGCTTTGCACACTCTTGGCATTCTCTTGATGAGCTTCAAGAGGTAGTCACCTGAAATGGTCTTCCAACAGTCTTCAAGGAGTTCCCAGAGATGCTTAGCACTTGTTGGCCCTTTTGCCTTCACTCTGCGGTCCAGCTCACCCCAAACCATCTCGACTGGGTTCAGGTCTGGTGACTGTGGAGGCCAGGTCATCTGGTGTAGCACCCCATCCCTCACCTTCTTAGTCAAATAGCCCTTACACAGTCTGGAGGTGTGTTTGGGGTCATTGTCCTGTTGAAAAATAAATGATGGTCCAACTAAACGCAAACCAGATGGAATAGCATGCCGCTGCAAGATGCTGTGGTAACCATGCTGGTTCAGTATTCCTTCAATTTTGAATAAATCCCCAACAGTGTCACCAGCAAAGCACCCCCACACCATCACACCACCTCCTCCATGCTTCACGGTGGGAACCAGGCATGTAGAGTCCATTCGTTCACCTTTTCTGCGTCGCACAAAGATACGGTGGTTGGAACCAAAGATCTCAAATTTGGACTCATCAGACCAAAGCACAGATTTCCACAGGTCTAATGTCCATTCCTTGTGTTCTTTAGCCCAAACAAGTCTCTTCTGCTTGTTGCCTGTCCTTAGCAGTGGTTTCCTAGCAGCTATTTTGCCATGAAGGCCTTCTGCACACAGTCTCCTCTTAACAGTTGTTGTAGAGATGTGTCTGCTGCTAGAACTCTGTGTGGCATTGACCTGGTCTGTAATCTGAGCTGCTGTTAACCTGCGATTTCTGAGGCTGGTGACTCGGATGAACTTATCCTCCGCAGCAGAGGTGACTCTTGGTCTTCCTTTCCTGGGACGGTCCTCATGTGAGCCAGTTTCTTTGTAGCGCTTGATGGTTTTGGCCACTGCACTTGGGGACACTTTCAAAGTTTTCCCAATTTTTCGGACTGACTGACCTTCATTTCTTAAAGTAATGATGGCCACTCGTTTTTCTTTACTTAGCTGCTTTTTTCTTGCCATAATACAAATTCTAACACTCCATTCAGTAGGACTATCAGATGTGTATCCACATGACTTCTGAACAACAAAACTGATGGTTCCAACCCCATTTATAAGGCAAGAAATCCCACTTATTAAACCTGACAGGGCACACCTGTGAAGTGAAGACCATTTCAGGTGACTACCTCTTGAAGCTCATCAAGAGAATGCCAAGAGTGTGCAAAGCAGTAATCAAAGCAAAAGGTGGCTACTTTGAAGAACCTAGAATATAAGAATATTTTCAGTTGTTTCACACTTTTTTGTTAAGTATATAATTCCACATGTGTTAATTCATAGTTTTGATGCCTTCAGTGTGAATCTACAATTTTTATAGTCATGAAAATACAGAAAACTCTTGGAATGAGAAGGTGTGTCCAAACTTTTGGTCTCTACTGTATATTATGTAAAACCTGTAGCTCAGGGTTCAGAGCAGGATATAGGGTTTACTGGCAAACTGGCCAAAAGCTAAAAATGTACATTCCTCCAAGTTTTGCTTACTGAGCCCCCTGTTATTTGTATGATCTGTTGGAGTGGGGTTTATGGGCTGTACAAAATCTGTTGGTCCCACAGACATTGCTGAATCCTGCAGCACTGACAATTTGGATCCTGGACTCCATGTAGCCCATGGGCTCAGCAGTAAATGATTACTCCCTTTCTTCTAGTAATAGATGTGAAAGGGAAGTTGTTGTAAATTACATTTGTACAACCTGTGCCAGTGGACGCTGTGGTGGTGCTGATCCCAGCTCTTGCTCTTCTATCACAGGTGAACAGCCAATGGATGCAACAGAGCCCTCACACTTCTCCAGGGCAGCCATTGAGGACTGGCTATACAAAGTTCCTATGCTCTCCACATTCCTGAGAGTTGTCGTCATTTTGGGATTTTCCGTCTTACAGCAAAGTTTGGAACACCAAAAAGATGTCAGCATCCTGGTTCCACGCTGCCGCAAAGGCAAGGCACAGTCCTTTACCAGCCTCCTGGACTTGCCCACTATCATGTTCCTAAACTCTCACCTGCCCTCCGAGATGCAGCGCAAATGGCGGCTGCTGTTCTCCACCCAGGTCCATGGCGAGAGCTTCTCCCAGCTGTGTGGCCACCTGGTAGATCAAGGACCCAGCCTGTTGGTTCTCAGAGACTCAAGTGGCTTCATCTTTGGAGGATTTGCATCACAGAACTGGGAAGTGAAGCCACAGTTTCAGGGTGAGAGTTTCTGCTCCACTTTACTGTTTGTAAATGTGCAGTATTATATGCTGCTAGAAAGCCGACAGTATGCTGAATTCAGCACACTTTTGGCTTTCCCAGTATGTGCCCTGGTGCTGGAGATATCTGACAGTACAAGCCTACGGAAGAGTACAGTCGGGGGGGCGTTCCTCACAGCACAGTGATGACTCTTAACTGTAAGGTCTGCCCTTCTGATAATGGGGAGATATTGATGCCGAAACTAACGGCACTGATATCTCCTGCAGTGGAACACATACCGGGAAAAACCAACAATACGCTAGCAGTGTATAATACCGCACATCGATAAGGAAGTGAAAGGTCCTCTATAAAGATAGTAAATAGCCATTTAGCCATGCATACAGTTTCAGGGTGAGAGTTTCTGCTCCACTTTACTGTTTGTATAAAGATTCCAGGAGTCACAGTCACTCTGGTTTCTGTAGTTTAAAAAGCCAGTAAATGAAGCTTCATTAGAAAAAAAAAAATCTGCTACTTTTTAATAGTTCTTTGCATTTCCATTTCTCACTGTTTTCAAGCTCTCTGCTTGCTGTCTGTGAATAAGAACATTCTCTTTTAGATCCGGAGACTGAAAACCCATCCTATAAATTTTTTTTTTTTTTTTTGCTATGATTGCATCCGTCCATCTCTGCAAAATGTAGATCTTGGATCCTAGACTGATGCATTTTGACTCTTTTCACATCTGTATTGTTATTTCCATTGTTCTGCACATCATAGAAGCAGAACAATGAAAACAGCAGCATTGTCAGATTTGTCATAGGTAAAAATGGGGTCTGTTCGGGTTCCGTCACTTCATTGGATGAATTTTGTCCTTCATTTTTTATGGAATCTGTTATGAAGGCTCCCAAAGTAGCCTCATATGCACACAGCCTTACCTACACTGATACATTGTAAGACTATCAGGATAGGAGAGTTGTGAACTGCTCATGTATTTACCTCACAGAGGATTATCTGCACTGAATACTGCAAGAAACCCCCATCTCTTCATCAAGCAGGCGTCATTGCCAAGCATCCACAAAAATAGTTGACAAGTCACAAAACCCTATAGAAACATATATATATAAATCTTTATTAATGGGATTGTCCAGAAATTGGACCAACTTGTGTGGAGGCTGGGTGGGTGTAAAATCAAAATAAGCAAACCCACCTGTCCTTAGTGCTCCAGTGTCCGTTCAGTCTCGCGGTTGCCCCTGGATGCCAAGTCCTGTGACCAATGAGAATAATAAGTGGCCTCAGCCGTCACTGGAGAGGGACCGGTGACATCACTCACATATGTGATCAGTCCCACTCAAGCAATTGATGAGGCCACTGATTGGTCTCATCATCACATGGGGTATAGGACCGAACGGACACTGGCAGCGGATGGTGGAATGCTGGGGACAGGTGAGTATGCCTTTTCCTATATATTTTACACCTCCTCCAGACTGCAAAGGTCTCATTCCTTGACAACCCCTTTAAAACTCAATTAAAACACTTTAACAAAATAACAACAGATGGTTCAGACTATAAAGCACAGGGAATATGCAAATCAGTAACCTTTCAATTTATGAAATTTTCACAGATGTCCACTTTAATGTGCTCAGGACAAAAGGCTTATATCCAAATGACACAGTACACTGGCATCTACCTGGTACATAAAGAGGACCTTTCACATCCTCATCAATGTGCAGTATTATATGCTGCTAGAAAGCCGACAGTATGCTGAATTCAGCACACTTTTGGCTTTCCCAGTATGTGCCCTGGTGCTGGAGATATCTGACAGTACAAGCCTATGGAAGAGTACAGTCGGGGGGGCGTTCCTCACAGCACAGTGATGACTCTTAACTGTAAGGTCTGCCCTTCTGATAATGGGGAGATATTGATGCCGAAACTAACGGCACTGATATCTCCTGCAGTGGGGCACATACCGGGAAAAACCAACAATACGCTAGCAGTGTATAATACCGCACATCGATAAGGAAGTGAAAGGTCCTCTATAAAGATAGTAAACAGCCATTTAGCCATGCATACATAACTGTTCAGGGAAAATATAAGCAGCTTCAAGGCTAACCTAGTGTATGCATATAGACCTGCCTATAGGACATATAAACAACAAGCAAGTCCCTATTATACTGCTTACCCAAGGTACTAGGCTCTTGTGTGACCCTGCATGTCTCGACGCATGTTAGCCTGTGGCTAAATTGAGTCTTAATAAAGACTTCCATATTGTTTATGGGGATTTCATGACCCATGGATTGTTATGATGCATATTGTAAATTCCCCCATAACTTTTGGTTATGCGGAAAAGTAGTTTTGAATTTATCATAATATTTTCAGTTAGCCATTAAAAGGTATCAACTACTGAAGACTTATTTTATTTACTGACCTCAATAAGAGTTCTTGGAAATCATATTGTTTGCTAGAAATTTGCAGAACTTGTTATTATGCATTGAATCAGTTTTTCATGGCACTAGCCGATGTCCTATCCCTAAACTGACACTGTACAATGCACATTGAACACCTTGCAGTAAATGTTGTAATCACTTTGTGTTTCTGACCTGTTCATTGTGGCTTCTTGTCCTCAGGTGACAGTAGATGTTTTCTGTTCACTGTGTCACCACGTCTGGACATCTTCACATACACAGGATACAATGACCACTATATGTACCTGAATCATAGCCAGCAGACCATGCCCAATGGACTGGTGAGTGCTTGCTTTCTGTGTATGCATCCTTATTTCTAGGGTCATTCACACAGACATATTTTCAAAAGAATCTGCTGCCATTCCAGTGCAGAGGATGAAAATATGCCTGTGCCCTAAGGAAAACACCTTTGAATCTTTCAGTCCAAATAAGAAGTCAGAATTAATACAGTAACAGGGGGCAATAATGAAGAGATCATTCAGGCTTCCCTCTCCCCCACAGATTATCAATGCATGCTGGAGGTTACCAATATATGGTGCAGTTGATTTAGCATCCTGTAGTTATTTGTGGTACCACAGGATGGCAGGAGATTAACATACAGAAGCAGCCAACCTGCAAAATACAAGGTGCATGCCTACATGACTGCAGATCCAGTACAGCATAAGAGGCTGCAGCAGGAATGGATGAACGATAACAGGGAAATATAAAGTCTTCCTTCTTTGATAATGTGCCGCTTGTATATTCCTGCAGGGAATGGGGGGACAGCATGAATATTTTGGATTCTGGATTGACAGTAATTTTGGAAATGGCCACAGCAAAGCAAAACCACGGTGCACAACATATAACAGTCCCCAACTGTCTGCCACAGAGGAATTCTCCATAGACTCTTTGGAAGTGTGGGGTCTTGGTGATCTGTCTGAAGAGTTACAGGTGAGTAATCCAATAACCCTGTGCCACACAATCCCGGTGTATATACTAGTAGTATAATGTTGTACCACAGAAAGTAGTGGAAGAGTGAAGAGATCAGGCAATACCTTTTAGAGGCTACCTGAGTATATTTGATAGTAAGCTTTCGAGAGTGCTAGCTCTCTTCTTCAGACATGGTGTAATACAAGAAACTGAAAATTCACACACTTTTTATACACACACAAGACATGGATCTTCAAAGGATCTTGGAATAACAAAATGCAATATAAGTAGAGAAGTTATTTATAACAGGTCAGGAAATAAACAGTCTGGAAAACTTGTGGGACTTGGAGGGATCAGTAATTCTTGCTGTTATCTGTTTGCAATGAGGTGGTGATTTGTGAACCTCACAGTTCATACATAGTGTGACATGAAACTGGCATGAATATTAAGTCCATATTGCAGAGTTTGAAATGTTTGTATTAACTTATATTCCCATTCCTTTCTCTCCCTTTGCGTCTTAAAATGTCCCATTAAAACCACAACCCACAAATCTTCAATAGAGTGGTCTTCTCCGGAGAAATGTGTGGCCACTGGGAGATCTGTTCTGCTGTTATTAATGTTGAATCTGTGTGAGTTCATGCGCTGACTAAGTCTCTGCCCTGTTTCCCCCACATAGAGGCCTGTGTTGGGACATTGCACACACATTATGAGATACACCACATTGGAAGACCTGCAGGAAAATGCCCCCCTAATTCTATGCACCTGTTGTGACTGTGGGACAGGTACACTGTCAGCGGTGTGGATGTGCTTGCAGGTCATGCACCTGTTTTGCAGGCAAGATGAGGTGCCATTTTCAGTTTGGGGCCTTCAGGGCACTCCGGACAATGATACGCATTTGGTTTGGTGGTTGTCGAAAGGAAAGGAGAGGGGGGACTGGAAATGTGTCTTTGAGTCTGTTGTCCCTATGTAGCACAGGTTGGAGATCCTTGGCAATCCTTCATAGGATCTCCAGCTGTGGGTTGTAGGTGACAACTAGGGGCACTCTGGCTTCTTTCTGGGTTTCTTTATATGTGAAAGTCATTGAAGTCATTATGGAATTGAAGTAGGGCCTCCTCACCTGCAGTCCAGATGACAAGGATATCAACGAAGGTAAATCACAGGTTTGGTGGTGCATGTTGATAAATACGCTCCTTCCAGTTCTGCCATAAAGAAAATGGCTCCTCACCTTGCCTACAAAACAGGTGCAAGACCTGCAGGCACATCCACACCACTGATAGTGTACCTATCCCACAGTCAATTCAGTCACACAGAATTAGGGGGACATTTTCTTGCAGGTCTTCCAATGTGGTATATCTCATAATGTGTGTGCAATGTCCCACCACAGGCCTCTATGTGGGGGAAACAGGGCAGAGACTTAGTCAGCGCATGAACTCACACAGATTCAACATTAATAACAGCAGAACAGACCTCCCAGTGGCCGCACATTTCTCCGGAGAAGACCACTCTATTGAAGATTTGCAGGTTGTGGTTTTAATGGGACATTTTAAGACGCGGAGGGAGAGAAAGGAATGGGAATATAAGTTAATGCAAAAATTTCAAACTCTGCAATTTGGACTTAATATCCATGCCAGTTTCATGTCACACTATGTATGAACTGTGAGGTTCACACATCACCACCTCATTGCAAACAGATAACAGATCCCTCTGTCACGCCCCACAAGTTTTTCAGACTGTTTATTTCCTGACCTGTTGTAAATAACTTCTCTGCTTATATTGCATTTTGTTATTCCAAGATCCTTTGAAGATCCATGTCTTGTGTGTGTATAAAAAGTGTGTGAATTTTCAGTTTCTTGTATTACACCATGTCTGGTGTATATAATAGGCACACTCATTCATTGGCTTACATTTATCATTTAATATGTACCTTTTTACTACATCTGGGGTGCAGGATATATTAATCATTGCCATGCATGTCAGTTAATTAAAGTGAATGAAAAGTAGGTATAGCTTGGGTTTAATAAAATCTGCTCTCCACACAGACCCTAGCACCAGAAAATTTTATTATCGTAGTCTGAAAGTTAATGGAAATGATGCACATTGTGACAGACTTATCACCAGGGGAAATTTGATCAGCCTAGATACTAAAATGACACCACATCTGAGAATGTGCAGCACTGTATATGTATAATATAATGTATTGCGAGCAGGGCCCTGACTCCTCTTTTATAAATTGATTTATTACTCTGTAACATCTCATTTTGTCTGCACTTTACCCTATGCTTTGTAAAGTACTGTGGAATATGTTGGCGCTATATGAATAAAATGTATTATTCCCCACTCACTATATATACCAGGATGCTGCACCCCACATTCACTGAGTTTATACCATGGCCCTGCACCACAAATTCATTGAGCATATTTATGTTAAAAGTTGTAATACTTATATTTCCTCCCCATGTTTTGACACATTCCACCACTCCTGCAATGTACAGTGCTTGGACGGTGTGTAGAATGATTCTGTGTGCCATTACATAACATGTCCCTTTTTGTGTATATTCTTGTCTAGGTTAAGAACAAGAAGAGCATTCTGGATGCAGACCCAGAAGCACAGGCACTGCTGGAGATGACAGGACGATCACGGCAGAGCGATGGGCTGAGAGATAAAGAAGATGATGAAACATAAAATGTTGAGCCAACGGGAAGTCAGTGGTGTCTAATACAAGTACTGACTCATGGATATAGATGATTTGTATAATTTGCAGTGTCTGTAGGATCTAGCCCTCGGGGTCGCTATTACTAGTGCTTGTCTATTGCACTCAGTGGTGAGGCTCGCATCCTGCAGTTACCTGTGCTCACCACAGGATGGCAGAAGATTCATGTTAAAAAGTTGTGCTGCTGCTGCAAAAAAGGAAACCCATGCATAGCCTTGAGCTCATCCATTGTCCCACAGTTACCTGAGCAGTGTCAGATTCTATAGAAGAAGAAGAATGAAAAAATATTTTATTAAATTATTTCAAATTATAAGATCTTGTTTCGCTCTGGGTCTTGGTGCTGAATATGCTGTACTTCTTTACTGGAAACTTCTTTTTATACATAAACAGTGCAATAAATGAAACAACTGAGTCTGACTCCTCCCTCTCATTTATCTTCAGTGGCAGCCGCCATCTTTTATTTTGTATTTATAGTTTGGTCACCTGGTATGCATGAATTCTCCCCTTCATATGCAGATAGTGTCAGTCAGGGTGTTTGAATTGTTTTTATGGTTTGTTAGTCATTTGCCATAATGCAGTAGTCGTATATCCCGCACACAGAGCCCCCCGCACTATTGTAATGTGTTTTGTACAGATTTGTTGCAAGATAAAAATCCATCAGAAGGCTCCATCTTCACAGTTAAATTGGTTTTTAGACTCATCTATACTAATTTTAATTTACATGATCAACGGCCTCAACTGTCATGTGCCATTCGTGTACTTGTCATTACTGCAGCCAGTGATAGCCTGCAGCAATCCCCTGCCATGTCATTGTTTGCCACCTAAGGCTAAGTCCACCAAGGGACCCAAATGACAGAGAGCCAGACCCCTAAAACAACGAACACCCGCGGACCCCATAGATTATCCGTTTTTATACCGAGATCGGCGTAAAGTCATCCGCCGATTTTCAGCAGTTTCTGCAGATGTGAACCTAGCCTAAACCAAGTGCTGCCGCCGGACCAGAAGTACATTTATTAGGTAACCTCTTTCTTTTACATTTTCTGGGCTGCTTGCTTGTCTTCCTTACAGGGTTACTACAATGCCTTGTAAATATTGCTTGTTGAGGGTCCATTGTTGGTTTTCTCCTCTCAAAATTGTAAGATTACATTCATATGTCTGTACTTAATTTGTAGTTTTGCAACAGAAATTTGAGGCTGACATTCTGACGTCTGCCACAGATGTGCAGCAGATCTGCATGAGGATTAGACCCATTGACAGATTTATGAAAACTGTTTTAGTTGCCCATAGCAACCAGTCACAGACCATCTTTTATTTTTCAAAAGTAATATTAAAAATTAAATCTGCCCCATTGTCTTTCAGTGCAGAATCCATGTAAAGTATCAAGTTTATGGACAAAAAAAGTTTGTTGGAACTAGCATGTAAGGAAATTCCATTTATATGCATGGGTGTGTGATAGATTCCCTAATGAGCAGGATTTTATCAAGAAATATCTACTTTTTCAGGGATCAGTCCTATCCATTGCAGGGTGTGTGTACCCCTATAGTCCTTGTTTTAACCCCCTAATTATGTGAAGAGCCTTAGACTGATAGAGCACTAGAAAGAAAAGAAGTGCATAAAATATCTTCTGGATTTAGTTCCAAGTACATTAGAATATTGGAGAGTTGTTCAGCAGTACACCAGCAGCTCGAGCACATGTACGGCAGCCATATTACAGCTCTGTGCAACGTAATAGTTCAGCAAACATGATCCTTTAAACTGGGAGCATCATCTCAAATTCACATACAGCAGAAATTTCATCAAGTGTACCATTAATATGAATTGGGCTTGCAAAAATCCATCTGTGTGCTGCAAAAACAACCCCATTCTGAGGAATGGAAGTGAATTTAGTCACATACATTTCTGCAACAAATCTGCTGTGTATGAATCCCTTCTAATAGTCCTACCCCATGCCGTAGTTTGGACTCATGTTTGAGTTGCCACCACACTAGTGCCATGCTTTGCTCGGCCTCTAGGGGGCAGTACTGTATTGACTCCCAGACTCATGTGTTGTTATTTAAAAAATAAATGATTAGTCTTTAATTGTAAATTAATTGAAAAATACAAAAAAAAATGATGATGATTTTTCCTTTTGTCTTGGGATCACTGACTTCTTTTTATAGTCTTTCCAGTTTTCATGCCAGTTAAATGTTTTCTCCCATAAAAACAGCAGTGTTGACTTTACATAAATACGTAATATAGCGGACAGCGCAGAGCACATTGTTGAGGACAGGTCACAGTGTCATGAGGGCAGGGCGACAAGAATAACACAGTCATTAGATTTCTTCTTCCAGGACTTTGACTGTCTTCTTCCGGCAACAGCACTGCTCACAGAATTTAATCAGCTCCGACACCACAAAGACAGAGGACGCCAAACCAGTGAGGAAGAGGAGATCTGTGAGAGAGAAGGTGGTTAAAAAAAGTTGTCTGGCAGGGAAAAACAGGTTCAAGAAAAAAAAAAATCTCATTACCGATTCCTTCAAGACTGCCCGCTCCCCCTTGTTGGTCTCTACCTCGTGGCCCCTTACAACACTCAGGAAATGACCACTCAGCTAATTGCGGCCTGCAGCAGCGACCAACCTCAGTCATAGACTGACTTAGCCTACCATTCCTGTGTGTGGAGAGGGACCACAAAGCAGAGATTGTAAGAAGCTTCTTTTGTTAACCCATTATAAAAAAAAAAAACTGCTTAAAACCTGTCCCTCCTAAATGTAAAATCTTCCTGGTTAAGCAGGTTTTGTTTTTTGTTTTTTTGATAAACAAACATTCCGAATTGGGAATGCCTGTCCCCCCCTCACCCACTAATATGGCAGCAATTACAGATCCCCACCCCAGACTCACCTAGTGCATGTAGATTTTGTGTCAGGAACACTTTCTGCAGAGGAGGGATGTAGATGACTGCCATCTGGCCCAGGATGGAGCCAATGACAGAGTACCAGAACATCCGATTCTTGAAGATGCCGATCTCAAAAACTGTTTTATTCTGGAAAAGATTGATAACGCTTAAAAGGGGCTGTCCCATTAAGGACACTTAATCTCTATGCACTGCAATCTCCAGGAGCCCTATAGCAATGAATGGAGCAGTTGTGTATAGGGGATAAGAGTCCTTAATGGGACAAACCCCTTTGATGGTTAGTTCAGACATTCCATACTGTAAATCCCAAGCAAAATACAGTACAATACAAAGAGCACAAAGACACTAGAGTTGCACTCACCAGTGACCGACATGCCAAGGCGTTGAACATGTCAAAAAACACAAAACAGGTGAAGGTCATAGTTGTTGTTCTTGGGGTTACTTTCCCATCTGGAATCTGAATGTAGAAGTGAAAATTAATCCATCAAGTCACAAATGGGTCATGTGATATCCATAACAGAGGCCACCCTTAAAGAAGACTTCCACTTCAACCATACCTCTTAGGGTGGGTTCACACCTGCGCTTGCTGTCCGTCCGTTGCCAATCCAGTGAAAATCTCGGCGAACTGGATTGGTATCGGATACAGACCGGTCAGCGGCGCATTGGTTAAAAACCCATTCATTTGAATGGGTTTTTAAAGCAATGCGCGGGTGTGCGCTTACACCCTCTGCGCTGCGAATCCTTTTTTTTTCGTTGGAAACAAAGTCGGACACGCAGGACTTCGTGTCCGACGAAAAAAAAAGGATTCGCAGCGCAGAGGGTGTAAGCGCACACCCGCGCATTGCTTTAAAAACCCATTCAAATGAATGGGTTTTTAACCAATGCGCCGCTGACCGGTCTGTATCCGATGCCAATCCAGTTCGCCGAGATTTTCACTGGATTGGCAACGGACGGACAGCAAGCGCAGGTGTGAACGAAGCATTAGGCTGGTTTTACACAGTTCTTTTCGGTTGCTTGTTAATTAACAAGGTTTGCCCACCAATGCCATTGGAGTGGGCCATCACCAGCAATCCCACAGAAGTAAATGGGACCACATTTTCACTGCCATCGTTCCATCCAGACTGGGATGCAAGGCACCTTTGTTCTCGTGATCGGTGGGGGTCCGAGCTATTAGACCCCCACCAATATTATCTTGATAAATATCTTATATTAGATAAATTGCATTGATGGGCATACCACTTTAAGAACTGCATGCTTTAAGTGTAGCATTGCCTAGCACAGTTTGCTATACATTTGATTTGTGAGCAAATAACTATTAATTTGAAAACCTTTTAATGGCCATTGGCTTACAGCTGAAATGCATAATAAAATGTGCTAGGCATCACAGGAGTTTTAAAAAAAATCAGGCAGTTCTTAATTTTAAAAAGCACCATGTGAACCCAACCTTAGTGTATAGGGAGGTAATAAAGGAATATTGGTGACCAATAGCAATATTGCTGGGAGTTGCACTGCAACAACTGCAGAAGACCCATAAAGTGTGGGTACCCGTGAATGATGCCTTGCAGTCAACCCAAGAATCAGTGATATTCACAGCATTGCCAACAATCTGAAGTTAATGAAACAGACCTTTATTTGTATACAATCTCACAGGCTTATAGATAACACATATTAGACACAACTTACAACTGTTTTCGTCATGTGACCTTCATCACCAGTTTATTTTTCTCAATTAACAAAATTAAGTGAATGAACAAAAGAGAACTCTAAATCACATCAATATTTGGAGTGACCCCACCCTTTGGAGGAGGAGTCCTGGAAGTGATGAAATGGCCCCTACAGGGCCCTGATCTCAACATCATCCAGTCTGTCTGGGATTACATGAAAAGACATAAGGATTTAAGCAAGCCTACATCCACAGAAGATCTATGGTTAGTTCTCCAAGATGTATATAACAACATCCCTGCTGAGTTCCTTCAAAATTCTGTGTGCAAGTGTACCTAGAAAAAATTATGCGGTTCTGAAGGCAAAGGGCAGTCACGCCAAATATTGATATGATTTAGATTTCTCTCTTGTTCATTCACTTCATTTTGTTAATTGACAAAAATAAACTATTAAACTAAAAATAGAATAATATGAGCAAGACATACTAGATACAAGATATACAAGATACTTTCAGTTAATATAGGGAAAAAGCACAAGAAAAACAACATGATCGTAGGAATATACAAATCAATATAATAAGTAAGCAATAAACGCTGCTCAAAAAAATAAAGGGAACACTAAAATACCACATTCTAAATATCAGTGAATTAAAGGAGTCTCCAGAGTCTGTCACATCTGTCACATGTGCTCATTGTGAACCTGCTCTCATCCATGAAGAGCACAGGGCACCAATGTTGAATCTGCCAATCTTGGTGTTCTCTGGCAAATGCCAATCTCCCTGCACGGTGTTGGGCTGTAAGCGCAACACCCACTTGTGGACGTCGGGCACTCATAACACTCTTATGGAGTCTGTTTCTGACAGTTTGAGCAGACACATGGATGTTAGTGGTCTGCTGGAGGTCATTTTGCAGGGCTCTGGCCCTGCTCCTCCTTACACAAAGGAGGTAGCAGTCCTGATGTTGGGTTGTTGCCCTTCTACGGCCCCCTCCACAGCTGGTGTATTGGCCTGTCTCCTAGTATCTGCTCCATGCTGTGGACACTGTGTTGACAGACACAGCTACCCTTCTTGCCACGGCTCGCATTGATGTGCCATCCTGGATGAGCTGCACTACCTGAGAAACTTCTGTGGGTTGTAGACACTGCCTCATGCTAACTCTACAGGTGAGAGCAATGACAAAATGCAAAAGTGACCAAAAAAACTGCCAAAAAGGATGAGAACAGAGAAATGGTCTGTGGTCACCACCTGCAGAACCCTCCATTATAGGGGTGGTCTTGCTCACTGTGTATCATTTCTACCAGGTGTCTGTTCCATTTGCACAACAGCAGGAGAAATTGATTCATATTCAGTGTTGCTTCATAACTGGACAGGAGGATTTCACAGAAGTGTCATTGACTTAGAGTTACATTGTGTTGTTTAAGTGTTCCCTTTATTTTTTTGAGCAATGTATATAGAAACACAATAATGATACAATAAATAGCCAGTAGAGGGTAGTAAAGTACAAAGACATGGCTGAAGCAGTGTAACCCAAGAGAAGAACAAAAGGAGGAATGAAGCCAAAACAGAACTGAGCAAGGAGCCAATGTTAAAGCAAGATAGTAATATAAGATGACATAGGAGAAGGTAATTGTGCACAGTGGAGAACCACAGGCCTGCTGCAACCATATCTCTATGGCACTCCACTACCCCCTCTACAGTTGTGTTTCTATATATTAGTTATATTGCTTTCTTATTTATTATTTTGATTATATATCGATATTCCTATGATCATGCTGTTTATAGTGCTTTTGCCCTATATTAACTAAAAGTATCTATTATTATTCTATTATTTTAATATCAATGAATCATGTCCTAGATAATCATGGAATTTTTTTTTTATGTCTTTTTTTTTTATGTTTTACACATATCTTTTTTTTGTCCGTTATCCATGCTTTTATCAAATTATTTGATCATATTTGATTTTAGATAGCTGCTGATGAAGGTCACATGACCAAAATATTCAGACTTTGTGTCTACACTGCCATAATTGCTCACATGCCTGAAGTTGTATATATATTTGTCATTAATTGAAACTTGCTGGAAGTGTCTTGAATTTCTCCAATATCTGTAGGAGATGCTAAATCTCTATGCCTCCTGGACCATTCCGGCAGTAGGAGACCCTCTGACTCGACCATCCCCTCTGCACACGATTCAGGCCCTCAATTGCTGCAGCTAATGAATTAATGATTTGAGTCATGGCGTTGTGTCTCCCCCTCACTTTGGGAATTAGTCACTTAGTCATTAATTGCTGGTTGTTCCCTGCACTAAGGTCCTCCCCAACCGCACTCAGCATCTTTTCACTTCCAGCTAATTGTTTGACAATTACAGTGTTCCCACCTCTTTCCAGAAGACAAAGAGTGTCCCACTGATGATGATGGCGGCTGAGAGCAGAATCTTCAGAAGTAAGGCTTTGCTGAGGATCGCTTCCTTGGAGTTCCTAGGGGGCTGCTTGATAGCGTCTTTATCCACAGGCTCCACCCCCAAACTTGACAACAGGAAAAAAATGGTCAGCATATTACAGGGTGTTCAGGTGCAGATTCAAGGGTGGGGTTATACAGCAATGTGGCCTCAACGGTCACTCCTGTAGAAAGTCTCTTATTAGTAGATGCAATGTTACAGTGATACAACTTTAGGTCCAAGTGTCAGGTCATTGAAGCCCAAGCCTGTGGAGTCAGTAGGCCAGAGCACCGATTTTTCCACAGTCCGCATCCTGCTCCGACTCCGTCATAAATGGCTAACAGCCATGGTCAGTCGGAAGAAGTAAAACTCCACTAATTCATTAAAAGGCTAGTGACTGAATACCTATTCAAATCAATAGGAGACAGATTTCATGCTTTTTGGCACCGATTTTAAAATTTAAAAAATCTGCAGCACAAAGCAATGTGAGCATACTGTGACAATTTGGGGGGAATTAGTCTCAAATGGCGGCAGGCTCCTGTTCCCGACAGCAGTGGTTCGTGGTACTGGGCGCCGGAGAGACAGCGTTCAGACGGTGCCAAATTTAAAACAAAATGGCTTTTTATTCAGCTTAAGTGCAACATAACAAAACAAAAAAACAGCCTGGGCCACAGTTAGGGTACTAACTCACTGCTTGACCTCTATCTATCCTAGGTGCAACAAGCAGCCTGACTTATGCTCCGCTTGAGCCAAAAGTCCTCTTTTGGACCCCAGCCCTCCTGGGACAGACTGCCTGTCTGTCCTTGGCTGGTTCCCCAGTCCCTGCTTCCTGCTCTGCCGCTGTATCCACTCCCCTTGGAGTTACGCCCCCACCCATAGGTGTGGCTGAGGACCTTTTCAGGCCTGGCCCAGGGTCGCTCAATAGCGCTCTCTGGGTTCACATACTCACAATACATACCTTAGTTATGTTTTTTGATCGCCTTTTGTTAGTACTGTATATTTTATAAGGACTTTATGATCAGCTATACTTGGTGACTTTTCTCCACAAGATCCTGAAGCTTTTGCTGGACACTACCTCTGCCATGTTTAAAATGATGCAAATCAGGATCGGTACAGAATAGGTCATGTATTATACTTCAGAGCAGAACTCACTAGTCTGATGATGGAGTCATTGTGTACATTATTCATACTGGCCTGACCCAGAGTTACATCCTATGTTATACTCACTCACACTCGGGTTTAAAAGTGCAAAAATGGTCAATTCACATCAGTCTGGTGATACCTCTGAGCTGGGGGTCCATCCATGATGATATTGATCCACAAAATCTGCATGGCATTTAGAGGGTTTGGAAGATTCATGATAGTGGACAATGTGATGAGACTCAGTGCAGAAATACTCCTGGAGGAGAACGGACATCAGTTAGATATACATGCATCCCCCAAACACTATTAGATGCTGCACTCCATGTATAAATACTCAGCAAACTGGATTACAGTCAGCAAAAAGGACAATCAGAATCATCTACCTGCGATCAAGCAGAATTAGACTGTAAGGTAAATTATTTGAAAGGTAAACGTTTTGCTTACCATTCTGTTTCATACACTGCAATCCCAATTATTATGCAAATTCAATGAAAGTGTCATAAAGATGTAATTTTTTATTTTTCAATGAAACTCCTGGCTAGTATTGTGTTTCAGGGCTCTTTGGATCACTGAAATCAATCTCAAATACCTTGGATAATTAGTTTTCTGGGTGAGCCCATTTACATGAAAACTACTTTAGGCTGGGCCCCCCTGTGTGGCTGCAGTTTTGGAAATCGCAGCATGTCAATTATACCTACGTAAACGCCGGTGGTTTCCCTATAGGTATAATGAACGCAGAAAGTCCACAGAGGAAACCTCTGTAATCTTTCTATGAAAAGCACTGCAACACAACGCTTTTTTTGCTGTGGCCTGCTACGTGGGGCTTTAGACGTAGACTAAGGCTTTACGTAGCGGGCCGCAACATAAAACACTGCGGGAAAAACCGCGGTGGCATGTCTGCTTCTATCATACCTATAGGAAAACCGCCAAAGCCCCACATTGCGAAAACGCAGCGTTTTGGCTGCAGCAATAAACGCTGCATTTTACAGTGCCTGGAAAGTGAACTGGATTCTGGCTAATCCCATCCACACATTACAGAAAAAATATCCACAGGGGAAATGCTGTGATTTCAAAAACTTGCGTTTTTGCAAATCGCGGCATGTCAATTAAACCTACAGAAACGCTGGAATTTTCTGTACAGGTATAAACTCTGCGGACTTTCTGTCAAAAATCGTAATGCATTTCTCCAGCATTTTTTTGCAGCGATTCGGGAGCCGCAGCTGTGGAAAACACTGGAAAAGACCGCGGCAGAAACGCATTGCGTTTTTTTCCCGCAGCAATTTTTCACAGAAAATCCACAGAGTTTTCTTCTGTGAACTCTCTGTCCCTATTATACCGATACGGAAAACACCAGAATTTCTGTAGGTTTAAAAATGTCTGGACCACTGTATAAGCAATGCTACCTCCGATGCCGCCCCTGCTACGTCTTGCCTCACCCCCCTCTACCTCATAAATTGTAAGATCTTACGAGCAGGACCCTCAGTCCCATTGTGTGAATTGAGTATTTCTCTGTAATGTATCCTTTTTGTCTGTACTTGGACCCTACATTTTGTAAAGTGCTGCAGAATATGCTGGCGCTATATAAATAAAATGTACAGTGGGTACGGAAAGTAAAAAAAACCTATGGCCTTCTTAATAATGTAGAATATCCTTATTAATAATAATAATAATACAGTGGGTACAGAAAATATTCAGACCCCTTTAAATTTTTCACTCTTTGTTTCATTGCAGCCATTTGCTAAAAGCAAAAAAGTTCATTTTATTTCTCATTAATGTACTCAGCACCCCATCTTGACAGAAAAAAACAGAAATGTAGATATTTTTGCAAATTTATTAAAAAAGAAAAACTGAAATATCACATGGTCATAAGTATTCAGACCCTTTGCTGTGACACTCATATTTAACTCACTTGCTGTTCATTTCCTTCTGATCCTTCTTGAGATGGTTTTACTCCTTCATTGGAGCCCAGCTGTGTTTAATTAAACTGATTGGACTTGATTAGGAAAGGCACACACCTGTCTATATAAGACCTAACAGCTCACAGTGCATGTCAGAGCAAATGAGAATCATGAGGTCAAAGGAACTGCCCAAGAAGCTCAGAGACAGAATTGTGGCAAGGCACAGATCTGGTCAAGGTTACAAAAGAATTTCTGCAGCACTCAAAGTTCCTAAGAGCACAGTGGCCTCCATAATCCTTAAATGGAAGAAGTTTGGGACGACCAGAACTCTTCCTAGACCTGGCCGTCCAGCCAAACTGAGCAATCGTGGGAGAAGAGCCTTGGTGAGAGAGGTAAAGAAGAACCCAAAGATCACTGTGGCTGAGCTCCAGAGATGCAGTAGGGAGATGGGAGAAAGTTCCACAAAGTCAACTATCACTGCAGCCCTCCACCAGTCGGGGCTTTATGGCAGAGTGGCCCAAAGGAAGCCTCTCCTCAGTGCAAGATATCCTGGAAAAAACCTCTTCCAGAGTTCTCTGGACGTCAGGCTGGGCCGAAGGTTCACCTTCCAACAAGACAATGACCCTAAGCACACAGCTAAAATAACAAAGGAGTGGCTTCGGAACAACTCTGTGACCATTCTTGACTGGCCCAGCCAGAGCCCTGACTTCAACCCAATTGAGCATCTCTGGAGAGACCTGAAAATGGCTGTCCACCAATGTTCACCATCCAACCTGACGGAACTGGAGAGGATCTTCAAGGAAGAATGGCAGAGGATCCCCAAATCCAGATGTGAAAAACTTGTTGCATCATTCCCAAGAAGACTCCTGGCTGTGCTAGCTCAAAAGGCTGCTTCTACTCAATACTGAGCAAAGGGTCTGAATACTTATGACCATGTGATATTTCAGTTTTTCTTTTTTAATAAATTTGCAAAAATATCTACATTTCTGTTTTTTTTCGGTCAAGATGGGGTGCTGAGTGTACATTGATGAGAAATAAAATGAAGTTTTTTGCTTTTAGCAAATGGCTGCAATGAAACAAAGAGTGAAAAATTTAAAGGGGTCTGAATATTTTCTGTACCCACTGTATTATTATTATTATTATTATTATTATTATTAATAAGGATATTCTACATTATTAAGCAGGCCATAGGTTTTAAGCAATATCATAAAGAAAAAGGATCTGATGCCGAAAGTGTCAAATATTGCAATGCCTTGGACAAGCGTGACCATTGTACTGTGAAGAGATTTGTGGATTTAGAGCACAAACAGGTTTGTGCAGATAAAGGCATTATGAGGAAGGTTTCCGCCAGACAAATTTATCGGATTAAGAGAGCAGCTGCTAAAATACCATTACAAAGCAGCAAACAGGAAGTTGAAGCTGTTGGTGCCACTGAAGTCCCACAAACCTGAACGTGTAGGCTTGCATTTGTGCATAAACCTACTATTCATCCACCCCTAAACAGGGCTCACAAACAGAAATGGTAGCAGTGAGCCCAGACATGAAAACTACTTTTCAGTCTTGTTTACTAGTGAGTGCCTTGGAACCCTGGATGGTTCAGATGAATGGAGTAGTGGATGGAGTCAGCAAGTATGTACCAGAGTCATGTTTTGGGCCCAAATCATGGGAAGAACTGGTAGGCCCCTTTAGGGTCCCTGAAGGTGTGACAATGACCTCTGTAAAATATACAGAGTTTCTGACTGACCACTTTTTTTCCATGGCTTCCGTAGCAAAATCATCTTCATGTACAGTATGATAATGCACCATCTCATGCAGCAGAGAATATCTCTGAGTCATTGGCTGCTATGGGCATAAAAGGAGAGAAACTCATTGTGTGGCCACCATCCTCCTCTGACCTCAACCCTATTGAGAACCTTTGGAGTATCCTCAAGCAAAAGATCTATGAGGGTGGGAGGTAGTTCACATCAAAACAGCACCCCTGGGAGGCTATTCTGACATCCTGCAAAAAAATTCAAGCAGAAACTATCCAAAAGCTCACAAGTTCAATAGATGCAAGAATTGTAAAGGTGATATTAAAGAAGGGGTTCTATGTTAACATGTAATTTGGCATGTTAAGATATTTTTGATTGAAATAGCTTTTGATTTCAGTAAATGTGACCTCTTAATGCTGCAAATTCAACAAATGACCATTTTCAGTTCTTTACAACCTATAAAACTCTGTTTTGCATAATAATTTGGAACAGTGGAGTTTTATTTTTTTTTTTTAACCATTTAGGAAAATCAGAGAAAAATATAATTTGCATTATAATTTGGAATGTGGTGTATATTAGTTAGATTGCTATGGTGCATTGTGAAAGATATGTAAAGTTCCTGGTGTAAACACCATAACACTAGTCGTCCCACAATGCAATTCTGCAGAATGTAGCTCAATTTCCATAATATACTGCAGTGTTAGGGGTGTCTATGTCACCATACAGCTGGGATATTTCAAGATGCAGCCAGTGTGAGTGTAGCTCTGGCTGGGACTAGAGTGTGAGACATGGGATAACTCAGGCAAAGTTCAAGTATTTTTGATCAACAAAATAACACTGAGGTGGAGCTATGTGTCAATATGGAGGTGGACTGTGCATATTTCACGGGTTCTAGGATTCCTAACACTGCAGAGCAGCGGCTTCTTCAGTGTGATTTCTATGGCTTCTTGGTAAAGTCACTTACGTGCTAAGCTGGAAACGGACAAAGTTCTTGATGTTGTAGAATATTCCTTTCCCCTCTTCGATGGCGTTCCTGAAAAACATGGAACAGTCATATTAATAATGGAACAGTCATAAATTCATATTAATAAATATCTGTAAGTATAAAGAAGGACAACAAGCAGAGATCCTGAAAATTGTGAGGAGAGATGCACAGTCTAAAAGAAAACTGCAGAATGGCTCATTGTAAAAGGAATATGAATTCCCTGCATGGCATGCTGGAAAGTGTAGTTCCCCTGGCATCTGTCTGGTTGTTGTTCTGTGTTAGGAAACTTCCAGGAGACAATGTCTTTCATTAATGGATCTTAAATTTGTGGGCAGCGGGCCGAGGCTTAAGAGTACTCTCTCCGCAGAGCTGAAATATGCCAGCCCTAGGGAATCATCTTTGCTGTTTCCAGGAAGTTACAGGATGAAGCATGAGAGTAAACCAATGCTCAGTATGAGAAGGAAGAGATGTGCACAGAGATGCCAATGGTATGTTTACAAACTCAGCTTTCCAAGGAACATAACTCCTTTGTTACTTCCCTCCCATACTTTGCAGCCCTGCTCCACTAGTGCACTGCTATAAGTAATGACTCCAACTCAGCTGGAGTATCTATTGGAGTCTGAAATCCACATTCGGTGAGTCAGGCTGCTGCTTCTCCCTCATGCTTTCATGACAGCTCTGCTTGTTCAGACTGGCTGCTGTGTACAAGCATAAGCTCAGCAGGAGGTCAATAAATAGAGAGAGGATTACTTCACAGTAACAATAGAAGATTCTATACTACAAGAAACTAAACCACCAGTAACACCAAGATAATGGTCAAGAGACTACTGCGAAGAACCTCAATAAGGTGGAGATGCGTGGATGGAAGAGGCTGAGATACAACATGACTGTTGAATTGTTTGCCAGGAGACAGTAGGATCCTATCATCCTCTCTGCAAATATAAAATCCTCCTGACATATAACTAATGACAGTGCAGGATACAAGGAAACCGCCGGTGTTCTATGTAGCCGGAGCTGCGCTTAATTAACCAACAATACACATCCGCTGCTGCACGTTAATGCTGCTTAATGGTACGGAAACATTACATGTGTCAGCCGCTAACTCAGAGCAAACACTTCAAGAGAACCGGACTGGACAACACTGAACACATTCTACATGACGACTACCCCCATCATCCCACTGACAGTTTTCTATGAGGCAGATGTATTTGACCTGCTTAAAGTTAACTTCTCATCGTGAAAATACGGTCCAATATGCAGATAGCAATTTTGAGAGATGGAGGAGCTGAGAAGATTCTTAGGTAGTTTTGTGGAAAAAGATTCCTTCTAACCTGTCATTTATACATTTATTTTTGTATTCTATGCAAAGGAGGAGTAATATAGACCAGTGGGCAGTCCACACAGTGAATGACATCCTCATCTCTACAGTATAACTGTGTATAGAGATAATTGTCAGTTACTGTTAGGACTGCCCACTGGACTCAATTACATCTTCTAAGCAAAGGAAGAACAGAGAAATAAATGAATAAAGGACAGGTTATACAAAATCCTTTCCTACAAAACTTTATACCAATCAGCTCTGCTCCTCCTGCTCTATAACATTTTCATGGTGACCAGTCCGCTTTGAAGGGCTTGTCCAAGCGCACGTGGAGAAAGCTGAATTACTGTAGAACATTTTATTAGAATGTGTTTTCTATTCGCCACCAGTGAAGATCAATGTTCTTCTGCAACCGGCCTTAGGAAGAGTGCGTGTTCAGCCTCTAAAGGCAACCAAAAATGTTACCAGGTAAAGATCTTGAAAATGGCACAAACACAAAAAAGTATATTAGAAAGCTGTAGAACTTATACAATGACTAAGGGTATGTCCACACGGGATTTTTCTAAGTGTATTTTGGGGTGTAAAACTGCTGAAAACAGCTTCCCATAGAGTTCAATAGAAGATCGATGTCACTTATTCAAAGAATTAAAGAAGCTGATTTCAAATACACTCCAAATATGCTTTTTGCCATTTCATATATATTTTGCAGGTGTTTGCAAAGCTCAAAATGCTAAAATTTTATAGGCCGAGTTCTCTTGAAATCAGATCCGTATTGACTCCCTATTTTTCAGTCAGTAAAGTATGATGTATGAACAAATCCTTATGTTAGGCTTATTTACAGGTGCATCTCAATAAGTTAGAATTTCTTTGAAACGTTCATTCATTTCAGTAATTCAGTAATAAAATTCATAATCAGCGTCTTCCATGATTGTGTGTCCTACTGAAGCAGACTGAGGGACCATTTAAAGGCTTAGGAAACCTTGGCAGGTGACACACTGAATTTACAATACTGAACTTTTTTACAATATTCTAATTTTCTTAGATTTTGGTTTTCAAAATCCATAATCCATAATCAACATTTACAGAAATAAAATACTTAAAATAGAACACTCTGTGTGTAAAGAATCTAGAAAATATAGGAGGTCACTTTTTTAATTTAATTACTAAAATAAATAAGGATTTCAAAGATATTCTAATTTATTGCAATGCACCTGTATAACTGGATGGGCGCTTTACATTATTTGCAGTCACCTACTGTTAATGGGTTATTGTAGCACATTATTGAGAGTCTGGATAGGGTGTAAGAACTATTACTGATATATTCATTCTGACTGCACTTTAATACAATGTTTGCGTTATCTTCTGGTATCTGAATGACAGAATGACCTTACTACAATCTAAGAATCATTTACTTACATGATAGTAGAGAAGTCATCGTCCACCAGGATCATATCTGCAGCCTCCTTACTGACATCTGTGCCAGTTTTTCCCATTGCCACACCAATGTCAGCTGACTTGAGAGCGACTGCATCATTTACACCATCCCCCGTCATGCCCACAATGGCCCCTGTGCGCTGCAGAGCCTGGTGATGTGCAGCAGGAGAGAAGCAACAGAGTTATTACACTACAAGAGAAACAGAAGAGGACCCCTTTCAGCCGCTGCTGCCTCTTCCCTCCCCTGTTATATTGCAGATGATTTTTAGATGAGGTGCTTTGTGTGATGTGTTACCTTGATGATCTTTAGCTTGTGCTTGGGACTGGTTCTGTAGAACACGGACACCTGGGAAATTCACAAACAATAGGAATGTCAAGTATCGCACAACAAGCTAAAAGTTCAATTAGATTTAAAAAAAAAAATAAAAATAGTGACCTTAGTGACTACAGATGGCAACGCAGACTCATCCAGATGGTCAAGCTCCTCTCCAGAGATGGCCTTTAGGTGTCCATTAGACAGACCAATGCTCCTGCCTGTAGAACATTGGGCAAGACTGAGTTCATGAAGCACTCTACCATTGAGCACTCTGAGGCTGCAGCAAATCCCCATATAAAACTGAAGACTATAAACTATTACTTTCTTTGCCTTCTACTGATCCCACATTACATCATGTCTTATACCTCAATCACATCCAGAGCTGCAGTCCTTCTACTGGTTTTATTGGTGCTTAGGACAGTAAACGATCATCACAAGATTACAGTTATATGGAGAGCTATCCTGTCAAGTGCTGGGTGTAGTTATTATGTAGGATTTACAGCTCACCAATGGCCTGAGCAGTTTCCAGCGCGTCCCCGGTGATCATTTTCACAGCCACCCCGGAATCCAGCAGGATCTGCACAGCTTCACTCACTCCACTACGTGGCGGGTCTATTATTCCGATCAGTCCAAGGAACATGAGTTTTCCAAGCTCTGAGCCGGAGGCCAAGGCTAAGACTAGAAGAATTAAGCAAGAGACCCCATTATATATCACTGGTAACATAGGGCCAGCTTACATCAGGTCGCTATAACTCCCATCATTCACCAGTCATCTATAAGAAGAACCTGCAGGTGTGACTGAATAACAAATTAAAATTATTAAAAAGAATTGGTCTAGTAAATGAATCCTTATTGAAATATTGTGACTATGGGGGGAGGGGCTTATGAACCTGTCTTAAAAAAACAAAACAAAAAACTCTTTATTGCTCAAGTCATCCAATCACAGCGCAGTGTTCATTCTTCTTGTCACCAGTAAAGGTCAATGTTCTTGTTTACATTCAAAAGGCTGAAAATGGTCTTTTCTCAGGGGTGAGGGATTGTAACCGTGTATTAGTTTACAAACAAGTCTTAACTAAGCTTAATATCTGGGACTCCAGACCGATACAATGTAACAAACTATATGGACAAGAGAGAGATTACAAAACCTCCGACGTGAGAATGAATGATGATAACTATATTATACACAGTTCAAGGAGAGTAGAGGTGTTTTGAGGCTTGTACCTCGCAGGCCTTGGCTCCCCATGTTCTTCTCCTCCTGCAGATACATGGATTTCTGCTGTGGGGTCAGTGGTGAGGACATTCCCCCACTGTTATACGTTGTGCAATACTGGATCACCTCCTCATATGCGCCTTTCATGAAATACACTTCTTCTTGGTTCTTTAAGAAAAGAACAAGAATCAGAAATTGTTGAGAACAAGACATCTCTGGGCATGGGCAGAGCTGCCACATTTTACCTCTAGCCTGTCCACGCATTTCACAGCCATCCATCGCTGTTCTGAGCTGAATGGAATTTCCTTCTTGCGAATGTAATTCTCGCTGGCATTTCCAAGACCCATCTGGAAGTCAGGAGAGGCAAGTATTGAGGCACAAACTTGATGGCTTCACATATAGAAATCTCATATGCAGATTATTCTTCGGAAGGCACACTTTATGGCTGAACTATATCATAGAGCTCTCTTATCAAATGAAAGGGACTGAAAAGCAACAAAAAGTGCTCTCATTTCAACATGAGAATGATTTCTACTGATTACTGAACAGTACATTATTCTGCAAGGTCGAGGGCCAGTTCCCTCTCTTCTACCATCAAGACATCACTGCACATCCTATTCATGAACCAAAGAGCTCAGGATGAGCAGTGATTTAGGATCTTTCCACTTAGTGAAGTACAGCAGAGCAGAGAATTGTGGAAGGACACAGTGACCAAAATGGCTAATAAGAGGAACAATTAAAACGTATTGATGTGCCATATACAGTGGCTTGCAAAAGTATTCATACCCCTTGAACTTTTTCACATTTTGACCTTACGACCACAAACTTAAATGTATTTTATTGAGATTTTAAATGATAGACCAACACAAAGTAGCACATAATTGTGAAGTGGAACGAAAATGATACATGGTTTTCAAAATTTTAATCAAATAAAAATCTGAAAAGTGGGATGTGCAAAAGTATTCAGCCCTTTGTACTCTGATGCCCCTAAATAAAATCCAGTGCAATCAATTTCCTTCAGTAGTCACTTAATTACTTAATTACTTGAGTCCAGCTGTGTGTAATTTAGTCTCAGTATAAATACACCTGTTCTGTGAAGGCCTCAGTGGTTTGTTAGAGAACACTAGTGAACAAACAGCATCATGAAGACCAAGGAACTCACCAGACAGGTCAGAGATAAAGTTGTGGAGACGTTTAAAGCAGGGTTAGGTTATAAAAACATATCCCAAGCTTTGAGCATCCCATGGAGCACTGTTCAATCCATCATCCAAAAATGGAAAAAGTATTCTACAACTGCAAACTTAACAAGACATGGCCATCCACCTAAACAGATCAAGCAAGGAGAGAACTGGTCAGAGAAGCAGCCAAGAGGTCCATAGTCACTCTGGAGGAGCTGCAGAAATCCACCGCTCAGGTGGGAGAATATATCCACAGGACAGCTATAATTTGTGCACTCCAAAATCTGGCCTTTATGGAAGAGTGGCAAGAAGAAAACCATCGTTGAAAGAATGACATATGAAGTGCCATTTGCAGTTTGCCACAAGCCATATAGGGACACAGCAAACATGCAGAAGAAGGTGCTCTGGTCAGATGAGACCAAAGTTGAACATTTTGGTCTAAATACAAAGTGCTACGTGTGATGGAAAAGTAACACTGCTCATCACCCTGGACACACCATCCCCGCTGTGAAACATGGTGGTGGCAGCATCATGCTGTGGGGAGGCTTTTTTTCAGCAGGGACAGGGAAGCTGGTCAGAGTTGATGGGAAGATGGATGGAGCTAAATACAGGGCAATCCTGGAAGAAAACCTGTTGGAGGCTGCAAAAGACTTGAGACTGGGAAGGAGATTCACCTTCCAGCAAGACAATGACCCTAAACATACAGCCAGAGCTACAGTGGAATGGTTTAGATCAAAGAATATTCATGTGTTAAAATGGCCCAGTCAAATTCCAGACCTAAATCCCATTGAGCATCTGTGGCAAGACATGAAAATTGCTGTTCACAGACACTCTCCATCCAATCTGGCTGAGCTTGACGTATTTTGTAAAGAAGAATGGGCAAAATTTCTCAGTCTCTAGATGCACAAAGCTGGTAGAAACATACCCCAAAAGACTTGCAGTTGTAATTGCAGCTATTGTGGCTCTACAAAGTATTGATATAGGGGGGCTTAATACTTTTGCACGTAACACTTTTCAGATTTTTATTTGATTAAAATTTTGAAAACCATGTATTATTTTCGTTCCACTTCACAATTATCTGCTACTTTGTGTTGTTCTATCACTTAAAATCTCAATAAAATACATTTAAGTTTGTGGTTGTAAGATGCCAAAATGTGAAAAAGTTCAAGGGATATGAATACTTTTGCAAGCCAGTGTAGCTGGATATGAGAAAAGAAAAAGGCTGTATTCACCATCTTCCTAGCCTGAAGTGGCTAATGCCTATAAGTGGGATGGGGGTGTAGCTTTTTTTTTTTTTTAAATCGGGCGATACTCAGTTTTTGACTTCCTTCTTGGCAGTTTCTAAAATAAAAATAAATTCCCCCGAAGAAAATTTACAGTGTCCCTTTCAATAAGATGCGTATGTCACAATAGACACAATAAAAGAGGTTTGACCTGGTTGTCAAAATCAGTACACGGATCTTCTTTGTGGCTCTCATCTGGAAGTGTAATCATTAATAATTGTGAAGATCATGGCTGACAAGACAGCAACGTGTGTACAGACTCAATCCGTCCACAAAAGCATGTACAACCCAAGGCAGCATGAAAATAGGGTTGGTGACCACCACTAAAACTTATATATACCTGATGTCATAGCATGGTCTTCAGACTCACATTATACAGGTCACATATAGATTTAATCTCCAAAAGCAGTAGAGTCCGTAATCCCTATGTATACACTACACTCTTCTGCAGCTTCAAAGCTGAAACTTCCTCCTTGTTTCTTGTCTGCATAGGGTTTGATCAAGTGATCTGCATTCTGGAATTTGTCATCTTTACCCCAGATTCTGTACAGCCATCTGAGGTACGAAAAACAAACCGACCTGTATTTTATAGGCGCTCAGTTAAGCTATAAATATGCTTACTTATTGTTTCCAATGACCTGCAGAATAGTGAGTGTGTTATTTCCAGTTTTTTGTTTGACGCATTAATAGTGAGTGTGTTATTTCCAGTTTTTTGGGGGGGGTTTTTGCACGCATTACACCACTTTATGTTTGATGAAACCTGAAAACACTAGAGTGAATTAACTGTGGAAAGAAGCTGGACCGTAGAGGCAGCCCCTGATCTGTGATCACATGTGGTTCATCCTACCTTCATTGCAAGAACTTGTAGGGCGCCCTCTGTTGGTTGACCCATAAGCTTTTCCTCCCTGATAACAGCATTGTTGGCAACACAGCCCGCCTGACCAGACAAGAAAACGTGTTATTTACATCAGAAGAACAACAGACCCCAGCACCATTAATCTTATGCTACTATCCAAGTTCTTACCTGTAATTCCCATTTTATACATGCCTAAATAATGATATTGTATTACTGTGGTTTCTAAGGACAGAGAGAATCAAGAATGCCACACATCACTGATACAAGATTTAATAAAAGGATAGAAAATAAACAAGCAAATACAATCAAGTAAAAGATAATAAACAAGAATATAAGCACACTTACTCAAGCTTGGGGTGAACCCAATGTCAGCTCTCTGACACCCCAAGGTACAGAGGTAAATCACAGTTGATAGGAAACAAGCAGACATCTGGAGTTCATGGGTTCACTCCAGGCTTCAGTAAGTGTGCTTATATTCTTATTTACTGTCTTACTTGCTTGATTGTACTTGCTTGTTTATTTTCTATCCTTTTATTAAATCACTTATATCAGTGGTGTATGGCATTCTTGATTCTCACTATTATTAGATCCCACAGTATTATGTTTGGTGTCAGACTGAATATACATGGCAAAACTAGGAAAGAGGGAGATGATGGGGACATTGATCCTCAATGTGTTTGTCCAGTTCTTGAAATGGGCTCTCAGCCATAGCGGCTACTATGGGGCCCATGACCATGGGGACCCAGTGTGCCCCTGTTACTTTTTTTTTTTTTTTTTTTAATAGGCCGTAACCTGCTGGAGTAACCCCAGCAGGTAATGGGCCCTATTTATTTACCGATCCCCGTTCCTGCTCACGGCTCAGCGGAGATCGATTAGTAAGTCTGTGGGCCTGTGACAAGAGTATTTATTGGGCAAACCCCGCAAGATTAATCTCGCAAAACTGAACTGAAAACTGAAACTGCTATTATACTTGGGGGTCTAAGTATAATACCTCCCCTGGGCCTCCGATCGTTATACTATGGTCTGAAGATAATTTTTGCAATATCTGTAACAAACACCATAGGAGCCACTATGGGAAATAATACTGTGTGGAGAGGCCATTGTGGAACATTATACTGTGTGCAGGGGCCACTATGGGACATTATATTGTGTGAAGGGGCTGCTATGGGACATTATACTGTGTGGAGGGGTCGCTATGTGATATTATACTGTGTGAAGGAGCCACAAGGTGTTAACCCACCCCTTCCCAAGTCAAAATTTTGCTATGGGGCCCAGCCTTTGCTAGTTACACACAGGGGTATGTGCTGCAGTGAAAGACACTACCCCCATAACGATAAACCCTCAGAGTATAATTTGCGGAGGTCCAGGGGAGAAGAGTAAACAAACAGCATTACTCACTTCCCCTGGGCTCCACTGCAAGTCACTGTCCTCTTCTGGCCTTCCAAGTGACATTAGGGACCATTGAGGCCAGTAATTGAGATTCAGCGGCCATGTGATGTAATGATGCTACTACACTATATGTTGCAATATGTGTTATTAGGCTGAGGTCCAATCAATCTGACCAACCTATAAATGTTGAGAATATGCAATGCCAGCCAACCCATTAACTCCAGACATCTGCTGTTCCCATCATCTGTGATTTTCTTGTACACCTGGGTGTCAGTTAGAGTGACATTGGGTTCATCCAGGGCTTGCGAAAGTTTGCTTATATTCTAGTTTACTGTGCTTTATTCTTTGATTAAATCACTTACATCAGTGAGGTGTGGCATTCTTGATTCTCTCTATCCTTAGAACCCACAGTAAAACAAGGAAATCACAGATGATGGGAACCAAGCAGATGTCTAGAGTTAATAGGCTGGCATAGCATATTTTCAAAATTTGTAGTTTTTCAACCAGCCCCGTGCATAGTATCAGACAGTAATAAGACATTCTAGAAGGTTGAAAACAAAGCTAAGACAGCTACCATAGAGCTACATTGAACTAGAGATAGATAACTGAAATGCTCTGTGTTGCTGATGGCATTCTACACTTGTGATTATAGGTTGCAGATGTCAGGTCTCACCTCCACCAGTTTTCCTACAGAGACATTGGAGAATTCTCGGACCTCATCGTTTGATGGAAGCAAGTTGACGGATCCTTTCCCATCATAACCAACACCAGTAACCTGGGATTGAAAATGGGATGGAGAGTAAGTCCAGAGAGCCAGAATACATATTGGTGTACATTAAAAAGGATCGTCTCCAGAGGGGCATCAGAAACAACTAAAGCCCTACTCCTGTGGAAGGCATAGTCCTCTAATACTACATAAGAAAAAGGCAGCATTATAGATTTATGATTAGAACTCGGATGACACTCAGAGAGACATCAAAGTGTAATCTGAGTGCCTTCCGTAATGGATTCATTTCAATGGGGCTTCTAATCTGTTCTGTTCCGATGACACAGAGCAGGATAGGACCTGCTCTATAATCACTGGAACAGAATGGATCAGCCCCCTTGGAAGAACCTGGGCCTGTACACGCGGTCGTGTGCATTAGCCCTAAGAGGTGTCGGAGTCTTATTACCTCTGCATGTAGCCCATCCGACGTGACTAATTTGGTAGCCGTCATCTCGTTGGCAGTCAGAGTGCCTGTCTTGTCAGAGCAGATGACATTGCAGCAACCTTTCACCAGAGAGAGAAAGCGAGAGAGAGAAAGGTTCATGTACAGTGGTGATACATGAAGATACACTATATTTGGTGGCAGGCAGGGGCACTTGTGGTCCTCACGTCACATTAATAACCTGTAGTTGCAAGTTTGTCTGAATGTAGAGGGGAAAATACAAGTATATCTAGAATGGCACTGACAGGATTTTTTGAGGCTAGCACTATGATGAGCTGGCATAGTCAGGACTATATAAAAGTGGCACTATGATAAGTTGGCTAGCCCCAGTGTACTTCATGCACACACAGAACCCCACGATGTGTTATCTGACAGGGTCAGGACAACCAGAGAGTGCAGACCATAAGACAAATAAATCATGGTTTTAGTTCAGCAACTGTGGTCCTCACACTTACCTAGCGTCTCTACAATAGGTAGCTTTTTGACAATCACCCGCTTGTTGGCCATTCTCATTACCCCAAGAGCAAGCGTCACAGTCACAACAATGGGGAGACCTTCTGGAATAGCAGCAACAGCTAAACTAAAATGAGAAAAGACAAGTGTTCAGAATCTGAGGTGGGAAACTCCCCCCCCCCCGCCCCCATCATCCATAATATCCATAACATGAGAAATATACCTGACCCCGATGGTGAACATGCTAAGTAGAGGCTTCCCCTGCAGCCAACCAATCAGCATGATAAGCCCTGTATAAGAAACACAGACACAGGTCAGCATGGACTGCAGCAACACCCCACTTCACAATGGCATGGGGGAACACATGAGCAGCTAAACTCCAACAGATATACTCTCTGTACCCAAAGGGGGAACAACAGAGAATGACAGCACTCCAGAATAAACTCTTGCACAGGATATTTAAGAAGAGCCTGCACCCCACTGTACAGACATAATGGAGCCAATGCCAGTTGTACACCAGACACAATGTAGCCAGCGCTAGCTGTACACCAGACACAATGCAGCCGATGCCAGCTGTACACCAGAATACAGCATGAGAAAGGTTCCAGTCATTACGCAAATAAACATCATCAACACCACCATTCTACTTCACTTGGTTTGCGGGTGGATCTAGGATAGCGGTTTCCACACATAATGGAAATGATAGGGGTACTTGTTTGATATTAGAGATTCTTCAGCTCACCTATTATTCCAAATGAGAAGAGGGAGAGTTGCTTCCCCAGCTTGTCCATACTTTTCTGCAGAGGAGTTTTAGGAGTCTGAAAGACAAGAGAAAGGGTCTTGCCCAACACCCTACTTCAAACTGGTGAAATTTGGTACTAAGCTTGGAATAGGATCATCTTCAATCAGATGGACACACATAGTACATTATATATACAGGATATTTATAACAAAGGGATTACTTCTCCTTTAAAAGGGAGTCTGTCAGGTCTAAAATGACTCCCAAAGCAATAATATGGATATACAATTCAGCCTGCAAGTGCACTGGAGGTGGGGCCTAATTTCACAGATGATCACAAATGTCCCGCCTCTCCTGTGGAATCACCACCCAACAGGTCCCCTTTAGCGATGACTTACATTTTCAGTTTCTGCCTGTGTCACAATTGTCTGTAGGCAAATCAGGCCCCACCCTCAATACACTTGCCAGCTGATTTGCATCTCTAAAAAGATGATTAACTTTGCTGATCTGTGGCCAAAAAGGTATGTTTCTGCTGCTATGAAACACCCCTACAAGGCACCAGTATTGGTTTCGGAGTCAGCCTGCCCTGCACTAATCACCGCACGACAGATCAATCCTGCCAAGGACAAAATCTGCAAGGAGTTTGTATGTTCTCCCCATGTTTGCGTGGGTTTCCTCCCACACTCCAAAGGCATGCTGATAATGTAGCTTGTGTGCCCTATATGGGACAGAGACTGTCAATGTCTGTAAAGCGCTGCGGAATATGATGGCGCTATATAAGTAAGCTAAATAAATAAAGATCATATATAATAGAGAGTTACCCCAGACCTCCCCTTTCCATGACCATCATGACTGATTGGTGCCTATATGGCATACCAGTGAATAACTAGTCAGATCCTACAAATAATTATAGCAATGGATATCAAGTGTGAAGACTTTTGCAACAGACTAGTCCACCCTGCCCTGTAGATCTAAGGGTGGAGATTTAGTAGCAGAATGTACAGTTGTAAATGACTGCACATGGCTCTATTACACTAATTATAGCGCAGCAAAGGCTGGTGAACGATTGGTTGCTATAGTTACACAGATAAGGATATTGCCTGTTCCTCGCCTACAAGATGTTAGCACATTTTTCTTGCTGGCAATCTCCAGGGGTCACTTGAAATGACTCAAAAAATGTTTGAGCAAAGTAATTACAAGAAACACTGCTCTACTAAACCTGAGTTATCTCATGTCTTATACTCCACTCACATCAAAATATGCAGTCATTTTTTGGCTGTCTTTCTGTTCCTGGAGACAGTGCAGTATAGGAGTGCAGAAAAGAAACAACATAGTTGATAAACTGCTGTCTGGTTTCAAGAACTACAAGCAGCGTTTTGAAATCAGCTCTGAATGTGTTTGGAGTAGAAGACATAATGTAAAACAAAATACATAAAATAAAGCAAAAAAAGTTCATCAGCATTATGTGGTGATATTCAAAGTACAGACTGAAGATAACTGGTGAAAAAGTAGATGAGACTGGAACTGCAATGTGATGGGGAATTTCCTAGAAACCAATTATTATACAGGTGCATCTGAATAAATTAGAATATCTTTGAAATGTTGTTCATTCATTTCAGTAATTCAATTCATAATCAGCGTCTTCCATGATTGTGTGTCCTACTGAACCAGACTGAGGGACCATTTAAAGGCTTAGGAAACCTTGGCAGGTGACACACAGAATTTACAATACTGAACTTTTTCACAATATTCTAATTTTCTTAGATTTTGGTTTTCATTACCTGTAATCCATAATCAACATTTACAGAAATAAAACATTTGAAATAGAACACTCTGTGTGTAAAGAATCTAGAAAATATAGGAAGTCACTTTTTTAATTTAATTACTGAAAGAAATAAACGTTTCAAAAGATATTCTAATTTATTGAGATGTACCTGTAATTTCCAGTTTGGTTTTCAGTGTCCCAGCTGTCACCAGAGTTACGTACAAGTGAGCCCCATAGGCACCCTATGACCTCATGGACAGTTCACGCATGAAGGGTTAAAGTTGTTGTCTATTTTCAGCAAATAAATGTTATTGTTTGTCTATTAAAAATTTTTATTTTTCCAATATACTTCCTGCTTTCCTCATGGTTTTCTAGATCTCTGCTTGCTGTCATTTTTTTTTACTATTTGTGGATAAAAAATCAGCCCATGGTCATGTGATGGATACACAGGTGCACAGCTCATTACAGTCACTGGACAGTGATCAGAGCTCTGCATTGTAACGAGTTGTGCACCTGTGTGCTCATCACATGACTATAAACTGATTTTTATCCACACATAGTAAACAAAAAATGACAGCAAGCAGAGATCTAGAAAACCGTGAGGAATGACACAGAAAGTATTTTGGAAAATCATAGAAATTTTTATTTAAAAAAAAATAACATTTATATGTTGAAGCTGGACAACCCCTTTAATGATGTTGTCGCTTCTAATTTCATCACCTCGGTACAAAACAATCACAAATAACATCATTGACCAAAGCAGGAGATCGGAAAGCACACAGACCTCCTCTGCCTGCATCATCTTGAACACTTCTCCGAACTGTGACTTCTCTCCAACACAGATGACAATTCCCTGACAAGCAAACACATGAAGTGAGAAGAAAGTGAGAATTCACAATTCAGAATATATATATCTAACAGTAATACAAATATAAGGATGGAATTCAAGCATATGTATACTTATTTATAATTCGATAGTCTGCATTCTCAGTGATGCTGCTGCTCTGTAATGAATGTATAAACTGCATTCTCAATTATGTCACATTTGCTTTCTAGTGAATGGATAGGCTGCATTCTAAGTGATGTCTTATCTACTCTCTAATGAATGTATAAACTCTATATGTATATACAGTGGGTACGGAAAGTATTCAGACCCCTTTAAATTTTTCAATCTTTTCACTTCATCGTTTCACTGCAGCCAAAAGCAAAAAAGTTCATTTTATTTCCCATTAATGTACATTCAGCACCCCATCGTGAAAGAAAAAAAAAACAGAAATGTAGATATTTTTGCAAATTTATTAAAAAAGAAAAACTGAAATATCACATGGTCAGAAGTATTCAGACCCTTTGCTGTGACACTCATATTTAACTCACTTGCTGTCCATTTCCTTCTGATCCTCCTTGAGATGGTTCTACTACTTCATTGGAGTCCAGCTGTGTTTAATTAAAGTGATTGGACTTGATTAGGAAAGGCACACACCTGTCTATATAAGACCTCACAGCTCACAGTGCATGTCAGAGCAAGTGAGAATCATGAGGTCAAAGGAACTGCCCAAGGAGCTCAGAGACAGAATTGTGGCAAGGCACAGATCTGGCCAAGGTTACAAAAGAATTTCTGCAGCACTCAAGGTTCCTAAGAGCACAGTGGCCTCCATAATCCTTAAATGGAAGAAGTTTGGGACGACCAGAACTCTTCCTAGACCTGGCTGTCCAGCCAAACTGAGCAATCGTGGGAGAAGAGCCTTGGTGAGAGAGGTAAAGAAGAACCCCAAGATCACTGTGGCTGAGCTCCAGAGATGCAGTAGGGAGATTTGATAAAGTTCCACAAAGTCAACTATCACTGCAGCCCTCCACCAGTCGGGGCTTTATGGTAGAGTGGCCCAAAGGAAGCCTCTCCTCAGTGCAAGACATATGAAAGCCCGCATAGAGTTTGCCAAAAAACACATGAAGGACTCCCAGACTATGACAAATAAGATTCTCTGGTCTGATGAGACAAAGATTGAACTTTTTGGCGTTAATTCTAAGCGGTATGTGTGGAGAAAACCAGGCACTGCTCATCACCTGCCCAATACAATCCCAACAGTGAAACATGGTGGTGGCAGCATCATGCTATGGGGGTGTTTTTCAGCTGCAGGGACAGGACGACTGGTTGCAATTGAAGGAAAGATGAATGTGGCCAAGTGCAAGATATCCTGGAAGAAAACCTCTTCCAGATTGCTCTGGACCTCAGACTGGGCCGAAGGTTCACCTTCCAACAACACAATGACCCTAAGCACACAGCTAAAATAACAAAGGAGTGGCTTCGGAACAATTCTGTGACCATTACTGACTGGCCCAGCCAGAGGCCTGACCTCAACCCAATTGAGCATCTCTGGAGAGACCTGAAAATGGCTGTCCACCAACGTTCACCATCCAACCTGATGGAACTGGAGAGGATCTGCAAGGAAGAATGGCAGAGGATCCCCAAATCCAGATGTGAAAAACATGTTGCATCATTCCCAAGAAGACTCATGGCTGTACTAGCTCAAAAGGGTGCTTCTACTCAATACTGAGCAAAGGGTCTGAATACTTATGACCATGTGATATTTCAGTTTTTCTTTTTTAATAAATTTGCAAAAATATCTTATATTTTTTTTTCTGTCAAGATGGGGTGCTGAGTGTACATTAATGAGAAATAAAATGAACTTTTTTCCTTTTAGCAAATGGCTGCAATGAAACAAAAGAGTGAAAAATTTAAAGGGGTCTGAATACTTTCCGTACCCACTGTATGTATGCTGTATACAGTACAGACCAAAAGTTTGGACACACCTTCTCATTCCAAGAGTTTTCTGTATTTTCATAACTATAAAAATTGTTGATTTACACTGAAGGCATCAAAACTATGAATTAACACATGGGGAATTATATACTTAATAAAAAAAGTGTGAAACAACTGTGGTAAGGTGTACGGCAGAATAGTGGACGGGGTGTATATCTCGCCTGGTTTTCTCAGACAGGTGAGATGAAGGAAAACCGGGTTTTGGATTTCTTAGCAGACCATAGTCTGCTAGGGTTTTGTTTATTGTTACATGGGCTGGTTTTTTTTGGACTGGAGGGCAGGTTTGGTAGTGGGTGCTCTCCAGTCCACACCCCTAGTCCGCTACGGGTTTTTCTCCCAAAACCCAGGCACTCCCAGGTGCGCCTTCCTGGGTTGTGTTTATTGGGAAGGAAGCCTGATAAAAGGGAGCTCTGAGATGCTGGAAGTGGGGAGGACAACACCACTCGTAATGTGTGAAGTTGGCACTAAGCAACTGTGTTTTGCTACTGTACCTGCCCGAGACTAGACAGGTATGCGGAGTGTTAGCCAGCGGCCGGACAGGCCTAGGTATTTTTCTTTTGTCTGGACACCGTTTGTTTTGTGTTTATTTTGCTAAATAAAGCACCATTACCGTTTGAGAAAAACCTGCTGTGTGTGAACATGGTCATCGCCGCCCCCACCATATGAGCTAATCCCTACACAACTGAAAATATGTCTTATATTCTAGGTTCTTCAAAGTAGCCACCTTTTGCTTTGATTACTGCTTTGCACACTGTTGGCATTCTCTTGAAATGGTTTTCACTTCACAGGTGTGCCCTGTCAGGTTTAATAAGTGGGATTTCTTGCCTTATAAATGGGGTTGGGACCATCAGTTGTGTTGTTCAGAAGTCAGGTGGATACACAGCTGATAGTCCTACTGAATGGAGTGTTAGAATTTGTATTATGGCAAGAAAAAAGCAGCTAAGTAAAGAAAAAAACGAGTGGCCATCATTACTTTAAGAAATAAAGGTCAGTCAGTCCGAAAAATTGAGAAAACTTTGAAAGTGTCCCCAAGTGCAGTGGCCAAAACCATCAAGCGCTACAAAGAAACTGGCTCACATGAGGACTGCCCCAGGAAAGGAAGACCAAGAGTCACCTCTGCTGCGGAGGATAAGTTCATCCAAGTCACCAGCCTCAGAAATCGCAGGTTAACAGCAGCTCAGATTAGAGACCAGGTCAATGCCACACAGAGTTCTAGCAGCAGACACATCTCTACAACAACTGTTAAGAGGAGATTGTGTGCAGCAGGCCTTCATGGTAAAATAGCTGCTAGGAAACCACTGCTAAGGACAGGCAACAAGCAGAAGAGACTTGTTTGGGCTAAAGAACACAAGGAATGGACATTAGACCTGTGGAAATCTGTGCTTTGGTCTGATGAGTCCAAATTTGAGATCTTTGGTTCCAACCACCGTGTCTTTGTGCGACGCAGAAAAGGTGAACGAATGGACTCTACATGCCTGGTTCCCACCGTGAAGCATGGAGGAGGAGGTGTGATGGTGTGGGGGGGGCTTTGCTGGTGACACTGTAGGGGATTTATTCAAAATTGAAGGAATACTGAACCAGCATGGTTACCACAGCATCTTGCAGCGGCATGCTATTCCATCTGGTTTGCGTTCAGTTGGACTATCATTTATTTTTCAACAGGACAATGACCCCAAACACACCTCCAGACTGTGTAAGGGCTATTTGACCAAGAAGGAGAGTGATGGGGTGCTACACCAGATGACCTGGCCTCCACAGTCACCAGACCTGAACCCAATCGAGATGGTTTGGGGTGAGCTGGACCGCAGAGTGAAGGCAAAAGGGCCAACAAGTGCTAAGCATCTCTGGGAACTCCTTCAAGACTGTTGGAAGACCATTTCAGGTGACTACCTCTTGAAGCTCATCAAGAGAATGCCAAGAGTGTGCAAAGCAGTAATCAAAGCAAAAGGTGGCTACTTTGAAGAACCTAGAATATAAGACATATTTTCAGTTGTTTCACACTTTTTTGTTAAGTATATAATTCCACATGTGTTAATTCATAGTTTTGATGCCTTCAGTGTGAATCTACAATTTTTATAGCCATGAAAATACAGAAAACTCTTGGAATGAGAAGGTGTGTCCAAACTTTTGGTCTGTACTGTATGTATAGGATGTCACTGCTGCTCTCAATTCATTGGATAGGCTCCATTTTCTCAGTGATGTCACTGCTGCTCTCCAGTGAATGGATAGGCTGCATTTTCAGAGCTGTCCTATCTGCTCTCTATTGAATGTATAAACTGTATATGTATATTGTATATGTACATGATGTCAAAGCTGCTCTCAATTTAGTAATTAGGCTGTATTCTCAGTGATGTCACTGCTGCTATCTAGTGAATGGATAGGCTGCATTCTCAGTGATGTCACTGCTGCTCTCTAGTGAATGGATAGGCTGCATTCTCAGTGAAGTCTCTGCTGCTCTCTAGTGAATGGATAGGCTGCATTCTCAGTGATGTCACTGCTGCTCTCTAGTGAATGGATAGGTTGCATTCTAAGTGAGGCCATCGCTGCTCTCTAGTGAATGGATATGCTGCATTCTCAGTGATGTCACTACTGCTCTCTAGTAAATGGATAGGCTGCATTCTCAGTAATGTCACTTCTGCTCTCTAATGAATGGATAGGCTGCATTCTCAGTGAAATCACTGCTGCTCTCTAGCAAATGGATAGGCTGCATTCTCATTGGTGTCACAGTTCTCTCTAGTGAGTGAATGGCCTGAAATTCTCAGAGATGACATTGCTGCTCTATAGTAAATAGAAGTGAATTCAAGCGAATGGATTGTTTAGTTGTAGTGCTTACCTTTCCTTTTCCATAGCGGACCAGAGTGCCCATGAACACAATGTTGCTAAGTGTTGTGAGGCCACTCGCTTCGTCCACTGATCCATGAGTTTTGCTGCATGATTCTGTCTCGCCAGTAAAACTGGATTCATCCACTAAAAGATCAGTTGTCTGATGAGAAAGACATTTTAGATTGCAGTCAGTAATGATATGTTGTGAGTCTGGAAGATGGGAGTCACTAGACGTTTTGCTCTGCACCTTGGGCTGCTGTGGGGCTTGTAGTTCCCCAATTACACAGGGCCACTGTGCTGAAAGGATTTATGGTCATATTGTCAATGGCTGTCTGAAAACATTAAATGTATAGTAATATGTATGAATGAGCTGATAACTGCGGGGACTTCCTGACATCATTGAACTAGGAATCATGCTAAACTGGGTGAGAGCGGAACAATACAATCGGTGAGAGTTCCCCCGTATGCCCTTCTTCTTATCTTGTCGGTTTACACGCAAGTAAAACTCTATTTATGTCCATTTTTCTGTTTGCCTTATTGTATTGACACAGAGGAGGAGGGGCAGGCTATAAATGCCTTCATGAGACAATGTGACCTGAGCAGAAACAAGCAACTGTGAACTTGTTAGGGCGCAGCTGGAGTGAACATGGCAGCCAGAAAAATGTATTACTTAAAAGTGCAAAGAGATTTAAGAACTTAGGGTTATGTTCATTGGGCTCTTTTCCAATTGTATTTTTACATAAGTTAATGGATTTTACTATAATTAAATGTACTGCAATATAACAGAAGATGATATAATAGTGTAATACTTGTTTGTTTAATATTTCTGACTTCTATTTATGACCGTAATTGATTTTCGATATTTCTCCACTCATGACTATAGAAGAATAGAAGGTAATAGGAGTGTCTGAAGTGGTGCAGAGAGGCCTAGTAGCTGCTAATTCCTCCCTCCCATATTGAGAACTGAGCACGCATGTGAATAGCTGAAGTGGAGGAGTTGGTAGGAATAGCTTTCAGCTAAACAAGCATTCAGTGTATGGGTAGTCGTAGACTTTCCAGTGCTTATAGGTTATAAAAACAATCTACACACGCCCTCCAGAATCACTGTTCTGTCTTCATCTTTCGTTAAACAGTCTACCCAGTCTTTCTTCTAACACCCACCCATTTCCCCCAAATCTCTTGAACCTCCTCCACTTAGATTCAACTCTTGTGGTCAGTCCATGTATCTGTACGTGGCTTTATTATCCCTGTCTCTAAATTGTATAGCACTGTGTAACATGTGGGAAATGAATAATGATGGAAAATGCTTCTATAAGTAAAGTTTATACAGATCTACTTTATTTACCCCATAAATCACAGGGACGGTTTATACAAAGTAACCTGGGATAATAGCTTAAGTCCTATACACAGAGCAGTCTCAAAGAATAGCTGGAGTCTTGTACACAGAGTGGCAAATTTCCAGATCAGAAAGCAAACATTAGCTGAACTTTAAAGAAAGCAGCCAAGATTTGTCACAGTGGCTGCTCAAAAATGTCACTTTCTAGGTCATTAACTGAAGACATTGCTTTTACCCCATATGAGGGGAGCAGAGACTGCAGCTAAATAATGCCTTTTTGGGAACAATGGTGCTGAGGTCACAACATAGATCTATGGTCTCATAGAATATATAATCTTTTTATGAAGACCAAGTGCAGGACGGATGACACGGATCATATGGGGCAATGACATGTGGCAGCCAAAGTTACCAGCTGGTCACAGCCACTAAAATACGTTTTGTTCATCCACAAACATAGGTTCTGATGACTAATTTCTTCTAGAATAGTAGTCTGGAGGAAAGAGATTAGATAGAAGAGGAAGCACAACATTCCCCCTTTACCTCTGACAATAACTAACTGTGTCACTGCTATGACATGATCAGGGGCGTAGCTATAAGGAGTGTAGAGGCCTGGAGCTTTAAGTTCTGGACATGATGTTCACTCTGCAATAAGGCGGAAGGCCCCACCTTCCACAACTGCAGGATCTAACAATCATTTACAAAAACTGCTCAAGGCCGGGGCCCCACATGGTGCAAACGCCGCGATTCACCCACAGTGGAAGCGGCGCGGAAAAAATCGCGACGTTTTACAGTCAGAGGATGGGATTATAGCGAATCCCATGCCCAATTTGCGGTAAAAACTGCGCTGTGGACACGCAGTAATTTCCAAAACCAGCGCGTTTTTGGAAATCGCAGCATGTCAATTATATCTACGGATACGCCGGTGGTTTCCCCCATAGGTATAATTGAAACAGAAAGTCCGCAGAGGAAACCTCTGCAAACTTTCTGTCTAAAGCGCTACGGGAAGAACAGCAAAGCGTTGCCGATGCGGTTTTTCCCGAAGCGCTTTTTTGCTGCATGACGCCACGTGGGGCCTTAGCCTAAGGCTGGGGCTCCACGTAGCGTAAATGCCACGGCAAAAACTGCAGCGTTTTACAATACCTGAAAAGTGGATGGGATTCTGGTTAATCCCATCCACACATTGCAGAAAAATATCTTCAGCGGACATGCTGCAATTTCAAAAACAGTCACATTTTTTGTAAATCGCAGCATGTCAATTATACCTACGGAAACGCTGGTGTTTTCTGTGTAGGTATAATTGAAGTAGAAAGTCCGCAGAGGAAAACTCTGCGAACCTTCTGTGAAAAGCGTTGTGGGAAAAACTGCGATACGTTTCCACCGTGGTCTTGCCCCCATCACTTTTTGGCTGCGGCTCAATACATGGGGTCTTAGCCTAAAAGGAATACTGGCATGACAACTAAATATGTTCCTATAGGTTACAAACCAAATTCATACTGGGGTATAACAATGTGTCCCCATTGACTAATCCAGGAGAGATTTCAGTACAGTCACTGCACTGCCACCACTGCCTCATACAAAACAAAGTCAATAAACAATTAGGTTTTGCAGATTTAACACCCTAGCTTTTGTTTTAGTACAGATATAATAAACCCCCTGGTGTGCACTGAACTGGCTGCCACTGATCCGTGTTCTCCCACCAACAGAGGGAAAAAGATGAAAGGCTTTCAGCAGCAATAATGGGGCTTGTAAGACTTTCCAAATATAACTATTCCCTCTCTGAAGGACTGAGGAGCCATTGTTTCCCAAAACAAATTGACAAAACTCACAAAGATTTAACCTCTTCCAATCTGCAGTGCCCAAAACCCAACGCTGCTGACTAATCAGGGATACATAGTTGTCACTGATGTCCTGACACAGACAGACTGAAAGACATCTGTCCGGCCCAGAGAGAGACAATCGGGAGTCACTAGGCTCTTATGCCAGCTACTAAAAATCTAATGAGTATGGTTTCAGCTCTACTATCCCAAGAAGTTTCCCACTAACAGATAGAGGGATGAAGCAGGGTGTATTTTCACAGTGGTGTTACAGATTATGGCCCTGCTTATCTCCACATTCAGAGAAAAACTACAAACACATTTAGTCAAGTCATCCAGGCACCCTAAAAGGAAGGGCTGAACAATCCCGTATCTGATGTCTGGTAAGGTGAACACAACTAATCCTATAAAAAAGAAGAATCGGTCATGCTATAGGTGAATAACCCAATCCACTGAACCATTAGGCCAGGACTTCACTGCGCTACTGACTGAGTGACAGCTGCAGCCACAGGATTACGTACAACTATACATTTGGACTTCAGTTGTAGCTCAATAGTTAAAATCAATTTGCAGCGCTACGCATGTTGTCATGTAGCCCTAATCTTATCCCTGACCACATGCAGAACATCTCCTGACCAGAGCCACAATTCAGGGATTCAATTATCACATTATTTACTATGTCATGCAGCTCCACCCTATATACTGTATAATGGAGCAAAGCTGAATCAATTACAGTCTGAGTTGGTCACATATCACATCAGCCGCTGAGGGGGGTAATCAATACCTGAAACAGGTAAGCAGGAGACTGTGGAGGGTGTGCAGTGTGATCACATGACATCACATGGCGTAGTCTATCATTAGATGTCATTGTTAGAACTGGGAACAATACTGCAAACAATTCTGCCCCTGGACACTGTGGGATGGTCTGTGGCCTCTTTAAAACATGTAACTCCATTTATCTAATACCAGTGTGAATAAGGTAGAAACCAGTTTAGAGTACATTGGGCTTGGCTGGGAGGTGACAATTAAAAGGTCAGGCTGCTCATAAGACATCTTGCTAACAGCAAAATTTGTATGTGGTAATGGGCATCCTCATGTGTGCATTATGCAAGAACTATTCACTGTTACATTCATACAACAAATAGCCGCTTCAGAGCCCCTTCCATACACTGTATATCCAAATATTAATTACTACTGAACCTCTATTAGTCTGATGTCTGCGGGGACCCGGTCACCAACCGTTAGACACACCACATCTCCAGGCACCAATTCTCGAGCAAGTAGATGTTGCAGCTTCCCATCACGGACACTGCAAATAAACAAAAAGATATATGTCCTGCACAGAGGGCTGCTGCAGAGCAAAAACACCAGTAGGCTGGGGTCACACACATAACAAAGAATTCTGCAGCATGTACCTCTGCAAGCTGCAATGGCAAAAAATACCTGAAATCAGGTGTTTTTTGCAGTGGCTCACCTGCAGGTTTCTTTATGGGGCCCCTCGCAGCTTTTAAACTTTTCAGTAAGACACGCTGCAGGCTTAAAACACGCAGTGCAGGTTACATTGTGCTACAGGTTGTAGTCACAGCATGTGGATGAGATTTATTTAATTTCATCCACTATACTGGTACTGTAGATTGGACCAATTACTGCCATGTCGTCCCAGGCATATAGAGCACTGCTGCGGAGGGAAAAAAAAACTTACAGAGAGCAGCTGCAGAGGAAAGCGACATATTTACACAAAGCAAGGCTGCAGCTCACCCTATAGGTGTCTGTACAGTGCTTTCACATTCTCCATTATCAAGTGCTTCTGGGCCATACTCCTTAGGGAAGGAAATGTTTTGCAAAAAATTGAAGCAAAAAGTATACAGTTCTGCCATATGATTTTTAACTGCATGGCAAAACTATACTCATTACCACAAATTGTTGCGTTTGGATGCAGTTTTTGACTGCGTGCCACACTCCCCATAGGAATACACCTTTAAAAAAATAATTTAACACAACAATACATAAGGTGATTGTTAAAAGTCCAGTAAATAAGTAATTTTATTAGAGAAGTTCTGCATCTCTTAGTAAGGACTCAACCATGCACCACACACACATGCTTCATATGCTACCTGTTTTTCAGCATCTGTGAAAACGGATAGCATACAAACTTATTAATTTCTATGGCTCCATACACACGTTTTCACGGATGAATGTTCAGGCCATCATTTCATTTATTTAAGCATATGATTCCATGAAAAACATTGATGTCAGTCTATGTGCCACTCGTTCTATTTATTACAGACCCGCACACTATTTATAGTTGTGTGCATGCAGCCTAAATGTTCCCACGTAAGTATTCTTGTTTACATTCAGATACAGTGGGGAAAAAAAAGTATTTAGTCAGCCACCAATTGTGCAAGTTCTCCCACTTAAAAAGATGAGGTCGGCCTGTAATTGACATCATAGGTCCGTGATGGCGAACCTATGGCACGCGTGCCAGAGAGGGCACGCAGAGCCCTCTCAGTTGGCACGCACGCCGTCGCCATGATCACTCACTAACGGGGAATCCGGTACAGGATTCCCCGTTAGTGAGCGATTGCTTCTTTCAGCTGTATGTGCATATGTACATACAGATGAAAGCTGTCACTGTAGGCTGTGGCTTACACTGACTGCAGAGTGTGACCTCTGCCCCCCGATGCAGGCGCGATGACGTCATTCATCAGCGCCTGCGAACAGAAGAAGAAGGAGGACGCTCTTCGTGGGACTGGGTAAGTAACAAACTACTGTGGGGCTCTACTGTGAAATATATACTACTGTATGGGGGACACTGAAGCATCTAATACTGTATGGGGGGCACCAAAGCATCTAATACTGTATGGGGGACACTGTGAAGCATCTAATACTGTATGGGGGGGACACTGAAGCATCTAATACTGTGTGGGGCACACTGCAGCATCTAATACTGTATGGGGGACACTGTGAAGCATATAATATTGTATGGGGGGACACTGTGAAGCATATAATACTGTATGGGGGGACACTGAAGCATCTAATACTGTGTGGGGGACACTGAAGCATCTAATACTGTATGGGGGACACTGAAGCATCTAATACTGTATGGGGGACACTGAAGCATCTAATACTGTGGGGGGGGGACACTGAAGCATCTAATACTGTGGGGGGGACACTGTGAAGCATATAATGTGGGGGGGCCCAAAGTGGAGCATATAATACTGTGCAGGGGCCACTGTGGAGCGCATTGTACTGTGTGGGGGCCCTTCACTATTTATATCACACAGTATCTGTTTTATAGCAGACATGTGATATTATTAGAGGCTGTAATAACATTGCACGGTCAATATAAAACAGATCCTGGTTAATTTAAGGTTAAATTACCGTGTTGGCACTTTGCGATAATTTAGTGGGTTTTGTGTTGCAGTTTGGGCACGGTCTCTAAAAGGTTCGCCATCACTGTCATAGGTAGACCTCAACTATGAGAGACAAAATGAGAAAACAAATCCAGAAAATCACATTGTCTGATTTTTAAAGAATTTATTTGCAAATTATAGTGGAAAATAAGTATTTGGTCAATAACAAAAGTTCATCTCAATACTTTGTTATATATCCTTTGTTGGCAATGACAGAAGTTAAACGTTTTCTGTAAGTCTTCACAAGGTTGGCACACATTGTTGCTGGTATGTTGGCCCATTCCTCCATGCAGATCTCCTCTACAGTAGTGATGTTTTGGGGCTGTCGCTGGGCAACATGGACTTTGAACTTCCTCCAAAGGTTTTATATGGAGTTGAGATCTGGAGACTGGCTAGGCCACTCTAGGACCTTGAAATGCTTCTTACGAAGCCACTCCTTCGTTGCCCTGGTGGTGTGCTTGGGATCATTGTCATGCTGAAAGACCCAGCCATGTTTCATCTTCAATTCCCTTGCTGATGGAAGGAGGTTTGCACTCAAAATCTCATGATACATGGCCCATTCATTCTTTCATGTACACGGATCAGTCGTCCTGGTCCCTTTGCAGAGAAACAGCCCCAAAGCATGATGTTGCCACCCCCATGCTTCACAGTAAGTATGGTGCTCTTTGGATGCAACTCAGCATTCACTCTCCTCCAAACACGACGAGTTGTGTTTCTACCAAACAGTTCTACTTTGGTTTCATCTGACCATATAACATTCTCCCAATACTCTTCTGGAACATCCAAATGCTCTCTAGCAAACTTCAGACGGGCCCGGATATGTACTGGCTTAAGCAGGAGGACACGTCTGGCACTGCAGTATCTGAGTCCCTGGCGGCGTAGTGTGTTACTGACGGTAGCCTTTGTTACGTTAGTCCCAGCTTTCTGCAGGTCATTCACTAGGTACCCCCGTGTGGTTCTGGGATTTTTGCTCACAATTCTTGTGATCATTTTGACCCCACGGGGTGAGATCTTGCGTGGAGCCCCTGATCGAGGGAGATTACCAGTGGTCTCGTATGTCTTCCATTTTCTAATTATTGCTCCTACAGTTGATTTCTTCACACCAAGCTGCTTGCCTATTGCAGATTCAGTCTTCCCAGCCTGGTGCAGGTCTACCATTTTGTTTCTGGTGTCCTTCCACAGCTCTTTGGACTTCACCATAGTGGAGTTTGGAGTGTGACTGTTTGAGGTTGTGGACAGATGTCTTTTATACTGATAACAATGTCAAACAGGTGCCATTACTACAGGTAATGAGTGGAGGACAGAGGAGCCTCTTAAAGAAGAAGTTACAGGTCTGTGAGAGCCAGAAATCTTGCTTGTTTGTAGGTGACCAAATACTTATTTTCCACCATAATTTGCAAATAAATTCTTAAAAAATCAGACAATGTGATTTTCTGGATTTGTTTTCACATTTTGTTTCTCATAGTTGAGGTCTAACTATGATGTCAATCACAGGCCTCACTCATCTTTTTAAGTTTGACAACTTGCACAATTGGTGGCTGACTAAATACTTTTTCTCCCCACTGTATTGGAGATCAATCCCAGCCCTGCTTCCACAGCAAAGTATTTATTACAATGTATCAATATAAAGCAACCATATGCTAACCAGCTGCCGTAAATGAACGGCACAGGCAGAGCATGGGGGACACACGGATGTCACCAGGGTGCTCCCCGTGCACCGTCCATACTTCCCCGGACCCTTTCATTTAATGAATTGGAGCTGCAGAAGCAGGGCCGCAAAATTGGACAGGAATAGGACCTGTTGCATATTTTGCAGCCCAGACTGTCGGCCCGCACACGTGACCGTGTCATTCACGGTCATGTGTACGGGCCCATAGAAATGAATGGGTCAGTGTGCTATCCGGGAAAAACATGGATAGCACTCTGACCAGTCATCTGCAAGGGGGTCAAGTAAAAGCCTTGAGCACAGTAGATGAGATTGACTGTGCTGCATTCAACTTATGCTAGGTTCACACTAGCGTTCAGATCCACATTGGGGGAGCGCTGGACCCAAACGCTGGAGAGCCTGTCCAGTTACCGAAGGACCCCATAGACTATAATGGGATCCGTCTGGTTCCTGCATGAAATTGTTGGAGAGAAAAGTCCTCCTTGCAGGACTTTTCTCTCCGATGATTTTAGGAGGAATCTGCGGATCACCTATGGAGACTCCAATGCAGATGTGAACCCAGCCTTACAGAGAATACCCTACAATGTTGCAATGCAATAAACCATTAGCTGGATAATATCTCAGGGGAGGATTTTTAATCGCTGGATGTTGCAGAACTTTTCTGAACAGTCACCTGACCACATGAGAAGATCTGTCACATGACCACAAGGAGCATTTGAGGGTAATGATAGGATTAAACATCCACTCACCAGTTACATTCTGGGGGAACCAGTTTGTTTAACTCCTCAAGAGATTTTTCTGAGCGATATTCCTGCCGATATAAGAGAGTCAGATCAAGTTTAGATATGCTACTTTTCCACGTTCTACAAATGATCTACACTTCAAACCACTCCCAACACAAATAGTGGGGGATCATGGGGGAGGGGGGCATGAGTGGCCAGGAAGTAGCTCAACCAAGAGTCCTACCTTTAGAGGGAGCCAGGGTAAGAATATGCAGGGTCAAAAGCTGTTTATGCCCTCAAATTCTGTAAAGTGATGAAATATGGGCCAGAAGCCCGTAAAGCTGCAGCAGCCCCAACATGTGAGGGGATGATGAGATATAGGCACAGGAGGCAGCACAGCTCCAAGAGCCTCAGATATACCATGAGCAAAACCTATGTCACAATCTGATATGCTTAAAGCCACAGATGTTTATATTACGATACAAGATAATAATACGCTGGAATGATTGTGTCATTATGTCAATAGCTACAGTGCCCTCCATTCATTCCCTGCCCTCGTATGGCAGCTAGGAATTCATACCTGCACAAAAGCCACAGTCACTACGATTAATATTGCCTGCGGAAAAACAAGATAATAAAATGTTTAAGAAGCAGAAATAGTCTGGAAACAGATCTGTCAGTCATGGCCCAAGAGAGAGCTGATAACTACTATAGCAACATGGCAGCTTCTGCTCCTTTAACTTACCACAGTAATGCTGACAGCATCCTCGTACTCCTTGGTTATAACACTGACAAGTGCAGAGCCTAGCAGCAACAGGATGAGGGGATTTGTGAACTTTAAACAAAAAACAAAAACATCTCAGAATAAGCTGTCATGTGAAGAAGACAGAGCATGAACCCCAATATCCCTCCACTTTAGGCCACATCTAGACAGCCATAACGTGTCGCTATTATATGGTTCTGCATTACAACTGCAAATCCCAACCCAACCTTGGGTCCAGTGACAAACGTACAGCACCATAGATTCTGTGGCGGACAGGATTTCCAGCCATAAGATGAACCATATAATACAGACACATTACAGGAGTCTGAATGTGGCATTAGAAATCATACATCCTTCATCTGACAGGCGGTCACAGCATGAGATGCTTAGCACATTGTAGTTTCACACAGTTTTCATGGCAGTTTTCCATTCAGTTTCTTGAATTAAAGTCAGAAGAGGATTCAAAAGGAATGGGAAATGTAGAGGAATCACTTAAATTTCTTTCCTTCTGCATCCACATCCGGCTTTGGCTCACAAAACTGCATCAAAAATTACAGTGGCAATTTTTTTTTCAAAAAGAATGGTGTGTGTAAAGTTACCCTGAAAGCAGGGGCGTAACTACCGGGGTAGCAGTGGTAGCAACTGCCACAGGACCCGGAACATTACGGGGCCCGGAGCCCTGTGGCAGTCGCTACCGCGAACCCCACAATCACTGCTATCGTTATACTCCGGGGTCTTTTGAGACCCCGGAGTATAACGATCAGGGGCCCAGGGGAGGTGAGCGAACATAAAAAACACTGTAACTCACCTATCTGCCGCTCCGCAGGCTTCGGGCCTGTTTGGTGACGTCCCAGACGTCAGCCGACGTCATCATGCGTCGCGACGCCGGCCTGGATCGCGCGAGATCCGACAAGATGGCCGAAGTAGCGCACGGGAGTGCACCGGAGCGAGGAAGAGGTAAGTTGCAGTGTTTTCTATGTTTCTATCCTCCCCTGGGTCTCCGATCATTATACTCTGGGGTCTGAAAAGACCCCAGAGTATAATAATCGTTCATGGGTGGTCCACTATGGGGCAAACTACTGTGTGCAGGGGCCACTATGGGGCAAAGTACTGTGTGCAGGGGCCACTATGGGGCAAACTACTGTGTGCAGAGGCTACTATGGGGCAAACTACTGTGTGCAGGGGCCACTATGGGGCCAACTACTGTGTGCAGGGGCTACTATGGGGCAAACTACTGCGTGCAGGCGCTACTATGGGGCAAACTACTGTGTGCAGGGGCCACTATGGGGTAAAATAGTGTGCGCAGGAATGCGGTTTGTGTGTGTGGGGGGGTTGGGGGCGGCGGTTTGTGGGGGTTGGGGGGCGGCGACTTGGGGGCGGCGACTTGTGGGGGTTGGGGGCGGCGGCTTGGGGGGGGGGCCCATGTCAAATGTTCGCCTTGGGGCCCAGCCATTCCTAGTTACGCCACTGCCTGAAAGTACGAGTAACCCTAAAGCCCACAAAAGACACTGGTCATAACTACGGATGTAAAGGTCTCTGGAGCATGTCAGCCAGCACTGGGGAAGTGTAGCACAATGTCTGAAATGACTGACAAACGGGAACAACAGATTGTATCCAATAGCTTAGTCGCGCTTAAGCAGACATTTAATATATAAGCTCATACCTGTCCTAGGTATTTCTTCCACACAGGATCAGAATTCTCCACCTGAAACTCATTCCAGCCATGTTTAACCCGGCGATGGAGCACAGAGCCTTCGGACAGTCCTGTGTTCACATCCACCTGGATATATAATGTTATAATGGATTATCACAGGGTCATATCACTATGAGGGAAGGCATCTATAACAAATACAGGATGGAGCTTCTCTTTACAGATTCTGGGGAGTTCTCCTTTAGGCTAAGGAAACGCAGCATTATTTGTTGCAGATTTTGCTGCTATTTTTTGAGCCAAAGTCAAAAGTGGCTTGAAAAGGAATGGAAAATATAAAGGAAGCTCTTAGATGTTTCCCTTCTGTTAAATCCACCCCTGACTTTGGCCGCAGCAAAATCTGCAACACAAAACCCAGTGTTTCCGCAACGTGGGGCCTTAGCCTTAAATAGGCTTCTCTCTAAACTTTGCACCATGATACCACAACCATGGAGATGAAGTTACATGACGGGCATGGCGCATTCCCACACAACACAAAGGCAATAATGAAAGGAATGTGCCATGTACAGAACAGGGATAGGCGTGTGCCATAACACTCAGATAATGCTAACCAATGTGACGTAAAAAGTGTCACATAAAAGTCAAAGTAACACACAGTCTGTACATTAGGACTGTGGAGGTGTAGGGATGGGTGAACAGCCTGTGGGGGCTGCTGGTGGAGCTTCTCTAGTCTCTAAAATACAAATATACCTGAGGGCTCTCTACACACTACATTTTTTTTCTGTGGCTTTTTTTTTTTTTTAAAGCATAAAAGATGCCAGTATTGTTTAGCATCATAAAGACACTATAGCAGATACCATGATGATATCCCACATAAAATATAAAAAATAGGAATCTCTATCTGACCATGAACATGGCCATGACAAACAGAATAAAAACCTCCATTCTTTACATTGAACACTATATTCAGAGAGCAGTGCAAAATGAAAAAAACTGTTTATATTACAAATATTTATATGAATAGTACATATAGACCTCCTTTACAATTGACATTCTAGTGATATTCTATCCTATGTACGACATTTTCCAAACATTTCTACCCCCCTGACCTGCTACTCGTAGGTCACACAATTGTCTAACAAACCCCGGTCAAAGTGTCCTTACAAATGTAACAAGTTGATTATATTTAAGAAAAGGTATAACACCTACAAAAAAATGTGAAAGAGCCGGCAGGGGGATCAGATGCCATCACAGCATAAATATAAGGGAAATGCTCACATGTAAATATTTAATGAGCTCGCGCTCATCCAGCCGGCTCGCTTCCTTGGCAGGTAATGGAATGACATCATCTTCTTGTCCCACAGACTTCAGCTCACATTGGTCGTCTGCCTGCAGTGATAAGGAGAAAAAACCATTAATACACCAATGCTGTGCAATTTTATATCAACCATGAGCTCAGTGCTCCCCCCCAAACCTCTGACTATGTGATCAAGAGGAATCAAGTGAAAGGAAAGAAACACCAACATATATAATACTGAAGATCAGAAGAAAACCACACATACATAAAAAAGGATACAGTATCATAGTCATATTCTCTTAGGGGCCATTCACACTACCGTTGTCAGTATTCATTGCTAGGATCCATCAGAAAATGTTAACTACAGACACTAACAGATCCATTAAAAATCCCATTGTTTTCAATGGGATTTGATCTGTTGTCCTTTAGTGTCCGTTTTCCCCAAATCCTTCACGGGTTTATTATTTTGACGGAGATAATGCGGGGTGCGGGACTTCTGGCTCTGCGCAAAATAAGAGACTTAAGACGGGTCTGAACTGTCCGTTATTTCTTTTAACATTAATGTTTATGGCTAATGGACATAACAGACAGACGGTTGTCCATTATATTATCAGTTATTTCTGTCTGGTTTTTTTTCTGGACATGCTCAGCAGAACAAAAAAATAGACTGTGTGATAATGGACATTAACGGATTAAATGGATCAATTAAAAAACAGACATATTAACATCAGTTATTGTCCATTATGATAGGTATCTGTTTTTTGGGGGGTTTTTTTAGCGGACCCTATCATAATGGTCTTCCAACGGTAGTGGAAACGCCCCTTTACATACAAGGTAGTAGTTATATTTTTACACCAGGCAGTATTATAGTAGTTATATTCTTGCACAAGGCAATATTATAACGGGTTATATCCTTGTACATGGGCAGCATTATAGTAGTCAGGAGGCAGTGTTACAGTAATGCAGGGCTTCCAGGCTTCACAAGGTACCACTTAGTGGCTACCTTAGTGCATGGTCAACTGGTTTCATTGTAACAGGGATAAGCAATCGGTGGTACTTGAGAACTCTCTAGTCCCCCTGTCACTATGATCGTTGACCTGGATAACTCCCGGAGATAGACTTGACACCACATTGCTCCTCTCTTTGATGGCTCACCTCATCAAAATGTGAGATCAACTCATGATCCGATATAGATTGTCCCATAGACCTGACATCATGACCCCCATTTGACAAATCAGCCTTCCCTCCTGTGCTGGATAGAGACTCTTTCCTTACTTGGAAAGCATCCATACACCCACGACTACATCAAGTCTTCGAAGCATCGTCTTCTCTGCCTAGTTTTCAATCTCTCCAGGACACTACACCTGGATAGAGGCTCTCCTGGATGGAGTACGCACAATTATGGACATTCGTTAGAGGGTTGATCTCCCTGGGTTTGGGATCCTCGACACCCGGCGATTTTGAATGTATCCTACAGGCAGATGAAGGCCCGTTGCATCTGGTGTCCTTACCCCATGGCATATTGGAGGATGGTGACACGGTGGGGGTTCCTGTGTTTGTGCGCACCTGCGACCATGAACTAGGTAGGCAGCTCACTGAAGCTGAGTGGAACAAGATCTTTCTTTTAAACCATAAGCTTCTAGGGGCCTGTTCTGCACAGGAAAAAAAAACTACAAAATAGTGCCCAGACTTACTTCACAAACTCTATCCTGGGGTTTCCAATTGTTGTTGGCGCTGTGAAACTGAAGTGGGCACCATGATATAAATTAACCAAGTAACTGGAGTCTCCCTGCCTTACACTCTACACATTGCCCTGTTATCTCTACTACCAGGCTCTATATCTAAATTTAAAGTCTGGCCAGACACTTTTTCACTGTGGCTAGAAGAGTTCTTCCATGCCATTCAGCAGCGAATGGATGGCTGAACTAGACAATATTCAGCACATGGAATCCTTCATGGCAGAAGACAGACAACAATCCTACCCATTGGTTCGGTCTTCGTTACTGTGGACTTCCTTTGAGGCTAAGGCCCCATGTAGCGAGCTGCAGCCAAAAAGCATTACAGTTTTTCCCGCAGTGGTTTCCACAGAAAGTCCGCAGACTTTCTGGTTCTATTCTACTAATACAGAAAACGCCAGCATTTCATTAGGTATAATTGCTGCGATTTACAAAAACGTGAGCATTTTTTTAAATCACAGCATTTCCGCTGTGGATTTTTTCTGCAATGTATGCATGGGATCACATCTGCTTAAAACTTCTGCACAACAGTGTACACACAGAAATGTTAGTGTAGTTATATTCTTGTATATAGGGGCAGTGTTTTACTAGTTATATTCTTGCATATAGAAGTCTGTATTATACTAGCTATATTTTGGCACATGGAGGCACTAGCATAACAGTCATTTTCTTGTATTTAGTACTTACTATGCACTCAGCTGGTTAAATATGTTAAATAGGATTGGTTAAATAGACTGTTAAAAAACAGTATAGAGGTAGTGCGGGATAACGGCGCTGCTCACTCGCCGTACAAACTGTGGTGGCAAGTGTAAGTACTGCAGCTCTGTCTCATAGACTTTGGTAGCGGTGAGCTGCGGGGGTCCCGGGTGTCGAACAACCGCACACCTAATATTGATGGCCTATCTTATCCTTAGAAACCGAATAACCCCTTTAATAAAGTACTTGAATAAGTACTTAGGGGCAATATTATAGTAGGTATATTTTTGTGCACACATGGTTACCTATAAATTCACAGACATTCCTGAAGATCTTTTTCCCCTGAGTTGTCCTCTACTGTGGGCATTTTCAAAGCTTATTCAGCCTTTTCTCATTTATCTTATTTTTCAACACAAATGAAGATACTAATGGGCTCCATCACCCAGCTTTCTACAGATCCTGAACGGTGACTAAATCAGCACTGTTATGTTCACTTTCTCTTACTGCACTCTCTGTTTTGCATCCTACTCATTAAATAGGAGGCTTAGGATACATAGTACATTAGGCCTCTCCCTGGGCTGCAGTGCAAGGAAATATGGGCCAGAGTAATATGAAATGATCACCAGTTTATCAGTAATGATATTGTGTATGTTATGAGGTTAGGGTCCATCTACAATACCATCAAATCTACCAGTGACATCAACTTGGTGGCAACTGCTTAAATTACAGCCGCTCCCAACACAATATCAATCGGGAGATTCTTATGCAGGAATGCACTAATCCTACGTAAATATCACAGAAATTACAATGTATCAGAGACCTGGAGAATAGCCCAAGAGACAGTACTCCATTTTAACCATGAGATTACTGGGAAGCAGAAACTAAAGATTATCAGCTATAAACATAATAATGTGCAGAATATTGCTCGGTCCCCTCTACTTCCTGACAGATACATAGTGATAAATTCTGCAGATTGTTATAACAGTGACCTCTCTAGAGATCTGAAGACCATTGCTCTGTCCACCTTGACATCCTGACAAATACATGGTCATATGTACTGCAGATTATTACATCACTAGAGATGTGCAGAACATTGGTTAGCCATCTCCACCTACTGACAAATACATAGTGATCTATTCTGCAGATCATTACACTGTTTTAGAGCAAGTTTTTCTACACAGGTTTTCCCCAGCCAAATTGTTTATCCGTGCAGGTTGTGCACAGTCACTGCCCTGCCTTAGCTAACTGAATTCAAGAGGTCTGAGCACATACGTGACTAATCCTCCCATTGAGGTCACAGCAAGGTGCATTTCAGTGGTGTCAAATCTCTGGGCAGGTGACGCAGGAATGTGAACAGTTTATTAAAGGAACTGGGGAAGGAGCAGAGGAACCTGTAAGACTAGAAGTTGGTCTCCAAATCCTCCCACTGCTCTCGATCTCAGGTCAGTAGACCTGGCCTTTCCCAGACACATCTTGCACAGGGCAGAAAAAAACAAGAATTCTGATAAAAAGAAATTGAAAATTGCTACTTCTGGCTTGCAAAAAAAGTTATTTTGTAACATTTTACGCCATTTATTTCACACTTGATGGTTAGGTGAAGTGGGTGTTTAGCTTGTCAAGTTGATGTACTCCAGATTTACCAAATGGAACTTTTTAAAAAGTTGCAAAAATTGTTGCACTATTATTCTAGTAACTGGGGGAACATCTCAGGGCAAAGGTATTGCATGATGCTGGCATCAAGTGCACCAAATTTATCAAATGTGGACTCCAGCAAACTGGGACAAACGTAGTTAGACTGGTGTGTAGTGTGCCAGTTTTAATCAGCTGCTGTACTGGCATAAAGATTAAAACTACATTTTACAAGTCGGGGAGGTCCATGCACCAGAACTGAAATCTGAAATAGCGTAGATTTACTGTTTTAGGCTAAGGCCCAGTGCAGCAAATCGCAGCAAAAAAACGATGCGGAAAAGACCGTTGCAGAAACGCATCGCGTCTTTTTCTGCAGTGTTTTTCACAGAAAGTCTGCAGAGTTTTCCTCTGCGAACTTTCTGCCTCTATCATACCTATACAGAAACCTCATGTGTTTCCATAGGTATAATTGACATGCTGTGATTTACAAAAACGTGACCGTCTGAAATCACAGCATTTCCGCTGCAGATTTTTTTCTCTAATGTATGGATGGGATTAGCCAGAATCCCGTCCACTTTGCAGGTAATGTAAAATGCTGCGTTTTCACAATGTGGAGCCCCGACCTTAGGCTGAAGCCCAACGTTACAGAAAAGCTGCATATTTTGTTGCATATTTTGCTGCATTTCTTTGAGCTAAAGCCAAGTGTGGATTATATATTTCCCATTCCTTTTCTAGCCACTCTTGAGTGCAGCTGAAAAAAAAAAACACACACAGCAGAATCAGCAACAAAAAAGCAGCTTTTTCGCAACATGGTGCCTAAGCCTTACACCAGTTTCCTGATATGAGAGATACTAAATGAGTTGGGTTGTGAAGATTGCCCCCTCTGTGCCAAGCTCCGACCATTTATTTTCCAATTATCAAGTACAACAGAAAAATTGAGGAGAAAAGGCAGAATTGCTCTTTTCATGTGCAGAAGTAAACGGTCATACCAGTGGCGTAACTAGCAATGGCTGGGCCCCAAGGCGAACATTTGACATGGGGCCCCCCCCCAAGCTGCCGCCCCCCAACCCCCCCAAGCCGCCGCCCCCCCCCCACAAACCGCATTCCTGCGCACACTATTATGCCCCATAGTGGCCCCTGCACACGGTATTATGCCCCATAGTGGCCCCTGCACACGGTATTATGCCCCATAGTGGCCCCTGGACACGGTATTATGCCGCATAGTGGCCCCTGCACACAATATTATGCCCCATAGTGGCCCCTGCACACAGTAGTTTGCCCCATAGTGGCCCCTGCACACAGTAGTTTGCCCCATAGTGGCCCCTGTACACAGTAGTTTGCCCCATAGTGGCCCCTGCACACAGTAGTTTGCCCCATAGTGGCCCCTGCACACAGTAGTTTGCCCCATAGTGGCCCCTGCACACAGTAGTTTGCCCCATAGTGGCCCCTGCACACAGTAGTTTGCCCCATAGTGGCTCCTGCACACAGTAGTTTGCCCCATAGTGGCCCCTGCACACAGTAGTTTGCCCCATAGTGGCCCCTGCACACAGTAGTATGCCCCATAGTGGCCCCTGCACACAGTAGTATGCCCCATAGTGGACCACCCATGAACGATTATTATACTCTGGGGTCTTTTCAGACCCCAGAGTATAATGATCGGAGACCCAGGGGAGGATAGAAACATAGAAAACACTCCAACTTACCTCTTCCTCGCTCCGGTGCACTCCCGTGTGCTACTTCGGCCATCTTCAATGTCGGACCGGATCTCGCGCGATCCAGGCCGGCGTCGCGATGCATGATGACGTCGGCTGACGTCTGGGACGTCACCAAACAGGCCCGAAGTCTGCGGAGCGGCGGAGAGGTGAGTTACAGTGTTTTTTATGTTCGCTCACCTCCCCTGGGCCCCCGATCGTTATACTCCGGGGTCTCAAAAGACCCCGGAGTATAACGATAGCAGTGATTGTGGGGTTCGCGGTAGCGACTGCCACAGGGCTCCGGGCCCCGTAATGTTCCGGCCCTGTGGCAGTTGCTACCACTGCTACCCCGGTAGTTACGCCCCTGGGTCATACCCTCAACAGTAGGGTGGGCCACTGACTTGCTTGCCATTATTAAGACCTCTGTTTGTCATCAATTAATATGCAAATTAATTTGTATATAAAGGACCCCTGCCCTGCTCCACCAACTTTCTTAAAATGTGGCAAGTGGGGTGCAGAAAGAGCAAAGTAGTGGATCTTTGGTGCAAAAAATGTACATGTGCCAAGGAAAACTGGTATAGATGGAATAGTAAATTCCCCCAAAGTCTATTAGAAAGTTTACAACAGACGGCAAAGAGGTATTTGTCAGTAATCCTGAAAACAATGGGATCTATCTCCAATGTGTGTCTGAAGAGCTTACTGAGCATTCAATCTTGGCGAAATGCTATATTGGCTTTTTGACTTCAGAAGGGCTGGCAGCTCCCTAATGTCTACAATCAGCTTTGCTCACTAATATGGATGTGATGACAATTTCCCACTCCCCCAATTATTTGATAGCCAGGAATTGTGCCCTAACGTTCTGCTAAAAATTTTGTTGACTGGTAATCTCTAATGCTATTTGCACACAGCTGAGTGTCATCCAAGTGGCTTCCGTCCCTCATTGACTTCAATGGGGGTTTGTGCTCCATTCCAATGTCTCAAAGCAGGATAGGACCTGCTCTATAGTCATCGAAACGGAGCATCAGACCCCCCACGAGAAGAGTCATCATGCACACTCGGTTGTGTGCATGAGGCCTAAGTGGTATTCGATTCTCAGAGGTCACTATAGCTATATTGCTGAAATATCAGCGCAATGAATGAAACTGGACTTCCCTTTAAGGCTGAAGGAAGAGACAAGAAGTGCTTCTCTCCTGCAGTCACTGTTCATAATGACATTAGAGTAATAGAAGGGTAAATAAGTAGGTGTACTGTGCCCTTAAGAGGAAATATAATAACAAAAAGGGAAAAGAATGCCTGAACAAAACTACAAAAGCAGGTTTATATTACACAACATCCATGTGACATCTTAATCCTTCAGGTGACACAATAAAACGATTAACAGCACCAGACATCAGTGGGGAAAAGTGCATGCAACCGTTACTGTGCCGCTACCATTCTTACACCAGAGGGATGAGCTGCACCAGAGGATGACAGAACTTATCCTCCTACATTCAGGCTGTCTCAAATCACTCCTACATGTCCAATAAAGTATTACCAGTCAAACACAAAAAGTTCAGGGCACATTCACTAAGTAAAAAAAGTGTGTGCCATTTTTGTTGGACATATTTTTACCAAAATTTTTCCATTTCAGCCATTCTTTTTTGCTGCTCAAACCACTTTCTTAGCAAGTGGGCGTGGCAAGGGTGGAAAGTGGGCAGAACCATATGGACAGATGTGAGGCATTAATTTCCCATCTCATGTACGATTATTTAAGGAAGAAAGCGGATGTGAGTTAGGTTTCATGCACATGACCATAGACAGCATACAGGTTAGCAAAAATAAAATGAATGGCACATGGACCAAAACTACAGTTGGGTGCATGAAGTCTTATACCTGAAATTTTCTCCAGCTGCTTACCTCTGCCTTGTGAAGCTCATCTGAAACCAGCAGAGCATAGAAAGACTACATTCACACAATAGGGCCCTGCATTCGAACATGAAATAAGTACTTTTTTATAGCTGAGTGCATACCCGAGGATATTCTGATTTCATGGATCCCTCATAGACAGGAGTCTATTGAGGGATCTGTGAACCGAGCCCAAAAAATGACAGGTTCCATTTTCTCTAGGATCACTCACATGGACTGTTAAAACAACAGTCATGTGAACAGATCCCTTAAAGTCTATGGGGCTGTGTGATGGCCGTTAAAATATCCCTGTTGTGTAAATGAGCCCGTGAGAGAGCTGTGTAAAACATGGTTCTTAATGAATGTGACTCTTTGCCTTTCAGTTCCTCTTTATTTCACAAGATCTCTGCTTGATGTTATCAAATGGAAGCATTCTTATTTCCCTGGACAGGCTGCAAACCTGCCCTGATCTAATCTTGCTAAAACACAGGTGCAAGACTGGTTACATTGCATTAGTGCTGACAATTCACTGTGAGCTGAACCCAGCAGCAAAAATCGGTCCTGGAATCCAGGCTGATGATTCTTTCACCCGCACCGGTACATTGTAATTATAGTCTTTACCAGCTACTGGAATTTTTGGCTGCAGATATCTTGGTTAGGAATTTAAACACAGTCTTAAAGTCTTTAAGAAAGTTGAATAAAGTTTGCATTATTATTATTATTATTATTATGCATGTCCAACTTTCCAGTGAAAGTTGCGCGACCAAACGACTGGACCGATCCTCACCAAATTTGGCACACATGTACATCAGGTGTCCGGGAATATTATAGACTGGGTCTCAGCTCTCTTGCACGTACCGTTCCTGAGGTACAGTATTCCCAAAAATGACCAGCATTAGTCTATACAAGCCTGCAAGTCTTTCACTCATATTCCAACTGCCATACACACGGTCACATGTCCCTTATCAGCCAATAACAGCTCGCAGGCGCTTACTCTCCTCAGGCACACAGGTTTCCATAGCAACCAAGCTATGTATGACCTGTATTAGTGAATAGCAGTTCACAGGACCTTAAATATTCAGTCATATCACGTGTATCAGCCAATATAAGTTCACATTTAATTTACCAGGTTTCCATAACAACACAGCCATAAATAGACTGTACCTATACTGGACTCGGTGGCATAACTAGCAATGGCAGGGCCCCAAGGCGAACATTTGACATGGGACCCCCCCCCCCGGCAACGCCCCCCCCCCGCACAAACTGCATTCCTGCACACACTATTATGCCCCATAGTGGCCCCTGCATACACTATTAGGCCCCATAGTGGCCCTTGCACACAGTATTCTGCCCAATAGTGGCCCCTGCACACAGTATCATATAGTATTATGCGCACTTCCCGCTACTTCTTCAATGTTGGACCAGATGTCACGTGAGCCAGGCATGTATCGCAACGCATAATGACGTCGGACTGGCCCACCGACATCTGGGATGCCACCAAGGAGGCCCGAAGTCTGCTGAAAAGACCCCAGAGTATAATGATAGCAGTGTTTGTGGGGTTCACGGACCACAGGCCTTACTTACCAATCCCCGCTCCTGCTCACAGCCGCCTCTGCAGAAGGTGAAGTGCAGACGGCCGTGAGCAGGAGCGGGGATCGGTAAGTAAATAGGGTCCGTTCCCTGCTGGTGTTAAAAAAAACAAAACATCAGAGGCCCGCCGGGTTCCCTAATGTCCCGGGCTCTGTGGCAGCTGCTACCACTGCTAAACCGGTATTTACGCCACTGACTGGACTGCCATACTGGATTTCAGCATTCTTATAAATTTTAATGTTTTTTAAACTACTCATGTCCCCTGCAGCAAAACGCATGGCTGCTGCTTGAGCTAATGAAAACTCTCAGCAGACCCAAGCCTGTCTCCAAATTGATAAGGTATGTTACAGACAACAGCGAGCTGCTGAAACTCCCCAGCAGACCCAAGCCCGTCTCCAATCTGACAAAGCATCGTCAGCCACATGCACACAGCTGCACTCCAGGTTTCAATAACAACCCAGCCATTTTTCTTCACTGCTGTAGGTCAGCTTTAAAGGGGCAGGGCGCTGTGGATGACACTGTTACACAAGGTCACATACACTCAGCTTTACTCCAGGTTTTCCATAACAACCGATCGCAGGTTTTTCACTGATATCCAAACTGAGATGCACATGATCACATGACACTTATGGACCAATGGAAAGTCGCAGGTTCAGTCTTGACATACACACAGCTTTACACCAGGTTTCCATAGCAACTTAGCTATTTATGTCATGTATGAGTCAATAGCAGTTCGCAGGTCCTTAAATATTCAATCATATGACGTTTATTAGCCAATGTAAGTTCACATTTCATTTACCAGGTTTCCATAGCAACACAGCCATAAATAGTCAATAATCAAGTGCAAAACTGGCCAATTCTTATGGGGTCACTACACATACAAAAAATGAAATATACCCGTGCGAATCCGGGTCCTTCCTCTAGTAACTCATATAATGTAAAGTTATAATAGATCGCTGACTGTGATAATACTGCTATTCAGGTGGGTGGACAAGTTGTAACTATTGCACATAGCCCAGGAGGCAAGGATGGTTTCCATTCTTATCCTAGACAGAAATTAGTTAATCCATCATATCAGGGGAAGACTAGGCATTTGTACAGTTGTGCAATGACCCCCTCCCCCCCCCCCCCCCCTCCTCTAGTCACCCAGCTACACATTATGGGACTCCACCCTGAATGACTATTCTCAGTCCAGGTGTCCAGAGACCCATCCCTTTACCACTGCCACATATTCAAGATACCTACAATGTCTCTACAACAGACACATGACAATACTGATGCAACACCATCACCCAGCTGTTGGGATCCTCGTTATTGACACAGATAATAAAATTGACATAATCACTTCCACATAAAATTGGTAAACATAGGGCGTTGGTGGATATGGTCCACTGTGAGCATAGAATCAGGACACAAGGTGGCTTTCAGCAAGTCAGTATACCGCACCAAAATAAACAGGTAAAATATGTTGGTGGTTATATGTTGCCAGGATAAAGCCCAGACCAGGGGGTTACTGGACACTAGGATACTGACTGGTGGGAATTGGGTATGAATATAAAGACTTATCATAAACTGGTGGGTATAGAATGTCAAGATAAAGGCCATCTTTAGGCAGAATAGGTTATAGCAGGGGTCAGCAACCCTTGGCACCAGTGCTGTAGTCAACACCCCAGGCTTATCTGCATGGCACAGGGCTCTCTCTGCTGTCTTAACACATAGCAGTGCTGCTCTAGGTGTCACTTTCTCTCAGTCAGAAAGGAGGATGCACTGAGGGAAGGAAGCGTGAGGCAAGATGTACTAGTGTCTGGGCCATGGGCAAGCTTAGTTACAGGACAGCAACTGTATGTGCAAAGTATAACTCAGATAAACTTGCCTCTGTTCATTTCAACAAGGCTGGAAAGATTTGTTTAGATGTCTTTAACAGAAAGACTGGGCAGTGTGAGGGGCTTCATATGCCTCCCACACAGCAGGCTTTATGCAGAATGTTCTTAACCGCCTGTTCAGCCGAGAGTCATATCAACCAGATAAGGATCACACTGAAATGTAAGTTTAATCGACTTACTAATCGGATGCTGTTATGGTCTGTGTTATATGACTTACATGTAGGGGTCAACATCCTTACAATTATTGCCTGGCACTTTAACTACTTCATCTTTGTTTTTTTTCAAAATCAGCACCTTATCCAAAAAGGGTTGCTGACCCCCTGGGTTATAGGGTACTAAGATACAGGCTGGTGGGTATGGAGTACCAGGATACATGGAGCCCAGGTCAGCACTGTCACATCTTGTAGATCTACTCTAGGTTTTTCCTGTTCTGGAATGGCCTGGTTCGCTCACATAAAACTTACTGTTTACATTTCCTGACACGTAGAAAGAATAAACTATTGTACTGTGGGATGATGCGGATTCTCAGAAAATGAACGCCCATAACGCAAACACAAACCACAATCTAGAATGAAACATGTGATGCCGGGATAAAAAGCTGTGACATGCACAGTGTGGACACCAGCTCTATTCATATATACTTCCTGACTATTTCCAATGGTCACGGTGTGATCTGTATATGAATACCCATTTATAGGGAAATCACATGATATCAGGAATGTGATATCTGTAAACATGATGGAAAGCATCACTACAGATATTACAGTGGGGAAAAAAGTATTTAGACAGCCACCAATTGTGCAAGTTCTCGCACTTAAAAAGATGAGAGAGGCCTGTAATTGTCATCATAGGTAGACCTCAACTATAAGAGACAAAATGAGGAAACAAATCCAGAAAATCACATTGTCTGATTTTTTAAGAATTTATTTGCAAATTATGGTGGAAAATAAGTATTTGGTCAGCTACAATAAAGCAAGATTTCTGGCTCTCACAGACTTGTAACTTCTTCTTTAAGAAGTGGAGGCCTCTGTCCTCCACTCATTACCTGTAGTAATGGCACCTGTTTGACATTGTTATCAGTATAAAAGACTCCTGTCCACAACCTCAAACAGTCACACTCCAAACTCCACTATGGTGAAGATCAATGAGCTGTGGAAGGACACCAGAAACAAAATTGTAGACCTGTATCAGGCTGGGAAGACTGAATCTGCAATAGGCAAACAGCTTGGTGTGAAGAAATCAACTGTGGGAGCAATAATTAGAAAATGGAAGACATACAAGACCACTGATAATCTACCTCGATCAGGGGCTCCACGCAAGATCTCACCCTGTGGGGTCAAAATGATCACAAGAACGGTGAGCAAAAATCCCAGAACCACACGGGGGGACCTAGTGAATGACCTGCAGAAAGCTGGGACTAACGTAACAAAGGCTACCGTCAGTAACACACTACGCCGCAGGGACTCAGATCCTGCAGTGCCAGACGTGTCCTCCTGCTTAAGCCAGTACATATCTGGGCCCGTCTGATGTTTGCTAGAGAGCATTTGGATGTTCCAGAAGAGTATTGGGAGAATGTCATATGGTCAGATGTAACCAAAGTAGAACTGTTTGGTAGAAACACAACTCGTCGTGTTTGGAGGAGAGTGAATACTGAGTTGCATCCAAAGAAAACTATACCTACTGTGAAGCATGGGGGTGGCAACATCATGCTTTGGGGCTGTTTCTCTGCAAAGGGACCAGGACGACTGATCCATGTACATGAAAGAATGAATGGGGCCATGTATCGTGAGATTTTGAGTGCAAACCTCCTTCCATCAGCAAGGGCATTGAAGATGAAATGTGGCTGGGTCTTTCAGCATGACAATGATCCCAAGCACACCGCCAGGGCAACGAAGGAGTGGCTTCGTAAGAAGCATTTCAAGGTCCTGGAGTGGCCTAGCCAGTCTCCAGATCTCAACCCCATAGAAAACCTTTGGAGGGAGTTGAAAGTCCGTGTTGCCCAGCGACAGCCCCAAAACATCACTGCTCTAGAAAACCAATATGGCAACCCTTATGAGAACTGTAATGACGGCCCACAATTATGGTCATGGGGTGTTTTCTTGCTGGGACCAGAAGAGATTAGCTTCCTGTAACCTGCAGAACATGGCAGATGTTAAGTGGGAGTGAAGCATTAAAATGGCTAATGGATGAGGGTTGTGAATGGGGCTCCAATTTACTAGCTCCTCTGAATTTTTTTTATTAAACCAACCACTTAGTATCTAATGAACAGATCAAACTATATAATCACAATGAGACAAAAGTCAGTTCGCATGAAACTTCCAATTCAGAACAGACGCCATCAGAGGCAGTGGTCATCATTCTCTGCACAGTTGTGCCATCTCTTCCTATTTTATTATATGCTTAAGAACAGGTTTATCAAGAGGAGCAGGAGACACCAAGACATCTGAATACCTTCCTGTACAACGTCATCAGTAACCAAGAAGTAGGGACATTGCTCCGTATCAAACAATGAACCCAAATAATTACATTATTCCAACACTACACAACAACAGTCATCAGAGCATCGAATAGTGACAGGCAGTATCACCTCTCTTTTATGCACAATGGTGCTACCCACCAAGCAATTCCAATTGGGGCCCCCAAGGGGGGCCCACACTGACCAAATACTAACCACCAGTTGAATTAGGTGGTAGTATGCAGTATGTGAACAATTAGGGCACATTATACTATGGGTGGGGGCAGTATTAAGGGGTCCTCAGACATACCTTTGCTTGGAGCCCCAAAAATGCCAAAACCACCTCTACTTATACAGCAACATTGATTACAAGCCTCTGACCATCACCCAGACTACTGAATCAAATCTGCAGAATTAATACATTACTGCCCCAAAGCTAGGCAGATGTCTCAACCAGGTGAAAGCTGTCATCTTGGCTGCGTTTTTATTAGAGATTTTGTTACGTTTTTTTTTTAGCCAAAGTCAGGAGTGAACTTAGCCGAAGGTAGAAGTATAAGTGCTTCCTTTATATTTCTCATTTCTTTTGAACCCACATCTGGTTTGGCACTGCAACAAAAAATACAGCCTAAGAGGAAGAGGATGAATCATGGAGTTTTCGTTAGGACATACAGTATGTCCTCATGAGGATCCAGGGCTGAACAATTGTCGGTGACTGTAGTATTAAAGGTGCAATTGTCAGAGATTCAGCAGCAGATGACGACCTGTAACATCTGATCTGGGTAGGTGCAGGTAGGACAAGGGTTAAGTGTTCAGGATCAATGGATCATTCAGGTTAACAGGTAATTACAGGTAACTTTATACATTTCTAAGCAATGGTGATCACCCGAACAGAAACGTTATCCCTGTGGTAGGGCAGTGAGCATGCCAATGGCTCACAGTGCAGAATGTCCTGACACAGCTGAGAGACTTGGTGAACGTCAGCTCCATCCAACAGCTGGGTGGAAACTGCAGGGATAAAGAGACACTTGTGATCCTCATTACTGCTGTGCAATTTCCCACCATGTTTCACATCACTGACCTGCTTGTGACATCACTGGTTACATCCAAGTGATTATATCCCTGTGCAGGGATATAAGGACATGATGGCCAGGGACTGGTGCCATTTATAGGAGCACAGGGTGAACAGACAGATCGTCCTCTGAACACCGAGCAGGGAACATTTGACCCAGCTTAGACAATCATGAGAGGTCTGAGAGGGACGTGGCCACCTGTCATTTCCTAATTCTCCACCAGATGTACATGGCGCAGCTCAGCTGACAAGTTCCGGGGGGCGTCAGGCTGACAGACTCCCACAGACATGACAGCCTGACTAATGCAAGCAGCCTGCCAACCAGAGCTTCCCACTGACCACAGATTTCTATGTGCAAAATACAACAGCAGATCTGAACCTCATACAGAGACATGATCACAGAAAGACTGGCTGTGCGATGGGTGGGATGCGCGCACAGTAGTTATCTCAGGGTGTCCTGTATCCTCTCCTCCTCTCTGTGAACAGCAGGCCACATTATCTCCTATAGCAGATTTGTAGGCAATATCCTGTAAAACCTGTGACACTGACTGGGGATATCACAAGATCCTTAGCTGATTAAGCACTTCACGAGAATATAACCGTTCTTGCTTCGATGATATAAAATCTGAGATAAACAGCTACGGTTTTATCACAAGTTTGAAATATTATGCTAAGAAGTGCGATGTTACCACAACGCAAGAATCGCTCTCTAACGGAATAGCTCCTTGATATCCTCAACCAGCGTCAATTCTACAGCATATTGCTGAAGTTACGACAGCTACAAAAGCAGCATATCTGAATACAATATGAAGGAAAAAAGTATTTATTTTTAGTGACCCAGGCCCTCCACTACTTGTTACCATCACTATGGAACAAATAATAATAATGATATTAATAATAAGGATAGCTTCAGGTGAGGAGCTACGCTATCTATGGCTGCTTAGCAATATAGGGAACTATAAATATGTAAAATCACCAATTGATCTAATTTTCTGTGAAACAGTATCTCAGCATAGAGAGGATTAAGAAATTGGTATCATCAGTGGGGGGTAATTATAAAGACTGGCTAGTCTTGAAGAGGTTTCCCAGCCCCAAAAGGATTTTTCACATTTATGACTTATCCACAGTATGTGATCTGTAGGGGTACGGCACCCAGACCCAGCACAGATCAGCTGTTACTGCAGCAGTGAATTGGAAGCATGCGTAGACTCTTGTATTCAAGTACAGTAATAGGAGTGGTGCTGTGGACTGTTGCACCGTTCCTATTACTTGAATAGAAACAGCCTACATGCGCTCCCTGTCTACTGCTTTCATTTCCAGCACCCTGAGGCTGCCATAACAGCTGACCTGTGCAGTGTGTGGATGTTGAACTTCCACAGATCATATACTGATGACCAAACCTGTAAATATAACATTCGTATAAAAAGTTTGTTTTGGAAACAGACAACCCCCTTTAATATATGCCAGTCCACTAATCTATAGACGTATGCACATTGATAACTGCAGAGCATCTTTTGCAGTCCCATGCGCACTCCACTCTCCTTTTTTTTTCTGTGCAAACACCACAATGTGTGTTTGAATTTCTGGCACAATTCAAACGGTAAGTTCGCCACAGCGTAGCTAACAGACCAGAAACCGCTCTACATATATCAAAGGTATCGTTCACAGGTCCTATACTAATCCTTATGCTGAAAAACATTGGCTGAGGCCCCCAACGCAGCTTTTTTTGTTGCAGATTTTGCTGCATTTTTTTGAGCCAAACTTAGGAGTGGCTACAAAAGGAATGGGAAATATAAAGGAAGTTCTTATACTTCTCCCTTCTGCTCAACCCATTCCTGATTTTGGCTAAAAAAAAACGCAGCAAAATCTGCAACAAACGCAACGTGGGGCCTCAGTTAATATCCCCAATATCATATGCAGAATGACGGTAACCTGTAAGTCTGAAATTAACTCTTGATAAGCCTTGTCCCTAACACACAAAACTTTTTAAGGCTGAGGCCCCACATTGCGGAAACGCTGCTTTTTTTGTTGCATTTTTTTGAGCCAAAGCCAAGAATGGCTACTAGAGGAATGGCAAATATATAGGAAGCTCTTATACATCTTTATGCTGATGACACCCAATTATATACATCATCCTGTGACATCACCCCTGCACTAATACAGAACACCAGTGACTGTCTCTCTGCTGTCTCAAATATCACGTCTTCGCTCTATCTGAAACTGAATCTCTCAAAGACTGAACTACTGCTGTTTCCACCATCTAATAGATCTGTCCCTGATATCTCCATTGTGGTCTCTGGCCTTACCATATTTCCTAGGCAGTATGCCCGCTGCCTCGGGGTTTTGTTTGACTTAGACCTTTCCTTCACAACCAATATCCAATCACCCACACGCTCATGTCATCTCCACCTCAAAAACATCTCCAGAATCCGCCCTTTCCTTACCACAAATACACTTATTGTTGCCCTGATTCACACTTGCCTTGACTACTGTAACTCCTTACTAATCGGTCTTCCCCTTACTAAACTCTCCCCTCTACAATCTATTCTGAATGCGGCGTCCAGGCTCATCTATCATTCTAGACGCTACAGTGATGCCTCCAGTCTGTGCCGGTCACTACATTGGCTGCCTATTCAATACAGAATACAATATAAACTTATCACCCTCATTCACAAGGCTCTCCATAATGCTGCACCTCCCTACATTTCCTCCCTCATCTCTGTCTATCGCCCAACCCGTACTCTCCGTTCACTCAATGACCTAAGACTAACATCCTCTATTATCAGAACCTCCCACGCTCATATACAAGACTTCTCCCGAGTTGCACCACTTCTCTGGAATGCTCTATCCCAGACTATCAGATTAACCCCCAATTTCCACAGCTTCAAGTGTAAACTAAAGACACATCTTTTCAGACAGGCCTCTCACAACTCCTAATGTAAACCCTTCCGTACTTATAATCCCTAAAACGTACCCTCCTCTGTTTATGCTTCAACATTACCCCACAGGCTATGATGCCGTATCAGACTAACTCTATATGTCCAGGCACCATCTGCACGTTAAAGGACATGGCTCATACAGCTTTATATATGTGTAATGACAGTAACCTCTATTACAAAATTGTCTGACCATTGTATAAGCAATGCTACGTCTGTTGCCGCCCCTGCTATCTCTTGTGTCACCCCCTCTACCTTATAGATTGTAAGCTCTTGCGAGCAGGGCCCTCAGTCCCAGTGTGTGAATTGACTATTTCTTTGTAATGTATCTTTTTTTGTCAGTACTTGAACCCTACAAGTTGTACAGTGCTGCGGAATATGTTGGCGCTATATAAATAAAACGTATTATTATTATTATTACTTCTACCTTTTTCTCAATCCACTCGTGGCTTTGGCTCAAAAAAACACAAAAAAATCTGCAACAAAAAAAAATCTGCGTTTCTGCAATGTGGGGCCTCAGCCTTAAACACAGACAGTATTCAAGTCAACAATGGGGCAGATTTATTAAAACTAACTAAAACTGTCCTAGTTGTCCATAGCAACCAATCACAGCGCAGCTTTCATTTTGTGTTCTGCTCCTGAAAAATGAAAGCAGCATTGCAATTGGTTGTTATGGGCAACTAAGACAGTTTTGCTTTTAGTCAGTTTAATAAATCTGCACAATCAGTGGTGTCAGAGATGTCGCTAAGAACAGTGGCTAACTGTGCCTAATGGTAATAACAATACGGAAAATAACAACTAGAAAGATTGCAGGATTCATAGTTGTCACCCACTGAAAAGATATAATTCTGACGTAGAGCAGAAGACCACATGAAGACTTCTTTATTCTGGTGGGGTTTAAGGGGGTGCTCTGTAATAATAATTCACCAATGCACACCTTCCCCCTAAACTCCTGGTACAACATATACAGGACATTCTAGCACAACTGCTCCCTGATATACAGTGCGTACTACACTAATCCTTTATATCAATAGATACATTCACCTGGCAGAGGGCAGGGCTGGTGAACCGGGTCAACAGGGCACAAGACCTGCACCAAACACACACATATACATAAATAATGTGTATATATATTTACTGTACATCACTGTCATCCCCTTATTTGTAACCTTCCCTATGCAAAATATCTATATATAACCTCTTCATATTCAACATAACACTATTATGCCGTATAATTTACCTCGCGGTATACAGAATATCAATATTATACCTTTTTGGTAACCCCTCTGTGCACAACATATCAATGTTATACCTCTACATGTAACACCACTGTATACAATGTATCATAATTATACCTCTATATGCAACCTCACTGAATACAAATAGTGATACATTGTATACAGTAAGGTTATGTATACAGGTATATAGTGATATGCTGTATAAAGTAAGGTTTCGTATAAAGGTATAACTAGGATACTTTGTATACAGTGGGGTTACATATACAGGTATCACTGTGATATGTTGTGTACAGTGGGTTACTCATAGAGGTATAATAGTGATGCATTGTATACAGTGGTGTTACATGTAGAGGTATAACATTGATATGTTGTGCACAGAGGGGTTACCAGAAAGGTATAATTATATTCTGTATTCAGCGAGGTGACATATAGAGGTGTAATGTTGATATGTTGCGTAAAGTGAGGTTACATATAGAGGTATTACAGTGATACATTGTGTACATAGAGGTTACATATAGAGGTGTAATAGTGATATGCTGTAACAGTGATACATTGTGTCCAATGGTGCTACATTGTAGAGATATAGCAGTTATATGTTAAATACAGTTGGGTTACATATAGAGGTATAATAATGATGTATACCGTGCGGTTACATATAGATGTATAACAGTGACACATTGTATATGGTGAGGTTATATATAGAGGTATAATAGTATTATCTCCATATGTAACCTCACTGTACAACGTATCACTATTACACTCCTATACACAACCACACTGTACACAGTGTTTACCGCAGGTGGGACCAGTACCCAGTATTTACTTCCCCCAGTAGTCATTACCCGGCATGTACACCGGCCCTCCCAGATGGTATCCCGTCAGGTGTGAGCATCATTCTCCCCGCTGTCCCTGGCACTCACCTCCGCCTTCAGCTCACTGCCCCCCAGTAGATGGTATTTATGTGGCAGGCGGCGCACGTTGTGCATCAGTCGCTGCAGCCGCTTCCCCCCCATGTTCCCCGGGGAGACGAGCGGCGGGTCCGGCGGGAGTGGGGCGGGGGTCTCCGGACTGTACCTGGGACAGGTAAGCGCGGCCCCGCCCTCCTCCAGCAGGTGCCTGCCCATCCCGCAGCCCGAGCACTGGGGACAGGAGGAGGAAGCCATGCCCGGAGGAGGAGGAGGAGGACGGGGAGAGCAGCTCCTCATCACCGACTGCACCGCGCATGTGTGGAGCCAGCACTGAGGCTGCGGCGGAGCCCAAGGAGGGGTTTGCAGAACATCACCTCCATCAGAGCAGATTATCAACCCCAACATCATCCCCATCTGGGAAAAGTGTGACTTCATCACAGCAGAGTATCATTAACTCCATCAGAGCAGATGATCATTTCCATCAGTGCAGAGCATCATCCCCATCTGTTCACATCCCGAACAGTGCAGAGCATCACCTCCATCAGAACAGATTATCAACACCAACATCACCCCCATCAAACAGATTATCAACCCCAACATCATTCCCATCAGAACAGATTATCAACACCAACATCACTCCCATCAGAACAGATTATCAACACCAACATCACCCCCATCAAACAGATTATCAACCCCAACATCACTCCCATCAGAACAGTTTATCAACCCCAACTTCACCCCCATCAGAACAGAGTATCTCCCCCAATAGATCAGATTATCAACCCAAACATCACCCACATCAGAACAGATTATCAACGCCATCACCCCCATCAGAACAGATTATCAACCCCAACAGAACAGATTATCAACAAAAACATCACCCCCATCAGAACAGATCAACCCAAACATCACCTCCATCAGAACAGATTAGGAACCTCAACATCACCCCCATCAGGAAAAAGCATCACTCCATCAGAGCAGAGCATCAGCCCCAAAAGTGCAGGGCAATTATTTTATTTAGCGCCATTATGTTCCACAGAGATATTGTCAACACAGTCCCAAGTAAGACTCACAACCTGAATTCCCTATCAGTAACTCTTTGCAGTGTGGGAGTATACTGGAGTACCTCTAGGAAACCCACAAAGACATGGGGAGAACATACAAACTTCTTGAAGATGTTGTCCTTGGCAGGATTTGAACCCAGGACTCCAGCGGTCATTAACCTCATCAAAGCAGATGATCAATTCCATCAGTGCAGAGCATCATTCCCATCTGTGCAATCCCTCACAGTGCAGAGAATCAGCCCCAACAGTACAGAGTGTCACCCCATCAGAGCAGATGATCAATTCCATCAGTGCAGAGCATTATCCCCAACAGTGCAGGGCATCATTACCCTCATCAAAGCAGATGATCAATTTCATCGGTGCAAACAGGCTGATTATAATAAGGGTGCAATGTGTGGTTGCCCAGGGTCCGAGGATGCAAGGGAACCCATCAGCAAGTAATTTCACACTTTCCCCCATTATAATCTGACCGCGTAATCAACTGTATCAGCTTCTAGGGCATGGTATATTGGCGAGGTTCACCCGAAAGTTTTGTTCGGACTGAACACGTCTGAACCGGAATTTCTATTATTAAACTCTGAGTTCTCTTCAATCCCCACAGTATTATAAGTGAAAGTCCATGGGAGGTAAGTAAACATAGCAGTGTTACAGACCTCCCCTGGTCTCCAGCTCAGATCCCATCCTCATTGGGCCTCCTGAATGACATCAGGGCCAAGGGACATGCAATTTGTAGTGACACAAAAAATCAAGTAACATTACGTTGGCAGTCCCTGATGTCATATAGGGGGCCTGAAGTCGATGTGGATCTGTGCCATAGCCAAGGGGGGTGAGAAACACTGTTTATGCTTACTCACCTCCTCTGGGTTTCCGCTTATTATACTTTGGGATCTGAAGAGACCCCAGAGTATAATATTAGTTCGTGGATGACAAACTCCAAAAATTTTGTGTTTGGCCAAACCAACCGTACGAATGGGCCATGGTCATGTGATGAACACACAAGTGCACAGCTCGTTATAGTCACATCACAGTAATCAGACATCTGCCTGGTAATGAGCTGTGCACCTGTGTGTCCATCACATGACCATGCACTGTATATCACATGACCATAGACTGTATGTCACATGATCATGGACTGTTTGAGTTTTATCCACAGGAAGTAAACAGAGCGAATGACAACATGAAGTAGCCTAGAAAACCATGAGGAATTGATACAGAGAGTATATTGGAAAATTGTACAACTTTTTATTATACAAACAATAATATTTGTCTCTCATTATTGGTTTGAAAGTGGCCAACCCTTTTAAGGCACACCATCAATCACATCCGTGCAACTGGGACAGTGGGACATGTCAGAAAGCCAGTCACGATTTCCTTATTTGTGCGCAGGTTATAAGACAAAGACAGTGTATGAACATGAAGATAATCCAGCCACAACAAAGAAATCATGGCAGGGTTTCAGAGTAGAGAAAGTTCCTGCCTTCATGGTTGTATGTATTGGCAACCGATCAAGAGAACAGATTGTCACCACTGAGATGATTAGAGAACATCTTTAAAACGCCGCAAAATTTTTAATTAATTATATTTGGAAAAATGTTTAACTTTTATTTCTCTAAAATTTAAATATGGTTACATTCGTAGGAATACCCCTTTAAAGCTTGTGGGCCCATGTGCTGGCTGTTAATACAATGGGTAGCACACGCCCAATGAATACTGTCGTGTAAATGAGTCTTTACTGTGCTAGAATGCCACTGCTGCAACAAGTAATTTTGAAAAACTTCTTCCATCATATTCCACGATCAACTGTGTGTGTTATTATTAAAAAGTGGAAGTGTCCAGGCACCACTGCTCTCATTGGAGCAGATTTATTATACCTTTTTTTCTGGCATACAAATTATAAAATTTCATTTTTGTCAGTCTTCATATAGCTACCCCAATAACTGCAATTCCAGACCTCATTGGCATTAACATCATCACAAAATTTGGGAGCCTTATGGCATTGGCTTCTATGGCTAAGGAACTGCATGGGAGCCTTACATCACCAAGCACAATGCCAGTTAGAGTGATGTAAAGCACGGCGACACTGGACTCTTGTACAATGGAAATATGTTCTGTGGAGTGATCACGCTTCTCTACCTGGTAGTTTGATGATCTAGTTTGGATTTGATGAATGCCTGGAGAACATTACCTGCCTGACTGAATTGTGCCGCAATGTAACGCTTGGTGGAGGAGGGAATAACCCTATGTTTTTTTAGGGGTTAGCCTAGGCTCCTTAGCTCCATTGAAGTGAAATCTTCATCATACCAAGACATTTTGGACAACTGTGTGCTTCCTACTTTGTGGGAACAATTTGGGGAAGGCCCTTTTCTGTTCCAGCATTACTGTGCCACCGTGTACAAAGCAAGGTCCATAAAAAACATGGTTTGGCAAATTTGGTGTAGAAGAGCTTGACTGGCTCACACAGAGCCCTGACCTCAACCCCATCAAACACTTTTGGGATAAACTAGAACAGAATTTGTGAGCCAGGCCCTCTCATCCAACATCACTGTCTGGCCTCAGAAATGTACATTTAGATGAATTAGCAAAACTTTCCATAGGGAGCTACCTTCCGAAAGGTGGCACTGGAGCGCATTCCTCTTTCCCACCAATGAGGTCTTATTTGCATATGGTTTATCCATTTCATAGACAGATGATATATATCGCAATGTCCCTGCCTGCACTGATATTCTGTCACCCCCTGCTGGTCATTATTATACAAACCCTTTATTATGGCTATTGACCCCCTTTGATTTAATTGCAAGTACTGTATTTTGGGCTAAAAATCTTTTTTAGATTCTTGTTATATAGTGTAATAAATACAAGAGGCATAAGCCAAATAGCCTAATATTTTTTAATAAGAACCTATTAGAACAATGATTTATGTCCTTAATATATTTGGTTAAATAAAAAATAATTTAAAGTTGTCCATAAACTTTCTTTTCCTTATATATATGACTGTATGGAGAATATGGTACTTGGCTCATCATAGATATGAAGGTATCAGTCATGTGCATGTTAGGTCTGGCAGATGTATGGTTAGACAGTCTGGCGCATGTCTGTCTTCTGTAGATCCTTGTCACCCTATCTGTTGTAATAGAGAACACTGTATCCCCTTTTAAGCCAATCAGATCATTGTTTTTAGATTGTTACCCGCTCAGGAAAAATGAAAGATGCAGTTTCATTGGTTATATTGGATAATATTACATACAATGAACATATCCTACAACTATTCTTAGAGTAAATATCAAATACAAGAATTATATATATATACAGATATACACATACACATATAGCTAGATAGATAGATAGATAGATAGATAGATAGATAGATAGATAGATAGATATTATGACAATTGGGGGTAGTTTAGCATCAAAGGTAGCAGTTTCCTGGACTTTACAGAGGTGTTTGTGGCGCTGGGTGCCAAATAAACAGCATATCAGGTAATGACAATCCAAAAGAAATGGCTTTATTCAGCTAGTAAGTGATAACAGGAACAAAAATAACAAAACAGCCCCACACACAGGGCAATACCTCACTTCTTGAACCCTGACTAATTTCTGAGGGCAAGATGCTTTGCTGAGGTTTTTCCTCAGCAGTCTGGCTCACACTGAGCTTAACCAAGCCCATTGTGGAATCCAGTCCCCTTGGGATAGAACACCTGTCCGTCTAACTGGTTCACCATCTACCTACTCCCTGCAGGTTACCAGCAGCACTCTCCTGCTGTGTGCACTCGCTCTGGAGTGAAGCCCCTAGGTATGGGTGTGGCCAAGGTCCTTTTGAACCCTGTTTTTGGGTCGCTCACCAGCACCCTCTAGGTTCACACCCTCACAATATACATATATATATATATACTAGAGGAAGGACCCGGCTTCGCACGGGTATATTTCATTTTTTGTTTGTGTAGTGACCCCATAAGAATTGGCCAGTTTTGCACTTGACATCCAGTATGGCAGTCCAGTATAGGTATAGTCTATTTATGGCTGTGTTGCTATGGAAACCTGGTAAATGAAATGTGAACTTATATTGGCTGATGCACGTCATATGACTGAATATTTAAGGACCTGCGAACTGCTATTGACTCATGCAGGACATAAATAGCTTGGTTGCTATGGAAACCTGGTGTAAAGCTGTGTGTATGTCAAGACTGAACCTGCGATTTTGCATTGGTCCATAAGTGTCATGTGGTCATGTGCATCTCAGTTTGGATATCAGTGAAAAACCTGCGATCGGTTGTTATGGAAAACCTGGAGTAAAGCTGTGTGTATGTGACCTTGTGTAACAGTGTCATCCACAGCGCCCTACCCCTTTAAAGCTGACCTACAGCAGTGAAGAAAAATGGCTGGGTTGTTATTGAAACCTGGAGTGCAGCTGTGTGCATGTGGCTGACAATGCTTTGTCAGATTGGAGACGGGCTTGGGTCTGCTGGGGAGTTTCAGCAGCTCGCTGTTGTCTGTAACATACCTTATCAGATTGGAGACAGGCTTGGGTCTGCTGAGAGTTTTCATTAGCTTGAGCAGCAGCCATGCGTTTTGCTGCAGGGGACATGAGTAGTTTAAAAACGTTTCAATTTATAAGAATGCTGAAATCCAGTATGGCAGTCCAGTCAGTGGCGTAAATACCGGTTTAGCAGTGGTAGCAGCTGCCACAGGGCCCGGGACATTAGGGGACCCGGCGGGCCTCTGTTTTTTTTTTTTTTTTTTTTTTTTTTTTTAACACCAGCAGGTAACGGGCCCTATTTACTTAACAATCCCCACTCCTGCTCACGGCCGCCTGCACTTCACCTTCTGCAGAGGCGGCTGTGAGCAGGAGTGGGGATTGGTAAGTAAGGCCTGTGGGCCGTGAACACCACAAACACTGCTATCATTATACTCTGGGGTCTTTTCAGCAGACTTCGGGCCCCCTTGGTGGCGTCCCAGACGTCGGTGGGCCAGTCCGACGTCATTATGCGTTGCGATACATGCCTGGCTCACGTGACATCTGGTCCAACATTGAAGAAGTAGCGGGAAGTGCGCATAATACTATATGAAGCAGCCACTATGATACTGTGTGCAGGGGCCACTATGGGACAGAATACTGTGTGCAAGGGCCACTATGGGGCCTAATAGTGTATGCAGCGGCCACTATGGGGCATAATAGTGTGTGCAGAAATGCAGTTTGTGTGCGTGGGGGGGTTGCCGGGGGGGGGGGTCCCATGTCAAATGTTCGTCTTGGGGCCCTGCCATTGCTAGTTACGCCACTGAGTCCAGTATAGGTACAGTCTATTTATGGCTGTGTTGTTATGGAAACCTGGTAAATTAAATGTGAACTTATATTGGCTGATACACGTGATATGACTGAATATTTAAGGTCCTGTGAACTGCTATTCACTAAGGGTGGGTTCACACCTGCGCTTCAGTCCGTCTGTTGCCAATCCGAGTGAAAATCTCGGCGAACGGGATTGGCATCGGATACAGACAGGTCAGCGAAGCATTGGTTAAAAACCCATTAATTTGAATGGGTTTTTAAAGCAATGCGAGGGTGTCCGATTGCACCCTCTGCGCTGCGAATCCTTTTTTTTTCGTCGGAAACAAAGTCGGACATGCAGGACTTCGTGTCCAAGGAAAAAAAAACGGTTTTGCAGCGCAGAGGGTGCAATCGGACACCCTCGCATTGCTTTAAAAACCCATTCAAATGAATGGGTTTTTAACCAATGCGTCGCTGACCTGTCTGTATCCGATGCCAATCCCATTCGCTGAGATTTTCTCTCGGATTGGCAACGGATGGACTGAAGCGCAGGTGTGAACCCACCCTAATACAGGTCATACATAGCTTGGTTTCTATGGAAACCTGTGTGCCTGAGGAGAGTATGGGGCATAATAGTGTGTGCAGGAATGCAGTTTGTGCGGGGGGGGGGGGGGGGGTCCCATGTCAAATGTTCGCCTTGGGGCTCTGCCATTGCTAGTTATGCCACTGACTCCAGTATAGGTACAGTCTATTTATGGCTGTGTTGTTATGGAAACCTGGTAAATTAAATGTGAACTTATATTGGCTGATACACGTGATATGACTGAATATTTAAGGTCCTGTGAACTGCTATTCACTAATACAGGTCATACATAGCTTGGTTGCTATGGAAACCTGTGTGCCTGAGGAGAGTAAGCACCTGCGAGCTGTTATTGGCTGATAAGGGACATGTGACCGTGTGTATGGCAGTTGGAATATGAGTGAAAGACTTGCAGGCTTGTATAGACTAATGCTGGTCATTTTTTGGGAATACTGTACCTCAGGAACGGTACGTCCAAGAGAGCTGAGACCCAGTCTATAATATTCCTGGACACCTGATGTACATGTGTGCCAAATTTGGTGAGGATCGGTCCAGTCGTTTGGTCGCGCATAAAGAACAGACAGACAGATATACAGACAGACAGGAACTCATTTTTATATATATAAGAGATATATATATAGTTGACAACCAAAATTCTGGGAAACTTTAGCTCCTCCCCTGGCCCCATCCACAACTGGAAATGCTCCTTTGACACCCAGAAATGCCCATAAACTGCCCACTTTGGGGCTTAATTTTACCCCAACCTTGCCCTTTAGCAGTTGACCACACCCATTTTTGCCCATTTTCTGGTAGTTCTGGCAACTATGACATCCAGGCTGCTGACACTGAAGTTGTATGGCAGGGGCAGCGCCCAGTATTATGGGCATGTGAGTGGCACTGGCAGCTGCTGGGTGTCTGTGATAACCACTCACTGCATAATGAGGCTTTATCTGCTCAGAGTCACTTGCTAATTAACAACAGGAAATGTGGAGTAATTATCCGCACTGACAAGTCATCAGCCGGGACTCACACACTGCGGCGCAGCGATCGCACTTCAGCTCTGCTTCACACTTTGTATTTTGAATGCTTTAACCCATGTCTGTACTTGTAATTACCAGCCTCCTCCACAGATCACATACACCGTACCATCATTGGTTGTTTGTCATGGATTAATGTGTTCACTTACAGTGTCCTCCCATATTTCCATGCACAGGGGATAGGGGGCTATAGCTCTTCACCTTCTGAGCTCTGTGGCTTATGAAGAGAATACCAGGACTGAAGTGAAGACTGACAGTAGAAGAGAAGGATCACTGGCTATGTAACTATATAGACTGATATGAAAAGCTGGGTGATAACCCCTTGAGGCACAGTAATAGCAGTAAATACCTGTTGGTTGTCAGCCCAGAAATATCATAACCTTGCACTATGGGTTCCTGAGGACAGGCAGTGATTTCCTGACTCTTGGACTGCATATAAGCCTATGCTGACCTGGATACCTGTGTTGGGTTATTCCTTTTCCACCCAACCTCCATACTAATCTGGAATATTCTGTCTTTATTAAAGTTATGGGCGGTGAAACCATCTCTTATTTTAATTGCATTCTTTATAGGTGATATCATCAGGATTCCTCTGTGATCTACGCCAGCAAGGATGACTTACAATGTGTGATGGCATCCAAGGTCACCAAAGACAGCGGCAGCCATAAAAATTGGAGTTGCCCCATATGTGACCCCCAACAGCGTATGATGGGACACAATTGTGTGCAAGAGATTTTAGTGACAAATTCTGTTTATGGCCATGTTTGCCATTTACTGCTTAAACTCTACTGGACTGCAGTTGAATCAAGGTAGCAGTTTGTAGGTTTTGGACGGTTTCCCTGGAGACACCGCATTACTGGGGGTGTACATAACCAACACCATTTTTTTGATATATGATCTGGGATTTCCCTATAATTAAAGATTTTTGGCAAGAGGTGGTGAGTCTCTTAACTGATATACTTGACACCCCTTTGCCTCTTTGGTATCCTGGACGAAGAAATATGGCCGCACCACTCTTGTATCTTTTTGCGGGAATTCTTGTTTTTAGCCAGAAAGACTATTGCTTCACATTGGATGGCTCCCCGTCCACCCTCCCTGTCAATGTGGAGAAAGCTAGTGAACTTCATCTTGCCTTATAATCAAATAGTGTATAAAGGTAGGGGTTGCCCTCAAAAATTCCAAAAAGTTTGGGGTTCATGATATAATTCACCTCTGACCTTGTACATGGCCTCATCCTTTGGCACGGCCCTTGGTGCATTTATTACTTAAGTAAGGGAAGCTGGTGAGAGTGCCCATGACCCAACTTGTATTTTTTGCCTTTATATTTTCTTTGGGACCAGCTATGGGTACGGTATACTGTTTAGATAAAACTGTGTCTTTGTTTTGTCTTTTTTATTTGCTCCTGCCCTCTACAGGTCACACTAGATTTTATCTTCTTCTTGGCTCTTACTCTCCTCTGGCCTACTTATGTTTTACTTTGCTTCTGATATGGATTTTGCAGCATTGTTCTGGTTGTTTATGGTTTATGTATATATTGTACAGCATACAGATTGTAATTACCTTGTACTTTCCCTCGTATTATTTTTTTGCATTGTATATTGTGTTGTACAATTTTTCAATAAAATGAGTTTAAAGCAAACCAGCACCATTGCTCCAAACATAAAAGCTTTAATTAAATCTGGAGCTGAGCTCCTACAATATTTGGTGACTATTGCCCACCCCTGAAGCCTGTGTTACTCTATAATATACAAACTAGAAAATAAATCTAATTTAATTGAATTCGGATTTAAGTCTCTTTGGATTTTTTTGTTCTTTTGGCTTCACACTTCATTGTGCACTTACAATACACAAATAGTTCCAGGAGATTCCAATAAGTCTCCGTCTCCCCGTCTTTCAGCTTTATCCATCATCTAATTGTTCAGTGGGAAATGGAGGCAACCGGCAGGAATGAGCATAAAAATCAGGTTCTGCGGTTGTTGTAGCACCAGGGTCATTAAAGGGGTATTCCTACAAACATAACCATTTTTATATTTGTAGATAATTAAAAGTTAAACATTTTTGCAAATATAAGTAATTTAACATTTTGCAGATTTTTACAGATTTTCTCTAAATATCGTGTGCCCACAAGTTGTTGTCTTGATCGGTTGCCAATGGAAACGACCATCAATGCAGGACCTTTCTAAGGTCAGAAAATCAGCCATGATTTCCTTAATGTGGCCGGGATATCTTCTGATACATGTAGTGTCCCTGCCTGATAACCCAGCTACAATAAGAAAATCATAGCTGGGTTCCTGACAAGTCCCAGACCATAGAAAGTTTCTGAATTTGTGGTTGTATCCATTGGCAAACGATCAAGACAATAGACTGTCACCACTAAGATGGTTAGAGGAAATCTTTAAAAACTCTGCAGAAGTTTTAACTACTTAGTCTTGCATGTCCAAATTTGTTTCCAGAGAAAAAAACTGGCTTCGCGGCGCAGAGGGTGTAAGCGCACACCCGCGCATTGCTTTAAAAACCCATTCAAATGAATGGGTTTTTAAGCAATGCGTCACTAACCTTTCGCTATCCAGTCCCTATACAGTTTCCCGAGATTTTCAGTCGGATTTGCGGCGGATGGACTCCGGCGCAAGTGTGAACCCACCCTTATATTTGCAAACATGTTTAACTTTTAATTATCTACAACTATAGATATGATTATGTTCATGGGAATACCCCTTTCACTACAATTAATTTCATGTAATGTCACAGGCTGATGACTGACTTTCAGGGGCCTGCTTACTGATATACTCTGTACGGCCTCGATAGGGGGTCACTGACAACCTGTAGATACAAAAGATGAATTACAACAATTAGATTCTGAAACTACTTTTTATGCTTTACTTTTACTAAGTTAAATGCTTTAGAATTCAGGCCAAACATTTACTATGAGTTTTAGACATTTTGTGGCTCACAAGGGGGTATGACTTAGCATAGAAGATTTACAGAAAACTGGCATAAATTATAATAGCTATGTTGGGCCAAGGTGTCCCACATCTGCACATTGTGACAAGCGAGATGCAGAACAGGGGTTGTGGCAAATGTTTGGCGAAAGAAAGGTCCTTGTGGCAAATGTTCGCCACAATGTCATCCCTCTACACCTGAAAACTAGCGTAGAGATATTGATAAATTCCCCCCTATTGTGTAAATATTAGACAGGATTAGTAGTGAATGAAAATATTCAGTCCTGAATCTGCCTCACACTCAAGAGTGTAGCTAGCAAAGACTGGGCCCCATAGCAAACTTTTGACTTGGGGCCCCCCCACGGAATAGCGCCCCCTTTCCTGGCCCCCACACAGTATAACGCCCCATTTACACACACTATAATGTCCCAAAGTGGCCTCCAGACAGTATACTATCCCATAGCGGTGCCTCCTCACAGTATAATGTCCTATAGCATCCCTTCCACACAGTATAATGTCACATAGTGGCCCCTCTACACAGTATAATGTCATATAGCGGCCCCTCCACACAGTATTATGTCCCATCAGGGCCCCTATGGTGCTCGTTGCAAATACGTCACTGCTCCTTCTGTATTCATTATATTAAGCTAAACTCTGAAAAAAAAAATAAGCATGCTGCTTGATCTTGACACGATTCCGCTGCAGAACCCACAGTGCAAGACACTCTGCTGGTTAGCCCCATTCATGTCAAGCTAATCAGCCAGTACAACACTTCTGCTTCACAGGCAAACGTCACGTTTATATGGTCTGTTTGTGGATCAGTCCTATTCAGGTGGTGGTTTGATATACTGGGTCCTGGTGACAGACTCTCTTTAAGGCCTTATTCACACTTCATTGATTTGTATGATTGTGATCAGTGATTGTGAGCTCAGAAATGGTGAAATGACTGAGTGTATTACTTAGCTTTAAACTGTGAATGTGGTAGAAGGAGGTGAGTGTAGGGTGTCGCATACTGACCTCTATCCGAGCTGCTTCTGAGTCTGCTTATCGACTGCAACCACCACATTATTATAATTCCCACCTGCAATGCAAAGATGTGTTTGTATCCTTGGCATCCAATATATTATTATATCATCAATGATAAAAGAAACACTGACAACAAGGTTCTGTTCTTCCAGTCGGATGCTAGAGCCCTGTTTATATAATCAATTGTGTAATATTTTACTGATTGGTCATGACTGGGCCTGGCAGTCTTTGTCCAGAAATTCAGCAAGCTGCCCTCAGACTGGTACATGTTACCTGTACTGATGCATGGTAACAAACTATCAGGACAGAAGTGAGATAAGACCCGTATTCATATGACCAAGTTTCACCCAAATGTCTATTTTTCACGGGCGATTTGCACCTAAGGGTCGGCCGTTTTCACAGATCCATCATACTTTGCAGTGTATGGAGGGATCCGTAACATGAACAAAAATAGAGCAACCAACCTTCAATATAATGGTCATATGAATAGCCCCCATTTACCAACAGTAAAATTAATGTAGCCGTGTGACGGCCGTTAACCCCTTCCCGCCAGTGGCATTTGTCAATTTTTGTTTTTGACTCCCCTCCTTCCAAACCCCATAACTTTTTTATTTTTCTGTTCATGGAGCCATAAGGCATAATGTTTTCAGGACAAATTGTTCTTCATAATGGTACCACTTATTATTCTGTACAATGTACTGGGAAGCTGGAAAAAAATTCAGAATGGGGTAGAATTGTAGAAAAAGGGCATTTGTGCGACTTTCTTACGGGCTTTGTTTTTACGGCATTCACTGTGCAGCCAAAATGACATGTCACCTGTATTCTATGCTTCGGTACGTTCCAGGGGATACCAAATTTATATAGTTTTATTTACATTTTAGCCCCTTAACAAAAATCCAAAACTTTGCAAAAAAATTATTTTTCTTAAACTCGCCATATTTTGACAGCCATAATTTTTTTTATATTTCTGTGTACACAGATGCATAGGACGTCTTTTCTTGCTGGGCCAGATGTACTTTTTAGTTATACCATTTTGGGCAAGATCTATTGCCTTGATCACGTTTTATACAAATTTTTATCAGAGGCGAAACAACGAAACAATTACGGCAGATGTCAGGAAAGGGATAAAAATGTGATGGCCAACTTCAATATGTTTATTCACATATCTGTTGTTTAGAATGACCGTTTGTAACGGCCATCTAATACACCGACATTATTTATCTTTGGCTGTTTTCACAGACACAGACTCAAAAATCAACCAATGCACTGACACTGACAGTTAAAAACTGATACAAAATGAATGACATTCGGCCGTCAAAAACACAAAAACGTAATGGATGCAAAACAGCCGTCAAAATCGGACATTAACGTCTTTTTTTTATTTTATGTCCATTAGATCTTTCAAAAACGTCAGTGTCATGTGCTTAAGGCTAAGGCCCTACATTGCGGAAAAGCTACTCTTTTTGTTGCAGATTTTGCTGTAGTTTTTTTTAAACAAAGCTGGGAGTGAAGTGAGCAGAAGAGAAACATATATACTGTACGTGCTTCCTTTATATTTACCATTCCTTTTGTAGCCTCTTCTGAGTTTGGCTAAAAAAAAATACAGCAAAATCTGCAACAAAAAAAGCTGCTTTTCTGCAATAGGGGTCTTAGCCTCTGTCATGGTCAGCATGAGGTCCTCATATGCAGCTGCTGATTTCCTTCACACATTTTATTCACCGCCTTTTGTACATATATATACACAGTATATACACACACACACAAATGTATGCAGAAACTATAATTATTAGAAAAAGTGCTGTATTTGATCCTTGCTGTGGCACAGTGACACACTTACCATGATAATCCTTGGGATATTTGTGTCTCAAGCTTCTCCCATCTGGAATAAAACATAAATAAAGTTATGTTTATTTACAATTTTTTTATTTACAAATTTACAATTCATTGACTATTTTTGTGGGCATTGGACATTATACCCACATATGCACCTCCTTGGTCATCCAGAGAGCTCTGCTCTGTTTCTGGAAAACCTGCTGCGTAGCAAATCAGCGATCAGGATCCTGTAAACAATGGGTAATCCCTGTAAGGGCGATGATGCCAGCTAATACTGGAGATCACCCATCTTTCCCAGAAAAACACAAACCTGGTATTTTCTTTTCATACTAACCAGAGTTACCCCTCTGCTTGATGCACTGTCCTCTGTTTGGGATGCCCTCGGCTGGGCTGCCAGGGTTTATTATATGACATTCATACCCTGTCGGGCAGTGCAATGGCTCATCGCCATCTTCTGTTGTGCTGCAGGCCTCCGCTGTTAATCAGAAAAATGACAATTCTCATCTGGGGAGAATTCTCAGGACATAGATTTCCATCATCAAAAATCATAACCCATCAACAAAAACAGAAGTGATGCTCACGTTCCATGTTCACTCCAGTACCAGGCCGGGTCAGGATTGCAGAGACTTCTATGAACACTGAGGCCACTGACTGACTTCTGGTATGGTACTGGAGGGGACGGTGGATATATGAGTATCACTTCTCTTTTACGCCTCCTCTGTTCAATCCTGGGTTTTCTATCTATCCTGAAAAAACTCTTTAATGGTGACTGTATCAAATATTTTGGAGAAAATTTTGCATATGTACATGTGAATATTAATGGTGATATGGGATTATGTTAGGAGATATAGACATATGGGTATTTGATTATTGTATATGGTATAAGGACACACATGTATTACAGAAACAACTGATATATCCATGGTTGTCAAAATAGAAGAGAATAGCTGGCACTGGTGTACTTATATATCTCACAGAAGACTACAGAGTATACCTCAGGCTTCTAGGACTTCGTTGCTCAGCAGCAAAAGTAGAAGTCCATCAACCGATTCAAGAAATTGGTTGTGTTTGTGTATTTGCTGTGGTGGTTGTGATTTTTCTTTGGATTAATATAAATAAATTTCATCAGATTATAGAATGACTAGAAAAACTATTTACCTTATACTCGGGTATAAAGTGTTGATCTGTCTGTGTATTAATTGCATTTGTACCAGGGGTGCCCAGGAGGTCAATCCATAACCTAAGTATGAAGGATCTTGTCCTGCCGATCCTGCGTTCGGCACACCTGAGATCGCTTCAATTACCTCACACCCACCACTAGTGAGAGTTCTGGGCTCATAGGATAATACGGAACGAGCTTTCTAAATTTTATATATTTATTAACTCCTAAAAGGGTCGGTAGTAGATACTTAACACATACAGAAAATACATGTAGCGGTTATCAAGCAAATACAAGTGAAAAACAACATGACACGGTGCACAAAATAAAAATGGGAATAAGCAGAAGAAAATGAAATATTACCAACACAAGCCTGTGATTGGTTCCCTGGGCTCCGGATGTTGAGGTCAGGGCACATACTTAGATTCAGTCCAAAAGCATGTGTCCAGGCATGCTATTCCAGTGGCAGCACCCCCTTGGCTCTGGGCAATGCTGTTCACATGACTTTCAGCAGTAAAAGACCATATAGAAAATTACCAGAACAAGTAGATAGACTGTTTCTCTGAGCCCATGTGGTAGGCTTCAGGGTTCTTACTTAAGAAAGTTACAGAGCATGTGTCTCCTACATGCTGTTACATCTTTTCCAGGATAACAAAGAGTCTCAGGCCTCAATGCTAGACCGCATGCTTAGGCCACATGGTTGGAATCTGCACCATGACCTGCCTTCACATGTCCTCCAGGAATAACAAAGACAAAAGACCTTCCTCTTCCTGATCTGAGAACTTTTAACTAAAAAGGTCTCCTCCCTAAGTGATGTCACTAGGAGAAGGAACTCTGCCCTCCTTCCTCAACTCTCTATAACCATCCTTCCTTATATTTCCTCGCTCGATGACTGTAGAGTTGGGCAGGCGGTATAATAGGGTTCGTAGCGAGATCCCCATCGTGTAGACACCAATGATAACACCCAAATCCCTTTTGGGTAAGGAGATCTGTGTCTGGACCTTTTCCGGGCCTTGAACCGTGACTAGTTTGACCTTGAAACGAGCGCCTTGACCTGACACATCTGGGGAATTTATTGGGGCACTTGTAAGAGGGTCCCCGGTGAAGATATGGTCATAAAACCATACTCCTTTTGTTCTGTAGCTGGCTCCATCTTGTCTAAGGACTGGGTGCAGAGAGCCCTCCCAGCACACCTTTTCTGCAGGACCCCTGATAACAGACAGGAACCACACATTATGACTGAGTAGTAGTACAAGAAATACATATCTGGGGCTCTTATCATCACACTAAGCCAAGTCCAATACACTTTTAAAAACATTAAATGAAGATGTCACAGCCAGAATGGCAAAAGTCTTCACCAAACGTCTGTCTCTAAGCATAGTGTTAAGTTGTTAATAAAGCTCTGTTAAAAAGGTGGGGGCTAGAGTAACAAGACCAGGAAGTTCCTCTCTGTTTTGTTTTTGTAGCTACAGCACAGAGCAGAGCACATGGAGCTCACAAGTAGCTGAGATCATAAGTTACAGAATACAGTGTATTATTCTTGTTCCTCAATAAATATCTGTTTACTGTTGAACGCCTGGACAGTCAAAGATTAATCCGCTGCCAACAGGTTATGGGCCCAGATACCCCAGATACCCAGAGACACAGAAAGAAAAGGAAAACAGCAGTGATCCAAGATGGCCACCAGCAGCAACTCTATGAAGTTCACAGTGCCAAACCTGAATAATCAGTACTACCGTGTTTCTCCGAAAATAAGACAGCGTCTTATATTATTTTTTGCTCTGAAAAAAAAGCTAGGGCTTATTTTCGGGGTAGGTCTTAATTTTTTCCATGTAGAACAATCACACATCGCACATTTGACATAGCTTTTTATTTCAACTTTTATCAGACGTGAAACAGTGAGAAAACAGCAGTTTGGCACTTTTGATCTTTTTTTTTTTGCTACGGCATTCACTATAGAGGTAAAACATTTTTATAAGTCTGTAGACCGGGAGATTTCGAACACAGGGATACCTAATGTGTATGTGTGCCACAGTAATATTTTATTTTTATATGTATTCTAGTGAAAGTGGGAGGGGGCTTGAACTTATTATTTTGTGTTTTTTACTTTTTTTTACTATTAACCCCTCCTAGGGGGGCTTGAACCTGCAATCATCCCATAGACTGCAATACAACCTATTGCAGTCTATGGGAGATTATCTACATTACTATTGAGGCAATAGTAATATTCCTATGACAGGCCTGGGAGCCTTCATAAGGCTCCCGGCTGTCAAAGGAACAGGTCGGCTCCTGCGATCTCACCCGTGGGAGCTGGCCTGCAACTTCAAAGTTACGGGGCCGGCCCTTACCGGCCCCGGGGATAGTTTATCTGCTTTGGGGGGTCGATTTGGAGGGGGGGGTCACGGAATGGCACACTTAACAATGCCCGCGATCAGCGGACTCTGATCGCGGGCATTAACTGCGGGTCTCCACTATACAAGGAGACCCGGTATAGCAGATATACGGGGGTGGGGACTGTGGGGGGGGAAGCGCGGAGGTCACGCAATGCCCGCGGTCAAGAGTCCATTCTGATCGCGGGCATTAACTCCGGCGGTTCTGCTACTTTGGTGGGCAGTAGAGGGGGTCATGCTCAACAATGCCTGCGATCAGGGTAGACACTGACCGCGGGCATTAACTCCAGGTCTCCGCGGAGACCCGGTACGGCAGCTATGGTAACCGTTCTGCAGCAGAGTGGCCGCCATCTTTAAGGACCCGGCATCTGCTGTAATCGCACAGCAGATGTCGGGAAGGGGTTAAACTAGCTATGGCTTATTTTTGGAGTAGGGCTTATATTTCAAGCCTTCTCCAAAAAACCTGGAAAACGTAGCTAGGACTTATTTTCGGGGTAGGTCTTATTTTTGGAGAAACACGGTATCAATCCTGGAAATTCAAGATAAAGATGTTGCTGATAAGAGAAGGTACGTGGAAATATACACAGGAGTCTAAACCTCACCCAGTAACAGATGACTGGATAGAGAAGGATCAGAAAGCACAAAGCACTATATCCCTCAGCATAGATGATGATCAGATTGTACATCTATGCAAATGTGACACTGCAAAAGAAATGTGGGAGCAGCTACAGAAAGTGCATGAAAGGATAAATCTCAGCAATAAGCTATATCTAATGAGAAAGCTGTATCAGTCTAAGCTAAATAGGAACAGTGATATGCAGGACTATATAAGAAACACTTTAGAAATTGTGGAGCACTTACGTGGCACTGGAGAAGATCTCAAAGATTTACATATTGCTGCACTACTATTAAGCGGTCTTCCTGAAAGCTATGACACGCTTGTAACCGCACTAGATGTGCGCCCATATAATGAGCTCACACTGGAGTATGTCAGAGGAAAGCTTATAGATGAATACAAGCGGGAGACAGAGAGTTTATGCAGCGCTGGGGTATCTAAAGCAGAATCCGTTTTAAAAGCCCAAGCTCTACCCAAAAATAAAAGTCATTTGAAAGAAACACGTGAGTGTTTTGTATGCAAGAAAACAGGGCACCTAAAAGCTGACTGCAGTGTCTGGAAAGCTAGGATGAATCATCTGAAAAAGCAAAATCAACAAAGGGTTAAAAGTGCCATCACTGAAGAAAAACACAATTCAAGTACTGAAACTGCTTTTACCATTAATGCAAGTACATCCAAGCATGCATGGTGTATAGACTCTGCAGCAACTAGTCATATGACCAATGACAGAAACTTCTTTTCTAAACTTAACCAAAGTAAGTCATACAAAGTGATTTTGGTTAACGGTCAGTATATGAATACAGAGGGAATAGGGTATGGTTACATTGATTGTCAAGTCTCCCCAACACAAAGCAGAAAGATCCCAGTGAAAGACGTGCTGTGCTGTATGTACCTAGCCTTGAAAGCAATCTGTTATCTGTGAAGAAACTCACAAGACAAGGAAATGAAGTTACATTTAAAGATAACGGCTGCATCATCTCAAAAAGGGGCCATATACTAGCAGAAGGAAAGATCAAAGATGAGCTAAACAAGAACAACACACAAATTGTATCCATCTATGGCACAGGCGTCTTGCACATAGAGACCCAGAAGCAATAAGAAAGTTAGTTCAAAAACAACTTGCTGAAGGCAAAGTTCACAGATGTAAAGCAAGATTAGTTGCAAAAGGATATTCTCAGAAATATGGTGAAGATAACCAAGGATGCATTAAACTTGCAAGCAGTGAAAAGATCAATGCAAGAACCAAGCACATCGACGTTAAACATCACCACCTGCGTGATTTGATAGAACGTGGTATCATCGAATTTATTTATTGCGAAACTGACAAGATGGTGGCTGATATTATGAAAAAGCCAATTCCAAGAACCAAGTTCGAAGAGTTCAGAACCTCAATGGAACTAACTAGATAAGTAGTTGTTGAGTGGGGGTGTTGGAATAATGTTTATTATTGCCTGTATTGCAACAACTACTGTTTATACGTTTACAACTGCATAAGCTTCTGTCTCTAGGCATAGTGTTAAGTTGTTAATAAAGTTCTGTTAAAAAGGTAGGGGCTAGAGTAACAAAACCAGGAAGTTGCTCTCTGTTTTGTTTTTGTAGCTACAGCATAGAGCAGAGCACATGGAGCTCACAGACAAGTAGCTGAGATCATAAGTTACAGAATACAGTGTATTATTCTTGTTCCTCAATAAATATCTGTTTACTGTTGAACGCCTGGACAGTCAAAGATTAATCCGCTGCCAACAGTCAGCAATCATTTATGCCAGTAAACTGGTGTAAATTATCAATAAGTCAGATGACCTGACCACAGCACACCCCCTCACACCTCCTTTCAGTAAAGTGGCGAGAACGACATAAAAATACCACTTGCCCGCTTTACCCTGTGGGAATGGATGCAGCCCGATCACTACCTGTCCACCCTGACTTCCCCGTCGGCATACAACCGCCCGATTCCGCCCTTTGAGCTACTGTGTTTGGGCACGGGTTATGTGAAATGCTTTCTCTCACACCTATACCAAACCTTGTACCTCCCTTTCTACTGAAATCGGAACAACATGACTTAGGCCTCTCCCTTATCATTCTCTTGGCGCTGGAGGAGGGGACTCTGTTAACTATCTTCTGGGAATGCTCCAGGCTCAGACTGTTCTGGACTGAGGTAAAGATAATTATCCAAGATATCACGGATTGCTCCTTGGCTGACAGTCCTGCTTGGATATTCCATCACCATCATGATGTTTCGTTGGCAGATACAAACGGTCTCAACTCCAACATCTCCTAAACATGGCGAAAGCCTGCATTACTGCGAAGTGAAGATCCTCTGAGCCCCCAACGATCTCACATTGGTTGGAAAGAGTGAATGATAGCCATCATATGGATAATCTTCTGCACGTCACTCCTGAGCGTGCGGACCGTTTTGAGAAGACATGGCAATATCACGTTTGAGATCTTACCTAGGTGCTTGTTTTGTACATAGTACTTCTCTGTTGCCCCTTCTTGGGTGGGTAATGATGTCTGTCTCCTTTGAAGCACTTCCACCTATTTTATTGGAGCCCTAAGCTGCTTGCATCTTGGAGCTTTCCCGTCTTGTCCCTCTTTCCAACCCCTTGTTGTCTGTCTCTCCCCTTTTTGTACTGATAAATCAATAAAGTTCTTTAAAGGGATTCTATCATTGGGGAAACAAGTTTTTAACTGAAGCCACGTCGTAATAGCCTTTATAAAGGCTATTAGTCTCCTACCTTTGTTATTTCGCTCCTCGCCACCATTTAGCATTTAAAAAGTTGCAAACCTGAAGCCTGCAACTTTTTTTTTACACCACAAAAGTTGGATAGAATATTATTAATAAATGTGCCCCAATGTAACCCTACTGTCATTTCTACCACAACCCAGTGACATCCAGCAAGGTTAGGAGTAAGGAAGAGCGAACCTCTGAAGATATATTTTATCCGGTGTGCATGTAGCCTTAACCCTTTCCCGACATCCGATGTCGGGTGCTTAAATATGATGGCCGCTCAGGACCCAAGCAGCCGCCATGGCCGCCGGGTTTCTGCTGTATTATGCAGCAGACACCTGGCGCTAATGCCCACAATCCATGCCCGCAATGATCACGGTCATTAACCCCTCTGGCGCCTCGGTCAAAGCTGACCGAGGTGCCATTTTACCGGCGACGCGCAGGTGCCACCATTTTGCCGGGCATCGCTGACACCCAGAGCAAGCTCCAGGGCCGGCGTCCCGTTGCTATGACAGCCGGGAGCCTTGTGAAGGCTCTCAGGCCTGTCTTTCATTAACTTCTATTGCAGGCTACTCTATGTAGCCTACAATAGAAGCACCGTTTTTTTGTAATGCATTGCATTAGTGATCAGACCCCCTGGGGTTCAAGACCCCTAGGGGGTCTAATAAATGCAAAATAAATACTGTAAATAAATAAATAAAAAATATTAAAAGTTCAAATCAACCCCCTTTCCCTAGAACACATATAAAAGTAGCTAAATACTGTGAAACACATACACATTAGGTATCCCTGTGTCCAAAAACGCCCGGTCTACAAATATATAAAAATATTTTTCCCGTATGGTAAAGGCCGTAGCGGGAAAAAAAAATCAAAAGTGCCAAACCACCGTTTTTTTGACTGTTTTGCCTCTGATAAAAATTTGAATAAAAAGTGATCAAAGCAATAGTAATTCACCAAAATGGTATAACTAAAAAGTACACCTGGTCCCGTGAAAAAAGACGCCCTATATATCCCCGTACACAGAAGTATAAAAAAGTTACGGGTGTCAGATTATGGCGACTTTAAAAAAATATATATCTTTGCACAGTTTTGGATTTTTGTTAAGGGGTTAAAATGTAAATAAAACCATATAAATTTGGTATCCCTGGAATCGTACCGAAACATATAATAAAGATGACATGTCATTTTGGCTGTAGAGTGAACGCCATAAAAACGAAGCCCGTAAGAAAGTCGCACAAATGCACTTTTTCTTCAAATCCACCCCATTCTGAATTTGTTTCCAGCTTCCCAGTACATTGTACAGAATAATAAATGGTAGCATCATGAAAAAAAATTTGTCCCGCAAACATTAAGACCTCATATGGCTCTGAGAACGGAAAAATAAAAAAGTTATTGGGTTTGGAAAGGGGGGAGTCAAAAACGAAAATTGAAAAATGTCACTGGCAGGAACTAAAAATAATTCAGTGAGCTGGCACAGTGAGAAGGTGTGATGATTCTGCTTAAGTGTGGCTATAACTCAGATGTATTTTGGTCTCTGGGTAGCGTATTTCTCTCTAGTTCCATTTATTCATACTGTGCGCAGCCATAATCCTAGGTGTATATTGGCAGTAGTGGCCAGGCTGGAACAATAGGGCTTTGTATCCATCACAGCAGGGCTCTATTGTACTCCTATACAGCCCTGAGTGATCAAAGAAACAATAGTGCATTGTTCAAGCCTGGGCTGTTGATCAGACCTGTCTGATAACATTGTATCCTTTCACTTGGATCAGCCATACACAAAGAATCTGGACTTGATTGCATTATTCAATCAGACTTGCTGCCGCCGGTGACCTCATTCTGGGAGGTGGCATAAAGGGTATAAAAGATGAGGTAAGAGGCCAGTGGGAGAGTTTTTTACAGACAGATTACCCCTGAGAGGATACTATGATGAACCTACCACTGAGAATACAGTGCAGAGACTATCATTGAGATGCTACTAGGAGATTATGCTATGGAGTTGAGACAGACCATCACAGACTAAAAGAGATTACAGACAGACTTCCACTGAGAGAGATTATCACTGAGATGCTACTATGAGCAGGCAGGTTGGAATGCTGCTGCTGACGATGATGAACCTACAAGAGACTGAGAGATATTACAGAGAGACTAATGCTGAGATTCCTGTGAAAAGCATGCAGGCGGGATTATTCTATTGATGCCACATGCTAGGAGTTAAGGCTGAGAAGCCTCCACTGGTTACTCACACATGCCATGTGTGAGTGTTGGACTATAGAACCACATCAAGGAGATGTGTGGTAAAGTAATCATTTCACCTTTATCCCTTTTATTTTATTTGTACTGTATCTTGTAACTAGTAACTGTTAATGCTTGCATATATCTACATATCTGTTCTGAACTGTATATCTTAGATGTTAATACCAACCCATTTAGGGGTTAATAAATATATAAAATTTAGAAAGCTTGTCTTGTATTTATCTTGTGAACCCAACATTCACTGGCGGCGAGTGTGGTTTTTATATGAAAGAGGACTCAGGTGTGGCCAAAACGGTGTTGGCGCACTGAGGATCTTTCACAGAAGGAGTCAGATATATTTCATCCTGCCACACATCTATTGACTACAGTAAAGAAACTGTAGATCATAGCTTGCGGTGGGATGGAACATATTACACTTCAGGGCAGGGTAACATTGATTTCACAATTCTGATTTTCCTTTGACATGGTGCATTAATTCAATTAACTCTCCAGCCCTAGATATGACCAGCACAGGCCACATTACAGTCAATGGCTTCATTGTGGATAAAAGGGAAAGAAAGGAGAAGCAACACCACACAACTGTGTAGGAAAGGCTGCTGGACTGTAGATATGGTCATTTGATGATGCTTATATGTTTTAGTTAGTGTAGTCTTATGTTGGGGTCCCTGTCATGTATTATTTTGAAAGTATGCTATATTGAAAACTTTAAGGAGGGGGCATAGAATTGTTTGTGATCTAACACTTTTGGATGTCATAACTAATACAGTTTTTTTTTTTGTCCGGAGCTTGATGCTGTACTGTATCCTTATTATCCATGGGTAAAAACATCTACTAATCCCGGTAACATCACCCAGGCATCACTAACCATTCCCAGTCATTAATCATCACCACCAGTCATCAGCAGTAATTACTAGTCATCACCAGACATCAGTAGTCAATACTAATCATCACCAGTCATCACTAAGCATTACCAGACATCAGTAATCATCACTAATCATCATTTGTCATCACCCATCATCACTAGTCTTATCATTACTAGTCATCAACCATTATCATCAGTAACCACCTATCATTAATCATCGGCTGTCATCGCTTATTATTACCCATCATAACAAGTCATCATTAACCATCAACAGTCATAACCTATCACTAATCATCACCAGATTTCAGTAGTCATTACTAATTGTCAGCAATCACCCATCATCACTAGCCATAGTTTCTCACTAGTCAACACTTATCACAATTCAACACACTTCATCAACTCACATCATTACCAGTTATCACCAGTTATTATTAATCATCACACATCAGCACTCACCATTAGCAGTCATCACACTTATATCAGTAGACTCCACTTATCTTCACCAGTCATCACCCATCATCATCCACCATCAGTAACCATCACCAGTCATCACTGCTTTACACCTGTCATCACCAGTCATCATCCTTATCACCAATCATCGCCTGTTATTTCCTGTCATACCTTATCATTACTAAAGATAGACAACTGATTTGTAATGCGCAAGTTTCCCCTACATTTCTACAGCAGGGCATGTGCAGGGACACTGTAACTTTAAACAACTCTAACTCTGAATCTCAGAAAATTTGGGGGTTTGCCTTGTACAAATCCAACACAATACAATCCAGCTGTCTGCCATTTTGCTGTCCATTTTAGTGGGCAGCAAAGGCGTGTCAAAATAAAAGAAAAATGACTCACATTTCCTTGCCTTTGCCTCTTCCTGGGCTTTCCGCCATCTTTATTGGTTCCCTGGGTCACCTTTGAGGACTGTGATTGCGCCTAAGTGGTCACGCGGATGTCATCACATACACTGTATCATCAAAGTGTGATGATGTCATAAACCCTCACAGGACCGCTGAGGCCCAACCACAGGCCTCAGCAGTGGCCTGGGGGCCACATAAGATGACAGGCAGCCCAGGAAGAGGACCGGAATGACAGAGGATACTGTAGCGTAGCCACAGAAAGATGAATTATAGCTTTTTTTAATCCAAGAAAATAATTGACAACTTTTCTTGATACATCCAGTAAACAATTTTTTCCGGTGAACCACACAAATCTTTACAAAGCGAATCTCACGAGGTTCACCCATTACTAATGATTACCAGTCGTCACTCGTCATCTCTCACCATTCCCTGTCATTACTCGTCATCGCCCATCTTCACTATCTACACTAGACATCAATCATCATCATCATCATCCATCAGCCACCATCACCAGTCATCACCTACTTTCACTGACCATTACTAGTCATCACTCATCATCTCCATTCATCACGTCATCATTAGACATTGCTAACATGGCCAGACATCAGCCATCATCACTAACATCAATGCTATCATTCACCATCACTAGTCTTCATCCATCATTACAAACCATCACTCATCATCACTAGTAATTACTAATCATCACCAGTCAAAAATTATCACCTATCATCACTCGTCATCCTCAGTCATAACTTGTCATTACTAATCATCAGCAATCATTATCCTTCACTAGTCATCACTAGCCCTCACTAGTCATCACTCATTATAAGTCATCACTAAACATCACTAGTTGGTACTGAAAATCACCAGTTGTCGCCCATCATTAACTATCACCAGTCATCACTTGTCATTATCAGTTACCCTTCATCCTAACTAGTCATCATTAACCATTACTATAGATCACTCTATCACTCATTATCACCTATCACCTGCCATTATTTGTCATCACTCGTTATTATCCATCATCATGTGTTCTAGGACATGTGCTGTACCTTGTAGGGCTTCCTCAGGTCCGTCCAGTAACCAGCCATTACCCCCCAGCCAGCGAGGTTTGGGCTGTACTAGCCAGTCTAGCACTGCAATGATAGAAAGGGTGATGGGGTCATTGACAGACGGTGGGTGCACATAAGGCACAGACAGGATCATCATCTAATATTGAAGACACATCTTTATTTACTGACTGCAATTAAATTTATCCACAGAAGATTGTTCAGAATGAAGAATTATCAACAACCCCCACCAGGATCCTGCTAGTACTCCAGCACATGATGTGAAGGGCTTAAATGCACTGCACATTGAGATACAAGATGCAGGGGAGGGGTTATGTACACCAGGTACAGTGCACATAGCGTATATTGTACTTAATTCTCTTCCCTCACATTCCAGGAACTGTCAGGACTGTGAGAATTGAGGGGTGAGGGGCACCTTTTCCCCCCTCCCCATCTGATGCACTTAGACCAGCTATTGTCTAAGACTACATGAGATGTTCATCTAATACACCAAAATCCATGAAAAGAACAATCTGGGAATTGTTCTTAGGTTGTTAAATATTATGTTCAACAGTTTTTCAGTTCTCCCAAAAACTGTTGTCAACCTGCTTTGCTAGGAACAGATAAACTGTAACTAAGGCTAGGTTCACACCTGCACCTGTATTCCGCTTGGGGTTTCCGTAACCCCAAACCTGCTTAAAAAGTGCAGAGAGAAAAGTCCTGCAAGCAAGACTTTTCTCTCTGCATTTCTCTGCATTTTTTGGGAGGAAATTCGGCGAACCCCATTTTAGGCTATGGGGTCCGCGGGTAACCACTTTTTAAGTGGGTTAGGTTTCCGTTCTTCGGGTCCACTTGCAGGTGAACCTAGCGTAAAAAATGATTTAATATTTAGTTTGCAGTCATCCCCCATTCTGCTATTTTTCCCATTTTTATGCTGTTTCTGCTCTCTAGATACAGAATCTTTTTCCACAGAAAGAAGCTGCAAACCTGAATATGATGTGAAGTGCTACTGTATTGGGGTGTCACTGTACCTGGAGGGGGCTGCACCGACTCCAGACAGGCGTATATGCATCCATTGAAGCAGCACCGCTTGTGGCGTTCACATTCTGAGTCGGATCTGCAGCTAAGGACATCACAGGCTCTCTCTGGAAGAGTCTGTGGTGGGGGAGGGCAGCGGTCATTCTTTTGGTTGGTATTGTGTGGGTGCAGCGGATATTCATAGTCCTGGGGATATAAAGGAAACACAAGTTAGGTTAGGCAGAATACACCCCCTGCCTCACTAAACTACAATCACTCTGGGGAAAAAGAGAAAGGGGTGGCTCACATAAAAAGCAGTTCACTATAATTGTGTAATCTACTCACGAGTGGTCTCACAGCTGCAGATACCACTCACATACAGCAGACTTATATACACTGGAAATCTGCACACCCTGTACATAAGGACACATTCCTGCTGTAAACAGACCTGGAAACACTACCATCAGTGTCCTGAAGATGGTGCTGTAGAACAAGTAGTGTGAACCAGTGGCATCACAGGAATGTCACAAATCACATGACAAGATGGAACCATCTGCTCTGGAGATGATGGGAGTCAGCGCTATATTTACTTTACCTCCTAATATTCCAAAGGACAACATTTCAGGGGGATGAGTGGACTGCTGCCCGTCAACATGAAACACGCTGGTTTATTTCTGGCAACAGTAACACTAGATAGTTAGCTCTGAGGACAAGGGACGGCAGCAACAGGAATATATATAATTATGGGGATACCGCCCCCATCAGTTCAGGAATTACAGAAATCAAACACTTTTGTTTGACACAGAAATGAAGATTTATGTTATGCAGTTGCTATTTATGCAGTTGTCCAATACACAAGTACAGACATAGGCGTTTGCACATTATTTTTTTTCAGAATTTTCATTGGCATTTTTAACATTGTTTTTGATCATAAAAGTGGTGGCCACATGTTACTTTAACATCTACATACACAGCAGTTTGGTTTGGGGTTTTTTGGGGGTTTGTGGCATGCTCTGAGTATGACGTTTTTCTGGCTTCTCCAGACAAAATGCATCTTACAAATGTAACTAATTATAAACCCCACTAAAAAAAACTGTAAAAACACTTGAAATCCATTATGCGTTTAGACCAGTGGTCAGCACCTTTTTAGTATTGTGCGCCGAAGCAGTCAGTGTGCCGAGCAATAAATGTAAGGATTCCAACCCCTCCATGAAAGATATAGAAAACAGACCATACCAGTAACCAATTAACTGGTTGACTAGACGTCCATTTTCAATGTGATCCTTTTTTGTGCAAAGATGATTCTTCTCTTCGGTGGATACAACTTTTATGCCGGGTTCACACTAGCAATTGAGTATCCGTACGAAACTCCGTCCTACATTCCGCTTAAAATCAGAAGAAAGAAAAGTCCTCCGTTTTTGGTGGAAACACGGTGGACTCCATTATAGTCTATCATAGTTCACGTGCGTAACTGCTTTTTAAGCGGATAGGGCTTCCGTCATTCGGGTCCCTAAGCGGACCGAAAGGACAGAAACCCGATCTGCAGTAAACATGATGAGCACAGAATGTCCCTTGCATAGCCTGGTCTTTTTTGTTGTATAAACCCATACAAATCTGTTCAGCCTTGTTAAAATGAACAAACATTCAGCTGCCATATCATACTTTACTTTTGCACTTGCTTCAAGGTACAAAAATGAAATGCACAGGCAATTGCTGCCCTCTGACTAGGCTAGCTCACAGCCAGGGCACTAGGTTGCTATGCCTCATGCTTTCCCCCCTTAATGCCTCCTCCCCTTCGACTGTGTTTACATGGTCCATGACAGAGAGGGATTACCTGGAGCAATAGCATGCCAACTGAGGCTAAGACCCAACATAGCGAGCCGCTGCGGAAAAAAAAAGACTGCGGCAGAAACACATCATAGTTTTTTTCACTGCATTTTTCACAGAAAGTCCGCAGAGTTTTCCTCTGTGGACTTTCTGCTTCTATTATGCCTATACAGAAAATGCAACGTTTCCATAGGTATAATTGACATGCTGCGATTTGCAAAAATGCTCAAGTTTTTGAAATCGCAGCATTTCTGCTGCAGATTTTCTTCTGCAATGTGTGGATGGGATTAGCCAGAATTCCATCCACTTTGCAGTATTGTAAAATGCTGTGGTTTTTGCTGCGCCGTTTCCGCCGTGTCCAAATCACAACGTTTATACTAAATGGGGACCCTGTCTAAATATGCCTGAAGTGCTGACATCGGCACAGGTGCCAGAGGTTGCTGACCCCTGGTTTAGACCCATAAAAAAAATAATGGACGGGGGGAATTTATCAACACATCTATGCCAGTTTTCTAGTGTAGATTTGTGATAATGTGGTGCATCTTTAGTGCAAGGCTCTTTCTTGCACCAAAATGTGCCACATTCCCTGTTCTGCGCCTCATAAGCCACTTTCTGCAAATATAGCCCGCCACACTGGGGGGAATTTATCAACACATCTAATCCAGTTTTCTGGCGTAGATGGCTGATAATGTGGTGCATGTTTGGCACAAGGCCCTTTCTTGCACCACATCCCCTTTTCTGTGCCTTGCTCTGCACTTTCCGTAAATGTGGGTAGAATGGGGCAGAGAGCGGGGTGGGCAGGGTCGAGACACCTCAGACCAACATATTTATTATATTTATTTATTATACAAGAATTCTATGCCAACTATGTAACTGATTTATGAAGAGGCTGGATCCTCTTGAGAAATTCAGGTGCACCTTGCGCTAGTCTGGGATTTTGTTAAGACTGGCATACGAAATCTGGCCCAGCTTCTGTGAATGAGACCTTGTAGTGATCACACAGTATTCACCTCTGTCAGCGGTCAAGTCAGATGCTAAAAAATGAATGTTTCAGACAGGCCAAGATGATGCCCATTTAATTAATAAAAGGATATCAGTTTCCAATACTGAATGCGAAAAAGGTTTGAGACTCAAATTGTGCAGAAATTGCCCCAGTGGCCTGGGCACGGTGGCACTGATGACATGCAATGTTGCTGGCTGGCTCCTGAGGTCAAATGTGGAAATTTTTGTATTTGCTCATTTATAAAAAAAAAAAAAAAAAAAAAAGAGATCAGAGATCAGATATGCCCCCCTCTCCTTGATGACAGCGCCCAGACCATCGTCCCTGGCACTGCCAGGAACACCATTATTCTCATGTCACCAGGAGAATGTCCTCATCCGAACTCTCAGGAGAGAGAAGGATCCCAGACACAGCCAGAGCTAATGCCGGATCATCCCTTAAAAAAACACCGGAAAACAAGCGAACATTGCCCGCCACACCACCCCCAACTCAAACGATAATATAAGATATACAGTTAACACAGGTCAGACATCACTGCTTTATGGGAAGTCATACTAAAGAGTGAGGACCTTTAATAATTAGCTGTTTCTGCAAGAGGTCAACCATGAATCAACACCATTACTGTGGACATAAGGGTTGTCACCCAGCTTTCTGCAGATTCTGTCTGGCATATCAATCTAAATGTAAAGTTACATGTCTCTCCCTCCTACTTTTTCCCCATTTGTCAGTCTCCACTGCTGTTCTGGCATTCTATTCATGAACCAGGATGCGCAGGATGAACATGTCCTTCCAACATAGTGGAGTATTGTGACTATAAATGGTAAGATAAAAAGTAAATGTAGTCATGCAGTATATAATATAACAAAGAGGATGGGTGTTCCCCCCAGGCTTTAAACCCCTATGACCTTGCATCTCTCTGTCTACAGCCAGATGTACACAGCAATATGTATGATACAACTGTCCAGTGTTAGCGAGGGATCAGCCTTTGTATATGTTGTATATGGACAAACTGCAGCTGTCCCGACCCCACACCAATTCTGAATGGCGCACTTAACTCCTTCCTGCTGGGAATGTATGCAGCGCCTGCACTTATAATGCATTCATCAAATCAGGCCTCATTCAGATGGCTATAATGTGGCTGCATTTGTCCCAGCACAACCACCAATGACAGCATCATGGGGATCTATATGACCCACAGATGGAACGGGCTATAATAAAGACACAGCAGGAGTATTTTTTTTAACAGTTAGCTCCATTTGTGCTTCCTATTGCATTTTGTTAAAGGGGACCTGTCACCTACATTTGGGACACTAAAACACCAACAGGTCCTTAAAAGGGTATTCCCATCTTAAGAAGTTATCCTTTAACCATATAATAGGGGATAACTTGCAGATCGGTGGGGTTGGACCACTATGACCCCCACTGTCAGGAGAAATGGGGAGTTCTGTCTTCTCTTCTGAATGGAGTGTTGATTGTAACGGACACGCACTGCTCATCGTAGATGACTAATGGGATCATCGTAGATAGACAAGCAGATGTATTTTGGATATCTCCGGCATTAAAATGAATAGAGTGACAGATCTTCTAACTAGGCCAACTAAGTGTCCCTCCGGGATGGGCTCGCCTCCACCTGCTCTGACCCATGGCCAGGGCAGTCGGAATTCCTGCTCCTAAAGTGCACTGGTACACTGTAACCATAGTATACTGAGGTAGATGATTTGGTACAACACAGATTAGCAGTAGTTGCTCAGCAGTAGGAAGCAGCCAAGATCAACATCGGCATTCCACACAACAGGAGCAGAAAACTTTTCTCGATGTGGGAATGATAGTCCCATGGTACACCTAGTGGTTGCCCACTTCTCATATAGGTTTGCACTAACGTGACAACAAGGCATCAGGTCGTAGTGCATGACAGCAGTACGTGAAGGGAGTGCCATAGGCACAATGCCACTGCAATGGGCACAACTAAGTTTTACCCATGCGGAAAGCCATTGTGCCGTCCCCTTTCCAGAAGATAGCAAACCGAGGTAGACTCAATGACTCAGCAGCAAGTACACAAGTAATGTGACACTGTAATATCATGCACATGCTCCCAATGTCTGGCACATGAACAGTGGAGGTAAGGTGTACTTCATCGACTTTGTGTGGAAGTATAGGTATATATCATACTGTGCAAATTATGTGTGTTCAGTGTCCAGATGAGTTTGCCTCAATGTGTCAGATCAGCCTGTGTAATTTGTACAGAAATGTGCTCAGGTGACCGAGGAGGAAGGAAGTCCCCTGTGCTAATTCAATTGATGATCTTCTACTGTAATTAGCAAGACTTTTGTGCGACCTGTGATCCAGACATTGCGACTGCGAGTCCTCCCAGAACCCTGCTGATCAAAGCTCTATATTTTGATCAAAGAAAACTTATGACATCACTGGTGGGAGGTTTGCAGGAAGTAGCTTGGGTGGTCAAGGGTCCATAAATGTGATGAGGTTCATGATTTCAGTGTCAGATTCTTTGGAGCCACATCTAATGTGGGATCGGTCCATCTTCTCATGCTGAAGTTCCCAGCCAGACTTAAAGAGGACCTTTCATGTCTTCATGCACATGTGGTTTTATATACCACTAAAACGTTAGTTAAAACAGTTAGTTTCGGCACCGATCTCTACCCACTGTCAGAAGGGCATTCCTGACAGTCTAGCTGGGCTGTGAGGAACGCCCTCTCTGACAGTACTCATCTATAGACTTGTACTGAGGGGGCGTCCCTCACAGATCAGCGTCATCACCGGGCAGTAAGGAACACCCCCTCTGACAGATACAGAAAGAGCAAAAAACAGACAGCGCGGAGCGCTAATAGTGTAATACAGTATGGTTAAGAATAAATATGACGGATAGCTAGCAATTTGCTGCTCACCTTTTTAGGATGTGGTAAGTCCACAACCACTCTTTAACCACTTCCATACAAGGCACATTTTCAAGTTTTTTGTATGTGCGGATTTGGAGGGCTATAATATTTTTATCATTTGCGTTATTCAACTAATTTCTGTGTCTTTTTTTCAGTGACACATAGGGCTTTATTTTTATGTTGTTTTTATTTTTGCATGTGTGTTAATTTTTTTTATATCCGGGTAAATATAAACAAAAGAGGAGGGAAAACGGGTCTGTTTTTCACTTTTCATTTTTTTTTAAATTTAATAACACAAAGTGCTACTAAAAAACTTTAGAAAATAGTTTTTCCTCTCCGTTAAGGTAATTTTTATTTTTTTTGGTGTATTATTTTATTTATTTTTTTGAATTATTTTATTTACTTTTTTTTTTTTTTTTTTTTTTTTACTTTTCTATACTTTTTTTTTTTTTTTTTTTTTACATTGTGTCCCCATAAGGTCATAATAGACCTTTGGGGACATCTGATGACTTTTTTTTTTTTTTCGGGAGGCTGATTTCCCCTGTAACTGGGGCTGGTACATTTAGCCCCAGTTGCAGGAGGAATACAGCCTCCTGCACGTTGCTTTCACATTACTATAGAGCTGATCTGGGTCCTGTAGGACCCAGCAGCTCTAACAGATGCTGATCCCTGCAGATCACATGACAGCCGCACATTGAACGCTGTATACACGGCGATCGGGATGGCAGGGGAGGTAATAAACCTTCCCTGCCTTCTCTCTGGGAGCTCCGACTAAAGTTACAGCCGACTCCCCGTTTCAGCAGCTGCACGATTTTGTGCAGTTGCTGAATTTTTCCTGGACGTATATAGTCTATGGGTGGTACGGAAGCGGTTAAGCATGTAAGTTGGGATGAGTTGCCTGATGGACCTCTCAAAGCGGCTGGCGACCTCAGGAACGTAGTACCAAGTACACGTCAGGATATTCCAGAAGTCTGCAAAAGAAGTGAGGCGGTGAAGCGCTGATCCAACTTGAAAGAATCTTTATTCCAAATAGGTGTAACAAATAACGCGTTTCGGGTAGAATTCTTTCTCAAGTGTGCATCATAACATAACAGGAACATCACACATATATATATACACACATAAACAGAAAAAAAAACTTCAAAAAAAAAAAGGGCGGTAGCCACGCCCCTTGGGTTAGCCATGCCCCCTTGGGGAGTCATGTGGTCAGGAATTAAATAAACAGACAAAAAAAAAAAAGGGACAATAAAGGGCCAATATAGAGTGTGTTTGAAGAGGTAAGGGAGCCAATGCACATATCTGATGCGCTTACTGGTTCTGCATTATTTTAATAAATAGAAAGGAAAATACAGAAGCCTAATGTCAGATAGGCTGTTAGACAAGACAGATCATCTCTGAGTCCAGAGATACGTACCACAGAGGCGATCGGTTTTTGAAATAGAGAGCCAGTGTGCATGTGTGATATGCACCATGGCTCTGCTCAATGTTGGGGGAATGACTGTGGCGCAATATATGCTCCTAAGTGAAGTGCTACTGGTATAACACTTCAAGATGGTGCCAGTGATTTGTATCTGGGAAGGTTGGGTAAAGTTAAAAGTGGTGAAAGGCATAAAATAAGGAATGGAGGGGGAAATAATATATAAAATTGGTAGAAAATATAGTAATGCTGATTGAATATAATATATAGATAGATGTTGATAAGAAAGAGGGAGTGGTGTGTAAATTACTGAGAGCAAATGTAAAGTGTCAACAAACTCATTGTAATAAAATGAAGAGAGGAGATAAAAACGGGAAAGAATGGAAAAAAAAAAAGGAAATGTATACAGCACTAAGCAGCAAGGAGGCGTGGCTACCGCCCATTTTTTGGAAGTTTTTTTTTTCTGTTTATGTGTGTATATATATACATATATATATATATATATATATATATATATATGTGTGTGATGTTCCTGTTATGTTATGATGCACACTTGAGAAAGGGTTCTACCCGAAACACGTTGTGTGTTACACCTAGTTGGAATAAAGATTCTTTCAAGTTGGACCAGCGCTCACTTCTTTTGCAATCTTCTGGAACCCCCTCTGACAGTACAGGGCTATAGATGAGTGCTGTCAGGGGGGGCGTTCCCCCACAGCCCAGCTAGACTGTCAGGAACGCCCTTCTGACATCGGGCAGAGATCGGTGCCGAAACTAACGGCACCAATATCTCCAGCCTCGGGGCACATAACAGAAAAGCTGACAGTGTGCTGAATTCAGAGCACTTTCGGCTTTCTAGCGGTATATAAAACGGCATGTGCATGAGGACATGAAAAATCCTCTTTAAACAAACAGGTCTATTTTCTGTTATTTCTTTTTATTTCACATGGTTTTTATGTATTTGTCTTTTTAATTAATCTTTTTATTGTAACGCACTGTACCTTTTTATGTATATTAAATCTAAAACTTCATAAGATTGTCCTTTGCCTCTAACGTCCGCACATTTCCGAAGAGTAACTATCACTAGCTGTGTTACCTCATTTCATGTGCTAGTGTGCGTGGTGTGGGTATACTGGTATCTCGTCTTGCCACAGAGTGACTTTGTGTGGTTGCATGACTGTAAAAGGGTACTTCACTCCTGTGTAGCCTAGTGTGACATGTGAGCAGGTAGGGAGTGTAGAAGCAGAGTTTTCTTTTATGATTGCATCCCGGGTCAAATGTGTGTGTTTGCGGTGAGTGAGGTGTATGGATACCCTACAGAATTGGTATACAGTGAGTGGATATATCTTGGGTGAGACCTCCAATCTCTGATAGGCTTCGTTTGGGCAGGGAGCAACACAGGTAAGTGTGATGAGACTCATGTTTAAGTAAGTATAAAGGATTTTTTTTTTATTTTAACCCCTGCATAGAGAGGGATTTTTAACGCTATTTGGGACACTAAACCACTGCTGCATAAGGACCTGTTCGTGGTTTAGTGTCCCAAATGTACAGTACAGACCAAAAGTTTGGACACACCTTCTCATTCCAAGAGTTTTCTGTATTTTCATGACTATAAAAATTGTAGATTCACACTGAAGGCATCAAAACTATGAATTAACACATGTGGAATTATATACTTAACAAAAAAGTGTGAAACAACTGAAAATATGTCTTATATTCTAGGTTCTTCAAAGTAGCCACCTTTTGCTTTGTTTACTGCTTTGCACACTCTTGGCATTCTCTTGATGAGCTTCAAGAGGTAGTCACCTGAAATGGTCTTACAACAGTCTTGAAGGAGTTCCCAGAGATGCTTAGCACTTGTTGGCCCTTTTGCCTTCACTCTGCGGTCCAGCTCACCCCAAACCATCTCGATTGGGTTCAGGTCTGGTGACTGTGGAGGCCAGGTCATCTGGCGTAGCACCCCATCACTCTCCTTCTTGGTCAAATAGCCCTTACACAGTCTGGAGGTGTGTTTGGGGTCATTGTCCTGTTGAAAAATAAATGATGGTCCAACTTACACGCAAACCGGATGGAATAGCATGCCGCTGCAAGATGCTGTGGTAACCATGCTGTTTCAGTATTCCTTCAATTTTGAATAAATCCCCAACAGTGTCACCAGCAAAGCCCCCCCACACCATCACACCTCCTCCTCCATGCTTCACGGTGGGAACCAGGCATGTAGAGTCCATTCGTTCACCTTTTCTGCGTCGCACAAAGACTCGGTGGTTGGAACCAAAGATCTCAAATTTGGACTCATCAGACCAAAGCACAAATTTCCACAGGTCTAATGTCCATTCCTTGTGTTCTTTAGCCCAAAAAAGTCTCTTCTGCTTGTTGCCTGTCCTTAGCAGTGGTTTCCTAGCAACTATTTTGCCATGAAGGCCTGCTGCACACAGTCTCCTCTTAACAGTTGTTGTAGAGATGTGTCTGCTGCGAGAACTCTGTGTGGCATTGACCTGGTCTCTAATCTGAGCTGCTGTTAACCTGCGATTTCTGAGGCTGGTGACTCGGATGAGCTTATCCTCCGCAGCAGAGGTGATGGTGATGGCAGATGGTTCTAACACTCCATTCAGTAGGACTATCAGCTGTGTATCCACCTGACTTCTGAACAATACAACTGATGGTCCCAACCCCATTTATAAGGCAAGAAATCCCACTTATTAAACCTGACAGGGCACACCTGTGAAGTGAAAACCATTTCAGGTGACTACCTCTTGAAGCTCATCAAGAGAATGCCAAGAGTGTGCAAAGCAGTAATCAAAGTAAAAGGTGGCTATTTTGAAGAACCTAAAATATAAGACATATTTTCAGTTGTTTCACACTTTTTTGTTAAGTATATAATTCCACATGTGTTAATTCATAGTTTTGATGCCTTCAGTGTGAATCTACAATTTTTATAGTCATGAAAATACAGAAAACTCTTGGAATGAGAAGGTGTGTCCAAACTTTTGGTCTGTACTGTATGTCACAGTTTCTATTTGAAGGAGTGAGAGTAATGTGGAAACCAAAAAAAATTAAAAAAATTTTTTTTAAAACCCCCCCCCTTACAACCCCCAACAACCCCCGGCCCCCCCCTGTTTAAAAAAACCCCAAAATATTTTTTTTTTTTTATTTAAATTTTTTTTTTTAATAAAAAAAAAAAAAAATTCTTTGATCCACAAGTGTCATTTACAAAGAAAAGGCCATTGGGTGTGTAGGGAACTGCCATTTCTACTAGTATATAATGTATCTGGCTTCTTTGCCCCTGCAGCTTGGCTTCAGAGACCCCAGGCATTTAGTGCAAGTTTTGTTTTGTAAATACAGTGAGTCAGACACATGTGAGGCAGAGCTGCTGGGGGGAGAGATGTGAGCAGAGCTGCTGGGAGACAGACATGTTATGTCTGGGGAGTCTAAGAGCCACTTGTTCCTCTTTACTTCACAGTATATAGTTAGGTATGTGTTACCCCCTATATACTCACAGGACCTAGCTAGTAACCGTAGTTAGGGATCCATATATATTGTAGTTCAGGGCAGTGATAGGTTAGGCTTCCGAAGGCCAACTAGCTAGTTAGGGCCCGGTGGCACTAGTAGTTTAGCTGGCAGGTTAAGGACTCAGTGTTAGGGTAGTCAGGCCTGCATCTACTGCCGTCACCGTCGCCCTGTTTGCTGCCTGTGAAGAATCTCAGCCATCATCATCATCTCCTGATCGGCTGTCTGTCATCTCCTGGAAGAATCCGAGGATCCACAGTCATCCACAGGGGCCCCTGCATCTCTTCTGTTGCCTGGAGGTATTGTGCACCGGAATCTTGCTATATATCTATATATATATACCCGGGTATATAACCTAAGCGGTTGAGGACTTGCTGGTTGTTGTAGTACTGCTGTGTTCTGAGTATATTTTATGTATGTATTATTACCCTGTTGATTCTTATAAAGCTACTGTTATAACCTTATGTGGTATCTGTATGTATTCTTCAGACTGTGAGATTAGTACAGTGATCCTTGTTAAGGCTACTAACTGTATTTCATGGGTAAGTCCCAGGAAGAGATCCTCCCTGTAATACAGAGGCTCTATCCTGGGTGGAGGCACTGATATATTTCATATATGTTCCCACTCTTCCCTTCAGCGAAGGCTTCAGGTCCCATTATACACACAGGTCAGCGCCAGAGTCTGTTGCGGGAGGGATAATACTCATACCCCCCCCAAATAGGGCTACAGGTGAAATATCCAACATCAGAAAAAAATCCTAGAAATATGCGGCATATTTATCAACCTACACCAGTCTTGCTCTATACCGGCTCATCATCAGTAACAGATGTCCAGTACCCACATGTCATGATTCCCCCCCAGCTCTGACGCATTTCCTGTTCGCTTCAGGCAGCTCACAAGAATCTCCTAGATCTCCTGCATACAGTGCAAGAGAAGTTGTACTGGGCAGTGCCAATAGACATAACACAAGATAAGTTATACTGTGCAAAATCCATACATATAAAACAAGAGAATAGATACTGTGCATGACTATACATACAGCACAAAAAACTAGTACTGAGAAGTGTTAATACATACAGCACAATTGAAGAGGTACTTTTCAGTGTCCATACATACAGTATAAAAAGTAGTACTGTGCAATGTTCACACATACAGAAGAGAGGATGTACTGTGCAGTGTTCATACATACATTGCAAGAGAAGTGGTACTGTGCAGTGTCCACACATACATAAGAGCAGATACTGAGAAATTACACCCAGTATGCAGGACCAAAGTTATACTGTGCATTATCCATACATACAGAACATGAAAAAGTTATAGTGTGCAGTGTCCATATATACCAAGTAAAAGCATATACTGAAAATAACACCTAGCATACAGGACAATAGAAGTGGTACTGTGCAGAGTATGTGTATGCAAATTAACTTCAAATACTAAGAATGTCACCTTGCATAGAGGTCAAACGAAGTGGTGCTGTACAGAGAATTTCATTAAAAATACAGAACAAGATAACTGGTACTGTGCACTGTCCATATATACAGAATCAGGACAGATACTGAGATACACCCAGCATACAGGACATGAGAAGTGGTACTGTGCACTGTCCATATATACAGAATAAGAGTATATAGGCCAAGTGAAGTGATACTATGCACTATTCATCTGTACAATAAGAGCAGATATTGGAGGGAATTTACTATGCCATCTATACCAGTTTTTTGGTGAAGATTTAATTTACTATACCTAAAATCTATGTAATTTCCTGACTGTTCTAGATTTCAATTTTGGCACACAGATATGCCAGAGATGATTAAAGGGGTTGTCCAGGCAAAAATGGACAACCCCTTTAAATTTTAAATCAGCCGGGGGCAGTGAATAAAAAAATAAAAAATCATACACACCTGTCCCCGATGCTCCGGTCCTTCTGCTGAACGGGTCTCTTCTGGAGTTCCGCTGAAGCCGCTGATTGGCCTCAGTGGTCACATAACCTGTGACGGCTGAGGCCAATCAGTGGCCTCAGTGGAAGGGATCCGTGACATCACAGCCAATGAGCAGTTTCACTTTGAGAAGACGCCAGAGTAGAAGGACCAAACTTTTTTTTTTATTTTTTTCACTACCCCCAGGTGATTTAAAAGTTAAAGGGGTTGTCCAATTTTGCTTGAACAACCCCTTTAATTTTTCAGGCACAGTTAGGAAATGAATTAAAATTGGTGTACAGAACACCAGTCTTAAAGGGGGTGTCCAGTCCCTACATCATCTGTATTAAAGGGAGTCTATCACTGCCCCCAGCTACTTTAAACTGCTCCCATAGTGCTTAGATGTTATTAGCAGAATAAAAACAATACCTTTCTTATGTTTCAGAGCCCCAGGGATGTGTACAAAAAGCACTTTTATTCTTCATTCAAATGAGGATCTTGGAGCACAGGGGGAGTGTTCTTCTATTACTGAGCACTGCTGCATCATCACTAAACCCGCCCATCCTGCATTCAGCTCGTCCCCCTAGGCCAGTAATGGCGAACCTTTTAGAGACTGAGTGCCCAAACTGCAACCTAAAACCCACTAAATTATCACAAAGTGCCAACACGGCAATATAACCTTAAATTAACCAGGATCTGTTTTATAGTGACCATGTGATGTTATTACAGCCTGTAATATCACAAATCTGCTATAAAACAGATACTGTGTGATATAAATAGTGAAGGTCCCCCACACAGTACAATGCGCTCCACAGTGGCCCCCAGACAGTATTATATGCTCTAGAGTGGCCCCCACACAGTATTATATGCCCAGAGTGGCTCCCGCACAGTATTATACGTTCCACAGTGGCCCCCGCACAGTATTATATGCTCCACAGTGGCCCCCGCACAGTATTATATGCTCCACAGTGGCCCTCGCACAGTATTATATGCTCCATAGTGACTCCCGCACAGTATTATATGCTCCACAGTGGCCCCCGCACAGTATTATATGCTCCACAGTGGCCCCCGCACAGTATTATATGCTCCACAGTGGGTCCCCCCACAGTATTATATGCTCCACAGTGGGCCCCCTCCAGTTGCCCCACAGTATTAAGTCCCTCTCCTGGTGCCCCAGTTTAAACTGGTGGAAACTAGAGGGGGACATTAAACTGGGGTAGCTGGAGGGGGACATTAAACCATGGGGCTACTTGGATGGGGACATTAAACTGGGGGCAACTAGAGGCAGATATGTCCCCTTCCAGCTACCCCCACGGTTTAATGTCCTCCTCCAGTTGCCCCCAAATTAATGCCCCCTTACAACTTGCCCCCAGTTTAATGTCCCCCTTCATCTCCCCCCAGTTTAATGTCCCCCTTCATCTCCCCCCAGTTTAATGTCCCCCTTCATCTGCCACCAGTTTAATGTGCCCCCTTCATCTGCCACCAGTTTAATGTGCCCACTTCATCTGCCACTAGGTTGATGTCCTCCCTTCATCTGCCACCAGGTTGATGTCCTCCCTTCATCTGATCTCAGTTTGATGTCCTCCCTTCATCTGCTCTTAGTTTGATGTCCTCCCTTCATCTGCTCTCAGTTTGATGTCTCCCCATCATCTGACACCAGTTTAACATAATAAAACACTGATACTCACCCCTCCTCGCTCCGTTGCCGCTCTGTGAGGTCTCTTCTTCCGGACTGTTCAGGGAGCTTCAAGCGCGATGTGAGTGACTTCATCACATCGCAGCCGCATCTCCAGGGACCGCAGCACACAAGGATGTGCTTCACACACAATGGTGAAGCAGGGGCTGTCCGCGGACGGCTCCTGCTTCATCACTGCATTTAACTCATCTGCGTCCGGAGCAGCCCTGCATACAGCTGAAAGAAGCGATCACTCACTAACGGGGAATCCTGTACCGGATTTTCCGTTAGTGAGCGATCATGGCGACGGCGCGCGTGCCAACTGAGAGGGCTCTGCGTGCCCTCTCTGGCACGCGTGCCATAGGTTCGCCATCACGGCCCTAGGCAGTGTGAGTTGATCCAGTGTGAGTTGATCCTAACACTGCTCAGGGTGATGAGCTGAAGAAAACTCCCCGTGCTCCAAAATCCTCATTTGAATAAAGAGTAAAAATGCTTTTTCTATGCATCCCTGGGGCTCTGAAACATAATAAAGGTATGGTTTTCATTCTGCTAACAGCATCTACAGCACTATGGGAGCAATTTAAAGTATCATTTTGGTGCTGGACAACACTTTTTATAAATTCCCTCCATTGAGAATTACACCTAGCATACAGGACAATAAGTGGTATTGTGAGTCATTCATATATAAATGGAATAATGAGAATTACAACTGGTATACAGGACAAGAGAAGTGGTACTGTGCACTGTCCATCCATATATACAGAAAAAAAAGCAGATACTGAGTTACAACCCCTATACAGGACAAGAGAAGTGGTACTATGCAGTGTCCATATATACAGAATATGAGCACATACTGAGAGTTACAACCAGAATACAGGACAAGAGAAGTGGTACTGTGCAGTGTCCATATATACAGAAAAAAAGAGATGCTGAGAGTTACACCTAATATACAGGACCAGAGAAGTGGTACTGTGCAGTGTCCATATATACAGAATATGAATAGATACTGAGAGTTACAACTAGCATACGGGACAAGAGCAGTTGGTGCTGTGAACTGTCCATATATAAAGAAAAAAGCAGACGCTGAGAGCTACACCTAGTTACAACCAGCATACAGGACAAGAGAAGTGGTACTGTGCAATGTCCATATATACATAAAAAAAGAGATGCTGAAAGTTACAAGCAGTATACAGGGCAAGGTAAGTGGTACTTTGCGGTGTATATATCCACATATAGTACAGTGGTACTATCCAGAGTCATACATCCAGAACGTGGGAGGCAATACTGGTAGTACATGTGCGCTGTGTACATAAGGATAGGTAAGTGCCCCTCGCCGGTTACCTCGTCCTTGTCGGTGACTCTCAGATGCAGCGCTCGCTTCCTCAGGCTCCGGGCGGCGCAGGGCGCACACAGGGCGCAGATCAGCATGCAGCACAGCACCGCGCTCCGGCTCTCCCCGGCCATTCTCCGGCTGCTGAGGCTGTGAGGCCGGGGGCGGTGATAGATACTTAGGAGGAGGGAGCCGGGGCTTCCAGGAACAGCTGCCCGGCCAAATGCGGGCTCCGGCGGTGATGGGAGGTTATAATGTAAAGGGGAGGTTGAAATGTAAGGATGGAGGCTTTATAATGGAAGGGGGAGATTAGATTGTATAGTGGGGGGGGGGGGGGGGGGTGAGTTGTCATTGGAGATGGTAGCATGTAAGAAGCCTTATGTATAGGTTGTAGCATAATGTGGAAATTGTAACACTTTGGCCCTTGTGGTGGGTGCAGTGGTTGGGTCTTTGTGGCAGGTGCAGCTGTTGTGTCCCTGCCCCTGCGGTGAGCACGGTGGATGGATCCCAGTGATTGGCCTCCTTTTGTGGGTGCAGTGTTTGGGACCCTTTAATAGTTAATAAAAGCTGTGGTTGATGTAATGGTCGGCCCCTTAGTAATGAGTGTGGTTAGGCCTATGTGGTAAGTGCTATTTTGCTGTGGGGTTGCAGCATTTGGGTCCCAGTGGTAGTTACTGCAGTTGGGCCCCTGTGGTATGTGTAGTGGTTGGGCCCCTGTGGTACATGTAGTGATTAGATCCCAGTGGTAGTTACTGCAGTTGGGCCCCTGTGGTATGTGTAGTGGTTGGGCCCCTGTGGTACATGTAGTGATTAGATCCCAGTGGTGGTTACTGCAGTTGGGCCCCAGTGGTGTGTGTAGTGAGTTGGGCCCCTGTGGTACATGTAGTGATTAGATCCCAGTGGTGGTTACTGCAGTTGGGTCCCAGTGGTGGTTACTGCAGTTGGGCCCCTGTGGTACATGTGGTGATTGGATCCCAGTGGTGGTTACTGCAGTTGGGTCCCAGTGGTGGTTACTGCAGTTGGGCCCCTGTAGTAGGTGTAGTGGTAGGGCCCCTGTAGTACGTGGAGTGGCTGTGCCAAGGTGGTAGTTAATGCAGTTGGGCCCCTGTGGTATGTGTAATGGTTATGCCAAAGTGGTGGTTACTGCAGTTGGGCCCCGGTGGTAGTTGTAGTGGTTGGGCCCCAGTAAAGCTTAATGCAGTTTGGCTCCTGTGGTAGGTGTACTGGTTGGGCTCCAGTAATGGTTACTGCAATTTGGCTGCTATGGTAGGTGTAGTGGTTGAGCCCCAATGGTGGTTACTGCAGTTAGACCCCTGTGTCAGGGCAAGTGGTGCAGGAATCTTGTGTCATCTCGAGCAGCTGCTGCACATCTGGGATCTGAGCTTCATGTAAACCTGGAACCTGGAAGCAGCTGGGGAAGGTGGCATGGTGCCAGATATCCCCTTCAACTTTACAGGAGGGGCTGTGTTTATGTATGCTGCAGGATATGATGGTACAGGGGTCTGTAGTTCACTGTTATTTGTGGGTTAAAGAGAACCTGTCACCAGGTCTAACACACTTTAATGATATTCTTGGCTAGTAAACCCTAAATTGCACTAAATGGGCTTATATCTTTGGAATGGCAGAAAGCTGGGACTAATGTAACAAAGGCTACTGTCAGTAACACACTGCGCCGCGAGGGACTCAAATCCTGCAGTGCCAGACGTGTCATCCTGCTTAAGCCAGTACATATCCGAGCCCGTCTGAAGTTTGCTAGAGAGCATTTGGATATTCCAGAAGATTATTGGTAGAATGTCATATGGTCAGATGAAACCAAAGTAGAACTGTTTGGTAGAAACACAACTCGTCGTGTTTGGAGGAGAGTGAATGCTGAGTTGCATCCAAAGGACACCATACCTACTGTGAAGCATGGGGGTGGCAACATCATGCTTTGGGGCTGTTTCTCTGCAAAGGGACCAGGATGACTGATCCATGTACATGAAAGAATGAATGGGACCATGTATCGTGATATTTTGAGTGCAAACCTCTTTCCATCAGCAAGGGCATTGAAGATGAAATGTGGCTGGGTCTTTCAGCATGACAATGATCCCAAGCACACCGCCAGGTCAATGAAGGAGTGGCTTCGTAAGAAGCATTTCAAGGTCCTGAAGTGGCCTAGCCAGTCTCCAGATCTCAACCCCATAGAAAACCTTTGGAGGGAGTTGAAAGTCTGTGTTGCCCAGCAACAGCCCCAAAACACCACTGCTCTAGAGGAGATCTGCATGAAGGAATGGGCCAACATACCAGCAACAGTGTGTGCCAAGCTTGTGAAGACTTACAGAAAACGTTTGACCTCTGTCATTGCCAACAAAGGATATATAACAAAGTATTGAGATGAACTTTTATATTGACCAAATACTTATTTTCCAACCTAATTTGCAAATAAATTCTTTAAAAATCAGACAATTGATTTTTTGGATTTGTTTTCTCATTTTCATAGAAGTGAATAGGTTTTTAAGCAAAGCGTCGCAAACCTTTCCCTATCCAGTTTTCCGCCATTTAGGTTGGATTCGCGGCGGACGGAGTACAGGCGCAAGTGTGAACCCACCCTAATTGTGGCAGCAGAAAGTTGAAATTTGGTTGGCAGATTTCTAAGAGAATTTTAACCATTTGTCAATCATTATCACAGTGTTAGTGCATAGAAGCAGAAGTGAGATGAAGCCACTGGCTATGTGTACATCTCTATTACTGCCTCTTATCCCTGAGTAGATAAACTTTATGGGGTAGATTTACTAACCAAAATACACCAGAATTTTTCAGATTCAGATTGCTCCAAAATTGTTTTAGACTGCTGACTAGACATCTTTGAAAAGTGTCTGGAAAGGGGGACATGACTAAGTAGAGTAACAAAATACAATGCACTTATTAATAGTTTGCTTTATAAATTGGAGCAAAATATGTAAATATATAAAGTAAGCCAACCAGGAGGTGGTAAAATAGGTATTCCATAAATGTCCCATAGATGCAGGTCCCACATTCGAGACCCACATCTGTCTCAAGAATGGAGGTCCCTGATGCCTGTCTGTAGATAGAGAGTATGCCATGCATGTGTAGCTCTCTGCATTCCCTTCCGTGGAAATTACGATAATAGTTAAAGAGGTTTCTGGGATAAAAATTATTTTTTAATTTAGGCCAGGAAAGGTGCAAAAAATAAAAAAACATACCTGTCCCCGGATGCTCTGGTGCCTGCCAGCGTGGTCCAGTCCTGCTGTTCTGCTGCCTTCTTTCGCTGTCTGTGTCGTCCTGTGTCCCTTCCGCTGAGTCTGCTAATTGGCCTCAGCGGTCATGTGACAATTAGTGGCCTACAGAAAGGACTGTATTGGGGTGACTGTATTCTTTGGTGATTGATTTATATTCTGGGGCCTAAGAGTTTGCTCTATAGTCTTTCAATGAGAGTCTTAACTATATTCTGGGGGTTATGGGTCTGTTCTGTGTTCTTAGGGTGAAGGGTCTGCTTCTTATTCTTGGAGTGAGAGGTCTGTTCTGTACTCTAGACAAGGTATTTGCTCTATAATTTGCAGTAAGGAGAGTGCTATATTTTTAGTTTGAAGGATCTGTGCTATTGCGGGGTCTGTTCTGTGTTCTTGAGGTGAGGGATATCTTCTTTATTGTGGTTAAGTATTTGCTTTTTATTTTACTGAGGTGTCAGGTGACTATCAGATTTCCCTGAAAGTTCAGCCATGGGGCCCTGTCGGATTGGTACAGCCCACTGTTGAGAGGTTCTGTTCTGATGGTGCCTACCTCTGCTTGGGCGCATTCCTGTGCTGGAGGCATCAGTCTAATTCGATCTGAGTCATCAGTTCAGGGGCGTTGGCGGAGTGAACACTAATTACAAGTTCTGCCTTCTTGGCCAAAACATAGGGCAATTAACATGGGACCTGGATTAACCCCACATGTGCCTGACCAGTACAGAGAGCCATGAGAGGGGCCAACGGGTCACATGACAGATTAAACTGCTCTGAGCTCTCACAGACATAATGTTAACAATCCAACCAGAGCAATCACCATTGACAATTGTTACTGTTGTTACAAACACAACTGGCTGTGACCAACAGAAATTGTTTCCTAGAGATCAAGAGCCTTCATTTTTTCTTAAAGGGTTAAATGTTTCAGTCTTTTAACTATGCAATACTGCAGGAATGATGTTGTGATTTGGGGCAGATTGTTCCATCTGTGGTAGCAGCTTGTGGTACAACCTGTTCGACACAACTACACCCACCATCAGGAAGACAGTTCACAAACTGAAAAAATAGATAATATACAAATTTTTTGTCTGAAAAATTAATACAAATCAAACCACTCTTCCTCAAAACCATAACCACAAATAATTATACAGAGCAAATAAAGGTCCAAATAAATATTAATTCTTTATTAAATAAATAACGATGAAATAAATACAACAAAAAAATGACATATAAGTATAAATTCATTAGACTGATATGTACATAAAGTGGGCCAAAAACACAAGAGTATAACATAAATAATGTGATAAAATATATAATAAATATAAAACAGAAATAAATAATCAGAGTGAATTATTTTAAACAAACATACCAAATGTGCTATATAAAGAGAGATTAAGCTGACTCTCATATATGCTAAATACTATCAAAAGATATCATAAAATACAAATGCTAAAGTCAATTCACCAGCTCTAAAAGTTCCCATTTCCCCAAATAATTAATAATTATAAATAAGATGCTTACACACCGCTCATGTTTTCCCAGGGATGATACCTCAATGCGCGTTTTGTGTTGTTTCTTTAGGCGGCGTGAAGTAGGGGGTTAGCACCTTATGTATAATTATTAATTATTTGGGAATATGTGACCTTTTTGAGCTGGTGAATTGACTTTAGTATTTGCATTTTATGATATCTTTTGATAATATATGAGATATATGAGACTTGGCTCAATCTCACTTTATATAGCACATTTGGTGTGTTTGTTTGAAATATTTATTTGTGTTTTATATTTATTGTATATTTTATCACATTATTTATTTCATACTCTCCTGTTTTTGGCCCAGTTTATGTACATATGGGTCTATTGACTATATATGGAATTTTTTAAAATAAATAATTAATATTTATTTATACCTTTTTTTTTGCTCTGCATATTCCTTTTTGGTTATGAAAAAATAGATATCATAGACTTGGTGCATGCAGTTTCTGCAGTGTGTAGGTGAGCAACACAGTGATGGCCGCCAGCCAAATGTATCCCTCTGAGCTTTTGTGCCACCTAGAGCACTTCATGTGATTCTCACTGAAAATTGTGTAGCCTCAAATGGAAAGCATACACAAAGTTTGTGACTTATTTGCCTCAAAAGAAATCATAAGATATAGGTAATAACCACCATCCTGGCCCTAATGATTTATGGGAAGTTTAAGCGATTTCACAGCTGCAAAATCTTCACTGTTATTTGATGAAAATCAGTTCACTAGGGGGTGCTGATACACTACAATATACATCAGTATTTGTCCACTAGAGGGCGCTTTCCATCTGCAGTGAAAAAGTCAAAAAAAGGCCTTTTTCACATGTCCACAATCCGCAGACGTGTGAGGTCCATGCTATTCACGAACAGCCCTCCACCCTGAGAATTTGCTAGTTTTGTCCATTGTTGATCTGCTTTTTACAGCTGTGAAAAGCATATCAACTTTTTTTGTTTATTTTTCTATACTTTGTATGTCACTGTTGTCTATAGAAAACAGATGTTACCCATTTTTTACATGGACCATAGACTTTCATTGGTGTGATGGTGTCATGGTACACGTACATGAAATGCGCAAGTGTGAATAAGGCCTTTGTCCCCAAGTGAAATAAATGGGCAGATACACATCTGGTGTGACAGCAATGTAAAACATGCAGCATTATCTTGTAAAAGAGCAGAATCACTTATAGCAGACTGTCCTGATATCCTGACAACCCTAAGGTCACTTGTAGCGAAGAGGAGGTTAAATTTTATTAGTGGTTCGCTTTAGCTGTAAACAGAGCAGCTCCAATAATGACATTATATCAGTCACTTGTTCACAATGCAGTCACACAATCTTTACTTTGGCCTTAATTTACATTGTTCTGTTATGTTTACTTGTTTGTGGCCCTAGTCCCTGTTCTCCCAGTTATAAAAATATGTTTATTTAGAAAATCATTATACAATTCCCTGATTTCTTGTCGCAGTCGCTTTAACAACAGAGAGACTTCTGATCTTCTAAACTCCAAGCTTAAATCTTGGCACCAATCTGAGACTGTTCCAGACCACACTGCCCCGGCCCATATAAGGCCATTGGCTGGAGTGTAATCCCTGCAACATGAACTGGACCAGTGCCAGACAGAACATAATAAGAGTCACAGTCCAGCACCATTCCTGTAGATAAGAAACCAGCAGCTGCTGAGCTGATATATAAAAAATAGAGAGAAACTTTCACTACACTGACACACAGAAACAAATCTGCCGCTGCACAGTCAAACACTTCAAACACTGCCCCATAGGATAATGTCACTCATTATATGATTTATATACATATGTACTAATGACCTGAATAATAAGATGGCAATGCTCAGTGTTATTACATCACTATGCAGTTAGTGTGATGTAAGTAAAAGCCATTGTCACCTTAAACTTTTACCACAATGGGGAAGATAACCTAATAAAAATGCACCAGAATTCTGATGTAAATTGCGCCAAAAACAGTGCACATGTTTTACGCTGCATTTACTATGTGTTTTATACACTTTCTAAGGCCTTGTGTACATGACCCATTCATTTCTATGGCCCCATACACACGACGTGTACATGAACCCGGGGCAAAACTCAGGACAGATCCTATTCCTGTCCATTTTGTGGCCCATACTCACTGACATCAGTGAGTATAAGGGTGGGTTCATACCTGTGCATGAGTCCATCCGCTGCCAATCCGAGTGAAAATCTCGGGAAACAGGATAGGCATCGGATACCGACAGGTTAGCGACGCATTGTTTAAAAACCCATTCATTTGAATGGGTATTTAAAGCAATGCGTGGGTATCCGATTGCACCCTCTGCGCTGCGAAGCCGTTTTTTTTCGTCGGACACAAAGTCCTGCATGTCCGACTTTGTTTCCAATGAAAAAACTGGATTTGCAGCGCAGAGGGTGTAAGTGCACACCCGCGCATTGCTTTAAAAACCCATTCAAATGAATGGGTTTTTAACCAATGCGTTGCTAACCTGTCGGTATCCGATGCCTTTCCTGTTTCCCGAGATTTTCACTCGGACTGGCAGCGGACGGACTCAAGCGCAGGTGTGAACCCACCCTAACGGGTGTTTGTGCTCCTTGTTCGACAGTTGGTCAGGGCTTGTTGAAAAGGGTCAAGGCTTAATATGCAACACCTGCACAAAAAATGCACTAGTATTCAGGACAATGGTTCCAAAAGTTTGGGCCATAATTTTTTGGAAACTATGCCAACTAATAAGTTAAAATTTAGGGTAGACACTCCAAAAATGAGGCAGATTTTCAAATAGCATTAGACAATTTGATAAATTGGGTTTATGAATGTGTAGTATAAGTCTGCACTGTGTAAAAGTTAGACAGTATTAGATTATGTGCCCCAATGTCTATCAGGAATGATTTTCTGCTAGAGAAGCAGCTGTTAAGACCCGACTGGACACAAACATCTGCGATAAGGATAGTTGAAGTCAAGTTTGGTAAAATTTTGGTAATACCGCTTCTGTGAATGGCTCAGTTACCAATCTCCTGCCGCCAAAGTGATTCCAGTAATAACATTATATTAGGGAGTTACGGTTTCCAATATTATTAAGAACGAAGCCAAGAGGTGAAGTTACACCAGAAATAAGTAAATGAACAAGTGATATTGTTACATGTGATCTGTAATTTTATGTAACAACGCTTGATGTCTCTAAAGGTCCTCAACAAGGGTAGACCGATTGTTAAAATGATCGTCAATCATTGATATATTAAAGGGGTTGTCCAAGCAAAAATGGACAACCCTTTTAAAGTTTAAATAAGCTGGGGGCAGTGAAAAAAAAAAAAAAAAATGTATACTCACCTGTCCCCGTTGCTCCGGTGTCCTCCCCACACCTCCCACTTCATCTGCTCCAGTGGGTCTCTTCCGACGTTGTGCTGAAGCCGCTGATTGGCCTTGGCGGTCACGTGACCGTAGCAACGGGGACAGGTGAGTATGCATTTTTTTTATTTGTTTCGCTGTCCCCAGCTTATTTAAACTTTAAAAGCGTTGTCCATTTTTGCTTGGACAACCTCTTTAAGTCATAACAAAAGTCACCTTTAGATATTGCAGTGTTGGTGTGGAGTTTTATTTCGGCAATGTCCTTGTTTGTGTGATTGCGTATCCCTGCTATTTTGATGCTGTTTTTTTACAGATGTCTGTTTACATGTTGTGAAGGACCGCTGACAAATAAGGTGGGCATAAAAGATATGAACAATTACCTTTCATCGTTCCTTCTCTGCCTATGTTCAAAGAGGCCTATGATAGGGAACGTATGGACAACTATTGCCCTAACTAGTAACTTTTACCCTCTGCAGTGAGCACAGAGTGTGATGCTGGCACTAAGCTCCTCACCATGGCTCTAGTTGTCTCCAGTATTTTTGCACATGTTCTGGGTTAGGAAACCAGATGTAATGACCGACTGCGACCTGCGGGAACGTCATCTGCGACTCATTACCGAGAAATCTCATTACTGTGAGGGGAGCAGACGGGGTCTCAGGAGGCTGAGCCACTGTATATATAGAAACAAATATATATATATATATATATATATAGGAGGCTGTATATGGTTGGTTGCATATATATGAGGCACATAGGATGCTTATGTGAGTCCAATTACAAAACGTAGTCATTTTTTTTTTTACCATCGCACAACGTCAGGATATCCATAATTTTCTATTGATGACATGATACCCTGTTGCCGCCACGTTCCTCTACACCTTGTGTCACCTAATGCCCATTTCTTATTAGACGACTGTGTGAGTGTGAGCTGCAGAGCCCCCCAGGATTTCATGGAGTACGTACTGACATCCCCTCCTTCCCCACACATATGGCAGCATTTTTCTCTTATTTAAACAGTTTTCTTCCAGTGCCTGAGGCAGAACATGAATGAGATGGATGGTTTACTGTAATAATTCCCTGCCCCCCTGACACCATCATCATCATTGTCGTCTTTGGTATAACTGGGTTTGGTTGAGCACAAATCTCATGTGCCTTTCATTAGAGCAGTTCACCCAGCAGATTCACCGTCTTGTTATCTGGGCGTAAGAATTCATTTCTACCACTTCTGACCCTGGGCCATAAGTCTCCTGCGCTGCTGGAAGAGAAGATGCAGCTAACTATGGTGAAGACACAGCTCAGCAGTCATCGGACAATCAAAAGTTCTGCTTCTTTTTAATATACATTTTCTCATATTTTTAAGATCTCTGCTTGTTGTCATTGAACAGAGTCATTATTTGTTAAATCAAAAGACTGAAAAAACAGGGTTGTGGAGTCAAAGTTGGTACCAAGGGCGTAACTAGCAAAGACTGGGCCCCATAGCAAACTTTTAACTTGCCCCCCCACACACACACATGGCATAGCATCCCCTTTCCTGGCCCCCACATGGTATAACACCCCATTTACACACACTATAAGGGAATTGCCAGTTGAGCAATTCACTAGTGCTGCTGCTGAAACCTGGGAGGGAATGACAGAGACAGTGAGTCCTAAGCTGAACCCCCCCCCCCCACCTACTTGCCTGAACTGCCTTAGGCGACAGACGACAACTGAGCGACAATCCCTTCTCTAGACAAGTGAAAACACTAAACGTTAACAAGACAACACACAACACAGAAGATGAGTCAGCAAGCCAAAGGTCAAAGCTAGAGAGATAAGCAATACCAAATCAAAATCCAAAACAGTAGCCAAAGGTCAGAAGTCAGAAAGTAAAATACAAAAGAGCAAGTAGAAAGCTTAGCAAGGACAAAGTCACAATAGCCAGCAATCCTGTGTGGGCTGATGACCTGTTTATAGGAAGTCCAGAACCCGCCGCAGACTTGATTGGCAGAAAGGCTGTCAATCAGACAGGTAAGGCTAAGATTAACTATTTGAGGAACAAAGGGAAAACAAGGTGAAGGAGATGGGTGTGGTGGAAAATCAATTACAGAGGTGAGAGAATAGGACAGTGTTCAGACAATACAAGAAGAACCTAAAGCAAGGAATAATAATTGAACACACCTCCTGCACCACCGAGCAGAGGATGGCGCAGAGGCTTGAACAGGCAGAGACGTTACAATAATGTCCCACAGTGGCCCCTTCACCAAGTATAATGTCCAACAGTGGCCCCTTCACGCAGTGTAATGACCCATAGTGGCCCCTCCACACAGTACAATGTCCCATAGCAGCCCCATCACACAGTATAATATCCCATAGTGGCCCCTCCACAAAGTATAATGTCGCATAGTGGCCGCTCCACACAGTATAATGTCCCATAGCGACCCCTCCACACAGTATAATGTCCCATAGTAGCCACTTCGCAAGGTATAATGCTTCACAGTGGCCCCTACAGTGTTCGGTGAAAATACTGCAAAAATTTCAGGTTTGGCAGAACCCGAAATTTTTGAGGCTCATCACTCACAAACTATTATTATACTCAGGAGTCTCTTCAGATCCCAGAGTATAATGATCGGAGGCCCAGAGGAGGTGATCGAACATAAAAACCAGTCTTACTCTCCTGTGCTCCAGCGTTGGTCTGCAGGCTTCTTCAATATCATCACAGATGTGGGTTATGCCATTATGCGTCATGACGCTGGCCTCACCAACGTGACATCTGTGATGTCATTGAAGAGGCCCAAAGCCCAAGAGAGGTGAGTTTTTATGTAGAAGAGACCCCAAAGTATAATAATAGTTTTAGTTCAGATGTGTTCGGTCCGAACGAAACTGCAGATGAACTCTCCCAACAAATTCTTTTGACTTTACTTACCGATCACTGCTCCTACCCACGGCCACTTCCGCTTCCCCTTCTGCCCTCCAGTGCATGCCATATCACGTGTCTGTCAGTGACGTCCTGACGCTGTTCAGCATCAGTGATGTAATATGGGACGCACGGGCCCTCTGGTGGGTTGAAGGGGAAGCGGAGGTGGATGTGGGCATGAGCGGTGAAGGTGGGATAAGTTGGGGGGTGGGGGGTAAGTAAATAGGGCCTGTTACCTGCTGGAGTAATGGCCTATTGAAAAAAAAAGCAGCAGAGGCCCCCCAGGCCCCCTAAGGTTGTGGACCCTGTAGCGGTTGCTATGGCGGTAGTTCCGCCACTGGTTGGGAACAATTTTGGGTGTAGTTCGAAAAAATGTACCAACTCTGATACTGGCTTAAAAATAAAATTATTAATTATTGTTAATTATATCATAAAATGTTTACTATTGTATAAATGATTAAATACTTAATTTATTACATATTTACTTTCATAATAATTCAATCACTGGCTTTTTAATGAATTAGCGGAACTTTACTGCGTCTGTCTGACCATGTCATTTATGAAGGAGTCAGAGTCAGGCTAGGAGTCAGAGTCAGTGGTTTGGCCTCCCAGCTCCACAGCCCTGGTTTCAAAGAGATTGTCCAGGAAATTTACTAAAGTATGAATGTAGGCATTCACTGACTCCAGCGTGCCAGTATATACAGGCATCACCCCTGAAGCTGCAGTTGTCACATGTACATACTGTATATGGCACCATCGCCAAAAAGTAAATAGAGGCCGGCAGTGAACACTGAATTAATACAAATAAGTATAGATTTTTTTTTTCACTTTACCACATTACCTGCGGAAGTGTCCCTACACATTCTGACTCGAATCTGTGTTGGCAGCGCCAGACTGACTATGGACACACCCCTTTGACAAGGGCAATAGTAACACCCAGTTGTCAATTATTAATATATCTCTCCCCTGATATACTCAATGTTGGGTGTTCTATGTCCAACATAAGGAGCCCCCGATTGGTAGTGTGGCCCCTTTCCCACACTGTGTCAATGTCAAACTTGTTTTGTCCAAAATCTTTTCTGTCTTTGGCTTAAAGAAACAGCGAGCACAGGGACAGTGAGTTGCATGTCAATGTGGGAAGAATGCGGGAGGGAGCCCCTTCTTCGGTGACTGAGTCTCTGCTGGAGCTGAGGCCTCCCCGGGTACAGAGGTTTTGTGTTTTCTTGTCCTGCAGTGTCTCAAGTGTGAAGGAAGATGAAAGAGTGAAGAGGATAAAACAGAGGAACAGATGAGTGGAGAATTCTTCACATTCCGCAAGAGACATCTTCCCTCATATCAAGCAGCTGCTGCCACCAGGGCGATGTTACTCCCATCCACCACCATACTGTGCGTGCCTGCATCTGTACAGTATACATTCCAGGGTTGCCTGTATAGGAGAAATTCTGTTCATTCCCTATAGTTATGCAGGTGACACCTCTGGAACCTGCATCTTCCTCAAAGAGGAGGTCAGGGCAGAGGCGTAGCTAGGGTTTCACCAAGAAGGGGGGGGGGGGTACACAATGGATACCGGCTCTACACAGGTATGCGAAGACCATTTAGGTAAATATAGTACAGGAACAATGTTGTGACTTACAGATGACGTCTCTGACTGTATTTGTTCACATTTTTGTCTCTTCCATCCATGGCCATTTCTTCCAGCTGTGACTTGTCTCTGCAAAGTTTGCAGCACAGACATCTTTGGCTCTTCACTTTTCCAGGCATCTCACCCACATTGTCCTCACCTCAGAGGCGTAGCTAGCGGGGGGGGGCAGAGGGGCGGCTGCCCCGGGCCCACTGACTTTTTGGGGCCCACCCTGGAGCCGCCATTAATACATCCTTTATTTCTAACTGGATCGGTGTCTGCAGACACCGATCTAATTAAAACGTATCCTGCAACTTCACAGTATTGTAAACCGCAAGCCACATGAGGCTTGCGGTTTACAAGACCCCGAGACCACAGACAGATGTCTGCTTCTCACACAGGCGGCGCGATGACGTCACAACATCGCTCCGCCCGTGCTCAGACACAGACGTCCTGTGCGTGGACAGGGAGGAAGCGGCGGCTCCATTCATCAGCATCACAGGTGAGTATGACTTTTTTTTATGGGTATATTAATAGTATAAGGGGTGGATAGGAGGGGGAATTATAACTATAAAGGGAGGATTAATTAGGGGGCATTATGACAATGGGGGGGTCATTTATATAAGGGTTATTACAAGGTATTATGAATAAAAGGGGGGAGGTTATTTATATAAGCGGCCATTAGGGGGCATCATTTATATTAGGAGGCATTATGAACATAAGGGGGTGGTCATTGATATAAGGGGTCATTAGAGGTGCAGTATTTATGTCAGGGGGAATCAGGGGCATAATATGAAGGTCAATTAATTTAATGAAAGTGGCACTTGGGCTTTATTAAGACTAGACTAAGGCCCCACGTAGCGGGCTGCAGGAAAAACCATGGCGGTAACATTGTGGTTTTTCCAGCAGCGCTTTTCACAGAAGGTCTGCAGAGGTTTCCTCTGTGGACTTTCTGTTTTCAATACACCTATATGGAAACCGCCGGTGTTTCCATAGGTGTAATTGACATGCTGCGATTTCCAAAACCGCAACGGTTTTGGAAATCGCAGTGCGTCTGCTGCACGTATTTTTCCGCAATGTGTGGATGGGATTTGCTAGAATGCCACAGTTTTTTTCTGTGGGTTTTCGCCACATGGGGTCCCCATCCCATCCCCACTTTGCAGTAAAATACACACAGCGGATACGCTGCGATTTCCAAAACAGTCACAGTTTTGGAAATCGCAGCATGTCAATTATACCTATGGAAATGCCAGCGGTTTCCCTATAGATATAATTGAAGCAGAAAGTCCACAAAGGAAACCTATGCAAACATTCTGTGCAAAGTGCTGCAGGAAGAACTGCGATGCCGCGGTTTTTCCCACAGCTGTTTTTTGCTGCGGGACGCCACGTGGGGCCTTAGCCTTAAGGCGTTTTCCAGCTCATTTTTATTGATGATCTATCCTCAGAATAAATCATCAATAAGAGATAAGTGATTCCCCACTGATCAGCTGTAAGAAGGGGCTATGGCGCCTGTTTATATTATACGCTGTCTGTTTATAGTGACCGTGTGATGTCATTCCAGTCTTGTCACATAGACGTGTATAGGACGATGCTGTAGTTACATTACATGGCCGCTAGGAAAAGAATGACACTATGTAAACAGAGAAGGTGTCACGCCGCTTACACAGGTACCACGGTTCATTCAAACTGCTGATCCTCGGGGTCCCGGGTATTGGAACCCCAATATTTTTTTTTCCCTTGTTTTTTTTTTTTTTCCCTTTTAATTAGGAAACACCTGGAGCATTATTAATAAGGGGAACTATTTAAAAGGGTGCACAGGGAAGTTATTAATTTAAAGATGCACTTGGGGGTATTATTCATTATGGGGGGGGTATATTATATATTTTATAATTGGGGGTAGCAGCAGGATGGGGGCTTTGTGTAGGTGAGGACAATATGGGTCAGGTGCCTGGAAAAGTAAGGAGCCAAAGATGTCTGTGTTGCAAACTGTACAGAGACTGGAAGAAGTGGTCATGGCCGTCCAGATAAAAGAGACGGGAAATGTGAAGGATTGGTCAGAGACGTCACCGGTAAGTCACTAAATGTTACTGCACTGTATTCACCTAAATCATCTGCAGAGCCCTGTGTAGAGCCGCTATATACCACTATACACTCACTGTATACTCATAGTATCGGTATACGAACATCTCCAAGTTAGGGGCCCACTTGGACATGTTCGCCCCCCCTGTGCTGAACCCCTAGCTATGCCTCTGCCTCACCTACACAAAGTCCCCGTCCCGCTAATATAACCCCCAACAAAAAAAATAATACTGCCAAGTGCATCTTTAAATTAATAATGCTCCTGTGTACCCTCTTAAATAATGCCCCTTAATAATGCTCTTTTTGTTTCCTAATCGAGGCTAAGGCCCCATGTAGCGAAACGCAGCAAAAAAAGGCTGCAGCGTTTTTCATTGCATTTTGGCAGAGTTTTCTTCTACGGACTTTCTGCCCCTATTATATCTATACGGAAAACGCTAGCATTTCCGCAGGTATAATTGACATGCTGCAATTTTCAAAAACACCTTTTCGCTGCAGATTTTTTCCTGCAATGCGTAAATGGAATTAGCCAGAATCCCATCCACTTTGCAGGTAATGTAAAATGCAGAGTTTTTGCAATGTGGGGCTTCAGCCTAAAGGGGTTTTCCAGGTCAAGAATAAAAAAAAATGAGTGAGGTTCCAACACCTGGCACCCCACTGATCAGCTGTTTGAAGAGACCATGGTACTTGTGTATGAGCCGTGACTCCTTCTCTGTTTACTTTATAGCATTTATTTCATAGTGGCCATGTACTGTAGCTACAGCCTCATCCTATACACGTCTATGTAACAAGGCTGTAATTGCATTGTACGGTCATTATAAAAAAGACAGCGTGCAATGTGAACAGACGCCATGGCCTCTTCAGTCAGAAGGGGGGAGCACTGATCTCTTATTGATGAATTGCTCTCTTATATTATGACCCCTGACATAAACACAGCTGACCTCCTAATGAGCCCTTATATAAATAATACCTTATGTTCATAATGTCCCCTAATGAGCCCTTATATAAACGTTCTCCCCTTTATAGCCACAATGCCCCCAAATTACCCTTTATATTAATGAACCCCCCCTTTATAGCCATAATACCCCGTAATTACCCTTTATATAAATGCCTCCCCCCATTATACTATTATAAGGCCCCCAGGTGCTCTTAAAAAGAAAAAAATAAAAGTTGAAGGTGCCTGAATTCCTTTGAAGGATTGGGATGGAGCAGCCGCCGCCGCCTACTCTTCTTGAGCCGCTTGTCTACGCCTATGCCATGATCATGCATAGGAGGTCTGCGTCTCTGCACAGGAGACGCGATGCTGTGAGGTCATCGTGCCCACCTGTGCCGAGAAACAGGCATCTTGACTGTGCTCTCAGCATCATGTAAGCCTGTGGCTTGCGGTTTACAAGATAACACAGCAACAATCAGTGGGCCCCTATTCACCGACCACTATACATATTGTTAATGGAAAGGGGCCCAGCATAATGTTGACCCCTTTCAAATAGTCACCTCAGACCCCAGTGTATATCGGAGGCTCAGGGGAGGTGATTAAATATAAAAAACACTTATACTCACCTCTCCTGGAACTCCTACGGCTCCCAGCATCTTCTTTGGGACTCTTCCAGCCTGTGACTGAGGTGTTGTGCCCCAGATGTCACTGCTGGGGCCTGTGATTAGGCCCCAGCAGTCACGTGGGACACGCCGGCATAATGACATCAGCGCACCCCACGTGACCACTGAGGCCCAATCTTAGGCCCCGGCAGTTACGTGGGGCACACTGGCGTAATGACATCAGCACACCCCACGTGACCACTGAGGCCCAATCTTAGACCCAGCAGTGATGTCTGGGGCCCGTGACCTCAGTCGCTGATAGAAGAAGACCGAAGAGGATGCTGAAGACAGCCAAATGAAGCGAGGATGCCCAGGAGAGGTAAGTTAAGTATAAGTGTTATTTTCCATCACTTCCCCTGGGCCTCCAATTATTATACTCTGGGTCTGAGGTAACCACAGTGTATAATAATAGCACTAAAACTAATCGGAGTGCCAAACCTCACAAATATTCGGTGCATTTCATGGGGTTCATCTGAAGTTGCTTAAGGGGGACTCTTGGGAGCATTTTATACTGTTTGGGGCCACTGTAGGGAGCATATTATACTGTGTGGGGCCACTGTGGAGCATATAATACTGTGTGGGGCCACTGTGTAGCATATTATACTGTGTGGGGCCACTGTGGAGCATATTATACTGTGGGGGCCATTGTGAAGCATATTATACTGCGTGGGGCCCACTGTGGAGCACATTATACTGTGTGGGGAACACTGTGGAGCACCTTATACTGTGTGGGGGGCACTGTGGAGCATATTATACTGTATGGGGGGCACTGTGGAGCATATTATACTGTGGGGCCACTGTGGAGTTTATTGTACTGTGTGGGGGGCCACTATGCAGCATATTATACCTTGTGGGGACCACTGTGGAGCATATTATACTGTGTAGGGTCACTGTGGAGCATATTATACTGTGTGGGGGCCATTGTGGAGCATATTATATTGTGTGGGGCCACTGTATAGCAAATTATACTGTATGGGGCCACTGTGGAGCATATTATACTGTGTAGGGTCACTGTGGAGCATATCATACTGTGTGGGGCTCACTGTGTAGCATATTATACTGTGTTGGGGCCATTATGGAGCATATTATACTGTATGGGGGACACTGTGGAGCACATTATACTGTGTGGGGCATATTATACTGTGTGGGGGCCACTGTGGAGCATATTGTACTGTCTGGGTCCACTGTAGTGCATTATACTGTGTGGGTGCCACTCTGGAGCATATTATACTATATGGGGGCTACGTTGAAGCATGTTACACTATGTGGGGCCCTTTCATTATTTACATCACACCCCATCTATTTTATAGCAGATGTGATATCACAGGCTGTAATTACATTGCACGGTTACTATAAAACATCTGTGCAGCACGGGCCCTGGGTGTTAGACCCCCTCTGATCACTTAGATCTCTAGGACCCGCAGATCAGTGGTTACCAGAACACGCAACTTCCAGTATTGTTTCCATGCTGGGCACTGCGCTGCTCAATCACAATATTCTTGATAACCGCAATTGTAGGTACTATAATTGTAGGAGCCACCCTGCTTGCTTGCCATACATAGTGTAGAGGTGGGTTTAGGTAGTGCAGTGGTGCACATCATATGGCGGGTGAGCAGAATGGCATTGTTATTACTTGTACCCGTGCTGTGTCAGTACAGCTGATCTGCAGGGGTCCTGGGGGTGGGCCCCTAGAAACAATTCCGACACTGTATGTGGTTTATAAGGTGAAGTCAGGGAAAAGTCCACAAATTTCTCTCTTTGTTTTGGTGCCATCTAGTGGCCATTCCTGCAGTTACAACTGTCTGATAATACCTGAAATGTTCCACAAAGACCTTGGGGCAGATTTATTAAAGTATACCACGTAAAGGTGGAATATTTTTTGGCACAAGACTGATGTCACCATAAACTTCCCAACATTCCTTGTCCTTCACGTGGTCACTTTCTATGCTATAATGAGGTTAAGGCTTTGACCTGTCTGACATACCTGGCAGTGGCGTAACTAGGAATGGCTGGGCCCCAAGGCAAACATTTGACATGGGCCCCCCCCCGAACCGCCACCCCCAACCCCCCCACATAAACCGCCGCCCCAACCCCCCCTGCATAAATCGCATTCCTGCACACACTATTATGCCCCATAGTGGCCCCTGCACACAGTATTATGCACCATAGTGGCCCCTGCACACAGTATTATGCCCCATAGTGGCCCCTGAACACAGTATTATGCCCCATAGTGGCCCCTGAACACAGTATTATGCCCCATAGTGGCCCCTGCACACAGTATTATGCACCATAGTGGCCCCTGCACACAGTATTATGCCCCATAGTGGCCCCTGCACACAGTATTATGCCCCATAGCGGCCCCAGCAAAAGGTATTATGTCCCATAGTGGCCCCTGCGAACTGTATTATGCCCCATAGTGACCCCTGCACACAGTATTATGCCCCATAGTGGCCCCTGCACACAGAATTATGCCCCATAGTGGCCCCTACACACAGTATTATGTCCCATAGTGGACCACGCATGAACGATTATTATACTCTGGGGTCTTTTCAGACCCCAGAGTATAATGATCGGAGACCCAGGGGAGGATAAAAACATAAAAAACAATGCTACTTACCTCTCCCTGGCTCCGGTGCACTCCCGTGTGCTACTTCGGCCATCTTCAATGTTGGACCAGATCTCGCATGAGTGAGGCCGTCACCAAACAGGCGCGAAGCCTGCGGAGCGTAGGAGAGGTAAGTTACAGTGTTTTTTATGTTCCCTCATCTCCCCTGGGCCCCCGATCGTTATACTCAGGGGTCTCAAAAGACCCCAGAGTATAACAATAGCAGTGTTTGTGGGGTTCGCGGTAGCGGCTGCCACAGGGCTCTGGGTCCCGGGCCCCATAATGTTCCGGGCCTTATGGCAGCCGCTACCGCTGCTACCCCGATATTCACGCCCCCTGATACCTGGCACTGACACCAAACAGGGGCTCAGTCACATTGGTCCCTGCATAGTAACTAGCAGTGAATATCTTATAAAGGGCTGAGAAAGGGGAGGAAGCTTTGAGACCAAGTGATAGGAAAATGAGCCCCACAAGAGCAAATATGGTGACTGTCAACTGCTTCCAGAACCAGAGACTGCACCCAGTGACTGCATTGAAAGCATACCTCCCAACATTCACAGGGCAGAAAGTGGGACAAAATTAGCAGTGCAGCTGTGACAAATGAATGTATGGTAAGGCATGCCTCTAACATCGCTAAAGCTTTCCCAAAGCTTTCTCCTTTGACCCTGCCAACCTCACCCAGCAGGGGCCTACTGTACACAGATATTATGGTGCCTATAGTAAAATGTGGTAAGCCCCCCCATGATGTTAGAAAGTTGAGGAAGTGTTTCAATAAAAAAATTCACACTCCATAGCACCCAGATACCTTATTAATAGGGTACTCATTCTGAACACCATGGGGCTGATTTATTAAGAATGCATGTTGTGCACTAATCTTAATGAACAGTCATGTAAGAATGAAATGCATCAAAATTATTTTTTGGCGCATCTCAGGTGGTCTGTGCTCCAGAAATTTTAATCTACTGTATGCCAGTTAGAGGCTGGTGTAGATTTCAGCTATTAAGTAATTATTTGCATCAATAAATTGATTGGGGTGCAATGCCCCTCCTTCTCCCTGCTCAATTTAAAAAAAAGTGGTAAATGCAGTGCAAGTGGGAGAAAAATTACAATTTTTTTGGCCATGCACCAAAAAATTACAACTTCTGACATCCCTTGTATGTCCCCACATTATTAGCCCCCATATTTTTCAATGTATTTACACTAGACAACTGGTATAAATACATTGATAAATATCCTCTATACCAAAGGTGCTCAACTACTTTTGGTAAAGGTCTATTAACCGGGATCCACAGTCAAATAAAGGTTTGAGCTGAACAGCAGCTGAACACATCCAGTATTTACAAGATAAGACATACAAGAAAAATTAGGAAAAAATATTTCCTAATGTGGCATTATACTGTGCTGGGGAGCACTAAGGAGTATTATACTGTGGGTGGGACACTAAGGAGCTTTATACTGTGCATGGGGGAATTAAGGAGCATTATACTGTGTGTGGGGGAACTAATGAGCATTGTACTGTGGGGGACAGTTGGGCCCCATTATTGTGCTTTCTCACAGTATGCTCCTTAGTACTCCTCACAGTATAATTCCCCATTAGTGCCCCCTACACATAACTAACATTAACTGTGACCAGGAGGAACATTCATCTACTACCCTGATACCTTACACTAAGCGGCAGCAGGGATCAGTGATCATCCATTCTGCCTGTGCAAAGTGTGACGGCAGTAGAGATGATGACTGATCCAGTGTGATGAGATTAGTACCACTCACACATGGAAAGGTGAAGCAGGGAGCTATTGGTTTCCTGCTTCACCACTGTATTCAACTCTGTGTCCTCAGGATGCAGATTGAGTTGAAGCTGGGACATATTGCCTCCTGTGACTGCACTTGAAATCTGGAACTGTCCTGCTGAATCGAAGATGGTTAGGAAGTGTAGATTGAATCCAGTGACTGCACAACAGGAAAATACTACACTCAGTGACTGCTTAAGAGGAAGAGACTGCACCCAATGACAGTGTGACAAAGAAACAGCACAAGACAAAGAAATTCCATAGTAGAAGTGATAGTACCCAGAGACTGCACGTAGGAAAGAAACTACACCCAGTAACTGCAGAGGAGGAAGACAGACTGCAACCAGTGACTGCGCAAAAGTAAAAGATTACAACCATGTATTTCAAACAGTAACTGCTCTGAAGGAATAGACTGCACTCAGTGTCTGCAGAGGAAGAAAGGAGTGCAACCAGAAACTGGATAGATGGAAAAAACTGCTCTCACTGACTGCACAGGAAAAAGAGGTTACACTGAGTGGCAGCACAGAAGAAAGAGACTGCATCCAAAGACTACACAGGATGAAGAAATTGCACAGACTGCAGAGAAGGAAGAGATTGTACCCAGTGTCTCTACAAGTTGAAGAACCGCACCCAGTGGCTACATAAAAAGAGAGGAGGTGGGACCTGAGGCTTCAGGTCTAGTTGGAGGTGCATGTTATGCTAGGTTCACACTAGCGTTCAGTTTCCATTCAGCCTATTTTAAGTGGAATGGGGGACAGCGTCCCTGAATGTTAGTGTGAACCGACCCTTAGACAATCAGACGTATAATTTTCCTTTTGTATATAGCTTTCCATGGAGGAAGCCTTGAGCTAGCTATTTGGTCGTCCCCTCATGGCAAGTGTTAATGAGCAGGCTGAAGTCATTTTGGTGATGATATTTTGGGCTACATTTACATCATGAGTTTTTGACAGTTTGAAAATGCATCAGACCAAACAGTTAATAATAACTGATAAGGCAAAACACCCATGTGCCCTTGTAAAAAGTATGTAATGTTTCTGATTCAAGTATTTTGCAAAAACACATTGGCCCAGATTTACTAATAGTTACACAGTGTAAATTTAGACACATAGTCTGAAAATATGCCAGATTTATCACAGTGACTGATGCTGGATGATACATCTGACATATCTTCAGACTGTCTAGTCTACATTTATACCACCCTTTACTTGGCTTACTTTGTGCCAGTTTTCTTTTTGACACTAATTTGACCTATTGTGGCGCAGTTAAGCCATGCCTCGTTTTCCTGAAAATCCACACGCCAAAAAAAATTCTAGTCTAAATTAGATGCGCCACGTTACTCCAGAAATGTGCCAAGAGTGGCACGCGTGGCATATTTTGCTGGACCTTCAGGTATTAAATGAAGATGGATTCTGCCCACCAATGAGAGTGGTGAGGAAAGCACAGGAGGCGGAGCTCATCACTGTACAGCACAAGGACCCTGCCTGCTACAGTGATGAGCTCCTGCTGTCTGCATCCTGCAAAGGCCCCGAAGGAGGAGGTGGAATAGGAGGAGGAGGAGGAGAGCTCCATCAGCAAAGTGAAAGTAAGAAAAAAAAAACTGACAGGTACATGCTGGGGTTACTATTCCTATTAATGTCAGTTATTTGGGGTTAGTAATTTAGTTTTAGTAACTCTATGTGCCTCACATTAATAGCAATTAACCCCATCGTTTCCCTCACATTAACCCCTGTGTGCTTCACATAAGGGTTACTAATATGTGAGACAAATGGAGGTACTAATAAAGGACTTCAATAATAATTATTACCTCCATATATCTCACATATCATTAAATCCTTATGTAATGCACACAGGGGTTAATATGAGGGACATGATAAGGTTAAATGCTATTAATATGAGGCACATGGAGTTGCTAAACTGTACTGCACTGTGGATAATAGTACGGACCTATACATTTCAATGGGCCCATATACACAGCCATCATTTTTACTTATGTGTGTCAGGGCCAAATTGAAGAGCTGCAAATTATTAAGCAGGTCCTATATCTGTCTGCCCTTGTGGCCCTGTCAATTCATTTTTAATATATAGGTCAGTGAAAACCACATCCGTGTCATTTATGTGCAGGAGGCCTTAGACTAAGGCCCCACGTTGCGGAAACGCAGCTTTTTTTTGTTGCAGATTTTGTTGCTTTTTTTGAGCCAAAGCCAGGAGTGGATTGAGTAGAAAATAGAAGTATGAGAGCTTCCTATATATTTCCCATTCCTTTTGTAGCCATTCTTGGCTTTGGCTAAAAAAAAAACGCAGCAAAATCTGCAACAAAAAAAGCTGCGTTTCCGCAACCTGGGGCCTCAGCCTAAGGCTGGTTGCAGACGACCGTGCTGCAACCGGCCAGCCGTGAATTAAAGTCCGTGCACAGGGCGTGCTTCCGTGGCCCCTTTCATTAAATGAATAAGAGCCACGGAAGAAAGGGCCGCAAAATAGGACTTGTTCTATATTTTGTGGCCCCGACTGTTGGGCCACACACGGGACCATGAAATTCACGGTTGTGTTTACGGGCCCATAGAAATAAATGGGTCAGTGTGCTATCCTTGAAATACGCGGCCTTAGGCTAGTTGCAGACGACCATGTGTCATCAAACTAGTAATTAGTGTTTAGTTTTTGCAGACAGAGTGTAATCCGTGTGTGTTCAGTGTTTCTTCAGCATCAGTGAAGTATCTCCGCAAAAACGGACAGTGTGCCATCAGTGTGTGATCCTAGTTTGCGCATCCACCAAAAAAAAACACAGTTATAATTATATCCCTAGCTTGTCCGCGAAAATGGACGGCACACTGATGACACACTGACAGTGTCGGACTGGGATGTCTAGGGCCCACCAGTGGAATTGTTTCTAGGGGCCTACCATCAGAACCCCTGCAGATCAGCGGTACCGAGACAGGGTGGCTAAAGGTAATAACATGCCGGGAGCCATGCTGCTCACCCACTATACCATGTGCACCACTGCACTATGTAAACCTACTGCTACACCTTGTATGGCAAGTGAACAGCGTGGCTCCTAGAATTGTTACCTTTACCTGTAGCCGCATTGTCCTGGAAAAGCTGATCTGCAGAGGTCCTGGCTGTTGTATCATCGTAGATGTAATATTGATGGCCTATCCTAAGGACAGGCCATCAATATTAGGAAGATGGATAAATCCTTTAAAGAGGTTGTCCAGGAATTGGAACTATTTTATTATAAAAGTAGAAAAAGTTCACAAACACTGTCACATACGAAAAATACCATACAAAAACCATAAACAGAGACAATACATAAATCCAAAACATAGCATAAATAACATCAATACAAAAAAACGTCAAGACAAAATTAAAACCGAAAACATGCGCAAACCAGCCCCCATCCATTCCGTCTTTTATTCCGCCTTTCACTCCGCCTTTCATTCTGCCTTTCACTCCGCCTTTCATTCTTCTACAGCCATCCGTCAGTCAAAACTCTAATTATCGTAAAAACAAAGAAAAACAAAATGAGCAATGTACAATGAAACATATAACGAAAACATATAACACTAATAAACCCCAACTGAAACTTACTATGAAAATTTTTTTTTTTTTTTTTTTTTTTTCCTTTCACCACACCCGGCCAGCACCACGCCCCCATGTCCTCCCATGTCCGCATAGTCCTGGTGCTGGCACCACCCACCACCGAGCCCCTGAAACCCCGACCTGGCTCTCCGCCTCATGTCTTCTCATGTCCGCATAGTCCAGAGCCAGGCCAGGCACACGAAAACCTATAAACCAAACCCTCCACCCCCAAAAAGAAACCCCCCTCCCAAACAACCTACCCCCCTAAAAAACCCCTTAACTACTAAAATGGAATTATGAAATGGAATATGGAAAATGAAAATGAGATATGGAAAAAAAATGGAAATGGAAATGGGAAATGAATATGGGATATGGAAAAATGGAAAATGGGAAAACGGGCACAACACATGACAAACGACAACAACAACAAACAACAAGTACCAGACAAATAACCAATACCAGACAAGCAACAAAACCCACCATCCTACATAACCTGTTAAGATTACCCTCCCTCCCATGAACCTCCCATGGGCCTAGGGTCGGTTATCCTCAAGCCTCTTACCCTTCTATCCGTTTTTCCAAAACAAAAATGACTATGCGGTGACACGCCAGCCCTCCACCAGGAAGAGAGCACAGGAGGCCTGTCCCTGTCTACTCGCCCTACCACTATGTCCCTATCTATCATTCTGTCCCTACCCTGTCCCTACCTGTCCCTCCCTATCAGAAAATAATAAAACCCACCCCTCGTGCCAACCTTGCCCTACCTGTCCCTATCTGGCCCTAACCTAACTCACCTACTTTGAATCCCTTATTCTAACCCTCAGGGAACAGAAAAGGTGAACCCCCTCCAGAGGGTACCAGCCCTCTCTGCACCCAGCCCCTCATACTCCCGAGAGCGCACCCTCACCAGGTCCACCATGATGTTTTTAACCACCTCCACCTCTGGGAGGATTTTGCCTCGCGTCGATACTAGACACCGGGATGACCACAAGTGGAACCTGACCACTGCACTAACTATAAAAAGTGTCTGGCAGTCCCTGCCCTCCGGGTGTTTGAATGCCCCATAGGCCCACTCGGCATAGGAAAGGCCAGCCAGCCGCAGCCAACCGGTGGAGGTCCCCACCAATTTGCAAACCCTTATATTGAAGGGGCACTGAAGCAGGAAGTGCTCCATGCTTTCCAGCATGTCGCCACACTCCTCCCGAGGGCAGCCTCGCTCGTCGGAGTTCCGGTACTTCAAGTTCCCCCTCACATATAACTTACCTAGGAGGCAGCGCCAGGTCAGATCCCAAAACTTCCGAGGAAACCTTTTGGAGTTAAGAAAACGCAACCCTCCCTCTAAGGTTTCTCCTGGGCAATCTTTGAGCGCCAGAGGCTTCTGGAAGCGGGTCAACAGGACTTTGTCATCAAGAAAACGTCTTGACTGAGTCCTGATCTCCCACGCCCCCAGACCCCACCGACGAATCACTTTCAAGACCAGGGAAGCATAGGCCGGGAGATATCCATGGGGTGCACGAAGATCTTTCACTTGCCCTCCTGCCTCCCATTTCTGGAAGAAGGGCCGAAACCACCCCTGGCAGGAGGCTACCCACGAAGGAGCCCCCTCGGCGGAGAGGTTTGGTAGATTGATCTTAAGAAAGGTGTTCATTAAGAACACCACGGGGTTAACCATATTTAACCCCCCTAGCCTCCTTGTGCGGTATGTAACCTCCCTCTTGATTAGGTTGAGCCTGTTCCCCCATAACAGTTGGAAGAACAGGCAACAGATCCTACTCCAACAAGACTCTGGCAAGGCACAGACGCTACCTAGATAGATCACCAACGGGAGCAGGAAGGCTTTGGCAAGGTGAACCCTTTCTCTCAGGGTCAAAGACCAACCCTTCCAGCAATCAACTCTCTGGGCGACATCCTTAAGCCTACCTTCCCAATTTTGGAGTGGGTAATCACCCTGGCCAAAATGGATGCCTAAGATCTTTACAGACCCCTGGGGTTCTGGGAGGGTGTCCGGGAGAGAAAAACCAGGCTCTCCCCCTCCCAGCCAGAGGCTTCCACACTTATTCCTGTTTACAGCTGATCCGGAAGCCTCCAAGTAACTGTCCACTTCAGACATCACCCATTCAAGCTCCTCCCGTGACGAGACAAGAACGGTGACATCATCCGCGTAGGCTACTGTCCTCAAAGGGGAGCCGGTGCCCTCCAGGTCCATCCTGACTCCCGCCACCGGCCCACCATTAATCCGCCTAATCAGGGGATCAATGGCGAACACATACAGTAGCGGGCTCAAGGGACATCCCTGTCGGACGCCCGACCCCACCTCAAAAGGACGACCAACCCAACCATTCACAAGTGGGAAAGACTCAGCCCCAGCGTATAAGGTCTGCAGCCACTGAATGAACCCCCCAGGCAGGCCATACCTCGAGAGAGTTGACCACAAATACTCATGATTCACCCTGTCAAAAGCCTTAGCCTGATCTAGGGACAGCAAGTACCCCTTCCACCGACCTGCCCTACTCTGCTCCACAGCCTCCCTGACACTCAGGACCGCACTTAAGGTGCTACGACCGGGAACAGAGCAGTGCTGAGCCGGCGAGAGGAGCCGGGGCGCAAACTGTACCAGCCGGTTGAAAAGTACCTTCGCCAGAATCTTCCGGTCCGTATTGAGAAGTGCTATGGGCCGCCAGTTCTCAATATGGCTCGGATCCTTACCCTTTGACAGAACTATAAGGGCGGACCTCCTCATTGACTTCGGCAGAGTGCCCGAGGATAGACACTCATTAAGCACGTCAGTCAAGAGGGGAGCCAAAGCTCCTTTAAAGGTCCGATAGAACTCAGATGTTAAGCCATCTGGGCCAGGTGACTTCTTGAGGGCAAGACCCTCAATAGCCCTGACGACTTCCTCTTCCCTTATAGGTTCTATCAAAACACCAAGAGAAGGGTCTTCTGCTGACTCAGGAATGGCTTCAGCCAAGAAACCTGAAATCCGATCCCGATTCAGTTCCTTCTTTGCCAAAAGGTTCGAGTAGAAGGACCTGACGACCTCCAAGATCCCTGACCTGGATCTTGTCAGGGATCCTGTACTGTCAATCAGGCCTGTTACTGTCTTACAAGCCACTGACATCTTACAGTTCCTGTAGGGGTCGGGCGAGCGGTATTTCCCGAAATCCCTCTCAAGAACCAAAGATGCGTGCCTATCATACTGACACCTTTTAAGCAAAGCCTTCACACCGGAGATATCCTCCTGGCTACCTCCGGTCGAGACCAGATGTTCAAGTCTCTTCCTCAGTGCACTGTACATGCGGTACATGTCCAGTGACCTGAGGCTTGAGAGCCGGCGGAAAAATCCCGCCACCCTTTTTTTGAATATCTCCCACCACTCTGACCTAGTACCTTCAAGACCCAGTAATAGTACCTGATCCTGAAGAAACTCCTCAAAGGCTTGTCTTACAGCTGCCTCCTCAAGGAGTGACGAATTCAGCCTCCACAAACCTCTTCCTCTCCGGAGGGTCTCTGAAATATTCAAAGAAAACAAAATTAGACAGTGATCAGAGAACTCCACCTCCACCACGGACACAGGGGTGGTGACGGAATTCTCCTTAAAAAAAAAACCTATCTATCCTAGACCTAACACTACCTCTCTGAAAGGTGAACCCACGGTGACCTGGGGAATGCCTGATGTGGATATCCTCCAGGCGAGCTTCACTCACTATGCTATTTAACGCGGCGCCATCATAGGGCAGTCTATCTCTGGTACCTCCTCGGTCTTGGGGTCTAGTTATGGTATTAAAATCCCCACCAAAGATGACTTGTTTGCCCGTAAAAAGAAAAGGCTTAATCTTCATAAAGAGGCTTTTACGGTCCCACTTTGTCTGGGGACCGTAGATGTTAATGAGGCGCAGGCTTTGCCCCTTCATGAAGACGTCTAAGACTAGGCACCTTCCCATTTCGAGCTCGATCAGTCGCTGGCATTTCACCTCTGCGGTAAAAAGCACCGCCACTCCACTATACGGCTCAGCCGCAAGAGACCAGTAGGAGGGCCCCCTGCGCCACTCCCTCCTTGCTCTGTTTATCTCTGATAGAGTACAGAGCCTGGTCTCCTGCAAAAACAAAATGTCAGCTTCAACCCGGCCAAGAAAATCAAAGGCTGCAAACCTAGCCGTATCAGACTTAATGCTGGCCACATTAATGGTGGCCAGCGTCAGTGGAGAGGGGACTGCCATTAAGACCGATTGAGCTCAATGACCTTCAGCTTCCCACCCCCTTTCCTCCTATCACCACCACCCCTAGATGAGTCTGAAGAGGACCCGCGACTTCTCCTCGTCTTGCGGGTCCTCTTCTTACATTGGGATTGGTCCATCACCTCCCCCGGTGCGGTTTGGCCAGAGGAGGGATGGACCTCCCCCGCAACTTCTCCCTGAGGAGTTACAGTGGTCGCAGAGACAGTAGCAACTTCGGCCCTGGGTGCATCATCTCCTCCTCCAGGCTCCAGGCCAGCCTCCCCCCCAGAGGGCAGGGGGCCCCTCCCGGAGGGAGACTCAGCAGCCCCTGACGGCTCCACCTCTCCCTCTGAAGCCTCCCCTGAGGCCGACGCATCCTCACAGAGGGATTGGTACCGGTTGGGACCTACCACTAGAGGGCCGTCGAGTCTGCGTTCCTTCGTCGGGGGGGGGGGGGCAGATGTTTTTGCCCTCACTTTACTCGGTGACTTTCTCCGCTTGACCGTCTCTCCCTCCCCAGCACTGACGTACTGAGAAGAAGACGACTGGTCAGCCTCTTCCTCCCTCTGCAGTCTCCTCATCTCCTCAACCAGGGTCGTGCCCACTGCTGCCTCGGCATCAGGATCCGGCCCAGCAGAGCCAGGGGCAGAAGGAAGGCACATAACTCCCTCCCTCTGCTCCCTCCTCCTCTCGCGCCTCCTTGCCCTTGATGGTGGCTGGGCCTTCTCCCTTTGCCTTGGCAGACTAGTCTCTCCTCCCCCCACTCACCCCCTCCGCAGCAGGGACAGCCTCCTCAACTGCTCCCGCTTGCCGAAGGGTGGTGTTGGCGAAAGACCGTGGACACGCCCCGATCGGGTGCCCAAGGACACCACACAGGTGGCAACGCACCCTGCCACAGGTCGCCACGAGATGGCCCACCTCCCCACACATGGCGCACTTCTGCACACGGCAGGAGGCGCTCAAGTGTGAGGGGTCACCGCACCTGTGACAGAGTTTTGGCTGCCCCTGGTAGAAGACAAGGATCCTGTCTTTCCCAAGGAAGGTTGAGGACGGGATATGCATCACCGAGTTATCCTCGTGTCGCAACTTGACCATGAAAGTCCAGGCCCCCGACCAGATCCCGAACTCGTCCAGGTTTTTCTTTGGGAAGTCCTTGACCTCCCCAAACCTGTTCAGCCAGGTCATGATGTCCATATAAGAAAGTGACTCGTTACGAGTTAAAACGGTCACTTTCTTAATGCTATCCTGGCGTGACACCGCCCACACCATAAAGTCACGCCAGGCGGGCTCGTCCTTCACCAGCCTATAGTTTCCCCAGAAGGTTTCTAGGCCCTCCGGGGTAACAAAGCTGATGTCGAACTCCGAGGAGCCGACAGGATGAATCAGGGCAAAGATGTCGCTCGCCCTGAAACCCATCCCGAGTAGGAGTTCCACGACCCCCCTCCTCTGGGGACAAGGGCCGGCTCCCCCCCACACGAGACGGGCCACGTTCCTCCGTGTCGGCCCCCTACGCCCGGGTGTAGGGAGAGTCCATCTGGTCTCACCTCCTTCCTCTCGGAACTTCCCTAGGCCAAAACGCTCGATCCAGAACCTAAGGTCTCTCGACTGCCCATCTATGGTCACTGTGGACTGGCCCGCCCGTTAAGCCTCCAGGAGCTGCCGTTGCAAATCGCCGTCCCTGGAGCCCGACGGAAGACATGATGCACCCCCAGGGGCCCCAGAAGCGACACTGGCATAGGAGCGTGGGGGCCCGGAGGCCGCAGCAACCTCTGCTGCCGGAGTGCCAGCGCCACTCCCAGGGACCCCCGCAGAACTACTTCGCCCAGCCACGGCAACCGGAGCACCAGAGGCGGCAACAGTCCGCCCTGGCATAGTTGCCGCGGACCGGGTCACTCCAACTGCAGCAGAAGGGACAACAGCAGAGAGGACAACAGGAGCAACAACATCAGGAGCAACAACAGCATCAGGAACAGCATCGGGAACAACAGCAGGGACAACAGCAGAAATACCAGAAACAGGGACCACAACAGAAATATTGCTAGCAGTAGAGTTTTTAGCAGCAATGGTAATAGCCCCTCCACCCACAGCCTCCCCGACTACAGGCTCTTGGACCCCCGTGCATACTACACCACCTTCTTCAGGAAGACTACTAATTACCCCTTTTGTCCCTCCCGCTTTCCCCTTTACCTTACCCGTCTGCTTAGCTGGCTTTTCCATTCGTCCATCATTTACACCTGCGGTCTTTCTTCTCACAGCGGGGCCGGCCGCACCATTCGCTGATGGCTTCCCCGCTTTTACCTCGGCCTCCACATCCACAGTCACCCCGGCGCCGGATGTTTTAGGGGGACGCGCCCCCTTAGCGCCGGAAATGACCTCCGCATCACCGGCTTCATCGGCACTGGAGGAGGATGAGCCACGCCCACCTGCCACTCCCCCTTTCCTACGTCTCACTCTGGGGGAAGCCATCGTCATTTTGAGACCTCCTACCAGGGAGGGGGGGGTTTCCCACGCCACTCCCCTCCGCAGGGGGGGCCTCCAATTTCCTTCCTTTGCCCTTGTCCGCAGCTATGAGCGCCTTGTCCGCCGCCACCTGAAAGATACTATCAGGCGCCATTTTGACTGCTGGCACCCCGGGCACCCCGCCACTTGGCGTAACCCGAGGTGCCTGCGCCTCCCTTTTCTCTCCTGGAGGCATCGCAACCTGGGCCGAAGTCCCGGCGCGGTGCTCCCCTGGCAACGATCTGACAAATTTAAATGTCTCTATTTCTCTTTTTTTTTCTCTTTTCACCTTCTTCCTGGTCTTGGTTCCTTTTCCCTCCTCCTCCCCCGTCCAAATCTGACAAGCTGAATGCTAATTGGTCCATTCTGGACGGGGACTCCAATTGGCAGATTTGCCTCATCAGCTTCCCGCCTTCTCCCGAGGCTCCACCCTCCTCCTCCTCCGTCTCGGGCAGTGGTTGGTTCTCTGGGAGTGTGGGAGATTGCGTCACTTCCTGTCCTGTCATTCTGACTTCCTGTCTTGTCATTCTGACTTCCAGTTTCACTGCCGGCGCTGATGCCTGTGTATATGTGGGTATCAGGCTGCTGCTACTAGGGACGGCTACTCGACTATACTGTACCGCCATGCTGTCATCTGACTCCAGGTCTGACTCACAATAGTCGTCCTCTCCCGAGCTGTCTGAGGACGCGGGGCCATCCTTCAACAACCGCTCCTGCTGTTTGCGGAAGAAGCGGTCATCGTTCAGCAGCTTCTCTCTGAACGGCCCCGCGCCCTCCAGAATCTCCGTGCACCTGGCTTCCAGGGCCTTTATTTGTTTTTTCAGGCTCCTTACCTGCTTACTGAAAACCGGGCGGTCCTTCCTTGAGGCCCTGTCGCTACGGGCGCGAGCACTCTGAAGCTCCCCCACTCATTGCGAACAGGGACCTCCGGGCTCGGTCATATTCCTCCAGGACCGCCTCGATCCTCCGGCTGTAAATGGCGACTTCCTCTCCAGCCTTCCTGATGCCCCATCCTGCGGGTGATTGTGGCAGCGATGACGGTAAGCTTGTGTCTTTTCTCCTGCTTGCAGGGACCCTTCCAGAGGGAGCCGCATATCCTGCGGCCATAGCCCCCTTCGGACCGGCTTCACCCGCCACTGCCGCTGATGTTACCGCCGTGGCTGATGTCGCCGTTTTCACGGATCCACCTGCCGGGACTGCTGACACCCCTGTCGCCACCGCTACTCCTGCCGGCGTCGCCCGCTCCACGGACGTCGCTGCTCCCGATGCTGTTCCTGATGCTGCAGCCGCCAATGTCGCTGCTGCTGCTCCCGATGCTGCTCCCGATGCTGTTGTCCTGGTCGCCAGTCTCATTGAGGCTTGCTGCCTCAGCGACCTCCGCCTGCCCTGCTCTGCTGGTGCTGTGTCGGCAGACATTCTCCTGCCCCCCGCCTGTAAGGTCCGGGGGGCAGGAGCTCCACGCTCCATGATAAGGCTCCCCTCCGCACGGGGAAGGGAGTCGGAGCTACGGTCTGTAACAAACAAAAGACCGAAGATCACACACTATAAACGGTCTCCAAGTATCCAAAAGCCACGTAAGCCTCTGGAGCTCAGGAGCTCAAACAAGCACGTCTGACTCCCACGGTTGCCCCGAAGGAATTGGAACTATTTTTATTAGAAAAGTAAAAATTCACAAACAGTGTCACATACGAAAATACAATATAAAACCCATAAACAGAAACAATACATAAATCCAAAACATAGCATAAACAACATCAATAAATAAGATACAAGAAACCGGGACAAAATTAAAGACCAAAAAGAAAATCCAGCCGCAAATCAGCCCCCATCCATTCTGCCTTTCACTCCGCCTTTCACTCTCCAGTCTTTCTTCAGTCATCCGCCAGTCAAAACTCTACCTATCTTGGAAACAAAAGAAAATCCAAATAAGTAATATACAATGGAAAACATATAACACTAACAGAAAACTAACAAAAACCCCAACTGAAACTTATTAGAAATTTTTTTTTTTTTTTTTATAATTTTATAATTATTATTATTATTATTAATTTTTTTTTTTTTTTCTCCCTTCACCACACCCGGCCAGCACCACGCCCCATGTCCTCCCATGTCCGCATAGTCCTGGTGCTGGCACCACCCGCCACCGAGCCCCTGAAAACCGACCTGGCTCTCCGCCTCATGTCCTCCCATGTCCGCATAGTCCAGAGCCAGGCCGGACACACGAAACCTATATATCAAACCCTCCACCCCCAAAAGAAACCCCCCTCCCAAACAACCTACCCCCCTAAGAAAAAAAAACCCTTTTAACTACATACAATGGGAAATAGAAAAAAATGGAAATGAACAAAAAAAATATGTTTAGTGGCAAAAGCAAATAACAAAATACCAGACAAGAAAACCAGACAAAATACAATAACAAAACCCACAATCTTATATAAACCGTTGACACCCCCTTCCCTCCCATAAACCTCCCACAGGCCTAGGGTCGGTTATCCTCAAGCCTCTTACCCTTTCATCCTATTTCCAAAACAAAATGCCTATGTGGTGACACACCAGCCCTCCACCAGGAAGAGAGCACAAGAGGCCCGTCCCTACCTACTTGCCCTACCACTATGTCCCTATCTATCAATCTATCCCTACCCTATCCCTACCTGTCCCTCCCTACCAAAAAAACAAACAAACCCCACCTCTTGTGCAAAACCTTGCCCTCCCTTTCCCTATCTGGCCCTAACCTAACTACCTTTTAATCCCTTATTCTATCCCTCAGGGAACAGAAAAGGTGAAACCCCTCCAGAGGGTACCAGCCCTTTTGCGCCCAACCCCTCATACTCCCGAGAGCGCACCCTCACCAGGTCCACCATGATGTTTTTAACCACCTCCACCTCCGGGAGGATTTTGCCTCGCGTCGATACTAGACACCGGGATGACCACAAGTGGAACCTAACCACTGCGCTAACTATAAAAAGTGTCTGGCAGTCCCTGCCCTCCGGGTGTTTGAATGCCCCATAGGCCCACTCGGCGTAGGAAAGGCCAGCCAGCCGCAGCCAACCGGTGGAGGTCCCCACCAATTTGCAAACCCTTATATTGAAGGGGCACTGAAGCAGGAAGTGCTCCATGCTTTCCAGCATGTCGCCACACTCCTCCCGAGGGCAGCCTCGCTCGTCGGAGTTCCGGTACTTCAAGTTCCCCCTCACATATAACTTACCTAGGAGGCAGCGCCAGGTCAGATCCCAAAACTTCCGAGGAAACCTTTTGGAGTTAAGAAAATGCAACCCTCCCTCTAAGGTTTCTCCTGGGCAATCTTTGAGCGCCAGAGGCTTCTGGAAGCGGGTCAACAGGACTTTGTCATCAAGAAAACGTCTTGACTGAGTCCTGATCTCCCACGCCCCCAGACCCCACCGACGAATCACTTTCAAGACCAGGGAAGCATAGGCCGGGAGATATCCATGGGGTGCACGAAGATCTTTCACTTGCCCTCCTGCCTCCCATTTCTGGAAGAAGGGCCGAAACCACCCCTGGCAGGAGGCTACCCACGAAGGAGCCCCCTCGGCGGAGAGGTTTGGTAAATTGATCTTAAGAAAGGTGTTCATTAAGAACACCACGGGGTTAACCATATTTAACCCCCCTAGCCTCCTTGTGCGGTATGTAACCTCCCTCTTGATTAGGTTGAGCCTGTTCCCCCATAACAGTTGGAAGAACAGGCAACAGATCCTACTCCAACAAGACTCTGGCAAGGCACAGACGCTACCTAGATAGATCACCAACGGGAGCAGGAAGGCTTTGGCAAGGTGAACCCTTTCTCTCAGGGTCAAGGACCAACCCTTCCAGCAATCAACTCTCTGGGCGACATCCTTAAGCCTACCTTCCCAATTTTGGAGTGGGTAATCACCCTGGCCAAAATGGATGCCTAAGATCTTTACAGACCCCTGGGGTTCTGGGAGGGTGTCCGGGAGAGAAAAACCAGGCTCTCCCCCTCCCAGCCAGAGGCTTCCACACTTGTTCTTATTCACAGCTGATCCGGAAGCCTCCGAGTAACTGTCCACTTCAGACATCACCCATTCAATCTCCTCCCGCGACGAGACAAGAGCGGTGACATCATCCGCGTAGGCTACTGTCCTCAAAGGGGAGCCGGTGCCCTCCAGGTCCATCCTGACTCCCGCCACCGGCCCACCATTAATCCGTCTAATCAGGGGATCAATGGCGAACACATACAGTAGCGGGCTCAAGGGACATCCCTGTCGGACGCCCGACCCCACCTCAAAAGGACGACCAACCCAACCATTCACAAGTGGGAAAGACTCAGCCCCAGCGTATAAGGTCTGCAGCCACTGAATGAACCCCCCAGGTAGGCCATACCTCGAGAGAGTTGACCACAAATACTCATGATTCACCCTGTCAAAAGCCTTAGCCTGATCTAGGGACAGCAAGTACCCCTTCCACCGACCTGCCCTACTCTGCTCCACAGCCTCCCTGACACTCAGGACCGCACTTAAGGTGCTACGACCGGGAACAGAGCAGTGCTGAGCCGGCGAGAGGAGCCGGGGCGCAAACTGTACCAGCCGGTTGAAAAGTACCTTCGCCAGAATCTTTCGGTCCGTATTGAGAAGTGCTATGGGCCGCCAGTTCTCAATACGGCTCGGATCCTTACCCTTTGACAGAACTATAAGGGCGGACCTCCTCATTGACTTTGGCAGAGTGCCCGAGGATAGACACTCATTAAGCACGTCAGTCAAGAGGGGAGCCAACGCTCCTTTAAAGGTCCGATAGAACTCAGATGTTAAGCCATCTGGGCCAGGTGACTTCTTGAGGGCAAGACCCTCAATAGCCCTGACGACTTCCTCTTCCCTTATAGGTTCTATCAAAACACCAAGAGAAGGGTCTTCTGCTGACTCAGGAATGGCTTCAGCCAAGAAACCTGAAATCCGATCCCGATTCAGTTCCTTCTTTGCCAAAAGGTTCGAGTAGAAAGACCTGACGACCTCCAAGATCCCTGACCTGGATCTTGTCAGGGATCCTGTACTGTCAATCAGGCCTGTTACTGTCTTACAAGTCACTGACATCTTACAGTTCCTGTAGGGGTCGGGCGAGCGGTATTTCCCGAAATCCCTCTCAAGAACCAAGGATGCGTGCCTATCATACTGACACCCTTTAAGCAAAGCCTTCACACCGGAGATATCCTCCTGGCTACCTCCGGTCGAGACCAGATGTTCAAGTCTCTTCCTCAGTGCACTGTACATGCGGTACATGTCCAGTGACCTGAGGCTTGAGAGCCGGCGGAAAAATCCCGCCACCCTTTTTTTGAATATCTCCCACCACTCTGACCTAGTGCCCTCAAGACCCAGTAATAGTACCTGATCCTGAAGAAACTCCTCAAAGGCTTGTCTTACAGCTGCCTCCTCAAGGAGTGACGAATTCAGCCTCCACAAACCTCTTCCTCTCCGGAGGGTTTCTGAAATATTCAAAGAAAATAAAATTAGGCAGTGATCGGAGAACTCCACCTCCACCACGGACACAGGGGTGGTGACGGAATTCTCCTTCAAAAAAAACCTATCTATCCTGGACCTAACACTTCCTCTCTGAAAGGTGAACCCACGGTGACCTGGGGAATGCCTGATGTGGATATCCTCCAGGCGAGCTTCACTCACTATGCTATTTAACGCGACGCCATCATAGGGCAGTCTATCTCTGGTACCTCCTCGGTCTTGGGGTCTAGTTATGGTATTAAAATCCCCACCAAAGATGACTTGTTTGCCCGTAAAAAGAAAAGGCTTGATCTTCATAAAGAGGCTTTTACGGTCCCACTTTGACTGGGGACCGTAGATGTTAATGAGGCGCAGGCTTTGCCCCTTCATGAGGACGTCTAAGACTAGGCACCTTCCCATTTCGAGTTCGATCAGCCGCTGGCATTTCACCTCTGCGGTAAAAAGCACCGCCACTCCACTATACGGCTCAGCCGCAAGAGACCAGTAGGAGGGCCCCCTGCGCCACTCCCTCCTTGCTCTGTTTATCTCTGATAGAGTACAGAGCCTGGTCTCCTGCAAAAACAAAATGTCAGCTTCAACTCGGCCAAGAAAATCAAAGGCTGCAAACCTAGCCGTATCAGACTTAATGCTGGCCACATTAATGGTGGCCAGCGTCAGTGGAGAGGGGACTGCCATTAAGACCGATTGAGCTCAATGACCTTCAGTTTCCCACCCCCTTTCCTCCTACCACCACCACCCCTAGATGAGTCTGAAGAGGACCCGCGACTTTTCCTCGTCTTACGGGTCCTCTTCTTACATTGGGATTGGTCCATCACCTCACCTCGTGCGGTTTGGCCAGGCAAGGGATGGACTTCCCCCGTAGTTTCTCCCTGGGGAGTATTGGTAACATTTTTTACTACGGTTTCAAAAACAGCTTGAGGTGCATCGTCTCCATCTCTGGGTACCAGGCCAGCCTCCTCCACTGAAGGCAGGGGGCCCTTCCCTGAGGGAGACTCAGCAGCCCCCGACGGTCCCACCTCCCCCTCTGAAGCCTCCCCTGAGGCTGATGCGTCCTCGCAGAGGGTTTGGTACCGGTTAGGGCTGATCACTGAAAGGTCCTCGAGTCTCCGTTCCTTTGCCGGGGGGGGGGGGCAGATGTTTTTACCCTCGCTTTACTCGGTGACTTTCTCCTCCTGACCGTCTGTTCCTCCCCAGCACTAACGTACTGGGAAGATGAAGACAGGTCAGCCTCTTCCTCCCTCTGCAGTCTTCTCATCTCCTCAATCAGGGCCGTGCCCGTCGCTACTTCAGCATTAGAATCCAACCCAGCGGGATCAGGGGCAGAGGGGAGACACATAATACCTTCCCTCTGCTCCCTTCTCCTATCTCTCCTTCTCGCCCTTGATGGTGGCTGGGTTTTCTCCCTCCGCGTCGGCAACCTGGTCTCTCCACCTCCGACCCCCTCCTCGGTGACAGGGACAGTCTCCTCACCTGCCCCTGCCCGTCGGAGGGTGACATTAGCGAACGACCTCGGGCACGCCCCGATTGGGTGACCAAGGTCACCACACAGGTGGCACCGAATCCTATCACAGGTTGCAGCTAGATGACCTAATCCCCCACACATGGCACACTTCTGCACCCTGCAGGAGGCACTCAAGTGCGAGGGATCACCACACCTGTGACAGAGCTTCGGCTGCCCCTGGTAGAAGACAAGAATCCTGTCTTTCCCGAGGAAGGTTGAGGACGGGATATGCATCACCGAGTTATCCTCATGCTTCAATTTGACCATAAATGTCCAGGCCCCCGACCAAATGCCAAACTCATCAAGGTTCTTCCGGGGGAAGTCTTTCACTTCCCCATACCTGTTGAGCCAGGTCATAATGTCCATGTAAGAAAGTGACTCGTTACGAGTCAAAACGGTCACTTTCTTAATTGCATCCTGGCGCGACACCGCCCACACATTGAAGTCGCGCCAGCCGGGCTCGTTCTTTGCCAACTCATAATTACCCCAGAAGGTTTCTAAGCCCCCCGGGGTAACAAAGCTGACATCAAACTCTGAGGAGCCGACCGGGTGAATGAGGGCAAAGATGTCACTTGCCCTAAAGCCCATCCCGAGCAGAAGTTCGACGACCCTCCTCCTCTGAGGACAAGGGCCTTCTCCCCCCCACCCGAGACGGACTACATTCCTCCGGACCGGCCGCTGCCCGGGTGTCGGGAGAGTCCACCTGGTCTCACCCCCCTCATCTCGGAACTTCCCTAGGCCAAAACGTTCAATCCAAAACCTAAGGTCCCTCGATTGACCATCCACTATCATCGTTCTCTGCCCTGCTCGTAAGGCCGCCAGGAGCTGCTGTTGTAATTCACCGTCCCTGGCCCCCAGTGATGGACACGAGGCACCCCTTGGGACCCCCGAGGCGACACTGGCATAGGAACGTACCAAGCTTGAGGCCGCAGTCCCAGCCCCCGCAACTCCAGTGCCACCTTCGGGCGCCCCCTGAAGCCCGCTCGGCCCGGCCACCACCGCGGCCACCGGGACACCAGAGACAGGAGCGGTCGTTCCCAGCGTCGCAGGCGTGGACCGGGCAAACACATTTGGCAAAGCTACTTCTGCAGCAGCCATGCCTACATTTTCCAAAGTCCTAGGAACCTCCACTACCGCATCTTTAACAAAAGGGACAGCAGTAGCAGCAGCAGCAGCAGCAACACAAGGGGTGACAGCCTCCATAGCCCCCCCTCCCCTTTCCCTCACAAGGAACATCTAAGTCACTCTCTGGAACCACAGTTTTTTCCCCCTCCTCCGCCCTCCTCTCCTGACGCCTGCTTTTCCTACTCCCCAGTCTGCTCTTACTCACCGCTTTCTTACCCACGCTCACCATTACCTCATTCACACCGGGGCTTGCGGCCTTGGGCGGCTCCACGAGCGGGATTGGCCTATTCCGGGCCTCCGCTTCACTCTCCTCCCGCTTAGCTGGGGCGACTTGTGCCTCTGCCTCGACCTCCGCATCGTCAGCTGTCGCAGCGCTCAATGCTTTAGGAGCGGACTTGCTCCTAGCGCTGACGGCAGCCTCCGCATCACCGGTCTCATTGGCTTCCTCGGCACCTGAAACCGGAAGGGAGGGACAAGCCGCACGCCCCTTCCCCTTACGATGGACCTGGGGAGGGGCCGGCGCTACTTTGACCCTGCCCACAGGGGCAGGCTTCACCGCTTCTCTACCTCCCTTCGTGGGAGGTGCTTTTCCGACCTTGTCCGCTGCAGTTTCGGGCGCCATTTTCAATACTGCACCCAGCTCCCCAGCCACACCGCTACTTAGAGAAAGCGGGGTCTGGGGAGTCTGCGCCCCCCTTATCTCACCCGCGGGCAACACCCCAGATTCAGCCTGTGCTAGAGTCAATGGGGGTTGCCCTGCGGGAACAGTTATACCTGCTGCGACACTCACATATTTCAGGGTGCCGACTTCTTGCGGCTTAGCCTTCTTCTTTTTCCTTTTTTTTGATTCCTCCTCGTTTCCAAGGTCGTCTACGGAAAAAGCCATCTTCTCCATTCTTGCCGGGGATTCTAGCATGCATATTTCGTGGATTAGCCTCCCCGCAGCAGAACCCATATCGTCTTCTGATGTTGCCGGTAATGGTGGTAAATTCTCCGGTAGCTTGGGTAAACTTGCCAATTTCTCTGGGGGCGTATAGGTCGGAATACCTGAACTCACCCTCGTAGGCTTCCGGCTACTGCCGTACTCTGCCAGCAGGCTCCCCTCTGAGTCAGTATCTGTCTCATATTCCGGATCCGAGCTTTCGGAGGACGCGAGGCCTTCCCGCAGCAGCCGCCCCTGCTGCTTGCGGTAAAAACGGTCATCATTCAGGAGTTTCTCCCTGAAAGGCCCCGCGCCCTCCAGGATCTCTCGGCATCTTTGGTCAAGCCCTTTAATTTGTTCCTTCAGCTTTTTGACCTGCTTACTCAGTGCCGGTCTCTCATGCCTTGAGGCCCTGTCACTACGGGCACGGACACTCTGAAGCTCCGCACCCATAGCGAACAGGGACCTCCTGGCTTTATCATATTCCTCAAGGGTAGTGTTAATACGCTTACTGTATGCAAGCACATCCTCGCCAGCCTTCCGAATCCCCCAACCTGATGATGGCAAGGAAGGAGGGGGGGGCTTCGCTGGCCTTTTTACTTGTACAGGGCTCAGCCTCCGCCGGGGTTTTCTGACCTAGACGTCCCTTGCTGCGGGTTGCCATACCTTTTTCCACTGGAGCCTGCTGCCTCTCCAATCTTCTCCTGCTGCTGCTGCTACTGCCGTCCATTGAGAGCCTCCTGCCCCCCGCCAAGCTGGCTCGGGGGGCAGGAGCACCTTGCTCCATGGTGAGAAAACCCCAACCTTGGAAAAGGAAAGGGGTTGGAGCCTCCAACTATGGCTGGAAAAACTGCTACTGTTGCACAAACACCACACACCAAGCCTCTCTTCTGAGCTGACAAACAGACTATAGCCTCTGGTCTCAGGAGCTCAGACAGGCGTGTCTGATTCCCACAGCTGCCCCGAAGGAATTGGAACTATTTTATTAGAAAAGTAGAAAAAGTTCACAAACACTGTCACATACGAAAATACAATATAAAAACTATAAACAGAGACAATACATAAATCTAAAACATAGCATAAAACCATCAACAAATAAAATACAAGAAAACACCGGGACAAAAAAAAAAACAAAAACCAATCGCGAACCAGCCCCATCCATTCTGCCTTTCACTCCGCCTTTCACGCCACCTTTCACTCTTCTCCCGTCTTTCTCCAGTCATCCGTCAGTCAAAAACTCTAACAAAAGAAAATCTAAATGAGCAATATACAATGAAAACATATAACGGAAACTTATAACGGAAACTTATAACACTAACAAAATCCCCAACTGAAACTTACTAAAAATTTTTTTTTTTTTTTTTCCTTCCCCTCACCACACCCGGCCAGCACCACGCCCCATGTCCTCCCATGTCCGCATAGTCCTGGTGCTGGCACCACCCACCACCAAGCCCCTGAAACCCAACCTGGCTCTCCGCCTCATGTCCTCCCATGTCCGCGTAGTCCAGAGCCAGGCCGGGCACACGAAAACTTATAAACCAAACCCTCCACCCCCAAAAAGAAACCCCCCCTCCCAAACAACCTACCCCCCTGAAAAAAACCCTTATCTACTAACAAACAAATGGAATTATGGAATATGGAAAAAGAAATATGGGATATGGAAATGGATATAAAAAATGGAAATGGAAAATGAATATGGGATATGGAAAAATGGAAAATGGGAAAATGGACACAACATATGAACGACAACAATAACAAATAAGAAATAACAGACAAGTAACAAAAACCCACCATCCTACATAACCTGTTAAATTACCTTCCCTCCCATAAACCTCCCATGGGCCTAGGGTCGGTTATCCTCAAGCCTCTTACCCTTCCATCTGATTTCCAAAACAAAATGCCTATGTGGTGACACGCCAGCCCTCCACCAGGAAGAGAGCACAGGAGGCCCATCCCTGTCTACTCGCCCTACCGCTATATCCCTATCTATCATTCTGTCCCTACCCTGTCCCTACCTGTCCCTCCCTATCAGAAAATAATAAACCCCACCCCTCGTGCAAACCTTGCCCTACCTATCCCTATCTGGCCCTAACCTAACTAACCTACTTTAAATCCCTTATCTAACCCTCAGGGAACAGAAAAAGTGAACCCCCTCCAGAGGGTACCAGCCCTTTCTGCGCCCAGCCCCTCGTACTCCCGAGAGCGCACCCTCACCAGGTCCACCATGATGTTTTTAACCACCTCCACCTCCGGGAGGATTTTGCCTCTCGTCGATACTAAACACCGTGCTGACCATAGGTGAAACCTGACCACTGCACTAACTACAAAAAGTGTTTGGCAGTCCCTGCCCTCCGGGTGTTTGAATGCCCCATAGGCCCACTCGGCATAGGAAAGGCCAGCCAGCCGCAGCCAACCGGTGGAGGTCCCCACCAATTTGCAAACCCTTATATTGAAGGGGCACTGAAGCAGGAAGTGCTCCATGCTTTCCAGCATGTCGCCACACTCCTCCCGAGGGCAGCCTCGCTCGTCGGAGTTCCGGTACTTCAAGTTCCCCCTCACATATAACTTACCTAGGAGGCAGCGCCAGGTCAGATCCCAAAACTTCCGAGGAAACCTTTTGGAGTTAAGAAAACGCAACCCTCCCTCTAAGGTTTCTCCTGGGCAATCTTTGAGCGCCAGAGGCTTCTGGAAGCGGGTCAACAGGACCTTGTCGTCAAGAAAACGTCTTGACTGAGTCCTGATCTCCCACGCCCCCAGACCCCACCGACGAATCACTTTCAGGACCAGGGAAGCATAGGCCGGGAGATATCCATGGGGTGCACGAAGATCTTTCACTTGCCCTCCTGACTCCCATTTCTGGAAGAAGGGCCGAAACCACCCCTGGCAGGAGGCTACCCACGAAGGAGCCCCCTCGGAGGAGAGGTTTGGTAAATTGATCTTAAGAAAGGTGTTCATTAAGAACACCACGGGGTTAACCATATTTAACCCCCCTAGCCTCCTTGTGCGGTATGTAACCTCCCTCCTGATTAGGTTGAGCCTGTTCCCCCATAACAGTTGGAAGAACAGGCAACAGATCCTACTCCAACAAGACTCTGGCAAGGCACAGACGCTACCTAGATAGATCACCAACGGGAGCAGGAAGGCTTTGGCAAGGTGAACCCTTTCTCTCAGGGTCAAAGACCAACCCTTCCAGCAATCAACTCTCTGGGCGACATCCTTAAGCCTACCTTCCCAATTTTGGAGTGGGTAATCACCCTGGCCAAAATGGATGCCTAAGATCTTTACAGACCCCTGGGGTTCTGGGAGGGTGTCCGGGAGAGAAAAACCAGGCTCTCCCCCTCCCAGCCAGAGGCTTCCACACTTATTCCTGTTTACAGCTGATCCGGAAGCCTCCGAGTAACTGTCCACTTCAGACATCACCCATTCAAGCTCCTCCCGTGACGAGACAAGAACGGTGACATCATCCGCGTAGGCTACTGTCCTCAAAGGGGAGCCAGTACCCTCCAGGTCCATCCTGACTCCCGCCACCGGCCCACCATTAATCCGTCTAATCAGGGGATCAATGGCGAACACATACAGTAGCGGGCTCAAGGGACATCCCTGTCGGACGCCCGACCCCACCTCAAAAGGACGACCAACCCAACCATTCACAAGCGGGAAAGACTCAGCCCCAGCGTATAAGGTCTGCAGCCACTGAATGAACCCCCCAGGCAGGCCATACCTCGAGAGAGTTGACCACAAATACTCATGATTCACCCTGTCAAAAGCCTTAGCCTGATCTAGGGACAGCAAGTACCCCTTCCACCGACCTGCCCTACTCTGCTCCACAGCCTCCCTGACACTCAGGACCGCACTTAAGGTGCTACGACCGGGAACAGAGCAGTGCTGAGCCGGCGAGAGGAGCCGGGGCGCAAACTGTACCAGCCGGTTGAAAAGTACCTTCGCCAGAATCTTTCGGTCCGTATTGAGAAGTGCTATGGGCCGCCAGTTCTCAATATGGCTCGGATCCTTACCCTTTGACAGAACTATAAGGGCGGACCTCCTCATTGACTTCGGCAGAGTGCCCGAGGATAGACACTCATTAAGCACGTCAGTCAAGAGGGGAGCCAAAGCTCCTTTAAAGGTCCGATAGAACTCAGATGTTAAGCCATCTGGGCCAGGTGACTTCTTGAGGGCAAGACCCTCAATAGCCCTGACGACTTCCTCTTCCCTTATAGGTTCTATCAAAACACCAAGAGAAGGGTCTTCTGCTGACTCAGGAATGGCTTCAGCCAAGAAACCTGAAATCCGATCCCGATTCAGTTCCTTCTTTGCCAAAAGGTTCGAGTAGAAGGACCTGACGACCTCCAAGATCCCTGACCTGGATCTTGTCAGGGATCCTGTACTGTCAATCAGGCCTGTTACTGTCTTACAAGTCACTGACATCTTACAGTTCCTGTAGGGGTCGGGCGAGCGGTATTTCCCGAAATCCCTCTCAAGAACCAAAGATGCGTGCCTATCGTACTGACACCTTTTGAGCAAAGCCTTCACACCGGAGATATCCTCCTGGCTACCTCCGGTCGAGACCAGATGTCCAAGTCTCTTCCTCAGTGCAGTGTACATGCGGTACATGTCCAGTGACCTGAGGCTTGAGAGCCGGCGGAAAAATCCCGCCACCCTTTTTTTGAATATCTCCCACCACTCTGACCTAGTACCTTCAAGACCCAGTAATAGTACCTGATCCTGAAGAAACTCCTCAAAGGCTTGTCTTACAGCTGCCTCCTCAAGGAGTGACGAATTCAGCCTCCACAAACCTCTTCCTCTCCGGAGGGTCTCTGAAATATTCAAAGAAAACAAAATTAGACAGTGATCGGAGAACTCCACCTCCACCACGGACACAGGGGTGGTGACGGAATTCTCCTTCAAAAAAAAACCTATCTATCCTAGACCTAACACTACCTCTCTGAAAGGTGAACCCACGGTGACCTGGGGAATGCCTGATGTGGATATCCTCCAGGCGAGCTTCACTCACTATTCTATTTAACGCGGCGCCATCATAGGGCAGTCTATCTCTGGTACCTCCTCGGTCTTGGGGTCTAGTTATGGTATTAAAATCCCCACCAAAGATGACTTGTTTGCCCGTAAAAAGAAAAGGCTTAATCTTCATAAAGAGGCTTTTACGGTCCCACTTTGTCTGGGGACCGTAGATGTTAATGAGGCGCAGGCTTTGCCCCTTCATGAAGACGTCTAAGACTAGGCACCTTCCCATTTCGAGCTCGATCAGTCGCTGGCATTTCACCTCTGCGGTAAAAAGCACCGCCACTCCACTATACGGCTCAGCCGCAAGAGACCAGTAGGAGGGCCCCCTGCGCCACTCCCTCCTTGCTCTGTTTATCTCTGATAGAGTACAGAGCCTGGTCTCCTGCAAAAACAAAATGTCAGCTTCAACCCGGCCAAGAAAATCAAAGGCTGCAAACCTAGCCGTATCAGACTTAATGCTGGCCACATTAATGGTGGCCAGCGTCAGTGGAGAGGGGACTGCCATTAAGACCGATTGAGCTCAATGACCTTCAGCTTCCCACCCCCCTTTCCTCCTATCACCACCACCCCTAGATGAGTCTGAAGAGGACCCGCGACTTCTCCTCGTCTTGCGGGTCCTCTTCTTACATTGGGATTGGTCCATCACCTCCCCCGGTGCGGTTTGGCCAGAGGAGGGATGGACCTCCCCCGCAACTTCTCCCTGAGGAGTTACAGTGGTCGCAGAGACAGTAGCAGCTTCGGCCCTGGGTGCATCATCTCCTCCTCCAGGCTCCAGGCCAGCCTCCCCCCCAGAGGGCAGGGGGCCCCTCCCGGAGGGAGACTCAGCAGCCCCTGACGGCTCCACCTCTCCCTCTGAAGCCTCCCCTGAGGCCGACGCATCCTCACAGAGGGATTGGTACCGGTTGGGACCTACCACTAGAGGGCCGTCGAGTCTGCGTTCCTTCGTCGGGGGGGGGGGGGGATGTTTTTGCCCTCACTTTACTCGGTGACTTTCTCCGCTTGACCGTCTCTCCCTCCCCAGCACTGACGTACTGAGAAGAAGACGACTGGTCAGCCTCTTCCTCCCTCTGCAGTCTCCTCATCTCCTCAACCAGGGTCGTGCCCACTGCTGCCTCGGCATCAGGATCCGGCCCAGCAGAGCCAGGGGCAGAAGGAAGGCACATAACTCCCTCCCTCTGCTCCCTCCTCCTCTCGCGCCTCCTTGCCCTTGATGGTGGCTGGGCCTTCTCCCTTTGCCTTGGCAGACTAGTCTCTCCTCCCCCACTCACCCCCTCCGCAGCAGGGACAGCCTCCTCAACTGCTCCCGCTTGCCGAAGGGTGGTGTTGGCGAAAGACCGTGGACACGCCCCGATCGGGTGCCCAAGGACACCACACAGGTGGCAACGCACCCTGCCACAGGTCGCCGCGAGATGGCCCACCTCCCCACACATGGCGCACTTCTGCACACGGCAGGAGGCGCTCAAGTGTGAGGGGTCACCGCACCTGTGACAGAGTTTTGGCTGCCCCTGGTAGAAGACAAGGATCCTGTCTTTCCCAAGGAAGGTTGAGGACGGGATATGCATCACCGAGTTATCCTCGTGTCGCAATTTGACCATGAAGGTCCAGGCCCCCGACCATATCCCGAACTCGTCGAGATTTTTCTTTGGGAAGTCCTTGACCTCCCCAAACCTGTTCAGCCAGGTCATGATGTCCATATAAGAAAGTGACTCGTTACGAGTTAAAACGGTCACTTTCTTAATGTTATCCTGGCGTGACACCGCCCACACCATAAAGTCACGCCAGGCGGGCTCGTCCTTCACCAGCCTATAGTTTCCCCAGAAGGTTTCTAAGCCCTCCGGGGTAACAAAGCTGATGTCAAACTCCGAGGAGCCGACAGGATGAATCAGGGCAAAGATGTCGCTTGCCCTGAAACCCATCCCGAGTAGGAGTTCCACGACCCCCCCTCCTCTGGGGACAAGGGCCGGCTCCCCCCCACACGAGACGGGCCACGTTCCTCCGTGTCGGCCCCCTACGCCCGGGTGTAGGGAGAGTCCATCTGGTCTCACCTCCTTCCTCTCGGAACTTCCCTAGGCCAAAACGCTCGATCCAGAACCTAAGGTCTCTCGACTGCCCATCTATGGTCATTGTGGACTGGCCCGCCCGTAAAGCCTCCAGGAGCTGCCGTTGCAAATCGCCGTCCCTGGAGCCGGGCGGAAGACATGATGCACCCCCAGGGGCCCCAGAAGCGACGCTGGCATAGGAGCGTGGGGGCCCGGAGGCCGCAGCAACCTCCGCTGCCGGAGTACCAGCGCCACTCCCAGGGACCCCCGCAGAACTACTTAGCCCAGCCACGGCAACCGGAGCACCAGAGGCGGCAACAGTCCGCCCTGGCATAGCCGCCGCGGACCGGGTCACTCCAACTGCAGCAGAAGGAACAGCGGCAGAGAGGACAACAGGAGCAACAATATCAGGAGCAGTGACAGGAGTAACAACAGGAGCAACGACAGCATCAGGAACAGCATCAGGAACAGCAGCAGAAACAACAGCAGGGACAACAGCAGGAAATACCAGAAACAACAGGGGCCACAACAGAAATATTACCAGCAGTAGAAACACTTTTTTTAGCAGCAATGGTAATAGCCCCTCCTCCCGCAGCCTCCCCCGACTACAGGCTCTTGGACCCCCATGCATACTACACCACCTTCTTCAGGAATACTACTAATTACCCCTTTTGTCCCACCCGCTTTCCCCTTTACCTTACCTGTCTGCTTAACTAGCTTCTCCACTCGTCCATCATTCACACCTGCAGTCTTCCTTCTTACAGCGGGGCCGGCTGCACCACTCGCTGATGGCTTCCCCGCTTTTACCTCGGCCTCCGCATCCACAGTCACCCCGGCACCTGATGTTGTAGGAGGACACGCCCCCTTAGCCCCGGAAGTGACCTCCGCATCACCGGCTTCATCAGCACTGGAGGAGGATGAGCCACGCCCACCTGCCACTCCCCCTTTCCTACACCTTACTCTGGGGGAAGCCATCGATATTTTAAAACCTCCTACCAGGGAGGGAGGTTTCCCCTACGCCACTCCCCTCCGCAGGGGGGGCTTCTTTGCCTTTGCCCTTGTCCGCAACTATGAGCGCCTTGTCCGCAACCATGAGCTCCTTGTCCGCCACCACCTGAAAGGTACTATCAGGCGCCATTTTGACTGCTGGCACCCCGGGCACCCCGCCACTTGGCGTGACCCGAGGTGCCTGCGCCTCCCTTTTCTCTCCTGGAGGCATCGCAACCTGGGCTGAGGTCCCGGCACGATGCTCCCCCAGGCAACGACCTGACAAATTTAAATGTCTCTATCTCTCTTTTTTTTTTCCTTCCTTGCCTTCTTCCTGGTCTTGGCTCCTTTTCCCGCCTCCTCCCCGTCCAGATCTGACATGCTGAATGCTAATTGGTCCATTCTGGACGGGGACTCTAATTGGTAGATTTGCCTCATCAGCTTCCCGCCTTCTCCCGAGGCTCCGCCCTCCTCCTCCTCCGTCCGTCTCGGGCAGTGGTTGGTTCTCTGGGAGTGTGGGAGATTGCGTCACTTCCTGCCCTGTCATTCTGACTTCCTGTCTTGTCATTCTGACTTCCTGCTTCACTGCCGGCACTGATGCCTGCGTATACGTGGGTATCAGGCTGCCGCTACTAGGGACGGCTGCCCGACTATACTGTACCGCCATGCTGTCATCCGACTCCAGGTCTGACTCACAATAGTCGTCCTCTCCCGAGCTGTCTGAGGACGCGGGGCCATCCTTCAACAACCGCTCCTGCTGTTTGCGGAAGAAGCGGTCATCGTTCAGCAGCTTCTCTCTGAACGGCCCCGCGCCCTCCAGGATCTCCGCACACCTGGCTTCCAGGGTCTTTATCTGCTTTTTCAGGCTCTTTACCTGCTTACTGAAAACCGGGCGGTCCTTCCTCGAGGCCCTGTCGCTACGGGCACGAGCGCTTTGCAGCTCTCCACCCATAGCGAACAGGGACCTCCGGGCCCGGTCATACTCCTCCAGGACCGCCTCGATCCTCCGGCTGTAGATGGCAACCTCTTCTCCAGCTTTCCGGATGCCCCATCCTGCGGGTGATTGCGGCAGCGATGACGGTAAGCTTGTGTCTTTTCTCCTGCTTGCAGGGACCCTTCCAGAGGGAACCGCATATCCTGCGGCCGTAGCCCCCTTCGGACCGGCTTCACCCGCCACTGCCGCTGATGTTACCGCCGTGGCTGATGTCGCCGTTTTCACGGATCCACCTGCCGGGACTGCTGACACCCCTGTCGCCACCGCTACTCCTGCCGGCGTCGCCCGCTCCACGGACGTCGCTGCTCCCGATGCTGTTCCTGATGCTGCAGCCGCCAATGTCGCTGCTGCTGCTCCCGATGCTGTTGTCCTGGTCGCCAGTCTCATTGAGGCTTGCTGCCTCAGCGACCTCCGCCTGCCCTGCTCTGCTGGTGCTGTGTCGGCAGACATTCTCCTGCCCCCCGCCTGTAAGGTCCGGGGGGCAGGAGCTCCACGCTCCATGATAAGGCTCCCTTCCGCACGGGGAAGGGAGTCGGAGCTACGGTATGTAACACACAAAAGACCGAAAACCACACACAATAAACGGTCTCCAAGTATCCAAAAGCCACGTAAGCCTCTGAAGCTAGGAGCTCAAACAGACAAGTCTGACTCCCACGGTTGCCCCGAAGGAATTGGAGCAACCCATGTAGCTGGCGGGAGGTGTAAAGTAAAAAATAAGTAAATTAAAAAGCATACTCACCTGTCCCCGGCGCTCCGTTGTCCGCTGCCAGTGTCCATTCAGTCTCATGCCGGCGACTCCTTGCTGGGAGTCCTGCACCTCATGTGATCGCTAAGACCAATTAGGTACAGGATTTCCAGAAATGAGGCGCCGCCATGAGACCGAACAGACACAGGCAGGGGACAACGGGGTGCTGGGGGACAGGTGAGTATGCTTTTTTTTTAATCTTATTTTACACCTCCCTGGCGGCCGACACAGTGGTCGCTCCAGTTTATGGACAACCTCTTTTAAGGGGTTGTCTGGGCCAAATTTTTCTATGGTCACTTCACTGGTCCCCCCACATAGTGGCCTCTTCACTGGTCCCCCATACTGTATGGGGAACAGTGATGGGGTCATTATATTGTGTGGGAGCAGTGATGGGGGCTAACATCCTGTGGGGGGGACATTAAACTGTGTGGGGCATATTAAAGGGGTTGTCCAGGGTTAATCTTTTTTATGGCCTATGCTCAGGATAGGCCATAAATACCTGATCGGTAGAGGGCTGACACACGGCCCCATCAGCTGTTCGGAGCCACTTCTGGCACCTGTTCTGTACACAACACAGGGCCGGAAGCAGAAAGCTCCATCCGCTGTATAGCAGCCCGGCGCCTTCACTGCAGCTCAGCTCCTACTGACTTCAATAAGTGCTGAGATACAGTGAAGGTGCCCAGCCTCTTTACACAGTGGACAGAGCTTTCTGCTTCTGGCCCTGTATTGTGTACAGTACGGGCATCAGAAGTGGCTCCATACAGCTGATCGGTCCGGGGTCAGCCCCCTACAGATCAGGTATCTGTGGCCTATCCTGAGGATAAACCATAACAAATTATGCCTGGACAACCCCTTTAATATACCCCCCCCTAATGCGCCACACTTTAAAGAGGTTGTCCAGTATAATTTTTTTTCTTTTTTATAATTAGTCCGGGGGAGGTGAATCCCCCCTACCCCCCCCCCCCCCCCAAAAAAAAAAAAACAACATACTAAACATACTCACCTGTCTCCGGTGCTCCGGTGTCCTCCCAGCACGGTCCGGTCCTGCAGCTCCGCTGTCTTCTTTTTGCCGGAATTCCTCACTGGCTGTGACGTCCCAGGTCCCTTCCCTTAGGCCGCTGATTGGCCTCAGGGGTCACGTGACGTCACAGGTAGTCACGTGCAGAGGGAACTTCAGCTGGAAGAAAACAACAGAACTGCAGGACCGAACTGCGCTGGGAGACACTGGGGACAGGAAAGAAAGTTTGTGGGGGGTTTTTTTTGTTTTGTTTTTTTCACCTGCCCTGGCGTAATTAAAAAAAAAATGAAGGAGCCACTGTAGGGCCCGTGGAGTATAAGCTCCACAGTGGCCCCCACCCAGTATTATATACTCCCCACAGTGGCCCCCACCCAGTATTATAAGCTCCACAGTGGCCCCCACCCAGTATTATAAGCTCCACAGTGGCCCCCACCCAGTATTATAAGCTCCACAGTGGCCCCCACCCAGTATTATAAGCTCCACAGTGGCCCCCACCCAGTATTATAAGCTCCACAGTGGCCCCCACCCAGTATTATAAGCTCCACAGTGGCCCCCACCCAGTATTATAAGCTCCACAGTGGCCCCCACCCAGTATTATATGCGCCCAGTGGCCCCCACCCACCCCACCCCCCTCCTGCTTCAGTGCTATTATTATACTCTGGGGTCTCCTCAGACCCCAGAGTATAATAATCGGAGGCCCAGGGGAAGTGATTAAAAATAACAAACACTCATACTCACCTTGCCTTACCTTTCCTTGGCATCCTCGCTCCATCCTGCCATCTTCAGCGTCTTCAGGCCCTTTTCCGACGTCGCTGCCGAGGCCTGTGATTGGGCCTCAGCGGTCACGTGGGGGCGCACTGACGTCATTACGCGGCCGCGCCCCATGTGACCGCCGGGGCCTAATCACAGGCCTCAGTCACATGACGGAGGAGCGCCGGAGAGGACGCTGCGCCCCGGAGAGGTGAGAATATGTATTTATTATTTTCAGTCACCTCCCCTGGGCTGCCATCTATTGGAAAGGGGCCTGCAATATGCCAGGGCCCCTTTCCAATAACAGTATGTATAGCGGTCGGGGAACCAGGCTTTCCCCGACCGCTATCATAGTGGTCCGGGGCCCCGGCCCATCTCCAGCTGGCCGCGGGCCCCATACCCCGCCGGGCCCGGTCGCGGTCGCACCCCTGCGACCGCGATCGTTACGCCACTGGTCAGGGGCCCAATCGGGATGGTCAGGATCCCGATCGGGCCCCCATGACATGAGGACTAATAGTCGGGGCTCGGGGCCCACCGGTGGATTCACCGGCCCCCCCCCGCCCCCCCCCCCCCCCCCCCCCTTTTTTCCCACCCCAACCGCCGGGAACCCCCCCCCCCCCCCCAAAATAAGGCCCCCCCCCCCCCCGAAAAAAACAGGACCCCCCCCCCCCCCCCCACCCCCCCCCCCCCCCCCCCCCCCCCCCCCGGCGCCCCCCCCCCCCGCCCCCCCCCCGCCGCCCCCCCCCCCAGCGTCTGCAAGGGGCCTTAGGGTATTTCTTTTCGGGTGGTGATATACTGTGTGCCCAGATGCGGCTATAGCCAAATCCAGTTCCCGGGCAACAGTGCTGTCACTTTGGGGTCAGTGTGACACTCATTAATTCCTGGCTGGAGTTTTGCTGTTACCGCACCACCAGGAAGTAAAAGTGGCTGAAATTAATCTGCGTTTCACTTACAGAAAAGTGAAAGTACCGGTGGCCGGGGACTGGATGCAGCATCCAGGTACATAGTGTGTCACCATCCTACAGGTGTTACCTCACTCTGCTCCCAGTCATATACATTTACCACTAATTGTGGGTTACACATGTACTTACATTGCTTCTAATGGAAAAGTACAGGTGTATCAAGGCAAATAGCGGTAAATGCATGTGACTGGGAGCTCAGTAGGACAGCACCCCTGTGTTACAGTTTGTGCTATATGACTTTAGTGTAGGTGTCGTCAGCCTTAAAATTATTGAGCGGCACTCCGAGGAGACCGGAGCGCTGCGCAGTAAAGCGCAGGGATCTTGACTGGGGGCGGGCTGTAGGGGGGACCAATAACGCGCTAGGGCGCGAAGAATTGGGGGCGGGGCTTAACCCCGTTCGAATTGACTATGCCGCGCAGCCCGGGAAGCGGCCATTCCGGGAGCTGCGCGGCATGCTAACGAGCGGTCAGCTCCCTCCCCCCCCACCTTTTCACTGTAATGGCATCCCTCGATACCATCCTGGAGCAGATCAGAGCTGCTGCCGGCGTCCATGGTGAGGCCTGGCTGCAGGAGCGGCTGGCTGACATTATGCAGCCTGCCGCCCCCCCCATTAACCCTTCACTACCCCCGGAGGCGTCTGAGCGGCGGCGGCCGCGCAGGACTCGCCCGCCGGCACGTTTGAGCCCTGATGAGCCCCCTAGGGCCCGGCGACATAGGAGTCCCTCTCGGGCCCCTCCAGGCCGGGCACCCCGCTCCACTGCTCAGGCGCGGAGGTCCCGGTCTGGGAGGAATCCTGCCAGTCGCCTGGCCCCTGCGGAGGTGGAGATCCCTGCCACTGGCCTCAGTGGGGGGGACCTCCACATCCAGTCTCCATATGGCTACAGCACGTGGTGCAGCGGTCCCCTCCTGTGATGCTCCAGCGGGAGGGGGACTGTGTCTTCAAGTCCCGTCGGTTCCGGCTTTCCAAGTGCCCTTGGTACAGCAGCGGGAAATTCTGAACGACGAGCAGCACGGCGCTGGCCCCTCCTTCACGGCACCACAGCCCCGGTCCGAGGTGCATCCAGTGGTTTCAAGTGCATACGCGGGTGCAGGTCAACCTTCCCAGGGATGTCGGTCGTGCTGCAGCTGTCAGCGGGATGGTTCTCAACAATCAACAGGCGCCAGCGTTCTCCTGTACAGCGACCCAGGTCAGCAGGATGCAGGACCGTCGACTGGTGGGCCCACAGCACCTACGCAGTCTGGTGAGTACCATTCATTGTCGTGTCCGTTTCCTCCTATTCTAATGTCCCAGGGGTTAGGGATAGATAGGCCGGAGTCCCCAGTGGGTGGTGGTGTAGCTTCTGAGGGGATTAGGGAGCTATTGGGTAGCGTGAGGGAGCTACTGTCGCGCTGCGAACAGAGTGTTAGCGGTTCCCCGGTGGCGGCGTGGGTCCCTCCTGCGGTTCAGTCAGTAGCGTCACAGAGTGCGCCGGTGGTAGGGGCTCCGGCGGGTGTCACAGTGTCTGTCCAGACAGATAAAGAGAAGGTTGATTCGGTGAGGCTAGACGACAGGGCTCGGGGGGAGGTTTATGTGTGTTTTGAGGGTCCTCTAGGGGCGCATTTAAAAAAGGAAGTGAGGGAGAAGATTTGGAAGGACGAGTACGTCGAAATCTTTTCCTTGCTCCCTTTAGCTAAATTTAACTTAGACAAGAGTAAGAAGGAGGATAGCAAAAAAGAGGAGGAAGAAAAACGTAGGTGGCGCCTGATTCCACAGACTTTTGCTAATTGGCTTCAGGCCTTTGCCATTTTAGCGAGTGTCATTGGTGAAAAGGCTCCTGACAACTGTTCGGGGCTTTTTTGCTATCAGGACTCTATAGGTGAGGCGTATCGGGTGTATGGGGGTCAGACATGGCTGCGGTATGATGAGCAGTTCCGTCAGCGTAAGGCGGTTCGGCCCAGCATACGGTGGGACCAGAAAGATATAGGTTTGTGGCTTCGGGTTATGGCGCCAGCTCGCTTTGGCCAGCCCTTTCCTGGGGCGGCCGGTGGAACCGGCCATGGTGGTCTCAGTTACGGCTCAGGGGGGGCAGGTGCACAGGCCCAGCAACGTTACGGGCTGTGTTGGCAGTTCAATGAAGCCCAATGTAAATTCGGCTTCAACTGTAGATTCAAACATGCCTGTTCATTCTGCGGAGGGGTGTCCCATGGTGCGGCACGTTGCTTGCGCAAACAAAGGACCAAGGCCTTGCCTAATAGTGGACAAGGGGCAGACGCCGGTGAAGCTGGAAGCCATGCTTCCGTACCTAAATAGTTATGTTAACAGGGAGAGTGCAAAGTTTCTGGTAGAAGGTTTTAGGGAGGGTTTTAGGATTCCCCTGCCGACGCACACAGTCCCCTTTTGTATAACTAACTTGAGGTCGGCAGCGGAACACTCGGGGGTGGTGTCCAAAAAACTGAGGAAGGAGGTGGCCTTGGGGCGCATGGCGGGCCCCTTCGCATCACCCCCTTTGGAAGGTTTAATTGTATCTCCTTTGGGGGTGGTGCCGAAGAAGGAGCCGAATCAGTTTCGGCTCATACATCATTTGTCTTATCCCAAAGGAGCGTCGGTCAACGATGGTATTGCACCCGAGCTTTGTTCGGTAGTATATACCTCGTTTGATGCAGCTGTGCATTGGGTACGGCGTTGCGGTCCAGGGGCCCTCTTAGCTAAGACGGATGTGGAGGCGGCGTTCAGGTTACTGCCGGTACACCCTGACAGCGTTAGGTTACTGGGCTGCTACTGGGACGGCGGGTATTACGTGGATCGTTGCCTCCCTATGGGTTGCTCAATATCGTGCGCATACTTTGAGGCGTTCAGCACCTTTTTAGAGTCGGTAATTCGGGATGTGGCGGGGGTTGAGTCAGTGATACACTACCTCGATGATTTCCTCTGTATAGGTCCGGCGGGCTCCGATGTATGCGCGGTTTTGTTGGCAACCGCGCGGTGGGTCGCCAGTAAGTTTGGGGTACCGTTGTCACCGGAAAAGACTGAGGGTCCGTGCACTAGATTGAGTTTCTTGGGCATAGAGCTTGACACTGTGGCAATGGAGTTCCGGTTGCCTGGTGACAAGCTGGTTGATCTTAGAGAGAGGGTGAGGCGTGCTCGTCACATGCGAAAAATTACGTTGCGCGACCTCCAGTCATTGTTAGGCAGTTTAAATTTTGCCTGCCGCATTATCCCCATGGGTAGGATTTTTTGTCGCCGGCTGGCAGGGGCCATGAACGGGGTGTCAAATCCACGACACTTTATTCGGCTGGGGGTGATACATCGGGAGGACCTGGCAGTATGGGACACTTTTTTAGACCAGTTCAATGGTAGATCACTGGTCCAGTCAGCAGTGATCGATGTGTTCGATTGTGACCTCTTTACGGATGCGGCAGGGGGCCACGGTTTTGGGGCCTATTACAGGGGGCAGTGGTGCGCCGCTCCTTGGCCTGCGTCGTGGCGTGAACAAGGTCTGACGCGGAATTTGACTGTACTTGAGTTATTCCCGATTTTAGTCGCGGTGTCCATATGGGGTGGGGCGTTCCAGGATAAAAAAGTTAGATTTCATTGTGATAACATGTCAGTTGTGTCGGCCATTAATAATGTGACTGCGTCTTCTCCTCCAGTTATCAAGTTGCTTCAGCGTTTAGTATTGCGTTGCTTGTGCCTGAATGCATGGGTGGTGGCAGTGCATGTTCCGGGGGTTAAAAATGACGTTGCTGATTCTTTGTCTCGTTTCCAGTGGGAGCGGTTTCGTGCCCTGGCTCCGGGGGCGGAAGTGGAAGGGATTCCATGTCCTCCAGAATTATGGGACTTGGTTTGCGAAAAGCAGGGACATTGATTCAGGCATCGTTGGCCCCCGGCACCTGGGATAAGTATTCAAGGGCTTGGCAGCTTTGGGAGGATTGGGTGGGAGATTTAGGTCAGGTACATACTGATGAGGATAGGGTTGGGGCTTTATTGTTCTTGTTAAGCCGTTGGTCTTCAGATGGATGGTCCGTGGCGAAAGTTAATGGTGCGGTAGCGGCGTTGGCATTTGGTTTCAAGTTGAGGGGTTTGGCGGACTTTACCAAACATTTCTTGGTTCAACGTGCGCTTAAGGGGTTCCGCAGGGGCAGGGGAAGTAGTGACACACGGCGCCCGGTTACATTTCAGCTTTTGGAGCGTTTGGGGTTGGAACTGGGCCGTTTTTGTTCTTCGCACTATGAATGCGTTTTGTTTCACCTGGCTTTTTCTCTAGCCTTTTTCGGGGCTCTCAGGGTGGGTGAGTTGGTGTCCGTGTCGACTAAGCGGCCGGGTGGTTTACAGGTGGATGATGTGTACATGGAGGAAGGGGTCCTAGTGGTCAGGGTTCGCAGGTCTAAGACGGATCAGGCGGGGGCAGGGAAGTATCTGCGCCTGGGTGCGGTTGTAGGGTCAGATATGTGCCCGGTGCGTTGTTTGCTTGTTTTTCGGGGGTTGGTTCCAGCTTCTGCGGGCGGTCCCCTCCTGCGTCATGAGGATGGTTCGTTCCTTTCCCGTTATCAGTTCTCGGCTGTTTTTAGGGGTTGTTTGGACTCGCTGGGCCTTGACGCCTCTCGATATGCTCCACACTCTTTTCGCATTGGCGCAGCGACAGAAGCAGCTAGTTGGGGGTTGAGCTCGGAGGTGGTCCGACGTATCGGTAGGTGGGAATCGCAGAGGTATAGATCATACATACGTCCACACCTTGCCCAAATGTGAATCATTGTGTTGTTGGGTATTTTCTCCGCCCTCCCCCTACTTTATTTCTTCTTTCGTAGGCCCTTCTGCTCGGTTAGTCTGGATCTTCGGCCATTCTTTTGTGTTCTGGGGCGCGGAGAGGGCCGGCGTGCGGCGGAATGGTCGGCAGCTGGGGTTCGACAGGGCTGCGGTCGTTGTACGTTGGATTGGAGTCCGAGGTATGGTGTGGAGTCGGGTCATGCCCGAAATCCACAGGTGCACGAGGTTGGATCGGTCTCCGGACATTATCGTGATACATGCTGGTGGCAATGACCTGGGGGTTCGTCCCTTTCGCGATTTAGTGAGGGACATAAAGTATGACCTGTTGAGGTTGTGGTCCATGTTTCCGGGGATTGTTACCGTGTGGTCCGATATTGTACCGAGAAAAACATGGCGGGAGGCTAGGTCTGTTGAAAGGCTCAACAAGGCCAGGATTAAGGTTAACCGGGCTGTTGCGGGGTTTGTGTCCAGGAACGGCGGTGTGTGCGTGCGGCACAAGGAGTTGGAGTCTGGGGAGGGGGAGTTTTGGTTGCGGGACGGGGTCCATCTGAATGCGGTGGGTATAGATTTGTGGACGCTAGGTATCCAGGAGGGTGTTGAGAGGGCCCTGGAAGTGTGGCGGGTCTCTCACGCTTAAGGGATTAAGGCGTGCTCGCAGTGGCGGGTGGGGTCCTTGGAGTTGGTGGTCAATTGGCTAAAAGGGTGGAGTCAAAGGTAGGCTCCACCTATACATTTGGTGGTAATTGCACATTTTGGTGGATGGCCTGGCGCACGGTGAACGGTTACAGGGTAAATTGGCCCTGGGAGCTGGTACATGGAAGAAGGAGTTCGTCTTTATTCATGGTGCCGCCGAGCCGGTGGTCGCGGCTGGTGGTAAATTTATGGTGTGGTTATGTTAGCGCCAGGCCGGGGGGATTGATAGTTTTTTGTAGCTCCAAGGACTCTTACCCAGGTTAAGCGTTTATTGTTAAATTATTTTAAGTTATGCAAATTATAATAAGTTATACTTGTTGTTATTTATTTGTTGTTTGTTAATAAATACGGCTGCTGTGGCCGATTTAATCCAACCCTTTGGTCTTGGTTTATTTCTAAGGGGGTGGGGGGTTTGAGAGCTGGGGGGCAGGGGTCGAGGCTGGAAAAGAGGGGGGAAGGCATTTAGGCCCAGCAGTTTGGGTATCAAAGGTGGTGGGGGGTTCATAGGGGGACCCCGTTATCAGCAATGCCCAGTCAGGGGAGACCGGAGCGCTGCGCAGTAAAGCGCAGGGATCTTGACTGGGGGCGGGCTGTAGGGGGGACCAATAACGCGCTAGGGCGCGAAGGATTGGGGGCGGGGGCTTAACCCCGTTCGAATTGACTATGCCGCGCAGCCCGGGAAGCGGCCATTCCGGAGCTGCGCGGCATGCTAACGAGCGGTCCCTCCCTCCCTCCCGTTTTTTTTTCTCTTTCTTGGGCTATTTTAACTTGTTTATCTTTTTGCAGGTGGTGTCACGGTGGCCTTGGCGGGTGGGGTCCTTGGAGTTGGTGGTCAATTGGCTAAAAGGGTGGAGTCAAAGGTAGGCTCCACCTATACATTTGGTGGTAATTGCACATTTTGGTGGATGGCCTGGCGCACGGTGAACGGTTACAGGGTAAATTGGCCCTGGGAGCTGGTACATGGAAGAAGGAGTTCGTCTTTATTCATGGTGCCGCCGAGCCGGTGGTCGCGGCTGGTGGTAAATTTATGGTGTGGTTATGTTAGCGCCAGGCCGGGGGATTGATAGTTTTTTGTAGCTCCAAGGACTCTTACCCAGGTTAAGCGTTTATTGTTAAATTATTTTAAGTTATGCAAATTATAATAAGTTATACTTGTTGTTATTTATTTGTTGTTTGTTAATAAATACGGCTGCTGTGGCCGATTTAATCCAACCCTTTGGTCTTGGTTTATTTCTAAGGGGGTGGGGGGTTTGAGAGCTGGGGGGCAGGGGTCGAGGCTGGAAAAGAGGGGGAAGGCATTTAGGCCCAGCAGTTTGGGTATCAAAGGTGGTGGGGGGTTCATAGGGGGACCCCGTTATCAGCAATGCCCAGTGGGCTTTTTTTAATTTTTTTTTCTTCAGGAGACTCCACCCTCCATGCCCTCTCTCCTTAATTTATTTGTTGCTAAAGATCCAAGGGTAGTGAGGACCCCCAGGAACTTTGTTGGGGTTGTTCCAGTATTGTTGACTGAACTATCGCTGTGAGGAGTAATACGTTTTATACAGTTTATGTGCACCACCCATTGGGCCCCAACGATTGAACTGCGACAATACATGGTGGCCACCCCTTCAGTACTGCAGATATTCAGCTAGCTAGACAGAGAGTGAGTCACAGACATTCTGTGATAAGTGTGGCCCCTGTCATTTTGCAGCAAGACTACTAGGGGGAGTGTGTAGGCACTATAATTGTTTATATTTCTGCATTAGTATTAAATTTCAGTATTTTGTGTAAACTGGTTTGCATACTTGTGTCTGTCTCAAATTGGGGGAGGGTGGGCTAAGCTCGGGCAGGGGTTTCCTCGGGGTACAGCCCCTGGCAAGAAGTACCTACAACTGCCTGCATTCCCGGAGAGCTTTCCAAGCAAGATTTGGGTGGAGGCACTGCGCTTATAGAGAGGGGGTGAGTATCAAGCACGTACACCCCCAGACAAGGCGGGTGGCA